>OX451737.1:1301696242-1304166229 GCA_948472305.1 Vicia faba
TTATCACAAGTCATAAATATCTATGATTCCAATTAAAAAGAAATTAAAATTTAAATAAATTTTACTAGTAAAATTTGAGTTAAACAATGTCGGAAAGCTAATAAATATATGGTAATAATAATATTTATTTTTAGAGCACATGTTAAAAATTGCTTCGTATTAAGAAAAAACTATGCTATGATGACACTCTTTTCTTACACGGTAGTCTTACACGTATTTCAAAATGAGATAAAAAAATAATAAAAAATTATGAATATCTTTATTATGGTTAAATGTACTGTCTCATTTGATATCGTAGTATCTTTTCTCTAAAAAAAAAGAAAGAAATTTATAATCAATTAAACAGTTTCAAACACAATATTTTTACATTAAACGTAAATATAAATTTTCTATTTATAAATTTCATAATATATGTCATTGAAGTAGAAGTTAGCAGCATAACACATAAACATATATATATATATATTTCTTAAACCATTAAACAAAAGAGACATCCAATTTTAAGAGAGGCATATGTCCTGGAAATTTGAGCAGAGCCTGGACCCTGTTGCGTTGTCGCACTTATTTTATGAAGCCATTATTATTTACTCATCAATATATATACTAGTCCCACCCACATCACAGAAGTGTTTATTGACTATATCTTAAAAACGAATCCAATTCTAGACACTGACAATTGTAGTTGGAAAAGACATGAAGAAGATGTTGTATTACTATATTGCTATTGCTTTTGTAGGGTTTACTGCATGCATGGCCAAAAAGCCTGAAACAATTAAAACCTTGCGTTAATGTATTCCTGTGAGTTTCGTTTTATTTGCGAGGACACTCCCAACGTAAAATTAAATAATGACCCCACAAACGTAAAACCCGGAATTCAATAGCTTATGACAATCTCAGCGTTTCTTTATGCAGAATTGTTGGGTCGTTGTCCATTTTAACTTCCCCAGGGAGATACAGGTGAAAACCTGTCTTTTTTTTTGAATTTTTTAATTCTACTTAATTCACTCTTTTGATGTGTGTGACTAATAATAACTCATACACACATTTCTTCAACTTTATTTAATGCTTCTAAATTTTTTTTCATCCTTATAATATGATAAAATGATGAACACATAATTTAAGATTAAATGTTACAACATAAAATGACAAGCACAGTTTTTGTGGTAAGCAAAAATGAGAAACACAATTTAACAAATAAAATTTATTTCAAAAAATAAATATCATCCGTCCTGGTAAACAATCTATTCAAACAACATGATTATTCACCCAATATATAAAAATAAATAAAAATATTAACTAGCATAAAATTATGATTATAAAATCTAGAATAATCTTCTATAAAACTTACACAATTTTTCAATACACACTAGAATTAAACTCAAAAAATTAAAAAATTCAATATAAAATAAAGATTAATTATTATTCTAATAAGCATTAACGCATCATTATCACTATATAATCATCATTTTATATCTTAAAACTTTCTAAAGTACAAGTCTTTTTTTTTTTTTTTTTACAAAAACAAATTCATCTTCTTTTATTAATCAAATGTAAAAAGATATAAAAATGAATCTCATCAAACATATAACATTGAGTCTAAGAATTAACCTTCTTTACTAAGGCGTGGACTACCACATTTACTTGACGTTTTACAAATTTAACCTTAAAGTTAGAAACGTCTAATAACAACGATTTTATAGAATATATAATTATAGAAAACTCCGAGTCACCGTCCTGATTGGACTTAAGGCATGAGCCACCTGTTGGGAATCAGTTTCAAAAATCACACGTGTATGGTGTAGCGATATAACTATTTGGATAGCCTCCTTTAGAGATAAGGCTTCCGCTTCTAATACGGAAAGAGTATCTCCGTCCCAAGCAGTACCTGTTGTAACAAAGTTCCCATGATCGTTACGAAGACACCATCCTCGATTCGTAGTTCCTAAGTGATGATTGAAACCGACATCAATATTACATTTAAACCAACCGTTAGGAGGCGGATCTCAAGTAACCATATCCGAATAATCACTTTGTGATTCTTCAAAATTTTAAGCCGAAAACCATTCTTGCCACTTATAAAAGACTAGCCAACTTAGCTTCGTAGCCTCTTCCTTCTCATTATGCCAAATAAAGTCGTTTCTATTTTTCCATAAATCAGGGCCGGTCCAAAACATCTCGAAGCCTGAGGCGAAATTTAAAATTAAGTATTTTTAATATAACAAAAATATATATTTTTTAAATTAATAAATTTTAGGACTTAAAATTATTAAATGATTATAATCAATTTTATTTAATATTTTATTTTAACCGATAATAAAATTAAAGCACTAATTCCATTATTTTAAAAAAATTATAATTGAAAAAAATATCAAAATTATATTAAAAAAATACATAGATTATGTTAAAAAAAATTCAAAAAATTATTATCTATATGTGTAGTTTTTAAACTAACAAATCAAACACAAGAAATGATTGCTGTCATTATATATTCTAAATAAGTGTTATTATTTAACTTATATATAACATAATTAAAAGTGTTATTTTTTTAATAAAAAAATCAATTCATTAAGAGTATATAAATATAAAATAAAAAGTGAGGCCTTAGGCGGTAGTCTTGGTGGCTTACCCCTAGGGTCGGCCCTGTCACAAACCTTCCAACATGACCACAATTCTATCAATAATTTTCCTATCTTATTTAGCACATAAGTCAAGAATTAAGGACTTGGTATCGTGAAAAGTTTGGAGGTGGTGTGATATAACGTAGAGCAATCCTGCAGCCTATCAACAAGAATTAGTTTCCAAACATTCAAAAAATACATGTCAATCGTCCTCGTAATTATTACCACAAAGTTGATAAATTGGAGAACACGGCACATGATGATGAACAAGACGAACCTTCGACGGAAGACACTCACTACATATTCTCCATAAGAGGTGTTCGACTCTTGCTAGAGCTTTTATTTTCTATAAACTGATCCAATTAAATCCCTCCCTTCTAGAACCGACCTTTTCTTGGTGCTTCCTCCAAATTCTATACCCCGATCAAACACTATAATTACCGTTAGCATAATCTTTCCAAACAAGCCTATCTTCCACCACTTCCTCAACCAACAGAGCATGTAAGATCTCTTTTACCACTGCATAGTCAAACAAGTCACATAAAGCTCACATATTTCATTGTTTAAAATTAGGAAGTAAAAGCTCATTAACGGTTAAATTATACACACCTTGATTTTGAGGACCCTTCAAGTAATCCTCTATACTTCCCCTCATCCAAGGCTCATTCATAACCTTGATGTTTCTTCCATCACCAATACGCCACCTACATCCAAGAGTTAAGACATCACGAGCCTTCCATATACTTTGCCACACAAAGCTAGGATTGTAACCCAACTTAGCATAAAAAAAGAAGTTTTCATAAAGTACCTTGCTTTAAAGACTTTGGCCACTAAAGAATGAGGATTTGACATTAGAAACCACCCTTGCTTAGCAACCATGGCCATGTTAAAAGCCTTGAAATCTCGAAAAGCCAAACCACCTTCCTCTTTCGAACAAGTAAGTTTATCCCACCCCATCCAACTTATTTCTTTATTATTAGATCCCCCACCCCACCAAAAAGAATTCAGCAACTTCTCTATCTCATTAATAACTACATTCGGAAGAATAAATATGCTCATGATGTACGCCGTAATTGCTTGAGAAACTGATTTAATCATAACTTCTTTCCCTGCTCTAGATAAAGAACCACCTTTCCAAGAGTTGATATGATTCCAAACACGGTCCTTAATGTAAGAAAAAGTAGCTCTCTTACTCCTCCCGATCATGGAAGGCAGCCCCAAATATTTACATGTCCCTAGAACATGACAGACTCCCATAATATTGGCTAGATCCTCTTGCATTGGGATGCTCAAATTACGACTAAATAAAAATTAGGATTTAGTCATATTAATTTCCTAGCCAGCCGCATCCGCATAGATATCAAGTAAATTCATAAGATGTTTTACTTTTGTAAGGTTTTCCCTGCAAAAAAAAAACAATCGTCAACAAAAAGCAGATGGGACACACTTAGTGCCCCTCTGCGTATTTGGATCCCATGTATGCTACCACTAGCCACAGAACCCTTAATGAGGGTAGACAAGCCTTCTGAGATAAGGATAAAGAGATAAGGAGATAATAAGTCCCATTGTCTCAAGCCTCTTCCTGGTTCAATAGGTCCAACGCTATCTGAATTAACAATAACAAAATAGTGGATCAAAGTAACACACATCATCATCCAATGAATCAATTTATCAGCAAATCCCATCTTAATCAACATACCTCTCAAGAAACCTCGACCCACCCGATCACACACCTTACTGATATCAATTTTAAGAGCCAAATGCGCTTTGTTCCCTTTCGTCCTTCTCTTAAGAGTATGAATAATTTCATTAGAAATCATAACATTGTTCTGAATAGACCTTCCCTCCATAAAGGATGATTGTTCCTCTTAAACACATTTATCCAACACCAACTTCAGTCTATCGGCCATAACTTTTGAGACAATTTTGTAAGTTACATTACAGAGCGAAATGGGCCGGAAATCCTTCATAGAAATCGGCTTAAAATTTTTAGGAATCAGGCAGATATTAGTATCATTAAGTGCAGGAGGGAAAAAACCCCGATCCAACCAGGTGGATGCTGCTTCAAATACATCTTTCCCAACACTTCCTAGAAGTTCTAGAAAAATGCAGCATTAAAATCGTCAGGGCCGAGATATTTATCCGGATGCATATCAAAAATTGATACACACACTTCTTCCATAGACAGAGGCTGAAGCAACTTGATATTATCACTTTCATTGATTTTATGTGCAACATGGCAGAGAACCGGATCATGATTACCACTGTCATGAGGGTCAGAAGAATCACTACCATCATCATGCTGTAATGAATCAATCTTTTTAAACTTTTTCCTAGCCGTTGTGGATTGGTGAAAAAACTTTCTGTTCATGTATTTGTCTCATAACCAATGCATTTTAGCACGACTAAAGTACAAGTCTTAACCTCCAACAAAAACAAAATAATGATTCTTAAGCCTTGAGCTAAATTATCCAAATCAAATAAAAAATGACAAATCTAAAGAGAAAACATAACATTAAAATTAAATAATGATAACAAAAATGCAAATGAAAGAAGTCAATTCATTAATAACAACAAAATTGAATAAAAAAATCGAGTCCTATAATAAGAAAGAAGATTGACTATGAGAGCTGGAATATGCTCACTGATCCCTAACTCAAAAGTTTAAAGGGATCCCATAAGTTCATCCATTTTCATTTTGTCTATATCTTGGGATTCTTCTATAGCATCCACCTTCGTGTCAAATCTCTTTGGAAGAGATCTGAGTATTTTCCTCACCATCTTGGCTTCAGACATCTTCTTCCCCAGGGCACTTGAGGCATTGGCTATCTCAATAATGTTCATGTGAAAGTCATGAATGTTCTCATCCTCCTTCATTCTTAAGTTCTCAAACTTGGTGGTAATAAGTTGAAGTCTTGACATCTTCACCTTAGAGGTTCCTTCATGAGCAGTCTTCAAAATCTCCCAAGCTTCTTTAGCAACAATACAATTACTTATCAGTCTGAAGATGTTTTTGTCCACTCCATTGAATAAGGCATTCAATTATTTAGAGTTTCCTTTAGCTAACTTATCATCTTCATCATTCCAGTATGCCTCAGCCTTCAGCACATCAATAATTTTCCCATCTTTATCTCTAGCCATTGGTGGATCCCACCTGTAATACGGTGGGAGGACTGACTTTGTGTTTTGTGTTTTATCATAAATGTTGCGAATAGGAAGATTCGCCACCAACTTTTCTTTTATCTAATAAAGGAAAGGGTGAAAAGAATAGGAAATACCTTTTCAGAATTTTCTTGAGTTCGGGAGGTAGGTTATGAAAAGGGAAGGTATTAGCACTATTTTCATCTGTAGTTATCTACGGGCTCTTAATTTCTTGATCACTTAAAAATGCTTTGTGTTTGTGTATGTTGAAAGATGTTTTTAAAGTGGTAATTTTGCAATGATTCTTGTATCATTGAGAATGTATACAAAATGTTTTTTTTTGGAAATTTTTTGGAAACGCTTTAGTGCGGCAATTTTGCAATGATTCTAGTATCGTTGATGTTGTACCCCAAAATTTGCCCTCCCATATTCTTCAAGAAAATTGCCAAGTCATGCTTCAAAATTCCCCAAGGGTTGCACAGTGCAAGGGCCTCCTAAATAGTCAAAATTAGGGTTTTGGTTCTGACAAAGTAAATGAAGTTTCCAAGGGTCCAATCAAGTCTCACATGCCTATAAATATGGTCAAGTATCCTCATATCAAGTTTCAAGACTTTCAGCTCAAAATTGCACAATCAAAAACCCTAATTGCACTACAGTCAACTGTAGGGGCAAAATGGTCATTTGACAGTCAAAAGTTCAAATTTTTGGTCAACATCTCATTTTGAAGCCACAAACATCATTTGATCAATGCTTGATCATGATTCTCAAAACTTGGCTCAAAAAATCATCAAGATGCAAAAGTTTCCTTATTTGGACAGTTGAAAAAGTCAACTGTAAATTGACCAGGGCATAACTTTCACATGGATTATCAGAAAAATTCCATCCAAAACTCATTTTGAAGAGAAAGATATTCCCTACAACTCCTCTTCATACTTCAAGTCCAAGAAATGCTCTCACAAAAAGTTATCAATTTCAACATTATAGGTCATTTTCAAAAGTCAACAAAAAGGGACTTTAAGTCAAAGGCCATAACTTGAGATTGGTAAATCAAAATGACATGGGACCAAAGACATTGGTTAGAGGACTCAAAGACCTTTCCAAAATGTCCAAGAACATGAGCAAAGCTTAAACATTGAGCAAGTTATGCCTTGTGGAAGTTGGGAAAGTTTTGGATATTTTGAAAAGTCAACATTGATTCAAATGACCTAAAATTGCTAATGGGCCTCTTTTTCTTCCACAATTCATCATCCAAGGCATGTGCACGACCATTTGGCCCAAAGGGAAGTTTTTATCATTTTTTATTTATTTATTTGGATTTTTTATTATTAATAATTCATTTAATTAAATAAAATACATGAAAAATACTAAACCTAATCTTTTGAATCTCTTTGTGCATAAAATAATCTCAATATTTCGTGTACAATAAAATATGGAAGGAATTATGATGATTGGATATGATTGAGACCAAATATGTTTGAAAAAGATTTGAAAATAATGGCTTGCAAATCAAATATTTTTTCACATCAATGCATGGATTTTTGATCAAGTTCTTAACCTAAGTCATTCACCTATACATACACAAGAAAACCCTCGTGCAAAGAGACTAAAAGCTGCGCCATAGACAAGAAACAAAACTTGAATTTTTTGCTTGAAAACTCAAATCTGAAAACTGTTTTCCAGGGCGATTCAAGCTGAGATAATCATCTCATCACCTTCCTGAGACCTTAAGCAACATGCCTGAATAGGTTTCCACGTCCCTAACCCTTTGAATCATTGTACAGAAGTCAAACTTTTTCACCTTTTTCTCATAATCGTGTTTTACAATTTAGGCATATTCATTGCATTTTATTTGTGGATTTGTGCTAATTAAACCTTTCTGAAGCTAACCAAATAGTTTAATTGTGTTTTTGTGCATTATTGGAGATTTCACCATTGTTGGACATTAGGGTTTTCCAAGCTGTGAATTGGGGTTTTTCATTTAAGGAAAAATTAGCACTCAAGACCTGGACCATTGAATCAAGCATGCTTGGACGATGCTAAATCCACCCTCGCGCTCAATTTATGAGCTGCCCTGAGCTATTCGTTATTTTTGCAAAAGTGACCTTCTGGGACGGTTCAAAACCGTTGCCTATGTTTTTTGTATTTCAGGAAAATAAACAACCCACGAAGACGATGATTTGGTGGCAGGCAACAAGTGGTTGGTTTTGAATTTTCGCGCCAGGCTTCCACTAACCCTTATTTTCATTTATATTATTTGTGTGTTATTTTAGATACAAAACGCGTTGAGTGCTTCAGTGGCAAGGCTTGTTAGTGGTAATCTCTAGGACCTGGGTTCGAGCCCCAGGTCCCTCACCCTTTCCATGTTATTTTTCAATTAATGTTTCTATGCAGATTATGTCTTGAAGACTACCATGCATCTCTCAAATCAAGCCGTCCACGCATATGCCAGGACCAATCAAAGGGTCACGATTGCAGGACTATGATGAACATCAGTCAACACACATACGCGCTAGTGGAAAAGTCAAACAGGCCAAAGATGCTTGGGCCCAAATCAATACTAACCAGCCCTCCACTTGGGGACAACACCCCCTAGGGTTTGTTTTCTTTTACTCTTTTATTTTTTTTCTTTTTTTATTTTAATTAATTTCTTAATTCTTTATAATTATTATTTTCAATAATATAAAAAACACAAAAAATCAGAAAAGACCAAAATTAAATACATTTATTTAATTAGTATTTTTTGTAAATAAAATTCATAATTAACTTAGTTTTCTTCTAATTTAGGTTTAAATCTTAACATTTTCTTAATTAGTTTAAAATTGGTAGAATTAGTTTTAATTAATTTTTATCCTTTTTTCTTTTCCTTTCACTAATAATTAACTATTTATTTTTATGAATCAAATCGCATTAATTAATTAGGGTTAATTTTAGGTTAAACTTTAATATGTTTTCATAATAAAATAAAAATTGTAGAATTAGGTTTAATTGCATTAAGTTCTCCTAAATACCAAAAAAAACCAAAAATAATTTCTTTTTCTTTAATTTAATAATTTAATCTAATCTCATTAAAAAGGGTCCAACGCCCTCGTTTCCAATCTTAATTCAAATCGCGCATTTATTTCCTTCTTTTAAATATTTATGTAATTCTCCCAAAGCCATGTAAATATTTATCTTTCGCACTTTACTTTATTTCTTTATTTTCTGTCAAATCGGGTCCTGGTTTAATTTTGGCGATGTGGACCCGCGCCTTTGTAATAGTTTAGGGATTTTACATTTCTCGCAACTTTTTAACTGTTAATAATGGCATGCAAGAATGAATGACAATAAATAAAAACAAACGCATAGATCACCCATGACATGAACAAGACAAAAATAAACGAATCTGACATACAACTCACACACCACCCCTAGGATACGCCTCACTGTTGCCTTGCCTCGAAAGGTGATCGTCGAGTAGAGGATGTCTTAGTAAGTCCTCATGATCCGGGAACCTGGCATGAGGGTAGCTTCTAAGGTGTCTTCCCATTGCTCTGGTGATCACCATGTCCCGAACCTCGAATTGACCCGAACCTCGAATTGACCCGAACACCTCCAACGGTGGTGCTACCTACCTCTCAATGGTGGGATGGCACTACTTTAAAGGACATCTACACAGACGAATTCCTTAGGGTAGGTAGGTTCTCGTAGATACTTGCTCTAAATTCAAAACAAATTCAAAAATACCTTTCACACCAACATATTTTCAAAAAGCTTTTGAAAGCAATTTTTCAAACACTCTTGAGGACCGATACAAGAGTCGAATTGGAATTTTCAAAGAAACTTTTTTAAAACCCACAGTTGAAAAGCAAACAAACCATTTTTGAAAACACAATGAGCAAGTATCTAAGAGCCCATGGATAACCATGGATAGAAAGGGTGCTAACACCTTCCCTTTCTATAAATCTACCTCCCGAACCGAGAGCAATCTCTTTAAGGAATTTTTCTGTGCTTTTGTCCTTTCCATTTGGAGAAAATAAAAGACGGTGGCGACTCTTGCTTCCGCGACATTTCGCGAACCAGCGTTAAACAGTTAGTTCCAGATCCACCGATCACAGAACTGGCGACTCTGCTGGGGAATACTTAAAGTGAGGTGTACCTTAGGGTAGTTCATAACTGTGTTTTCAATTGTACTGACTTGCTTGCTTTATTATTGTGGGACTGTCTTGGGAGTTCTATAGATCCTAACCCGGATCTGGGGGATACCTTCTTAGAAAGTAGCAACAAGGCTGTGAGGGAACTGTGCGGGGTATACCGACATGGTTGAAACAGTCTGCTACGTTGATGTGGCACTTTGGTGTGTACCGGTAACCCTTGAGTTCAGTCAAGGAGAGTACGGGGCCTCCGCGTGGTGTCATGAAGCATCAACAGACCTTAGGAACCTTAATTGAACCATCTTGGCCTCTTTAGGATAGTGAGATAACTGACTTTGGTGCAGTCCGAGGTTGGTTGATACTCGATACTACACTCAATTGAGGGTTGCTTTCCTGGAATATTTCGGTCGCCAGTTCAGTGGCTAAATCGAAACGATGAACAACGAAAGCAATCCCGTGATATTGGGACCCTTAGAACCCGGTTACTTCTAATAGGACAGGATGAACCCACCAACTTCAAGAGGGTACTACCCAGACCCCATGCTGGCCTTAAACCCTAAGGGCTTGTCTTGTGTGCCTTGTGTGCCTTACATGTTTGTCTTTGTAAATATCTGTGGTGTGTTTAATCATAGCATCATGACATCATCCAGCATCATATGCATTGACTAACCATTTCAGGGGTTCGAATCTTCATCTTTGTTCTTGTTTTGTAGGACATGGAAACTGTTCGCAGAAAGACAATTCAAATCAGCCTTGTAAGGATCCCTCCTCAGCTTAAGGAACTTATATCCAGGATTCCCGAGAACTCTTCATTCAGTGAAAGACATGGAAGTCTCATCAGCTTGGTCAATACCAACATTGAGGAGATTTGATAAAGGTCCTGTTCCAATTCTTTGACCCTCTGCATCACTGTTTCACCTTCTTGGATTATCAGCTGGTACCTACATTGGAGGAGTTCTCCCGGCTCCTGAAGATCCCTATCCTTGATCAACTACCCTACAACGGTACAGAAAAGGAACCCAAGCTTGAAGAGATTGCTAAAGCCTTGCACCTACAGTCATCTGACCTCAAGGGACATTGGGAAGTTAGAAGTGGTATCAAAGGGTTCTTAGCCAGGTTTCTGTTTGAAAAGGCCCATGAATGTTGGAACTCCCTTAATTTGCAGGCTTTTGAAGAAGTTGTGGCCCTCCTTGTCTATGGTTTGGTGTTGTTTCCTAACCCAGATCAGCTTATAGATATCAGTGCTGTCCAGATCTTCATGTCCAGGAATCCTATACCTACGTTGCTGGGGGACATCCTTCACTCATGTTACACTCGAACCATGAGAAAAAGAGGTGTCCTTATGTGTTGCACTCCTCTCCTGGGAAGGTGGTTTATTTCGCACCTTCCACAATCAGTTTTGAAGAACGAGCGGGGTTTGAGATGGTCACAACGGTTGATGACTCTTACACATGCAGATATACATTGGTGCCCTAGGTCCAGAGAAGATGTCACTATCATTGATCATTGCGGGGAATACCCTAATGTTCCTTTACTTGGAATCAGAGGAGGTATTACTTACAGCCCATGCCTGGCTTGGAGACAGTTTGGTTATGCTCGGAGGGATGGTCCTCATGATATGTTAATTCCTGACATAGTTTTTGACTTCGACAACGATACTCAAGGACTTCGCCAGAGATTTATCAGAGCCTGGAGGATGCCAAGTAGGATAGACAGTAAGACACTGGGGCACAGGAACTCCATCCCGTTGGAACCTTATCTCAAGTGGGTACGAGCCCGCTCCCAGAAGTTAGTGATGCCTTATCCTCATATGCTCCCTGTGATCAAAGAGCCAGTCTTGGAAGGAGAAGTGTCCTACACTATTCAGCACCCTGATATGCCCACATCCTGGGAAGAGATGCAGAAGAGCTGGATCCAGCTTAAAGAAGAACGGAATTCTCTTGAGACCAGTCTACATGCTAGTGAAAAGAAGGTCTTGGAGCTCACCCGCCTGTTGCATGAGGAGAGGAATCTCAACACTTACATAGCTCCAAAGAGGATGCGAAGTGTCTTTTGGGATTGATTTGCTTTGTAATTTGTGCCCATGAGGCTTTGATGTACTAAACAATTGTTTCCTTAATGATAACGTGTGTTACTTTTTGTCTACAACAAATTTGAACTTTCGAACCCTTGAATGCATTGCATAAACACATATCATTCATCATGTGCATAACAGGTTTTCCTCTTTTCGGGTTGCTTACAGTTCTTCGCTGTTTATTTCAGCATCATGAATCCTGACTCATCATCAACTGAGATGTCCATCAAGGCTCTTCAGGCGCATAATGCACAATTTCAGGAACTAATCATGGGTTTGGCTCAAGGCCAAGAAGAGCTGAAGGCTCTGCTCCTGAAGAAGGAAAAGAAGAAGAAGAGAAGAACTGTTCTGTTCAACTCGGGCCGAAGGTTTGGCAATACTCTGCAAAATGAAGAGGCTGGTTCTTCCATTGGCAAGGGTACTCCTCAAGCGGAAAAAGGTCCTAGTCCGGTAGTCTCTGACAACGAGACTGATTTTGATGAAGAACAATATCCTCCTGCAGAAGACAGATACAAGCAGTTGGAAGACAGGTTGAATGCTATGGAGATACAACAGGTACCTGGGCTGGATTTTGGAGATTTGGGTTTGTCTACTGGTGTGGTCATTCCTCGTAAATTCAAAGCACCATCTTTCACTAAGTACGATGGGGCGTCTTGTCCCAAGCTACATCTCAGGTCCTATGTTCGAAAGATTCAACCGTACTCAGCGGATAAGAATTTGTGGATCCACTTCTTCCAGGAGAGTCTTTCAGGGACTCATCTCGAATGGTTATATCAACTGGATGGGACCAAGGTTCGTAACTGGGAGGAGTTGGCTACTGCTTTCTATAAGCAGTATCAATATAATGCCGACCTTGCCCCTACACGTACCCAACTCCAGGGTATGTCGTTAGGTTCAAGTGAAGGTTTTAAGGAGTACGCTCAGAAGTGGAGGGATCTGGCTGGCAGGGTGCAGCCTCCGTTGACTGATCGGGAGTTAGTAGACATGTTCTTGGGGACCCTATCTGGGCCATTTTTCAACCATCTTATCGGGAATTCGTCTGCAGGGTTCATTGATCTGATTCTGACTGGAGAGAGAATTGAGCCTGGGTTGAAGTCTGGTAAGATTCCGAAGGGTGTATCGTCTAGTTCTGAGAAGAAACCCTTCAAGAAGGAGGCTAGTGCTGTATATGGCTCTAGAAGACAAGAAAAATCTGAGCGCCGCCAATCTGTCAGTGCGGTAATGATTGCCAAGCCTGCTGCCGCTCCTCGGCCAACCAATCCTCAAAGGGCTGAAAGACCCCGGAGAGAGTTTACCCGTTTGAGCATGACCTTATCGCAGATCTTGCCGCAGTTACTATCCACCAACCTAGTGACTGTCAGAGAGGCCCCCAAAGGTGTAAACACTGCCTCTCCAAAATACAACCCAAATGCCCGCTGTGCGTACCATTCTGATAGCCCGGGGCATTCCACTGATGACTGTTGGGCATTAAGGAATAAGGTGCAAGACCTTATCGACGCGAAGGAGATACAGTTCGAAGCGCCTGAGAGGCCGAATGTGGTTACTGCTCCTATGCCTCAGCATGGGGTAAATGCTGTTGATGAAGAAGTGTACGCTGTTTCTGTGGATGATCTGGCTACTCCTCTGGAGTCTGTCAAGAGGAACCTGCTGCTGGCCGGTTTATTTCCGGGTTGCAGTGAGGGTTGCCTGTTCTGTGCTGTTTCCCTATCTGGTTGTCCCTTGCTGAAGTTAGGAATCCAAAGCCTAATGGATAGCAAGGAGATTCTGTTTAAAAAGTCTGCTGTTCAGTTGGTTCTGGTAGAAGAAGTTTCTGTGGTTACCATCTTCAATAATCCAATCAGGGCTCCCCCGAAGAAGCCTGTCCAAATCATGACTGTCGCACCTGTTGTTATCACTGTTCCGGGGCCTCTTCCCTACGTATCTGATAAAGCTGTCCCCTGGCATTATGGGGCAGACGTATATGTGAATGGAATTAAACAAGAGTTCAACACTGGCGCCGGTATCTGTGATATCACTGGCCCAACCAAGGTTACCCGCAGTGGCAGGCTCTTCTCGCCTGACATTGCACCGCCCGCTGCTCGAAGACCCCTCCTCATAACACCTACAAGTGTACATGTTCCTGTTGCTGATCAAGTTGTTTCCCCTGCTGCCGAGTTATCCAATGCTCGGGGCAAAGGAATTGAAGATGAGCCTGCCCGGATGGAGGCACCGATACCTATAAATGCTGAGGCCTCCCAACAAGAGATGGAGGAAATTTTAAAAATAATAAAGAAGAGTGACTTCAACGTCGTCGAGCAGCTGGGGCATACGCCCTCCAAGATCTCCATGCTCTCTTTATTGCTGTGCTCCGAGGCCTATGCTAAGGCCTTAATCTCATTTCTCAAGACGGCCCATGTGCCACAGGAGACATCTGCAGTCCAATTCACTGATTGCGTAGCAAATCTGACAGCGGACAATGGCTTGGGTTTCTCAGATGCTGACCTGACTGCGAAGGGAAGAGACCACAATGATGCCCTGCATGTCTCTATTGAATGCAGGGGCACTACTCTGGCACATGTATTGGTGGATACTGGTTCTTCCTTGAATGTGCTACCCAAGAAGGCTTTAGACCGTTTAGATTGTGAAGGCATGGAACTGAAACCCAGCAATATCATCGTCAGGGCCTTTGACGGTTCAAAAAGGATGGTTCATGGAGAGGTTGACATTCCTATTCGTGTGGGCTCTCAGGTGTTTGACTCCACTTTTTATGTGATGGATATCCGTCCATCTTACTCTTGTCTATTGGGTCGACCTTGGATCCATAAAGCTGGGGCAGTGACCTCTACCTTGCACCAGAAGCTGAAGTACCCCGTCAGAGGGAAAATCGTCACTGTGCAAGGAGAGGAGGAGTATATGGTGAGCCATTTGAATTCCTTCAGATACATTGAGATGGATGGGGAGTTTATTGAAACCCCCTTTCAGCATTTCGAGGAGGTGCTTCCAATTTCAGCAGCAGCAGAAACAGCAGTCGAAGAGAATGTTCCGTTGAAGATGGCTTCCCTGAAGGATGCCCGGGCTGTGGTTCAGAAAGGTGAATGTGCTAACTGGGGCAGGCTTCCCGACTTTACACAGAAAACTGACAAATTTGGATTGGGTTTTACTGCAGAGGGTCAGAAAGCTATGCGGAAGGCGAAGATCAGAAGACCTCCTGTGCTCATTACAAATCCAGGAGTGAATGCTATTGGGGAGGACAATGAAGTGGATGAAGCAGAATTCAATAGCTGGATCTACCCGACGACCGAAGGCGGATTGACCAATTGGATTTCCAAAGACCATACTCCTGTTACTTTTGTTACGCAGTAATAAATTTCCTTGTTTCGTTATTTGTAATAAACAACAAATTGAACTATATGGCCCGGTGTCTTACCCGAGGCACCGTGGTTTCATTTGTGAGGGCATATAAATTGTCATTTAATATATCATAAATGAAAATCTTGGACGTTTTCTCGCATTTCAAATCTTATGCTCCTTTTCTGTCCTTTCTTCCTTTATACATATTTCAAAACAGCTGTATTTACACACACTCACTCATACAGGTTTCAATCCACTCTGGATCTCACTGGTAACGACTCTGCTACTGCCAGTTATGACTTCGAAAATCCGATCAACTTAGCCGAAGACGAAGGTGAAGATGATTGCGAAGTGCCTGGCGAGCTTGCAAGACTGTTGCTTCAGGAAGAGAGGGCAATTCAACCACATGAAGAGCCAGTGGAAACAATAAACTTGGGTACTGAAGAAGACAGGAAAGAGGTAAAGATTGGTGCTAACCTAGAGCTCAGCGTGAAGCACGGTTGACTAAGATGCTACATGATTATGTGGAGATATTTGCCTGGTCCTACGAAGACATGCCCGGGTTGGATACCGATATTGTGGTCCATCACTTGCCTACTAAGGAAGACTGCCCTCCGGTTAAGCAAAAGGTTCGCCGTATGCGTCCAGAAATGTCTGAGAAGATTAAAGCCGAGGTTATGAAACAGTTTGATGCCGGGTTCCTTGCAGTGACTTCTTACCCTCAGTGGTTTGCTAATGTGGTGCCGGTACCAAAGAAGGACGGTAAGGTCAGAATGTGTGTCGACTACAGAGATCTGAACAGGGCCAGCCCCAAAGATGACTTCCCCTACCTCACATTGATGTCCTTGTTGACAATACAGCTCAGCATAAGGTGTTCTCTTTCATGGATGGCTTTTCAGGTTACAATCAGATCAAGATGGCACCTGAAGACATGGAAAAGACTACATTTGTTACTCAGTGGGGGACCTTCTGTTACAAGGTCATGCCTTTTGGACTAAAGAACGCTGGGGCAACCTACCAACGTGCCATGGTTGCTTTATTTCATGACATGATCCATCATGAGATAGAAGTGTATGTTGATGACATGATCGCAAGGTCCCAGACTGAGGAAGAACACCTAGATCATCTGCAGAAATTGTTTGACCGTCTGAAACTGTACAAGCTGAGGTTGAACCCGAACAAGTACACCTTCGGAGTAAGATCTGGGAAGTTGCTAGGATTCGTTGTAAGTGACAAGGGCATTCAAGTGGACCCTGCTAAGGTTAAAGCTATTCAAGAGATTCCAGTTCCTAGGACAGAGAAAGAGGTCAGAGGCTTTTTAGGACGCCTGAATTACATTGCTCGGTTCATCTCCCACCTAACTGCTACCTGTGAGCCAATCTTCAAGCTGCTGAAGAAAGATCAGGTAGTACGTTGGAATGATGAATGTCAGGCTGCTTTTGACAGAATCAAAGAGTATCTCCAAGAACCACCCATCCTTATGCCACCGGTTGAAGGGAGACCTCTGATACTATATCTAACAGTGCTTGACAACTCAATGGGGTGTGTGCTGGGGCAGCATGACGAGTCTGGCCGAAAAGAGCATGCCATTTATTACCTTAGCAAAAAGTTTACCGACTGTGAGACCCGATACTCACTGCTTGAGAAAACTTGCTGCGCTTTGGTATGGGCTGCTCGCCGGCTGAGACAGTATATGCTGACTCACACTACCTTGTTGATCTCAAAGATGGATCCTATAAAGTACATATTTGAAAAGCCTGCTCTGTCTGGGAGAATTGCAAGATGGCAAATGATCTTGACAGAATACGACATCCAGTACACTACCCAGAAAGCCATCAAAGGAAGTGTATTGGCAGACCACTTGGCACATTAGGCTGTAGATGACTATCAGTCAATGAACTTCGAGTTTCCGGATGAAAGCATCATGATTGTGACTGATTGTGAGGTACCTGGACCGGATGAAGGACCTGAGGAAGGATCCCGATGGTTTATGCACTTTGACGGAGCCTCCAATGCTTTGGGAAACGGTATCGGCGCCGTAATCATATCTCCTCAAGGCACTCATACTCCACTCACTGCCCGGCTATGTTTCAACTGTACCAACAATATGGCGGAGTATGAGGCATGCATCATGGGTCTTCAAGCTGCGATCGACTTAAGGATCAAGTTTCTGAGTGTCTTCGGAGATTCCGCTCTCGTGATCAATCATATCAAAGGAGAGTGGGATACGAAACATCCGAACCTTATTCCTTACAGAGAATGCGTGTTGACATTGATCCCCCACTTCACGAAGATAACCTTTGAACACTTTCCAAGAGAAGAGAATCAGCTGGCGGACGCGTTAGCTACAATGTCTTCTATGTTCAAGGTCAAATGGGATAATGAGGCTCCCCGGATCATCATCTGGAAACTGGACGAACCGGCATACTGTTGCGATCTCGAGACTGAATTGGTGACTGAGAAGCCTTGGTACCATGAGGTGAAGAGATATCTGGAAGCTCAGGAATACCCTGAGGGTGCCTCTGTCAATGATAAAAAGTTTCTGAGAAGGTTCGCAGTAAAGTTCTTCCTCAGCAACGACATCTTGTACAAGCGAAACCATGATTCAACCTTACTGCGTTGTGTGGATAAGACTGAAGCAGAAAGGATCATGGAAGAGCTACATGAGGGGACCTTTGGTACACATTCCAGTGGACATACAATGGCAAAGAAGATCCTTCGGGCAGGATATTACTGGTCCACAATGGAAGCTGACTGCTATCAATATTCCAGGACATGCCATAAGTGCCAGATTTATGCAGACAAGGTGCATGTTCCTCCAGTTCCTCTGAATGTTCTGACTGCGCCTTGGCCGTTTGCAATGTGGGGAATAGACATTATCGGTGAGATTAAACCTACGGCATCTAATGGGCATCGCTTCATCCTAGTGGCGATCGATTATTTTACAAAGTGGGTTGAAGCAGCTTCATACGCTATGATAACCAAGACTGTTGTGGCACGGTTCATCCGACATAATCTGATCTGCCGGTACGGCGTCCCAGAGAGGATCATTACAGACAACGGTACCAATCTGAATAATAAGATGATCACTGAGCTCTGCGAGCAGTTCAAAATACAACACCACAATTCTTCTCCTTACAGACCGAAGATGAATGGGGCTGTAGAGGCAGCAAATAAAAATATCAAGAAAATCGTGCAGAAGATGACAGTGACTTATAAAGATTGGCACGAGATGTTACCGTTCGCTCTACATGGGTACCGTACCTCAGCCAGGACGTCAACCGGGGCAACTCCTTTCTCTTTGGTTTATGGTATGGAGGCAGTCTTACCGATCAAAGTGCAGATACCCTCTCTCCGGATAATGAAGGATGCAAATCTGAACGAAGATGATTGGATTCAGACACGACTTGATCAGTTAAATCTTATTGATGAAAAGAGACTTGCTGCTATCTGTCATGGTCAGACGTATCAGAAACGGATGATCAGGGCATTTAACAAAAAGGTCAGACCACAGGAATATCAAGTTGGGGATCTGGTAATCAAGCGAATCATCCTTCCTCAGAGTGATCCAAGGGGAAAATGGACCCCTACGTACGAAGGGCCATTTGTGGTTAAGCATGTGTTCTCAGGAGGAGCCATGATTCTAACCAATATGGATGGTGACGACCTTCCTCATCTCGCCAATGCAGACATAGTAAAAAGATACTACGCATGAAAAATGACCCGCTAGGCTGACATGCCTAGGCAAAAATTAGGGCTTCCCGTCGAACCAAAAGGGTTCGGGAAAAATGAAGGGATGAAATGAAAAAATCTGTACACCCGGCAAGTCGAAAACCTGAAAAGGCGGCTTGGGCAAAAATGGGTATCCCGGTGGACTGAAAACCCGAAAGGGCGGTCCAGGCAAAAGTTAGGGATAAAGCGTAATACTATGTCTCATTGGATCACTTTGCATCCAGAATCCGGTATCGGCATCAAGTTCAGACGGCATTGATCAGTCAGCTTCATCTTCAACCAAGGTCATCAAGTGATGAGACGCTCGGAGTTATAAAGGCAATAGCAGAGTTGAAACCCAGTGGGATCATTCATTTCACACAGCTGTTTTATTTTCTTTTGTACAAAATTTGTATAAACTCTCTTGTTCGGCGGCGTTCTCTTACTAGGACGTCAGCCTCTTGTACATAAAACGCCTACTTACAGGCTATTCAAAATCAATACAAATATACTTTTCAGTTAAAAGTGCCAATTGGTTTTCCTTTTTCTGTTTTGTTTTGCGAAGAACGTCCAAGGTTTAATTTGTGATATATGCATTGACAATAATTTGCTAACTCATAAATATTTGCATATGAAACAAAGGATTAATTACAGGTAACACTAGAAACAGGGGCAATAAAGAGTTGTCTGAGCAATCTAATTGTTCTATCCTCCAAGGTGCCAAGGTAGGTTCAGCTAAAGAACATAACTAGATACCTTAATTCCCCAGAGAGTGAGCCAACAAGCAGTATATTCTCCTCAAGAAGTCATACAATCAAATCTTAAGGAAGTTGGGTATCCTCCAGCAGATATCAACATTCCCCAGCAGCATATATATCCTTAACAAGCAGCCCCGGCAGTCTTGGCCTAAAGATTGTTCCCCGGCGGTATATCAAATATTCAAAGGAGTCACTTCCCCGATGCAGTTCAAACTTCCCCAAGAGAGTCCAATCCAGTTCCCCAGGAAAGTTGGAATCCATCTCCCCAAGCAGTAAGCTTATCCCCAGTAGATTCTGGAAGCTTATCCTCGCAGAACACGAACACGTCTCCCGGCTTTATTCAAAGAGTTATTTCCTTACCGGGATATAACTGGGTTATCCTCAGCCAAAAGCCACGGAAAGGGCGTTCTCGACGAAGTCTCCTCTCCCCCAGCGAAGTCTATCAGCACTTCCAACACAACAATGGTATCCCCAGCAAGTTATTATCAACAACTCAACAAGGTATCCTTCTCCCCACAGAGTATTGCTTCCCAGCAAGATCGCTAGAGTATCTTTTCTCCCCGCAGAGTAATCCATTCGCCAAGTTTATTCCCCAACGGAGTCATCTTCTCCTACCGGTATTCTTGCAACTATCACCCAGCGGAAGCAAAATCTATTCTTCAACGTCAGCCCAGGAGTGACTTCCCGACACCCGTCAAGGACTTACTTTCCTAGACAACAAACATACATACATCATTATAGCATGCATATACGCATCATATCTTACAAATCTCATTTATGTTGAGAACATCATTGCTTGGTCCACATCATGCATCGCACATGACTGACCTTTACCTTTCAGGAAAGATGCAGTTAAATTCTCAATCATATTTCAAGACCTAGACCGGTTCAGTTAAATCGACTCCAAAGATTTCTTATCCAGTCCAAGGCCTTCTCTGGTCCAGTTAAATCGACCCCAAACAGATTTTTCTGATAAAGACCCAGTTGAAGACATTCCAAGACCTAGACCGGTTCAGTTAATCGACCCTAAGATTCTCTGTTTCTTATCCAGTCCAAGGCCTTCTCTAGTCCAGTTAAATCGATCCCAAACAGATTTTTCTGATGAAGACTCAGTAGAAGTTATCCAAGGTTTTCTCAATGTTTACTGTTGAGATTGTAATCGCCTATGGTTCTCTCCCCGATACTGCGGAGATGATAATTCCATCCAAGGTTCTCTCAATGTTTGCTGTTGAGATTGTAATCGCCTATGGTTCTCTCCCCGATACTGCGGAGATGATAATTCCATCCAAGGTTTTCTCAATGATTGCTATTGAGTTTGTAATCGCCTATGGTTCTCTCCCCGATACTGCAGAGATGATAATTCCATCCAAGGTTTTCTCAATGATTGCTATTGAGTTTCTAATCGCCTATGGTTCTCTCCCCGATACTGCGGAGATGATAATTCCATCCAAGGTTTTCTCAATAATTGCTATTGAGATCGTAATCGCCTATGGTTCTCTCCCCGATACTGCAGAGGTGGTAATTCCAAGATTTTCTCAACGATTGCTGTTGAGGTTAAAGTCATCTAAGGTTCTCTCACCGTTCCTGTTGAGGTAGTAACCATCCCTGGTTCATTCATCATCATTTGAAGCTCCAGATTCAGCTCCTGTAACCAGTCAGGACACACCTGCACATCTATTTGAAAACCAGCTCCCGTAACAGGTCAGGTAATCATTTTTTCTTTTGCAGGTACGCAAGTTCTCGCTAAGGAATCTCTCACGCGATCGACATCCAGATGGCATCTATAAGCCCATCCACCTTCCATCATCTCTTAGCATGGCATCTATAAGCCCATCATCATATCCATCAATCTCTAAATGGCATCTATAAGCCCATTCCACCATCACACTGCTACTATGTGAGCGCAAATTTCTGGGCACTCTAGTGTTCAATCATCTTCCACCTTCGGATTACGAAAGGCACGTCAGCCAATCTGCATCCTCAGGTCTAAGAAGATTGAACAGGGGCAACTGTTGTACCCCAAAATTTGCCCTCCCATATTCTTCAAGAAAATTGCCAAGTCATGCTTCAAAATTCCCCAAGGGTTGCACAGTGCAAGGGCCTCCTAAATAGTCAAAATTAGGGTTTTGGTTCTGACAAAGTAAATGAAGTTTCCAAGGGTCCAATCAAGTCTCACATGCCTATAAATATGGTCAAGTATCCTCATATCAAGTTTCAAGACTTTCAGCTCAAAATTGCACAGTAAAAAACCCTAATTGCACTACAGTCAACTGTAGGGGCAAAATGGTCATTTGACAGTCAAAAGTTCAAATTTTTGGTCAACATCTCATTTTGAAGCCACAAACATCATTTGATCAATGCTTGATCATGATTCTCAAAACTTGGCTCAAAAAATCATCAAGATGCAAAAGTTTCCTTATTTGGACAGCTGAAAAAGTCAACTGTAAATTGACCAGGGCATAACTTTCACATGGATTATCAGAAAAATTCCATCCAAAGCTCATTTTGAAGAGAAAGACATTCCCTACAACTCCTCTTCATACTTCAAGTCCAAGAAATGCTCTCACAAAAAGTTATCAATTTCAACATTATAGGTCATTTTCAAAAGTCAACAAAAAGGGACTTTAAGTCAAAGGCCATAACTTGAGATTGGTAAATCAAAATTACATGGGACCAAAGACATTGATTAGAGGACTCAAAGACATTTCCAAAATGTCCAAGAACATGAGCAAAGCTTAAAAATTGAGCAAGTTATGCCTTGTGGAAGTTGGGAAATTTTTGGATATTTTGAAAAGTCAACATTGATTCAAATGACCTAAAATTGCTAATGGGCCTCTTTTTCTTCCACAATTCATCATCCAAGGCATGTGCACGACCATTTGGCCCAAAGGGAAGTTTTTATCATTTTTTATTTATTTATTTGGATTTTTTATTATTAATAATTCATTTAATTAAATAAAATACATGAAAAATACTAAACCTAATCTTTTGAATCTCTTTGTGCATAAAATAATCTCAATATTTCGTGTACAATAAAATATGGAAGGAATTATGATGATTGGATATGATTGAGACCAAATATGTTTGAAAAAGATTTGAAAATAATGGCTTGCAAATCAAATATTTTTTCACATCAATGCATGGATTTTTGATCAAGTTCTTAACCTAAGTCATTCACCTATACATACACAAGAAAACCCTCGTGCAAAGAGACTAAAAGCTGCGCCATAGACAAGAAACAAAACTTGAATTTTTTGCTTGAAAACTCAAATCTGAAAACTGTTTTCCAGGGCGATTCAAGCTGAGATAATCATCTCATCACCTTCCTGAGACCTTAAGCAACGTGCCTGAATAGGTTTCCACGTCCCTAACCCTTTGAATCATTGTACAGAAGTCAAACTTTTTCACCTTTTTCTCATAATCGTGTTTTACAATTTAGGCATATTCATTGCATTTTATTTGTGGATTTGTGCTAATTAAACCTTTCTGAAGCTAACCAAATAGTTTAATTGTGTTTTTGTGCATTATTGGAGATTTCACCATTGTTGGACATTAGGGTTTTCCAAGCTGTGAATTGGGGTTTTTCATTTAAGGAAAAATTAGCATTCAAGACCTGGATCATTGAATCAAGCATGCTTGGACGATGCTAAATCCACCCTCGCGCTCAATTTATGAGCTGCCCTGAGCTATTCGTTATTTTTGCAAAAGTGACCTTCTGGGACGGTTCAAAACCGTTGCCTATGTTTTTTGTATTTCAGGAAAATAAACAACCCACGAAGACGATGATTTGGTGGCAGGCAGCAAGTGGTTGGTTTTGAATTTTCGCGCCAGGCTTCCACTAACCCTTATTTTCATTTATATTATTTGTGTGTTATTTTAGATACAAAACGCGTTGAGTGCTTCAGTGGCAAGGCTTGTTAGTGGTAATCTCTAGGACCTGGGTTCGAGCCCCAGGTCCCTCACCCTTTCCATGTTATTTTTCAATTAATGTTTCTATGCAGATTATGTCTTGAAGACTACCATGCATCTCTCAAATCAAGCCGTCCACGCATATGCCAGGACCAATCAAAGGGTCACGATTGCAGGACTATGATGAACATCAGTCAACACACATACGCGCTAGTGGAAAAGTCAAACAGGCCAAAGATGCTTGGGCCCAAATCAATACTAACCAGCCCTCCACTTGGGGACAGCACCCCCTAGGGTTTGTTTTCTTTTACTCTTTTATTTTTTTTCTTTTTTTATTTTAATTAATTTCTTAATTCTTTATAATTATTATTTTCAATAATATAAAAAACACAAAAAATCAGAAAAGACCAAAATTAAATACATTTATTTAATTAGTATTTTTTGTAAATAAAATTCATAATTAACTTAGTTTTCTTCTAATTTAGGTTTAAATCTTAACATTTTCTTAATTAGTTTAAAATTGGTAGAATTAGTTTTAATTAATTTTTATCCTTTTTTCTTTTCCTTTCACTAATAATTAACTATTTATTTTTATGAATCAAATCGCATTAATTAATTAGGGTTAAATTTAGGTTAAACTTTAATATGTTTTCATAATAAAATAAAAATTGTAGAATTAGGTTTAATTGCATTAAATTCTCCTAAATACCAAAAAAAACCAAAAATAATTTCTTTTTCTTTAATTTAATAATTTAATCTAATCTCATTAAAAAGGGTCCAACGCCCTCGTTTCCAATCTTAATTCAAATCGCGCATTTATTTCCTTCTTTTAAATATTTATGTAATTCTCCCAAAGCCATGTAAATATTTATCTTTCGCACTTTACTTTATTTCTTTATTTTCTGTCAAATCGGGTCCTGGTTTAATTTTGGCGATGTGGACCCGCGCCTTTGTAATAGTTTAGGGATTTTACATTTCTCGCAACTTTTTAACTGTTAATAATGGCATGCAAGAATGAATGACAATAAATAAAAACAAACGCATAGATCACCCATGACATGAACAAGACAAAAATAAACGAATCTGACACACAACTCACACACCACCCCTAGGGTACGCCTCACTGTTGCCTTGCCTCGAAAGGTGATCGTCGAGTAGAGGATGTCTTAGTAAGTCCTCATGATCCGGGAACCTGGCATGAGGGTAGCTTCTAAGGTGTCTTCCCATTGCTCTGGTGATCACCATGTCCCGAACCTCGAATTGACCCGAACCTCGAATTGACCCGAACACCTCCAACGATGGTGCTACCTACCTCTCAATGGTGGGATGGCACTACTTTAAAGGACATCTACACAGACGAATTCCTTAGGGTAGGTAGGTTCTCGTAGATACTTGCTCTAAATTCAAAACAAATTCAAAAATACTTTTCACACCAACACATTTTCAAAAAGCTTTCGAAAGCAATTTTTCAAACACTCTTGAGGACCGATACAAGAGTCGAACTGGAATTTTCAAAGAAACTTTTTTAAAACCCACAGTTGAAAAGCAAACAAACCATTTTTGAAAACACAATGAGCAAGTATCTAATAGCCCATGGATAACCATGGATAGAAAGGGTGCTAACACCTTCCCTTTCTATAAATCTACCTCCCGAACCGAGAGCAATCTCTTTAAGGAATTTTTCTGTGCTTTTGTCCTTTCCATTTGGAGAAAATAAAAGACGGTGGCGACTCTTGCTTCTGCGACATTTCGCGAACCAGCGTTAAACAGTCAGTTCCAGATCCACCGATCACAGTTGAGAATGTATAAAAAATGTTTGTTTTGAAAATATTTGTTTGGAAGGAGAGTGTTTGAAAATATGTTTGTTTTTGAAAGTGTGAAGTATGGAAATGGTTTTAGTTTTGTGAGAAAGCAATTACGAGCAATCTACCTACTCAAAAAGTCTATGTTCTTTTCCTCCTTTTTTAGATAGTGCTATTTTACCATTGATTGGTAGAGAGCCTTATCATTGGATGTGAGGGACAGGCGTGGGTCATTGTATAATCATAGAAGGAAACTTGTTAGATGTTTTAGCAATTGTCGTAAGGGACTAAGATCGTTTACTAAAGGCAACATTGAAGGGTCATCGAGGGACTATGATCTTTTAATCGAGGGTCTTTGTTAAAACATCCCACATTCGAGAGACACAACTGTTTATATCCGAGGCAACAAGTGAGGTTTACCCTAGAGGTGCATGTGTGTAAAGTGTTTTGTTTTCAAGTATTGTATCTTTGAATTAGGGTTTTACTAGGTTTGATTTTAAGTCTTGTCACACAAACCCTAATTACTAACAATAATAAGGAAAGTGATAAATTGTGGAATTTAAATGTCCTACGCTATTATAAAGCTTGGGAAATGGGGGTATAATTTTGTGAATGAGGGGAGGAAAGCAATAAAGCCGTAATTACCTATTACAAACCATTGAACATGAATAATGATAGAATGCACAAAATGTAAAGAGGAAGAAAGAAATTGTTTTTTAGGGTTTTTGATAGAAAGGTTTAAAGATTAACCTAATAAACTAATTAATTTTAATTACAAGAGAAGTTAATTAATTTTAACAAAACCTAAAGTCTAATTTAATTAAAATTAAGAAGAAAATAAAATCTAAGTCTAAATAATTTGTTTAGAAAATAATTTGAAGGTTAATGTTAATTTGGGAAAAATATTTTAAAGTGTGGAAATTAAACAAAATCTAGTTCTAAATATTGACAAAAAATAAATTAAGTGTTTAAATTAAAATATTTTTAATTTAATCATTTAATAAAATATATTTTTGGTATTTTTGATTAAATAAATAAATAAAAATATGAAAATATAAAGAATTGGGCTTGGGTGTTAAAAAGTAAAAGGGTGTCAGAAAATAGCAAAAAAGAATTAGGCCCAATATATATTTTTGTTTGGTTCAGAAAATAAAATAAAAATAAAAGGATGGGCATGCGCATTATAAAGTAAAAGGGGGGGGGTGAGAATTCAAAAATGATCCAGGCCCAAAACAAAGTCAATCGCCTGTATGGATCATGTGTGGCTGGCTTGTGATGATGCACCATGGTCTTGCTCATGTGGAGCGCTGAATTTGAATTGTTGAACATCCAATGGTTTTGGTGTGGGGCCCATGATAGGCGCACATAACATGCTTGCATAGAATCTGAAAGAAACAAATATGAAAGAAATAAAAGGGTACCACTGGGGCTCGAACCCAGGTCCCTATACGCTAATGCCTTACGCGCGCTTCCTTCACCACTGGGGTGGAAGTTTCATATGGTCATAATACATGTTACAATAAACTTAAAATAAAATCATTTCTAAGATTTGAAAATGACTTCATCTTCAACCTTGCGCGCGCAGAGAAGAACAACTAAATGGCCAATCTGTAACTTCTTCATTTCTCAACCATTTTCAAAAATGTAAACATGAAAGTTGATCCACTTTTCACCACGAATTCAACCATATAAATAACTAAAGCTATAAATCAAAGACGAACATCAATTTTGTTTGGTACCAAATAAAACCTAATTTTTTCAGAAAGTTCAACTTCAAAATTGCATCACTCAGGTAACATAAATGAAAACTAAAGGCATTGTTAGCTTCAGAGAAATGATGTCTACATTTTTCATTCATAAAGTAACCATTAATGATGCTTGTATAGAGAGTTCAAAGTTAAGAAAACTTACCTTAAAATTGGAAATCATGTTTGGAGTTTGAGCACTCCTGGAGGTGTTGTGATGATCTGGGTAGCTTCACTGAACTCCTAGGAAGCTAATGCAACTCTTACTTTATGCTGAAAGTGCCTGAATCTTCCTGGAGAAGTTAAGTTGCAGAGGTGTAAAGTAAGGTTTGGACAACAATGGTGGAGGTGTTACAGTTATGAAACAGAGGTGGGGACGAGTTGTAAATGAGGTATGGAAGCTTTGGGATTAATTTAGAGAGGAAATGCACGAGTGGATTGTGAGTTTGAAGTTTTTGGCCAAAAATTGCAACAATGGAGGTTTTGTGTACAATTCTGAGTTTCAGGGAGTTTGTGAGTGTTTCAAGGCTTGTGAATTTGTCTCTTAGCTTGAAAATACTTCCTATATTTATATAGGTAAGGTTTAGAGCTTGAAGTAACAATAATTGTAAGATGACATGTTATGGTTTGGTTGGAGGTGAAAAATTAAGTTGGATGAAAAATGATGGTTTCAAGGATCAAGTACAAGTATGTTCTGATGTTTGTTGGGTGCATGTGACTTCATTCATGATTTTGATTTTTCTTGAAACCAGAGATATATCTTTCAAGGCTCAATGCATTGACAATTTTCATAATGCTTGCTTTTCCAAAATGGAAGTGTGACCTTTCTTCCTTAAATGGCAAGTCAACTTGGACAATGCTTGAATCAATTGGACAATGGATCAAACAGTTGTGTAAAAATTAAATTATTTAGTTATTTGAAAGTTTAAAGTCCTAAAAAGCAAGATTATGCAACACGCTTGAAGATTGATCATAATGTTCTTCATAAAAATGACCTAAAATTCAAGAATAGATGTCCAACTTCTTCTCTTCAAATCTCTTAGCTCAAGCATGATCTCTTCAAGTTATAGGATATTTTGGAAAGCTTGAAACATTGTCTATAACCTTCATGTTGACCACTTTGGCTTAATCAACTTGGAAATTGATGAAAATTGGCCAAGAAGTTAGGACAAAAATCTGCCTAAACTTGCTAAAATTTTCACTAAGTGTTTTGTAAAAATGTCATGACTTCATGAGCTTATATCTTCAAATCTAAGCATTTTATGGACATCAATTCTAAGGGACTTAGTTGTAGAATTCATCAAGATATACAAATTTCATGTTAAAAATTTTCCCTGAATTATCTTGCATCTTGGTGAAAAATTGTCATGAAGTAGTGAAATTATCAAGGATAAAAAATACTTAGAATTTTTCTAAGTCTTGAAAATCTTGACTTTTGTTGACTTTCTTGACTTTCTTGACTTTCTTGAATCTTGATGCTCAAGTTTGATATTTTTGAAGGTCTTGATGAATTTTTATCTTTTAAATTCAATGTTGACCAAAAAGTCAAAGTTTGACTTTTTGTGTGTCACTTGAGTTTTCATCAGTTGATCAAATTTCAACTATCAATCCATTGATCTTGAGAAATGATATAAGCTATGAAATTAGGTCAAGATATTGTGTTTGAATCCTTAATATCATGCTTCAAGTCATTAGGTCATGTACTAGGTCAAAGGTCAATGATCAGTCATTCTTAGTCAAAATCATAATTTTGACAATTTTGCCCCTTTGATGATTTGAATGATTTTATTGAGGAATTATGATAAAACATTGGTCAATTGATAAGTATCACTTCAAAATGTTTATGTTGGCCAAAAATCATGAAGTTTTACTGTATGTTGACCATAATTGACTTTTTACCCAATATAGTTGATTTTCAGTCATCTGAGCAATTGACTGAGCAAATTTGTGGTGTAAGACTTAAAACTTGGTATGAGAATTCTTAAAGACCTATAATGAACCATAAAATTCATCACTTGAGATGTTAAAATTCCAAATTTCCTTGATAAAACCAAAACCCTAATTTGTGGTCTCAGTGCTTATGAGGTGAGCTTGTCTGATCAACTTTTATAGAATCCTTGAGCATTTGAGATTTTTTGTGAGAAATGTCTTGAGAAAAGAGAGGGAAAATTTTGGGGTACAACAGCTTCCCCCTGTTCAATCTTCTTAGACCTGAAGAGTTAGATTGGCTTGTCTTCCATTCGTGACTTAAAGGTGGAAGATGATTGAACACTTAAGTGCCCAGAAATTTGCACTTGCTTGTGCATGAAGTAAAACAGTTTGTGGATTATATCAGGAATGGGCTTATAGATGCCATTTGGAGAGGTAATGAAGATATGTTGGAGATGTGCTTATAGATATCATCCAAAGTAACTTTTGATAGAGAAATTAGACTAAGTCTACGCTCGACTTTAATTCGAGCCAGAAAATGTCTACTGGAAGAAGTATCAGAATAAATCTTTGGTCGATTTAATCTGAGCCAGAAGATGTCTGTGTTCGTCTTTAACTGGAGGAAGTATTAGAATAAATATTTGGTCAATTTAATCTGAGTCAGGAATGGTCTACTGAGAGAAGTATCAGAATAAATCTTTAGTCGATTTAATATGAGCCAACAGAGGTCTTTAAGTCTTTAACTGGGAGAAGTATCAGAATAAATATTTGGTCAATTTAATCTGAGCCAGGAAAGGTCTACTGAGAGAAGTATCAAAATAAATCTTTAGTTGATTTAATCTGATCTAGCAGAGGTGTTTAAATCTTTAACTGGGAGAAGTATCAGAAAAAATCTTTGGTCGATTTAATGTGAGCCAGAAAAGGTCTACTGAGAGAAGTATCAGAATAAATCTTTGGTCGATTTAATATGAGTCAGCAGATGTCTTTAAGTCTTTAATTGGGAGAAGTATTAGAATAAATCTTTGTTCGATTTAATTAGAGTCAGAAAAGGTCTACTGAGAGAAGTATCAAAATAAATCTTTAGTTGATTTAATCTGAGTCAGCAAAGGTCTTTAAATCTTTAACTGGGAGAAGTATCAAAAAAAATCTGTGGTTAATTTAATTTGAGCCAGAAAAGGTCTACTAAGAGAAGTATCAGAATAAATCTTTGGTCAATTTAATTTGAGCCAACAGATGTCTTTAAGTTTTTAACTGGGAGAAGTATCAGAATAAATCTTTGGTCGATTTAATCTGAGCCAGAAAAGGTCTAGTGAGAGAAGTATTAGAATAAATCTTTGGTTGATTTAATCTGAGCCAACAGATGTCTTTAAGTCTTTAAATGGGAGATGTATCAGAAAAAATCTTTGGTCGATTTAATCTAAGCCAAAAAAGGTCTACTGAGAGAAGTATCAGAATAAATCTTTGGTCGATTTAATCTGAGCCAGCAGATGTTTGAAGGGAGTGTTCATCATGTAGATATTTTCCCTATCTTGTTTCAGGTAATGACCTACAATCTATTTTAAGAATTTGTTGATGATATTGGTCTATCGATTGATTCTTCCTGAAAAGGTAAAGAGTTAACTGTATGTAATGTCATGATGTATGAAATGCATTGCAGAATGATGTTCTCAAAATAAATGAGATTGTGCTATATGCGCTTCATATGCATATGTTATGACGTATGAATGTGTAATGTTGTTGATTTGTATTTGTAAGCCCGTATTTTCCTTTTTCTGGGAAATTAAATCCCTGACTATTTCTAGGGATGAAGAGTACGTGTATCTTCAATCTTGTCTAGAATGATTTTGTTGTGGATTCCCGCTTACTTGTTTGAGGAAACTCTGCAGGGGATGTATTGATTTCTGTTTGGGGGAGCAGAGTTTGGGAACATTTTTCGTTCATTGCTCTACTGGGGAATTTAATTCTTATATACCCTGACTGGGGATAAAAGTGATGGTTAACTTCCGACTCCTCTGGGAAGGATAATCTTTATACACCTTGACTGGGGATAAAAGAGATGGATAATCTTCCGTCTCGTCTGGGGAGGATAAAAGTTAAATCGTATCTGGTCAGATTCTAGGTTTTGCAACAACTTTCTGGGGATAATGATGACTTCACTAGGGAGAGGAATTTTGTCAGTGGTTTGTAATAGTCTGAGGATCAGACTCGAGATGGGGAATTTGTAGGCTGTTAGGTAAATAAACCCTGTTGGGGAAATAAACCTGGTTGTCGGAGAAGTGCTCTTGCTGAGGAAACAAACTTTCCTAGGGAAATTGAATTTTGCTAGAGAAAAGAAACTCCGCAAGGTTTCTTTTTTAGTTTTGGAGGATCAAACTCAGCTGGGGAAGAGAATTTCCAGGAATTGTACTGATTGGGACTCCATAGGGAAATTATGGGAGGGAGATTATACTCCTTTATTTGCTGGAGCGATCTTCCGGGGAATATACCCTTATTTGTGAAGACTACTTTGTGGGGGTAATCTCATGCTCTGTGGGGATTTATGGACAACTTGAACGTCATCCTAAATCCTATAATCTTTAGTAAATTCTTATTCTTGTTCGTATGCATATTTTTGTTAACAGTTAATCATGTTCATATGCATATGTTCGTTCAATTTTAGTCATTGGACGTTTTTGCAAACAAGACAAAAAAAAACCAAAAGTTTGAACTTTAAGATATATTTGTATTGATAATTTGCCTATAAACAGGTGATTTTGTACAAGGAGACAGAAATCCTAGTAAGAGGAAGCCATCGCGAAATGAAAAGAGTAAAAAGTGAAAACAAAATGTATAGCCATGTGGAAGTGATCTCATTGGGTTCCAAACTCTGCTATTGCCCCTATGTCTTCGAACATCTCGTCCCTTGCCATCGGAAGAAGTTGATTGAACTTTCAAATTTGGTAATAAAGCTTGCAAGTAAGTGATCCAACGGGACATAGTCGTACGCTTTTAATCCCTAATTTTTGCCTGGACGTCCCTTTCAGGTTTTCAGTCCACCAGGATACCCTTTTTTGCCCAAGCCGCCATTTCAGTTTTTCGACTTGCCAGGTGTACAATCTTTTGCATATATCCCTAATTTTTGCCAAACCTTTTTGGTTCATCGGGATGCCCTTATTTTTTCCTAGGTATGTCAACCTAGCGGGTCATTCTTATGTGTAGTATTTTTTGACTATGTCCGTGTTCATAGGGTGCGGGAAATCTTTGCCATCTATAGTGGTTAGAATCATAGCACCACTCGAGAATACTTTCTTAACAATAAATGGCCCTTCGTAGGTGGGAGTCAATTTGCCCTTGGGATCACCTTGTGGTAGAATGATGCACTTTATTACCAAGTCACCAGCCTGGTATACTCGATGCTTGATCTTCTTGTTGAGTGCCTTGATCATACATTTTTAATACATCTGACAATGACAGACAGCAACCAGCCTCTTTTCGTTAATCAAATTCAACTGATCTAACCTAGTTTGGTTCCATTCGTCTTCGCCTAAGTCTGCCTCTTTCATGATTCTTAGAGAAGGAATTTGGACTTCGACATGTAGGACAGCTTCCATACCGTAGACTAGAGAGAATGGGGTTGCCCCAGTTGATGTTCACGCTGAAGTATGATAGCCATGAAGAGAAAATGGTAATATCTCATGCCAGTCTTTATAGGTTACCACCATCTTTTGCACAATCTTCTTTATGTTCTTGTTGGTGGCTTCCACTACGCCATTCATCTTAGGTCTGTATGGAGAAGAGTTGTAATGCTTGATCTTGAACTGTGTGCAGAGTTCATTGATCATGTCGTTGTTAAGGTTGGTACCATTTTCAGTGATGATCCTCTCAAGGATACCATACCGGAAGATAAGGTTATGCTTGATGAACCGGGCCACGAAGTTCTTGGTAACTGAGGCAAATGAAGCTGCTTCAACCCACTTGGTAAAGTAGTCAATGACGACGATGATGAAACGGTGTCCATTAGAGGAAGTAGGCTTGATTTCTATGATCATATCAATACCACACATTGCAAATGGCCAAGGAACAGTCATGACATTCAAAGGGTCTGGAGGTACGTGAATCTTATCAGCATAAATTTGGCACTTATGGCAAGTCCTCGAGTGGAGGTGACAATCAGTTTCCATGGTCGACCAATAGTAACCAGCTCTCAGAATATTCTTGGCTATAGTATGTCCACTTGAGTGAGTACCAGAGATACCTTCGTGCATGTCCTCCATAATTTTATCTGCTCCCTTCTTGTCCACACAACGAAGCAGGTTTGATTCATGGTTGCACCTGTATAGAATCCCATTGCCCAGGAAGAACTTGGCAGAGAACCTTGGTAGGAATTTCTTTTCGTTGATTGACACCCCTTCAGGATACTCTTGAGCTTCAAGATATGTTTTCACCTCATGAAACCAAGGCTTCTCCTCTCCTCTATCAATGTCAATCTCATAGCAGTGCGCCGATTCGTCAAATATTTCGACAGTAATTCTGGGAGCTTCATTGTCCCATTTGACCTTGAACATGGATGACATGGTAGCCAAGGCATCTGCCAATTGATTTTATTCCCTCATGATATGTTCAAATGTAACCTCTTTAAAGTACGAGATCAAGGTGAGTACAAGCTCTTTGTAAGGGGTAATATTTGGATGTTTTGTATCCAACTCTCCTTTAACTTGACTAATTACTAAAGCTGAGTCTCCATATACACTTAAGAGTCTGATTCTTAGGTCAATAGCAGCTTTAAGACTCAAGATGCTCGCTTCGTACTCAACCATGCTGTTGGTAGAATCAAAGCAGAGTCTGGCAGTGAAAGGTGTATGGCAACCTTCATGGGAAATGATCACAACACCAATTCTGTTACCTAGTGCATTGGAAGCTCCATCAAAAACCATAGTCCATCGAGATCCTTGCTTAGGTACTTCATACAGTCCAAGCTTTTCACAATCCGTAATCAACATGATATTCTCGTCTGCGAATTCAAAGTTCATAGATTGGTAGTCATCCACGGCTTGATGCGCCAAATGATCTACCAGTACACTTCCTTTTATTACTTTTTGTGTAGTATACTGGATATCATATTCAGTTAAGATCATTTTCCGTCGAGCTATTCTTCCGGAGAGAGATGGCTTCTTGAAGATGTACTTGATGGGATCCATCTTAGAGATCAATAGAGTGGTATGAGTCAACATATACTATCTTAGTCGGCGAGCAGCCCATGTCAAAGCACAACAAGTTTTCTCGAGCAGTGAATATCTTGTTTCACAGTCGGTAAACTTTTTGCTAAGGTAGTATATTGCATTCTCTTTTTGTCCAGACTCGTCATGTTACCCCAACACACACCCCGTTGAATTTTCTAATACGCTTTAGTACATGATCATAGGTTTTCCTTCAACTGGTGGCATCAGGATTGGAGGCTCTTGTGAGTATTCTTTGATCTTGTCAAAAGCTATTATGCAGTTGTTATTCCATTTTACTACTTCATATTTCTTCAGCAGCTTGAAGAGTGGCTCACAAGTAGCAGTCATGTGAGAAATGAATCGGGAAATGCAGTTGAGTCGTCCCAAGAAACCTCTGACCTCCTTCTCAGTACAGGGAACTAGAATTTCTTGGATAGCTTTGACTTTTATAGGATCGACTTTAATTCCTTTGTCACTGACAATGAAGCCTAATAGCTTTCCAGATCTTACCCCAAAGGTGCATTTATTGGGATTCAACCACAACTTGTATTTCTTCAGCCTGTCAAATAGTTTCTACAAATGAACAAGGTGCTCTTCCTCAGTTTGTGATCTCTCTATCATGTCATCCACATAGAAATCTATCTCATGATGAATCATGTCATGAAATAAAGCCACCATAGCCTGTTGGTAAGTTGCGCCTGCATTCTTCAGCCCAAAAGGCATGACCTTATAACAGAAGGTGCCCCACTGTGTGACAAAAGTAGTTTTCTCCATGTCTTTGGGTGCCATTTTGATTTGGTTGTAACCAGAGAAACCATACATGAAAGAAAATACCTTATGTTGAGTAGTATTGTCAACCAATACATAAATATGTGGTAGTGGGAAGTCGTCTTTGGGGCTTACCTTATTTAAATCCTTGTAGTCTACATATATATGGACCTTACCGTCTTTCTTCGGCACTGGAACAACATTTTCAACCGATTGGGGATATGATGTCACTACCAAGAAATCTGCATTGAACTGTTTCACTACCTCGACCTTGATTTTCTCGAATATATCAGGATGCATGCGACTCACCTTTTTCTTGATCGGAGAACAACCCTCTTTCAATGGAAGGCGATGAACCACAATATCAGTATCGAGCCCCGTCATGTCTTCGTATGACCAAGCAAAGACCTCAACATATTCATGCAATATTTGTACCAATATGCTCTTGACACTGTCTTCCAAGTTGGAACCAATCTTAAATTTTTTCTTATCTACTTCAGTACCCAAATTTATCACTTTGACCGATTCTTCGTGCGGTTGGATAGCCTTTTCCTCTTGCATCAGGAGTCTGGAAATTTCTCCAGGTATCTCACAATCTTCTTCACCTTCGTCTTCAGCTTAATAGATTCGATTTTCAAAGTCATAAACGGAAATAAAAGAATTATTGTCAATGAGATCCAGGGTGGATGTGGATCTGAAATATGTGTGTGTGTGTGTGCATGTAAGGTCACATAGCTATTTGAAAATGCAGTAAAGTAAAAGAAAGACAAGGAGTGAAAAATTTGAATGCAAAATCATCCAATGTTTTCATTAAATGAGTATATGATATATGAAATGACAACTCTTAACAAATGGACCATTACGCCCCAGGCAAGACACAAGGTTTAAAGTCATTGTTTTAAACAGACATTATACAGACAAACTTCTTAAAGCAATAAAAATAGGAAATAGAAATTAATCCTGGCTGAAGGAATTGAGATGAAGTCTTTGGCCATCCAGTTGTTGAGTCCACCGTCAGCAGTTGGGAATATCCAGTCGTCTAAGTCATTGTCAGTGTCAGTGTCTTCCAAAACATTGACTTTATTGTTGCTAATACGGAGGGGTGGTCCCCCAACACGAGCACGTCGAACCTCTTTCTGATCCTTTAAAGTGAAACCCAACCCAAATTTGTCGGATTTGTAAGGGATATCAGGAAATTGTCCCCAAATAGTGCAGCCTCCATCTTCGACAACAACCCTAGCATCCTTTAGAGAGGCCATTCTTGGTGTGCCCTTAGAAGTTTCAGGAGTAGCAGGAGTAGCAACAACAATCATTGGAGAGATTACCTCAAATGTCTGGCAGGGGGTTTCAATGAATTCTCCATCCATTTCGACATATTTGAAAGAATTCAAATGACTGACTATATATTCTTCCTCTCCATAACTGTGACAATCTTCCCTTTCACTGGGTATTTCAGCTTTTGTTGCAATGTAGAGGTAACCGCACCTGCCCCGTGAATCCATGGGCGTGAGAGCAAGCATGAATAGGCCGGGCGAGTATCCATTACATAGAAAGTTGAATTGAAGACTTGAGATCCTACCTTGATCGGAAGAACGACCTCTCTGTTGACCAATATCTTTGACCCATCAAAGGCTCTTACCACAATATCACTGGGTTTCAGCACCAACCCTTCACATTCTAATCTATCTAAAGCACCTTTGGGTAGAACATTCAGGGAGGACCCAATATCTACTAACACATGCGCCAGGGTGGTGCCTTTGCATTCAATAGAGATGTGCAGAGCTTTGTTATGATTCTTCCACGTCGGAGTTAAATCTGCATCGAAAAACCCAAGCCATTATCAGCGGGTAGGCTTGCTACACAATTCTCAAATTGATCAATAGTGGTATCTTGTGGTACATGGGCATTCTTCAAAAATTTCAACAAAGCTTGGGCATGTGCTTTAGAGCACAATAACAAGGACAACATGGATATCTTTGAGGGTGTCAGCCCCAGTTGCTCAACTATTTTATAGTCACTTTTTCGGATGATCTTCAGAATTTCTTCCATCTCTTGTCTAGATGGGTCTTCAATTGTCACTTCTTTTGAGGGTGCCTCCGTCAGGGTAGGCTCAATTACTTTCCCTTTACCTCAGGCATTAGCAGTTGGCCCAACAGTAGGAATGCGAACAAGTGTTGTAGTAGTTGTTGGAGGAGAGATCTCTGGAGAGAAGACCCTTCCTGTCCTAGTGACCTTACTAGTTCTGGCAATGTTTGTAATTTCAGGATCTTCATTTTCAGTAACCCATGGCTCTTGCTTGATACCATGGTAATAAACTTCTTCCCCATAGTTCAATGGCACAAATTTGTCAAACGAATAGGGGACTGGCCCCGGTGTAGTGATAATCAGGGGAGCCACTCTTGGCTCAGCAGGAATCCTTATAGGGCCTTTAGAGGTGATCCTAATAGGAGTGTTTGAAATGGTGATTATGGAAACATCTTCAAGTCTCAGCTCTTGAGGTATACTTTCAGGCAAACTTTTCATGGACAAAGGTTTCTCGAACAAAATTTCATGGCTATCAATCAAGCGATGAGTACCTTTCTTCAGCCACATACAACCATTAGTTTGGGAAACACAATGGTAACAATTTTCAATTCATTCCGGAAATAAGCCAAATCTTAACAAATTCTTATTAATGGTCATCAGAGGAGTAGTCAAATCACTGATGGAGGAGACATAGGAAACATCGTCAACAACATTAACACCTTTACCATGATTGAGCATGGGTGCGGTAATCACTTTTGGGGTCTGTGGAGGGTCAAACTCAATCACTTTGTTGTCAATCAAATCCTGGATTTTGCTTTTTAGGACCCAACAATCATTGGTGTCGTGCCAAGGGCTATTGGAATGGTATACACACCTTGCATTTGGGTTATACTTCGGAGATTATGTGTTGGGATTTTAAGGAGGATCCTGCAGTGTTACCAAATATGCATTCAACAGATGTTGTAAAGCTTGAGACAATAGCATATTAATCCGGGTGAATTGTCTCCTCGGAGCGTCCGACCTATGCTGATTGTTTTGTTGTTGTGGTCATTGAACTGGGGTTGGGTTAGAAATCAATACTGCACTTACTGACTGATGACGATCATTCTTGATATGGCTCCTTTATCCATAAGCAGCATTAGTTTCCTTCTTACCAACAAATGGTTTCTTTACATCAATAGAGGTCGAGGCCATTAGAATTTTTTCACTTTTAATTCCGCTTTCAACTTGTTCGCTAGTCAAAATCAACTCAGTAAACCCTAACGAAGAACTCCCAATCAGCAAATTAAAGATTGGGCCCGACAGAGTGCCCATGAACATGTCCACTAATTCTCTGTCAGTTAAAGGGGGTTGCACCCTTCCAGCCAGGTCCCTCCATTTTTGAGCATATTCCTTAAAGCCTTCGTTTGAGCCCATAGTCATACTTTGCAATTACATGCGGGTTAGCGCAAGGTCAGCATTGTATTGGTATTGTCTGTAGAAGGCATCAACTAGATCCTCCCATGTATGGATATTAGTCCCCTCTAGTTGAGAGAACCACTCCAACAATGTCCCAGATAAGCTTTCTTGGAAGAAATGAACCCATAACTTCCTATCGGCGGTGTGCGGTTGAATCTTGCAGACATATGACCTTAAATAGAGTTTTGGACAGAATACTCCATCATATTTGGCAAAGACAGGGACCTTGAATTTGTGGGGAATGACCACCCCAGGGACCAAACCTAAATCTCCAAAGTCCAAACTAGACACTATTTGGATCTTCATAGCCTTAAGTCGGTCTTCTAGCTATTTGTATTTGTCCTCCGCCGGTGGGTACTGCTCATTGGAGTAATCTTCATCCTTAGAAATCTGGTTATTTCCACCCCCAGCCTTGGTGCTTCTAACATCCTCGTCTTGATTGTCTTCTTCCTCAGAAGAAGCCTCTTCTATTTGAGCCAGTCGGGCGGGCCCCTTGAACCTTCTTCCCATGTTGAGGACAATATCCCGTTTCTTGGTCTTCTTTTTGGTGGCAAGGAGTTTCATCATTTCATGTTGTCCTTTAGCTAAGTTGAGGAGAGTCTCTTGGAACTGTGCGTGTTGAGTTTGCAGATCTTTGATGGGTTGCTCTAGAGCTATCTTATACTGAAATAAATAGTAAAAAGATGAGGAAACCTGTATCGGAAAACCTTCTTATGATATGATGCATGCTATGCAGATGCAATGTTTTCAAGAACCTCAGGAGATTTAAATTTTCTAGCCAAAAAGGAAACAAAAACAACAATTGTATTAATAAGTTCAAGAGTTACAATTTCCCCTTAGGCTTACAATAGAAAAGAAAAAGGGTCTCGAAGAGACGACAAAAATGAGAAACTCCTAAGACCTAATACTCAAGTCTCCCATGGACGCTTCCTCTTTGTGTCGATGTAGGCATTCAGGCTTTGCTCCTCGTGAAGTTGCTTGGTGAGCTACAACACTTTCTTCTCGCTTGTATAGAATTGAGCTTCAAAGGTTTCTTGTTATCCCTTGAGTTGAACCCATGACTTCTATAATTCCTTAAGATTAGTAGGAATGTCAGGATGGATAATGGTATAAGGAATGTTCCCCTTAGCAACATGCTCCACAACTATTGGTAAGATAGCTGGATATGGCATCATGAGATTTTGAGCACGAGATCGTACCCATTTAAGATAAGGCTAAAGAGGGATGGAATTATTATGCCCCAAAGTCTTGCTATCAACCTTTCTCACCATGCCCCAGGCATGTACAAACCTTCGATGATAACCTTGAGCATCATTCTCGTAGTCGAATATAATACCTTGAATGATCGCGTCGTGAGGACCATGTCTTCGAGCATAGCCAAATTTTCGTAGAGCTAGATAAGGGTTATAAGTAATACCTCCCCTAATTCCCAAGAGTGGAACATTGGGGAACTCCCCACAACGGTCAAAAATAGTAATGTCCTCTTGAGATCGGGGCACCAATAGACATCTGTATGGGAAAGCGACATTATCCTTTACGACCACCTCAAACCATGCTCATTCTTTAATACTGATCGGGGAAGGTGTGAAATAAACCACCTAGATAGAAAAGGCAAGCAACACATAATATTCCCTCGCTTCCTCATAGTACGAGTATGAAGAGAGTTCAAAACGTCTCCAAGCAATGTAGGAACAAGGTTACGAGTAAGGAAAATTTTGACAACATTCACATCTATGAGTTGATCAGGGTTAGGAAAAATCACCAACCCATAGATCAGAAGACCCAAAATCTCCTTAAAAGCTTGAAAGTTCATGGCATCCAAAAACAAACGAGCCTTCTCCATTAGGAATTTAGCGAAAAAGCCTTTGATCCCACTTCTTGTCTCCCAATTAGCTAAAATGTCAAAACTCTTCAAATGTAAGGTTGTGGCAATAACTTCAGGTCTTGGAGCTTCCTCTAAACCAGTGAAGGGTATTTGATCAATAACAAATACTTCTAGTAGTTGAGAGAATTCTTCCATTGCGGGAACCAATTGATAATCGAGAAAGGTAAAAAAATAATGTACAGGGTCAAAGAACTGAAAGAGCACCCTCATCATGTCTTCTTCAAAGCTTGAGGTAACCAGATTGAGAAGTCGACCATATATTTTGGTGAACGGAGAATTTTCAGGAACCCTTGATGCTAACTATTTGAGTTGAGGAGGCACCCTTACGAAGTTGATTCAGATGGTATTTCTGTGAGAAGAAGCCATATCCTATAAAATAGAACAAAGATAAACCCTGGGTTCTTGAAATGGTTAGTGAAAATGCTATGGCATGATGTCATGATGTTATGAACAAATAATCATACACAAACAAAACACACAAGGCCTTAGATTTAGGCTTGCATGGGGTTTATAGGTAAGTACCCTCTTGAAGTTTTAGTTTGTTCAACTTGTCCTAAAAGAAGTAATCGGGTTCTAGGAGCCTCAATATCACTGATCTTTCTTCATCAGGAATTGTTTTAGCTCAAGCATCCAAACTGCAGCCAAAATATCCCAAAAGTTTGATATCAATGAGTGTAGTATTGAGTATCAACCAACTTCAGTCTTGTACCAAATCCAGCTATCTTACTACTTTCTAATGGCCGAGTTGTTCAACTAAGGTTCTATGGTCAGTTAGTGTTTCATGACACCACACAGCGGCCCCGTATTCTCCTTGACTGGACTCAAGGGACACCAGTACCAACAAATGTGTCATACTAACATAGCCATTGCTTCAACCATGTCGGTATTACGCCACATAGTCCCCACGATCTATTGCTACTTACCTAAAATGCTCCAGGTCCTGGTATAGGATCTATACAAGAAATAAATCCAAGCATATCCCACAAATGTAAAGCAAACAAGGCAAACAAGTAAAGCAAATAAAGGTGATCTAGCTCTGAAGGTAACCCCACTTTTAGTTAAATTTCCCCAGTAGAGTCGCCAGTTTTGTAATACGGTGGGAGAACTGACTTGGTGTTTTGTATTTATCGCAAATGTTGCGGATAGCAAGAGTCGCCACCGATATTTATTTTATCTAATAAAGGAAAGGGTAAAAAGAACAGGAAAGACCTTTTGAGAATTTTCTTGAGTTCGGGGGGTAGGTTATGAAAAGGGAAGGTATTAGCACCATTTTCATCTGTAGTTATCTATGGGCTCTTAATTGATTGATCACTTAAAAATGCTTTGTGTTTGTGTATGTTGAAATATTTTTGAAAGTGGTAATTTTTCAACGATTCTCGTATCATTGAGAATGTATACAAAATGTTTATTTTTAGAAATATTTTGAAAACGCCTTAGTGCAGCAATTTTACAATGATTCTCGTATCGTTGAGAATGTATACAAAATGTTTGTTTTGAAAATATTTGTTTGGAAAGAGAGTGTTTGAAAATATTTTTATTTTTGAAAGTGTGAGGTGTGGAAATGGTTGTAGTTTTGTGAGCAAGCAATTACGAGCAATCTACCTACTCAAAAAGTCTATGTTCTTTTCCTTCTTTTTTAGATAGTGGTATTTTACCATTGTTTAGTAGAGAGCCTTATCATTGGATGTGAGGGACGGGCGTGGGTCATCGTACAATCATAGAAGGCAAATTGTAAGATGTTTTAGCAATTGGCATAAAGGACTAATATCGTTTACTAAAGGCAACACTGAAGGGTCATCGAGGGACTACGATCTTTTAATCAAGGATCTTTGCTAAAACATCCCACGTTCGAGAGACATGACTATTTATATCCGAGGCAACAAGTGAGGTTTACTCTAGAGGTGCATGTGTGCAAAATGTTTTGTTTTCAAGTATTTTATCTTTGAATTAGGGTTTTGCTAGGTTTGATTTTAAGTCTTGTCATGCAAACCCTAATTACTAACAATAATAAGGAAAGCGATAAATTGCGGAATTTAAATGTCCTACGCTATTACAAAGCTTTGGGAATAAGGGGTAAATTTTATGAATGAAGGGAGGAAAGCAATAAAGCCGTAATTATCTATTACAAACCATTGAACATGAATAATGATAGAATGCACAAGATGTAAAGAGGAAGAAAGAAATTGTTTTTGTGTTTTTGATAGAAAGATTTAAAGATTAACCTAATCAACTAATTAGTTTTAATTATAAGAGAAGTAATTAATTTTAACAAAACCTAAAGTCTAAGTTAATTAAAATTAATAAGAAAATAAAACCTAAGTCTAAATAATTTGTTTAGAAAATAATTTGAAGGTTAATGTTAATTTGGGAAAAATATTTTAAAGTGTGAAAAATAAACAAAATCTAGTTCTAAATATTGACAAAAAATAAAATAAGTGTTTAAATTAAATTTTTTTTAATTTAATTATTTAATAAAATATATTTTTGGTATTTTTGGTTAAATAAATAAATGAATTAATAAATAAAATAATGAAAATATAAAGAATTAGGCTTGGGTGTTAAAAAGTAAAAGGGGTTTGAGAAAATAGAAAAAAAAGAATTAGACCCAATATATGTTTTTGTTTGGTTCAAAAAAAAAGATGAGCCTGTGCATTATAAAGTAAAAGGGGGGGGGGGGGGGGTGATAATTTAAAAATGATTCAGACCCAGAACAAAGTCCAGCGCCTGTATGGATCATGTGTGGCTGGCTTGTGATGATGAACCATGGTCTTGCTCATGTGGAGCGCTGGATTTGAATTGTTGAACATCCAATGGTGTTGTTGTGAGGCTCATGATAGGCGCACATAGCCTTCTTACATAGAATCTGAAAGAAACAAATATGAAAGAAATAAAAGGGTACCACTGGGGCTCGAACCCAGGTCCCTATACACTAATGTCTTACGCGCGCTTCCTCTATCACTGGGGTGGCTGTTTCATCCGTCATAATGCATGTTGTAATAAACTTAAAATAAACTAATTTCTAAGATTTGAAAATGACTTCATCTTCAACCTTGCGTGTGCAGAGAAGAACAACTCCATGGCCAATTTGTAACTTCTTCATTTCTCAACCATTTTCAAAAATGTAAGCATGAAAGTTGTTCCATTTTTCACCATGAATTCAACCATATAAATAACTAAAGCTATAAATAAAAGATGAACATGAATTTTGTTTGGTACCAAATAAAACCTAATTTTTTCAGAAAGTTCAACTTCAAAATTCGTATCACTCAGGCAACATAAATGAAAACTAAAGGCAGGGTTAGCTTCAAGGAAATGATGTCTACATTTTCATTCACAAAGTAACCATTAATGATGCTTGTATAGAGAGTTCAAAGTTTAGAAAACTTACCTCAAAACTGGAAATCATGTTTGGAGTTTGAGCACTCATGGAGGTGTTGTGATGATCTGTGTAGCTTCACTGAACTCCTAGGAAACTAATTCAACTCTTACATTATGCTGAAAGTTCCTGAATATTCCTAGAGAAGTCAAGTTGCAGAGGTGTAAAGTGAGGTTTGGAAAACAATGGTGGAGGTGTTACAGTTATGAAACAGGGGTAGGGAAGTGTTGTAAATGATGTATGGAAGCTTTTTGATTTATTTAGAGAGGAAATGCACGAGTGGATTATGAGTTTGAAGTTTCTGGCCAAAAATTGCAACAATGGAGGTTTTATGTACAATTATGAGTTTCAGGGAGTTTGTGAGTGTTTCAAGGCTTGTGAATTCATATCTTAGCTTGAAAATACTTCCTCTATTTATAGAGGTATGGTTTTAGAGCTTGAAGTAACCATAATCATAAGATGACATGTTATGGTTTGGTTGAAGGTGAAAAATCAAGTTGGATGAAAAATGATGGTTTCAAGGATTAAGTACAAGCATGTTCTGATGTTTGTTGGGTGCAGTGGACTTGATTCACGCTTTTGATTTTTCTTGCAACCAGAGTTAAACGTCGCAAGGCTCAATGCATTGACAATTTGCATAAAGTTTGCTTTTCAAAAATGGAAGTGTGACCTTTCTTCCTTAAATAGAAAGTCAACTTGGACAATGCTTGAATTAATTGGAAAATGGATCAAATAGTTGTGTAAACATTAAATTATTGAGTGATTTTCAAGTTTGAAGGCTTGTAAAGCAAGACTATGCAGCACACTTGAAGATTGATCATAATGTTCTTCATAAAAATGACCTAAAATTCAAGAATAGATGTCCAACTTCTTCTCTTAGAATCTCTTAGCTCAAGCATGATCTCTTCAAGTTATTTGACATTTTAGAAAGCTTGAAACATTGTATACAACCTTCATGTTGACCACTTTGGCTAAATCAACTTGGAACTTGATGAAAATTGGTCATGAAGTTAGGACAAAAATCAGCCTAAACTTGCTAAAATTTTCACTAAGTGTTTTGTATAAATGTCATGACTTCATGAGCTTATATCTTCAAATCTAAGAATTTTTTGGACATCAACCATAAGAGTAAAAGTTGTATAATTCATCAAGATCTAAAACTTTCATGTTGAAAGTTTTCCTTGAATCATCTTCCATCTTGGTGAAAAATTGTCATGAAGTAGTGAAATTATCAAGGATAAAAAATACTTAGAATTTTTCTAAGTCTTGAAAATCTTGACTTTTGTTGACTTTCTTGAATCTTGATGATCAAGTTTGATATTTTTGAAGGTCTTGATGAATTTTGATCTTTTAAATTCAATGTTGACCAAAAAGTCAAAGTTTGACTTTTTGTGCGTCAGTTGAGTTTTCATCAGTTGATCAAATTTCAACTATCAATCCATTGATCTTGAGAAATGATTTGAGCTATGAAATTAGGTCAAGATATTGTGTTGAATCCTTAATATCATGCTTCAAGCCGTTAAGTCATGTACTAGGTCAAAGGTTAATGATCAGTCATTCTCAATCAAAACCCTAATTTTGACAATTTTGCCCCTTTGATGATTTGAATGCTTTTCTTGAGGAATTATTATCAACCCTTGGTCATTTGATAAGTATCACTTAAAAATGTTGATGTTGGCCAAAAATATGAAGTTTGACTATATGTTGACCACAATTGACTTTTTACCCAATACAACTGATTTTCAGTCATCTGAGCAATTGATTGAGCAAATTTATGGTGCAAGACTTGAAACTTTGTATGAGCATTCTTGAAGACCTATAATGAACCATGAAAGTCACTTGAGATATTAAAGTCCAAATTTCCTTTAGAAAACCCAAACCCTAATTTGTGGTCTCAGTGTTTAGGAGGTGAGCTTGTCTGATCAACTCTTTGAGAATCCTTGAGCATTTGAGATCTTTTGTGAGAAATGTCTTGAGAAAAGAGAGGGCAAATTTTGGGGTACAACACCACCCTTTGACAACAGATTTCCAAGCCTTTTTGTCAATGGATTTGATAAAAGCCACCATACGAGCTTTCAAGTAGTCATAATTGGTTCCATCAAGTATGGGTAGTCTGTTCTCAAATCCTCCTTCCTTGTTCATTGTACCAGAAAGTATCTTTCACGAATCTCACCCAAATACAGAGCAGGGTGCCTGCTCTGATACCAATTGAAATTATGGTATTAAGATCTCAGATGTCCTAAGATATGCCGAGACACTGATCTCTGAAAAAAAATACAATGACTAGATATAATAATTTAAACAAAGCAGAAAAATTAAGGAACACACAAAATTGTTAACCCAGTTCGGTGTATAACAACACCTACTATAGGGGCTACAAAGCCAAGAAGGAAGTCCACTAAATAGTATTAATTCAAAGCTAAAATCCCCCATTTACAACTTCTCACTTAATCACTACTCGTGTTATACTTCTATCTAAGACACACCTAGGTATGAGACCTCATTCACTTCCCTTTCAGTCACAAACAATGACAAGAACAACTAAACAATTTAGAATATTTTAGAAGACATACTTCAAAGATACACAATCATTCAATACTTAGAAGCTTAAGAATGATTGACATAACTAACAACTAAAAAGAATAGTCCTACTCTTATATCAATATGATATTTGAGAGGCTCACAATTAACACACACAAACCCTAACAAATACAACGTAAGTTCCACACATAAACTAGGTTTGTAGCAATATATTTAAAGCAATTTTCTGGACTGGATTGGGCTTCAAAAACTCAGCAAATCAGCTGCTAAAAATCTGCAAAACATATGAATAAAAATAGGACTTCAATCATTAGCTTCCTAAATTATCTCCATAATTAGAAACTAAGAACACTCATTGAATTAAGCTTGAATCTCTTTAATCCTTAAACTGAGCGCCACATAGGATATCATAATATTCCCATAATATTCTGCATTTGTAACAAATTAAAAGAATCCAAGTATCCAGATGTACCAGTCATGACGTCGAATAATTCTGGATATGACATCTTATTCAACATATTTTTCTGCATGATAGAACATCATGATCAACATGTTGCAGTCAAACACAATCTCGTATTCCTCTATCTTAGACGCCACATAGGATTACTTAATATTCACATAATGTTCAGTAATTTATACCAACTATATCCAAAGTGTAAAAACTGTGACAGACCAGAGGTCCTATTCTTCTGGTTAGGACATCGCATTCGACATGTGGAAACAGCAAGTTGAAACATCTTGTTCAACATGTTGCTGCCAAGTTAGTTTTACCAAAATTAATGTCAATCACAAAAACAGAGAATTAACAATCTCCCCCTTTGACAATTTTTGGCTAAAACAACTTAATAGCCCTTACGCATAAGCATCACAATCAAGATGAAAACAAAACCACATAGGTATGAAAATAAATCAAACACACACAAATCAGAAGCACAACAGTAGAAAAAATATTAGAGGCATTAACAATAGAGGATAAATAACAGCCTCACAAATAAACCGCACACATAAAATTTCTGTTTTTCTCAATCACAACAATGGACAGTCATCTTGTCTGACATTTTCATAATCTCCAGTATGAGAATACTCCCCCTTAACTCATACTTAGATCAACATACTTCAAGAGCTCCAAGACAGTAGCTAGCATTTAAGCAGACAACCACTGAAACTTAGTTAGCATATAAGCAGACAACCATTTTCAATGGTCCATAAATATAATCACTCCCCCTTTTTAGCCATAATATGACAAAGGAAAGCTAACCATAAAAAAAATTAGCACATAAGACAAACCACATAAAAACTGGCACACATCAAATGTACAAATATCCCGGAGATAAAAAAACTGCAAACACAATGATATGTCAATGATAATATGCATTTACAAAAATAGGACCATTACTCCCCCTATTTTATACAATCATTTCTCCCCCTCAAGAGAAAAACCCAAGACACAAGAAAATCCAAAACATCAAACCAATATGAACTATCCAAGTTCACACATAAGGAAAGATGTCATAATATTTGGTAAGACATCATGCACACACACATACCACCATCAATAGTAGCAGCAGAAACACACTATATCATTAGGAACAAAACAATCTTGATCATCTTCAGGTTGTATTTCACCTCTTGCCCTTGTCAAATAACCTCCTGCACTCCTTGAATCTGAAACATGTTTTAGGAGTGTTACCACTGACCTCCTTTGTCATCACCTCAAAAAATGTCTTCTTCAAATAAGCCTTTTGTAGAGATCTTTTGTTCCACCCTTTGACAGTTTTAACCATAACAACATGGAGGAAAGATAGAGAATCTATTGCATTCCTCCCTATCTGTAATTACTATAAATCATTTAAGACTTCAATGCCATTTGATTTTTCTTTGATAAAGTTCATCCAAGTAAATTTTGAAAAATCATCAACAACTACAATGACATATCTCTTTCTACCAAAACTGTCATCCTGCATAGGTTCCATTAATGCCATATGAAGAATTTCTAACCCCTTAGAAGTAATTTGATGATGCAAATTTGGATGTGACATCTTAGTTTGCTTTCCTATTTGACACTCACCATAGATTTTTCCTTCTTTAATTTTCAGCTTGGGAATACCTCTGACTACTTCCTTTGACAAAACTTTCTTCATACCTTTCAAGTGTAAATGGCCAAGTTTTTGATGCCATAACTTCACTTTAACTTTTTTTGACATCAAGCATGTAGAGGATCAATTTGTTTCTCGAGGAATCCAAAAGTAACAATTACCTTTTGACTTGTCTCCCTTCATGATAACTTAATTCTTCTCATTTGTTACCAAATATTCAGATTTAGTAAAGTTAACTTTGAGACCTTGATCAAATAGTTGACTAATACTTATCAAATTAGCAATCAACCCTTAACAAATGACACATAATAAAGATTAGGTTGTCCTGTATTGTTCATATTTCCAACACCCTTTATTTATCCTTTTGATATATCTCTAAAAGTGACATAGTTAGTGGAATATGATTTAATATCCACAAAATAATTTCTTGACACCAGTCATGTGTCTAGAACAACCACTATCAAAATACCACTCCTCTTTAGCAGAAGCTCTAAGGGAGGCTTGAGCTATAAGTCCTGATGTACCAACTTTAGGACTTAACTTCTTCTTGTTCTTTAAAACAACATGTTTGGGTATGTGATGAACAACATGCTTATGTTATCCATACACCTTGTAACAATAAGGTTTTATGTGACCAAAATTTCCACAATAATGACATCTTCATTGTTGGGTCTTGCTTCCCGAGTAATCATTCTGATGTCTTTGTAGATGTTGGGACATTTGATTTGACATCTTATGTTCCAGTTTTGAATTGAGCAATTCAAATTCATCCTTCAGATCTAAGATGATAGAAAAATGTTCCACCTTTTCAGCCTGTAGTTGAGTAATGACTTTATTTTGATCTTCTCCCTGTTGACACACTTCTTAACTTCTGAGGCACAACTCCTTGTATGAAGTAGAAAGTTCACCAAAAGTGAGTTCTTCACAATCTGATTCTTCATCAGAATCACAAAGTTTAGTCTAGGCAATAAACTGTTTGGCAGATTCCTCTTCATGATATCTTTCAGAACCATCTTCTGACCATGGAACAAGTAAACCTTTCTTCCGCTTCTTGAGATAAGTGGGACACTTAACTCTTATGTGTCCAAAGCCTTCACATTCATGACATTGGACTCCTTTGCCTTGGTTAGTATCTTATTTAGTCTTGGTCCTCCTCCCAAAATCCTGATTTTTGTTGATGTCAAATGTCTGGTTCTTGAACTATTGAATTGGAGAATGTCGAAGCCAACCACTACTACAATAACACATCTAGCGTAGGTCGTAAAATTCATTTAACCTTGACTAACCAGGCGAGGTAACTAAGGGCGACATGAAAAGCTATCACTTAACACCTTGGTGTTTTTAAAATCGATGTTATAAATTAAAAGGTCATAGGTTCGATCCCTATCAACTGCATATTTTTATTTTCTAAATTTTGTTGCACGCACCATATACCTCTCGGTTGTATTTAAAGATTGAGGTAATAAGGTATTCATTTACCTCAGTTTTAAGTTATAGTCGAGGGGATTAAATCTCATTTTTGCTTGTATTATTTTCACCGAACTTCATCATTTTCATTGGAATGTATAATATAATTATAAATTTATTAACCAATGAATACCAGATTCACATTGTTTTAAATCTTATTTTCACCTGACTGTATCTCTTTTTACACAAAAACTACAAAATGTGACAAAATTGGAATATATCATATAATTTAAAACCAAATGTACAAACTTACATTGTTATCATCAAGATAGAATACACACATTTACATAGTTACACATAAAAATGACAAAACCTCTGTACATATACAAATTAAGATTATAACAATAAAGAAAAACTATTGTTGTTGAGATTCATAACAAGATAAGAAGGCACTTTCCCAATGTGATCGGATGTCATCCACATCTTCTTTTCAGTATGGTGTTTTATTATTAAACTCATATAATTAGAACAAAGTTTAAATTATGATAAGCTAATAACAAAAACATGAACTTAAGAAATATAAATATGTGTATATATGGATTAAGTTAATACCTTATGCTTCATCCATCCATTTGTGACGCCTTTGGAGACAATATAGAACATATATTTTATAATATAGTATCCGCAAGAATGGTTATCGGGTTGTTGTCGCCCCTACAAATAATTTTCATATATTTATATCTCACTAATACATACAAATGATATAATGTCAAAAATCACAAGTAAAATACTTACTTTTGATTAAATATAGATTGACTTTTTACCAATTACATTTTGTTTGAACGCATCATATTCCTCCATCGCTCTACACATGTCGGTTAAAATTAAACATGAATAAAAACTATTAAATTATAAAGTTAAAATTTGAGTATTAAAAATAATACCACTTAACCATTCAAAACGTTAACCACAACATCGAGCAGTCCAAAGTGCAATGAGCAAAACACAACTATAGTATTTTTCTTGGGATATATAATAATTAGTTGCCAATGTCCACTGCATAAACATTCAAAATAATTAATGATATGTATAAAATTGATTAATAAATGAAAATAAAAATTATTATATACTTACTCGCGGTAAAATAGGGCCAATTAACAATCTTTTATGTTCCATTTCAACTTGTCTTGTACGTAATTAAGGATATTGTGTCCTGGCAAACCGCGAGTAAGACCAGTGTGCGCCGAATCTAAGATACAATACTTGTTTAGAATATTCCTTTCAGCACAAAACTTATGGATGTATCTGTAAGAGCAAATCTTTATGTTAAAGTACAATAACATATGGATATAATTAGATATCTGTAATACGGTGGGAGAACTGACTTTACTGGTTTTGCGTTTTATCATAAATGTTGTGAATAGCAAGAGTCGCCACCGACTTTTCTTTTATCCAATAAAGGAAAGGGTGAAAAGAACAGGAAATACCTTTTGAGAATTTTCTTGAGTTCGGGGGGTAGGTTATAAAAAGGGAAGATTGACTTTTGAAAATATTTTATGAAAGTGTTAGTGTGTTTGAACGATGTTTTGTTTTGAAATGTTTGTGAGCAAGCAACTACGAGCGTTCTACCTACTCAAAAGAAGTCTTTGCTTTTTTCCTTCTCCTTTAGATAGTGTTATCTTACCATTAGTTAGTAAGAAACCTTATCATTAGATATGAAGGGACAAACATGGATCGTCGTACAGTCATAAAAGGCAACATTGTAGGATACCTTAGCAATTGTCATAAAATGTATTGTATCCCACGTACTAAGAAATATCTTGAAAAAAGGTTTTTCTGTTCTTTTTCCTTTTCCTTTGATTGGATAAAATAAAAGTCGGTGGTGACTCTTACTTACCGCGATATTTTGCGAATACAAAATGCAAAATGCAAACCAGTATTAAACAGTCGGTTTTGCCACCGTATCACAGAACTGGCGACTCTGCTGGGGACAATTAACAAAGTGGGTTAAACCTTAGGATCTAGGTCATATTTAATTGCTTTCTCTTAATTGTCTTGCATGCTTTATATTTATGGGAACTGTTTGGGTTATTTGATCCTACACCCGGATCTGGGGAACACGTTTTAGGTAAGTAGCAATAAACTGTGAGGGAACTATACTGGGGTATACAGGCACGGTTGAAGAAGTAGCTACATTGATGTGGCACTTTGGTTGGTCCTGGTAACTCTTGAGTCAATCGGGGAGAGTACGGGGCCGCCGTGTGGTGTCGTGAAGCATCAACTGACCTTAGAACCTTTAACTGCACAACTTGGCCAGTATGACGTAGCGAGATGGCCGGCTTTAGTGTATGCCCAAGGTCGACAGATACTCGATGCTACACTCATTGAGGTCTGACTCTTGAGATTTGTTTGGTTGCGAGTCAATCTCCTATTGAACGAAGTTGGGAGAAATATCAGTGATATTGAGATCCCTTTTAGAACCCGGTTACTATTTATAGGACAAGTTGAACCAATCCAACTTCAAGAGGGTATGACCTTAAAACTCATGCAAGCCTTAAACCTAAGGACTTGATGTGACTTGTTTGTTGTTTGGTATACTTGTGATTTTCTAATCTAATCATGACATCATAAGCATGGTATATCATGACTAACCATTTCAAGGATTCCCTAGGGCTCATTTTTGCTCTGTTTTGTAGGATATGGCATCTGCTCGTAGGAATACTATACAGATCAACCTTGTGAAAGTGTCTCTCCAACTAAAGGATCTGGCATTAAGGGTTATTGAAGGTTCTCATTTCACTAGAAAGCATGGTCAGTTTCTCAATCAGGTCACTGCAAAACCTGATGAAGAGTTATTAAAAGTGTTGTTTCAATACTTCGACCCGGTGTACCACTGTTTCACCTTCCCGAATTACCATCTAGTACCTACTATGGAGGAGTATTCTCAGTTGTTGGGGGGTACCTATTCTTGACCAGTTGCCTTTCAATGGTACGAAAGAACATCCAAAGCCTGAAGAAATTGCTAGAGCTCTGTCTTTACAACGGTCTGACATAGTGGCGAATTAGGAGACTAGAGGGAGTGTCCAAGAAATTCCGATTAAGTTCCTATTTGATAAGGCCCATCATTTTTGGGATACCTTAGATTTACAAGCTTTCAAAGAGGTTCTGGTGTGATACGGTGGGAGAACTGACTTGAGGTTTTACGTTTGTGTTCGTAAATGTTGCAGTTTAGCAAGAGTCGCCACCAACTTTTATTTTATCCAAAAGGAAAGGTAAAAAAGCACAGGAAAGACCTTTGAGATTGTTTTTGATTTCGGGGGGTAGATTATGAAAAGGGAAGGTGCTAGAACCCTTTTCATCCATGGTTTTCCATGGGCTCTTAGTTACTTGTTTTAAATCAGTTGCTTTTGCTTTTCAATTGTTTGAAATGGTGCTTTGTGTGGTTTTGAAAGTATTTTGAAAAGAGGCCATCGTTTTGGCAATCTTTGTAATGATTCTTGTTTGTAAGAATGTATACAAAGATGTTTGTCTTTTGAAAAATGTTTCAATGTTTGAAAGTTTGTTTGGAAAATGTTTTGAAATTGTGTATGTGTTTTTGAAAATAGCAAGGATGGTTTGCAAATTGATCAAGTAACTAGAAGCATCTACCTACTCAAAAGTCTTTCCTACACATTTTTATTCCTTTGACATTATTGTTTTACCATTGTATTTGGTAAACAACCCTATCTTTGGATGTTAAACGAGACGGGCGTGGGTCATCGTATGACCATGATAACAATGGTGCCAAGTATCTTAGCAAGTTTTTAGGGACTAAGATCATTTGTTTTTAGGCAACTTGTTTGATAGCGTCATCGAGGGACTATGATCTTTTGTTTTGTTTTGTTTTGCCAAGATACCTAACATGCATACGATGGCCATGTTTTAAGGCAACCAAGTGGATGAAACCCTAGGGGTGCTTGTGTGCAATGTGTTACCATTTTTCATGCATTTTTGTCTTGTATTAGGTCATGCTATTTGTTTTGATTTTTGGTCTTTGCATACAAAACCCTAGTTTACTATCATGGTATATGAAAGCAATAAAATGCGTAAAGTAAATCTAAACTATTACAACAATATTATGGGAAGGGGGATACAAGTTTTGAATAGGGGGATATTGCTCAAAATAAAACCCTAAAACTATTACAACCAAATTGAATTTATACAATAAATAAATGAACAATTATTTAAATGTGCAATAAAATGTAAATATGCAAAATATGTTTTTGTATTTATTTTATGTATGTAAAAATAAATTTATTTAAGTCTTAAAATAAGAAAAATAAAATGATTATTTTTGAAAGGGTGAAAACCCTAATTTTTGCTTTAAAAGAAAATATTGTTTTATAATTATTTATTTTTCCATTTTTGTTTTAAGAAAAATAATAATAATATATACAAAATGTTAAAAAATTGAATATTGTATGAAAATATTATTTTAAGTATATAAATAATAAACAATAAAAATGTATGATATTTTTATATTATTTACAAGTTTATTCTAGAAAAATAAAGTATATTATTATTAATAAGCTATTTATTATGCAAAAAATAAAAATAAAAAATATGATAAAATGCAAAAAATAAAGAAAATATTTTTTATTTTATTTTAAAAGTTTAGAAAAAATAAATAAAGTCGGAAATTATAAAATATGCAAGAAAAATATAAAAAATAAAAGAAAATGGTCAGGGGGGTGCAGAAGTAAAATGGGTGGTGTGAAAAGTAGAAACAACAAGCCCAAGCCCAATGCTCACTTCATCCCTGACCTTCAGAACAAAAAATGCGCGCGCTGCCTTTCAAATCTGTTCTTGCTATTCTTTGCATAAAATCAAAAACTTATAACATGAAAAATGTAGCTCATCATCACACAATTCCAATGATATAAAAAACATGACTTAACTCTCAAAGTTCAAGGAGAATGTTATCACCCCTAATTTCTGACTTAAAATTTTCAGCAACTTCCACAACCAAATACTCCTAGCTCAGTTAATATAAATGGAAGCTATGCATATGTACAACTCAAGCAACTTAAGGACTACATTTTTGCTTCACAAACCTAAGCTTAATGATGCCTAAATAAAGAGTTAGAAACTTGACAAATACCTTGTTCAGTTGAGTTTGTTTATGGAAATGTAGCAACTTTGAGTGAGGCCTGAAGGTTGTGTAAGCTTGCTTGAAGTTCCCTCAACCTTTCCCAATGCTCAGCTTGTCTTGAAGTTGCTTGAATCTTCCTATAGAAGTCAACCTGCAAACTCAGAAAATGGAAATGGTGAAGCTCGAAACAAGGGTTACAGTTGCTAGACAGGGGCCTGGATAGTTCAGGTGTGTTGTATGGAATGTGTTTTAAGTGGTTCTAAGCAAAACGCACGAGGCAAAATGGATTTGGCCAAGGTTCTGCAGTGGTTGCCCTGTTTGGGCAGAAAATGGTGATTTCTGTGTTTAAGGTTGTTTGAGAGGTTGGGCAATTGTGTTTAGGCTTGCAACAAAGTTCCGAGGTTGTGTGAAATGATGCTTAGGCTTGCTCTTATCAGATACACAAGTTATATTGACTTTTGCCAAATTGCTTGCTTTTGAAGAAAAGTGGGAAGTGACAATGTCAAAGCCTGTACAGGCCAGCTCAAGGTCTGGTGAGAGTTGGTACAAGTTTCCTGATGTTTGCGGATCTTGTTTGCCATGGCTCAAGATAAACAAAGTTGCTAAAAGCATGCTTTATCAAAGTAGCATTATTACCTTTATGCCATAAATGGAATAAATCAATGTACAATGCTCCAAAGCTCAGAACAATGCCATTGCCCAATGTATTTGCATTAAATTAAGGAGTGTATAAAGTATTAGGACCTGTAAAACAAGTACAAGCATGCTTAGGACAGATTTGCAACTTGTAACAATGTGAAAAATGCCATGGACAAAAGTGAGAAATTGCCATTTTCTTTTCTTCGATTCTCCCTAACCATAAATGATCTTGGAGAGTTCTAGGATATTTTGGAAAGCTTGTAACATGCTCTACAATCCATCTTTGAAATGAAATTCCTCTTGGAACTAGGTGAAAAGTTGCCATGAAGTTAGGTAAAAAATCTGCCTAAACTAGGGCAAAATTTCACTAAGTTAAAAAGTTTATGGACCCTTATTCACAAAATCATAACTTGAGATCCAAGCATCTTTTGGGAAAACTTTGTGAATCAAAGTTATAGATTTTGTGGAGGACTACAACTTTCATGTTGGAAGTTTTCCTTGAATCCAATTGCATCATGGTGAAAAAGTTGGGAAAAGTTGGGAAAAAATAAGAAATTTTCATAACTTAGAAAAATTCTAAGTTATGAAAATTTCAAATTAAAACCCTAATTTTCAAAATTAAGTTTCTTGGTGAACAAGTTTCATGTTTTGACCATTTTGCCCTTTTGATGATCTGATCAAATTTCTTGAGGAGTTGTGGTCCAAACTTGATCAAATGGTTCATATGAGTCTATAATGTTAATATGGATAAAAAATCATGAGGTTTGACTGTAAATTGGCCATGGTTGACTTTTCCCCCAATACAATTGATTTTTAGGTCAACTGTCCAATTGACTGGGCAAAAAAGTGATTCAAGGCTTGAAACTTGGTATGAGCAATCTTAGAGGTCCAACATGAAGTATGAAAGTCACATGAGGCATTGGAAGTCCAAAAATCCCTGTGCAAACTCAAACCCTAATTTCAGGTCATCAGTGCAAGGAGATGTCTTGAGCTGAGCAAACCCTAATCAGATCTTGAATCCAAGAAGTCTTGTAAGGGGAAATCTTGATAAAATGAGAGGGAAAATTTTGGGGTACAACAGCTGGCCCTGTTCAATATTCTTGAACCTGAAGAGTTAGATTGGCGAGTTTTCCGTTCGTGACTTGAAGGTAAAAGATGATTGGACACTAGAGTTCCCGTAAATTTGCACTCGTCAAATTGTAGTTGAGGAAATGGGCTTAAAGATGCCATTTGGATGCCATCCAAGATGTTTGTTGAACTGCAAGTTGTAAGTCAAAAGAATGAGTATCAGAGTGGTATTCGCATCTGGAACGTATCTGAACTGTATCTGGAGACTGAATCTGTATGAGCAATGGAATGGCGTCCGTGTATGGAGCGTATCCGAGCTGTAACTATACTTGAATCTGAATGAATAACAGAATAAATTCCGTGTCTGGAGTGTATCTGTATTGTATCTGAATCTTAAATCTGAATAGGCGACAAAATGGCATCTGTGTCTGGAGCGTCTCTGGGATGGGGAACAACTTGAATGAGTGACAGAATGGCAACCGTGTCTGGAGCGTATCTGGACTGTATCTAAAGTTGATAACTTGAATGAGTAGCAGAATGACTTTCATGTCTGGAGTGTATCCGTACTGTATCTTGACTTTGAATTCTGAATAAGTAATAGAATGACTTCCGTGTCTGGAGTGTATCCGTACTGTATCTGAATAAGAGATCTGAATGAGTAACAGAATGACTTCTGCGTCTGGAGTGTATCCGTACTGTATCTGGATAAGAGATCTGAATGAGTAACAGAATTACTTCTGTGTCTGGAGTGTCTCAGTACTGTATCTGAATAAGAGATCTGAATGAGTAACATAATGACTTTCGTGTATGGAGTGTATCCATACTTTATCTGAAATCTTTGAATATTTGTTAAAGATAACTGTTAATCTTATCCTGAAAAGGGTAAAATGTTAGCTGAAACACAAAGTTATGTTGCATGAAATTTATGATGCAATAAATGTGTTTTATCAATGTTTATGATATATGAGTGTAATGTATGCGCATGTAAGCTGATTCACTGTATTGCTGAGGAAAATAAATCCTTGACGACTGGGGATAATAAAACCCTTGATTGCCGCCAGGGAAAATAAATCCTTGACCGCTGTTGGAGATTCAAAATATTTGATTGCTGAGGATGAGAAATCCTTGGTGACTGTTGGGGAAGGAAAATCCCTGACAACTTTTGTGGGGATGTGAGAAATGTTCATGTCTTGAAGTTGGAGTATTGACAAAATCTGTTGTGAGAGTAATGCCAAACTGCTTGAGTAATCTTCTTGGGGAATCCAGAGAATTTTGATGATTTCTACTGGGGGTTAAATAATGGGAATCCTTACTCGACCGGGGAATAGGGAAAATTCTGATAACTTCTGCGGGGAACTAAGAATGAGAATCTTCATTCTGTTGAGGAGTAATGAAGACTTTGGTGACTTCATGCTGGGGAGTAATGAAGACTCTGGCAACTTCACTTGGGAATCAAGAATGAGAATCTTCATTCTGTTGGGGAGTAAAAACTCTGTGGGGAAGAAGGCTTACTGCTGGAGAGTAAGTTCTGGACTCTGGGGGAAAAAGTTTATTCCTGTTTGGAAAAAGTTCAGGAGTCTTGAAGTTTTAACTCTGATGGGAATTAGGGATTTGAAATTATAACTCCGCTGGGGATATGTATTTCAAGGTTTTAGCTCCGCTGGGGATCTGGATGATGTACTGCAGGGGTTTTTTCTTGGAATAGCCTAAAGACGTTTTCCTATACTTTCAACCTGTCAGTAATTATTCTTTCCCATTTTGTTTATTTGTAAACAATGATTATATTCAAATGCATATGCTCATTTAATAAATCATTGGACGTTTTCAAATAAAACACAAGTGTAAAAAAGAAGAAAAGGCAAATAGTTTTTCTGCACTTTGAAGTATCTTTGTATTAACTTTGTGTAAGTATTTTGTACAAAGGAGACATACATCCTAGTAAGAGAACGTTGTCATAAAAAATGAGAAAAATTTATACAAAGAAAGATGGCTATGTGTAAAAATTCCATGGGGTTCCCATTCTGCTATAGCCTTCGTAACTCTGAATATCTTATCCATTTGTTGCTTCTTCCGGAGATGATTGAGTTAATCAGAAGCCCGGAGCTTGTCTGTGAAGAGATTGTCCTTAAAGTGATCTGACGAGACATAGTCATACACTTTAATTCCCTAACTTTTGCCTGGACCGCCCTTTTGGGTTTTCGATCCACCGGGAAACCCTTTTTTTCCCAAGTCGCCCTTTCGGGTTTTCAACTTGCCGGGTGTACAGATTTTTTTTGTTTATCCCTAATTTTTTCCTGAACCGCCCTTTCGGGTTTTCGATTCACCGGGATGCCCTTTTTTGGCTAGGTGTGTCAACCTAGCGGGTCATTTATGCATAGTATCTTTTGACTATGTCTGCGTTCGTAGGGTGCGGCAGGTCGTCGTCCATGGTGGTTAAGATCATCGCCCCACCAGAAAAGATGTTTTTGATCACAAATGGTTCTTCGTAGGTAGGAGTCCATTTGCCCCTGGGATCACTTTGCGGCAAGATGATGCACTTGATTACAAGATCCCCGACTTGATACACCTGGCGCCTGACTTTCTTGTTGAAAGCCTTGATCATCCGTTTTTGATACGTCTGACTGTGGAAAACAGCAGTAACTCGCTTCTCGTCAATCAAGTTAAGTTGATCAAGCCGGGTTTGAATCCAATCGTCTTCACTTAAACCAGCATCTTTCATGATTCTCAAGGAGGGAATTTGAACCTCGATAGGTAAAACAACCTCCATGCCATATACCAAGGAATATGGTGTTGCCCAGTTGATGTTCGTGCCGTGGTACATTACCTGTGAAGAGCAAACGGTAGCATTTCATGCCAGTCCTTGTAGGTGACTATCATCTTTTGTATGATCTTCTTGATATTTTTGTTCGCAGCTTCGACAACACTGTTCATCTTTGGCTGATAGGGAGATGAATTGTGATGTTGAATCTGGAACTGCTCGCAGAAGGCAGTGATCATAGTATTGTTAAGGTTTGTACCGTTGTCAGTGATGATCCTTTCGGGGATATCGTACCGACAAATGAGGTTTTTCTTGATGAAGTTGGCAACAACATTCTTTGTGATGAATGCGAAGGAAGCTGCTTTGACCCACTTGATGAAGTAGTCAATGGCCACCAGAATGAAATGGTGTCCATTGGATGCTGTAGGCTTGATCTCCCCAATCATGTCGATTCCCCACATAGCAAATGGCCAAGGAGTTGTTAAGACATTGAGAGGAACTAGAGGTATATGTACCTTGTCCGCATAGATTTGACATTTGTGACAAGTGTGGGAGTGTTGATAATAGTCAACTTCCATGGTAGACCAGTAATAGCCTACCCGTAGAATCTTCTTAGCCATCGTATGCCCGCTAGAGTGAGTGCCAAAGGTACCATTGTGCAATTCAGCCATGATCTGTTCAGCTTCAATCTTGTCCACACAACGGAGCAGAATGCAATCATGATTACGCTTGTATAGGATACCATTTCTCAGGAAGAACTTGGAAGAGAATCTCCTCAAGAACTTTTATCGTTGACTGAAGCTCCTTTAGGATATTCTTGAGCCTCGAGATACCTTTTGACTTCATGAAACCAAGGTCGGTCCACTACTTCTTCGGTATTAATCTCGTGACAATGTGCAGGTTCGTCCATCCGTTCAATGGTGATTTGGGGAGCTTCATTATCCCAGTTAAGTTTAAACATGGATGACATTGTAGCTAGAGCACCTGCTAGCTGATTTTCTTCTCGCGGGAAGTGCTCGAAGGTAATCCGCTCGAAATGTGGTAACAATGTCAAGACATGTTCTTTGTAAGGGATGAGATTTAGATGTTTAGTGTCCCACTCTCATTTGATCTGACTGATGACCAAAGCTGAGTCCCCAAACACAATCAAAGATTTGATTCCCAAGTCTATTGCAGCCTTGAGACCAAAGATGCAAGCTTCATACTCGGCCATGTTGTTGGTGCAGTTGAAGCAGAGTCTGGAGGTGAAAGGTGTATGGAAACCTTCTGGGGAGATGATTACCGCGCTGATACCGTTGCCAAGTGCATTGGAGGCACCATCAAAGTACGGGGTCCAACGGGATCCTTGTTCAGGTCCGTCATGTGGTGTGAGATCTTCAATATTGTCCAATATCATGATGTCCTCGTCGGGGAAGTCGAACCTCATGGATTGGTAATCATCGACAGCTTGATGAGCCAGATGATCGGCTAGCAAACTCCCCTTTATAGCTTTTTGGGTCGTGTACTGTATATCGTACTCCGTCAGAATCATCTGGCATCTAGCAATCCTTTCGGATAAAGCAGGCTTTTCAAAGATGTACTTGATCGGTTCCATCTTAGAGATCCGCAAAGTGTTATGAGTCAACATATACTTCCTTAGCCGGTGAGCAGCCCATACCAAAGCGCAACAAGTTTTATCGAGCACTGAGTATCGGGTCTCACAGTCGGTAAACTTTTTGCTAAGGTAATAAATGGCATGCTCTTTTCGGCCAGACTCGTCATGCTGGCCCAGTACGCACCCCATTGAATTTTCTAGGACGGTCAGATACATGATTAGCGGTCTTCCTTCGATGAGTGGCATCAAGATAGGAGGTTCTAGCAAATACTCCTTGATTTTATCGAAAGAAATTTGACAGTCATCATTCCATTTAACCACCTGATCTTTCTTCAACAGCTTGAAGATTGGTTCACAGGTAGATGTTAGGTGAGAGATGAACCTAGCAATGTAGTTTAGGCGTCCCAAGAAACCTCTGACCTCCTTCTCAGTGCGAGGAGCAGGCATTTCTTGTATAGCTTTAACTTTGGCAGGATCAACCTCGATGCCCTTGTTGCTGACAATGAAGCCCAAGAGTTTACCAGACCGGACTCCGAAAGTGCACTTGTTAGGGTTCAGTCTTAGTTTCTACTCTTTTAACCTGACAAACAACTTTTGCAAGTGATCGAGGTGTTCTTCTTCAGTTTGTGATCGGGCTATCATGTCATCTACGTAGACCTCTATCTCATGATGTATCATATCATGAAACAAAGCTACCATGGCGCATTGATAGGTTGCCCCGACATTCTTCAGTCCGAATGGCATCACTTTGTAACAGAACATACCCCACTGTGTAACAAAAGTAGTTTTCTCCATGTCCTCAGGGGCCATTTTGATCTGGTTATAGCCTGAGAATCCGTCTATGAAAGAAAATACCTTGTGCTGAGCTGTGTTGTCAACCAGGATGTCAATGTGCGGAAGTGGAAAGTCATCTTTAGGGATGGCCCTATTTAAGTCTCTATAATCCACGCACATTCTGACTTTGCCGTCTTTCTTAGGCACGGGCACAATGTTAGCAACCCATTGTGGATAAGAAGTAACAACAAGAAATCCAGCATTAAACTGCTTCATAACTTCTGCTTTGATCTTTTCAGACATGTCGGGCCTCATGCGGAGGACTTTATGTTTAACTGGTAGACAATCTTCTCTTGTGGGTAGACGGTGTACCACAATGTCTGTATCGAGTCCCGACATGTCTTCCTAAGACCAGGCGAAGATCTCAACATATTCATTCAACAGCTGAATTAAGCGCTCCTTGACACTTGGCTCTAGGTTGGCACCCACTCTGACTTCTTTTCTATCTTCCTCAGTACCCAAGTTGATTGTCTCTAACAGCTCCTCTTGAGGTAGAATAGCCCTTTCTTCCTGTTGTAGAAGTCTAGCCAATTCTCCCGGCACCTCACAATCTTCCTCACCTTCGTATTCGGTATGGTAGACCAGATCTTCAGAGTCACTGAAGGCCATAGAAGAATTGTTATCCACGGAATCCGGAATGGAAGGGTACCTGCATTCATGAGTGTGGGTGTGTGTAAGGGATAGCCATCTTTAAACAAATAAAATGTAAAAATAAATACAATGAACACAAAAGTTTATATGTGAAAACGTCCATGATTCATTAAAATGGCATATGAAGATGAAAAATCAAACCCTTACAAATGGACCTATGTGCCTCGGGTAAGGCACAAGGTTAAAAGTGTACGAATTGTTTGAGAATTATTAAAAACCAACAGAAATGTTTGAAAGATAAATTAATGATTTATGAAAGTAATTGGAACAAAGTCTTTTGCCTCCCAATTGCACAGTCCTCTGTCAACAGTAGGGAAAATCCAGTCTTCCAAGTTGCTCTCCTCTTCATTATCCTCCAAATCATTGACTCCATGATGGGTGATCTTCACTGGTGGCCCTCCAACACGGGTGCGACATACAACCTTTTAAGCAGAAGAAGTGAATCCCAAGCCGGATTTATCTGATTTGAAAGGAAAGTCTGGAAGCTGCCCCCAGATTGTGCTTCCTCCTTCTTCAATCACAGCCTTTGCATCTTTGAGATACGACATCCGAGGCGGAGGTCTGGTAATCATGGGTACAGAAGACACTGTCTTGGTTGCCGCAATCTCCCGAGCTACCTCTTCAAAATGCTGAAAAGGGGTTTCGATGAATTCGCCATCCAATTCTACATAGCGGAAAGAATTTAGATGGCTTATCATGTATTCCTCTTCGCCGTGAACAGTTATGATTTTCCCCTGGACATGGTACTTGAGCATTTGATGCAGAGTAGAAGTGACGGCTCCAGCATTGTGAATCCAAGGTCTTCCCAACAAGCAAGAATAGGAAGGACGGATGTCCATCATATAGAATATGGATTTGAAGGTTTTAGTTCCCACTTTAATCGGGATGTCCACCTCCCCGTGGACCATCCTTTTAGAACCATCAAAGGCTATGACAATTATATTGCTTGGCTTCAAGGTTAAACCTTCACAATCCAGTCTATCCAAGGCTTTCTGTGGCAAGACATTCAAGGACGAACCAATGTCAACCAGTACGTGTGCTAGAGTAGTCCCTCTGCATTCCACCGAGACATGCAAAGCGTCATTATGTTTTCTCCCTTTGGATGTTAAATCAGCATCGGAGAATCCTAGACCATTGTCAGTTGTTAAGCTAGCTACACATTCTTGGAACTGATCTACGGTGGTTTCCTGTGGCACGTGGGCCGTCTTTAAAAACTTGATCAGGGCTTTAGCATGAGCTTCTGAACAAAGCAGCAGGGCCAACATAGAGATCTTTGAGGGGGTTTGCCCCAGTTGTTCCACAACATCATAATCGCTTCTCTTGATTATTTTCAAAATCTCTTCCATTTCTTTTTGAGAGGTTTCAGGGATGACCAATGGCTGAGCCCTCGTCCTGACGGACTCTTCTTGGATTCCTTTCCCTCTATCATCAGCAGCAGTAGAGGGGACAACCACAGGAGTTACAACTTCTTCAATAATTGGAGTTCTCGCAGATATGTTAACCGGTACAGGGGTAACCTTAGGAGCAGCTGAGGGTCCAAAGATTGCCTTTGGAGGGGCAATCTCTGGAGAGAAAATTCTTCCACTGCGGGTGATTTTGCTCGTTCCAGCAATGTTTCCAATGTCGGAAGTCTCTTCATCGGAACTCTCTTCAGTTGATTCAATTTGTTTAATACCGTGATAGTAGATTTCTCCATCATAGTTCCACGGTACTGATCTGTCGAACTTGTACGGGACAGGCCCGGGCATGGTTATCTTCAAAGGTACGGTCTTCAGAGCGGATGTAATCTTAACAGGTTTTTTGGAGACCTTGGAAAGATTGGCGGATATGGTTATTATTGAAACATCATTGACAGGAGTCAGTGTAACATGAGTCTTTTCAAAAAGGATTTCTTGGTTATCCATTAGGCGTTGGATGCCTAACTTCTACAATGGACAGTCGGTTGGTAAGGATGAACAAAGGCAACAATCTTCTTCATAACCTGGGAAAATCCCAGCCTTCAGCAAATTCAACTTGATTATTGGTAGCGGAGTCATCAAATCATCAACAATAGCAACAAAAATATCTTCTTCAACAACATGGGCATTGTGTCTATGCTTTGGCATTGGAGCAGAGATTACATTTGGCTTTTCAGGGGCGTCGAATTCAACTTCTTTAGCGTCTATCAAATCCTGAATCTTATTCTTGAGGGCCCAACAATTGTTGGTGTCGTGCCCCAAGCTATCTGAATGATAAGCACACTTGGCATTCGAATGGTAGTACGGAGAAGCAGTATTCGGATTCTTCGGAGCTTCTTTCAAACTTGCAAGGTTTAACTTCAAGAGACGGTGTAGAACCTGAGCAGGAGTCATGTTTATCTGAGTGAATTGCCGTGCAGGCCTTTCCACCCTTTTTTGGTTGGTTCTAGGTTGATTGTGTCTGGGCTGATCAGCTGTAGACTTCTGAATCATTACGGCCCCCACCATTGGCCAACGCTCAACCCTTCCTTGACCTCTTTGGGAGTAGACAGCTGATACTTCCTTCTTTGCCGGAAAATTCTTTTTGATGGCAGCGGAAGCAGATGCATCTTTTTGAATTTTCCCGCTTTTTATGCCGGCTTCAACTCTCTCACCAGTTAGAATCAACTCGGTGAACCCTACAGACGAACTTCCAATCAGGTGATTAAAGAAAGGCCCTGACAGAGTCCCCAAGAACATGTCCACAAGCTCTCTTTCAGATAAAGGTGGTTGCACCCTTCCGGCCAAATCCCTCCATTTATGGGCATACTCTTTGAAACCTTCATTTTATACCATGCCCATACTCTGTAATTGAGTACGGGTTGGTGCTAAGTCCGCATTATATTGATACTGCTTATAGAATGCGGCCGCCAAATCTTCCCAATTATGCATATCAGACCTCTTCAACTGGTAAAACCAATCCAGCTGCGTCCCCGACAAACTGTCCTGGAAAAAGTGGACCCACAGATCCTTGTCAGAAGAATGTGGTTAAATTTTCCTGACATAAGATCGTAGGTGCATCTTGGGACAGGACAACCCATCGTACTTAGCAAACAGAGGCACTTTGAATTTAGGAGGGATTACAATTCCAGAAACCAGCCCTAACTCCTCAAAGTCCAGCCCAGACACTCTCTGCACTTCCATAGCAGCTAGACGTTCTTCCAAGTTCTTGTATTTGTCATCTGCAGGAGGATACTGCTGTTCAGAATAGTCCTCATCCTCTTCTTCCTCTGCCTCAGAATCAGATGGCATTGCAGTCTCTTTTCCCTTTCTCTCTCCTTCTTCAGAGGTTGATGGGAAATCTAGGACCCTTCTGGTTTGACCTTCAAATCTTCTGCCTAAGGTAGCCACACCAACTCTCTTCTTCTTATTTTTCTCTTTTTCCTTCTCTAGTAGAGTCTTGAGCACCTCCTGCCCCTTGGCCAAGGTCAGGAGTAGCTGTTGGAATTGTGAATTCTGCGCTTGTAAGTCTTTGACCGTTTGTTCAATATCCATCTTGCTGAAATAAACAGCAGAGAGATGAGGAAACTTGGTGTGAAGACATGCTTATGCATATGATGAATGATATGTATTCATGTAATGCATTCAAGGATTCAGAAATTCAAATTTGTTTTAAACAAAAAAGGAACACACGTCATATTAATAAGATAAAATTTGTTAATAGATCAATGCCCCATGGGCAAAATAATACAAAATTCTAAGGTAAAAAGACGTTGCGCATCCTCTTCGGTGCAATGTAGGTGTTGAGAGTCTGCTCTTCGTGAAGTTTACGAGTGAGTTCCAAAACCTTTTTCTCGCTTGCGTAGAATTGGGCTTCAAAAGTATCACGCTCTCCCTTGAGCTGTATCCAACTCCTTTGCAGATCTTCGAGTGATGTTGGCATGTCAGGATGTAGGAGGGTGTATGGAACCTCTCCTTCCATAACAGGATCTATAATCACAGGGAGAATGTAGGGGTAAGGAATCAAAAGACTTTGGGCGCATCTTTGTACCCACTTGAGGTAAGGCTCAAGGGGGATGAAATTCTTGTGTCCCAAGGTCTTACTGTCCACCTTGTTGGGCATCCTCCAAGCTCGGATAAACCTTTGTCGAAGTCCTTGATCATCATTGTCGAAGTCAAAAACCAAGTCTAAAATTAGCATGTCATGTGGGCCATCCCTTCGGGCATACCCAAACTGTCTCAGAGCCAAGCAAGGGTTGTAGGTGATGCCTCCCCTAATGCCTAGTAGAGGGACATTAGGGAATTCCCTATAATGGTCAACGATAATAACATTATCTTTTGATCGAGAACACTAATGAATGTCTAAATGGGTAAGAGTCATCAATCATTGTGACCACCTAAAACCTTGCTCATTCTTCAAGACTGATTGGGGAAGATGAGAAATAAATTATCTTGCCAGTAGAGGAGTGCAACACATGAGAACATCTCTTTTCCTCATTGTTCGAGTGTGAAAAGAGTTCAAGATATCTCCAAGCAATGTAGGCACCGGGTTGCGAGCCATGAAGATTTTGACAGCACTTACATCTATAAGTTGGTCAGGGTTAGGGAACAAGACCATCCCATAGATGAGAAGAGCTACAATCTCCTCAAAAGCTTGCAAGTCTAGGGAATTCCAACAGCTTTGGGCCTTCTCAAATAGAAACTTTGACCGGAAGCCTTTGACACCACTTCTAGTTTCCCAATGTGTTGTGACATCAGATGAGTGCAAGTGTAGGGCTTGAGAAATCTCTTCTGGATTTGGATCTCTTTCCGTACTGTTGTAGGGTAGTTGATTGAGAATAGGAATCCTTAAGAGTTGAGAAAATTCCTCCAAAGTAGGCACAAGTTTGTAGTCAGGAAATGTAAAGCAATGATGCAAAGGGTCAAAGAACTGGAAGAGAACTTTCAGCATATCCTCCTTAGTGTTTGTGGTGACTAAGTTGAGAAGACGACCATGCCTCTCGGTGAATGGAGAATTCTCAGGAATCCTTGAAGCTAGCTCCTTGAGTTGAGGAGGAATTCTTACAAGGTTGACTTGGATAGTTTTCCTGCGAAGTGAATCAATTACCTACAAAACAGGAACAAAAATGAAGATCCAAAATCCTTGAAATGGTTAGTGGATGCATATTGTGATACGGTGGGAAGAACTGACTGTTTTTGGAATACTGGTTTGCATTTTGCGTTTGTGTTTGCAAAATGTCGCGGTAAGAAAGAGTCGTCACCGACTTTTATTTTATCTAACAAGGAAAGGAAAAAATCACAGAAAAATTCCTTTTTCGAGATATTTCTGAGTACGGGGGGTAGATTATAGAAAGGGAAGGTGTTAGCACCCTTTCTATCCGTGGTTATCCACGGGCTCTTAGGTACTTGCTCAATTGTTTTCAAAATTGCTTTCTTTGTGCTTGTGGGCTTTGAAAATTTTTTTATTTTAACTTCGATTTAACTCTTGCTTCTGTCCTCAAGAGTGTAATGAAGTGTTTTTTGAAAACTTTGTTTGAAAAGGAGTGTAAGTGCGAAAAGTTTTGTTTTTTTTTGTTGAAAGAGCAAGTATCTAAGAACCATCTACCTACTCGAAAAAGGAATCGTTCTATGCTATTTTCCTTTGGACAATGCTATCCCACTATTGATGAGTAGGTAGCACCGTCGTTGGAATTTGAGGGTCAATTTGAATGCGGGACTTACGGTCACTAAAGCAATGTTAGGACGCCTTAGCGGTAACCCTAATGTCTTAGATCATTTGTTTGAGGAAACAATATCCGAGGCAATCGTTTCGAGGCAACTATGATCGTTTAGACAAGAGGACAACCTCTAAAACGACCTATACTCAATGACCGTGTACAAAGGTAACCAAGTGGGGGTACCCTAAGAGTGCGCATGTGCGAGTGTGTCGTTTTCAGTTTATTTTTATCTTTATACATGTTAAGGGTGATCTAAGTTGATTTTAAGATTAACATTCAGTCTTGTCATGCAAACCCTATTATCAAACATCTAGCAGTTATAATTTGCAGAAATAAAATGCGGAATTTAAATTACAAGGCGTCGGGTATTTACATCGCCAAAGACAAACCCTTTGAAAAATAAAATAAAGCGAATAAAAAGTAATTAAATGTTCTATTTAACTATTACAATCCAGAAGCACGTACATTATTGGATAAGGAAAAGTAAATCGCGACGCAAAATTAAGTCGGACGTATGATTAGGGTTTTGACCCTTTTGGTTAAAGAAGATATCTTTTTGTTGTTTTTATTTTAAGAAAGAAATTAATCCTAAATTAGTTACTAAATTAAATTAAATAAATTAATTAATGAAAAAAAATAAATTATGACATATTTGGTTTTTTTTGGTTATTTTAAGAAAGAAAATAAAAATAATTAAATTATTAATTAAAGCCTAATTAAATCTAATTAATTTTAATTATTTACAAAAAATAAGTTAGAGTTTTCTAGAATTAGAACCTAAATTAATTGGTTAGTAATTATTAATAAAATAAAATTTTAAACTTTGATTGGATAAAAAGAATATTTTTTTTGTGGTTTTATTTGGTAAAAAAAAGGAATTTTGTGATTGGTTAGAAATTTAAATAAATAAAATAAAAACAATTAATCAAGACAAAATAAATAAAGAGAGAGGAGTGTTAGGCCTGTTTTAGGGGTTAGAGGAGCAAATTCTTGGCCCATTATCAGCTGGCCTGTTTCACTTTGTGGATCTAGTGCTCATGCGTTGACTGGCGCCTTGGTGGACCTCCAACCATGGACCATCAGATCTGGCCTTTGGCCATCTGGCGCTTGGATAAGTGAGGATGTATGGTGGATTGCAAGCTAGCGTATGCATGTGATAACCTGAAAAGAAATAAGAAAATACAAAGTGCTGGAGGCAGGGATCGAACCCCTAACCTCCAGCCACTAACGCCTTGTAAGCTGACGTGCTGACCACTAGGGCACGTTGTTGTGTTTGTTATAATAATATGAATGATATATATTATATAAAAAACAAAAATATTGCCAGAAAATAATAAAAACGCACGTAATATTTGAATGGTCCAGTAATGGGATGCCACGCATCATCCCCAACCTCTCGTTCGTGGCTAAAACGCCAAATACCTATACCAACGGACAAAAGTCCGTAGCTACAGGCATGTCCATCTCCAAAATCTGCTACAGGCCACAAAAATGAATTTCAAGGGCATGGTTGTGTTCGTCTCACCCTCTCGGTCACAACCAAGTCCATTATGGGGGTCAATTGTACCTGGAATAAAAATGCCCAAAAATGCGGACCAAACCCTAACAGTGGTGGTTTGCAGTACAAATCATATAAATGAAATTAAATGATGCAAAAAGTTTGGAAATGTTCTTGTGATTATGAATATGCCATTAGATTGTTCAATAGATGCCAGGATAATTCAAATCGAAACCAAGAACAGGGGTGACTATCGTGCGACTTATAGTGCGTTAGGGAGTCTGAAAATGCTTGGTTTTGGTTGGGATAGCTTGTGTGAATGCCCAGGAAGCGATTGGAACAAGTCTCGATCCCTGAAAACACCTCTAACCTGGATTTTGATCTCTCACTTTTTTGTGATTTTTTCTCTTTTTGTTCTGTCTCTTCCAACAACTTCCAACCCCTATTTCGTGTGCTTTTGCTTGCTTATGTATCCCTTAGTGCATTAGGTTTACAAACTTGGTATAAATCTCCCTCTATCAATGACTTTGATGTGGATTTGATTCTTCCATTAAATCTTTCCAAATTTGCCTAATTCCAATCTTTTTGCACATGATTTGATTTGATATGAATTTGATGATGATAATAGCTGTAATCAAAGCCTGAAATAGCCAAAAGATCATGTGTTATCAAAGCTTTAGATTTTATATGATTTTATTTAATTTAAAATAAATTAATCCAAGTAAAAATCAAATTAAATAATAAAAATGTGATGTGGACACATGGCTGAAGCTAGGGCACGTGTGCAATGATGCAAACTCAAATCAAGTGAAAAAGAATGGGCCCATTTGACAAAATTTGAAGTTTTGGGGATAGTTGACTTTTGGCAATTTTGCAAAAAAGTCCAACTTCAACAATGCATAACTTCTTCAATTTTGAACTTTTGGAAGTGTTCTTGGACTTTTTAGAAAGCTTGAGATGTCCTCTAATCAACCCTTTTGATCTCATCTCATTTTTATATTCCATTCTCAAGTTATAAGCTTTGGCAAAAAAGGTGTTTTTGTTGACTTTCAAAAATGACCTGTAATGTCCAAATTCATAACTTCTTGTGAGTGCATTTTTTGATCTTGGGATGTGAAGATGGATTGTAGAAAATTGTATCCTATTCAAAATGAGATTTGGATGGGTCATTTCTCATTAAGTATGATAAAGTTATGCTTTGTCAAATTTGACTTGATTTTTCCTACAAAACCCTAATTTAGCAACTTTTGAGTCTTGATGAATTTTGAGCAATCCTTGATGAATCACGATCAACCCTTGATAAAATGATGAAATATCCTTCAAAATGAGAATTTTGACAAAAAAATCTTGAAGTTTGACTGTATTTGGGTCATAGTTGACTTTTGCCCTAACACAATCGATTTTTGGACCTTTGAGCAATTGACTGAGCAAAATTCCTCTGCAAGGCTTGAAACTTGACAAGGATGATCTTGAGAGTATATTAGGACAATGTCGAGAATTTGAGGTCATTTGGACTCAAGGATCTTGATGCAACACAAAACCCCAATTTGGGGTTGACTGCCTTATGAGATAGCTTGTCTGACCAACCCTTGAGCAAACTTGAGCAACTTGGAGATTTTCCTTGCAATGTTTTGAGAAATATGAGAGGGCAAATTTTGGGGTACAACAGCTGCCCCTGTTCAATCTTCTTAAACCTGAGGATGTAGATTGGCTTTCATGCCTTTCGTGATCCGAAGGTGGAAGATGATTGAACACTAGAGTACCCAGAAATTTGCACTCACATAAAGTGGTACCAGCCTTGTGATGTCGGGAATGGGCTTACAGATGCCATTTGGAGATTGCTGGCGGGAGGATGGGCTTAAAGATGCCATCTGCAGGAGTGTCGATCGCATAAGAGATTCCTTAGAGAGAACTTCCGTACCTGTTATTGTGGAAGATTCCGCTTGGGGAAGTCTGATCTTTGTTGAGATTTAGGAACTTGCCTGTACTTCAACTGAGAGAACATCTCTGCTGAGTTTTAAGAACTTGTCCGTAATTCAACTGAGAGGGAGACATCTTCATCGAGATTTAAGAACTCGCCCATAATTCAACTGAGAAAACTCTGTTGAGACTTAGGAACTGTCTGTAATTCGACGGAGGAATTTTGTCGAGATTTAGAACCTTATCTGTAATTCAACTGAGGATAATTCAGTTGAGATTTAAGAACCGGTCAGTAGTTCGACTGAGGGAAACATCTTCATCGAGATTTAGGACTTGTCTGTAATTCAACCGAGGATAATTCTGTTGTGATTTAAGAACTGTCAGTAATTCGACGGAGGAACTTTGTCAAGATTTAGAACCTTATCTGTAATTCAATTAAGGATAATTCGGTTGAGATTTAAGAACCGGTCAGTAGTTCGACTGAGGGAAACATCTTCATCGAGATTTAGGACTTGTCTGTAATTCAACTGAGGATAATTCTGTTGAGATTTAAGAACTGTCAGTAATTCGATGGAGGAACTTTGTCGAGATTTAGAACCTTATCTGTAATTCAACCGAGGATAATTCCATTTAGATTTAAGAACCGGTCAGTAGTTCGACTGAGGGAAACATCTTCATCTAGATTTAGGACTTGTCTGTAATTCAACCGAGGATATTTCTGTTGAGATTTAAGAACTGTCAGTAATTCGACGGAGGAACTTTGTTGAGATTTAGAACCTTATCTGTAATTCAACTGAGGATAATTCGGTTGATATTTAAGAACCGGTCAGTAGTTCGACGGAGGGAAACATCTTCATCGAGATTTAGGACTTGTCTGTAATTCAACCGAGGATAATTCTATTGAGATTTAAGAACTGTCAGTAATTCGATAGAGGAACTTTGTCGAGATTTAGAACCTTATCTGTAATTCAACCAAGGATAATTCCGTTGAGATATTAAGAACCGGTCAGTAATTCGATTGAGGGAAACATCTTCATTGAGATTTAAGAACTTGCCCGTAATTCAACTGAGAAAACTCTACTGAGATTTAGGAACTCGTCTGTAATTTGACGAAGGAACTTTGTCGAGATTTAGAACCTTATCTGTAATTCAACTGAGGATAATTCCATTGAGATTTAAGAACCGGTCAGTAATTCGACTGAGATAAAAGCTTCATAGCTTTGAATTTAACTGCATCCTTCATGAAAGGTAAAGGTTAGATGTATGAAATGTATGATATGTATCAAACTGTGATGTTCTCAAAATAAATGAGATTGTGTTGTATGATGCGTATATGCATGTGTCATGATGTATGGAAATGTAGTGCTTTTAGCTGGGGAAAATAAATCTCGGATAGCTGCTGGAGAAAAGAGTTGGATTCTTCGTTTCTGTTGGGGACGGCGAACGAAGATGATTGCGAGAATAAACCTGCAGGAGAAGATAACTCTATTGGGGAATAAACTAATGAGGAGATTACTCTGTGGGGAAGAGATGCTCTGCTGAGGATTCCACCGATAAATTCCGTTGGGGATGAATTACCATTGCTGGTGATACTGAATCCTGTTGGGGATTAACTTCTTGTTTGTGAAGGGAAAGAACTCCGCTGGGGGATGATCTTTCAATTGAGACTTCACTGGGGATAACCTTTTAGACTCTAATGGGGATAATCCTTTAAGTTCTGATGGGGACAATCTTCCAAAGTCTACTGGGGATGACTCTCCAAATTCCACTGGGGAAGCTTTTTCAGACTGCGCTGGGAAAAATTTCAAACTCCACTGGGGATATTTTGTATTCTGCCGGGGAATATTCTTATACTCTGCTGGGGAATATTAAGACCTTTCAGTGCTAATGGTAAATAAACTCTGCTTGGGGAGAATATTACCGATTCATTCACAGTTGTGAGTCTCAGCTGGGGAGAGCTATCATTACTGTCTTTTCTTACTCTGTGGGGAGTGAAAGTGCCTTAGCCATATTCTTCAGCTAAATCTACCCTTGTACCTGGTGGATAGAGCAACTGTACAGTTTGGACATTTCTCATTTGCCCCTGTTTCTGATATTACGAGTAATCGTCTTTTGTTTCGCATGTAAATATTCATGAGCAGCAATTAATGTCAAATGCATATATCAAAAATGAACATTGGACGTTCTTTGCAAAACAAAACAGAAAAAGGAAAAACAGTTTGAAATTTCTCTGAAAATGAATTGTATTGATTTTGAAGTTTGGCCTGTAAATAGGCGTTTTTGTGCAAGAGGCTCGCGTCCTAGTAAGAGAATGCCGCTGAACAGATAGTTTATACATTTTGTGTAAAAGAAAACAAAACAGCTATGTGAATAATCCCACTGGGTTCCAACTCTGCTATTATCTTTATGTTCTCGAGCATCTCATCACTTTGCTACTGGTTGAAGTTAGATTAGATTGATTAGTGTCGTCCGAGCTTGATAGTCGATACTGAAGTCTGGTTGCAAGGTGATCCAATGAGACATAGTGTTACGCTTTGATCCCTAATTTTTGCCTGAACCTCCCTTTCGGGTTTTCAGTCCACCGGGATACCCTTTTTTTCCCAAGCCGCCTTTTCAGGTTTTCGACTTGCCGGGTGTACAGTTTTTTTTTCATTTTCATCCCTTATTTTTGCCCGAACCCTTTTGGTTCGCCGGGAAGCCCTTATTTTTGCCTAGGCCAGTCGACCTAGCGGGTCGTTAATTATGCGTAGTATCTTTTCACTATGTCTACATTGACGGGGTGAGGAAGGTCGTCACCATCCATGGTGGTTAGAATCATAGCTCCTCTTGAGAAAATGTTCTTAACCATAAATGGCCCTTCGTAAGTAGGGGTCCATTTGCCCCTGGGATCACCTTGAGGTAGTATGATGCGCTTGATCACCATATCCCCAACTTGATACTCTTGTCGTCTAAATTTCTTGTTAAATGCCTTGATCATCCGTTTTTGGTACGTCTGACCATGACAAATAGCAGTGAGTCTCTTTTCCTCGATTAAGTTCAGCTGATCAAGCCGGGTCTGGATCCAGTCACCTTCGCTCAAACCTGCATCCTTCATAATCCGAAGAGAGGGTATCTGAACTTCAATGGGCAAGACTGCCTCCATGCCATATACCAAGGAATAGGATGTTGCCCCTGTTGACGTCCGCGTTGAGGTACGATACCCATGAAGAGAAAACGGTAGCATCTCGTGCCAATCTTTGTATGTCACTGTCATCTTCTGCACAATCTTCTTAATGTTATTATTAGCCGCTTCAATAACCCCATTCATCTTCGGCCGGTTGGGAGAAGAGTTGTGATGCTGTATCTTGAACTGCTTGCAGAGCTCAGTGATCATTTTATTGTTGAGATTTGCACCATTGTCCATAATGATCCTTTCTGGTACACCATATCGACAAATCAGATTATCCTGAATGAACCGTGCCACGACGTTCTTGGTTACAGTAGCAAAGGAAGCTGCTTCAACACACTTCATAAAGTAATCAATAGCTACCAGGATGAAACGATGCCCGTTGGATGCCGTAGTTCTGATCTCGCCGATCATATCAATGCCCTACATTGCAAAAGGCCAAGGAGCTGTCAAGAAGTTCAGAGGAACTGGAGGTATGTGCACTTTATCGGCATAGACTTGGCACTTGTGATAGGTCCGAGAATGCTGATAACAGTCAGCTTCCATAATGGACCAATAATATCCTGCCCGTAGGATTTTCTTCGCCATGGTCTGTCCACTAGAATGAGTCCCCAAAGTACCTTCATGTAAATCTACCATGATCCTTTCTGCCTCGTTCTTATCCACACAACACAATAAGGTTGAATCATGGTTACGCTTGTAAAGAATACCATTGCTGATGAAGAACTTCGCCGCGAACCTCCTCAAAAACTTCTTATCATTAACAGATGCACCCTCGGGGTATTCCTGAGCCTCAAGGTATCTCTTCACCTCATGAAACCAGGGTTTATCTGCTACCTCTTCAGTCTCAATATCACAACAATGTGCAGGTTCGTCCAATCTTTCAATGATAATACGTGGAGCTTCGTTGTCCCCATTGACTTTGAACATAGAAGACATTGTAGCCAGCGCGTCCGCCAAATGATTCTCCTCTCTAGGGAAATGTTCAAAGGTTATCTCTTCGAAATGTGGAAGCAACCCTTGTAAGGAATAAGATTTGGGTGTTTCATATCCCACTCGCCTTTGATTTGATTGATCACGAGAGAAGAATCTCCGAATACACTCAAGAACTTAATCCTTAGGTCAATTGCTGCTCGAAGACCCATGATGCACGCTTCATACTCCGCCATATTGTTGGTACAGTTGAAATATAGTCGGGCGGTGAACGGAGTATGAGAGCCTTTAGGAGATATGATCACGGTGCTGATGTCATTACCCAAAGCGTTCGAAGCTCCATCAAAGTACATAGACCATCGGGATCCTTCCTCAGGTCCTTCATCCGGTCCAGGTTCTTCACAGTCAATTACTATCATGATATTCTCATCCAGGAATTCAAAGTTCATAGACTGGTAATCATCCACTGCCTGATGTGCCAAATGGTCTGCCAACACACTTCCCTTGATTGCCTTTTGGGTCGTGTATTGGATGTCATACTCAGTCAAGATCATCTGCCATCTTGCTATTCTTCCGGACAAGGCAGGCTTCTCGAAGATATACTTGATTGGATCCATCTTTGATATCAATAGAGTAGTGTGAGTCAGCATATACTGTCTTAGCCGGTGAGCAGCCCATGCCAAAGCGCAGCAAGTTTTCTCGAGCAACGAGTATCGGGTCTCGCAGTCAGTAAACTTTTTGCTAAGGTAATAAATAACATGCTCTTTTCGGCCAGACTCGTCATGCTGCCCCAACACGCACCCCATCGAGTTGGCGAGTACTGTCAAGTATAAGATCAGAGGTCTCCCTTCAACTGGGGGCATCAGAATGGGTGGCTTTTGGAGATACTCCTTGATCCTTTCGAAAGCAACCTGACATTCAACGTTCCATATTACCACTTGATCTTTCTTCAGTTGCTTGAAGATTGGCTCACAAGTAGCAGTTAGGTGCAAGATGAATCGGGCAATATAGTTCAAACGTCCCAGAAAGCCTCTGACTTCTTTTTCTGTTTGGGGAGTTGGCATCTCCTGTATAGCCTTCACCTTTGCAGGATCCACCTGAATACCTTTATCGCTTACGACGAAACCTAGCAGCTTACCAGATCTCACCTCGAAGGTGCACTTGTTCGGGTTTAACCTCAACTTGTACAACTTCAACCTGTCAAATAACTTCTGAAGGTGGTCCAGATGCTCTTCTTCAGTCTGGAATCTTGCAATCATGTCGTCAACGTATACCTCAATCTCATGATGGATCATGTCATGGAACAAAGCGACCATGGTGCGCTGATATGTTGCCCCAGCATTCTTTAATCCAAAAGGCATGACCTTGTAGCAAAAGGTACCCCATTGAGTAAAAAAGGTTGTCTTCTCCATGTCTTCGGGAGCCATTTTAATCTGATTATAACTGGAGAAACCATCCATAAAGGAGAAGACTTTATGTTGTGCGGTGTTGTCAACCAAAACGTCGATATGAGGCAGAGGGAAATCATCCTTGGGGCTTACCCTGTTCAGATCCCTATAATCAACACACATTCGAACTTTACCATCTTTCTTCGGAACTGGAACCACGTTGGCCACCCATTGCGGGTAAGAAGTAACTGCTAGAAAACTGGCGTCAAACTGTTTCATAACTTCAGCCTTGATTTTCTCAGACATATCCAGGCACATTCGGCGGACCTCCTGTTTTAGTGGAGGACAGTCTTCCTTAGTAGGCAGGCGGTGAACCACAATATCGGTATCCAATCCAGGCATATCTTCATAAGACCAGACAAAGATCTCCAAGTAGTCACGCAGCATCTGAATCATTCGTTGCTTAACACTAGGCTCCATATTTTCACCGATCTTGACCTCTTTCTTGTCTATCTATGTACCCAGATTTACCGTTTCCACAGGCTCCTCATGCGGCTGTATGACCATTTCTTCCTGAAGTAGCAGTCTAGCAAGTTCACCAGGCACTTCCCAATCATCTTCACCTTCGTCTTCGGCTAAGTTGATCGGACTTTCAATGTCATAACTGGCAGTAGCAGAGTCGTTACCAGTGAGATCCAGAGTGGATGTAGACCTATATATGTGAGTGTGTGTAAAATAGCTGTTTTGCAATATATAATAAAAGAGAGACAAGGAGCGCAAAATTTGAAATGCAAGAAACGTCCAATGCTTTTATTAATGATATATGTAGATGACACACATAAAGCCCTTACAAATGAAGCCACGATGCCCCGGGTAAGACACCGGGCCGTAAAGTTTAAAACATTGTCTGTTACAAATTCAAAACAAAAGTCTTATTACTGGGTAATAAAAGAAATTGGGACAAAGTCCTTTGCCGTCCAATTGCTTAATCCACCATCGGCCGTTGGGTAAATCCAACTATCAAACTCAGATTCTTCAACATCGTCTTCAATGGCATTCACTCCTGAATTGCTGATGAACAGGGGAGGTCTTCCAATCCGTGCGCTCCGAACAACCCTTTGAGCTTCTGCAGTGAAACTCAAACCAAACTTGTTAGTCTTATGTGCAAAATCAGGGAGTTGGCCCCAATTTGCACACCCACCTTTCTCAACAACAGCCCGGGCATCCTTGAAGGAAGCTATCTTTATTGGAGGATCCTCAACAACAGTTTCAGTTGATGCCAGCGTCTGGGGAACCTCTTCAAAATTCTGAAACAGGGTCTAAATGAACTCCCCATCCATCTCTACATATCGGAAAGAGTTAAGGTGGCTCACCATGTACTCGTCTTCTCCTTGTACTGTCACAATTTTCTCCTTGACTGGGTATTTTAGCATCAGGTGAAGCGTAGACGTTACTGCCCCAACTTTGTGGATCCACGGGCGACCCAGCAGACAAGAATAAGATGGCTGTATGTCCATCACATAGAATGAAGATGCGAAAACCTAAGAACCAACCGTAATCGGAATATCCACTTCTCAGTGTACCATTCTCTTGGACCCATCAAAAGCCCTGACTACAATGTTACTTGGTTTTAGCTCCAACCCTTCACAGTCTAACCGGTCTAACGCCTTCTTGGGTAACACATTCAACGAAGACCTAGTATCCACTAATACGTGAGTAAGAGTAGTGCCCCTGCATTCAATGGAGGCATGCAGGGCGTCATTATGATTCTTCCCCTTAACAGTCAAGTCAGTGTCAGAGAAACCCAACCCATTATCAGCAGTTAAACTTGCCACACAGTCTTTAAACTGATCAGCTGATGTTTCTTGTGGTACGTGTGCAGTTTTCAGGAAAGCAATCAGAGCCTTGGCATGGGCCTCTGAGCATAGCAACAAAGACAACATAGAGATCTTGGACGGGGTTTGTCCCAGCTGCTCGACTACATTGTAGTCGCTCTTTTTGATGATCTTCAGAATTTCCTCCATCTCTTGTCTAGAGGCTTCAAGAGTAATCTTCTTCGGTGCCTCCGTTTGGGCAGGCTCATCGGTGGTCCCTTTGCCCCGAGTTTCAGATGACTCGGCAACAGGGGTAAGAATTGGAACTTGAACAGGGACAGTAGCAGGTGCACTGGTAGGTGTGATAATAACAGGCTTCCGAACAGTTGGTGGAGAGATCTCAGGGGAGAAAAGCCTCCCGCTGCGGGTGACTTTACTAGATCCAACAATGTTGCTGACGTCAGTATCAGCCTCTTCAACATTCGAATCTTGTTTAACCCCGTGATAATACACGTCAGCTCCATAATGCCACGGGACAACTTTATCGGATGTATAGGGGATAGGCCCAAGAACAGTAATGATCAAGGGAGCGATTCTTGGAATAAATATAATACTAACAACCTTTCTCGGGGAAGCCTTGGAAGAATTGTCGAAAATGGTGATTATAGCAACTTCTTCAGTAGGAACCAAAGGAACAACAGTCTTCTCAAACAAAATTTTTTTATTATCCATCAGGCGTTGGACACCTGACTTCAAAAGATGGCAACCAGTAGGTAGGACGACACACAGACGGCAAACTTCGTCACAACCCGGAAATAAACCGGCTAAAAGAAGGTTCTTCTTCACAGTCATTAATGGAGTAGCAATATCTTTCACAGAAACCACAAACGAGTCTTCATCTATAGCATTCACTCTATGCTTGGGCATAGGAGCAGTCACGACATTAGGCCTTTCAGGCGCTTCGAACTCAATCTCCTTAGCATCAATCAAGTCCTATACCTTATTCTTCAAAACCCAATAATCATTCGTATCATTCCCCGGGCTATCAGAGTGAAAAGCACAGCGGGCGTTCGGATTATACATTGGTGATGTTGTATTGGGATTCTTCGGGGCTTCCTTTGGAATCACCAAGTTGGTCTTTAACAACTGTGAAAGAATCTGAGACAGGGTCATATGAAGCTGAGTGAATTGTCTTTGCGGCCTCTCGGCTCTAGGCTGATTGTTGTGTTAAGGAGCAACAAGAGGTCTTGATATAACCACCGTATTGACTGCTTGGCAGCGCTCAGGTTTATTATGGCTCTTTGCGCTATAAACTGCGCTTGACTCCTTCTTAAAAGGATTCTTCTTGGTGCTTGATGAAGCACCCTTTTGTATTTTACCGCTCTTGATACCGGCCTCAACTCTTTCCCCGGTCATGATCAGCTCAGTAAATCCGGACGATGAACTTCCAATCAGATGGTTGAAATATGGACCAGATAAGGTCCCCAGAAACATATCTACTAACTCCCTGTCAGCCAGCGGGGGTTGTACTCTTCCAGCAAGATCCCTCCATTTCTGAGCGTAGTCTTTGAAATCTTTGCCCGCACCCATAGACATACCCTGAAGTTGGGTACGCGTGGGAGCGAGGTCGGCATTGTATTGGTACTGCTTGTAAAAAGCAGCAGCAAGATCTTCCCAATTACGGATACTAGCTCCTTCTAGCTGGTAAAACCATTCAAGTTGAGTCCCTGAAAGACTATCTTGAAAGAAGTGGATCCAGAGGTTCCTGTCAGCGGTATATGGCTGGATCTTTCTAACATACGAGCGGAGGTGCAACTTTGGGCAAGAAGCCCCGTCGTATTTAGCAAAGATTGGTGCTTTAAACTTGTGGGGAATCACCACCCCAGATGACAAACCCAAATCACCGAAGTCCAATCCAGGTACCTTCTGGATCTCTATCGCACTTAACCGGTCTTCAAGCTGTTTATACCTATCCTCAGCCGGAGGATACTGGTCTTCGTTAAAGTCAGTCTCGTTGTCAGAAACCACAGGGCTAGGAGCCCTCCTTTCTTCCTGATTTTCTCCCCCTCCAGATGAGTGATTCAAATCAACCTCTTCTCACAAATTGTTTCCAAATCTGCAACCCATATTCAGTAGGACCATCTTCTTCTTCTTCTTCTTCTTCTTCTTATCCTTCAAGATAAGAGTCTTCAGATCTTGCTGACCCTTAGCCAGGTTTATAAACATTTCCTGGAACTGTGTGTTTTGAGCTTGTAGAGACTTGATAGCTTGATCAGTTGATGTTTCAGAAGACATGATGCTGAAATAAACAGCGAAGAAGATAAGAGACCTGTAATGGGTACCTGTGATGAGGTGCATGGAATGAAATGCGTATGATATGATTTCAAAGACGTCGAGAGATTCAAATTCGTAAACCAAAATGAAACATACTTTTATTAGATAAACTTGAAACAATGTTTGACAAATGCCCTTAAGGCGTTACAAGAAAGAAAAACTGAAAAGTAAGTCAAAACTAGAAATAATCAAAAGACATCAGCGCTCCCATGGTCGTTTCCCTTTGGTGCTGACATAGTCATTGAGGATCTTCTCATTCTCCAGCTGCCTTGTCAACTTCAGGATCTTCCGCTCTTGCTCGTGATACTTTTCTCTGTAAGTATCCCGTTCCTCTCTTAGCTGCATCCAAGACCTCTTTAATGCCCCAATGTCAGTAGGTGTGTATGGGTGGAGGATGGTAGGTGGAACCCCTTCTTCATCAGCAACCTCAACAATCAAAGGCAAGATAGCATCATACGACATTCACAACTTTTGGGCACGGATTCGAACCCATCGGAGATATGGCTCAATCGGAAGAGAGGTCTTCATCCCTAACTCGTGCGGATCAGACCTGTGTACCCTATCCCAAGCTCGTATGAACCTGCGGCGATGCTCGTCACTATCCCCTTGGAAGTCAAAGACAATGCTTGGCATCAGTAACTCATGAGGTCCTTCTCTCCTAGATCGCCCAAACTGACGTGAGGCCAAACAAGGGTTATAGGTAATCCCTCCTCGAACTCCAAGTAGTGGAACATTGGGGTATTCCCCACAGCAATTAATAATAGCCACTTCTTCCATGTCCTTAGTACTCCAGATGATGTCATTATGAGAGAGAGAGATAATCCTGTAGGCCCAACCCATGCCTTCCTTGTTTTTCAGAATTGATTTGGGGAGGTGAGAAATAAACCACCTCGCCAGCAATGGTGCAAAACACATAAGGGTTCCCCGTTTCCGAGCAGTACGGGCAAAAAGAGAGTGCAGAATGTCACCCAAGAGAGTGGGCACTGTGTGATACGGTGGGAAGAACTGACTGTTTTTTGGAATGCTGGTTTGCGTTTTGCGTTTTTTGTTCACAAAATGTCGCGGTAAGCAAGAGTCGCCGCCGAATTTTATTTTATCCAACAAGGAAAGGAAAAAAGCATAGAAAAATTCCTTTTTCGAGATATTTCTCGGGTTCGGGGGGTAGATTATAGAAAGGGAAGGTATCAGCACCCTTTATATCCGTGGTTATCCACGGGCTCTTAGGTACTTGCTCATTGTTTTCAAAATTGTTTTCTTTGTGCTCGTGGGTTTGAAAAAGTTTTTATTTGAAACTTTGATTTAACTCTTGCTTCTGTCCTCAAGAGCACATGAAGTGGTTTTGAAAACTTTGTTCGAAAAGTGTAAGTGTGAAAAGCTTTTGTTTTTTGAAAGAGCAAGTATCTAAGAACCATCTACCTACTCGAAAAAGGAATCGTTCTATACTAATTTCCTTTAGATAATGCTATCCCACTATTGATAAGTGGGTAGCACCGTCGTTGGAGTTTAAGGGTTAATTCGAATGCGGGACTTACGGTAACCAAAGCAATGTTAGGATGCCTTAGCGGTAACCCTAATGTCTTAGATCATTTGTTTGAGGCAACAACATCTGAGGCAACCATTTCGAGGCGACTATGATCTTTTAGACAAGAGGGCGACCTCTAAAACGACCTATACTCAATGATCGTGCACGAAGGCAACCAAGTGGGATGTACCCTAAGAGTGCGCATGTGCGAGTGTGTCGTTTTCATTTATTTTTATCTTTGTACATGTTAAGAGTGATCTAATTTGATTTTAGGTTAAAACATTCAGTCTTGTCATGCAACCCTATTATCAAACATCTAACAGTTATAATTTGCGGAAAATAAAATGCGGAATTTAAATTACAAGGCGTCGGGTATTTACATCGCCAAAGACAAACCCTTTGAAAATAAATAAAGCGATAAAAATAAATAAAAGTCCTATTTACTATTACAATCCGGGAGCAAGTACATTATTGGTAAAAGAAAGTAAATCGCGTGCGGGAAATTAAGTCGAGCGCCTGATTAGGATTTTGACCCTTTTGATTAAAGAAAATATCTTTTTGTTGTTTTTTATGTTAAGAAAGAAATTAACCTAAATTAATTACTAAATTAAATTAATAAATTAATTAAATGAAAAAATAAATTATTTTTGGAGTTTTATTATTTTAAGAAAGAAATTATAATAATTAAATTAATGGTTAAAACTAACAAAGTCTAATTAATTTTAATTATTTTTCAAAAGAAATTAAAGTTCTCTAATTAAAACCTAATTAATTAATAAATTTATTAAGGAAAATAAAAGATTAAAATTTGATTTGAAATAAAAAAATTTTTTTTGTGATTTTATTTTATGAGAAAAAGAATTTTGATTGGTTAGAAATTAAATAAAACAATTAAATAATTAATAAAGACAAAATAAATAAAATAGAAAAGAGAAGGGTATTGGGCCTGAAATGAGGGTGCTGGTAGCAATTCTGAAGCCCAATTGCAGCCGGCCTTTGTTGAATTTTTGGAATCCAGTGGGCATGCGTGGACTTGGACTATGGTGGACATCCACTCCTGGACCACCAGATCTGGCCTCTGGCCATCTGGCTATTGCATGGATGAGGATGTATGGTGTTCTACAAGCTCACACGCGCATGGGAGTACCTGAAGAGAAAAAATATTGAAGAAGTGGGGGACCTGGGATTCGAACCCAGGTCCTGAAGGAGTTTACACGTACATGCTTGCCACTACGCTGTGATGGTTTGTTTGTTAGTATAATGGAAAGAGTGTATAATATAATAAAACAAGTCAATGGCCAGAAAAATTAAAAAGAACGCGCACAGTATATGAAAGGGCCAATGGATGGGGGACACATCACCGTCCCTGTCCTGAAACCTGTAAAAGATTACCTGCGGATTTGAATCCACAGCTAAAAACGCAAGCCTGTCCTAAAATCTTCTCTAGGCCATATAAATCCATTCCAAGAACATGGTTGGGTTCGTTATGGCCTTCTGATCAAAGCTATGCCCTTCTTGTGGATCAATTATTCCTGAAATAGAAAACCCCAAAAACGCTTCCAAGAACCCTAATTATGGTGTTTTGCATTACATGTTAGATAAACGAAATTAAATTATGCAAATAGCTTGGAAATGTTGTGAGGATTACAAATATGCAAGTAATTTTCATTATAGATGCAAGAATGGAGAGTTTCGATTTCAAGAACAGAGTTGGGTTTTGTGACACTTACAGCGCGTTTGGACGTCTGAAAAAGCTTGCTTTGGATTGGTTTAGCTTGAGTGAATGCCCAGGAAGCGATTGGGATAGGTCTTGGCCTCTGAAAATGCCTCCAACCATGATTTCGATCTCAAGCTTTTTAGTGAATTTTTCAAATCTTGTTCTGCCTCTCTCTGTAATTTCCAACCCTTGTTTCGTATCCTCTGGCTTGCTTATGTAATGCTCATTGTATTAGGTCAACAAAACTGATCCAAATCTTCTCCTATCAATGCTTGCATATTTGATTTTATCTCCCTTTACAAACTTGCCAATTTTGCCTAATTTCAATCTTTTTGCACATGATTTGGTGTGATTCGAATTTGATGATGATAAAGATTGCAATCAAAGCCTGAAATATCCAAAAAATCTTGTGTTATCAAAGCATTGGATTTTATATGATTTTATTTGATTAAAAATGAATAAGTTCAATTAAAAATAAAATTAAATAATAAAAGTAAAATATGGGCTCATGGCTGAAGCTAGGACACGTGGGAAATGATGCAAGCTCAAATCAAGTGGAAAAGAATGGGCCCATGTGACAAAACTTGAAGTTTTGGGGATAGTTGACTTTTGGCAATTTTGTAAAAATGTCCAACTTCAACAATGCATAACTTCTTCAATTTTGAACTTTTAGAGGTGTTCTTTGACTTTTTAGAAATCTTGAGATGTCCTCTAACCAACAATTTTTATATCATCTCATTTTTATATGCCATGCTCAAGTTATAAGCTTTGGAAAAAAAGGTGTTTTTGTTGACTTTCAAAAATGACCTATAATGTCCAAGTTTATAACTTCTTGTTAGTGCATTTTTTGCTCTTAGGGTATGAAGATGGATCGTCGTAAATTGCATCCTCTTCAAAATGGTCTTTGGATGGGTCATTTATCATAAAGTATGAGAAAGTTATGCTTGGTTAAATTTGAGTTGACTTTTCCTATAAAACCCTAATTTAGCAACTTTTGAGTCTTGATGAATTTTGAGCAATCCTTGATGAATCATGATCAACCCTTGATAAAATGATGAAATATCCTTCAAAATGAGAATTTTGACAAAAAAAACTTGAAGTTTGACTGTTTATAGGTCACAGTTAACTTTTGCCCCAGCACAGTCGATTTTTGGATCCTTGAGAAATTGACTGAGCCAACTTCATCTGCAAGGCTTGAAATTTGACATTGTGATCGGTGGAAATAAAACTGACTGTTTTTTAATGCTGGTTCGCGTTTGCGTTTAGAAAAATGTCGCGGTAAGCAAGAGTCGCCACCGTCTTTTATTTTCTCCAACAAGGAAAGGACAAAAGCACAGCAAAATTCCTTTTCGAGATGTTTCTCGGTTCAGGAGGTAGATTATAGAAAGGGAAGGTGTTAGCACCCTTTCTATCCGTGGTTATCCACGGGCTCTTAGGTACTTGCTCACTATGTTTTCAAAAGGTTTTGCTTTTCTTGTGTTTGTGGGTTTTGAAAAGAGGTTTGTTTGAAAACTTCGATTTAACTCGTGTTTCTGTCCTCAAGAGTGTATGAAGTGTTGTTGAAAACTTTGTTTGAAAAGTGTAAGTGCGAAAAATTTGTTTTGTTTTGAAAGAGCAAGTACCTAAGAACCTCTACCTACTCAAAAGGGAATTAAACTGTGCAAATGTTCTTTAGACAGTGCTATCGCACTATTGAGGAGTAGGTAGCACCGTCGTTGGAGTTTTCGGGTCAATTCGATTAAGGGACATGTGGTCACTAAAGCAATGTTAGGACGCCTTAACGGTAACCCAAATGTCTTAGATCATTTTTTATCGAGGCAACCATTTCGAGGCAACTTTGATCTTTAGACAGGAGGGCGGCCTCTAAAACTTCCTATACTCAATGACCACGTTCGAGGCAACCAAGTGAGGCGTACCCTAGGAGTGGCATTTACAAATGTGTCAATTTTCAGTTATGTTATCTTTGTACATGTTATGGTGAGCTACGGTTGATTTTAAGTTAAGATAGATCTTGTCATGCATAGCCTATTATTCATACATCTAGCAGTTAATGGTTGCGGAAAATAAAACTAAGCTATTACAAGGCGTCGAGTATTTACATCGCCAAAAACAAACCCTTGAAAAGTAAATACGAAAAAGTAAATAAAAGCGATAAATAATTAAAGTCCTAATTAAAAGCTATTACATTCCGGGAAACAAATACAATAATATGATAAAATGGATCGCGTGCGGGAAATTAAATCGGATGCGAGTTTTTTGGGTTTTGACCCTTTTTTATTAAAGAAAGGATTTTTGTTTATTTTTGAATTAAATGGAATTAAATTAAATGAACAATTAAATTAAATTAAATTAAATAATGAATTTTTTTTTGGATTTTTTGAGTTTTTAAAGAAATAAAATAAATTGAATTAATGCTAATAAAAACCTACTATTCTAAGTTAAATCTAATTAAAGCTAAATTGATTAAATTAATTTATTTACAAAAATAAAAGTGATGAAGTTAATTTTAATAAATAAAATATTTTTTGTGTTTTTGATTTTTATTAGGAAAAATGTTAATTGGTTAGTGATTAATAAAAATAATAACGATTAATTAATTAAAGGAAAATAATAAAAATAAAGAGAGAGTTTAGGAGTATACGGGCCTGATTGGAGGGGTGAAACAGCTGTTGGCGTCATGTGTAAACTGTTTTCTTTTGTACATTTGTGTTTTGGCTTTTGGCCATTTGTGTTTTGGTTTTAATGTTCCTTAACCATCTCAGGATGTCTGCCTCGCCATGTATTGGTGTCATGTGTAAACTGTTTTGTTTTGGCCATTTGTGTTTTGGCTTTTGGCCATTTGTGTTTTGGCCTCAACGTTCCTTAATGAACCTGCATGGGATCCTGTCTAAATCTGCAGTGTTGAATCTCATGAACACATTAAATAAATTACTATATATATCATAAAATACAAATAAAGCCAATATATGAAGAAATTTAATGTTTAGGCCAATATGGCATGTATGAATGATTATACCCTTTTGATCATGGAGATCAAATCAATCTTACCCTTACTGGAGAAGTAGTGACATGAATGCTTTTATGCCCTTTTGATCATGAAGATCAAGTCAGCCTTACCCTTACTGAAGAAGTAGTGAGATGTTGGTTTGTAACCGGGATGACTTGTTTGTAGTGAGATGTTGGTTTGTAACCGGGATGACTTGTTTGTAGTAAGATGTTAGTTTGTAACCGGAATGACTTGTTTGTAGTGAGAGAGGGATTTGTAATAAGGATTTCAAGGTTTTAGGGTACTTGAAAGAATTTGATATTCTGACAGTGTTGTGGCAAGGTTTTTTTCTTATTCTCTGGTTTGTGTGAAAAGAATGTGATTATATAATGGAAATTAGGGTAAAGAAAATGGGCTTTGAATGTGCAATTGGGCCTCCAATGTTCACTTGAGTTCGTCACTTTCCAGGCTAAATCACAGGGACTTAAGTGCAATTTTTGAAGTTGAAATGTGAAAACAAAATGTAGCCGATATTGAGAACTAACTCCTGTCCGAAAATCGGCTCAATCGGATAAATGGTGAATTAGTTATGAATTTTTGAAGTTTCAGCTCAGACAAACTTATTTTGGGCTCCAGTGTCGACTCTGACACGTTCTTCAATAAAAAACTGGTATTGATCAGAGCATAATCCGGTCTCGACTTTTGAAGAAAAGTTGTATATCTATGAGTCATTAACCTTGTGTAAAAATATGAGCCCAATCCGATAAAAATTGACCGAGTTATGAATTTTCGAAGTTTCGGCCCAGATGAAATATTATTCAGCATTCAGGATTTTTGGCGCGTCACGCACTCTGAGCAAAAAACGAAGCCCTTTTGAATACCGTTTGAACTCAATACCTTTTGTGAAAATGTATCCAACTCAATTTGTGAAATTTTGGCGCCGGAACCAGCTCGATACGATGAAAATCGACCAAGTTATGATTTTTTGAACATGACGCAAATAAACTTCTGTCACAAATTTTTTGTACGGAAATACTTGATAAATCTACATTTTTGAAGACTTTCTAATTGAAATTGGCTTCTAGCCGTGAGAGATGAAAACATAGATGACGTCAAGATGGAATTTTGGCCACCGGAACGGGTTCAAAATGAGCCACGATCTTCAAGTTATGAATTTTTTAGCGCGTAAAAACTGCACTTTCAGCACACTTTTTCACCATATTTCTTCAAGAAAACTCACACATTCGGATACCTTCTTTAAATAATCGACTCTTGAGCCGAACCTGAATTTAAGAATACGTTATCAGAGATATCTTGGTGAAAGAACACCTGAATATGACGCGTCGGGTTGGACTTGTGAATTTTTCTTGAAATGTTTTGAGAAATATGAGAGGGCAAATTTTGGGGTACAACAGTTGCCCCTGTTCAATTTTCTTAAACTCGAGGATATAGATTGGCTTTCGAGCCTTTCGTGATTCAAAGGTGGAAGATAATTGAACACTAGAGTGCCCAGAAATTTGCACTCGCATGGTGTAGTATCAGCAATGTGATGTCGGGAATGGGCTTACAGATGCCATTTGGAGATTGTTTGTTGAATTGTAATTTTGTAAGTTGAAAGAAGGAACCTGTGTAGGGTTGCCTGATGATGAGTCCGTGTAAAACTGCATTTTGGAAGGAAGGAAACCTGTGTAGGTTTGACTGATGATGAGTCTGTGTGAAACTGCATCTTGGAAGGAAGGAACCTGTGTAGGGTTGACTGATGATGAGTCCGTGTGAAACTGCATCTTGGAAGGAAAGAACCTGTGTAGGGTTGCTTTGCAAGGAGTTTGGGTAAAACTACGTCGGGAAATTGTAAGGAGGAACCTGGGTAAGGTTATTTTGGGATAAGTTTGTGTAAAACCTCTGGAGGAACCTGGGTAAGGTTACTTTGTGATAAGTCCGTGTAAAACTTCTGGAGGAACTTGAGTAAGGTTACTTTGTGATAAGTCCGTGTAAAACTTCTGGAGGAACCTGGGTAAGGTTACTTTGACGATGAGTTCGTGTGAAACTGCATCTTGGAACAAGAAGGAACCGGTGTAGGGTCGCCTGATGATAAGTCCGTGTAAAACTTCATTTTGGAAAGAGAAGGAACTTGTGTAGGGTTGCCTGATGATGAGTCCGTATAAAACTTCATCTGAAATTGATAAGGAACCGGTGTAGGGTCGCCTGATGATGAGTCCGTGTAAAACTTCATCTTGGAAGGAAGGAACCTGTGTAGGGTCGCCTGACGATGAGTCCGTGTAAAACTTCATCTTGGAAGGAAGGAACCTGTGTAGGGTCGCCTGACGACGAGTCCGCGTAAAACTTCATCTTGGAAGGAAGGAACCTGTGTAGGGTTGCCTGACGATGAGTCTGTGTAAAACTTCATCTGAGAAAGAAAGTCTTCCTGGCTTGTTACAGGTATTGATCTTCAATCTCTTCATGTAGATAATTTCCTGGCTGGTTTCAGGTATTAACCTACAATCAGTCATCCACAGAATTTTCCTGGCTTGTTACAGGTATTAATCTGGAACTTGAAAAGGTTGGCCGATGAGATAGTTGTCCTGGCTGGTTACAGGTATTGATCTCTGACCTGAGAAAGAAAAATAGTTTTCCTGGCTTGTTACAGGTATTAATTTTCAATCTCTTCATGTAGGTGGTTTTCCTGGCTGGTTTCAGGTACTAACCTACAATCAGTCATCCACAGATGTTTTTCCTGGCTTGCTACAGGTATTAATCTGGAACTTGAAAAGGTTAGCCGATGAGATAGTTGTCCTGGCTGGTTTCAGGTATTAATCTCTGACCTGAGAAAGAAAGATGGTCTTCCTGGCTTGTTACAGGTATTGATCTTCCATCTCTTCATGTAGATAACTTTCCTGGCTTGTTACAGGTATTGATCTATAATCAGTCGTCCACAGATGTTTTTCCTAGCTTGCTACAGGTATTAATCTGGAACTTGAAAAGGTTGCCCGATAAGATAGTTGTCCTGGCTGGTTTCAGGTATTAATCTTTGACCTGAGAAAGAAAGATGGTCTTCCTGGCTTGTTACAGGTATTGATCTTCAATCTCTTCGTGTAGATAACTTTCCTGGCTAGTTACAGGTATAGATCTACGATCAGTCGTCCACAGATATTTCCTGGCTAGTTACAGGTGTTGATCTGGAACTTAAGAAAGGTTGATGGTAATCATCTTTTGATTCAATCTGGAATAAGTATCAGAATGTCGCCATATTTGGGTCACATTTGAACTGTCTCTGGGAGGAATCTGGAATAAGTATCAGAATGTCGCCATGTTTGGGTCGCATCTGAACTGTCTCTGGAAGGAATCTGGAATAAACAATAGAATAGAATCCGTGTTTGGAGCATCTCTAAGTTGTCTTTAGAAGTTTGAATCTGAATAAGAAATAGAATAGCATCCGGGTCTGGAGCATCTCTAAGCTGTCTCTGAAAGGAAATCTGAATAAGCAATAGAATAACATCCGTGTCTGGAGCATCTCTAAGCTGTCTCTGAAAGGAAATCTGGAATAAGTATCGGAATGTCGCCATTCTTTGGTCACATCTGAACCATCTCTAGAAGGAATCTGGAATAAGTATCAGAATGTCGCCATGCTTGGGTCACATCTGAACTGTCTCTGGCTCGATGGAGTAAACAACTGAGGTTATAGAACTGGTTCGTACTATGACGAAGGAGAACATCAAGATCTAGGAACTGACTCGTATCCAATGGAGTATACCGTTGAGGTTATAGTACTTGTCCACCCTATGATGTAGAGAAACTGTCGAGATTGAGAACCTTATCTGAACTTCAACCGAGGATAATCCGATTGAGATTTAAGAACTGGTCAGATCTTCGACTAAGCTGAGAACTTAACTGCTTCTTTCCTGAAAAGCAAAGGTCATTCGTATGCAATGCATGATATGGATCAAGCAATGATGTTCTCAATATAAATGAGATTGTATGATATGATGCGTATATTCATGTGTCATGATGTATGAAAATGTGATGTTTGAGCTGGGGAAAGTAAATCCCGGAGCTGCTGGAGAATAGAGTTGAGTTCTTCGTTTCCGCTGGGGATGATGAACGAAGATGATTGTGTGAATAAACCTGTAGGAGAAGATGACTCCGTTGGGGAATAAACTTGATGAAGAGATTACTCTGCGGGGAATTACTCTGTGGGGAAGAGATATTCTGCTGAGATTTTAACGATAACTCCGCTGGGGATTCTGTTGATAAGCTCTATTGGGGGATTTTGGCGAACTCCGTTGGGGGATAGAAAGGACTTCGCTAGGGACGATCTTTCCATTGCGAGTTGCTGAGGATAACCCAGTTAGAATCTGGTGGGGGATAACCTTTGAATATGGTTGGGGGAGAGATATTCGTACTCTGCAGGAGACAAGCTTCCAGAATCTAATGGGGAAGATGATTCAACTCTGGCGGGGAAGCTTTTTTTTTAGACTGCGCTGGGAAATGGCTCCACTGGGGGGTATCTTGTATTCCGCCGGGGAACATTCTTATACTCTGTCGAGGAATATTAAGACTGCCGGGGATGCTCGCTGAGGAATATCTGTATACTCCGTTGGGGAATATTAAGACTTACTGGGGATACCCAACCTTTTTAGGGCTGATGGTAGATCAACTCTGCTTGGGGAAAGTATCGCTGATTTGCTCATAGTTACAAGTCTCAGTGGGGAGAGCTTCCATTACTGTCTTACTCTGCGGGGAGTGAAGGTATCTTGGTCATACTCTTCAACCGACTCTACCTTGTACCTGGAGGACAGAGCAGCTTGTATAGTTCGGACAATTCTTATTGCCCCAGCTTCTATGGGAGAAGGTACCTGTGGAGGTGCTTGATAACTTCCGATTGACAAATCTTCTTCTTGTAGGCAAGTGACGAGATGACGGGACATAGTCGTACGCTTTGATCCCTAATTCTTGCCTGGACCTCCCTTTCGGGTTTTCAGTCCATCGGGATACCCTTTTTTGCCCAAGCCGCCTTTTCAGGTTTTCGACTTGCCGGGTGTACAAAATTTTCATTTTCATCCCTTATTTTTGCCCGAACCCTTTTGGTTCGCCGGGAAGCCCTTATTTTTGCCTAGGCCAGTCTACCTAGCGGGTCTTTAATTATGCGTAGTATTTTTTTGACTATGTCCATGCTCTCAGGATGTAGGGAGTTGTCGCTGTCAGTAGTGTTGTGTCGCCATACCACCAGAAGATGTTTGATCATGCAAGATTCGTTGCTGGAATTCATGTCCAATGCCCCAAGTGACTCAGGTGGAGATCTGCCCCTGGCTATTTGGCATCTTGAGAGATTCCTTGAATCTTGACTGGACTGCCCCAGATGATGGACAATGATTATGCCGTGCCCCTTGATTGGAAGTGTTTTTCCACTTGAGATTTTTGTTCACTAGATATTCGTCGTGCGAATTTCTCTGCTGTTTGAACAAATAGTCATATGCAAACAATGTTATTTTAAGAATGCAAAGCTTATGTCTGTCTTGAAGTTTTTTTTTTTTGAAAATGCAGTTTTCAATAAAACAAGTGAAGTTTTGTAAGATGTGATGCCAACTCAGGATTTTACAGCAAGCCCTACAGGAGTCAGGATACCTTTGGTAACAGTATGCTTTCGAACTAACCCGTGCTTCAGTTAGGACTTTTGAAGGGTTGTAACGTGGCTTGGTTCACGGTTTAAGAAACAAAGGATAAAGGCTCAAATTTTATTTGTACCCACCCGTTCTTCGTGATGTTCTTCGATCCTAAACTCAGCTAATCATGCGTTAGATCTTGTTTGAGTCTTTGCTCTGATATTCCGGTGATGGTTTGGATACTGATAGTTTATTTTGAATAGGCAGTCATTTCTTTTTGTTGTTGAGGGTTTGTAGGACCTCTTTCTTTTTTATTTTATTATCCCTGTCTTTTTGCCTGAACTGTTTCTTTTGTGATTACAGTCAGCGGGATGCCCCAGTTTTTTAAGTCTCCTTCATAGGTTTTGACTTATTGGGCTTTTATTTTGAGAGACAATGACTGTCTGTCTTGACGACTATACAGAACCATCACTATCTTTTATTTTGGAAGGACTCCTTTGGTGCCATTCATTGTGCACCTAGATTAATTGAGAAAACTACCCTGCCCCAGGTTATAATTAAGGGTTTTAATTTGTAAAAAGAAAAACTCCAACTTCTTTGGCTCAAAGGGGTTGACTAGGGATTATCTTCCTTATAACTCCACTGTTTAGGATTTGAAACAATGCCTGTACTTCATCAGCGGGGTCTGTTCAAAAGCATATTGTAAAGATCGTGGTATCGTTTTCGTCATCCTCCCTCAAAAGGCTTAGAATTTTTAATCGAGAGTTTAACATCTCAAAGCAATTTGAATATAGTGAATACGAATGGATTGATTCAAAACAGACATATGCGATGCATTAATGAAATAAAAGAGTTTGCCATGATAATAATTGTTTGAATAAGCAAAGAAAAATACAACATGAAAATTCAAATAAAACAAAAGCCTTCAATGATTGGGCATAGGAGCAGTGATTATGTTTGGAGTCTCTGGAGGGTCAAACTGGATCTCTTTGGCATCAGTCATGTCTTGGACCTTGTTCTTCAGAGCCCAACAGTTATTTGTGTCATGTCCCAGACTGTAAGAGTGGTATGCACACCTTTTATTGGGATGATAGGTAGGAGCGAAAGTGTTTGGATTCCGGAGAGGAGCCCTTAATGTAATAAGCCCTGCCTTCAACATTTGCTGTAGCGCTTGAGTCAGTGACATGTTGATCTTAGTGAATTTTCTTTTAGGTGCGACCCCCTTACGTTGATGCCCCTGTCTTTGTTGAGCAGGCGTAGGATTAGAGATCAAGATTTCTCCTACGCGTTGGTCATGACGACTCTTTTGACCATACACAGCATTGGACTCTTTCTTCCCACTGTAAGGCTTTTTATCAGAAGGTGTAGCTTCTTGAATCTTCCCACTTTTAATGCCAGCTTCGATTCTCTCCCCAATTAAGATAAGGTCTGTAAACCCGACTGAAGAGTTTCCAATCAGATGGTTAAAGAATGGACCAGACAGGGTCCCCAAAAACATATCAACAAGTTCACGATCAGTTAAAGGTGGCTGCACCCTTCCGGCAAGGTCTCTCCATTTTTGAGCATACTCTTTAAATCCTTCACCCGTCCCTATTGACATACCATGGAGTTGGGTACGCGTAGGGGCGAGGTCGGAATTATACTGGTACTGCCTATAGAACGCAGTAGCTAAATCTTCCCAGTTACGGATACTGGCTCCATCCAGCTGATAGAACCACTCGAGCTAAGTCCCTGAAAGACTATCCTGGAAGAAATGGATCCACAAATTCTTGTCAGCTGTGTAAGGCTGGATCTTCCTTACATACGACCGGAGGTGCAGCTTTGGGCAGGAAGTTTCGTCATATTTGGCAAAGGCAGGTGCTTTAAACTTATGGGGAATCACCACCCCAGAGGATAAGCCTAGGTCTCCAAAGTCCAACCCGGGCACATTCTGTATCTCCATAGCACTTAAACGGTCCTCCAGCTGTTTATACCTATCCTCGGCAGGAGGATACTGTTCTTCATCATAATCCGTCTCGTTGTCGGAGACCACGGGGCTAGGAACCCTTCTCTCTTGGGGGCTATCTTTCCCTACAGAGGAGGTGGTCAGCTCAACCTCATTCTGTAGTCCATTCCCAAATCTGCGTCCAGTGTTGAACAAGACGATCCTCGTCTTCTTCTTCTTTTTCATAATCAGAGTCTTCAACTCCTGTTGACCCTGGGCTAGGCTCATAGCCAACTCTTGGAACTGGGCATTCTGGGCCTGGAGGGCCTTGATAGCTTGCTCAGTGGAAGGTTCAGTAGACATGATGATTGCTGAAATAAACAGCGAAGAAGATAAGTGACCTGTAAGAAGGGGTACCTGTTATGCATATGATGAAATGAAATGCGTATGATTTATGTATGCAATGTTTTCAAGGACCTCGCGGGGTAAACAAAGAAACTTATTAGAATTTGAATCTGGTAGCTTGATTGAAGGAACTTCATGTTGTTGAGAGTCCTTCCTCAAGAGTCAAGCTCACCATATCGAGTGGGTCATATCCCCTGACTCAAGTTATCATGTTTTGATCTCCAAACAACCTTGGCTATAGGAAAATAAATCCCCTTTGCCCCTTGCTAGACAGTTGGTTCATCATGACCTGCATCACAAACCCTTGAGATCCTTGAAATAGGTTAGTCCTTATGCAGGATGTATGCAATGTTATGATGTTATGATGTCATGGTAATGGCACACCACAAGTATTCACAAAAGGCAAACATGGTAAAGGCACACAAGTCACACAAGAGCCCTTAGATTTCAGGCTGGCATGAAGTTTAAGTACTACCCTCTTTCAGTTTCAGTTGGTTAAGACCTGTCCTAGAAATAGTAACCGGGTTCTAGAGGATCTCAATATCATTGACTACCCTCGATCGGTCATAATTCCAGTTTGGCAACCTTTTCTTGCGGCCGGAACCATCGCGAGAGTTTAGCCTCAATGAGCGTAGCATACTGCTACTGTTCTATGGCCAAGTTGGTCAATTTAAGGTTCTAAGGTCAGTTGGTGCTTAATGACTCCTCAGAAGACCCATATTCTCCTCGTTCCAACACAAGGGATATCGGTACAGACCAAGGTGCCACACCAACGTAGCTACTGCTTCACCCGTGTTGGTCTACGCCGGATAGGTCCCCCACAGTTTATTGCTACTTACCTAAAGGGTATCCCCAGATCCGGGTTAGGATCTATGAAACTCCGATACAAGCCCACAAAATTAAAGCATACAAGGCATACAATTGAAAACATAGTGGTCTAATCCTAAGGTACACCTCACTTATAGAATGAATCCCCAGCAGAGTCACCAGTTCTGTGATCGGTGGAAATAGAACTGACTGTTTTTTAATGCTGGTTCGCGTTTGCGTTTAGAAAAATGTCGCGGTAAGCAAGAGTCTCCACCATCTTTTATTTTCTCCAACAAGGAAAGGACAAAAGCACAACAAAATTCCTTTTCGAGATGTTTCTCAGTTCGGGAGGTAGGTTATAGAAAGGGAAGGTGTTAGCACCCTTTCTATTCGTGGTTATCCATGGGCTCTTAGGTACTTGCTCACTATGTTTTCAAAAGGTTTTGCTTTTCTTGTGTTTGTGGGTTTTGAAAAGAGTTTTGTTTGAAAACTTTGATTTAACTCGTGTTTCTGTCCTCAAGAGTGTATGAAGTGTTGTTGAAAACTTTGATTGAAAAGTGTAAGTGCGAAAAATTTGTTTTGTTTTGAAAGAGCAAGTACCTAAGAACCTCTACCTACTCAAAAGGGAATTAAACTGTGCAAATGTCCTTTAGACAGTGCTATCCCACTATTGAGGAGTAGGTAGCACCGTCGTTGGAGTTTTCGGGTCAATTCGATTAAGGGACATGTGGTCACTAAAGCAATGTTAGGACGCCTTAGCGGTAACCCTAATGTCTTAGATCATTTTTTATCGAGGCAACCGTTTCGAGGCAACTTTGATCTTTAGATAGGAGAGCGACCTCTAAAACTTCCTATACTCAATGACCACGTTCGAGGCAACCAAGTGAGGCGTACCCTAGGAGTGGCATGTGCAAATGTGTCAATTTTCAGTTATGTTATCTTTGTACATGTTATGGTGAGCTACGGTTGATTTTAAGTTAAGATAGATCTTGTCATGCATAGCCTATTATTCATACATCTAGCAGTTAATGATTGCGGAAAATAAAACTAAGCTATTACAAGGCGTCGGGTATTTACATCGCCAAAAACAAACCCTTGAAAAGTAAATATGGAAAAGTAAATAAAAGCGATAAATAATTAAAGTCCTAATTAAAAGCTATTACATTCCGGGAAACAGATACAATAATATGATAAAATGGATCGCGTGCGGGAAATTAAATCGGATGCGAGTTTTTTGGGTTTTGACCCTTTTTTATTAAAGAAAGGATTTTTGTTTATTTTTGAATTAAATGAAATTAAATTAAATGAACAATTAAATTAAATTAAATAATAAAAATATTTTTGGATTTTTTGAGTTTTTAAAGAAATAAAATAAATTGAATTAATGCTAATAAAAACCTACTATTCTAAGTTAAATCTAATTAAAGCTAAATTGATTAAATTAATTTATTTACAAAAATAAAAGTGATGAAGTTAATTTTAATAAATAAAATATTTTTTGTGTTTTTGATTTTTATTAGGAAAAAATGTTAATTGGTTAGTGATTAATAAAAAGAATAACGATTAATTAATTAAAGGAAAATAATAAAAATAAAGAGAGAGTTTAGGAGTATACGGGCCTGATTGGAGGGGTGAAACAGCTGTTGGCGTCATGTGTAAACTGTTTTGTTTTGTCCATTTGTATTTTGGCTTTTGGCCATTTGTGTTCTGGCTTTAACGTTCCTTAACCTTCTCAGGATGTCTGCCTCGCCATGTATGGGTGTCATGTGTAAACTGTTTTGTTTTGGCCATTTGTGTTTTGACTTTTGGCCATTTGTGTTTTGGTCTCAACGTTCCTTAATGAACCTGCATGGGATCCTGTCTAAATCTGCAGTGTTGAATCTCATGAACATATTAAATTAATTACTATATATCATAAAATACAAATAAAGCCAATATATGAAGAAATTTAATGTTTAGGCCAATATGGCATGTATGGATGATTATACCCTTTTGATCATGGAGATCAAATCAATCTTACCCTTACTGGAGAAGTAGTGACATGAATGCTTTTATGCCCTTTTGATCATGAAGATCAAGTCGGCCTTACCCTTACTGAAGAAGTAGTGAGATGTTGGTTTGTAACCGGGATGGCTTGTTTGTAGTAAGATGTTGGTTTGTAACCGGGATGACTTGTTTGTAGTGAGAGGGATTTGTAATAAGGATTTCAAGGTTTTAGGGTTCTTGAAAGAATTTGATATTCTGACAGCGTTGTGGCAAAAGTTTTTTTTTCTTCTCTGGTTTGTGTGAAAAGAATGTGATTATATAATGGAAATTAGGGTAAAGAAAATGGGCTTTGAATGTGCAATTGGGCCTCCAATGTTTACTTGAGTTCGTCACTTTCTAGGATAAATCGCAGGGACTTAAGTGCAATTTTTGAAGTTGAAATGTGATAACAAAATGTAGCCGATATCGAGAACTAACTCCTGTCCGAAAACCGGCTCAATCGGATAAACGGTGAATTAGTTATGAATTTTTGAAGTTTCAGCTCAGACAAACTTATTTTGGGCTCCAGTGTCGACTCTGACACGTTCTTCAATAAAAAACTGGTATTGATCGGAGCATAATCCGGTCTTGACTTTTGAAGAAAAGTTGTATATCTATGAGTCAGTGACCTTGTGTAAAAATATGAGCCCAATCCAATAAAAATTGACCGAGTTATGAATTTTCGAAGTTTCGGTCCAGATAAAATAATATTCAGCATTCAGGATTTTTGGCGCGTCACGCATTCTGAGCAAAAAACGAAGGCCTTTTGAATACCGTTTGAACTCAATACCTTTTGTGAAAATGTAGCCAAATCAATTTGTGAAATTTTGGCGCCGGAACCAGCTCGATACGATGAAAATCGACCAAGTTATGATTTTCTGAACATGACGCAAATAAACTTCTGTCACAAATTTTTTGTACGGAAATACTTGATAAATCCACATTTTTGAAGACTTTCTGATTGAAATTGGCTTCCAGCCGTGAGAGATGAAAACATAGATGACGTCAAGACGGAATTTTGGCCACGGGAACGAGTTCAAAATGAGCTACGATCTTCAAGTTATGAATTTTTTAGCGCGTAAAAACTGCACTTTCAGCACACTTTTTCACCATATTTCTTCAAGAAAACTCACACATTCGGATACCTTCTTTAAATAATTGACTCTTGAGCCGAACCTGAATTTGAGAATACGTTATCAGAGATATCTTGGTGAAAGAACACCTGAATATGACGCGCCGGGTTGGACTTGTGAATTTTTCTTGAAATGTTTTGAGAAATATGGGAGGGCAAATTTTGGGGTACAACAGACATGTATGATCTTGAGAACATATTAGGACATTGGGGAGAATTTGAGGTCACTTGGACTCAAGGATCTTGATGCAACACAAAACCCTAATTTGGGGTGAACTGCTTTAGGAGATAGCTTGTATGACCAACTCTTGAGCAACCTTGAGCCACTTGAAGATTTTTCTTGCAATGTTTTTGAGAAATATGAGAGGGCAAATTTTGGGGTACAACAACTGCCCCTGTTCAATCTTCTTAAACCTGAGGATGTAGATTGGCTTTTATGCCTTTCGTGATCCGAAGGTGGAAGATGATTGAACACTAGAGTGCCCAGAAATTTGCACTCGCATGAAGTGGTATCAGCCTTGTGATGTCGGGAATGGGCTTATAGATGCCATTTGGAGATTGCTGGCGGGAGGATGGGCTTAAAGATGCCCTCTGCAGGAGTGTCGATCGCATAAGAGATTCCTTAGCGAGAACTTGCATACCTGTTGTTGTAGAAGATTCCGCTGGGGAAGCATGATCTTTGTTGAGATTTAGGAACTTGCATATGCTTCAACTGAGAGAAAATATCTACTGAGTTTTAAGAGCTTGTCCGTAATTCAACTGGGGGGAAATCTGTCGAGATTTAGAACCTTATCTGTAATTCAACCAAGGATAATTCAGTTGAGATTTAAGAACCGGTAAGTACTTCGGCTGAGGAGAATTTCTGAGATTTAGAACCTTATCTGTAATTCAACCGAGGATAATTTAGTTGAGATTTAAGAACCGGTCAGTACTTCGACTGAGGGAAACATCTTCATCGAGATCTAGGACTGTCTGTACTTCAACGGAGGATAATTCTGTTGAGATTTAAGAACTCCTCCACACTTCGACGGAGGAAAATTGTCGAGATTTAGAACCTTATCTTTAATTCAACCGAGACTAATTCAGTTGAGATTTAAGAACCGATTAGTACTTCGACTAAGGGAAACATCTTCATCGAGATCTAGGACTGTCTGTACTTCAACGGAGGATAATTCTGGTAAGATTTAAGAACTTGTCCATACTTCGACGGAGGAAAATTGCCGAGATTTAGAACCTTATCTATAATTCAACCGAGACTAATTCAGTTGAGATTTAAGAACCGGTCAGTACTTCGACTGAGGGACGCATCTTCATCGAGATCTAGGAACTGTCTGTACTTCAATGAAGGATAATTCTGTTGAGATTTAAGAACTCGTCCACACTTCGACGGAGGAAAATTGTCCAGATTTAGAACCTTATCTGTAATTCAACCGAGACTAATTCAGTTGAGATTTAAGAATCGGTCAGTACTTCGACTGAGGGAAACATCTTCATCGAGATCTACGAACTGTCTGTACTTCAACGGAGGATAATTCTGTTGAGATTTAAGAACTTGTCCACACTTCGACGGAGGAAAATTTCCGAGATTTATAACCTTATATGTAATTCGACCGAGACTAATTCAGTTGAGGTTTAAGAACCAATCAGTACTTCGACTGAGGGACACATCTTCATCGAGATCTAGGAATTGTCTGTACTTCAACGGAGGATAATTCTATTGAGATTTAAGAACTCGTCCACACTTCGACGGAGGAAAATTGTCGAGATTTAGAACCTTATCTGTAATTCAACCGAGACTAATTCAGTTGAGATTTAAGAACCGGTCAGTACTTCAACTGAGGGAAACATCTTCATCGAGATCTAGGAACTGTCTGTACTTTAACGGAGGATAATTCTGTTGAGATTTAAGAACTTGTCCACACTTCGACGGAGGAAAATTGTCGAGATTTAGAACCCTATTTGTAATTCAACCGAGACTAATTCAGTTGAGATTTAAGAACCAGTCAGTAGTTCGACATAGCTGAGAACTTAACTGCATCCTTCCTGAAAGGTAAAGGTCAGTCTTATGCAATACATGATATATATCAAGCAATGATGTTCTCAAAATAAATGAGATTGTGCTGTATGATGCATATATGCATGTATCATGATGTATGGAAATGAAATGTTTCTAGTTGGGGAAAATAAATCCTGGATAGCTGCTGGAGAAAGGAGTTGGATTCTTCGTTTCCGCTGGGGATAGCGAATGAAGATGATATGAGAATAAACTTGCAGGAGAGGATAACTCCGTTGGGGAATAAATTGATGAGGAGATTACTCTGTGGAGAAGAGATGTTCTGCTGAGGATTCCACCGATAAATTCCGCCGGGGGTGAATTACCGTTGCTGGTGATACTGAATCCTGTTGGGGATTGACTTATTGTTTGTGAAAGGAAAGAACTTCACTGGGGATGAACCTTCAGTTGCGACTTTACTGGGGATAACCTTTTAGACTCTTATGGGGATAATCCTTTGAACTTGCTGGGGACAATCTTCCAAAGTCTACTGGGGATAATTCTTCAACTCCACTGGGGAAGCTTTTTCGGACTGCGCTGGGAAAATTTCAAACTCCATTGGGGATATCTTGTACTCTGCCGGGGAATATTCTTATACTCCGCTGGGGAATATTAAGACTTTTTAGTGTTGATGGTAGATAAACTCTGCTTGGGGAGAATATTACCGATTCATTTACAGTTGCAAGTCTCTGCTGGGGAGAGTTAACATTATTGTCTTACTCTACGGGGAGTGAATGCATCTCAACCATATTCTTTAGCTAAATTTCCCTTGTATCTGGTGGACAGAGCAACTGTACAGTTTGGACAATTCTTATTTGCCCCTGTTTCTGATATTATAAGTAATGGTCTTTTGTTTTGCATGTAAATATTCATGAGCATCAATTAATTTCAAATGCATATATAAAAAATGAACATTGGACGTTCTTTGAAAAACTAAACAGAAAAAGGAAAAATAGTTTGAAATTTGTCTGAAAATGAATTGTATTGATTTTGAAGTTTTTGGCCCATAAATAGGCGTTTTTGTACAAGAGGCTGACGTCCTAGTAAGAGAACGCCGCCGAACAAATAGAGTTTATACAATTTGTGAAAAACTAAACAAAACAGCTATGTGAATAATTCCACTGGGTTCCAACTCTGCTATTGCCTTTATGTTCTCGAGCATCTCATCACTTTGCCACTTGGTTGAAGATGAATAAGATTGATTAGTGTTGTCCGAGCTTGATGGTCGATATCGAAGTCTGGATGCAAGGTGATCCAATGAGACATAGTGTTACGCTTTGATCCCTAACTTTTGCCTGGACAGCCCTTTCGGGTTTTCAGTCCACCGGGATACCCTTTTTAGCCCAAGCCGCCTTTTCAGGTTTTCGACTTGTCGGGTGTACGTTTTTTTCATTTTCATCCCTTATTTTTTCCCAAACCCTTTTGGTTCTCCAGGAAGCCCTTATTTTTGCCTAGGGCAGTCGACCTAGCGGGTCGTTAATTATGCGTAGTATCTTTTCACTATGTCTGCATTGACGGGGTGAGGAAGGTCGTCACCATCCATGGTGGTTAGAATCATAGCTCCTCCTGAGAAAATGTTCTTAACCATAAATGGCCCTTCGTAAGTAGGGGTCCATTTGCCCCTGGGATCACCTTGAGGTAGTATAATGCGCTTGATCACCAGATCCCCAACTTGATACTCTTGTCATCTAACTTTCTTGTTAAATTCCTTGATCATCCGCTTTTGGTACGTCTGACCATGACAAATAGTAGTGAGTCTCTTTTCGCCGATTAAGTTCAGTTGATCAAGCTGGGTCTAAATCCAGTCATCTTTGCTCAAACCTGCATCCTTCATAATCCTAAGAGAGGGTATCTGAACTTCAATGGGCAAGACGACCTCCATGCCATAAACCAGGGAATAGAGTGTTGCCCCTGTTGACGTCCGTGCTGAGGTACGTTACCCATGAAGAGCAAATGGTAACATCTCGTGCTAGTCTTTGTATGTCACCGTCATCTTCTGCATAATCTTCTTATTATTCTTATTAGCCGCTTCAACAACCATATTCATCTTCGACCGGTAGGGAGAAGAGTTGTGATGATGTATCTTGAACTGCTTGCTGAGCTCAGTGATCATTTTATTGTTGAGATTTGTACCATTGTCCGTAATGATCCTCTCTGGTACACCATATCGACAAAACAGATTGTGCCGAATGAATCGTGCCATGACATTCTTGGTTACTGTAGCAAAGGAAGCTGCTTCAACCCACTTCGTAAAGTAATCAATTGCTACCAAGATGAAATGATGCCCGTTGGATGTTGTAGGTCTGATCTCGCCGATCATGTCAATCCCCCACATTGCAAAAGGCCACGGAGCTGTCAAGACATTCAGAGGTACTGGAGGTATGATCACCTTATCAACATAAACTTGGCACTTGTGACAGGTCCGAGAATGCTGATAACAGTCGGCTTCCATTGTGGACCAAAAATATCCTGCCCGTAGGATTTTCTTTGCCATGGCGTGTCCACTGGAATGAGTCCCGAAAGTACCTTCATGTAAATCTGTCATGATCCTTTCTGCTTCGTTCTTATCTACACATCGCAGTAAGGTTGAATCATGGTTACACTTGTAAAGGATACCATTACTGATGAAGAACTTCGCCGCGAACCTCCTCAGAAACTTCTTGTCATTAACAGATGCACCCTCGGGGTACTCCTGAGCTTCAAGATACCTCTTTACCTCGTGAAACCAAGGTTTATCTGCTACCTCTTCAGTCTCAATATCACAGCAATGTGCAGGTTCGTCCAATCTTTCAATGATGATCCGGGGAGCCTCGTTGTCCCAATTAACTTTGAACATAGAAGACATCGTAGCCAACGCGTCCGCTAACTGATTATCCTCTCTAGGGAAATGTTCAAAGGTTATCTCCTCGAAATGCGGAAGAACCGTCAAAACATACTCCTTGTAAGGAATAAGATTTGGGTGTTTCATATCCCACTCGCCTTTGATCCGACTGATCACGAGAGCGGATTCTCCGAAAACACTTAGAAACTTAATCCTTAGGTCAATAACAGCTCGAAGACCCATGATGCACGCTTCATACTCCGCCATATTGTTGGTGCAGTTGAAACATAGTCGGGCGGTAAACAGAGTATGAGAGCCTTTAGGAGATATGATCACGGAGCCAATGCCATTGCCTAAAGCGTTTGAAGCTCCATCAAAGTGCATAGACCATCGGGATAACTCCTCAGGTCCTTCATCTGGTCCAGGTTCTTCACAGTCGGTTACCAACATGATATTCTCATCCGGAAATTCAAAGTTCATAGACTGATAATCATCCAATGCCTGATGTGCCAAATGATCTGCTAACACACTTCCCTTGATTTCCTTTTGGGTCGTGTACTGAATATCATACTCAGTCAAGATCATCTGCCATCTTGCTATTATTCCGGACAAGGCAGGCTTCTCGAAGATATACTTGATTGGATCCATTTTTGATATCAATAGAGTAGTGTGAGTCAGCATATACTATCTCAGCCGACGAGCAGCCCATGCCAAAGCGCAACAAGTTTTCTCGAGAAACGAGTATCGGGTCTCACAGTCGGTAAACTTTTTGCTAAGGTAATAAATAGCATGCTCTTTTCGCCCAGACTCGTCATGCTGCCCCAACACGCACCCCATTGAGTTGTCGAGTACTGTCAAGTATAAGATCAGAGGTCTCCCTTCAACAGGAGGCATCAAAATAGGTGGCTCTTGAAGATATTCCTTGATCCTTTCGAAAGAGGTCTGACATTCATCGTTCCATTGTACCACTTGATCTTTCTTCAGTAACTTGAAGATTGTCTCACAAGTAGCAGTTAGGTGCGAGATGAATCGGGCAATATAGTTCAAACGTCCCAAAAAGCCTCTGACTTCTTTTTTAGTTCGGGGAGCCGGCATTTCCTGTATAGCCTTCACTTTTGCAGGATCCACTTGAATACCTTTGTCACTTACAATGAAACCCAGCAGCTTACTAAATCTCACTCCGAAGGTTCACTTGTTCGGGTTTAACCTCAACTTGTACAATTTTAACCTGTCAAATAACTTCTGAAGGTGGTCCAAATGTTCTTCCTCAGTCTGGGATCTGGCTATCATATCGTCGACATATACCTCAATATCATGATGGATCATGTCATGGAACAAAGCGACCATGGCGCGCTGATACGTTGCCCCAACATTTTTCAATCCAAAATGCATGACCTTGTAGCAAAAGGTACCGCATTGAGTAACAAAGGTTGTCTTCTCCATATCCTCGGGAGCCATTTTAATCTGATTATAACCGGAGAAACCATCCATAAAGGAGAAGACCTTATGTTGTGCGGTGTTGTCAACCAGAACGTCGATATGAAGTAGAGGGAAATCATCCTTGGGGCTTTCCCTGTTCAAATCCCTATAGTCAACACACATTCGAACCTTACCATCATTCTTCGGCACCGGAACCACGTTGGCCACCCACTGCGGGTAAGAAGTAACTGCTAGAAAACCGGCATCAAACTGCTTTATAACTTCAGCCTTGATTTTCTCAGACATCTCTGGGCGCATTCGATGGACCTTCTGTTTTACTGGAGGACAGTCTTCCTTGGTAGGCAATCGGTGAACTACAATATCGGTATCCAACCCAGGCATATCTTCATAAGACCAGGCAAAGATCTCAATGTAGTCACGCAACATCTGAATCAACCGTTGCTTAACACTAGCTTCTAGATTTGCACCGATCTTAACCTCTTTCTTGTCTACCTCTGTACCCAGATTTACTGATTCCACCGGTTCTTCATGCGGCTGTATGGCCCTCTCTTCTTGAAGTAGCAGTCTAGCAAGTTCACCAGGCACTTTGCAATCATCTTCACCTTCGTCTTCGTCTAAGTTGATCGGACTTTCGAAGTCATAATCGGCAGTAGCAGAGTCGTTACCAGTAGGATCCAGAGTGGATGTAGACCTTTATATGTGAGTGTGTGTAAAATAGTTGTTTTGCAATATATAATAAAAGAAAAACAAGGAGCGCAAAATTTGAAATGCAAGGAACGTCCAATGCTTTTGTAGATGACACACATAAAGCCCTCACAAATGAAGCCACGGTGCCCCGGTAAGACACCAGGCCATAAAGTTTAAAACATTGTCTGTTACAAATTCAAAACAAAAGTCTCATTACTGGGTAATAAAAGAAATTGGGACGAAGTCCTTTGTTATCCAATTGCTCAGTCCACCATCAGTAGTAGGATAGATCCAACTGTCGAACTCAGATTCCTCAACATCGTCTTCAATGGCATTTACTCCTGAATTGTTGATAAACAGGGGAGGTCTTCCGATCCGTGCACTCCAAACAACCTTTTGAGCTTCTGCAGTGAAACCCAAACCAAACTTGTTAGTCTTATGTGCAAAATCAGGGAGTTGGCCCCAATTTGCACACCCACCTTTCTCGACAACAGCCCGGGCATCCTTGAAGGAAGCCATCTTCATAGGAGGATCTTCGACAACAGTCTCAGTTGATGCCAGCGTCTGGGGAACCTCTTCAAAATGCTGAAATGGGGTCTCAATGAACTCTCCATCCATATCTACATATCGGAAAGAGTTGAGGTGGCTCACCATGTACTCCTCCTCTCCTTGTACTGTCACAATCTTTCCTTTCACTGGGTACTTTAGCTTCTGGTGGAGCGTTGAGGTTACTGCCCCAACTTTGTGGATCCATGGACGACCCAGCAAACATGAATAAGATGGCCAAATGTCCATCACATAGAATGTAGATGCGAAAACCTGAGAACCAACCTTAATCGGAATATCCACTTCTCCGTGTACCATTCTCTTGGACCTATCAAAAGCCCTGACTACGATGTTGCTTGGTTTCAGCTCCAACCCTTCACAGTCTAACCGGTCTAGAGCTTTCTTAGGTAACACATTCAACGAAGATCCGGTATCTACCAATACGTGAGAAAGAGTAATGCCCTTGCATTCAATAGAGACATGCAGGGCGTCATTGTGATTCTTCCCTTTAGCAGTCAAGTCGGCGTCAGAGAAACCCAACCCATTGTCAGCAGTCAGACTAGCCACGCAATCTTTAAACTGATCAGCTGATGTTTCTTGCGGCACGTGCACAGTCTTCAGGAGAGAAATCAGAGCCTTGGCATGGGCTTCTGAGCAAAGCAACAGAGACAACATAGAGATTTTGGACGGGGTTTGCCCCAGCTGCTCGACTACGTTGTAGTCGCTCTTTTTGATGATCTTCAAAATTTCCTCCATCTCTTGTCTAGAAGCTTCAATGGTAATCTTCTTCGGTGCCTCCGTCTGGGCAGGCTCACCGGTGGTCTCTTTTCCCCGAGTGTCAGACGACTCGGCAACAGGGGTAAGAATTGGAACTTGAACAAGGACAGTAGCAGGTGTACTGGTAGGTGTGATAACAACAGGCTTCCGTACAGTTGGTGGAGAGATCTCAGGGGAGTAAAGCCTTCCGCTGCGGGTGACTTTACTAGATCCAATAATGTTGCTGATGTCAGTATCAGCATTCGGATCTTGTTTAACTCCGTGATAGTATACGTCAGCCCCGTAATGCCAAGGGACAACTTTATTGGATGTATAGGGGATAGGCCCAGGAACAGTGATGATCAATGGTGCGATTCTTGGAACAAATGTAATTCTAACAGGCTTTCTCGAGGAAGCCTTGGAAGAATTGTCGAAAATGGTGATTATAGCAACTTCTTCAGTAGGAGCCAAAGGAACAAAAGTCTTCTCAAACATAATTTCTTTATTATCCATCAGGCGTTGGACACCTGACTTCAAAAGATGGCAATCGGTAGGTAGGACAGAACACATACGACAACCTTCATCGCAGCCCCGAAATAAACCGGCTAACAAAAGGTTCTTCTTCACAGTCATCAAGGGAGTAATAATGTCTCTCACAGAAACCACAAACGAGTCTTCATCTATAGCATTCACTCCATGCTTGGGCATAGGAGCAGTCACAACATTAGGTCTTTTAGGTGCCTCAAACTCAATCTCCTTAGCATCAATCAAGTCCTGTACCTTATTCTTCAGGACCCAGCAATTATCCGTATCATGCCCCGGGCTATCAGAATGAAAAGCACAACGGGCATTTGGATCGTACATGGGTGATGTAGTGTTGGGGGTCTTCGGGGCCTCCTTCAGAATCACCAAGTTGGTTTTCAATAACTGTGGCAGAATTTGGGATAAAGTCATGTTGAGCTGAGTGAATTATCTTCGTGGCCTTTCGGCCATTGACTGATTGTTGCACTGAGGAGCACCAGCAGATCTTGATATAACCACCGCATTAACAGCTTGGCGGAGTTCAGGTCTATTATGGCTCTTTGAACTTTAAACAACACTGGACTCTTTCTTAAAAGGCTTCTTCTCGGTGCCTGATGAAGCACCCTTCTGTATTTTACCAGATTTGATACCAGCCTCAATTCTTTCCCCGGTCATGATCAACTCTGTAAATCTGGACGACGAACTTCCAATCAGATGGTTGAAATACGGACCAGACAAGGTCCCCAGAAACACATCCACTAGTTCCCTATCATCCAAGGGTGGTTTCACTCTACCAGCAAGGTCCCTCCACTTCTGAGCGTAATCTTTGAAACCTTCGCCCGCACCCATAGACATACCCTGGAGTTGGGTACGCGTAGGAGCGAGGTCGGCATTGTATTGGTACTGCTTGTAGAAAGCAGCAGCCAAATCCTCCCAATTACGGATACTAGTTCCTTCTAGCTGGTAAAACCATTCAAGCTGAGTCCCTGAGAGACTGTCTTGAAAGAAGTGGATCCATAGGTTCTTGTTAGCAGTGTATGGCTGGATCTTCCTAACATACGAACAGAGGTGCAACTTTGGGCAAGAAACCCCGTCATATTTAGCAAAGATTGGTGCTTTGAACTTATGGGGAATTACCACCCCAGATGACAAACCCAAATCACCAAAGTCCAGACCAGGCACTTTCTGAACTTCCATCGCGCTCAACCGGTCTTCTAGTTGCTTATATCTATCCTCAGCCGGAGGATACTGGTCTTCGTCAAAGTCGGTCTCGTTGTCTAAAACCACAGGGCTAGGAGCCCTCCTTTCTTCCTGATTATCTCCCCCTCCAGATGAGTGGGTCAAATCAACCTCTTCTCACAAATCGTTTCCGAATCTGCGACCCATATTAAATAGGATCGTCTTCTTCTTCTTCTTCTTCTTCTTCTTCTTCTTCTCTTTCAGGATAAGGGCCTTCAGATCTTGCTGACCCTTAGCCATGTTCATGAACAATTCTTGGAACTGAGCGTTTTGAGCTTGCAGAGCCTTGATTGCTTGTTCGGTTGATGGTTCAGAAGACATGATGCTGAAATAAACAACGAAGAAGATGAGAAACCTGTAAGGGTACCTGTTATGAGGTGCATGGAATGAAATGCGTATGATATAATTTCAAAGACTTTAGGGATTCAAATTCGTAACCACAATGAAACACACTTTTATTAGATAAACTTGAAATTCAATTGTTCAACAAATGCCTTTAAGGCGTTACAAGAAAAGAAAACTGAAAAGTAAATAAAAACTAGAAATAATCAAAAGACAATCAGTGCTCCCATGGTCGTTTCTTGTCGGTGCGGACATAGTCATTGAGGATCCGCTCATTCTCCAGCTGCCTTGTCAACTTCTAAATCTTCTGCTCTTGCTCGTGATACTTTTCTCTGTAAGTATCGCGCTCTTCCCTTAGTTGCATCCACGATCTGTTTAATGCCCCTATGTCAGTAGGTATGTATGGATGGAGGATGGTAGGAGAAACCCCTTCTTCACCAGCAACCTCAACAATTATAGGCAAGACGACTTCGTACGACATTCCCAGCTTTTGGGCACGGATTCGAACCCATCGGAGATATGGCTCCATCAGAAGAGAAGTCTTTGCACCCAGCTCGTGCGGATCAGACTTGTGCACTCTATCCCAAGCTCTTATGAATCTGCGGAGTTGCTCGTCACTATCCCCTTGGAAATCAAAGACAATACTAGGCATTAGCAACTCATGAGGTCCTTCCCTTCTAGCTCGCCCAAACTGGCGTAAGGCCAAACATGGATTATAAGTGATTCCTCCATTGGTTCCTATCAGTGGAACATTGGGGTATTCCCCACATCGATCAATAATAGCCACGTCTTCCATACCCTTAATAGTCTAAATGATGTCATTATGAGAGAGAGACATAATCCTATAGTCCCAGCCCATGCCTTCCTTGTTCTTCAAAACTGATTTGGGGAGGTGAGAAATAAACCACCTCGCCAGCAATGGCGCACAACACATAAGGGTTCCCCGCTTCCGAGCAGTACATGCATAAAGGGAATGAAGAATGTCACCCAAGAGAGTGGGTACTGGATTACCGGATATGAAAATCTTCACTACATTCACGTCGACGAAGGAATCTGAGTTAGGAAACAACACCAAACCATATATGAGAAGAGCCAGAATGTCTTCAAATGCCTGGAAGTCTAGGCTGTCCCAGAAATAATTAGCCTTACCAACCAAGAACTTAGTCAAGAAGCCTTTTGTTCCACTACGAGTTTCCCAATTAGACATTACCTCATCCTTTGTCAGATGGAGGGCTGAAGCAATCTCTTCCGGCCTAAGGACTTTCTCCCAACCTGTGAACGGGGTCTGCTCCAGAATAGAGATACCAAGCAGATCAGAGAACTCTTCCAAGGTGGTAGTCCGAAAAGGTAAAGCAATGGTATAGTGGATCAAAGAACTGGACTAAGACACTCATCATCTGTTCATCCATCTTAGAGGTGACCAAACCAAGAAGGTGCCCATGTCTTCTGATGAAGGAGGTAGTATCTGAAACCTTTGCAACCAATTCCTTAAGCTGAGTGGGAATCTGGACAAAGTTTATCCAAATGGTGTTTCTACGCATGGGTGTCATGACCTACAAAATAGAACAAAGATGAATCCCTACTGTCTTTGAAATAGGTTAGTCCAATGCAAGATGCATGCAATGTCATGATGTCATGATGTCATGATAGAAAACACACCACAAGTATCCACAAATAGCAAACATGGTAAAGGCACATAAGTCACACAGAGAGCCCTTAGATTTCAGGCTGGCAAGGAGTCTAGGTACTACCTCTTTCAGTTCAGTTGGTTCAAACCTGTCCTAAAAATAGTAACCGGGTTCTAGAGGATCTCAATATCACTGACTACCCTGGATCGGTCATAATTCCAGTTTAGCAACCTTTTCTTGCGGCCGGAATCATCGCGAGAGTTTAGTCTCAATGAGTGTAGCATACTGCTACTGTTTTATGGCCAAGTTGGTCAATTTAAAGGTTCTAAGGTCAGTTGGTGCTTAATGACCCCTTAGCAGACCCATATTCTCCTTGTTGCTCCACAAGGGATATCGGTACATACTAAAGTGCCACACCAACGTAGCTACTGCTTCAATCATATCGGTCTATGCCGTACAGTTACCTCACAATTTATTGCTACTTACCTAAATGGTATCCCCCAAATCCGGGTTAGGATCTATAGTAACTCCGATTCAAACCCACAAAGATAAAGCATACAAGTCAAGAAATTGAAAACATTATGAACTATTCCTAAAGTACACCCCACTTATAGATATCCCCAGCAGAGTCGCCAGTTCTGTAATACGGTGGGAAGAACTAACTATTTTTTGGAATGCTGGTTTGCGTTTTGCATTTTTTGTTCGCAAAATGTCGTGGTAAGCAAGATTGCCACCGACTTTTATTTTATCCAACAAGGAAAGGAAAAAAAGCATAGAAAAATTCCTTTTTCGAGATATTTCTCGGGTTAGGGGGGTAGATTATAAAAAGGGAAGGTATCATCACCCTTTCTATCCGTGGTTATCCACGGGCTCTTAGGTACTTACTCATTGTTTTCAAAATTGTTTTCTTTGTGCTTGTGGGTTTGAAAAAGTTTTTATTTGAAACTTCGATTTAACTCTTGCTTCTGTCCTCAAGAGCGTATGAAGTGTGTTGTACCCCAAAATTTGCCCTCTCAATTCTCAAGGCCTTTCTTACAAGGATTTTCAAGGTTCAAGCTTGAACAAGTGCATTGGGATTTTCCAATACCAAAATTAAAAGGAGACTGTCAAAAAGGGAGAAAACAGATAAAAATAATATTTTGACAAATTTGGAGGAAAACATGTCTCCTTCGATTTAGCCCCTTTCGACTGACTCTAAGCCTCCTTTGAATGCAAGTTTAGGTACATCCTTCGTTTGGATTGGAAACATCCTTCGAATGCAACTTGGATATGTCCTTCATGTTGAACTTAAAGCCTCCTTCGAGTGCAAGTTTAGAAACACCCTTCGATTCAGAAGCCAGGAACTTCCCTCATACTAAAAGGCAATGACTCCCTTTATGTTTGCTTCGACCCAAGCTTCGATTGGGCAATATGCTTCCTTCGAGCATGAGCTTTCAATTTGGCAATATGTTTTCTTTGATACAAACTTCGACTGGGCATTAGCTTGTTTCGACCACACGGCTTCGACAAAACATTGACTACGTTTGTAATAGCTTCGACTGGACAACATTTAGTGTGTTGCATTTCCATCCATAACAAACTTAAGCACATGGTTCATGGCCCCTTCAAATGATGCACAAAGGTGATTTGTTCGAAGGACACTTGTTGGAGGAAAGTCAAACAATATGTTTGGAAGAAGAATCTGGTCGAAGGAGAGTCAAAATGAAAGGATGAAATATTCAAAGATGCTTGCTGCCAAGTTCAGGCATGGTACACTGGCCAAAACTGCTGCACAGCAGTCTTGAAACACTGCCCTATTCTTACACCGAAATAGCATACGAGCACTATCCCTCGAAGGCTACAAAGAGCAGTTTACTCAAATTGTTCAAATTATTTTGTTTTCCCTCCAAAAACTTCAGCCAACTTTGCCTATAAATAAGAGGTTCCAACACATGTTTAAGGAGGATCTTTGGACCAGAGGAACGAATCCCCCAAATTTTCTCAAACACAATAAAACTCTCAAGTTCATCAACACTTGAGAAATCAAAAAAACCCAGAATCCCAAACACTCACCTCTTTCGATTCTGAAGAACATCCCACACATAGAAGTTTGTTCAAACTCAAAGACAACCTTGTGTGATAACTCTTCGAACCAAAAGCAAACCCCCTGTGACTACTCTTTGAATTCCAGAAACTTCCAGGTAGAAGTTCAAGTTAGAATCCCACATCCATTCAAGGCCTGAAGCAAGGTAAGTCACTCTTACCCTTGAACCTTTCGTTTCATGGCATAGTATGTGAATAATCTTCCCTTTCATTTCAAAACATGTACATAACACTTTGGTTCTTTTTGTTTCCACCTACTTAATATGTTTTCAGAGCTAACCCCTTTCGTTTTGCTGCTTGTTTACTTAAATATGCATCAAGTATTAACTGGTTGTAAGGCAATACTAGCATGGCCTTATGCCATGTTGCTGTTCAAAAAGTTCAAACGAAAGAAACAAGAGACATGAGTATGAAACGAAGCCTTTGGTTTCCACACTGACTTCCAGGCCCAGCCAGAGACACGCTCACACTGATTTCACTAGACCAATCGAAGAAGGCAACAAGGTAGAAAGGCCCAGCCAGAGGCACACTTGCACTAAGTCCAGGCTCAGACGAAAGGCACTCTCATGCTGGTGCCAGCCTCCAATCGAAGTACATGACCTGACTGGTGCCAAAGCCCAATCGAAGGCCATGACCTCACTGGTGCGAGCTCCCAATCGAAGGAAGCCTAGAAATGAAAATCGAAGGCTGCTCCTGCCCAAATTGAAGGAGCTCATTTTTTCTTCTTTTTATCTTATTTTTTTCCTTTATATTCTTCTGCACTTCAATATGGTTGTAATAGTGTAGGATATTTATTTGCTACATTTTTATTGCTTTATACAAATGCTAGTAAATAGGTGTGTATGGAAAGATAAAACCAACAAGTAGGAAACCCCTAATCAAGACAAAATTCATGCAAATCAAACACACTATTCACACATGCACCCTTAGGGCAATTCCACTTGTTGCCTCGGAAAATGCAATCATGTCCCTCGAGTATGAGACACTCTAGCAATTGTCCCTTCGATAAACAAAGATCATAGTCCCTCGATGACCCTGGATGTTTCCTTCGATAAAACGATCTCGTCTCTTACGAAATTGCTAGAGCGTCTCACAAGTTGCCTTCAATGATTGCATACAATGACCCGCGCCTGTCCCGTTAACATCCTAACACAAGGTTGTTCACCAAATACAATGGTTAAGCAACACTATTAAAAGGGTTAAAAACATATGAAAGATCTTTGAGTAAAATAGGGTAGATAGCTCTTAGTTACTTGATCAAAAATCTTGCAAAACATCCTTGCCATTTTTCAAACACACTTCACAACACAACTTCAAAAACAATTTCCAAACAACTTTCAAAAAAACATTGAATTATCTTTTCAAAAAGACATACACCTTTGTATATACTCAAACAAGAGTCATTACAAAGGTTTCCTAGACAAGGCATCTTTTTCAAAACATTTTCAAAACCACACACACAAAGCACCATTTCAAGCAATTGAAAAGCAGAGGCAAGTGATCTAAAACAAGTAACTAAGAGCCCATGGATAACCATGGATGAAAAGGGTGATAGCACCTTCCCTTTTCATAATCTACCCCCCGAACCCACGAAAACATCTCAAAGGTCTTTCCTGTGCTTTTTGACCTTTCATTAGGATAAAATAAAAAGTCGGTGGCGACTATTGCTAAACCGAACAAGTGCGAAAACAAACGCAAATCCCAAGTCAGTTCTCCCACCGTATCACAGAACTGACGACTCTGCTGGGGAATTTCCTAAAAGTGGGGTTACCTTAGGGTTTTAGATCCCCTTTACATGCTTACCTTGATTGCTTTGATTGCTTTACTTTTTGGGTTCCTCGCTTGGGTTTGTTTTAAATCCTACACCCGAATTTGGGGGCACCTTTTAGGTAAGTAGCAATAAACTGTGAGGGAACTGTGCGGGGTATACCGACATGGTTGAAGCAGTAGCTACGTTAGTGTGACATATTTGTGGGTACCGGTAGCCCTTGAGTAGTCAAGGAGAATACGGGGCCGCTGAGTGATGTCATGAAGCACTAACGAACTCTTAGAACCTTACTTGACCATCTTGGCCTTTTTAGGGGTAGTGAGATGACCGACTTTGGTGCAGTCTGAAGTTGGTAGATACTCGATACTACACTCATTGAGGATTGTTTTCTTGGAATATTTCGGTCGCCAGTAAAGTGGCTAAACTGAAACAATGAACACAGAAAATAATCCAGTGATATTGAGCTCCTTAGAACCCGGTTACCATTTCTAGGACAGGTTGAGCCAATTAACTTCAAGAGGGTACTTACCTACAAACCCCATGCAAGCCTAAAACTAAGGACTTGTTTTCTTTGTGTGAATATGATTACCTGTATATACACTTGCTTACTTGTGCATACATGTACATAACATCATAACATCATACCATGGCATTTTCAATAACCACTTCAAGGATCTCGAGGGTCTTTTGATGCAGGGTCACGTTGAACCAGACATCTACCAAAGGGAAAGAGGGTTCCCCTATAAATAAACTTCGTCAAAGATCAAGTGCAACAACTTGAATCAGGGGCTATGACCCACTTGACATGGTGAGCTTGATTCTCGTGGAAAGACATCCACCGATACAAAGTTCTCCAATCAAAGATGTTGATCAAGGTTCAATCTCTAACATTTTCTTGTGTTTACCCCGCAAGATCCTTGAAAACATGCATCCACATATCATGCATCATATCATGACAGGTTTCTCCCATACAGGTCTCCTTATCTTCCTACTATTTATTTTAGTAAGATGGATATGGAACAAACGGTGAAAGATCTCCAAGCTCAAAACGCTCAATTCCAACAAATGCTTCTTGCTATGGGTAAAGGGCAAGAGGACCTGAAAGCTCTCCTTCTCAAAGACAAGAAGAGGAAGTCCAAGAAGACAGTAGGTGTCTTGAACTTGAGAAGAAGACCTAAAGCCCTAGATCTTTCAACTCCATCCAACATAGGGGATAGTCTTGAAGAAGACCACAATTTGGAGATTGATGAAGTTGAAGCTGACTACTCCGAGGAACAATATCCTCCCACTGATGACAAGTACAAACAGTTGGAGGATCGCCTCAGTGCCATGGAGATTCAACAGATACCTGGATTGGATTTAGGAGACATGGGTTTGGTTTCTGGAATGGTCATCCCGCCAAAATTCAAAATCCCTACTTTTTCCCTGTACGATGGAGTCTCTTGCCCTAAGATGCACTTAAAGTCTTATGTCCGCAAGATTCAACCATACACAACTGATCCGAAGCTTTGGATCCATTTCTTCCAAGAGAGCCTAGTAGGGACTCAACTCAAATGGTTCTATCAATTGGAGAGTTCTCGCATCCACACATGGGAGGATTTAGCTGCTGCTTTCTATAAGCAGTATCAGTACAATGCTGATCTTGCACCAACTCGTGTGCAATTACAGAAGATGACCATGGGCTCCAACGAGAGCTTCAAAGGATATGCCCAAAAGTGGAGAGATCTGGCTGGTAGAGTGCGACCCCCTTTAACTGACAGGGAGTTGATTGGCATCTTCATGGGAACTTTGGCAGGGCCTTTCTTCAAACACTTGATCGGAAGCTCTTCGGTCGGGTTACCGAGCTAATACTGACCGGAGAAAGGGTCGAAGCTGGCATCAAAAGTGGGAAGATTCAAGAAGATACGCCTTCTGATGCTCAGAAAAAGCCCTACAATGGGAAGAAAGAGTCCAATGCTGTGTATGGTCAAAAGAGTCGTCATGACCAAAACGTAGGAGAAATCTTGATCTCTAATCCTACGCCTGCTCAACAAAGACAGGGGCATCAGCATAAGGAGGTCGCGCCTAAAAGACATTTCACTAAGATCAACATGTCACTAACTCAAGCGCTACAATGCATGTTGAAGGCAGAGCTGATTACATTAAAGGCTCCTCTCTGGAACCCAAATACTTCCACTCCTACCTATCATCCCAATGAAAGGTGTGTATACCACTCTGACAGTCTGGGACATGACACAAACAACTGTTGGGCTCTGAAGAACAAGGTCCAAGACATGATTGATGCCAAGGAGATCGAGTTTGACCCTCCGGAGACTCCAAACATAATCACTGTTCCTATGACGAATCATTAAAAGCTTTTGTCCATTTAAATTTTCAAGTTGTAATCTCTTTGTTATTCAAACAATTATCTATTAATGTCAAACTTTGTTTCATTAATGCATTGCATATGTTTGTCTTGATTTGATCCACTCATTTTCATTACATTTAAACTATGTTTTTTTACTCACTTGATGACATTCAACTCTTGCTAAAATTTACAAGCCTTTAGAGGGAGGATGACGAAACAATGCCATAATCTCATACAGTATGCTTTTGAACAGACCTTGCTGACGATGTACATGCGTTTCTTTCAAATCCTAAACACTGGAGTTATAAGGAAGATAATCCCTAGTCAACCCCTCCGAGCCAAAGAAGTAGGAGTTTTCTGTTTTAAAACAAAATGAAACCTTTGATTTAAACCTGGGGCAGGGTAGTCTCTCAGTTAATTAAAAAAAAAAGATGCGCATTAAAGTCGCAAAACTCTCAGTTCATAATACAACGAACGACATCAAAAGCATTCCTCTGGAATCAAAAGAAAGTGGTGGTTCCTTATCGCATAGGCAGTCAATCTCTCAAAAGAGAAAAGCCCACTGAGCCAAAACCTATAAAGGAGGCTTAAGAAAGCTGGGGAATCCCGCTGACTGTAATCTCAAAAACAAGAATAGTCAGGCAAAAGTTAGGGATAACAAATCAAAAGAACGAGGTCGCTACAAATCCTCAACAACATGAAAAATGTTGCAAAAATGACTGCCTTCCAAAATCCAACTTGTGTGAACCATCACCAAAACGTCGTTCCAAATTCGAATAGATTTCGACGCACAATTAACTGAGTTTAGGATTGAAGAACATCACGAAGAGCGGGTGGGTACAAATATACTTTGAGCCTTTATCCTTTGTTTCTTAAACCGTGAACCAAGCCACGTTACAACCTTTCAAAAGTCCTAATTGAATCATGGGTTAGTTCGAAAGCATACTGTTACATAAGGTATCCTGACTCCTGTAAGGCTTAGCCCTAAATCTTGTGTTGAATTTGTCTTATAAAAAGTTTTCTGCTAAAAAACGCATTTTTCAAAACTTCGAGACAAACATAAACTTTGCATTACTTGAATATCATTGTTTTCATATGGCTATTTGTTTAACAGCGGAGAAATTCACACAATGAATATCCAGTGAACAAAAGCTCTCTCAGTGAACAAATTCAATTCAAGAAGGATGACACTTCCATTGACGAATCTCCTATCAACAGGGGGACTTAACATGTCACTATCCAGCACACCTGGGGAAGTCCAGTCAAGATTTCAAGAAATCTCTGAAGAAGTGCAGAGTAACCAGGGGCAAGTCTCCATCTCCGTCACTTGGGGCATTGAACGTCAACCCCGACAAAGGGTTACATACAATCAAACTTTTTGGCAATGCCACAAACATTCGCTACTAGGGGCAATGACAAGTCTCCCCAAAGTCCTTCTCATAGGAAGATTCCCCAACAAGAGTATAATCTCTGACCCCCTTTTCCCAGCTGAATCAACCTCAAGAATCCTCGAGGACTTCCCCCAACGAAGATGTCACCTCTCTAGCGGACTGACGACAAGGTTTATTTCCCCAACAACACCAGGATTCCCCAGCTTGAGTTTGCCTTTTCGACTACTACAAATCAAAGGACCACAACTCCTCTTCCCCAGTAGACTACTCTACAATCCCCAACAAGTTACTGCGAAACCTGGACCCGACCAGATATAAGTTCAACTTCGACTCCCCAATAGAGCAACGGACGACTAAGACTCCTAAACTCTTTTCCCAAGCAGAAATAAACATACTCCCCACAGAGTTTTCAATATCCCCCAGCGGAGTTCTCCTCAAACAACAAAGCAGGGATCCCCGGTGGAAACATTTTGAGCAAAGTCTAAGACAAAATTACACTCCAACAACATTCATAACATATGCATACAAAATACATATGACACAAATCTCATTTTATTTTGAGAACATCATTACACAATGCATACATCATGACATTGCATATAACTAACTCTTTACCTTTTCAGGAAAGATCAATCAACAGGCAAAGATCATCATCTTCTGAGATACCTTCTAGAGACAGTTCAGATGCGATCCAGATATGGCTGACATTCTGATACTTATTCTAGATTCCTTCTAGAGACAGTTCAGATGCGATCCAGATATGGCTGACATTCTGATACTTATTCCAGATTCCTTCTAGAGACAGTTCAGATGCGATCCAGATATGGCTGACATTCTGATACTTATTCCAGATTTCTTCTAGAGACAGTTTAGATGTGATCCAAATATGGCTGACATTCTGATACTTATTCCAGATTCCTTCTAGAGACAGTTCAGATGCGATCCAGATATGGCTGACATTCTAATACTTATTCTAAATTCCTTCTAGAGACAGTTCAGATGCGATCCAGATATGGATGACATTCTGATACTTATTCTAGATTCCTTCTAGAGACAGTTCAGATGCGATCCAGATATGGCTGACATTCTGATACTTATTCCAGATTCCTTCTAGAGACAGTTCAGATGCGATCCAGATATGGCTGACATTCTGATACTTATTCCAGATTCCTTCTAGAGACAGTTAAGATGCGATCCAGATATGGCTGACATTCTGATACTTATTCCAGATCCCTTCTAGAGACAGTTCAGATGTGATCCAGATATGGCTGACATTCTGATACTTATTCCAGATTCCTTCTAGAGACAGTTCAGATGCGATCCAGATATGGCTGACATTCTGATACTTATTCCAGATTCCTTCTAGAGACAGTTCAGTTGCGATCCAGATATGGATGACATTCTGATACTTATTCCAGATTCCTTCTAGAGACAGTACAAATGCAATCCAGATATGGCTGACATTCTGATACTTATTCCAGATTCCTTCTAGAGACAGTTCAGATGCGATCCAGATATGGCTGACATTCTGATACTTATTCCAGATTCCTTATAGAGCCAGTTCAGATGCGATCCAGATATGGCTGACATTCTGATACTTATTCCAGATTCCTTCTAGAGACAGTTCAGATGCGATCCAGATATGGCTGACATTCTGATACTTATTCCAGATTCCTTCTAGAGACAGTTAAGATGCGATCCAGATATGGCTGACATTCTGATACTTATTCCAGATTCCTTCTAGAGACAGTTCAGATGCGATCTAGATATGGCTGACATTCTGATAATTATTCCAGATTCCTTCTAGAGACAGTTCAGATGCGATCCAGATATGGCTGACATTCTGATACTTATTCTAAATTCCTTCTAGAGACAGTTCAGATGCGAACCAGATATGGCTGACATTCTGATACTTATTCCAGATTCCTTCTAGAGACAGATTAGATGCGATCCAGATATGGCTGACATTCTGATACTTATTCCAGATTCCTTCTAGAGACAGTTCAGATGCGATCCAGATATGGCTGACATTCTGATACTTATTCCAGATTCCTTTTAGAGACAGTTCAGATGCGATCCAGATATAGCTGGCATTCTAATACTTATTCTAAATTCCTTCTAGAGACAGTTCAGATGCGATCCAGATATGGCTGACATTCTGATACTTATTCTAGATTCCTTCTAGAGACAGTTCAGATGCAATCCAGATATGGCTGACATTCTGATACTTATTCCAGATTCCTTCTAGAGACAGTTCAGATGCGATCCAGATATGGCTGACATTCTGATACTTATTCCAGATTCCTTCTAGAGACAGTTAAGATGCGATCCAAATATGGCTGACATTCTGATACTTATTCCAGATCCATTCTAGAGACAGTTCAGATGTGATCCAGATATAGCTGACATTCTGATACTTATTCCAGATTCCTTCTAGAGACAGTTCAGATGCGATCCAGATATGGCTGACATTCTGATACTTATTCCAGATTCCTTCTAGAGACAGTTCAGTTGCGATCCAGATATGGATGACATTGTGATACTTATTCCAGATTCCTTCTAGAGACAGTTCAGATGCAATCCAGATATGGCTGACATTCTGATACTTATTCCAGATTCCTTCTAGAGATAGTTCAGATGCGATCCAGATATGGCTGACATTCTGATACTTATTCCAGATTCCTTATAGAGCAAGTTCAGATGCGATCCAGATATGGCTGACATTCTGATACTTATTCCAGATTCCTTCTAGAGACAGTTTAGATGCGATCCAGATATGGCTGACATTCTGATACTTATTCCAGATTCCTTCTAGAGACAGTTCAGATGCGATCCAGATATGGCTGACATTCTGATACTTATTCCAGATTCCTTCTAGAGACAGTTCAGATGCGATCCAGATATGGCTGACATTCTGATACTTATTCCAGATTTCTTCTAGAGACATTTCAGATGCGATCCAGATATGGCTGACATTCTGATACTTATTCTAAATTCCTTCTAGAGACAGTTCAGATGCGAACCAGATATGGCTGACATTCTGATACTTATTCCAGATTCCTTCTAGAGACAGATCAGATGCGATCCAGATATGGCGGACATTCTGATACTTATTCTAGATTCCTTCTAGAGACAGTTCAGATGCGATCCAGATATGGCTGACATTTTGATACTTATTCCAGATTCCTTCTAGAGACAGTTCAGATGCGATCTAGATATGGATGGCATTCTGATACTTATTCTAAATTCCTTCTAGAGACAGTTCAGATGCGATCCAGATATGGTTGACATTCTGATACTTATTCTAGATTCCTTCTAGAGACAGTTCAGATGCGATCCAGATATGGCTGACATTCTGATACTTATTCCAGATTCCTTCTAGAGACAGTTCAGATGCGATCCAGATATGGATGACATTCTGATACTTATTCCAGATTTCTTCTAGAGACAGTTTAGATGTGATCCAGATATGGCTGACATTCTGATACTTATTCCAGATTCCTTCTAGAGACAGTTCAGATGCGATCCAGATATGGCTGACATTCTAATACTTATTCTAAATTCCTTCTAGAGACAGTTCAGATGCGATCCAGATATGGATGACATTCTGATACTTATTCCAGATTCCTTCTAGAGACAGTTCATATGGGATCCAGATATGGCTGACATTCTGATACTTATTCCAGATGCCTTCTAGAGACAGTTCAGATGCGATCCAGATATGGCTGACATTCTGATACTTATTCCAGATTCCTTCTAGAGACAGTCAAGATGCGATCGAGATATGGCTGACATTCTGATACTTATTCCAGATCCCTTCTAGAGACAGTTCAGATGTGATCCAGATATGGCGGACATTCTGATACTTATTCTAGATTCCTTCTAGAGACAGTTCAGATGCAATCCAGATATGGCTGACATTCTGATACTTATTCCAGATTCCTTCTAGAGACAGTTCAGATGCGATCCAGATATGGCTGACATTCTGATACTTATTCCAGATTCCTTCTAGAGACAGTTAAGATGCGATCCAGATATGGCTGACATTCTGATACTTATTCCAGATTCCTTCTAGAGACAGTTCAAATGCGATCTAGATATGGCTGACATTCTGATAATTATTCCAGATTCCTTCTAGAGACAGTTCAGATGCGATCCAGATATGGCTGACATTCTGATACTTATTCTAAATTCCTTCTAGAGACAGTTCAGATGCGAACCAGATATGGCTGACATTCTGATACTTATTCCAGATTCCTTCTAGAGACAGATCAGATGCGATCCAGATATGGCTGACATTCTGATACTTATTCCAGATTCCTTCTAGAGACAGTTCAGATGCGATCCAGATATGGCTGACATTCTGATACTTATTCCAGATTCCTTCTAGAGACAGTTCAGATGCGATCCAGATATGGCTGACATTCTAATACTTATTCTAAATTCCTTCTAGAGACAGTTCAGATGCGATCCAGATATGGCTGACATTCTGATACTTATTCTAGATTCCTTCTAGAGACAGTTCAGATGCAATCCAGATATGGCTGACATTCTGATACTTATTCCAGATTCCTTCTAGAGACAGTTCAGATGCGATCCAGATATGGCTGACATTCTGATACTTATTCCAGATTCCTTCTAGAGACAGTTAAGATGCGATCCAGATATGGCTGACATTCTGATACTTATTCCAGATCCATTCTAGAGACAGTTCAGATGTGATCCAGATATAGCTGACATTCTGATACTTATTCCAGATTCCTTCTAGAGACAGTTCAGATGCGATCCAGATATGGCTGACATTCTGATACTTATTCCAGATTCCTTATAGAGCCAGTTCAGATGCGATCCAGATATGGCTGACATTCTGATACTTATTCCAGATTCCTTCTAGAGACAGTTCAGATGCGATCCAGATATGGCTGACATTCTGATACTTATTCCAGATTCCTTCTAGAGACAGTTAAGATGCGATCCAGATATGGCTGACATTCTGATACTTATTCCAGATTCCTTCTAGAGACAGTTCAGATGCGATCTAGATATGGCTGACATTCTGATAATTATTCCAGATTCCTTCTAGAGACAGTTCAGATGCGATCCAGATATGGCTGACATTCTGATACTTATTCTAAATTCCTTCTAGAGACAGTTCAGATGCGAACCAGATATGGCTGACATTCTGATACTTATTCCAGATTCCTTCTAGAGACAGATCAGATGCGATCCAGATATGGCTGACATTCTGATACTTATTCCAGATTCCTTCTAGAGACAGTTCAGATGCGATCCAGATATGGCTGACATTCTGATACTTATTCCAGATTCCTTCTAGAGACAGTTCAGATGCGATCCAGATATGGCTGGCATTCTAATACTTATTCTAAATTCCTTCTAGAGACAGTTCAGATGCGATCCAGATATGGCTGACATTCTGATACTTATTCTAGATTCCTTCTAGAGACAGTTCAGATGCAATCCAGATATGGCTGACATTCTGATACTTATTCCAGATTCCTTCTAGAGACAGTTCAGATGCGATCCAGATATGGCTGACATTCTGATACTTATTCCAGATTCCTTCTAGAGACAGTTAAGATGCGATCCAGATATGGCTGACATTCTGATACTTATTCCAGATCCATTCTAGAGACAGTTCAGATGTGATCCAGATATAGCTGACATTCTGATACTTATTCCAGATTCCTTCTAGAGACAGTTCAGATGCGATCCAGATATGGCTGACATTCTGATACTTATTCCAGATTCCTTCTAGAGACAGTTCAGTTGCGATCCAGATATGCATGACATTGTGATACTTATTCCAGATTCCTTCTAGAGACAATTCAGATGCAATCCAGATATGGCTGACATTCTGATACTTATTCCAGATTCCTTCTAGAGACAGTTCAGATGCGATCCAGATATGGCTGACATTCTGATACTTATTCCAGATTCCTTATAGAGCAAGTTCAGATGCGATCCAGATATGGCTGACATTCTGATACTTATTCCAGATTCCTTCTAGAGACAGTTCAAATGCGATCCAGATATGGCTGACATTCTGATACTTATTCCAGATTCCTTCTAGAGACAGTTCAGATGCGATCCAGATATGGCTGACATTCTGATACTTATTCCAGATTCCTTCTAGAGACAGTTCAGATGCGATCCAGATATGGCTGACATTCTGATACTTATTCCAGATTTCTTCTAGAGACAGTTCAGATGCGATCCAGATATGGCTGACATTCTGATACTTATTCTAAATTCCTTCTAGAGACAGTTCAGATGCGAACCAGATATGGCTGACATTCTGATACTTATTCCAGATTCCTTCTAGAGACAGATCAGATGCGATCCAGATATGGCGGACATTCTGATACTTATTCTAGATTCCTTCTAGAGACAGTTCAGATGCGATCCAGATATGGCTGACATTTTGATACTTATTCCAGATTCCTTCTAGAGACAGTTCAGATGCGATCTAGATATGGATGGCATTCTGATACTTATTCTAAATTATTTCTAGAGACAGTTCAGATGCGATCCAGATATGGTTGACATTCTGATACTTATTCTAGATTCCTTCTAGAGACAGTTCAGATGCGATCCAGATATGGCTGACATTCTGATACTTATTCCAGATTCCTTCTAGAGACAGTTCAGATGCGATCCAGATATGGATGACATTCTGATACTTATTCCAGATTTCTTCTAGAGACAGTTTAGATGTGATCCAGATATGGCTGACATTCTGATACTTATTCCAGATTCCTTCTAGAGACAGTTCAGATGCGATCCAGATATGGCTGACATTCTAATACTTATTCTAAATTCCTTCTAGAGACAGTTCAGATGCGATCCAGATATGGATGACATTCTGATACTTATTCCAGATTCCTTCTAGAGACAGTTCATATGGGATCCAGATATGGCTGACATTCTGATACTTATTCCAGATGCCTTCTAGAGACAGTTCAGATGCGATCCAGATATGGCTGACATTCTGATACTTATTCCAGATTCCTTCTAGAGACAGTCAAGATGCGATCCAGATATGGCTGACATTCTGATACTTATTCCAGATCCCTTCTAGAGACAGTTCAGATGTGATCCAGATATGGCGGACATTCTGATACTTATTCCAGATCCATTCTAGAGACAGTTCAGATGTGATCCAGATATAGCTGACATTCTGATACTTATTCCAGATTCCTTCTAGAGACAGTTCAGATGCGATCCAGATATGGCTGACATTCTGATACTTATTCCAGATTCCTTCTAGAGACAGTTCAGTTGCGATCCAGATATGCATGACATTGTGATACTTATTCCAGATTCCTTCTAGAGGCAGTTCAGATGCAATCCAGATATGGCTGACATTCTGATACTTATTCCAGATTCCTTCTAGAGACAGTTCAGATGCGATCCAGATATGGCTGACATTCTGATACTTATTCCAGATTCCTTATAGAGCAAGTTCAGATGCGATCCAGATATGGCTGACATTCTGATACTTATTCCAGATTCCTTCTAGAGACAGTTCAAATGCGATCCAGATATGGCTGACATTCTGATACTTATTCCAGATTCCTTCTAGAGACAGTTCAGATGCGATCCAGATATGGCTGACATTCTGATACTTATTCCAGATTCCTTCTAGAGACAGTTCAGATGCGATCCAGATATGGCTGACATTCTGATACTTATTCCAGATTTCTTCTAGAGACAGTTCAGATGCGATCCAGATATGGCTGACATTCTGATACTTATTCTAAATTCCTTCTAGAGACAGTTCAGATGCGAACCAGATATGGCTGACATTCTGATACTTATTCCAGATTCCTTCTAGAGACAGATCAGATGCGATCCAGATAAGGCGGACATTCTGATACTTATTCTAGATTCCTTCTAGAGACAGTTCAGATGCGATCCAGATATGGCTGACATTTTGATACTTATTCCAGATTCCTTCTAGAGACAGTTCAGATGCGATCTAGATATGGATGGCATTCTGATACTTATTCTAAATTCCTTCTAGAGACAGTTCAGATGCGATCCAGATATGGTTGACATTCTGATACTTATTCTAGATTCCTTCTAGAGACAGTTCAGATGCGATCCAGATATGGCTGACATTCTGATACTTATTCCAGATTCCTTCTAGAGACAGTTCAGATGCGATCCAGATATGGATGACATTCTGATACTTATTCCAGATTTCTTCTAGAGACAGTTTAGATGTGATCCAGATATGGCTGACATTCTGATACTTATTCCAGATTCCTTCTAGAGACAGTTCAGATGCGATCCAGATATGGCTGACATTCTAATACTTATTCTAAATTCCTTCTAGAGACAGTTCAGATGCGATCCAGATATGGATGACATTCTGATACTTATTCCAGATTCCTTCTAGAGACAGTTCATATGGGATCCAGATATGGCTGACATTCTGATACTTATTCCAGATGCCTTCTAGAGACAGTTCAGATGCGATCCAGATATGGCTGACATTCTGATACTTATTCCAGATTCCTTCTAGAGACAGTCAAGATGCGATCCAGATATGGCTGACATTCTGATACTTATTCCAGATCCCTTCTAGAGACAGTTCAGATGTGATCCAGATATGGCGGACATTCTGATACTTATTCTAGATTCCTTCTAGAGACAGTTCAGATGCAATCCAGATATGGCTGACATTCTGATACTTATTCCAGATTCCTTCTAGAGACAGTTCAGATGCGATCCAGATATGGCTGACATTCTGATACTTATTCCAGATTCCTTCTAGAGACAGTTAAGATGCGATCCAGATATGGCTGACATTCTGATACTTATTCCAGATTCCTTCTAGAGACAGTTCAGATGCGATCTAGATATGGCTGACATTCTGATAATTATTCCAGATTCCTTCTAGAGACAGTTCAGATGCGATCCAGATATGGCTGACATTCTGATACTTATTCTAAATTCCTTCTAGAGACAGTTCAGATGCGAACCAGATATGGCTGACATTCTGATACTTATTCCAGATTCCTTCTAGAGACAGATCAGATGCGATCCAGATATGGCTGACATTCTGATACTTATTCCAGATTCCTTCTAGAGACAGTTCAGATGCGATCCAGATATGGCTGACATTCTGATACTTATTCCAGATTCCTTCTAGAGACAGTTCAGATGCGATCCAGATATGGCTGACATTCTAATACTTATTCTAAATTCCTTCTAGAGACAGTTCAGATGTGATCCAGATATGGCTGACATTCTGATACTTATTCTAGATTCCTTCTAGAGACAGTTCAGATGCAATCCAGATATGGCTGACATTCTGATACTTATTCCAGATTCCTTCTAGAGACAGTTCAGATGCGATCCAGATATGGCTGACATTCTGATACTTATTCCAGATTCCTTCTAGAGACAGTTAAGATGCGATCCAGATATGGCTGACATTCTGATACTTATTCCAGATCCATTCTAGAGACAGTTCAGATGTGATCCAGATATAGCTGACATTCTGATACTTATTCCAGATTCCTTCTAGAGACAGTTCAGATGCGATCCATATATGGCTGACATTCTGATACTTATTCCAGATTCCTTATAGAGCCAGTTCAGATGCGATCCAGATATGGCTGACATTCTGATACTTATTCCAGATTCCTTCTAGAGACAGTTCAGATGCGATCCAGATATGGCTGACATTCTGATACTTATTCCAGATTCCTTCTAGAGACAGTTAAGATGCGATCCAGATATGGCTGACATTCTGATACTTATTCCAGATTCCTTCTAGAGACAGTTCAGATGCGATCTAGATATGGCTGACATTCTGATAATTATTCCAGATTCCTTCTAGAGACAGTTCAGATGCGATCCAGATATGGCTGACATTCTGATACTTATTCTAAATTCCTTCGAGAGACAGTTCAGATGCGAACCAGATATGGCTGACATTCTGATACTTATTCCAGATTCCTTCTAGAGACAGATCAGATGCGATCCAGATATGGCTGACATTCTGATACTTATTCCAGATTCCTTCTAGAGACAGTTCAGATGCGATCCAGATATGGCTGACATTCTGATACTTATTCCAGATTCCTTCTAGAGACAGTTCAGATGCGATCCAGATATGGCTGGCATTCTAATACTTATTCTAAATTCCTTCTAAAGACAGTTCAGATGCGATCCAGATATGGCTGACATTCTGATACTTATTCTAGATTCCTTCTAGAGACAGTTCAAATGCAATCCAGATATGGCTGACATTCTGATACTTATTCCAGATTCCTTCTAGAGACAGTTCAGATGCGATCCAGATATGGCTGACATTCTGATACTTATTCCAGATTCCTTCTAGAGACAGTTAAGATGCGATCCAGATATGGCTGACATTCTGATACTTATTCCAGATCCATTCTAGAGACAGTTCAGATGTGATCCAGATATAGCTGACATTCTGATACTTATTCCAGATTCCTTCTAGAGACAGTTCAGATGCGATCCAGATATGGCTGACATTCTGATACTTATTCCAGATTCCTTCTAGAGACAGTTCAGTTGCGATCCAGATATGCATGACATTGTGATACTTATTCCAGATTCCTTCTAGAGACAGTTCAGATGCAATCCAGATATGGCTAACATTCTGATACTTATTCCAGATTCCTTCTAGAGACAGTTCAGATGCGATCCAGATATGGCTGACATTCTGATACTTATTCCAGATTCCTTATAGAGCAAGTTCAGATGCGATCCAGATATGGCTGACATTCTGATACTTATTCCAGATTCCTTCTAGAGACAGTTCAAATGCGATCCAGATATGGCTGACATTCTGATACTTATTCCAGATTCCTTCTAGAGACAGTTCAGATGCGATCCAGATATGGCTGACATTCTGATACTTATTCCAGATTCCTTCTAGAGACAGTTCAGATGCGATCCAGATATGGCTGACATTCTGATACTTATTCCAGATTTCTTCTAGAGACAGTTCAGATGCGATCCAGATATGGCTGACATTCTGATACTTATTCTAAATTCCTTCTAGAGACAGTTCAGATGCGAACCAGATATGGCTGACATTCTGATACTTATTCCAGATTCCTTCTAGAGACAGATCAGATGCGATCCAGATATGGCGGACATTCTGATACTTATTCTAGATTCCTTTTAGAGACAGTTCAGATGCGATCCAGATATGGCTGACATTTTGATACTTATTCCAGATTCCTTCTAGAGACAGTTCAGATGCGATCTAGATATGGATGGCATTCTGATACTTATTCTAAATTCCTTCTAGAGACAGTTCAGATGCGATCCAGATATGGTTGACATTCTGATACTTATTCTAGATTCCTTCTAGAGACAGTTCAGATGCGATCCAGATATGGCTGACATTCTGATACTTATTCCAGATTCCTTCTAGAGACAGTTCAGATGCGATCCAGATATGGATGACATTCTGATACTTATTCCAGATTTCTTCTAGAGACAGTTTAGATGTGATCCAGATATGGCTGACATTCTGATACTTATTCCAGATTCCTTCTAGAGACAGTTCAGATGCGATCCAGATATGGCTGACATTCTAATACTTATTCTAAATTCCTTCTAGAGACAGTTCAGATGCGATCCAGATATGGATGACATTCTGATACTTATTCCAGATTCCTTCTAGAGACAGTTCATATGGGATCCAGATATGGCTGACATTCTGATACTTATTCCAGATGCCTTCTAGAGACAGTTCAGATGCGATCCAGATATGGCTGACATTCTGATACTTATTCCAGATTCCTTCTAGAGACAGTCAAGATGCGATCCAGATATGGCTGACATTCTGATACTTATTCCAGATCCCTTCTAGAGACAGTTCAGATGTGATCCAGATATGGCGGACATTCTGATACTTATTCTAAATTCCTTCTAGAGACAGTTCAGATGCGAACCAGATATGGCTGACATTCTGATACTTATTCCAGATTCCTTCTAGAGACAGATCAGATGCGATCCAGATATGGCTGACATTCTGATACTTATTCCAGATTCCTTCTAGAGACAGTTCAGATGCGATCCAGATATGGTTGACATTCTGATACTTATTCCAGATTCCTTCTAGAGACAGTTCAGATGCGATCCAGATATGGCTGACATTCTAATACTTATTCTAAATTCCTTCTAGAGACAGTTCAGATGCGATCCAGATATGGCTGACATTCTGATACTTATTCTAGATTCCTTCTAGAGACAGTTCAGATGCAATCCAGATATGGCTGACATTCTGATACTTATTCCAGATTCCTTCTAGAGACAGTTCAGATGCGATCCAGATATGGCTGACATTCTGATACTTATTCCAGATTCCTTCTAGAGACAGTTAAGATGCGATCCAGATATGGCTGACATTCTGATACTTATTCCAGATCCATTCTAGAGACAGTTCAGATGTGATCCAGATATAGCTGACATTCTGATACTTATTCCAGATTCCTTCTAGAGACAGTTCAGATGCGATCCAGATATGGCTGACATTCTGATACTTATTCCAGATTCCTTCTAGAGACAGTTCAGTTGCGATCCAGATATGGATGACATTGTGATACTTATTCCAGATTCCTTCTAGAGACAGTTCAGATGCAATCCAGATATGGCTGACATTCTGATACTTATTCCAGATTCCTTCTAGAGACAGTTCAGATGCGATCCAGATATGGCTGACATTCTGATACTTATTCCAGATTCCTTATAGAGCAAGTTCAGATGCGATCCAGATATGGCTGACATTCTGATACTTATTCCAGATTCCTTCTAGAGACAGTTCAGATGCGATCCAGATATGGCTGACATTCTGATACTTATTCCAGATTCCTTCTAGAGACAGTTCAGATGCAATCCAGATATGGCTGACATTCTGATACTTATTCCAGATTCCTTCTAGAGACAGTTCAGATGCGATCCAGATATGGCTGACATTCTGATACTTATTCCAGATTTCTTCTAGAGACAGTTCAGATGCGATCCAGATATGGGTGACATTCTGATACTTATTCTAAATTCCTTCTAGAGACAGTTCAGATGCGAACCAGATATGGCTGACATTCTGATACTTATTCCAGATTCCTTCTAGAGACAGATCAGATGCGATCCAGATATGGCGGACATTCTGATACTTATTCTAGATTCCTTCTAGAGACAGTTCAGATGCGATCCAGATATGGCTGACATTTTGATACTTATTCCAGATTCCTTCTAGAGACAGTTCAGATGCGATCTAGATATGGCTGGCATTCTGATACTTATTCTAAATTCCTTCTAGAGACAGTTCAGATGCGATCCAGATATGGTTGACATTCTGATACTTATTCTAGATTCCTTCTAGAGACAGTTCAGATGCGATCCAGATATGGCTGACATTCTGATACTTATTCCAGATTCCTTCTAGAGACAGTTCAGATGCGATCCAGATATGGATGACATTCTGATACTTATTCCAGATTTCTTCTAGAGACAGTTTAGATGTGATCCAGATATGGCTGACATTCTGATACTTATTCCAGATTCCTTCTAGAGACAGTTCAGATGCGATCCAGATATGGCTGACATTCTAATACTTATTCTAAATTCCTTCTAGAGACAGTTCAGATGCGATCCAGATATGGATGACATTCTGATACTTATTCCAGATTCCTTCTAGAGACAGTTCATATGGGATCCAGATATGGCTGACATTCTGATACTTATTCCAGATGCCTTCTAGAGACAGTTCAGATGCGATCCAGATATGGCTGACATTCTGATACTTATTCCAGATTCCTTCTAGAGACAGTCAAGATGCGATCCAGATATGGCTGACATTCTGATACTTATTCCAGATCCCTTCTAGAGACAGTTCAGATGTGATCCAGATATGGCTGACATTCTGATACTTATTCCAGATTCCTTCTAGAGACAGGTCAGATGCGATCCAGATATGGCTGACATTCTGATACTTATTCCAGATTCCTTCTAGAGACAGTTCTGTTGCGATCCAGATATGGATGACATTCTGATACTTATTCCAGATTCCTTATAGAGCCAGTTCAGATGCGATCCAGATATGGCTGACATTCTGATACTTATTCCAGATTCCTTCTAGAGACAGTTCAGATGCGATCCAGATATGGCTGACATTCTGATACTTATTCCAGATTCCTTCTAGAGACAATTCAGATGCGATCCAGATATGGCTGACATTCTGATACTTATTCCAGATTCCTTCTAGAGACAGTTCAGATGCTATCTAGATATGGCTGACATTCTGATACTTATTCCAGATTCCTTCTAGAGACAATTCAGATGCGATCCAGATATGGCTGACATTCTGATACTTATTCTAAATTCCTTCTAGAGACAGTTCAGATGCGATCCAGATATGGCTGACATTCTGATACTTATTCTAGATTCCTTCTAGAGACAGTTCAGATGCGATCCAGATATGGCTGACATTCTGATACTTATTCCAGATTCCTTCTAGAGACAGTTCAGATGCGATCCAGATATGGCTGACATTCTGATACTTATTCCAGATTCCTTCTAGAGACAGTTAAGATGCGATCCAGATATGGCTGACATTCTGATACTTATTCCAGATCCATTCTAGAGACAATTCAGATGTGATCCAGATATAGCTGACATTCTGATACTTATTCCAGATTCCTTCTAGAGACAGTTCAGATGCGATCCAGATATGGCTGACATTCTGATACTTATTCCAGATTCCTTCTAGAGACAGTTCAGTTGAGATCCAGATATGGATGACATTCTGATACTTATTCCAGATTCCTTCTAGAGACAGTTCAGATGCAATCCAGATATGGCTGACATTCTGATACTTATTCCAGATTCCTTCTAGAGACAGTTCAGATGCGATCTAGATATGGCTGACATTCTGATACTTATTCCAGATTCCTTATAGAGCCAGTTCAGATGCGATCCAGATATGGCTGACGTTCTGATACTTATTCCAGATTCCTTCTAGAGACAGTTCAGATGCGATCCAGATATGGCTGACATTCTGATACTTATTCCAGATTCCTTCTAGAGACAATTCAGATGCGATCCAGATATGGCTGACATTCTGATACTTATTCCAGATTCCTTCTAGAGACAGTTCAGATGCGATCCAGATATGGCTGACATTCTGATACTTATTCCAGATTTCTTCTAGAGACAGTTCAGATGCGATCCAGATATGGCTGACATTCTGATACTTATTCTAAATTCCTTCTAGAGACAGTTCAGATGCGAACCAGATATGGCTGACATTCTGATACTTATTCCAGATTCCTTCTAGAGACAGATCAGATGCGATCCAGATATGGCTGACATTCTGATACTTATTCTAGATTCCTTCTAGAGACAGTTTAGATGCGATCCAGATATGGCTGACATTCTGATACTTATTCCAGATTCCTTCTAGAGACAGTTCAGATGCGATCTAGATATGGCTGACATTCTGATACTTATTCTAAATTCCTTCTAGAGACAGTTCAGATGCGATCCAGATATGGCTGACATTCTGATACTTATTCTAGATTCCTTCTAGAGACAGTTCAGATGCGATCCAGATATGGCTGACATTCTGATACTTATTCCAGATTCCTTCTAGAGACAGTTCAGATGCGATCCAGATATGGCTGACATTCTGATACTTATTCCAGATTTCTTCTAGAGACAGTTTAGACGTGATCCAGATATGGCTGACATTCTGATACTTATTCCAGATTCCTTCTAGAGACAGTTCAGATGCGATCCAGATATGGCTGACATTCTAATACTTATTCTAAATTCCTTCTAGAGACAGTTCAGATGCGATCCAGATATGGATGACATTCTGATACTTATTCCAGATTCCTTCTAGAGACAGTTCAGATGTGATCCAGATATGGCTGACATTCTGATACTTATTCCAGATTCCTTCTAGAGACAGTTCAGATGCGATCCAGATATGGATGACATTCTGATACTTATTCCAGATTCCTTCTAGAGACAGTTAAGATGCGATCCAGATATGGCTGACATTCTGATACTTATTCCAGATCCCTTCTAGAGACAGTTCAGATGTGATCCAGATATGGCTGACATTCTGATACTTATTCCAGATTCCTTCTAGAGACAGTTCAGATACGATCCAGATATGGCTGACATTCTGATACTTATTCCAGATTCCTTCTAGAGACAGTTCAGTTGCGATCTAGATATGGATGACATTCTGATACTTATTCCAGATTCCTTCTAGAGACAGTACAGATGCAATCCAGATATGGCTGACATTCTGATACTTATTCCAGATTCCTTCTAGAGACAGTTCAGATGCGATCCAGATATGGCTGACATTCTGATACTTATTCCAGATTCCTTATAGAGCCAGTTCAGATGCGATCCAGATATGGTTGACATTCTGATACTTATTCCAGATTCCTTCTAGAGACAGTTCAGATGCGATCCAGATATGGATGATGTTGTACCCCAAAATTTTCCCTCCCATATTCTTCAAGAAATTGCCAGGTCAAGCTGCAAGATTCCCCAAGGGTTGTGCAGTGCAACTGTCTCCTATACAGTCAAAACTAGGGTTGGGATTCTGATCAAGAAAATGAAGTTTTCAAAGGCCCAATCAAGTCTCACATGCCTACAAATGTGGTCAAGCATCCTCATATCAAGTTTCAAGGCATTCAGCTCAAAATTGCACAGTCAAAACCCTAAATTGCACTACAGTCAACTGTAGGGGCAAAATGGTCATTTGACAGTCAAAAGTTCAAATTTTTGGTCAACATATCATTTTGAAGCCACAAACATCATTTGATCAATGCTTGATCATGATTCTCAAGATTTGGCTCAGAAATCATCAAAGATGCAAAAGTTACTATATTTGGACAGTTGAAAAAGTCAACTGAAATTGACCAGAGCATAACTTTCACATGGATTATCAGAAAAATTCCATCCAAAGCTCATTTTGAAGAGAAAGACATTTCCTACAACTCATCTTCATACTTCAAGTCCAAGAAATGCTCTCACAAAAAGTTATCAATTTCAACATTATAGGTCATTTTCAAAAGTCAACAAAAAGGGACTTTAAGTCAAAGGCCATAACTTTAGATTGGTAAATCAAAATGACATGGGACCAAAGGCATTGGTTAAAGGACTCAAAGACCTTTCCAAAATGTCCAAGAACATGTGAAAAGCTTAAAAATTGAGCAAGTTATGCCTTGTGGAAGTTGGGAAATATTTGGGAATTTTAAAAAGTCAACATTGATGCAAATGATCCAAAAATGCTAATGGGCCCATTTTTCTTCCAAGTTTCTTCATGCCAAGCCTATGCACGACCATTAGGCCCAAAGGGAAGTATTTTCTCATTTTTTAATTATTTATTTGAATTTATATTAATATTAATTCATTTAAATTATTTAAATACATGAAAAATATAAAGCTTGACCTAAAAAATCTTTTTATGCACATTCTAGACTCAAGATTTCGTGCACATCCCAATATGGCAAGATTTGGTTGATTTGAGCATGATTGAACAAAAATGCACATGGAAAAGATATGAAAAAATCTTGAAAAATCAATTTGCAAAAACCATTGAATGAAAGAGATTTGATTGATATTTTTAACCTAAAAGCTTCTATACATATTCAGAATCACAACCCTAAAGCAATTAGAGAAAAAGCTGCGCAAGAAACCTCATTGTAACATTGAAAAATTGCTTGAAAAACTCAAAACTGAAATCAACTCTAGAGGTCGATTCAAGCCTCCATTCTTGTCTCAATAGCTTCATTGTGGTTCCCTGAACGTGTGCCAACCCCTAACATCAATTCAAACGCAAAGAATCGGTACATTGAACGTGAACTGCACCCAGAAAATTGCCTAATCGTATTTTGGTTTTGAAGCATGATCATTGCATTTTAATTGTATATTCATGTTCCTTACAAAGTTTTAAAGCTAACCATTGTACTTAATTGGATTTTCATGCTGTATATAAGGTTTTGCCATGCGCGAATTCTAGGGTTACAGGTTTGCCAATTTGGGGTTTTTGAGACGAAGCAAAATTAGGGCTCAAGATTACTGCCATTGCACTTAACACGTCCAGACGAAGAGATTCCAACCCTCGCGCTCAATTTATGAGCGTCGAGGGTCTATTCGCTATTTTTTGATATATGGGTTTAGGCAACGCTATGAAAACCGTTGCCTCATGTTTACGTTTCAGAGAAAAGGAAGAAGAAGGATTCGTGGCAGTAGGGGATACGTGGGTTTGAATTTCGCGCGTCTAATTTATTCACATGTTATCTTCTTTTATTATATTTATTTCTTACTTGTATAATCAACGCGCAATAATGGTGTAGTGGTCCAGGTGTTAAGCTTGCAAGGTCCAAGACCTGGGTTCGAACCCCAGGTCTGTACAAATCTCCATAATATTTTTCAATACTCATTCCTATGCAGGCACGGTCTTAAGGACCACCATACGTCCTCCTCATCTATCCATCCACGTGCATGTTTAGAACCAAATCAAAGGCAGGGATTTAAGAAGCGCAATAAACTCCAGTCAACGCTGAAGCAGGCTAGCAAAAAGGTCAGCAAGGCTATAACACAAATGGGCCTGAAGTGCTAAGGCCTTACCTCCAATTTGGGGCTACCCCCCCTGGTTTGCCTTCACTATTTTTATTTATTTATTTTTTATTCTTGTTTTAATTGTTATGTTTATTTTAATTATTGTTTATTTAATTAAATTATTTTTTTTAACAAAATACAAAAATATCATAAATTCAGAAAAAGACAAAAATTTAATAATTATTTTATTTTAATTATTTTTTTTTAATAAATTAATATGTAAATATTTAGTTTTAATTAGGGTGCCATTTTAATTCCTTTTAATAACTAAAAAATCCAAAAAAAATATAGAATTAGGTTAATTGATAATTTTTATACCTTTTAAGTTTTCCTTTTTTTTCACAATATTATTTATTTATTTATTTTATTTTTATAATTAAATGTACATAAGTAAAAATTAGAGTTTAATTTAGGTTGATATAACATTTTCATAATAACTAAAAAAAACAGTAGAATTAGGGTTTGCATTTCAAATTTCATTCTAAAAAATTCTTTTTTCTTTTAAATCTTAAAAAACACAAAAATACCAAAAACATTTAATTTTCATTTTTATCTTAATTCCTTATTAATTCAATTTTTTGCAAAAGGGTCCAACGCCCATTGTTCTAATTATTTTATTTCGCGCATTTACTTTATTGCTTATTATAATTATGTAACTCTCCCAAAGCGATGTAACGATTCTACTTTTCGCACTTTTATTCGCACTTTTATTTTCCGTCAAATCGGGTCCGGTTTAATTTTGGCGATGTGGACCCGCGCCTTTGTAATAGTTTAGGAATTTTATCTTTCCGCACTTTTTAACTGTTAATAAAAAAGGCATGAAAGAATGTATGGACCAAAATAAAAACAACTCGTAGATCACTCTGACATGACAAGATAAATGCAAATGAAAACGACACACAAATCACACACCACCCCTAGGGTACGCCTCACTGTTGCCTTGCCTCGAAAGGTGATCGTCGAGTAGAGGATGTCCTAGTAAGTCCTCATGATCCGGGAACCTGGCATGAGGGTAGCTTCTAAGGTGTCTTCCCATTGCTCTGGTGATCACCATGTCCCGAACCTCGAATTGACCCGAACACCTCCAACGGTGGTGCTACCTACCTCTCAATGGTGGGATGGCACTACTTTAAAGGACATTTACACAGACGAATTCCTTAGGGTAGGTAGACAACTCTAGATACTTGCTCTAAATTTCAAAGACAAATCAAAAATACTTTTCACACCAACACATTTTCAAAAGCTTTCAAAAGCAAATTTTTCAAACACTCTGACGTACGAGTCGAACTGAAATTTTTCAAAGAAACTTTAAACCCACATTGAAAAGCAAACAAACCTTTTTGAAAACACAAGTGAGCAAGTATCTAAGAGCCCATGGATAACCATGGATAGAAAGGGTGCTAACACCTTCCCTTTCTATAACCTACCTCCCGAACCGAGAGCAATCTCTTTAAGGAATTTTTCTGTGCTTTTGTCCTTTCCATTTGGAGAAAATAAAAGACGGTGGCGACTCTTGCTTCCGCGACATTTCGCGAACCAGCGTTAAACAGTCAGTTCCAGATCCACCGATCACAGAACTGGCGACTCTGCTGGAGACTTAACTTAAAGTGAGGTGTACCTTAGGGTTAGTTCATAACTGTGTTTTCAATTGCTTTCCTTGTTTGCTTTAAATTGTGGGACTGTCTTGGGAGTTCTATAGATCCTAACCCGGATCTGGGGATACCTTCTTAGAAAGTAGCAACAAGGCTGTGAGGGAACTGTGCGGGGTATACCGACATGGTTGAAACAGTCTGCTACGTTGATGTGGCACTTTGGTGTGTACCGGTAACCCTTGAGTTCAGTCAAGGAGAGTACGGGGCATCCGCGTGGTGTCGTGAAGCATCAACAGACCTTAGGAACCTTAATTGAACTATCTTGGCCTCTTTAGGGTAGTGAGATAACTGACTTTGGTGCAGTCCGAGGTTGGTTGATACTCGATACTACGCTCAATTGAGGGTTGCTTTCCTGGAATATTTCGGTCGCCAGTTCAGTGGCTAAATCGAAACGATGAACAATGAAAGCAATCCCGTGATATTGGGAACCTTAGAACCCGGTTACTTCTAATAGGACAGGTTGAGCCCACCAACTTCAAGAGGGTAATACCTAGACCCCATGCTGGCCTAAACCCTAAGGGCTTCTCTTGTGTGACTTGCGTGCCTTCGTACTTGCCTATTTGCATGCTTGTTATCTAACACGTAAGCTACTTGCAGGTCTTGTTTATAGTCCTTAATTGGGACTCATAACAGGGTACTAAGTTTCTTGCAGGTCTTGTTTATAGTCCTTAACTAGGACTCATGACAGGGTTTACCAAATTTCTTGCAGGTGTTGTTTATAGTCCTTAACTGGGACTCATAACGGGGTTTACTATCTCTTGCAGGTTTTGTTTATAGTCCTTAATTGGGACTCATAATAAATTATACTGAATTTCTTGCAGGGTTTGTTTATAGTCCTTAGTTGGGGCTCATAACAGGGTTTACCTACATCACCCCATGCATAGCATGACATCATACCATTGCATACATCCTAACCCATTTCAAGGATCTCAAGGGCTTGTGATGCAGGTCATGATAAATCAAACATCTAGCCAGGGGCAAAGAGGATTTATTTTCCTCTAGCCAAGGGTGTCAGGGGCTATGACCCACTGGATATGGTGAGCCTTTGACCCTTGACGAAGGACTCTCAACAAAATGAAGTTCTTACAATCAAGCTACCGGTTCCAAATGCTAACAAATTTCTCTGTTTACCCCGCGAGGTCCTTGAAAACATTACATGCATGTCATACATCTCATTGCATTGCAGGTATCCCTTTGACAGGTTGCTTACCCTTCTCCGCTGTTTATTTCAGCCGATCATCATGAATCCTGAATCATCAGCCGAGCAGACTATCAAGGACCTCCAGGCTCAGAACGCCCAGTTCCAAGAGCTGATCATGAATTTGACTCAGGGGCAACAAGATCTGAAGGCTCTGCTCTTGAAGAAGGACAAGAAGAAGAAGAGGACTGTTTTGTTCAGCCCTAGACGCAGATCTGGGAACATACCGCAAATTGAAACTGAGAGGACAACCCCATCTGTGGGAAAAAGCAGTCATCAAGAGGAAAGGGTGCCCAGTCCAGAGGTCTCTGACAATGAAACAGACTTCGACGACGAACAATACCCTCCGGCTGAGGACAAGTACAAGCAGTTGGAAGACCGTTTGAAGGCTATGGAAATACAACAAGTACCTGGGCTGGATTTCGGGGATCTGGGTTTGTCTACTGGTGTGATCATCCCTCGGAAGTTCAAAGCACCATCCTTTAATAAGTATGACGGGGCGTCTTGCCCCAAGCTGCATCTAAGGTCCTATGTTCGGAAGATTCAGCCATATACGGTGGACAAGAATTTATGGAGCCACTTCTTCCAGGAGAGTCTTTCAGGGACTCATCTCGAATGGTTCTATCAGCTGGATGGGACCAAAGTTCGTAACTGGGAGGAGTTGGCTACTGCTTTCTATAAGCAGTATCAATATAATGCCGACCTTGCCCCTACGCGTACCCAACTCCAGGGTATGTCGTTAGGATCAAGTGAAGGTTTTAAAGAATATGCGCAGAAATGGAGGGATCTTGCTGGAAGGGTACAACCACCTCTGACTGATCGGGAACTTGTCGATATGTTCTTGGGGACCCTGTCTGGTCCGTTCTACAACCACCTAATTGGGAATTCGTCTGCTGGATTTACAGATCTTATCTTGACTGGAGAGCGAATAGAAGCTGGTATCCGGTCTGGGAAAATTCAAGAAGCTGCACATTCTGATAAGAAGCCTCATCAGGGGAAGAAAGAATCCAATGTTGTGCACGGTAAAAAGAGCCGTCATGAGACCGGGGCAATCCAGATCTCCAACCCTGGACCTGCTCAACAAGGACAGGGGCAGCAGCGCAAAGAGAAACGGCAGTACACCAAACTCAACATGTCGTTGGATCAAGCACTGCAACAAATGTTGAAGGCAGGGTTGATCACCTTAAGGGCTCCTCTCCGGAATCCGAACACTTCTGCTCCCAACTATCATCCCAACGATAGGTGCGCATATCATTCAGATAGCCCGGGGCATACTACAGACAACTGCTGGCCTCTCAAGAACAAGATCCAAGATATGATTGACGCCGGAGAGATTCAGTTTGAAGTGCCAGAGACTCCGAACATAATCACTGCTCCGTTGCCCAATCATTGAAGCCTTTTGTTTATTTGAAATTTGAGTTGTATTTTTCATTGCTTATACAAACGATTAATGTCATAGCAAACTCTTTTATGTTATCAATGCATCGCATACGTCTGTTTTGAGAATTAATACAATGGTTTTCATTATGTTCAAATATCTTTTCATATTTTTTCTGATGTCAACTCTGGATCTAAAATTCTAAGCCTCTTGAGGGAGGATGACGAAAACGATACCACGACCTTCACAGTATGCTTTTGAACGGACCCCGCTGATGAAGTACAGGCATTGTTTCAAATCCCTAAACACTGGAGTTATAAGGATGATAATCCCTCGTCAAACCCTCTGAGCCAAAGAAGTAGGAGTTTTTATTTTCGAAATTTAAAACCCTTTATCATAACCTGGGGCAGGGTAGTTCTCTCAGTTGATCCAAGTGCATAACAAATGGCACCAAAGGAGTCCTTACAAAACAAAAGACAGTGATGGTTCTGAATAAATCACAAGGACAGGCAGTCATTATCTCAAACAATGAAAAAACCCATTAAGTCAAAACCTATAAAGGGGACTTACGAAACTGGGGCATCCCGCTGACTGTAATTCCAAAAAAGGAAACAGTTCAGGCAAAAAAAAAAAAAAATAGGGATAACACAATCAAAAAGAAAGAGGTCTTACAAACCCTCAACAAAAAAAGGGAAATGGCTGCCTATTCAAAATAAACTGTCAATGTCCGAATCATCACTGGTATATCAAAGCAAAGACTCAAACAAGGTCTAACGCACGATCAACTGAGCATAGGTTTGGAGGACATCACGAAGAGCGGGTGGGTACAAATAATTTGAGCCTTTATCCTTTGTTTCTTAAACCGTGAACCAGGCCACGTTATAACCCTCAAAAGTCCTAGCTGAAGCATGGGTTAGTTCGAAAGCATACTGTTACGAAGGTATCCTGACTCCTTAAGGCTACGGTAAATACAGAGTTGACATCATGTTTTACAAACATTCACATGTTTTATGAAAAAATGCATTTTCAAAATCTTCAAGACAGACATAAGCTTTGCATTTTTAACATAACTTTGTTTGCATATGACTTTTTGTTTGAACAGTATAGAAGTTTACACGACGAATGTCTAATGAACAGAGGTACCTCCAATCAAGGGGCAGACATGAGCATGGTCCATTATCTGGGGCAATTAAGTCAAGATTCAAGGAATCTCTCAAAAGGCCAAATAGCCTGGGGCAAATCTCCGCCTGAGTCGCTTGGGGCATTCCAACAACGAATATTGCCTGATCAAACACCTTCTGGTGGCATGACAACACAAATTCTAACAGGGGCAACTCCCTACATTCTGAGAGAGCGGACATAGTCGAAAAAAAATACTACGCAAAATCAAAGACCCGCTAGGTCGACGTACCTAGGCAAAAATAAGGGCTTCCCGGCGAACCAAAAGGGTTCGGGCAAAATGAAGGGATGAAATGAAAAAATATGTACACCCGGCAAGTCGAAAACCTGGAAAGGCGGCTTGGGCAAAAATGGGTATCCCGGTGGACTGAAAACCCGAAAGGGCGGTCCAGGCAAAAGTTAGGGATCAAAGCGTACGACTATGTCCTATCATCTTGTCACCCGCCTACCAGAAGAAGGTTTGACTCTCAACAACTATCAGCATCCCACAAGTGCCTCCCCCATAGAAACAGGGGCAATAAAGAATGGTCTAAGCAATCTGATTGTTCTGTCCTCCAAGGTATCAAGGTAAGTTCCGTTGAAGAACATAACCAATACAGTTCAAAACTTCCCCAGAGAATCCAATCCAGTTCCCCAGAAAAAATGGAATTCATATCCCCAAACAACAAGCTTATCCCCAGTCGATTCTGGAAGCTTATCCCCTCGTCGAACACGAACGCGTCGTCCGGCTTGATTTAAAGAGTTATTTCCTTAACAGGATATAACTGGGTTATCCTCAGCCAAAAGCTATGGAAAGAGCGTCCTCGACGAAATCTGCTTACCCCCAGCGAAGTCTATTAACACTTCCAACAACAACGGTATCCCTAGCAAGTTATCAACTTCAGCAAGGCATCCCTATCCCCACAGAGTATTTCTTCCCAGCATGGTCGCTAGAATATCTTTTTTTCCCCGCAGAATCCTCCATTCGCCAAGTTTATTCCCCAACGGAGTTATCTTCGTCTATTGGAATTCTTGCAACTATTCTTCAACATCAGCCCAGGATACGACTTCCCGGCACCCGTCAAGGATTTATTTTCTTAGACAAACATACATTCATAAAACGTCACATACATCATTATAGCATGCATATGCATCATACTACACGAATCTCATTGATTTTGAAGACATACAGTTCATGCATCATGATTTTGCATCCAATTATGTCTCGCCTTTTCAGGAAAAAGATCAATACAAAAATGACTACTATCAAACTATAGATATCCTTCTAGATATAGTTTCAGATATGACCCAGATATGGTGACGTTCTGATGCTGCTCCCAGATTTCCTTCTAGATATAGTTTCAGATATGATCCAGAGATGGTGACGTTCTGATACTGCTTCCAGATTTCCTTCTAGATATAGTTTCGGATATGATCCAGAGATGGTGACGTTCTGATACTGCTTCCAGATTTCCTTCTAGATATAGTTTCGGATATGATCCAGAGATGGTGACGTTCTGATACTGCTTCCAGAATCCCTTCTCGATATAGTTTCAGATATGATCCAGATATGGTGACGTTCTGATGCTGCTTCCAGAATTCTTTCTAGATATAGTTTCGGATATGATCCAGATATGGTGACGTTCTGATGCCGCTTCCAGAATTTTTTCTCGATATAGTTTCGGATATGATCCAGAGATGGTGACGTTCTGATGCTGCTTCCAGATTTCCTTCTAGATATAGTTTCAAATATGATCCAGATATGGTGACGTTCTGATGCTGCTCCCAGATTTCCTTCTAGATATAGTTTCAGATATGATCCAGAGATGGTGACGTTCTGATACTGCTTCCAGATTTCCTTCTAGATATAGTTTCGGATATGATCCAGAGATGGTGACGTTCTGATACTACTTCCAGATTTCCTTCTAGATATAGTTTCGGATATGATCCAGAGATGGTGACGTTCTGATACTGCTTCCAGAATCCCTTCTCGATATAGTTTCAGATATGATCCAGATATGGTGACGTTCTGATGCTGCTTCCAGAATTCTTTCTAGATATAGTTTCGGATATGATCCAGATATAGTGACGTTCTGATGCCGCTTCCAGAATTCTTTCTCGATATAGTTTCGGATATGATCCAGAGATGGTGACGTTCTGATGCTGCTTCCAGATTTCCTTCTAGATATAGTTTCAAATATGATCCAGAGATGGTGACGTTCTGATACTGCTTCCAGATTTCCTTCTAGATATAGTTTCGGATATGATCCAGAGATGGTGACGTTCTGATACTGCTTCCAGATTTCCTTCTAGATATAGTTTCGGATATGATCCAGAGATGGTGACGTTCTGATACTGCTTCCAGAATCCCTTCTCGATATAGTTTCAGATATGATCCAGATATGGTGACGTTCTGATGCTGCTTCCAGAATTCTTTCTAGATATAGTTTCGGATATGATCCAGATATGGTGACGTTCTGATGCCGCTTCCAGAATTCTTTCTCGATATAGTTTCGGATATGATCCAGATATGGTGACGTTCTGATGCTGCTTCCAGATTGCCTTTCAGATGTTCCCCTCTCCGACGGTGTGTGAGGTGGTAATTCCTTTTTCAAGATGTTTCCCTCTCCGGCGATGAGTGTGAGGTGATATTCTCCTATGGTCCCCTCTCCAACGGTGTGTGAGGTGGTAAGTCTTTTTCAGATGGTTCTCTCTCCAACGGTGTGTGAGGTGGTAAGCCCTTTTCAGATGGTTCCCTCTCCGACGACGAGTGTGAGGTAATAGTCTCTTATGGTTCCCTCTCCAACGGTGTGTGAGGTAGTAATCCCTTTTTCAGATGTTTCCCTCTCCGACGATGAGTGTGAGGTGATATTCTCCTATGGTTCCCTCTCCAACGGTGTGTGAGGTAGTAATCCCTTTCTCAGATGTTTCCCTCTCCGACGATGAGTGTGAGGTGATCATTCCTTTCAGATTATAATTGCCTATGATTCTCTGCCCAATACTGCGAAGATAATAACCCCCTTCAAGATTTTTCTCAACGAGCGTTGTTGAAGTTAAAGTCATCCAAGGTTCTCTTATCATTCATGCTAAGGCAGTAACCATTCCTGGGTCTTTCATCAGCGTTTGAAGCTCCAGACTCAGCTCCTGTAACCAGTCAGGACACCTCTATACCAAGCATCTAAAATCAGCTCCTGCAACGTGTCAGGTACTCATCTTTTTCTTTTGCAGGTATGCAGGTTCTCGCTAAGGAATCTCCTACGCGATCAACATCCAGATGGCATCTATAAGCCCATCATCCTATCCAGCAACCTCTAAATGGCATCTGTAAGTCCATTCCACCATCACTATTACTATGTGAGCGCAAATTTCTGGGCACTCTAGTGTCCAATCATCTTCTACCCTCGAATTACGAAAGGCACGTCAGCCAATCTGCATCCTCAGGTCTAAGAAGATTGAACAGGGGCAACTGTTGTACCCCAAAATTTGCCCTCCCATATTCTTTAAGAAATTGCCAGGTCAAGCTGCAAGATTCCCCAAGGGTTGTGCAGTGCAACTGTCTCCTATACAGTCAAAACTAGGGTTGGGATTATGATCAAGAAAATGAAGTTTTCAAAGGCCCAATCAAGTCTCACATGCCTACAAATGTGGTCAAGCATCCTCATATCAAGTTTCAAGGCATTCAGCTCAAAATTGCACAGTCAAAACCCTAAATTGCACTACAGTCAACTGTAGGGGCAAAATGGTCATTTGACAGTCAAAAGTTCAAATTTTTGGTCAACATATCATTTTGAAGCCACAAACATCATTTGATCAATGCTTGATCATGATTCTCAAGATTTGGCTCAGAAATCATCAAAGATGCAAAAGTTACTATATTTGGACAGTTGAAAAAGTCAACTGAAATTGACCAGAGCATAACTTTCACATGGATTATCAGAAAAATTCCATCCAAAGCTCATTTTGAAGAGAAAGACATTTCCTACAACTCATCTTCATACTTCAAGTCCAAGAAATGCTCTCACAAAAAGTTATCAATTTCAACATTATAGGTCATTTTCAAAAGTCAACAAAAAGGGACTTTAAGTCAAAGGCCATAACTTGAGATTGGTAAATCAAAATGACATGGGACCAAAGGTATTGGTTAAAGGACTCAAAGACCTTTCCAAAATGTCCAAGAACATGTGAAAAGCTTATAAATTGAGCAAGTTATGCCTTGTGGAAGTTGGGAAATTTTTGGGAATTTTGAAAAGTCAACATTGATGCAAATGATCCAAAAATGCTAATGGGCCCATTTTTCTTCCAAGTTTCTTCATGCCAAGCCTATGCACGACCATTAGGCCCAAAGGGAAGTATTTTCTCATTTTTTAATTATTTATTTGAATTTATATTAATATTAATTCATTTAAATTATTTAAATACATGAAAAATATAAAGCTTGACCTAAAAAATCTTTTTATGCACATTCTAGACTCAAGATTTCGTGCACATCCCAATATGGCAAGATTTGGTTGATTTGAGCATGATTGAACAAAAATGCACATGGAAAAGATATGAAAAAATCTTGAAAAATCAATTTGCAAAAACCATTGAATGAAAGAGATTTGATTGATATTTTTAACCTAAAAGCTTCTATACATATTCAGAATCACAACCCTAAAGCAATTAGAGAAAAAGCTGCGCAAGAAACCTCATTGTAACATTGAAAAATTGCTTGAAAAACTCAAAACTGAAATCAACTCTAGAGGTCGATTCAAGCCTCCATTCTTGTCTCAATAGCTTCATTGTGGTTCCCTGAACGTGTGCCAACCCCTAACATCAATTCAAACGCAAAGAATCGGTACATTGAACGTGAACTGCACCCAGAAAATTGCCTAATCGTATTTTGGTTTTGAAGCATGATCATTGCATTTTAATTGTATATTCATGTTCCTTACAAAGTTTTAAAGCTAACCATTGTACTTAATTGGATTTTCATGCTATATATAAGGTTTTGCCATGCGCGAATTCTAGGGTTACAGGTTTGCCAATTTGGGGTTTTTGAGACGAAGCAAAATTAGGGCTCAAGATTACTGCCATTGCACTTAACACGTCCAGACGAAGAGATTCCAACCCTCGCGCTCAATTTATGAGCGTAGAGGGTCTATTCGCTATTTTTTGATATATGGGTTTAGGCAACGCTATGAAAACCGTTGCCTCATGTTTACGTTTCAGGGAAAAGGAAGAAGAAGGATTCGTGGCAGTAGGGGATACGTGGGTTTGAATTTCGCGCGTCTAATCTATTCATATGTTATCTTCTTTTATTATATTTATTTCTTACTTGTATAATCAACGCGCAATAATGGTGTAGTGGTCCAGGTGTTAAGCTTGCAAGGTCCAAGACCTGGGTTCGAACCCCAGGTCTGTACAAATCTCCATAATATTTTTCAATACTCATTCCTATGCAGGCACGGTCTTAAGGACCACCATACGTCCTCCTCATCTATCCATCCACGTGCATGTTTAGAACCAAATCAAAGGCAGGGATTTAAGAAGCGCAATAAACTCCAGTCAACGCTGAAGCAGGCTAGCAAAAAGGTCAGCAAGGCTATAACACAAATGGGCCTGAAGTGCTAAGGCCTTACCTCCAATTTGGGGCTACCCCCCCTGGTTTGCCTTCACTATTTTTATTTATTTATTTTTTATTCTTGTTTTAATTGTTATGTTTATTTTAATTATTGTTTATTTAATTAAATTATTTTTTTTAACAAAATACAAAAATATCATAAATTCAGAAAAAGACAAAAATTTAATAATTATTTTATTTTAATTATTTTTTTTTAATAAATTAATATGTAAATATTTAGTTTTAATTAGGGTGCCATTTTAATTCCTTTTAATAACTAAAAAATCCAAAAAAAATATAGAATTAGGTTAATTGATAATTTTTATACCTTTTAAGTTTTCCTTTTTTTTCACAATATTATTTATTTATTTATTTTATTTTTATAATTAAATGTACATAAGTAAAAATTAGAGTTTAATTTAGGTTGATATAACATTTTCATAATAACTAAAAAAAACAGTAGAATTAGGGTTTGCATTTCAAATTTCATTCTAAAAAATTCTTTTTTCTTTTAAATCTTAAAAAACACAAAAATACCAAAAACATTTAATTTTCATTTTTATCTTAATTCCTTATTAATTCAATTTTTTGCAAAAGGGTCCAACGCCCATTGTTCTAATTATTTTATTTCGCGCATTTACTTTATTGCTTATTATAATTATGTAACTCTCCCAAAGCGATGTAACGATTCTACTTTTCGCACTTTTATTCGCACTTTTATTTTCCGTCAAATCGGGTCCGGTTTAATTTTGGCGATGTGGACCCGCGCCTTTGTAATAGTTTAGGAATTTTATCTTTCCGCACTTTTTAACTGTTAATAAAAAAGGCATGAAAGAATGTATGGACCAAAATAAAAACAACTCGTAGATCACTCTGACATGACAAGATAAATGCAAATGAAAACGACACACAAATCACACACCACCCCTAGGGTACGCCTCACTGTTGCCTTGCCTCGAAAGGTGATCGTCGAGTAGAGGATGTCCTAGTAAGTCCTCATGATCCGGGAACCTGGCATGAGGGTAGCTTCTAAGGTGTCTTCCCATTGCTCTGGTGATCACCATGTCCCGAACCTCGAATTGACCCGAACACCTCCAACGGTGGTGCTACCTACCTCTCAATGGTGGGATGGCACTACTTTAAAGGACATTTACACAGACGAATTCCTTAGGGTAGGTAGACAACTCTAGATACTTGCTCTAAATTTCAAAGACAAATCAAAAATACTTTTCACACCAACACATTTTCAAAAGCTTTCAAAAGCAAATTTTTCAAACACTCTGACGTACGAGTCGAACTGAAATTTTTCAAAGAAACTTTAAACCCACATTGAAAAGCAAACAAACCTTTTTGAAAACACAAGTGAGCAAGTATCTAAGAGCCCATGGATAACCATGGATAGAAAGGGTGCTAACACCTTCCCTTTCTATAACCTACCTCCCGAACCGAGAGCAATCTCTTTAAGGAATTTTTCTGTGCTTTTGTCCTTTCCATTTGGAGAAAATAAAAGACGGTGGCGACTCTTGCTTCCGCGACATTTCGCGAACCAGCGTTAAACAGTCAGTTCCAGATCCACCGATCACAGAACTGGCGACTCTGCTGGAGACTTAACTTAAAGTGAGGTGTACCTTAGGGTTAGTTCATAACTGTGTTTTCAATTGCTTTCCTTGTTTGCTTTAAATTGTGGGACTGTCTTGGGAGTTCTATAGATCCTAACCCGGATCTGGGGATACCTTCTTAGAAAGTAGCAACAAGGCTGTGAGGGAACTGTGCGGGGTATACCGACATGGTTGAAACAGTCTGCTACGTTGATGTGGCACTTTGGTGTGTATCGGTAACCCTTGAGTTCAGTCAAGGAGAGTACGGGGCATCCGCATGGTGTCGTGAAGCATCAACAGACCTTAGGAACCTTAATTGAACTATCTTGGCCTCTTTAGGGTAGTGAGATAACTGACTTTGGTGCAGTCTGAGGTTGGTTGATACTCGATACTACGCTCAATTGAGGGTTGCTTTCCTGGAATATTTCGGTCGCCAGTTCAGTGGCTAAATCGAAACGATGAACAATGAAAGCAATCCCGTGATATTGGGAACCTTAGAACCCGGTTACTTCTAATAGGACAGGTTGAGCCCACCAACTTCAAGAGGGTAATACCTAGACCCCATGCTGGCCTAAACCCTAAGGGCTTCTCTTGTGTGACTTGCGTGCCTTCGTACTTGCCTATTTGCATGCTTGTTATCTAACACGTAAGCTACTTGCAGGTCTTGTTTATAGTCCTTAATTGGGACTCATAACAGGGTACTAAGTTTCTTGCAGGTCTTGTTTATAGTCCTTAACTAGGACTCATGACAGGGTTTACCAAATTTCTTGCAGGTGTTGTTTATAGTCCTTAACTGGGACTCATAACGGGGTTTACTATCTCTTGCAGGTTTTGTTTATAGTCCTTAATTGGGACTCATAATAAAGTATACTGAATTTCTTGCAGGGTTTGTTTATAGTCCTTAGTTGGGGCTCATAACAGGGTTTACCTACATCACCCCATGCATAGCATGACATCATACCATTGCATACATCCTAACCCATTTCAAGGATCTCAAGGGCTTGTGATGCAGGTCATGATAAATCAAACATCTAGCCAGGGGCAAAGAGGATTTATTTTCCTCTAGCCAAGGGTGTCAGGGGCTATGACCCACTGGATATGGTGAGCCTTTGACCCTAGAGACAGTTCAGATGCGATCCAGATATGGCTGACATTCTAATACTTATTCTAAATTCCTTCTAGAGACAGTTCAGATGCGATCCAGATATGGCTGACATTCTGATACTTATTCTAGATTCCTTCTAGAGACAGTTCAGATGCGATCCAGATATGGCTGACATTCTGATACTTATTCCAGATTCCTTCTAGAGACAGTTCAGATGCGATCCAGATATGGCTGACATTCTGATACTTATTCCAGATTCCTTCTAGAGACAGTTAAGATGCGATCCAGATATGGCTGACATTCTGATACTTATTCCAGATCCCTTCTAGAGACAGTACAGATGTGATCCAGATATGGCTGACATTCTGATACTTATTCCAGATTCCTTCTAGAGATAGTTCAGATGCGATCCAGATATGGCTGACATTCTGATACTTATTCCAGATTCCTTCTAGAGACAGTTCAGTTGCGATCCAGATATGGATGACATTCTGATACTTATTCCACATTCCTTCTATAGACAATTCAGATGCAATCCAGATATGGCTGACATTCTGATACTTATTCCAGATTCCTTCTAGAGACAGTTCAGATGCGATCCAGATATGGCTGACATTCTGATACTTATTCCAGATTCCTTATAGAGCCAGTTCAGATGCGATCCAGATATGGCTGACATTCTGATACTTATTCCAGATTCCTTCTAAAGACAGTTCAGATGCGATCCAGATATGGCTGACATTCTGATACTTATTCCAGATTCCTTCTAGAGACAGTTCAGATGCGATCCAGATATGGCTGACATTCTGATACTTATTCCAGATTCCTTCTAGAGACAGTTCAGATGCGATCCAGATATGGCTGACATTCTGATACTTATTCCAGATTTCTTCTAGAGACAGTTCAGATGCGATCCAGATATGGCTGACATTCTGATACTTATTCTAAATTCCTTCTAGAGACAGTTCAGATGCAAACCAGATATGGCTGACATTCGGATACTTATTCCAGATTCCTTCTAGAGACAGATCAGATGCGATCCAGATATGGCTGACATTCTGATACTTATTCTAGATTCCTTCTAGAGACAGTTCAGATGCGATCCAGATATGGCTGACATTCTGATACTTATTCCAGATTCCTTCTAGAGACAGTTCAGATGCGATCCAGATATGGCTGACATTCTGATACTTATTCCAGATTCCTTCTAGAGACAGTTCAGATGCGATCCAGATATGGCTGACATTCTGATACTTATTCCAGATTCCTTCTAGAGACAGTTCAGATGCGATCCAGATATGGCTGACATTCTGATACTTATTCTAAATTCCTTCTAGAGACAGTTCAGATGCGAACCAGATATGGCTGACATTCTGATACTTATTCCAGATTCCTTCTAGATACAGATCAGATGCGATCCAGATATGGCTGACATTCTGATACTTATTCCAGATTCCTTCTAGAGACAGTTCAGATGCGATCCAGATATGGCTGACATTCTGATACTTATTCCAGATTCCTTCTAGAGACAGTTCAGATGCGATCCAGATATGGCTGACATTCTAATACTTATTCTAAATTCCTTCTAGAGACAGTTCAGATGCGATCCAGATATGGCTGACATTCTGATACTTATTCTAGATTCCTTCTAGAGACAGTTCAGATGCGATCCAGATATGGCTGACATTCTGATACTTATTCCAGATTCCTTCTAGAGACAGTTCAGATGCGATCCAGATATGGCTGACATTCTGATACTTATTCTAGATTCCTTCTAGAGACAGTTAAGATGTGTTCCAGATATGGCTGACATTCTGATACTTATTCCAGATCCCTTCTAGAGACAGTACAGATGTGATCCAGATATGGCTGACATTCTGATACTTATTCCAGATTCCTTCTAGAGACAGTTCAGATGCGATCCAGATATGGCTGACATTCTGATACTTATTCCAGATTCCTTCTAGAGACAGTTCAGTTGCGATCCAGATATGGATGACATTCTGATACTTATTCCACATTCCTTCTAGAGACAGTTCAGATGCAATCCAGATATGGCTGACATTCTGATACTTATTCCAGATTCCTTCTAGAGACAGTTCAGATGCGATCCAGATATGGCTGACATTCTGATACTTATTCCAGATTCCTTATAGAGCCAGTTCAGATGCGATCCAGATATGGCTGACATTCTGATACTTATTCCAGATTCCTTCTAGAGACAGTTCAGATGCGATCCAGATATGGCTGACATTCTGATACTTATTCCAGATTCCTTCTAGAGACAGTTCAGATGCGATCCAGATATGGCTGACATTCTGATACTTATTCCAGATTCCTTCTAGAGACAGTTCAGATGCGATCCAGATATGGCTGACATTCTGATACTTATTCCAGATTTCTTCTAGAGACAGTTCAGATGCGATCCAGATATGGCTGACATTCTGATACTTATTCTAAATTCCTTCTAGAGACAGTTCAGATGCGAACCAGATATGGCTGACATTCTGATACTTATTCCAGATTCCTTCTAGAGACAGATCAGATTCGATCCAGATATGGCTGTCATTCTGATACTTATTCTAGATTCCTTCTAGAGACAGTTCAGATGCGATCGAGATATGGCTGACATTCTGATACTTATTCCAGATTCCTTCTAGAGACAGTTCATATGCGATCTAGATATGGCTGACATTCTGATACTTATTCTAAATTCCTTCTAGAGACAGTTCAGATGCAATCTAGATATGGATGACATTCTAATACTTATTCTAGATTCCTTCTAAATACAATCCAGATATGATCCATATTCGGATGTCATTCTGTCACTCATTCAAAATACAGTCCAGATACGATCCAGATTCGGATGTCATTCTGTCACTAATTCAAAATACAATCCAGATACGATCCAGATTCAAATGTCATTTTGTCACTCATTCAAAATACAGTCTAGATACGATCCAGATTCGGATGTCATTCTGTCACTCATTCAAAATACAGTCCAGATACGATCCAGATTTGGATGCCATTTTGTCACTCATTCAAAATACAGTCCAGATACGATCCCGATTCGGATGTCATTCTGTCACTCATTCAAAATACAGTCCAGATACGATCCAGATTCGGATGTCATTCTGTCACTCATTCAAAATACAGTCCAGATACGATCCAGATTCAGATGTCATTCTGTCACTCGTTCAAAATACAGTCCAGATACGATCTAGATTCGGATGTCATTCTGTCACTCATTATACAGTCTAGATACGATCCAGATTCAGATGTCATTCTGTCACTCATTCAAAATATAGTCTAGATACGATCCAGATTCGGATGTCATTCTATCACTCATTCAAAATAAAGTCCAGATACGATCTAGATTCGGATGTCATTCTGTCACTCATTCAAAATACAATCCAGATACGATCCAGATTTAGATGTCATTTTGTCACTCATTCAAAATACAGTCCAGATACGATCCAGATTCAGATGTCATTCTGTCACTCATTCAAAATACAGTCCAGATACGATCCAGATTCGGATGTCATTCTGTCACTCATTCAAAATACAGTCCAGATACGATCCAGATTCGAATGTCATTCTGTCACTCATTCAAATACAATCCAACAATTATTTCTGGATGGCATCTTTAAGCCAATCTCCAACAACTATCCATCATCTCTCCAAATGGCATCTTTAAGCCCATTCTCTACATAATCAACTAACACATCTTCAAGTGAAAATTTTCTGGGCACTCTAGTGTTCAGTCATCTTCCACCTTCAAGTCACGAACGACAAAACTGCCAATCTAACTCTTCAGGTTCAAGAAGATTGAACAGGGGCAGCTGTTGTACCCCAAAATTTGCCCTCTGAATTCTCAAGGCCTTTCTTACAAGGATTTTCAAGGTTCAAGCTTGAACAAATGCATTGGGATTTTCCGATACCAAAATTAAAAGGAGACTGTCAAAAAGGGAGAAAACAGATAAAAATAACATTTTGACAAATTTGGAGAAAAACATGTCTCCTTCGATTTAGCACCCTTCGACTGACTCTAAGCCTCCTTCGAATGCAAGTTTAAGTACATCCTTCGTTTGGATTGGAAACATCCTTCGAATGCAACTTGGATATGTCCTTCATGTTGAACTTAAAGCCTCCTTCGAGTGCAAGTTTAGAAACACCCTTCGATTCAGAAGCCAGGAACTTCCCTCACACTAAAAGGCAATGACTCCCTTTATGATTGTTTCGAGCCAAGCTTCGATTGGGCAATATGCTTCCTTCGAGCATGAGCTTTCGATTTGGCAATATGTTTTCTTCGATACAAGCTTCGATTGGGCATTAGCTTGTTTCGACCACAAGGCTTCAACAAAACATTGACTACGTTTGTACTAGCTTCGACTGGACAACATTTAGTGTGTTGCATTTCCATTCTAACAAACTTCAGCACATGGTTGATGGCCCCTTCAAATGATGCACAAAGGTGATTTGTTCAAAGGACACTTGTTGGAGGAAAGTCGAACAATATGTTTGGAAGAAGAATCTGGTCGAAGGAGAGTCAAAATGAAAGGATGAAATATTCAAAGATGCTTGCTGCCAAGTTCAGGCATGGTACACTGGCCAAAACTGCTGCACAACAGTCTTGAAACACTGCCCCATTCTTGCACCGAAATAGCATACGAGCACTGTCCCTCAAAGGCTACAAAGAGCAGTTTACTCAAATTGTTCAAATTATTTTGTTTTCCCTCCAAAAACTTCAGCCAACTTTGCCTAAAAATAAGAGGTTCCAACACATGTTTAAGGAGGATCTTTGGACCAGAGGAACGAATCCCCCAAATTTTCTCAAACACAATAAAACTCTCAAGTTCATCAACACTTTAGAAATCAAAAAAACCCAGAATCCCAAACACTCACCTCTTTCGATTCTGAAGAACATCCCACACATAGAAGTTTGTTCAAACTCAAAGACAACCTTGTGTGGTAACTCTTCGAACCAAAAGCAAACCCCCTGTGACTACTCTTTGAATTCCAAAAACGTCCAGGTAGAAGTTCAATTTCGAATCCCACATCCATTCAATGCCTGAAGCAAGGTAAGTCACTCTTACCCTTGAACCTTTCGTTTCATGGCATAGTATGTGAATAATCTTCCCTTTCATTTCAAAACATGTACATAACACTTTGGTTCTTTTTGTTTCCACCTACTTGATATGTTTTCAGAGCTAACCCCTTTCATTTTGCTGCTTGTTTACTTAAATATTCATTAAGTATTAACTGATTGTAAGGCAATACTAGCATGGCCTTATGCCATGTTGCTGTTCAAAAAGTTCAAACGAAAGAAACAGGAGACAGGAGTATGAAACGAAGCCTTTGGTTTCCACACTGACTTCCAGGCCCAGCCAGAGACACACTCACACTGATTTCACTGGCCCAATCGAAAAAGGCAACAAGGCAGAAATGCCCAGCCAGAGGCACACTTGCACTAAGTCCAGGCTCAGACGAAAGGCACTCCCATGCTGGTGCCAACCTCCAATCGAAGTACATGACCTGACTGGTGCCAAAGCCCAATCGAAGGCCATGACCTCACTGGTGCGAACTCCCAATCGAAGGAAGCCTAGAAATGAAAATCGAAGGCCGCTCCTGCCCAAATCGAAGGAGCTCATTTTTTCTTCTTTTCATCTTATTTTTTTCCTTTATATTCTTCTACACTTCAATATGGTTGTAATAGTGTAGGATATTTATTTGCTACATTTTTATTGCTTTATACAAATGCTAGTAAATAGGTGTGTATGGAAAGATAAAACCAACAAGTAGGAAACCCCTAATCAAGACAAAATTCATGCAAATCAAACACACTATTCACACATGCACCCTTAGGGTAATTCCACTTGTTGCCTCGGAAAATGCAATCATCTCCCTCGAGTATGAGACACTCTAGCAATTGTCCCTTCGATAAACAAATATCGTAGTCCCTCGATGACCCTGGATGTTGCCTTCGATAAAACGATCTCGTCCCTTACGAAATTGCTAGAGCGTCTCACAAGTTGCCTTCAATGATTGCATACGATGACCCGCGCCTGTCCTGTTAACATCCTAATACAAGGTTGTTCACCAAATACATTGGTGAAGCAACACTGTTAAAAGGGTTAAAAACATAAGAAAGATCTTTGAGTAAAATAGGGTAGATAGCTCTTAGTTACTTGATCAAAAATCTTGCAAAACATCCTTGCCATTTTTCAAACACACTTCACAACACAACTTCAAAAACAATTTCCAAAAACTTTCAAAAAAACATTGAATTATCTTTTCAAAAAGACATACACCTTTGTATATACTCAAACAAGAGTCATTACAAAGGTTGCCTAGACAAGGCATCTTTTTCAAAACATTTTCAAAACCACACACACAAAGCACCATTTCAAGCAATTGAAAAGCAAAGGCAAGTGATCTAAAACAAGTAACTAAGAGCCCATGGATAACCATGGATGAAAAGGGTTCTAGCACCTTCCCTTTTCATAATCTACCCCCCGAACCCACGAAAACATCTCAAAGGTCTTTCCTGTGCTTTTTGACCTTTCCTTAGGATAAAATAAAAAGTCGGTGGCGACTATTGCTAAACCGAACAAGTGCGAAAACAAACGCAAATCCCAAGTCAGTTCTCCCACCGTATCACAAAGTGGTTTTGAAAACTTTGTTCGAAAAGTGTAAGTGTGAAAAGCTTTTGTTTTTTGAAAGAGAAAGTATCTAAGAACCATCTACCTACTCGAAAAAGGAATCGTTCTATACTAATTTCCTTTAGACAATGCTATCCCACTATTGATGAGTGGGTAGCACCATCGTTGGAGTTTAAGGGTCAATTCAAATGCGGGACTTACGGTCACCAAAGCAATGTTAGGACGCCTTAGCGGTAACCCTAATGTCTTAGATCATTTGTTTGAGGCAACAACATCCGAGGTAACCATTTCGAGGCGACTATGATCTTTTAGACAAGAGAGCGCATGTGCGAGTGTGTCATTTTCAGTTATTTTTATCTTTGTACATGTTAAGAGTGATCTAATTTGATTTTAGGTTAAAGCATTCAGTCTTGTCATGCAACCCTATTATCAAACATCTAACAGTTATAATTTGCGGAAAATAAAATGCGGAATTTAAATTACAAGTCGTCGGGTATTTACATCGCCAAAGACAAACCCTTTGAAAATAAATAAAGCGATAAAAATAAATAAAATTCCTATTTACTATTAAAATCCGAGAGCAAGTACATTATTGGTAAAAGAAAGTAAATCGCGTGTGGGAAATTAAGTCGAGCGCCTGATTAGGGTTTTGACCCTTTTGATTAAAGAAAATATCTTTTTGATGTTTTTTATTTTAAGAAACAAATTAACCTAAATTAATTACTAAATTAAATTAATAAATTAATAAATTAATTAAATGAAAAAATAAATTATTTTTGGAGTTTTATTATTTTAAGAAAGAAATTATAATAATTAAATTAATGGTTAAAAATAACAAAGTCTAATTAATTTTAATTACTTTTCAAAAGAAATTAAAGTTCTCTAATTTAAACCTAATTAATTAATAAATTTATTAAGAAAAATAAAAGATTAAAATTTGATTTGAAATAAAAAAATATTTTTTTGTGATTTTATTTTATGAGAAAAAGAATTTTGATTGGTTAGAAATTAAATAAAACTATTAAATAATTAATAAAGACAAAATAAATAAAATAGAAAAGAGAAGTGTATTGAGCCTGAAATGAGGGTGTTGGTAGCAATTCTGAAGCCCAATTGCAGCTGGCCTTTGTTGACTTTTTGGAATCCAGTGGTCATGCGTGGACTTGGACTATGGTGGACATCCACTCCTAGACCACAAGATCTGGCCTTTCGCCATCTGGCTATTGCATGGATGAGGATGTATGGTGTTCTACAAGCTCATGCGCGCATGGGAGTACCTTAAGAGAAAAAATATTGAAAAAGTGCGACACATGGGATTCGAACCCAGGTCCTGAAGGAGTTTACACGTACATGCTTGCCACTATGCTGTGATGGTTTGTTTGTTAGTATAATGGAAAGAGTGTATAATATGATAAAATAAGTCAATGGCCAGAAAAATAAAAAAGAACGCGAGCAATATTTGAAAGGGCCAATGGATGGGGGACACATCATCGTCCTTGTCCTGAAACCTGTAAAAGATTACCTGCGGATTTGAATCCGCAGCTAAAAATGAAGGCTTGTCCTAAAATCTTCTCTAGGCCATATAAATCCATTCCAAGAACATGGTTGGGTTCGTTATGGCCTCCTGATCAAAGCTATTCCCTTCTTGTGGATCAATTATTCCTGAAATAGAAAACCCCAAAAATGCTTCCAAGAACCCTAGCTATGGCGTTTCGCATTACAGGTTAGGTAAACAAAATTAAATGATGCAAATAGCTTGGAAATGTTGTGAGGATTACAAATATTCAAGTAATTTTCATTATAGATGCAAGAATGGAGAGTTTCGATTTCAAGAACAGAGCTGGGTTTCGTGACACTTACAGCGCGTTTGGACGTCTGAAAAAGCTTGCTTTTGATTGGCTTAGCTTGAGTGAATGCCCAGGAAGCGATTGAGACAGGTCTTGGCCTCTGAAAATGCCTCCAACTATGATTTCGATCTCAAGCTTTTTAGTGAATTTTTCAAATCTTGTTCTGCCTCTCTCTGTAATTTCCAACCCTTGTTTTGTATCCTCTGGCTTGCTTATGTAATGCTCATTGTATTAGGTCAACAAAACTGATCCAAATCTTCTCCTATCAATGCTTGCATATTTGATTTTATCTCCCTTTACAAACTTGCCAATTTTGCCTAATTTCAATCTTTTTGCACATGATTTGGTGTGATTCGAATTTGATGATGATAAAGTTGCAATCAAAGCCTGAAATATCCAAAAAATCTTGTGTTATCAAAGCATTGGATTTTATATGATTTTATTTGATTAAAAATGAATAAATTCAATTAAAATTCAAATTAAATAATAAAAGTAAAATATGGGCTCATGGATGAAGCTAGGACACGTGGGCAATGATGCAAGCTCAAATCAAGTGGAAAAGAATGGGCCCATTTGACAAAACTTGAAGTTTTGGGGATAGTTGACTTTTGGCAATTTTGCAAAAATGTCCAACTTCAACAATGCATAACTTCTTCAATTTTGAACTTTTGGAGGTGTTCTTGGACTTTTTAGAAAGCTTGAGATGTCCTCTAACCAAAATTTTGGTCTCATATCATTTTGATATTCTATGCTCACGTTATAAGCTTTGGAAAAAAAGGTGTTTTTGTTGACTTTCAAAAATGACCTATAATGTCCAGGTTTATAACTTCTTGTGAGTGCATTTTTTGCTCTTGGGGTATGAAGATGGATTGTAGTAAATTGCATCCTCTTCAAAATGGGCTTTGGATGGGTCATTTCTCATAAATAATGATAAAGTCATGCTTGGTCAAAGTTGAGTTGACTTTTCCTACAAAACCCTAATTTAGCAACTTTTGAGTAATGATGAATTTTGAGCAATCCTTGATGAATCATGATCAACTCTTGATCAAATGATTAAATATCCTTCAAAATGAGAATTTTGACAAAAAAAACTTGAAGTTTGACTGTTTATAGGTCACAGTTGACTTTTGTCCTAGCATAGTCGATTTTTGGACCCTTGAGCAATTGACTGAGCAAACTTCCTCTACAAGGCTTGAAATTTGACATGTATGATCTTGAGAACATATTAGGACATTGGGGAGAATTTGAGGTAACTTGGACTCAAGGATCTTGATGCAACATAAAACCGTAATTTGGGGTGAACTGCCTTAGGAGATAGCTTGTCTGACATCTTGAGCAACCTTGAGCCACTTGAAGATTTTTCTTGCAATGTTTTTGAGAAATATGAGAGGGAAAATTTTGGGGTACAACACATATGATGCTTCATGATGTCCATGATTTTATGAACAAGTATATATGTACAAACAAATCACACAAGTTCCTAGTTTAGGCTTGCATGGGGTTTCATAGGTAAGTACCCTATTGAAGTTTAGTTGGCTCAACCTGTCCTAGAAATAGTAACCGGGTTCTAAGGAGCTCAATATCACTGGGTTGTTTTCTGTGTTCATTGTTTCAGTTTAGCCAATTTACTGGCGACCAAAATATTCCAAGAAAATAACCCTCAATGAGTGTAGTATCGAGTATCTACCCACTTCGGACTGCACCAAAGCCGGTCATCTCACTACATCCTAAAAGGCCAAGTTGGTCAAGTAAAGGTTCTAAAAGTCCATTAGTGCTTCATGACATCACTCAGCTGCCCCGTATTCTCTTTGATTAACTCAAAGGCTACCGGTACCCACAAATATGTCGCACTAATATAGCTATTGCTTCAACCATGTCGGTATACCCCACACAGTTTCCACAACCTATTGCTATTTACCTATGAATGTTTCCCAAATCCGGGTAGAGGATTCAAACCCAAACGATAGAACCAAAGTGTAAAGAAAACAAATCAAGCAAGATAAGCATGTAAAGGTGATCTAAAAACCCTAAGGTAACCCCACTTTTATTTTCCATCCCCAGCAGAGTCGCCAGTTCTGTGATACGGTGGGAGAACTGACTTGAGGTTTTACGTTTGTGTTTGCAAATGTTGCGGTTTAGCAAGAGTTGCCACCGACTTTTATTTTATCCAAAAGGAAAGGTAAAAAAGCACATGAAAGACCTTTGAGATTGTTTTTGAGTTCGGGGGGTAGATTATGAAAAGGGAAGGTGCTAGCACCCTTTTCATCCATGGTTTTCCATGGGCTCTTAGTTACTTGTTTTAGATCACTTGCTTTTGCTTTTCAATTGTTTGAAGTGGTGCTTTGTGTGGTTTTGAAAGTATTTTGAAATGAGGCCATCGTTTTGGCAATCTATGTAATGATTCTTGTTTGTAAGAATGTATACAAAGATGTTTGTCTTTTGAAAAATGTTTCAATGTTTGAAAGTTTGTTTGGAAAATGTTTTGAAATTGTGTATGTGTTTTTAAAAATAACAAGGATGGTTTGCAAATTGATCAAGTATCTAGAAGCATCTACCTACTCAAAAGTCTTTCCTACACATTTTTATTCCTTTGAAATTGTTGTTTTACCATTGTATTTGGTAAACAACCCTATCTTTGGATGTTAAACGGGATGGGCGTGGGTCATCGTATGACCATGATAGCAATGGTGCCAAGTATCTTAGCAAGTTTTTAGGGACTAAGATCATTTGTTTTTAGGCAACTTGTTTGATAGCGTCATCGAGGGACTATGATCTTTTGTTTTGTTTTGTTTTTCCAAGATACCTAACATGCATACTATGGCCATGTTTTAAGGCAACCAAGTGGATGAAACCCTAGGGGTGCTTGTGTGCAATGTGTTACCATTTTTCATGCATTTTTGTCTTGTATTAGGTCATGCTATTTGTTTTGATTTTTGGTCTTTGCATACAAAACCCTAGTTTACTATCATGGTATATGAAAGCAATAAAATGCGTAAAGTAAATCTAAACTATTACAACAATATTATGGGAAGGGGATACAAGTTTTGAATAGAGGATATTGCTCAAAATAAAACCCTAAAACTATTACAACCAAATTGAATTTATACAATAAATAAATGAACAATTATTTAAATGTGCAATAAAATGTAAATATGCAAAAGATGTTTTTGTATTGATTTTATGTATGTAAAAATAAATTTATTTAAGTCTTAAAATAAGAAAAATAAAATGATTATTTTTGAAAGGGTGAAAACCCTAATTTTTGCTTTAAAAGAAAATATTGTTTTCTAATTATTTATTTTTCCATTTTTGTTTTAAGAAAAATAATAATAATAATATATACAAAATGTTAAAAAATTGAATATTGTATGAAAATATTATTTTAAGTATATAAATAATAAAAAATAAAAATGTATGATATTTTTATATTATTTACAATTTTATTCTAGAAAATAAAGTATATTATTATTAATAAGCTATTTATTATGCAAAAAACAAAAATAAAAAATATGATAAAATGCAAAAAATAAAGAAAATATTTTTTTTGATTTTAAAAGTTTAGAAAAAATAAATAAAGTCAGAAATTATAAAATATGCAAGAAAAATATAAAAAATAAAAGAAAATGGTCAGGGGGGTGCAGAAGTAAAATGGGTGGTGTGAAAAGTAGAAACAGCAAGCCCAAGCCCAATGCTCACTTCATCCCTGACCTTCATACCAAAAAACGTGCGCGCTGCCTTTCAAATCTGTTCTTGCTATTCTTTGCATAAAATCAAAAACTTATAACATGAAAAATGTAGCTCATCATCACACGATTCCAATGATATAAAAAGCATGACTTAACTCTCAAAGATCAAGGAGAATGTTATCACCCCTAATTTCTGACCTAAAATTTTCAGCAACTTCAACAACCAAATACTCCTAGCTCAGTTAATATAAATGGAAGCTATGCATATGTACAGCTCAAGTAACTTAAGGACTACATTTTTGCTTCACAAACCTAAGCTTAATGATGCCTAAATAAGGAGTTAGAAACTTGACAAATACCTTGTTCAGTTGAGTTTAGTTATGGCAATGTAGCAACTTTGAGTGAGGCCTGAAGGTTGTGTAAGCTTTCTTGAAGTTCCCTCAACCTTTCCTAATGCTCAGATTGTCTTGAAGTTGCCTGAATCTTCCGATAGAAGTCAACCTGCAAACTCAGAAAATGGAAATGGTGAAGCTCGAAACAGGGGTTACAGTTGCTAGACAGGGGCCTGGATAGTTCAGGTGTGTTGTATGGAATGTGTTTGAAGTGGTTCTAAGCAAAACGCACGAGGCAAAATGGATTTGGCCAAGGTTCTGCAGTGGTTGCCCTGTTTGGGCAGAAAATGGTGATTTCTGTGTTTAAGGGTGTTTGAGAGGTTGGGAAATTGTGTTTAGGCTTGCAACAAAGTTCCGAGGTTGTGTGAAATGATGCTTAGGCTCGCTCTTATCAGATACACAAGTTATATTGACTTTTGCCAAATTGCTTGCTTTTGAAGAAAAGTGGGAAGTGACAATGCCAAAGCCTGTACAGGCTAGCTCAAGGTCTGGTGAGAGTTGGTACAAGTTTCCTGATGTTTGTGGATCTTGTTTGCACAAATATATTAGGTCCATGGCTCAAGATAAACAAAGTTGCTAAAAGCATGCTTTATCAAAGTAGCATTGTTACCTTTATGCCATAAATGGAATAAATCAATGTACAATGCTCCAAAGCTCAGAACAATGCCATTGTACAATGTATTTGCATTAAATTAAGGAGTGTAGAAAGGATTAGGACCTGTTAAAGAAGTACAAGCATGCTTAGGACAGATTTGCAACTTGTAACAATGTGAAAAATGCCATGGACAAAAGTGAGAAATTGCCATTTTCTTTTCTTCGATTCTCCCTAACCATAAATGATCTTGGAGAGTTCTTGGACATTTTGGAAATATTGTAACATTCTCTACAATCCATCTTTGAAATGAATTTTGAGATTCCAATTGGAACTATGTGAAAAGTTTCCATGAAGATAGGTCAAAATTCTGCCTAAACTAGGGCAAAATTTCACTAAGTTAAAAGTTTCATGGACCCTTATTCACAAAATCATAACTTGAGATCCAAGCAACTTTTGGGAAAACTTTGTGATTCAAAGTTGTAGATTTTGTGGAGTACTACAACTTTCATGTTGGAAGTTTTCTTTGAATCCAATTGCATCATGGTGAAAATGTTGGAAAAAAATAAGAAATTTTCATAACTTAGAAAATTTCTAAGTTATGAAAATTTTCAATCTTAAACCCTAATTTTCAAAATTAGGTTTCTTGATGAAAATTTTTCATGTTTTGACACATCTTGATGAAGAATGACCCTTGGCACTTGATTTTGACCAAAAAGTCAAAGTTTGACTTTTCAGTGTATAATTGATTTTTGATCAGTTGACTGGAAAATTAATCTATCAATCCAATGCATTTGAGATCTTTTGAACTATGTGATTAGGTAAAGATGATTCCATTGAGTCCTTGAAACCATTCTTGAACCAAATTTGCCATTGGCTAGGTGAAAAATCAAAATTGCCCTTCTACAATCAAAACCCTAAAAATGACCATTTTGCCCTTTTGATGATCTGGTCAAATTTCTTGAGGAGTTGTGGTACAAACTTGATCAAATGGTTCATATGAGTATATAATGTTTATGTGGATAAAAAATTATGAGGTTTGACTGTGAATTGGCCACATTTGACTTTTTCCCCAATACAACTGTTTTTTAGGTCAACTGTCCAATTGAATGGGCAAAAATTTGATTCAAGGCTTGAAACTTGGTACGAGCAATCTTAGGAGTCCAACATGAAATATGAAAGTCATACTAGGCATTGGAAGTCCAAAAATCCTTGAGCAATCTCAAACCCTAATTTCAGGTCATCAGTACAAGGAGATGTCTTGAGCTGAGCAAATCCTAATCCTGTCTGGAGTCAAAAGAGTCTTATGAGGGGAAATCTTGATAAAATGAGAGGAAAAATTTTGGGGTACAACAACTTCCCCTGTTCAATCTTCTTGAACCTGAAGAGTTAGATTGGCGAATTTTGCCGTTCGTGACTCGAAGGTAAAAGATGATTGGACACTAGAGTGCCCGTAAATTTGCACTCGTCAAATTGTAGTTGAGGGAATGGGCTTAAAGATGCCATTTGGAGAGGAGAAAAAATCTTGTCGGAGATGGGCTTGAAGATTTCATCCAAGAATGTTTATTGAACTGCATGTTGTAAGTCAAAAGAATGAGTTTCAGAATGGTATCCGCGTCTGGAACGTATCTGAACTGTATCTGGAGACTGAGTCTGTATGAGCAATGGAATGGAGTCCATGTATGGAGCGTATCCGAGCTGTAACTGTATTTGAATCTGAATGAATAACAGAATGACTTCCGCGTCTGGAGTGTATCTGTATTGTATCTGAATCTGAATTCTGAATAGGCGATAGAGTAGCATCCGTGTCTGGAGCGTCTCTGAGCTGGGGAAAAAGTCAGAATAAGTGACAGAATGGAAACCATGTCTGGAGCGTATCTGGAATGTATCTGAAGTTGAGATCTGTATGATTAGCAGAATGACTTCCGTGTCTGGAGTATATCTGAACTGTAACTGGGATCTGAATAAGTGACAAAATGACTTCCGTGTCTGGAGTGTATATGAACTTGAAGTTGATAGTTGAATCTGAATGAGAAATTGAATGGCTTCTGTGTCTGGAGCGTATCTAATCTGTATCTGATTGCTGAAGCCTGGATGAGTGACAAAATGGCATCCGTGTCTGGAGCGTATCAGTACTGTATCTTGACTTGAAATTCTGAATGAGTAATGGAATGACCTCCGTGTCTGGGGTGTATCCATACTGTATCTGAATAAGAGATCTGAATGAGTAACAAAATGACTTCCGCGTCTGGAGTGTATCCGTACTGTATCTGAAATCTTTGAATATTTGTTAAAGATAGCTTTTAATCTTATCCTGAAAAGGGTAAAATGTTAGCTGAAACACAAAGTTATGTTGCATGAAATGTATGATGCAATAAAATGTGCTTTATCAATGTTTATGATATATGAATGTAATGTATGTGCATGTAAGCTGATTAGCTGTCTTGCTGAGGAAAATAAATCCTTGATAGCTAGGGATAATGAAATCCTTGACTGCTGTTGGAGATTCAGAATCTTTTATTGCTGAGGACGAGAAATCCTTGTTGAATGCTTGGGGATTAAAGATCCTTGACAACTTCTGTGGGGATGTGAGAATCCTTCACGACCTTCCTGGGGATATAGGGATCCTTCAAGTTTTCGAAATTGGAGGATGATAAACATTCTGCTGTTAGAACAATGCCAAGTGTTGCTTGAGAAACCTGCTTGGGGAATCCCGAGAACTTTGATGACTATGGCTGGGGATTACACAATGGGAATCCTTACTCGGCCGGGGAATAAGGAAAATTCTGGCGATCTCTACCGGGGATCAAACAAAGGAAACCCCTGATCTGCTGGAGAATAAAGAAGGCTCTGATGGCTTCTGCGGGGAACTGAGAATGAGAATCTTCATTCAGCTAGGGGAATTTGAATCCTTGGGGACTTCATGCTGGGAAGTCAAGAATGAGAATCTTCGACCTGCGGGAGACCAAAAATTCTGACAAATTCATGATGGGAAGTAATGAAGACTCTAGCAACTTCACTGGGGAATCAAGAATGAGAATCTTCATTCTGCTAGGGGGTGAAAAACTCTGGGGAGTAGCTATACTGTTGGGGAATAGCTATCATGTTGGAGAGTAAGTTCAGGACTCTGGGAAAAGCTTATTCCTGTTTGGAAAAAGTTCAGGAGTTTGGGTTGTATGTCAATCTACCGGGGAATTATCCTAGGTTGGGGATAAAGCAAAAGTTAATTGTTATCTGGTTGATTCTCAGATTTTAAGACAGCTTGCTGGGGAATTTGGGGAAAACTGGATGGTTTCCGCTGGCGATTGATAGTTGGAATTTTGACTCCGTTGGGGAATAAGGTTTCATCTTCGTTGAGGGTTTGTAGTTCAAAGTTTTTGCTCCGCTGGGGATTGGGAGTTTGAAGTTTTAACTTTGATGGGGATTTTGAAATTTAGCTCCACTGGGGATATGTATTTCAAGGTTTTAGCTCCGCTGGGGATGTAGATGATGTACTGTAGGGGATTTCTCTTGGAATAGCCTAAAGACGTTTTCCTATACTTTCAACCTGTCAGCAATTATTTATTCCCATTTCGTTTATTTGTAAACATGTGATTATATTCAAATGCATATGCTCATTTAATAAATCATTGGACGTTTTCAAATAAAACACAAGTATAAAAAAGAAGAAAAAGGCAAATAGTTTTATGCACTATGAAGTATCTTTGTATTAACTTTGTGTAAATATTTTGTACAAAGGAGACAGACATCCTAGTAAGAGAATGCTGTCATAAAAAATGAGAAAAATTTATACAAAGAAAGATGGCTATGTGTAAAAATTCCATGGGGTTCTCATTCTGCTATAGCCTTCGTAACTCCGAATATCTTGTCCATTCATTGCTTCGTCTGAAGATGATTGAGTTGATCAGAAGCCTGGAGCTTGTCTGTGAAGATATTGTCCTTAAAGTGATCCGACGAGACATAGTCATACGCTTTAATTCCCTAACTTTTGCCTAGACCGCTGTTGTACCCCAAAATTTGCCCTCCCATATTCTTCAAGAAATTGCCAAGTCAAGCTGCAAAATTCTCCAAGGGTTGCACAGTGCAAGGGTATCCTAAACAGTCAAAATTAGGGTTTTGGTTCTGATCAAGAAAATGAAATTTCCAAGGGTCCAATCAAGTCTCACATGCCTATAAACATGGTCAAGCATCCTCATACAAAGTTTCAAGACTTTCAGCACAAAATTGCACAGTCAAAACCCTAATTGCACTACAGTCAACTGTAGGGGCAAAATGGTCATTTGGCAGTCAAAAGTCCAAATTTTTGGTCAACATCTCATTTTGAAGCCACAAACATCATTTGATCAATGCTTGATCATGATTCTCAAAGCTTGGCTCAAAAATCATCAAGATGCAAAAGTTTCCTTATTTGGACAGCTGAAAAAGTCAACTGTAAATTGACCAGGGCATAACTTTCACATGGATTATCAGAAAAATTCCATCCAAAGCTCATTTTGAAGAGAAATACATTTCCTACAACTCCTCTTCATACTTCAAGTCCAAGAAATGCTCTCACAAAACGTTATCAATTTCAACATTATAGGTCATTTTCAAAAGTCAACAAAAAGGGACTTTAAGTCAAAGGCCATAACTTGAGATTGGTAAATCAAAATGACATGGGACCAAATACATTGGTTAGAGCACTCAAAGACCTTTCCAAAATGTCCAAGAACATGAGCAAAGCTTAAAAATTGAGCAAGTTATGCCTTGTGGAAGTTGGGAAAGTTTTGGATATTTTGAAAAGTCAACATTGATTCAAACGACCTAAAATTGCTAATGGGCCTCTTTTTCTTCCATAATTCATCATCCAAGACATGCACACGACCATTTGGCCCAAAGGGAAGTTTTTTATTATTTTTATTTATTTATTTGAATTTTTTATTACAATTAATTCATTTAAACTAAATAAAATATGAAAAAATACTAAACTAATGAAATCAAATCTTTTTGTGCAGAAAATACTCTCATTGGGCACTCAAGATTCGTGCATAATCATTTTTGGAAGGTTTTGTCATGATTTGATATCAAATTGCATGAAAAAGATTGAAAAACTAATGCCATAAAAAATCAAATATTGCACAATCAATTCAAGGATTCTTTGATCAAGTTTTCAACCCTAAATCATTCATACATATACAAGCAAGCTAACCCTCGTGCAAAAAAGACTGCAAGCTGTGCCATACATAGAAAACAAAACTTGAGTTTTTGGTGAAAAAAGTGGAAACTGAAAACAGGGATAGAGGACGATTCAAGGCAAGATTTTTATCTCATTAGCTTCCTGAGGCTTCAAGGAAAGTTTTTCAATCGAAATCAATCATTCTAACGCCCTAAATTGGTAACACGAGTGCAACCTGTACAGAGAAAATTTCATATTCTTGCATCTCAATTCATGCGCATTTAGCAATTTTTAATATATGATTTGTGTTCATTATTCAATTCTGAAGCTAACTGTGTGATTTGATTTTGTTTTCGTGCCCCATATGAGGATTCACCATTAGAGACATCTAGGGTTTCCAGGTTTTCAATTTAGGCGTTTCTCATCCCTGTAAAATTAAGACACATGAATACCATGAATAAAACCAGCAGATTGGGACGAATTGGAAGAGACCATCGCGCCTAATTTCTGAGGCCACATGGCCTAATCGCTATTATCAGAACAAGCTTGTTTTGAGGGGGTTCAAAACCCCCGTTAACCGTTTTCTATTTTTTCAGGAAAACAAAACAATGAAGAAGACGATGCAGTGGCAAGCGCTGATTGGTTCGTTCAAAAATTCGCGCCAGAATTCCATTAATCCATATTCTTGCTTATGTTATTTGTGCGTTATTTAATATACAAAGTGCATTGGATGGCTCAGTGGTGAAGCGTGGCATTGGTAAACCATAGGACCTGGGTTCGAATCCCAGGTCCCCACCCCCTTTCATATTTTTCTTCATTTAATATTCATATGCAGTTTCAACGTAGTGGACCACCGTACGCCTTCAAAATCAAGTCGTTCGCTTGGCCAATGAGATCAATCAAAGGGCCACGATCTGGGGAGCATGGTACACATGAGTCAATGCTTGGGTACACTAATGGAAAAGTCAGCCAGGCCTGAAGCTCAGTGGGCCTAAATTGCTAAAGATTTACCTCACAGCTGGGGACAACACCCCCCTGAGGTTTGCAATATTTTTCTTTTTTATTCTTTTGTTATTTTCAATTATTATTCTTTTTTAATTAATTCTGTTAATTCAATTATTTTCATAATATATAAAAAACACCAAAAAAAATCAGAAAAGATAAAAAAATAATAAATATTTATATTTTAGTATTTTCATAAATAAATTTGCATTAATTAATTTTAGTTATTAAATTAGGTTTAATTGTAATATTTTCCTTAATAAAAAATCTAAAATTGGTAGAACTAGGTTTATAATCGTTTTCATCCCTTTTTATTTTCTTTCATAAATAATTAAATATTTCCTAGTATTTATTTTTTGTAATTAAATTGCATGTAAAATAATTAGGGTTAATATTAGGTTAAAATTTAGTCTTTTCTTAATAAACTAAAAACAACTAGAATTAGGGTTAGCATTTTATTTTAATTAATTCTTTTTCATTAAAATCATAAAATATAAAAATACCAAGAGACAATTTCTTTTCCTTTTTACTTTATTAATTTAATAGTCGTTTAATTTAATTTAATTAAAAAAGGGTCCAACGCCCTCGTTTCAACTTTAGTTCCAATTCGCATATTTATTTTTTATTCTTTATAAATATTTATGTATCTCTCCCAAGGCCATGTAACATCTTTTATTTGTCGCACTTTTAATTCTTTTTTTTTCTGTCAAATCGGGTTCTGGAAATTTTGGCGATGTGGACCCACGCCTTTTGTAATAGCTTTAGAACTTTACTTTTCTCGCACTTTTAACTGTTAATCAAGGCATGCAAGAATGAATGGACAAAAATAAAAACAAACGCGTAGCTCACTCATAACATGACAAGATAAGATAAATGAACATGACACACAAATCACACACCACCCCTAGGGTACGTCTCACTGTTGCCTTGCCCTTCGAAAGGTGATCGTCGAGTAGAGGATGTCTTAGTAAGTCCTCATGATCCGGGAACCTGGCATGAGGGTAGCTTCTAAGGTGTCTTCCTATTGCTCCGGTGATCACCATGTCCCGAACCTCGAATTGACCCGAATACCTCCAACGGTGGTGCTACCTACCTCTCAATGGTGGGATGGCACTACTTTAAAGGACATTTACACAGACAAATTCCTTAGGGTAGGTAGGTTCTCGTAGATACTTGCTCTAATTTCAAAAACAAATCAATAACACTTTTCACACCGACACCTTTTCAAAAAGCTTTTAAAAGCAATTTTTCAAACACTCTTGAGGACTGATACAAGAGTCGAACTGGAAAGAAACTTTTTAAAACCCACAGCTGAAAAGCAAACAAACCATTTTTGAAAACACAAGTGAGCAAGTATCTAAGAGCCCATGGATAACCATGGATAGAAAGGGTGTTAACACCTTCCCTTTCTATAACCTACCTCCCGAACCGAGAGCAATCTCTTTAAGGAATTTTTCTGTGCTTTTGTCCTTTCCATTTGGAGAAAATAAAAGACGGTGGCGACTCTTGCTTCTGCGACATTTCGCGAACCAGCGTTAAACAGTCAGTTCCAGATCCACAAATCACAGAACTGGCGACTCTGCTGGGGAATTCTTATAAAGTGAGGTGTACCTTAGGGTTAGTTCATAACTGTGTTTTCAATTGTATTGATTTGCTTGCTTTAAATTGTGGGACTGTCTTGGGAGTTCTATAGATCCTAACCCGGATCTGGGGATACCTTCTTAGAAAGTAGCAACAAGGCTGTGAGGGAACTGTGCGGGGTATACCGACATGGTTGAAACAGTCTGCTACGTTGATGTGGCACTTTGGTGTGTACCGGTAACCCTTGAGTTCAGTCAAGGAGAGTACGGGGCCTCCGCATGGTGTCTTGAAGCATCAACAGACCTTAGGAACCTTAATTGAACTATCTTGGCCTCTTTAGGGTAGTGAGATAACTGACTTTGGTGCAGTCCGAGGTTGGTTGATACTCGATACTACACTCAATTGAGGGTTGCTTTCCTGGAATATTTCGGTCGCCAGTTCAGTGGCTAAATCGAAACGATGAACAATGAAAGCAATCCAGTGATATTGGGACCCTTAGAACCCGGTTACTTCTAATAGGACAGGTTGAGCCCACCAACTTCAAGAGGGTAATACCCAGACCCCATGCTGGCCTAAACTCTAAAGGCTTCTCTTATGTGACTTGTGTGCCTTCATACTTGACTATTTGCATGCTTGTTGTCTGACACTTGAGCTTCTTGCAGGTTTTGTTTGTAGTCCTTAATTAGGACTCATAACAAGGTCTACCGAGTTTCTTGCAGGTTTCGTTTATAGTCCTTAATTGGGACTCATGACAGGGTTTACTAAGTTTCTTGCAGGTTTTGGTTTGCAGTCCTTAATTGGGACTCATAACAGGGCTACTCACATTACCCCATGCATACCATAACATCATACCATTGCATACATACTAACCCATTTCAAGGATCTCAAGGGCTTGTGATGCAGGTCATGATAAATCAAACATCTAGCAAGGGGCAAAGAGGATTTATTTTCCTCTAGCCAAGGTTGTCAGGGGCTATGACCCACTTGATATGGTGAGCTCTGACTCTTGAAGAAGGTTCCCTTAACCAAGGTTGTTTGGAAATCAAAAACCAGACACGATGACTAAAGTCAGGGGTTATGACCCACTTGATATGGTCCTTGAAAACATTGCATATATATACAGACATATCATTGCATAACAGGTACCCTTTTGACAGGTCACTTACCATCTCCGCTGTTATTTCAGCAATGGCTTCCCAACAAGATAACCAGGATCTTCAGGCTCAAGAGATTCAGTTCAGAGAGATCTTCCTAAGCCTATCCAAGGAGCAGAAAGAGTTGAGGACACTCCTTATGGGGAATTTGGCCAAGCAAAGTCCCGAAGATGACAAGGACGAGCAGCTGAAACGTCTGCAAGCTGAGGTAGATACGATGAAAACCCAGATGATGGGACAAAGGGCTCTCATCCAAAGTTTAGCTCGGGAGCAAGGAGAGCTGAGGGCCATGATCAGTCAGCTTCATCACGACATGAAGCAACCAGCCCAAGTCAGGGACCATGTCATTGAACAGCTTCCAAGAGGACAAAGGTCTGGTCCAATGAATAGACCTCTCCAAGCTGCTATCACTTCACAGGTCCAACCACGACCTCGCCAAGAACAACGGGCTGATCAGAGCAAGCCAGACAAGCCTAAAAGGCAGTTCACCAAACTCAACGTGTCACCGTCTCAAGCTTTACAACAATTGTTGAGGTTGAATCTGGTGACGTTAAGGGACCCTCCTAAGAATCTCAACACAACCTCCCTAAAGTACAATCCTAAGGAAAGATGTGCGTACCACTCTAATAGTCCAGGACATGACACCGACGACTGCTGGGCTCTGAAGAATAAGATCCAAGATCTGATTAATGAAAGAGTTGTGGATTTCACCCAGATGGACCAGGCTGAATGCTCCTGCCATCCCTACAGGATTCACCAGTTAAAATAACAGGCCCTGAGAAGAGAAAACTTTTGTTCATTCGAATGTTCAAGTTGTAATTTTCTTTTGTTTAAACATCTATTCATGTTAAAACATTGTTATTCCATTAATGCATCGCTTATGTCTATTTTGAATCAATATATTCGTATTCACTCTATGCAAATTATTTTCATATTTTTTCTGATGTCAACTCTTGATCTAAAATTCTAAGCCTCTTGAGGGAGGATGACGAAAACGATACCGCTATCTCTACAGTATGCTTTTGAACAGACCCCGCTGATGAGGTACAGGCATTGTTTCAATCCCTAAACACTGGAGTTATAAGGATGATAATCCCTCGTCAACCCCTCTGAGCCAAAGAAGTAGGAGTTTTTCTTTTTCGAAATTTAAAACCCTTAATCATAACCTGGGGCAGGGTAGTCTTCTCAGTTGATCCAAGTGCATAACGAATGGCACCAAAGAGGTCCTTACAAAATGAAGAAAGACAGTGATGGTTCCGAATAATCAATAAAGAAAGGCAGTCATTATCTCAAAAAATAAAAGACCCATTAAGGAGACTTACAAAACTGGGGCATCCCGCTGACTGTAACTCCAAAAAAGGAAACAGTTCAGGCAAAAAAGAAAGGGATAAAAAAAATCAAGAAAGAGGTCTTACAAACCCTCAACAAAAAAGGAATGACTGCCTATTCAAAATAAGTTATCAACATCCGAATCATCACCGGAAAATCAGAGCAAAGACTCAAACAAGGTCTAACGTATGATCAACTGAGTTTAGGTTTGGAGAACATCACGAAGAGCGGGTGGGTACAAATAATTTGAGCCTTTATCCTTTGTTTCTTAAACCGTGAACCCGGCCACGTTATAACCCTTAAAAGTCCTAGCTGAAGCATGGGTTAGTTCGAAAGCATACTGTTATGAAAGGTATCCTGACTCCTTAAGGCTCGCAATAAAATAACGAGTTGACATCACGTTTTACAAACATTTATTTGTTTTATGAAAAAGAATGCATTTTCAAAATCTTCAAGACAGACATAGGCTTTGCATTTTTAACATAACTTTGTTCGCATATGACTTTTGGTTTGAACAGCAGGAAAATTCGCACGACAAATGCCTAATGAACAGAAGCACTTCCAATCAAGGGGCATGATATGATCATGGTCTATTATCTGGGGCAGTCCAATCAAGATTCGGAGAATCTCTCAAAGGCCAAATAGCCTGGGGCAAATCTCCGTCTGGGTCACGTGGGGGCATTCCAACAACGAATCTTGCCTGATCAAACCTCTTCTGGGGGCACGACAAAACACTTCTAACAGGGGCAACTCCCTACTTTCTGAGAACGGGCATAGTCGAAAAATACTACGCATAATCAAAGACCCGCTAGGTTGACACACCTAGGCAAAAATTAGGGCTTCCCGGCGAACCAAAAGGGTTCGGGCAAAATGAAGGGATGTAATGAAAAAAATCTGTACACCCGGCAAGTCGAAAACCTGAAAAGGCGGCTTGGGCAAAAATGGGTATCCCGGTGGACTGAAAACCCGAAAGGGCGGTCCATGCAAAAATTAGGGATCAAAGCGTATGACTATGTCCTGTCATCTTGTCACCTGCCTACCTGAAGAAGGTTTGACCCTCAACAATTATCAGCATCCCACAGGTGCTTCCCCCATAGAAACAGGGGCAATAATGGGTGGTCTAAGCAATCTAATTGTTCTGTCCTCCAAGGTATCAAGGTAGGTTCCGTTGAAGAACATAACCAATACAGTTCAATACTTCCCCAGGAGAGTCCAATCCAGTTTCCCCAGGAAAAGTTGGAATCCGTCTCCCCAAGCAGAAAGCTTATCCCCAGTAGATTCTGGAGGCTTATCCTCGCAGAGCACGAACGCGTCTCCGGACTTTATTCAAAGAGTTATTTCCTTACCAGGATATAACTGGGTTATCCTCAGCCAAAAGGCTACGGAAAGGTCGTCGTCAACACAGTTCTTTCTTATCCCCAGCGAAGTCTATTAACACTTCCAACACAACAATGGTATCCCCAACAAGTTATTATCAACACTTCCAACACAACAAGGGTATCCCCAGCAAGTTACTATCAACAACTCAGCAAAGTATCTCTCTCCCCACAGAGTATTGCTTCCCAGCAAAATCGCTGAAGTACTTTCTTCCCCGCAGAGTAATCATTCGCCAAGTTTATTCCCCAACAGAGTTACCTTCTCCTACCGGTATTCTTGCAACTATCATCCCCAGCGAAAGCAAAATCTATTCTCCAACATCAGCCCAGGAGTGACTTCTCGGCACCCGTCAAGGATTTACTGTCCTAGACAAATACATTCATAAACATCGCACTTCCATACATCATTATAGCATGCATAGACGCATCATATCTTACAAATCTCATTTATGTTAAGAACATCATTGCTTGGTCCATATCATGCATTACATATGACTGACCTTTACCTTTCAGGAAATATTCAGTTAAGTTCTCAATCATATTTCAAGACCTAGACCGGTTCAGTTAAATCGACTCCAAAGATTTCTCTGTTTCTTATCCAGTCAAAGGCTTTCTCTGGTTCAGTCAGATCGACCCTAAGATCTCCCTGTTGCTTATCCAGTTGAAGACATTCCAAGACCTAGACCGGTTCAGTTAATCGACTCCAAAGATTTCTTATCCAGTCCAAGGCCTTCTCTAGTCCAGCTAAATCGACCCCAAACAGATTTTTCTGATGAAGACTCAGTAGAAGTTATCAAAGGTTGTTCTCAATGATTGCTATTGAGATTGTAATTGCCTATGGTTCTCTCCCCGATCATGCGGAGACGATAATTCCATTCCAGGTTTTTCTCAATGATTGCTATTGAGATTATAATTACCTATGGTTCTCTCCCCGATCCTGCGTAGATGATAATTCCATTCCAGGTTTTTCTCAATGTTTGCTATTGAGATTATAATTACCTATGGTTCTCTCCCCGATCCTGCGGAGATGATAATTCCATTCCAGGTTTTTCTCAATGTTTGCTATTGAGATTGTAATTGCCTATGGTTCTCTCCCCGATCCTGCGGAGATGATAATTCCATTCCAGGTTTTTCTCAATGATTGCTATTGAGATTATAATTACCTATGGTTCTCTCCCCGATCCTGCGGAGATGATAATTCCATTCCAGGTTTTTCGCAATGTTTGCTATTGAGATTATAATTGCATATGGTTCTCTCCCCGATCCTGCGGAGATGATAATTCCATTCCAGGTTTTTCTCAATGTTTGCTATTGAGATTATAATTGCCTATGGTTCTCTCCCCGATCCTGCGGAGATGATAATTTCATTCCAGGTTTTTCTCAATGTTTGCTATTGAGATTATAATTGCCTATGGTTCTCTCCCCGATCCTGCGGAGATGATAATTCCATTCCAGGTTTTTCTCAATGTTTGCTATTGAGATTATAATTGCCTATGGTTCTCTCCCCGATCCTGCGGAGATGATAATTCCATTCCAGGTTTTTCTCAATGTTTGCTATTGAGATTATAATTGCCTATGGTTCTCTCCCCGATCCTGCGGAGATGATAATTCCATTCCAGGTTTTTCTCAATGTTTGCTATTGAGATTATAATTGCCTATGGTTCTCTCCCCGATCCTGCGGAGATGATAATTCCATTCCAGGTTTTTCTCAATGTTTTCTATTGAGATTATAATTGCCTATGGTTCTCTCCCCGATCCTGCGGAGACGATAATTCCATCCAAGGTTTTTCTCAATGATTGCTATTGAGACTGTAATTGCCTATGGTTCTCTCCCCGATACTGCGGAGACGATAATTCCATCCAAGGTTTTTCTCAATGATTGCTATTGATACTGTAATTGCCTATGGTTCTCTCCCCGATACTGCGGAGATGATAATTCCCACCAAGATTTTCTCAACGATTGCTGTTGAAGTTAAAATCATCCAAGGTTCTCTCACCGTTCCTGTTGAGGTAGTAACCACCCCTAGTTCATTCATCACTGTTTGAAGCTCCAGATTCAGCTCCTGTAACCAGTCAAGACACATCTATACCAAGCATCTGAAGACCAGCTCCTGCAACATGTCAGGTACTCATTTTTCTTTTGCAGGTACGCAAGTTCTCGCTAAGGAATCTCTTATGCGATCAACATCCAGATGGAATCTATAAGCCCATCCACCTTCCAGCATCTCTCAGCATGGCATCTGTAAGCCCATTCTACTACTACATCGCTGCTACTATGTGAGCGCAAATTTTGGGGCACTCTAGTGTTCAATCATCTTCCACCTTCGGATTACGAAAGGCACGTCGACCAATCTGCATCCTCAGGTTTAAGAAGATTGAACAGGGGCAACTGTTGTACCCCAAAATTTGCCCTCCCATATTCTTCAAGAAATTGCCAAGTCAAGCTGCAAAATTCTCCAAGGGTTGCACAGTGCAAGGGTATCCTAAACAGTCAAAATTAGGGTTTTGGTTATGATCAAGAAAATGAAATTTCCAAGGGTCCAATCAAGTCTCACATGCCTATAAACATGGTCAAGCATCCTCATACAAAGTTTCAAGACTTTCAGCACAAAATTGCACAGTCAAAACCCTAATTGCACTACAGTCAACTGTAGGGGCAAAATGGTCATTTGGCAGTCAAAAGTCCAAATTTTTGGTCAACATCTCATTTTGAAGCCACAAACATCATTTGATCAATGCTTGATCATGATTCTCAAAGCTTGGCTCAAAAATCATCAAGATGCAAAAGTTTCCTTATTTGGACAGTTGAAAAAGTCAACTGTAAATTGACCAGGGCATAACTTTCACATGGATTATCAGAAAAATTCCATCCAAAGCTCATTTTGAAGAGAAAGACATTTCCTACAAATCCTCTTCATACTTCAAGTCCAAGAAATGCTCTCACAAAAAGTTATCAATTTCAACATTATAGGTCATTTTCAAAAGTCAACAAAAAGGGACTTTAAGTCAAAGGCCATAACTTGAGATTGGTAAATCAAAATGACATGGGACCAAATACATTGGTTAGAGGACTCAAAGATATTTCCAAAATGTCCAAGAACATGAGCAAAGCTTAAAAATTGAGCAAGTTATGCCTTGTGGAAGTTGGGAAATTTTTGGATATTTTGAAAAGTCAACATTGATTCAAACGACCTAAAATTGCTAATGGGCCTCTTTTTCTTCCATAATTCATCATCCAAGACATGCACACGACCATTTGGCCCAAAGGGAAGTTTTTTATTATTTTTATTTATTTATTTGAATTTTTTATTACAATTAATTCATTTAAACTAAATAAAATATGAAAAAAATACTAAACTAATGAAATCAAATCTTTTTGTGCAGAAAATACTCTCATTGGGCACTCAAGATTCGTGCATAATCATTTTTGGAAGGTTTTGTCATGATTTGATATCAAATTGCATGAAAAAGATTGAAAAACTAATGCCATAAAAAATCAAATATTGCACAATCAATTCAAGGATTCTTTGATCAAGTTTTCAACCCTAAATCATTCATACATATACAAGCAAGCTAACCCTCGTGCAAAAAAGACTGCAAGCTGTGCAATACATAGAAAACAAAACTTGAGTTTTTGGTGAAAAATGTGGAAACTGAAAACAGGGATATAGGACGATTCAAGGCAAGATTTTTATCTCATTAGCTTCCTGAGGCTTCAAGGAAAGTTTTTCAATCGAAATCAATCATTCTAACGCCCTAAATTGGTAACACGAGTGCAACCTGTACAGAGAAAATTTCATATTCTTGCATCTCAATTCATGCGCATTTAGCAATTTTTAATATATGATTTGTGTTCATTATTCAATTCTGAAGCTAACTGTGTGATTTGATTTTGTTTTCGTGCCCCATATGAGGATTCACCATTAGAGACATCTAGGGTTTCCAGGTTTTCAATTTAGGCGTTTCTCATCCCTGTAAAATTAAGACACATGAATACCATGAATAAAACCAGCAGGTTGGGACGAATTGGAAGAGACCATCGCGCCTAATTTCTGAGGCCACATGGCCTAATCGCTATTATCAGAACAAGCTTGTTTTGAGGGGGTTCAAAACCCCCGTTAACCGTTTTCTATTTTTTCAGGAAAACAAAACAATGAAGAAGACGATGCAGTGGCAAGCGCTGATTGGTTCGTTCAAAAATTCGCGCCAGAATTCCATTAATCCATATTCTTGCTTATGTTATTTGTGCGTTATTTAATATACAAAGTGAGTTGGATGGCTCAGTGGTGAAGCGTGGCATTGGTAAACCATAGGACCTGGGTTCGAATCCCAGGTCCCCACCCCCTTTCATATTTTTCTTCATTTAATATTCATATGCAGTTTCAACGTAGTGGACCACCGTACGCCTTCAAAATCAAGCCGTTCGCTTGGCCAATGAGATCAATCAAAGGGCCACGATCTGGGGAGCATGGTACACATGAGTCAATGCTTGGGTACACTAATGGAAAAGTCAGCCAGGCCTGAAGCTCAGTGGGCCTAAATTGCTAAAGATTTACCTCACAGCTGGGGACAACACCCCCCTGAGGTTTGCAATATTTTTCTTTTTTATTCTTTTGTTATTTTCAATTATTATTCTTTTTTAATTAATTCTGTTAATTCAATTATTTTCATAATATATAAAAAACACCAAAAAAAATCAGAAAAGATAAAAAAATAATAAATATTTATATTTTAGTATTTTCTTAAATAAATTTGCATTAATTAATTTTAGTTATTAAATTAGGTTTAATTGTAATATTTTCCTTAATAAAAAACCTAAAATTGGTAGAACTAGGTTTATAATCATTTTCATCCCTTTTTCTTTTCTTTCATAAATAATTAAATATTTCCTAGTATTTATTTTTTGTAATTAAATTGCATGTAAAATAATTAGGGTTAATATTAGGTTAAAATTTAGTCTTTTCTTAATAAACTAAAAACAACTAGAATTAGGGTTAGCATTTTATTTTAATTAATTCTTTTTCATTAAAATCATAAAATATAAAAATACCAAGAGACAATTTCTTTTCCTTTTTACTTTATTAATTTAATAGTCGTTTAATTTAATTTAATTAAAAAAGGGTCCAACGCCCTCGTTTCAACTTTAATTCCAATTCGCATATTTATTTTTTATTCTTTATAAATATTTATGTATCTCTCCCAAGGCCATGTAACATCTTTTATTTGTCGCACTTTTAATTCTTTATTTTTCTGTCAAATCGGGTTCTGGAAATTTTGGCGATGTGGACCCGCGCCTTTTGTAATAGCTTTAGAACTTTACTTTTCTCGCACTTTTAACTGTTAATCAAGGCATGCAAGAATGAATGGACAAAAATAAAAACAAACGCGTAGCTCACTCATAACATGACAAGATAAGATAAATGAACATGACATTTAAATCACACACCACCCCTAGGGTACGTCTCACTGTTGCCTTGCCCTTCGAAAGGTGATCGTCGAGTAGAGGATGTCTTAGTAAGTCCTCATGATCCGGGAACCTGGCATGAGGGTAGCTTCTAAGGTGTCTTCCTATTGCTCCGGTGATCACCATGTCCCGAACCTCGAATTGACCCGAATACCTCCAACGGTGGTGCTACCTACCTCTCAATGGTGGGATGGCACTACTTTAAAGGACATTTACACAGACGAATTCCTTAGGGTAGGTAGGTTCTCGTAGATACTTGCTCTAATTTCAAAAACAAATCAATAACACTTTTCACACCGACACCTTTTCAAAAAGCTTTCGAAAGCAATTTTTCAAACACTCTTGAGGACTGATACAAGAGTCGAACTGGAAAGAAACTTTTTAAAACCCACAGCTGAAAAGCAAACAAACCATTTTTGAAAACACAAGTGAGCAAGTATCTAAGAGCCCATGGATAACCATGGATAGAAAGGGTGCTAACACCTTCCCTTTCTATAACCTACCTCCCGAACCGAGAGCAATCTCTTTAAGGAATTTTTCTGTGCTTTTGTCCTTTCCATTTGGAGAAAATAAAAGACGGTGGCGACTCTTGCTTCCGTGACATTTCGCGAACCAGCGTTAAACAGTCAGTTCCAGATCCACCGATCACAACCGCCCTTTCGGGTTTTCGATCAATTGGGAAACCCTTTTTTTACCCAAGTCGCCCTTTCAGGTTTTCAACTTTCCGGGTGTACAATTTTTTTTAATTTATCCCTAACTTTTGCCTGAACCGCCCTTTCGGGTTTTCGATTCACTGGGATGCCCCTTTTTTTTCCTAGGTGTGTCAACCTAGCGGGTCATTTATGCGTAGTATCTTTTGACTATGTCTGCGTTCGCAGGGTGCGGTAGGTCGTCGCCTTCCATGGTGGTTAATATCATTGCCCCACCAGAAAAGATGTTCTTGATCACAAATGGTCCTTTGTAAGTAGGAGTTGTGATCGGTGGATCTGGAACTGACTGTTTAACGCTGGTTCGCGAAATGTCGCGGAAGCAAGAGTCGCCACCGTCTTTTATTTTCTCCAACATGGAAAGGACAAAAGCACAGAAAAATTCCTTATTGAGATTAGCTCTCGGTTCGGGAGGTAGATTTATAGAAAGGGAAGGTGTTAGCACCCTTTCTATCCATGGTTATCCATGGGCTCTTAGATACTTGCTCATTGTGTTTTCAAAAGGTTTGTTTGCTTTTTAAGGTGAGTGGGTTTGAAAAAGTTTTGTTTAAAATTTCAGTCCGACTCTTGTATCAGTCCTCAAGTTTTTGATTTGTTTTGAATTAGAGCAAGTATCTATGAGTCATCTACCTATAATAAGGAATTAGTCTGTGTAAATGTCCTTGAGATAGTGCCATCCCACCATTGAGGGGTAGGTAGCACCACCGTTGGAGGTGTTCGGGTCAATTCGAGTTTAGGGACAGTGTAGTCACCAGAGCAATAGTAGGACACCTTAGAAGCTACCCTCATGCCATGTTCATGGACATGAGGACTTACTAAAACGTCCTCTACTCGACGACCACGTTTCGAGGGGCAAGGCAACAGTGAGGCGTACCCTAAGAGTGGTGTGTGAATCTATGTGTTATTTCAGTTATGTTTTATCTTGTGCATGTATTTAGTGAGCTACGCATTGTTTTTATTTGGGCATACATTCTTTCATGTGATTAACAGTTTAAAGGGTGCGGAAATTAAAATGCGGAAAAATAAAGGTCCTACGCTATTACAAGGCGCGGGTCTATACATCGCCAAATTAAATAAAGACCCGATTTGAATAAAGAAAATGCGGAAAGTAAATATCCTAATTACTATTACAAAGCTTTGGGGCAAATACATTATATTCACAAAAGAAATAATTGCGCAAAAAGGAATTATAATCGAAGGTGCGAGGGCGTTGGACCCTTTAAAGATTAGATTGGAATTTAAAGTAATTAATGATTAAAGAAAGAAAAGGTTATTTTTTATGGTTTTTGGTATTTATGAAAATAAATAAAATTGATTAAAATTGGAAATTAAATAAAACCCTAATTCTAAATCGTTTTTAATTATTAAAGAAAATATTTAAGTTTAACCTAATTTAACCCTAATTAATTAATCACAAGTTTATTTACAAAAATAATTAATTATTAATAATAATAAGAATAAGAAAATTTATTTAATGAGAAAAGGATAAAAATGATAAAAACCTAATTTTTATGTATTTTAGTTATTTAGAAGAAAAAACATTAAAGTTGAAAACCTAAATTTAAACTAATTGATTATTGAAAATTTATTTACAAAATATTAATGCATTAAATAATAAACATATTTTATTTTGATTTTTTCTGATTTTTGTTTGTATTTTTTGTATTATAAAAATTATTTGGAATTAAATAAAAGCAATTAATCAAATAAAAGAAAAAGGAGAATTAAAATAAAAAAAGAAATATGCAAACCATAGGAGGGGTATCTGCCCAATTTGGAGGTGTCTTGGAAGTATTTTGGCCCACTAGAATCAGGCCCTGTTGACTTTCCATGTTTGCATGCATATGGTTGACTGAATGTGTATGGTAGGCTGCACGTTCTAGCCTTTTGATTGATCAAGAATCCACTTGTCAAGCCACTGCGTTGGGGTGCATGGTGGACTGAATGAGGGGCGCTGCATAGAAGGGTGTTAAGAAAAATAATATTGAAGAAGTGGGGGACCTGGGAATCGAACCCAGGTCTCAATGCTTGCATGACAACACAGCTTCCACCAAGCCAAACGCGTTTATCTGATATATAATGGACAATGAATAATAAGAGAGAGAAAACAAGTATTAGTGGGACAATAAAAAAAAGCGCCAATTATTCAAACTGGCCAACCATAGTCCAACACGCTAGCATCTTCTTCCTTGGTCTTTCGTTTTGCCTGAAAAATAAGACTAGATAGCGGGGGTTTTAAACCCCCACAAATTGAAACAACGAATAATAGCGAATAGAATTTGAGCAAGCATAAAAAAGGCGCGATGAGTGATTTGGCTTCATGGGAATGTCACGAGTTCATTGGTCCCAGTTTCATGGCCTAATTTTTCCAGATACGTAAACCCCTCTTTTGAGGTTTCTGAAACCCTAGCAAGCATCAATGGTGTATTCTTATACAGGCAACCATTCTTCAATTGAATAGTACCATTAGCTTTGGAATGATCATGTTAGTATAACTCAAACATTAAAATGCATGGAAAATGTGTATAAATTCAAGTACGAATATGCAAAAGTTCATGAACAGGGCGACTTCATTCTACCAGTTCTTGAGGTTAGGGAATGTGTTTTTGATTGCAATCCCTTCCTGGATGTGTAAGCAAGCTATTGGAATGCTTCTTAGGCCTTGAAACGCACGGCAGTTGTGAAAACAGTTTTAACTTTTTTTGTGAAAAATGCAAGTTTGGTTCTATGTTCTGAGCGCAGCTTCCTTCCCCTTGAGCATTAGGTTTTGTTTGTGCATATATGAGGAATCATTCTAGGTCAAAAACAAAGCCCATGATCCATGTATTCAATGCTTTTGAATTTGTGATTTTCAAGCATCTTTTTCAATCTTTTTCATACCTTTCTTATGCCAATCATTGAAGATTCTTTCCTTTTGAGAGATGCACGAAATATTGAGGCCTTAATGAGAGAATATGATGCACAAAAGGATTTGGAAAACATGATTTGCTATTTTTGTCATATTTAATTTTAATTAAATGAATTAATAATAATAATAATTCAAATAATTAATCAAAAATGATAAAATAATTCCCTTTAAAGTCAATGGGTCGTGCATAGCTTTTGGGTGATGATTCTTGGAAGAAATTGTGGCCCATTAGCAATTTTGAGGCATTTGAAGCAAAGTTGACTTTTCAAAATTCCCAAAAAGTTCCCAACTTCCACAAGGCATATCTTGCTCAATTTTTAAACTTTGATCATGTTCTTGGACATTTTGGAAAGGTCTTGAAGTCCTCTAACCAATGCCTTTGGTACCATGTCATTTTGATTTATCAATCTCAAGTTATGGTCTTTGACTTAAAGTGCCTTTTTGTTGACTTTTGAAAATGACCTATAATGTTGAGATTGATAACTTTTTGTGAGAGCATTTATTGGACTTGAAGTGTGAAGAGGAGTTGTAGGAAATGTCATTCTCTTAAAAATGAGCTTTGGATGGAATTTTTCTGATAAACCATGTGGAAGTTATGCCCTGGTCAATTTGCAATTGACTTTTTCAGCTGTCCAAATATAGAAACTTTTGCATCTTGAGACTTTTTGAGCCATGCTTTGAGAATCATGATCAAGAATTGATTAAATGATGTTTGTGGCTTCAAAATAAGATGTTGACCAACAATTTTTACTTTTGACTATCAAATGACCATTTTGCCCCTGCAGTTGACTGTTGAGCAATTAGGGTTTTTGACTGTGCAATTTTGTGCTGGGAGTCTTGAAACTTGGCATGAGGATGCTTGAAAATGTTTATAGGCATGTGGGACTTGTTTGGACCCTTGGAAACTTCAATTTCTTTGCCAGAACCAAAACCCTAATTTTTGACTGTTAGGAGGCCATTGGACTGTGCAACCTTTGGGAGATTTTGAAGCATGCTCTTAGCAAATCTTGAAGAAAATGGGAGGGCAAATTTTGGGGTACAACAGTTTCCCCTGTTCAATCTTCTTAAATCTGAGGATGTAGATTGGCTGGCGTGCCTTTCGTAATCCGAAGGTGGAAGATGATTGAACACTAGAGTGCCCAGAAATTTGCGCTCACATAGTAGCAGTGTGATGGTGGGAATGGGCTTACAGATGCCATTTGGAGATTGATGGATAGGAAGATGGGCTTACAGATTCCATATTGAGAGGTGATGGATAGGTGGATGGGCTTATAGATGCCATCTGGGTGTCGATCGCGTAAGAGATTCCTTAGCGAGAACTTGCGTACCTGAAAAAGAAAGATAATTACCTGGCTTGTTACAGGAGTTTGACTTTAAAATTCTTTATATAGACGCGCCCTGGCTGGATACAGGTACCGAATCTTTGAACTCTTCAGACGTGCCCTGGCGAGACAGGAATCGAGTCGGGAGCTTCAAAAGGTTATGAATGAATCAGGGATGGTTACTACCTCAACGGGACGGTGAGAGAACCTCGGATGATTACTACCTCAACAGTAACGATGAGAGAATCTTGGGCGATTACTACCTCAACAGTAACGATGAGAGAATCTGGGGCGATTACTACCTCAACAGTAACGATGAGAGAACCTTGGATGTCTTCTACTGCGTCTTCATCAGGAAAATCTTTAGGAATCGATTTAACTGGACTAGAGAAGGCCTTTGACTGGATCGGCATCAGAAAAATCTTTAGGAGTCGATTTAACTGAACCAGGCAAGGTCTTGGAATCTTCAACTGGAATAAGAATCAGGGAGATCTTAGGGTCGATCTGACTGAACCAGAGAAGGCCTTTGACTGGATCGGCATCAGAAAAATCTTTAGGAGTCGATTTAACTGAACCAGGCAAGGTCTTGAAATAACTTCAACTGGATAAGAATCAGAAAAATCTTAGGGTCGATTTAACTGAACCAGAGAAGGCCTTTGACTGGATCGGCATCAGAAAAATCTTTAGGAGTCGATTTAACTGAACCAGGCAAGGTCTTGGAATCTTCAACTAGAATAAGAATCAGGGAGATCTTAGCGTCGATCTGATTGAACCAGAGAAGGTCTTGGATTAACTTTGACTGGATAAGAATCAGAAAAATCTTAGAATCGATTTAACTGAACCAGACGAAAGTCTTGGAATCTTCAACTGGAATAAGAATCAGGGAGATCTTAGCATCGATCTGACTGAAACAGAGAAGGTCTTGGATTAACTTTGACTGGATAAGAATCAGAAAAATCTTAGAATCGATTTAACTGAACCAGACGAAAGTCTTGGATTATAGCTGAGAACTTAACTGGATCTTTCCTGAAAGGTAAAGGTCAATCATATGCAATGCATGATATGGATCAAGCAATGATGTTCTTAACATAAATGAGATTGTGCGATGCTTTCATGTATGTATCATGATGTATGTGATGTTTATGAATGTATGTTTTTGTCTAGGAAAGTAAATCCTTGACGGGTGCCGGGAAGTCACATCCTGGGCTGATGTTGGAGAATAGTGCTTTGTTGTTTCCGCTGGGGATGATAGTTGCAAGAATACCGGTAGGAGAAGATAACTCCGTTAGGGAATAAACTTGGCGAATGGATTACTCTGCGGGGAGAAAATTATTCTAGCTACCTTGCTGGGGAACAGTACTCTGTGGGGGAGAGAGGTACTTTGCTGGGATGTTGATGGTAACTTCGCTGGGGATACCGTTGTTATGTTGGAAGTGTTAATAAACTTCGCTGGGGAGTAAGAAGACTTTGCCGAGGACGATCTTTCAGTGGCTTTTGGCTGAGGGTAACCCAGTTATATCCTGGTAGGGAAATAACCTTTGAATAAAGCCGGGGGACGCGTTCGTGCTCTGCGGGTGGTAAGCTTCCAGAATCTACTGGGGATAAGCTTCCTGCTGGGGAGATGATTCAAACTTTCCTGGGGAAATCTTTGGATTGGACTCTCCTGGGAAAATTTTGAGATGTACTGGAAGTGACTCCACTGAATGCCTGGTATACCGCTGGGGAACAGTCTTAGACCAAGACTGCCGGGGATGCTTGTTAAGAATGTTCGTATATTATGCTGGGGAATGTTGAGATCTGTGGGAGATACCCAACTTCCTTAAGGCTGATAATATAACTTTGCTTGGGGAGAGTGCATTGACTTGATGGCTCACTCTCTGGGGAATTAAGGTATATTGGTTATGTTCTTCGGCTGAACTTACCTTGGTACCTTGATGGACAGAACAATTAGATCGCTTAGACCACTCATTATTGCCCCTGTTTCTAATGTTACCTGTAATTAATCCTTTGTTTCGTATGCAAATATTTATGAGTTAGCAATTAGTGTCAAATGCATATATCACAAATTGAACCTTGGACGTTCTTCGCAAAACAAAACAGAAAAGGAAAAATAATTGGCAATTTTAACTAAAAAGTGAATTTATATTGATTTTTGAATTTGCCTGTAAATAGGCGTTTATGTACAAGAGGCTGACGTCCTAGTAAGAGAACGCCGCCGAACAAAAGAGTTTATACAATTTGTACAAAGGGAAAACAAAACAGCTATGTGAAAAGAATGATCCCACTGGGTTCCAACTCTGTTATCGCCTTTATGTCCTCGAGCGTCTCATCACTTGATGACCTAGCTGAAGATGAAGCTGATTGATTGATGCCGTCTGAACTGGATGTTGATACCGGATTCTGGATGCAAGGTGATCCAATGAGACATAGTAGTACGCTTTAATCCCTAACTTTTTCCTGGACCGCCCTTTCGGGTTTTCAGTCCACTGGGATACCCATTTTTTCCCAAGCCGCCTTTTCAGGTTTTCGACTTGCCGGGTGTACAGATTTTTTCATTTCATCCCTTCATTTTGCCCGAACCCTTTTGGTTCGCTGGGAAGCCCTAATTTTTGCCTAGGTATGTCAACCTAGCGGGTCTTTATTATGCGTAGTATCTTTTCACTATGTCTGCATTGGCGGGGTGAGGAAGGTCGTCACCGTCCATGGTAGTTAGAATCATGGCTCCTCCTGAGAACACATGCTTAACCACAAATGGCCCTTCGTATGTAGGGGTCCATTTGCCCCTTGGATCACTCTGAGGAAGGATGATACGCTTGATTACCAGATCCCCAACTTGATATTCTTGTGGTCTGACCTTTTTGTTAAATGCCCTGATCATCCGTTTTTGATACGTCTGACCATGACAAATAGCAGCAAGTCTTTTTTCGTCGATTAAGTTTAACTGATCAAGTCGTGTCTGGATCCAATCATCTTCGCTCAGATCTGCATCCTTCATTATCCGGAGAGAGGGTATCTGCACTTCGATCGGTAAGACTGCCTCCATGCCGTAGACCAAGGAGAAAGGAGTTGCCCCGGTTGACGTCCTTGCTGAGGTACGGTACCCATATAGAGCGAACGGTAACATCTCGTGCCAATCTTTATAAGTCACTGTCATCTTCTGCACAATTTTCTTGATATTCTTATTCGCTGCCTCGACAGCCCCATTCATCTTCGGCCGGTAGGGAGAAGAGTTGTGGTGCTATATTTTAAATTACTCGCAGAGCTCAGTGATCATCTTGTTATTGAGATTGGTACCATTGTCCGTAATGATCCTTTCAGGGACGCCGTATCGACAGATCAGGTTATCCCGAATGAACCGTGCCACAACATTCTTGGTTACAGTGGCGTAGGAAGCTGCCTCAACCCACTTCGTGAAGTAATCAATCGCTACCAGGATGAAGCGATGCCCATTGGATTCCGTAGGTTTAATCTCGCCGATCATATCTATGCCCCACATTGTAAAAGGCCAAGGTGCAGTCAGGACGTTCAGAGGAACTGGAGGAACGTGCACCTTGTCTGCATAAATCTGGCATTTGTGACATATCCGAGAATGTTGGTAACAGTCGGCTTCCATTGTGGACCAGAAATACCCTGCCCGAAGGATTTTCTTTGCCATAGTGTGTCCACTGGAATGTATTCCGAAGGTACCTTCATGTAGCTCTGCCATGATCCTTTCTGCTTCAGTCTTATCCACACAACGCAGTAGGGTCGAATCATGGTTTCGCTTGTACAGAATGCCATTGCTAAGGAAGAACTTCGCTGCGAACCTTCTCAGAAACTTCTTATTGTTGACAGACGCACCTTCAGGGTATTCCTGAGCTTCCAAGTATCTCTTCACCTCATGGTACCAAGGTTTCTCAGTCACTACTTCAGCCTCAAGATCACAACAGTATGCCGGTTCGTCCAGTTTCCAGATGATGACCTGGGGAGCCTCATTGTCCCATTTGACTTTGAACATGGAAGACATCGTAGCTAACGCGTCCGCCAACTGATTCTCCTCTCTTGGAAAATGTTCGAAAGTTATCTCTGTGAAATGGGGGATCAATGTCAACACACATTCTCTGTAAGGAATAAGATTCGGATGTTTCGTATCCCACTCGCCTTTGATCTGATTGATCACGAGAGCGGAATCTCCGAAGACACTCAGAAACTTGATCCTTAAGTCGATCGCAGCTTGAAGACCCATGATGCATGCCTCATACTCCGCCATGTTATTGGTGCATTTGAAACATAGCCGGGCAGTGAGTGGAGTATGAGTGCCTTGAGGGGATATGATCACAGCGCCAATACCGTTACCCAAAGCGTTGGAGGCTCCGTCAAAGTGCATAAACCATCGGGATCCTTCCTCAGGTCCTTCATCCGGTCTAGGCACTTCACAATCAGTCACAATCATGATGCTCTCGTCTGGAAACTCGAAGTTCATTGACTGATAGTCATCCACTGCTTGATGTTCCAAGTGATCTGCCAATACACTTCCCTTGATAGCTTTCTGGGTCGTGTACTGGATGTCGTATTCTGTCAAGATCATTTTCCATCTCGCTATTCTCCCAGACAGAGCAGGCTTTTCAAATATATACTTTATAGGATCCATCTTTGAGATCAACAAAGTAGTGTGAGTCAGCATATATTGTCTCAGCCGGCGAGCAGCCCATACCAAAGCGCAGCAAGTTTTCTCAAGCAGTGAGTATCGGGTCTCACAGTCGGTAAACTTTTTGCTAAGGTAATAAATGGCGTGCTCTTTTCGGCCAGACTCGTCATGCTTCCCCAGCACACACCCCATTGAGTTGTCAAGTACTGTAAGGTATAGTATCAGAGGTCTCCCTTCAACCGGTGGCATAAGGATGGGTGGTTCTTGGAGATACTCTTTGATTCTATCAAAGGCGGCCTGACATTCATCATTCCAACGTACTACCTGATCTTTCTTCAACAGCTTGAAGATTGGTTCACAATTAGAAGTTAGGTGCGAGATGAATCGGGCAATGTAATTCAGACGTCCTAAAAAGCCTCTGACTTCTTTCTCTGTCTTAGGAACTGGCATCTCTTGAATGGCTTTAACCTTGGCAGGGTCCACTTGAATACCCTTATCACTTACGACGAAGCCTAGCAACTTTCCAGATCTAACCACGAAGGTGCACTTGTTCGGGTTTAACCTCAGCTTGTACAATTTCAACCGGTCAAACAGTTTCTGCAGATGATCAAGGTGTTCTTCCTCAGTTTGGGACCTTGCAATCATGTCGTCGACATACACTTCAATCTCATGATGGATCATGTCATGAAATAAAGCAACCATGGCACGTGGGTAGGTTGCCCCAGGATTTTTCAACCCGAATGGCATGACCTTGTAGCAGAAGGTGCCCCACTGAGTAATAAAGGTAGTCTTTTCCATGTCTTCAGGAGCCATCTTGATCTGATTATACCCTGAAAAACCATCCATGAAAGAAAACACCTTGTGCTGAGCAGTATTGTCAACCAGAACATTAAAGTGAGGTAGGGGGAAGTCATCCTTGGGGCTGGCCCTGTTCAGATCCCTGTAATCAACACACATTCTGACCTTACCATCCTTCTTTGGTACCGGCACCACATTAGCAACCCACTGAGGGTAAGAAGTCACTGCAAGAAACCCGGCATCGAATTGCTTCATAACCTCAGCTTTGATCTTCTCAGACATCTCTGGACGCATACGGCGGACCTTTTGCTTAACCAGAGGGCAGTCTTCCTTGGTAGGCAAATGATGGACCACAATGTCGGTATCCAACCCAGGCATGTCTTCGTAGGACCAGGCGAAGATTTCCACATAATCATGTAACATCTGATTCAACCGTTGCTTTACGCTGAGCTCTAGGTTAGCACCAATCTTGACTTCCTTCCTATCTGCCTCAGTACCCAGATTTATCGTTTCCACTGGCTCTTCATGTGGTTGAATTTCCCTCTCTTCCTGGAGTAACAGTCTTGCAAGCTCACCAGGCACTTCGCAATCATCTTCGGCTAAGTTGATCGGATTTTTGAAGTCATAACTGGCAGTAGCAGAGTCGTTACCAGTGAGATCCAGAGTGGGTTGAAACCTGTATGGGTGAGTGTGTGTAAATACATCTGTTTTGCAATATATAAAGAAAGAAAGAAATAAAGGGAGCACAAGATTTGAAATGCGAAAAACGTCCAATGTCTTTATTCATGATATATGAAAATGACAGTTAATAAGCCCTCACAAATGAAGCCAACGGTGCCCCGGGTAAGACACCGGGCCATAAAGTTTCAATTTATTGTTTATTACAAATAAAAAACAAAGGAATTCATTACTGCGTAACAAAAGTAACAAGTATGTGATCTTTTGCGGTCCAATTGTTCAGTCCACTGTCGACCGTCGGATAAATCCAGCTGTTGAACTCAGATTCTTCCACTTCATCTTCATCCCCAATAGCATTCACTCCATGGGCAGGCAGGGGAGCTGTCACCATATTGGGCTTCTCAGGTGCCTCAAACTGTACCTCCTTCGCATCAATAAGGTCCTGTACCTTATTCCTCAGGGCCCAGCAGTCATCAGTAGAATGCCCCGGGCTATCGGAGTGATAAGCACAGCGGGCATTTGGATTATACTTAGGAGAGGCAGTATTCACAACCTTCGGGGCCTCCCTGACAGTCACCAAGTTGGTTGATAGCAGCTGCGGCAAGATTTGTGATAAGGTCATACTCAGCCGGGTAAACTCTCTTCTGGGTCTTTCAGCCCTTTGTTGATTGGTTTGCCGAGGAGCGGCAGCAGGTTTAGAAATCACTACCACGTTGACAGATTGGCGGTGCTCTGGTTTATCTTGCCTTCTAGGCCCATACACAGCACTAGCCTCCTTCTTAAAGGGTTTCTTCTCAGAACTTGAAGATGCACCCTTCTGAATCTTTCCGGACTTCATGCCAGCCTCTATCCTTTCCCCAGTCAGAATAAGGTCAGTGAACCCTGCAGATGAATTACCGATAAGATGATTGAAGAATGGCCCGGAGAGGGTCCCCAAGAACATATCTACCAACTCCCGGTCTGTTAACGGAGGCTGCACCCTGCCATCCAGATCCCTCCACTTCTGTGCATACTCTTTAAAACCTTCGCCTGTTCCTAGCGACATACCTTGGAGTTGGGTACGTGTAGGAGCAAGGTCGGCATTATATTGATACTGCTTGTAAAAAGCAGTAGCCAACTCCTCCCAGTTACGAACCTTGGTTCCATCCAGCTGATAGAACCATTCGAGATGATTCCCTGAAAGACTCTCCTGGAAGAAGTGGATCCACAAGTTCTTGTCCACTGTGTACGGCTGAATCTTCCGCACATAAGATCTGAGGTGTAACTTAGGGCAAGACGCCCTGTCATACTTCACGAAAGATGGTGCCTTAAACTTGTGTGGAATGATCACACCAGTAGATAAACCCAAGTCTCCGAAATCCAAACCAGGCACTTGTTGAATCTCCATGGCGTTCATACGATCTTCCAACTGCTTGTACCTGTCTTCAGCTGGAGGATACTGTTCCTCATTAAAATCAGTCTCGTTGTCAGAGACTACTGGACTAGGACCTCTTCCCCCCTGGGGACTGTCTTTGCCTACAGAAGAACCAGCTTCCTTATTCTGCAGAGTGTTACCAAACCTCCGGCCCGAGTTGAAAAGAACAGTTCTCTTCTTCTTCTTCTCCTTCTTCAGGAGCAAAGCCTTTAGCTCTTCTTGACCTTGAGCCAAACCCATGATCAGCTCTTGAAATTGTGCGTTCTGCGCCTGAAGGGCCTTGATAGACATCTCGGTTGATGATTCAGGGTTCATGATGCTGAAATAAACAGCGAAGAACAGTAAGCAACCTGAAAAGAAGAGTACCTGCTATGCAGATGATGAATGGAATGCGTATGATTTATGTTTTCAAAGACAATCGGGAATCAACTTTGTAAACAAAAAGGAACACACTTTATTAGATTCAACTTTGAAATTTAAATTGTTCAACAGGTTGCCCTTAGGCGTTACATAAAATGGAAATACGGAAAAGGGAAATAAAACTGCAAAAGAACATCCAAAGCTCCTTATTGATCCCAGGGTCTCCTCTTCTCAGTACGGATGTAGTCATTCAGAGCTCGCTCATTCTCCAACTGCTTTGTCAGCTTCTGGATCTTCAATTCCTGCTCGTTGAACTTTTCCCGATAAGAATCCCGTTCTTCTCGCAGTTGCGACCAAGACCTCTTTAATGTCTCATAATCAGTAGGTATCTGAGGAGGGAGGACAGTTGGAGGAGTCCCGTCTTGGTCAGGATACTCAAGAATGACGGGTCTGACAGCTTCGTATGGCATACCTAACTTCTGAGCACGGATGCGAACCCATTTGTAGTAGGCTTCCATAGGTAGAGAAGTCTTTGGCCCCAACTCTTGTGGGTCAGCTTTATGAACTATGTCCCAAGCCTTAATGAACCTACGACGCAGCTCGTCATTATCCACCTGAAACTCAAAACTGATGTGAGGCACCAACATCTCATGAGTCCCTGCTCTTCTGGCCCTTCCAAACTGACAGAGCGCTAGACATGGATTGTAAGAGATTCCTCCTTGAGTACCAATCAAAGGAACATTAGGGTATTCTCTGCAACGATTAATAACAGCTATCTCATCTAAACCTCTGAAAGTCCAAATGATGTCCTTATCAGTGAGAGACATTAACCTATGAGCCCAGCCTCTTCCTTCTTGGTTCTTCAGCACGAACTTAGGGAGGTGCGGAATAAACCACCTCACCAACAAAGGGATACAACACCACAGAGTTCCTCGTCTTCGGGCAGTACGAGCATAAAGTTGTTGCAGGATGTCACCCAAGAGAGTGGGCACAGGATTCTGAGACATGAAGATCCTTATGGCAGTGACATTGACGAAGTTGTCAGGATTAGGAAACAAGACTAGACCATAGATTAGGAGAGCCAGGATGTCTTCATACGCCCTAAAGTCCAAGTCATTCCAGAAACTGTTAGCTTTACCAACCAGAAACTTGGCCAAGAAACCCTTAACTCTGCTTCTAGTCACCCAGTTGTCCATTACTTCTTGGTGGATCAAGGGGAGAGCTGCAGCAACCTCCTCAAGCTTGAGGGTCTTTTCCCAACCAGTGAAGGGAGTCTGATCCAAGATAGGGATACCAAGCAAATCAGAGAACTCTTCCAGGGTAGGGACCAGCTAGAAGTCTTGAAAGGTGAAGCACTGGTACAGAGGGTCATAGAACTGGGTCAGGACACTCATCATCTGTTGGTCCCACTTTGCCGTGACTAAACTGAGAAGAGAACCATGCCTCTGGATGAAGGAAGTAGTATTTGGAATTCTACTAACCAACTCTTCAAGCAACTCAGGTGGGTGAACAAAGTTGAACCGGATAGTATTCCTTCGCATAGGCATCATGATGTCCTACAAAACAGAGCAAAGGTGAAACCCTCTTGTCTTTGAAATGGTCAGTCCTTATGCAGGATGCATGCAATGTTATGATGGTATGATGTTATGATAAAGCACACCACAAATATTTACAAGGGAAAACATGATAAGGCACACAAGTCACACAAGACAAGCCCTTAGAGTTTAGGCCAGCATGAGGTCTAGGTATTACCCTCTTTCAGTTTGTTGGTTCGGACATGTCCTATCAGAAGTAACCGGGTTCTAGAGGATCTCAATATCACTGACTACCCTCAATCGGTCATAACTCCAGCATCGCAATCTTTTCTTGCGGCCAGAACCATCACGAGAGTTTAGCCTCAATGGGCGTAGCATACTGCTACTGTTCTATTGGCCAAGTTGGGTCATTTAAGGTTCTAAGGTCGGTTGGTTCTTAATGACTCCTTGGAAGACCCATATTCTCCTCGTTGCGACACAAGGGATATCGGTACAGACCAAGGCGCCACACCAACGTAGCCACTGTTTCACCCATGTCGGTCTATGCCGGACAGGTCCCTCACAGCTTAAGCTACCTAACAGGGTATCCTCAGATCTGGGTTAGGATCTATGTAACTCCGATGCAACCCACAATTTAAAGCAAACAAGTCAAAACAATTGAAAACACAGTTATGAACTATCCTAAGGTACACCTCACTTTAAGTTTATTCCCCGGCAGAGTCGCCAGTTCTGTGATCGGTGGATCTGGAACTGACTGTTTAACGCTGGTTCGCGAAATGTCGCGGAAGCAAGAGTCGCCACCGTCTTTTATTTTCTCCAACATGGAAAGGACAAAAGCACAGAAAAATTCCTTATTGAGATTAGCTCTCGGTTCGGGAGGTAGATTTATAGAAAGGGAAGGTGTTAGCACCCTTTCTATCCATGGTTATCCATGGGCTCTTAGATACTTGCTCATTGTGTTTTCAAAAGGTTTGTTTGCTTTTTAAGGTGAGTGGGTTTGAAAAAGTTTTGTTTAAAATTTCAGTCCGACTCTTGTATCAGTCCTCAAGAGTGTTTGAAAAGTTGTTTTTGAAAGCTTTTTGCAAAGTGTCGGTGTGAAAAGAAGTTTTTGATTTGTTTTGAATTAGAGCAAGTATGTATGAGTCATCTACCTATAATAAGGAATTAGTCTGTGTAAATGTCCTTGAGATAGTGCCATCTCACCATTGAGGGGTAGGTAGCACCACCGTTGGAGGTGTTCGGGTCAATTCGAGTTTAGGCACAGTGTAGTCACCAGAGCAATAGTAGGACACCTTAGAAGCTACCCCCATGCCATGTTCATGGACATGAGGACTTACTAAAACGTCTTCTACTCGACGACCACGTTTCGAGGGGCAAGGCAACAGTGAGGCGTACCCTAAGAGTGGTGTGTGAATCTGTGTGTTATTTCAGTTATGTTTTATCTTGTGCATGTATTTAGTGAGCTACGCATTGTTTTTATTTGGGCATACATTCTTTCATGTGATTAACAGTTTAAAGGGTGCGGAAATTAAAATGCGGAAAAATAAAGGTCCTACGCTATTACAAGGCGCTGGTCTATACATCGCCAAATTAAACAAAGACCCGATTTGAATAAAGAAAATGCGGAAAGTAAATATCCTAATTACTATTACAAAGCTTTGGGGCAAATACATTATATTCACAAAAGAAATAAATGCGTGAAAAGGAATTATAATCGAAGGTGCGAGGGCGTTGGACCCTTTAAAGATTAGATTGGAATTTAAAGTAATTAATGATTAAAGAAAGAAAAGGTTATTTTTTATGGTTTTTGGTATTTATGAAAATAAATAAAATTGATTAAAATTGGAAATTAAATAAAACCCTAATTCTAAATCGTTTTTAATTATTAAAGAAAATATTTAAGTTTAACCTAATTTAACCCTAATTAATTAATCACAAGTTTATTTACAAAAATAATTAATTATTAATAATAATAAGAATAAGAAAATTTATTTAATGAGAAAAGGATAAAAATGATTAAAAAAACCTAATTTTTATGTATTTTAGTTATTTAGAAGAAAAAATATTAAAGTTGAAAACCTAAATTTATACTAATTGATTATTGAAAATTTATTTACAAAATATTAATGCATTAAATAATAAACATATTTTATTTTGATTTTTTGTTGATTTTTGTTTGTATTTTTTGTATTATAAAAATTATTTGGAATTAAATAAAAGCAATTAATCAAATAAAAGAAAAAGGAGAATTAAAATAAAAAAAGAAATATGCAAACCATAGGAGGGGTATCTGCCCAATTTGGAGGTGTCTTGGAAGTATTTTGGCCCACTAGAATCAGGCCCTGTTGACTTTCCATGTTTACATGCATATGGTTGACTGAATGTGTATGGTAGGCAGCACGTTCTAGCCTTTTGATTGATCAAGAATCCACTTGTCAAGCCACTGCGTTGGGGTGCATGGTGGACTGAATGAGGGGCGCTGCATAGAAGGGTGTTAAGAAAAATAATATTGAAGAAGTGGGGGACCTGGGAATCGAACCCAGGTCCCAATGCTTGCATGACAACACAGCTTCCACCAAGCCAAACGCGTTTATCTGATATATAATGGACAATGAATAATAAGAGAGAGAAAACAAGTATTAGTGGGACAATAAAAAAAGCGCAAATTATTCAAACTGGCCAACCATAGTCCAACACGCTAGCATCTTCTTCCTTGGTCTTTCGTTTTGCCTGAAAAATAAGACTAGATAGCGGGGGTTTTAAACCCCTACAAATTGAAACAACGAATAATAGCGAATAGAATTTGAGCAAGCATAAAAAAGGCGCGATGAGTGATTTGGCTTCATGGGAATGTCACGAGTTCATTGGTCCCAGTTTCATGGCCTAATTTTTCCAGATACGTAAACCCTTCTTTTGAGGTTTCTGAAACCCTAGCAAGCATCAATGGTGTATTCTTATACAGGCAACCATTCTTGAATTGAATAGTACCATTAGCTTTGGAATGATCATGTTAGTATAACTCAAACATTAAAATGCATGGAAAATGTGTATAAATTCAAGTACGAATATGCAAAAGTTCATGAACAGGGCGACTTCATTCTACCAGTTCTTGAGGTTAGGGAATGTGTTTTTGATTGCAATCCCTTCCTGGATGTGTAAGCAAGCTATTGGAATGCTTCTTAGGCCTTGAAACGCACGGCAGCTGTGAAAACAGTTTTAACTTTTTTTGTGAAAAATGCAAGTTTGGTTCTATGTTCTGAGCGCAACTTCCTTCCCCTTGAGCATTAGGTTTTGTTTGTGCATATATGAGGAATCATTCTAGGTCAAAAACAAAGCCCATGATCCATGTATTCAATGCTTTTGAATTTGTGATTTTCAAGCATCTTTTTCAATCTTTTTCATACCTTTCTTATGCCAATCATTGAAGATTCTTTCCTTTTGAGAGATGCACGAAATATTGAGGCCTTAATGAGAGAATATGCTGCACAAAAGGATTTGGAAAACATGATTTGCTATTTTTGTCATATTTAATTTAATTAAATGAATTAATAATAATAATAATAATTCAAATAATTAATCAAAAATGATAAAATAATTCCCTTTAAAGTCAATGGGTCGTGCATAGCTTTTGGGTGATGATTCTTGGAAGAAATTGTGGCCCATTAGCAATTTTGAGGCATTTGAAGCAAAGTTGACTTTTCAAAATTCCCAAAAATTTCCCAACTTCCATAAGGCATATCTTGCTCAATTTTTAAGCTTTGATCATGTTCTTGGATATTTTGGAAAGGTCTTGAAGTCCTCTAACCAATGCCTTTGGTTCCATGTCATTTTGATTTACCAATCTCAAGTTATGGTCTTTGACTTAAAGTGCCTTTTTGTTGACTTTTGAAAATGACCTATAATGTTGAGATTGATAACTTTTTGTGAGAGCATTTCTTGGACATGAAGTGTGAAGAGGAGTTGTAGGAAATGTCATTATCTTCAAAATGAGCTTTGGATGGAATTTTTATGATAAACCATGTGGAAGTTATGCCCTGGTCAATTTGCAGTTGACTTTTTCAACTGTCCAAATATAGAAACTTTTGCATCTTGAGACTTTTTTAGCCATGCTTTGAGAATCATGATCAATAATTGATCAAATGATGTTTGTGGCTTCAAAATAATATGTTGACCAACAATTTTGACTTTTGACTGTCAAATGACCATTTTGCCCCTGCAGTTGACTGTTGAGCAATTAGGGTTTTTGACTGTGCAATTTTATGCTGGGAGTCTTGAAACTTGGCATAAGGATGCTTGACAATGTTTATAGACATGTGGGACTTGTTTGAACCCTTGGAAACTTCAATTTCTTTGCCAGAACCAAAACCCTAATTTTTTACTGTTAGGAGGCCATTGGACTGTGCAACCTTTGGGAGATTTTGAAGCATGCTCTTAGCAAATCTTGAAGAAAATGGGAGGGAAAATTTTGGGGTACAACAGGAGTCCATTTTCCCCTGGGATCTCTTTGCGGCAAGATGATCTGCTTGATTACAAGGTTGCCGACTTGATACACTTGTCGTCTGACTTTCTTGTTGAAAGCCTTGATCATTCGTTTCTGATACGTCTAACCATGGCAAACAGCAGTAAGTCGCTTTTCGTCAATCAAGTTAAGTTGATCAAGCCGGGTCTGAATCCAATTGTCTTCACTCAAACCAACATCCTTCATGATTCTCAAGGAGGGAATCTGAACCTCGATAGGTAAAACAGCTTTCATGCCGTATACCAAAGAATAAGGTGTTTCCCCAATTGATGTACGCGCCGTGGTACGGTACCCGTGAAGAGAAAACGGTAACATCTCATGCCAATCCTTGTACGTGTCTGTCATCTTTTGTATGATCTTATTGATATTTTTGTTCGCAGCTTCAACATCACCATTCATCTTTGGCCGATAGGGAGATGAATTGTGATGTTGAATCTGGAACTGCTCGCACAGGGTGGTGATCATAGTGTTGTTAAGGTTTGTACCGTTGTCGGTGATGATCCTTTCGGGGATGCCGTACCGGCAAATGAGGTTCTGCTTGATGAAGCGGGCAACAACATTCTTTGTAACGGATGCGAAGGAAGTTGCTTCGACCCATTTGGTGAAGTAATCAATGGCCACCAGGATGAAGCAATGTCCATTGGATGTTGTAGGCTTGATCTCTCCAATCATGTCGATTCCCCACATTGCGAATGGCCAAGGAGCTGTTAAGACATTGGGGGGAACTGGAGGTATATGTACCTTGTCTGCATAGATTTGGCATTTGTGACAAGTTCTAGAATGTTGATGGCAGTCAGCTTCCATGGTAGACCAGTAGTAGCCTGCCGGTAGAATCTTCTTAGCCATCGTATGTCCGCTTGAGTGAGTGCCAAAGGTACCATTGTGCAGTTCGGCCATGATCTTCTCAGCTTCAACCTTGTCCATACAACAGAGCAGAATGCAATCATGATTGCGCTTGTATAGGATACCATTGCTCAGGAAGAACTTAGCCGAGAACCTCCTTAAGAACTTTTTGTCGTTGACTGAAGCTTCTTCAGGGTATTCTTGTGCTTCGAGATACCTTTTGATTTCGTGAAACCAAGGTCGGTCCACTACTTCTTCGGTATTAATCTCGTGATAATGTGCAGGTTCATCCATCCGCTCAATGGTGATTTGGGGAGCCTCATTATCCCAGTTGATTTTAAACATGGATGACATTGTAGCTAGAGCATCTGCTAGCTGATTTTCTTCTCGTGGGAAGTGCTCGAAGGTAATCTGCTCGAAATGAGGGAGAAATGTCAAGACATGTTCTTTGTAAGGGATGAGGTTGGGATGTTTAGTGTCCCACTCTCCTTTGATCTGACTGATGACTAAAGCTGAGTCTCCAAACACAATCAAAGATTTGATTCCCAGGTCTATTGCAGCCTTGTGACCAAAGATATAAGCTTCATACTCGGCCATGTTGTTGGTGCAGTTAAAGCAAAGTCTGGCTGTGAAAGGTGTATGGAAACCTTCTGGAGAGATGAGTACCGCACCGATACCGTTTCCAAGTGCATTAGAGGCACCATCAAAGTACAGGGTCCATCGGGATCCTTGTTCAGGTCTGTCATATGGTCTGAAGTCTTCAATGTTGTCCAAAGTCATGATATCCTCGTCAGGAAAGTCAAACTTCATGGATTGGTAATCTTTGACAGCTTGATGAGCCAGATGGTCAGCTAGCACACTCCCATTTATAGCTTTTTGGGTTGTGTACTATATATCGTATTCAGTCAGGATCATCTGCCATCTAGCTATTCTTCTAGACAAAGTAGGCTTTTCGAAGATGTACTTGATCGGATCCATCTTAGATATTAGTATAGTGGTATGAGTCAACATATAATGCCTTAGCCGGAGAGCAGCCCATACCAAAGCGCAACAAGTTTTCTCGAGCAGTGAGTATCGGGTCTCACAGTCGGTAAACTTTTTGCTAAGGTAATAAATGGCATGCTCTTTTCGACCAGACTCGTCATGTTGGCCCAGTACACGCCCCATTGAATTATCCAAAACAGTCAGATACATGATTAGAGGTCTTCCTTCGACGGGAGGCATCAAAATGGGAGGTTTTAGCAAATACTCCTTGATTTTATAGAAAGCAACTTGACAGTCATCATTCTATTTAACCACTTGATATTTCTTCAACAGCTTGAAGATTGGCTCACAAGTAGATGTTAGGTGAGAAATGAACCTAGCAATGTAGTTTAGGCGTCCCAAGAAACCTCTGACCTCCTTCTCAGTGCGAGGGGCAGGCATTTCTTATATGGATTTGACTTTGGCAGGATCAACCTCGATGCCTTTGTTGCTGACTATGAAACCCAAGAGTTTATCGGACCTGACTCCGAAAGTGCACTTGTTAGGGTTCAGTCTGAGCTTGTACTCTTTCAACCTGACAAACAACTTTTGCAAATAGTTGAGGTGTTCTTCTTCTGTCTGTGATTGGGCTATCATGTCATCTACGTAGACTTCAATCTCATGATGTATCATGTCATGAAACAAAGCTACCATGGCGCACTGATAGGTTGCACCGGCATTCTTCAGTCCGAATGGCATCACTTTATAGCAGAATGTACCCCACTGTGTAACAAAAGTAGTTTTCTCCATGTCTTTAGGTGCCATTTTGATCTGGTTGTAACCTGAAAACCCATCCATGAAAGAAAATACCTTGTGCTGAGCTGTATTGTCAACCAAGATGTCAATGTGCAGTAGTGGAAAGTCATCTTTAGAGCTATCCCTGTTTAAGTCTTTGTAATCCATGCACATTATCACTTTGCTGTCCTTCTTAGGCACATGAACAATGTTAGCAACCCATTGTGGATAGGAAGTAACAGCAAGAAATCCAGCATTGAACTGCTTCATCACTTCTGCTTTAATCTTTTCAGACATGTCGGGCCTCATGCGGCAGACTTTCTGTTTAATTGGTGGACAATCTTGTCTTGTAGGGAGACGGTGAACCACAATATCTGTATCGAGTCCCAACATGTCTTCGTAAGACCATGCGAAGATCTCAACATATTCATTCAAAAACTGAACTAAGCGCTCTTTGACACTTGGCTCTAAGTTGGCACCCACTCTGACTTCTTTTCTGTCTTCAACAGTACCCAAGTTGATTGTCTCTAACAACTCCTCATGAGGTAGGATAGCCCTTTCTTCCTGTTGTAGCAGTCTAGCCAATTCTCCCGGCACCTCACAGTCTTCATCACCTTCGTATTCGGCATGGTAGACCAGATCTTCAGAGTCACTGAAGGCCATAGCAGAATTGTTACCCATGGAATCCGGAATGGAAGGGTACCTGCATTTGTGAGTGTGGGTGTGTGTAAGGGATAGCCACCTTTAAACAAATAAAATGTAAAAAGAAAGAAAATGAACACAAAAGTTTATATGTGAAAACGTCCATAATTCATTAAAATGGCATATGAAGATGAAAAATCAAACCCTTACAAATGGACCTATATGCTTCGGGTAAGGCACAAGGCTAAAAGTGTACGGATAGTTTGAGAATTATTACAAACCAACAGATGTTTGAAAGATAAATTACTGATTTATGAAAGTAATCGGCACAAAGTCTTTTGCCTCCCAGTTGCACAGTCCTTCGTCAATAGTTGGGAAAATCCAGTCTCCCAAGTTGCTCTCCTCTTCACTATCCTCCAAAGCATTGACTCCATGATGGGTGATCTTCACTGGTGGCCCTCCAGCCCGGGCGTTTCGTACAGCCTTTTGAGCAGAAGCAGTGAAACCCAAGCCGAATTTATCTGATTTGAAAGGAAAGTACGAAAGCTGACCCCAGATTATGCTTCCTCCTTCTTCAATCACAGCATCTTTGAGAGACGACATCCGAGGCGGATGTCTGGTAATCATGGGTACATAAGCCACTGTCTTGGTTTCCGCAATCTCCTGAGCTACCTCTTCAAAGTGTTGGAAAGGGGTCTCGATGAATTCACCATCCAATTCAACATAGCGGAAAGAATTTAGATGGCTTATCATGTACTCCTCTTCGCCGTGAATAGTTATAATTTTCCCCTGGACTGGGTACTTGAGCATTTGATACAAAGAGGAAGTGACGACTCCAGCATTGTGAATCCAAGGTCTTCCCAACAAGCAAGAGTAGGAAGGACAGATATCCATCACATAGAATGTGGAGTTGAAGGTTTCAGTTCCCACTTTAATTGGGATGTCCACCTCCCCGTGGACCATCCTTTTAGAACCATCAAAGGCTCTGACAATGATATTGATGGGCTTCAGGGTTAGGCCTTCATAGTCCAATCTATCCAATGCTTTCTTCGGCAAGACATTTAAAGACAATGCAATATCAACCAAGACGTGAGCTAGAGTAGTCCCTCTGCATTCCACTGAGACATGCAAGGCGTCATTATGCTTTCTCCCTTTAAATGTTAAATCGGCATCGGAGAATCCTAGACCATTGTCAGCAGTTAAGCTAGCTACACATTCCTGGAACTGATCCGTGGAGGTTTCCTGTGGCACGTGGGCCGTCTTCAAGAATCTGATCAAAGCTTTGGCATGAGCATCTGAACAAAGTAGCAGGGCCAATATAGAGATCTTTGAGGGGGTTTTCCCCAGTTGCTCCACAACATTATAATCGGTTTTCTTGATTATTTTCAAAATCTCTTCTATTTCTTTTTGAGAGGTCTCAGGGATGACCAATGGCTGATCCCTCATCCTGACGGGCGCTTCTTGGATCCCTTTCCCTCTATCATCAGCAGCAGCAGAGGGGACAACCATAGGAGTTACAATTTCTTCAATAATTGGAGTTCTCGCAGATATGTTGACCGGCACAGGGGTAACCTTAAGAGCATTTGAGGGTCCGAAGATTGCCTTTGGAGGAGCAATCTCCGGAGAGAAAATTCTTCCGCTGCGAGTGATTTTACTCGTTCCAGCAATGTTTCCAATGTCAGAAGTCTCTTCATCAGAACTCTCTTCAGTAGATTCAATTTGTTTAATATTGTGGTAGAAGATCTCTCACCATAGTTCCACGGTATTGATTTGTTGGACTTGTACGGGATGGGCCCCGACATGGTTATCTTCAAAGGTTTAATCTTCGGATCGGATGTAATCTTAACAGGTCTTTTGGAGACCTTGGAAAGATTGGCGGATATGGTAATTATTGAAATATCATTGACAGGAGTCGGTGTAACAGGAGTCTTTTCAAAAAGGATTTCTTGGTTATCTATTAGGCGTTGGATGCCTAACTTCAACAACGGACAGTCGGATGGTAAGGATGAACAAAGGCAGCAATCTTCTTCATAACCTGGGAAAATCCCAGCCTTCAGCAAATTCAATTTGATTATCGGTAACGGAGTCATCAAATCATCAACAGTAGCAACAAAAACATCCTCTTCAACAACATGGGCATTATGGCCATGCCTTGGCATTGGAGAATAGATCACATTCGGCTTTTCAGGGGCGTCAAATTCCACTTCTTTAGCATCTATCAAATCCTGAATCTTATTCTTCAGGGCCCAACAATTGTTGGTGTCGTGCCCTATACTCCCTGAATGATAAGCACACTTGGCGTTCAAATGGTAGTAAGGAGAAGTTGTATTCAGATTCTTTGGTGTCTCTTTCAAGGTTGTAAGTTTTAACTTCAAGAGATGGGGTAGAACCTGAGCAGGAGTCATGTTTATCTGAGTGAATTGCCGTACAGGCCTTTCCACCCTTTGCTGATTGGTTATGGGTTGATGGTTTCTGGGCTGATCAGCTGCAGACTTCTGAATCATTACAGCCCTCACCACTGGCCGGCACTCAACTCTTCCCTGGCCTCTCTGGGAGTAGACATCTGAGACTTCTTTCTTTGCTGGAAAAGGGTTTTTGATGGCAGCGAAAGAAGATGCATCTTTTTGAATTTTATCGCTCTTGATTCCGGCTTCAACTCTCTCACCAGTTAGAATTAACTCGGTGAACCCCGCAGACGAACTTTCAATCAGGTGATTGAAAAAGGGGCCTGACAGTGTACCCAAGAACATATCTACAAGCTCTCTCTCAGATAGAGGTGGTTGTACTCGTCCCGCCAAGTCTCTCCATTTCTGGGCATACTCCTTAAAACCTTCATTTGAGACCATGCCCATACTCTGTAATTGAGTACGGGTAGGTGCTAAGTCCGCATTATATTGATACTGCTTGTAGAAGGAAGCGGCCAAATCCTCCCAATTGTGCACATCAGACCTCTCTAGCTGGTAGAACCAATCCAATTGCGTCCTCGACAAACTGTCTTGGAAGAAATGGACCCACAAATCTTTGTCAGAAGAATGTGGTTGAATTTTCCTGACATAGGATCGTAGGTGCATCTTTGGGCAAGACACCCCATCGTACTTAGAAAATAGAGGTACTTTAAACTTGGGAGGAATGACAATTCCAGAAACCAAACCCAACTCTTCAAAGTCCAGCCCAGACACTCTCTGAATCTCCATGGCTGCCAGACGTTCTTCCAGATTTTTGTATTTCTCATCTGCAGGAGGATACTGTTGTTCTGAATAGTCTTCATCTTCCTCTTCTTCAGCCTCAGAATCATAAGGCACTTCAACTCCTTTACCATTTCCTTCACCCTCTTTAGATGTTGATGGGAAATCTAGGACTCTTCTGCCGTGACCTTCAAATATTCTGCCTAATGTAGCCACACCAACTCTCTTCTTCTTCTTTTTCTCTTTTTCCTTTTCCAGTAGAGTCTTGAGCTCCTCCTGACCCTTTTCCAAGGTCATGAGTAGTTGTTGGAATTGTGAATTCTGCGCTTGTAAGTCTTTGACCGTTTGTTCAATATCCATCTTGCTGAAATAAACAGCAGAGAGATGAGGAAACTTAGTGTGAAGACCTGTTTATGCATATGATGAATGATATGTATTCATGTAATGCATTCAAGGATTCATAAATTCACATTTGTTTTAAACAAAAAAGAAACACATGTCATATTAATAAGATAGAATTTGTTAGTACATAAATGCCCCATGGGCAAAATAATACAAAATTCTAAGGTAAAAAGACGTTGCGCATCCTCTTTGGTGCAATGTAGGTGTTGAGAGTTTTCTCTTCGTGAAGTTGACGAGTAAGTTCCAAAACCTTCTTCTCACTGGCGTAGAATTGGGCTTCAAAAGTATCGCGTTCTCCCTTGAGCTGTATCCAACTCCTTTGTAAATCTTCTAATGATGTTGGCATGTCAGGATGTATGAGGGTGTATGGAACCTCTCCTTCCTTAACAGGCTCTTTGATCATTGGGAGAATGTAGGGGTAAGGCATCATAAGACTTTGGGCGCAAGTTCGTACACACTTGAGGTAAGGCTCAAGGGGGATGGAATTCTTGTGTCCCAAGGTCTTACTGTCTACCTTGTTGGGCATCCTCCAAGCTCGGATGAACCTTTGTCGAAGTCCTTGATCGTCGTTGTCGAAGTCAAAAACCAAGTCTAGAATCAGCATGTCATGTGGGCCATCCCTTCGGGCATACCCAAACTGTCTCAGAGCCAAGCAGGGGTTGTAGGTAATGCCTCCCCTAATGCCAAGTAGACGGACATTAGGGAATTCCCCATAACGATTAATGATGATAACATTTTCTCTGGATCGAGAACACCAATGAACATCTGAATATGTAAGAGTCATCAATCGTTGTGACCACCTCAAACCTTGCTCATTCTTCAAGATTGATTGGGGAAGGTGAGAAATAAACCACCTTGCCAGAAGAGGAGTACAACACATGAGAACACCTCTTTTCCTCATTGTTCGAGTGTGAAATGAGTGTAGGATGTCCCCAAGTAAAGTAGGCACATGATTCCGAGATATGAAAATCTTGACAGCATTGACATCTATAAGTTGGTCAGGGTTTGGGAACAGGACCAACCCATAGATGAGAAGAGCTACAATCTCCTCAAAAGCTTGCGGGTCTAGAGAATTCCAACATTCTTGAGCTTTCTCAAACAGGAACTTTGCCAAGAAACCCTTGACACCACTTTTGGTTTCCCAATGGCCTATGATATCAGATGGTTGCAAGTGTAGGGCTTGAGCAACATATTCAGGCTTTGGATCTCATTCTGTACCGTTAAAAGGTAGTTGATGGAGAATAGGAATCCTCAGGAGTTGAGAAAATTCCTCCAAAGTAGGCACTAGCTGGTAGTCAGGAAATGTGAAGCAGTGGTGTAGGGGGTCAAAGAACTGGAAGAGAACTTTCACCATGTCTTCCTCTGTGTTGGAGTTGACCAAGTTGAGAAGTCGACCATGTCTCTCAGTGAATGGAGAATACTCTGGAATCTTGGAAGCAAGCTCTTTGAGTTGAGGAGGAATTCTTACAAGGTTAACTTGGATTGTTTTCCTGCGAAGTGATTCCATAACCTACAAAACAGGAACAAAGATGAAGGTCAAAAATCCTTGAAATGGTTAGTGGATGCAAATGATGCTTCATGATGTTCATGATGTTATGCACAATGCAAGAAAGTCACATAAGTTCCTAGTTCAGGCTTGCATGGGGTTTCATAGGTAAGTACCCTCTTGAAGTTTAGTTGGCTCAACCTGTCCTATAAATAGTAACTGGGTTCTAAGGAGCTCAATATCACTTGATTATTTTCTGTGTTCATTGTTTCAGTTTACCCACTTTACTGGTGACCGAAATATTCCAAGAAAACAACCCTAAATGAGTGTAGTATCGAGTATCTACCAACTTCGGACAGCACCAAAGCCGGTCATCTCACTACATCCTAAAAAGGCCAAGTTGGTCAAGTAAAGGTTCTAAAAGTCCATTAGTGCTTCATGACATCACTCAGCGGCCCCGTATTCTCTTTTATTGACTCAAAGGCTACCGGTACCCACAAATATGTCGCACTAATATAGCTATTGCTTAGACCATGTCGGTATACCCCGCACAGTTTCCACAATGTATTGCTATTTACCTATGAATGTTTCCCAAATCCGGGTAGAGGATTCAAACCTAAACAATATAACCAAAGTGTAAAGCAAAGAAGTCAAGCAAGATAAGCATGTAAAGGTGATCTAAACCCTAAGGTAACCCCACTTTTATATTTTTCCCCAGCAGAGTCGCCAGTTCTGTGATACGATGGGAGAACTGACTTGAGGTTTTGGGTTTGTGTTTGCAAATGTTTCGGTTTAGCAAGAGTCGCCACCGACTTTTTATTTTATCCAAAGGAAAGGTCAAAAAGCACAGGAAAGACCTTTGAGATGTTTTCTTAGGTTCGGGGGGTAGATTATGAAAAGGGAAGGTGCTAGCACCCTTTTCATCCATGGTTTTCCATGGGCTCTTAGTTACTTGTTTAGATCACTTGCATTGCTTTTTCAATTGTTTGAAATGGTGCTTTGTGTGTGGTTTTGAAAGTATTTTGAAAAGAGGCCTTTGTTTAGGCAACCTTTGTAATGATTCTTATTTGAATGTATACAAAGGTGTTTTTCTTTTGAAAAATGTTTCAATGTTTGAAAGTTTGTTTGGAAATTGTTTTAAAATTGTGTGTGTGTGTTTTTGAAATTAGCAAGGATGGTTTGCAAGTTGATCAAGTAACTAGGAGTTGTCTACCCTACTCAAAGGTTGCCATTGTTGTTTTACACATTTTTAACCCTTTGACATTGTTGTTTTACCATTGTATTTAGTAAACAACCCTATCTTTGGATGTTAAACGGGACGGGCATGGCTCATCGTATGACCATGATAGCAATGGTGCCAAGTATCTTAGCAAGTTTTTTGAGGGACTAAGATCATTTTTGTATAGGCAACCAAGATAGCGTCATCGAGGGACTATGATCTTTTGTTTTGTTTGATTTTTCCAAGATACCTAGCATGCATACCATGGCCATGTTTTTTTAAGGCAACAAGTGGATGAAACCCTAGGGGTGCTTGTGTGCATTGTGTTGTCATTTTACATGCATTTTTGTCTTGTGTTAGGTCATACTATTTGTTTTGATTTTGGTCTTTGCATACAAAACCCTAATCTTACTATCATGCATATAATACGATAAATTGCGTAAAAGTAAATCTAAGACTATTACAACAATATTATGGAGAAGGGGTACAAGTTTGAATAGGGGGATATTGCTCAAAATAAAACCCTAGAACTATTACAACCATATTGAATTTATTCGTACAAATAAATAAATGAACAATATTTAAATATGCAATTAAATATAAATATGCAAAATGTCTTTGTATTTATTTTTATGTATGTAAAAATGGATTTATTTATGCCTTAAAAATAAGAAAATAAAATGATTATTTTTGAAAGGGTGAAAACCCTAATTTTTGGTTTAAAAGAAAATATATATTCTATTATTTATTTATTCATTTTTCTGTACAAGAAAATAAATAAAAATATATACAAAAATGTTTAAAAAAATCAAATATTGTATGAAAATATTGATTTAAGTGTATAAATAATAAAAATAAAATTATATAATATTTTTATATTATTTGCAAGTTTTATTTTAAGAAAATAAAGTATATATTATTTAATAAACCATTTTTATGCCAAAAAAATAATAAAAATAATAAAATAAAATGTGAAAATTTAAGAAAATATTTTTGGTGATTTTTAATGTTCAAGAAAAATAAATTAAATCAGAAAATGTGAATTATGCAAGAAAATATATAAAAAAATAAAGAAATGGGCCAAGGGGGTGTAGGAAGTGGTGTCAATAATCAGGCAAAACAGGCCCAGGCCCACGTTCCACTTCATCCCTGTCCTTGGAACCAGAATTCGCGTGCGTCATGTACAAACTTGTAACTCCTGCATACGTGCTTAAAAACAAAATTTTGCAACATGAAAGTTATAGTTCATCATCACACGATTCTAACCATATAAAAAAACTTGATCTAACTCTAAGAAACCTGGGAGAATTTCAGTGCCCCTAATTTATGACCTAGTTTTTTCAACAACTTCAACATCCAAATTCTCCTAGCTCAGTTAATATAAATGGAGGCTATGCATATGTATAGTGTTGTACCCCAAAAATTTCTCTCTCATTTCATCAACATTTTCTCATCACAAGACTCTTGGAACTCAAGATCAAGTTAGGGTTTGCTCTGCTCAAGACTCTTTCTTGCACTGTTGACCCAAATTAGGGTTTGAGTTTGCACAGAGATGTTTTGACCTAAAATGCCCAAAGTGACTTTCATGCTTCATGTTGGATTCACAAGTTTATCCATACCAAGTTTCAAGCCTTGATTCCAATCTTTGCCCAGTCAATTGGACAGTTGACCTAGAAATCAGCTGTATTGGGGAAAAAGTCAACTGTGGCCAATTGACAGTCAAACCTCATGATTTTTTACCCACATCAACATTATGAACTCATATGAATAATTTGATCAAGTTTGGATCATAATTCCATAAGAAATTTGATCAGATCACCAAAAGGGCAAAATGGTCATTTTTAGGGTTTTGACTGCACAAGGGCAATTTTTGACTGTTTGACCTAACCAATGGCAAATCAAGCTCACATATGGACTCAAGGACTCAATGGCATTGTCTTGACCCATTCAACAAGTTCAAAAGATCTCAAATGCATAGGATTGACAGATGAATTTTTCAGTCAACTGATCAAAATTTGACTGTATACTGAAAAGTCAAACTTTGACTTTTTGGTCAAAATCAAGTTCCAAGATTCATTTTTCATCAAGACATGTCAAATTATGAAACTTGTTCATCAAGAAATCCAAAATTGGAAATTAGGGTTTAAAATGAGAAAATTTCATAACTTAGAATTTTTCTAAGTTATGAAACTTCCTTATTTTTTCCTAACTTTGTCCCATTTTTTCACCAAGATGAAAATGGATTCAAATAAAACTTGAAACATGAAAGTTGTAGTCCATTGCAAAATATACAACTTTGATTCACAAAGTTTTCTCAAAGGAAGCTTGTATCTCAAGTTATGATTTTTGGAACAAGGGTACAAAACATTTTTAACTTAGAGAAATTTTGCCCTATTCTAGGCAGGATTTTTGTCCAACTTCTTGGCCATTTTTCACATGGTTACACTTGGAGTTTTAATTTGAATTACAAAGATGGATTGTAGTACACATTCCAAGCTTTCCAAATTGTCCAAGAACTCATCAAACACCCTTGTGGTTAGAGAGAATCGAATTTGCAAAGTTGGCAAAAACTCATTTTTGTTCATGGCCAAAGCATGTTCATAACAATTGCATTTTCAAATCAGCTTGTACAATGCTAGCTTGCAGGCCTCAAAACCAGTTTTACACACCTTAATTTAATGCCTAACCATTGTGTTAAGACATTATTTCATTCATTTGGACAATACATGCTAAATTAATCCTTAATTAGAAAAAGCTAATTTGCCATTTTGGAAAAGTAGCACTTTATGTCAATACATGATCTTTGAAGTACAGGCCAGATCTTTGAGGCAAAGTTTGGTAGACAAATCCCACTGATCAAGAGAAAATGTTGCAGCATGCTTGAGAGTATTGTACAGGTCTATAACATCAACACACTTTCTTTGCTTCACATAGAAGAAACTTTGCAAAACATAGAGAACTCTCACTTCCTGCAAACTAGAGCTAAAATAAACTTTGTAAACATCTTCCACACATCAAAACAAGCCCAAAGCACGACTCATCCATCCCTAAGACCTGTTCATATTCAGAATCCCTGTTTTGTTACAAAACAGGGCAAGTTCTGCAACTTGACCTCCACAACTCAATCCACTCGTGCACTTTGGCTAAAAACCTTTCAAACACCTTCCATACTATCCACTGAAACTGTCCCAAGCCTTGAACTTAAGCTGTAACACCTCTAACCACGTTTGCCATTTTCATTTTCAAGCTGTGCAGGTGAACTTCCATAGCACGATTCAGAGTGATTCAAAGCAAGCTAGGTGTTGGAGAAGCTTCCTTGGACTTCAGGCAAGCTATACAGAAACTCAAACTCCATTGAAGTTGGCCACATTGCTGTATACGATTCAAGCTGAAACAGGTAAAACCATGGACTTTTATCTCTCAATCTAGGAAGAGTTAAGCTTAGGTTTGTGAATGAAACATGCTCTACTCATAGCCCTGAAGCCATACATATGATTACTTTTCATTTATATTAAGCATGTTGTGAGAATTTTAACCATGAACATTGAAGAAAAACTAGGTCAGAAATTGGGGGTGAAGAAATTCTCCCTGGTTTCTTAGAGTTAGGTTAAGTTTCTTACATATTTGGAATCGTGATTTGATGCTCTATATTATTTATGTTATGAGTTTTGCATAAAAGTCAAAGAATCAGGAGTTAGTGTTTGATCAAAGAGGCGCGCGTTTTTGATTCAAACAGAGCTGGAGGTTGAAGAAGGCTGGCTTGGGCTGGGCCTGAGTCTGTCTTGCTGTTCACACCCCTTTTTTCCATTTGCACCTCACTGGCCCATTATGTGAAATATTTGTTATTTTTGCATTTTCTTTTTGATTCTGACTTAATATTTTTATTCAAACATAAAAAAAACACTAAAAATATTTTTCCACATGTTTTTTCATTTATTTGGCATTTAATTGTTTTATTTAACATATGTATGTAAATAAATATATATACTTTTTACTAAAACCCTAAAAAATAATACAAAAAAAAACTATATTTATTTTCAGTTATTATTTTGATTTACACCTTGAAAATATTTTCTTAAATATACTTTTTTTTTCATGTACATAAATAATTAATTTTATCTTTTTATATTTAATAGGTTTAGGAAATATATATATATAAATACTTGTATATTATATTTATTAGAATACTTAGGATAAAAATATAGAAATAATATATTTTTTATTTTTATTAATACATGACACTAAAAACACTTTTTTTTTACAATATAACTTTTTTTTAATATATATTGTACATAATTAATAAATATTGCTATTTATTTAAAAACTAGGGTTTTGCCCTAAATGACAAAAATATTCAAATTTGACCTTTTTATTTTTGTTTATATTTCCCATTGAAAAATACTTTTGCATACATGAAAAAATCCCTTTCTTAGCATAATGCATTTTTATTTGATATTTATTTATTTGTACTTATTTAAATATTAAATATTTGTCTTGTATATTCAATATGGATGTAATAGCTTAGAATTTAATTTCTTGTCAAATATCCCCTAATCCAAACTTGTACCCCCATCCTCATAATCATGTTGTAATAATTTAGGACTTTAAATTCTCGCACATTTAAATGTTTCCAAATTATGCCATGATAGACCTAGGGTTTGTATGTAAATCAAATTAACAAGTAGTTTGACCTAAATCCAAGATAAACATGCATGAAAAACAAACACAATGCACACTTGCACCCTTAGGGTTACTCCACTTGTTGCCTTCAAAAATGTGCCATGTTTGCATGTCAAGTACTTTGGCAAAACAAAACAAAACAAAAACAAACAAAATGATCATAGTCCCTCGATGACGCTATCTTGTTTCCTAAACAAAATGATCATAGTCCCTCAAGAAAAATGCCAAAGATACTTGACACTATTGCATTCATGGCCTAAACGATGACCCGCGCCCGTCCCGTTAACATCCTAACACAAGGTTGTTCACCAAATACAATGGTGAAACAGCACTGTTAAAAGGGTTAAAACATGAGAAAGATCTTTGAGAAATTTAGGGTAGATAGCTCTTGGTTACTTGACCAACCTTGCAAAACAATCCTTGCCATTTTTCAAAAAAACACACATCACAACACAACTTCAAAACAAAAAACATTGAAACATCTTTTCAAAAAGACACACACCTTTGTAAAACATTCAAACAAGAATTGTTACAATGGTTGCCTAGACAAGGCATCTTTTTCAAAACATTTTCAAAACCACACACACAAAGCACCATTTCAAACAATTGAAAAGCAAAGGCAAGTGATCTAAGCAAGTAACTAAGAGCCCATGGATAACCATGGATAGAAAGGGTGATAATACCTTCCCTTTCTATAATCTACTCCCCGAACCCAAGAAAACATCTCAAAGGTTTTTCCTGTGCTTTTTAACCTTTCCTTAGGATAAAATAAAAAGTCGGTGGCGAATCTTGCTAAACCGAAACATTTGCGAACAAAAAACGCAAAACCTCAAGTCAGTTCTCCCACCGTATCACAAAACTGGCGACTCTGCTGGGGAAAACTTTAAAAGTGGAGTAACCTTAGGGCCTAGATCACCCTTTTGCACGACTAATTGTTTGCTTTGATTGCTTTACATTTTGGTTCTCTTGTTTGGACTTGAAATCCTCCACTCAGATTTGGGGAAACATTCATAGATAGCAATACGTTGTGGAAACTGTGCGGGGTATACCGACACGGTTGAAGCAATAGCTATATTAGTGCGACATATTTGTGAGTACCGGTAACCCTTGAGTTCAATCAAGGAGAGTACAGGGCCACTGAGTGATGTCACTAAGCACTAATGACCTAGAACCTTACTTGACCATCTTGGCCTTTTATTAGGGGTAGTGAGATGACCGGCTTTGGTGCAGTCCGAAGTTGGTAGATACTCGATACTACACTCATTGAGGGTTGTTTTCTTGGAATATTTTGGTCGCTAGTTAAGTGGCTAAACCAAAACAATGAACATGGAAAACAATCCAATGATATTGAGCTCCTTAGAACCCGATTACTATTTATAGGACAGGTTTTTAAGCCAACTACACTCAAGAGGGTACTTACCTGTGAAACCTCATGCAAGCCTGAAACTAGGGTTTTGTGTGATTTGCTTGTACATGTGTTTGTGCATACATCATGAACATCATAAAGCATCACATGCATCCACTAACCATTTCAAGGGTTTGGATCTTCATCTTTGTTCTTGTTTTGTAGGTCATGGAAATTCTTCGCAGGAAAACTATCCAAGTCAACCTTGTGAGAATCCCCCCTTAACTCAAGGAGCTTACATCCAGAATTCTGGAAAGTTCTCTCTTCAGTGAAAGACATGGTAGACTTCTCAGCCTAGTCAACACCAGCATTGAAGAAGACATGGTGAAAGTGCTGTTCCAGTTCTTTGACCCCCTTCATCACTGTTTCACATTCCCCGACTACCAAATGGTGCCTACTTTGGAGGAATTTTCTCAACTCCTGAGAATTCCTATTCTTAATCAACCACCCTACAACGGTACGGAAAAAGAACCAAATCCTGAAGATGTTGCTCAAGCACTACACTTGCAACCATCTGACATTAAGGGGCATTGGGAAACTAGAAGTGGTGTCAAAGGCTTCTTGGCAAAATTCTTGTTTGAGAAGGCACAAGAGTGTTGGAATTCTTTTGATCTACGAGCCTTTGAAGAAATTGTGGCACTCCTCATTTATGGGTTGGTCTTGTTCCCAAATCCTGACCAACTTATAGATGTGAATGCTGTCAAGATCTTCATGTCCAGGAATCCCATACCTACATTGCTTGGGGACATCCTTCACTCATTTTACACACGAACAATGAGGAAGAGAGGTGTTCTCATGTGCTGTACTCCTCTCCTTGCAAGGTGGTTTATTTCTCACCTTCCACAATCTGTTTTGAAGAATGAGCAAGGCTTAAGATGGTCACAATGATTGATGACCCTCACACATTCTGATGTACATTGGTGTTCTCGGTCCAGAGAAAATGTCATCATCGTCGATCGCTGTGGTGAGTTCCCTAATGTTCCATTACTTGGCATTAGGGGAGGCATTACCTACAACCCTTGTCTAGCTTTGAGACAATTTGGATATGCACGGAGGGATGGCCCTCATGACATGCTGATTCCTGACCTAGTTTTTGACTTCGACAACGATGCGCAAGGACTTCGCCAAAGATTCATCAGAGCTTGGAGGATGCCTAACAAGGTAGATAGCAAGACACTGGGGCACAAGAACTCCATCCCTCTTGAGCCTTACCTCAAGTGGGTACGAACCCGCGCCCAGAGTCTTATGATGCCTTACCCTCATATTCTCCCTTTGATTAAAGAGCCTGTTAAGGAAGGAGAGGTTCCATACATCATCCTACATCCTGACATGCCAACATCATGGGAGTAAATGCAGAAGAGTTGGATCCAACTCAAGGAAGAAAGGGATACTTTTGAAGCCAGCTTCTATGCCAGTGAGAAGAAGGTTTTGGAGCTTACCCGCCGACTTCACGAGGAGGAGACCCTCAACACTTACATCGCACCAAAGAGGATGCGCAACGTCTTTTTACCTTAAGAAGTTTTTGTAATATTTGACCCATGGGGCATTTATGTACTCACAAAATTTCTTCTTATTAATATGACGTGTGTTCTTTTTGTCTGCAACAACTTTGAATTTCTAAACCCTTGAATGCATTACATGGATAAACATATCATTCATCATATGCATAAAAAGGTCTTCACACCAGGTTTCCTTATCTTTCTGCTGTTTATTTCAGTAAGATGGATATTGAGCAGACGGTCAAAGATCTGCAGGCACAAAACTCGCAGTTTCAACAGCTCCTTATGACCTTGGCAAAGGGTCAGGAGGATCTTAAAGCACTGTTAGGGAATAAAGAGCAAGAAAAAGGAAAAAAGAAGAAGAAAAGAGTCGGGGTAGCTACACTGGGAAGAAGATTTGAGAATGAAGCTAGGAGAGTTCTTGAATTCCCCTCCACATCTGATGAGGGGACCGGTAAGGGAAAAGGAGCTGCATTACCTTCTGAATCCGAGGCTGGAGAGGAAGAGGTTGAGGAAGATGAAGATTATTCAGAGCAGCAATACCCGCCAGCGGACGACAAATACAAAAATCTGGAGGATAGACTGGCAGCTATGGAGCTGCAAAGGATTCCCGGGTTAGATTTTGAAGAATTGGGATTGATTGTTGGGATTGTGATCCCTCCAAAGTTTAAGGTGCCAACTTTTGCAAAATACGACGGTTTGTCTTGCCCAAAAATGCACCTGAGGTCGTATGTCAGAAAAATTCAACCTCATTCATCTGATAGAAATATTTGGGTACACTTCTTCCAGGACAGCCTGTCTGGTACACAACTAGACTGGTTTTACCAACTTGAGAGGTCATAAGTGCATAGTTGGGAGGATTTGGCAGCTGCCTTCTATCGCCAGTATCAATACAATGCCGACTTGGCGCCAACCCGTACTCAGCTACAAGGTATGGGGATGGCCTCAAATGAGGGATTCAAAGAATACACCCAGAAATGACGCGACTTGGCCGGAAGAGTGCCGCCACCTCTTTCAGATAAGGAGCTAGTTGATATGTTCTTGGGGACCCTATCTGGCCCTTTCTTCAAACATTTGATCGGGAGCTCTTCTGCAGGGTTTACCGAACTGATTCTGATTGGCGAACGGGTGGAAGCTGGTATTAAGAGCGGAAAGATTCAAAGGGATGCCTATGCATCCACAGCTGTTAAGAAACCGTTCCCGGCCAAGAAGGAAGCAGCTGTTATGTACTCTCAGAAAGGATTGGGAAGAACTGAGCGTCGGCCGACTGTACGGGCCGTGATGATTCAAAATTCATCAAATGATCAGCCTCGTAACAATCAGTCTAGACCTAATCAGCAACGGGTAGAACGGCCACAACGGCAGTTCACCCGCATCAACATGACGCTCGCATAAGTTCTTCCCTATTTGTTGAAGCTAAATCTCACCACTATTAGAGATGCGTCAAAGGTTATGAATACCACTTCCCCACATTATCATCCCAACGCAAAGTGTGACTATCATTCTGACAGCGCCGGGCATGACACCAATGATTGCTGGGCGCTTAAGAATAAAATTCAAGATTTGATAGATGCTAAAGAGGTTGAGTTCGACGCCCCAGAGAAGCCGAATGTAATATCCGCTCCGATGCCAAAGCATGGTCGCAATGTCCATGCTGTTGAAAAAGATCTGTTTATTTCTACTGTTGATGATCTTATAACCCCATTATTGACAATCAAGCTGAATCTGTTGAAGGCTGGGATTTTCCCAGGTTGTAAAGAAGATTGCTACTTTTGTTTCTCCCTACCGATCGACTGTCCATTGCTGAAGATAGGCATCTAACGCCTAATGGACAACCAACAAATTCTTTTCAAAAAGACTCCTGTTACTCCAACTCCTATCAAAGATTTTTCAATAATAACCATTTCCGCCAATCTTTCCAAGGTCCCCAAAAGGCCTGTTAAGATTACATCTGCTCTGAAGACTGTACCGTTGAAGATAACCATGCCTGGGCCCGTCCCATACAAATCTGACAAATCAATACCGTGGAATTATGGTGGAGAAATATACTACCACAATGTTAAACAAATTGAGATAACTGAAGAGAGCTCTGACGAAGAAATTGCCGACATTGGAAACATTGCCGGTACGAGCAAAATTACCCGAAGTGGAAGAATTTTCTCTCCAAAGATTGCCCCTCCAAAGGCAATCTTTGGACCCTCAGCTGCTCCCAAGGTTACCCCATGCACCGGTAAAACTATCTGTAAGAACGCCAATGATTGAAGAAGTTGTAACTCCTGTGGTTGTCCCTCCTGCTGTTGCTGATAAAGGGAAAGGGATCCAAGAAGAGCTCGTCGGGACGAGGGCTCAGCCATTGGTCATCCCCGAAACCTCTAAGAAAGAAATGGAGGAGATTCTGAAAATAATTAAGAAGAGTGATTACGATGTGGTGGAGCAACTGGGGCAAACCCCCTCGAAGATCTCCATGTTGGCCCTGTTGCTTTGTTCGGAGGCTCATGCCAAAGCATTGATAAGATTTCTGAAGACAACCCATGTGCCCCAGGAAACCTTAGCCGATCAATTCCAGGATTGTGTAGCCAGCCTTACAGCCGACAACGGCCTGGGATTCTCTGATGCTGACCTGACTCCGAAGGGAAGAAAGCACAATGACGCACTGCATGTGTCAGTTGAATGTCGAGGAACCACTCTCGCCCATGTCTTGGTCGACACTGGTTCTTCTCTAAATGTGCTACCTAAGAAAGCTCTGGACCGGTTGGATTGTGAAGGCTTTGAGCTGAAACCAAGTAATATCATTGTCAGGGCCTTTGACGGGTCTAAAAGAATGGTGCATGGGGAGGTCGACATTCCCATCAAGGTAGGAACTGAAGTGTTCCGCTCAACATTATATGTGATGGACATCCGCCCATCATACTCTTGCTTACTAGGAAGGCCGTGGATTCATAATGCTAGGGCCGTCACTTCCTCTCTACATCAGATGCTGAAGTACCCTGTTAAGGGAAAAATCATAACTGTACACGGTGAGGAGGAGTACATGATCAGTCATCTGAACTCCTTTCGGTATGTGGAAGTGGATGGCGAATTCATCGAAACACCCTTTCAACACTTTGAGGAAGTTTCTCCCGAGGTGGCAGTAGCAAAGGCAGTAGCTGAGGTACCCAAGCAGGTGGCCAGGATGGCATCTCTGAAAGACGCAAAGGCTGCAATGAAGAAGGGGAAGAGCTCAACATGGGGACAGTTGCCTGACTTTCCTCACAAAACAGACAAGTTTGGGTTGGGATTTACCGCTGCGAGGCAAAAAGCTATGCGTCGCTCAAAAATTGAAAAGACACCTGTTGTACCCCAAAATTTGCCCTCCCATATTTCTCAAAATATTCCAAGAAGAATTCACAAGTCCAACCCGGCGCGTCATATTCAGGTATTCTTTCGCCAAGATATCTCTGATAACATATTCTCAAATTCAGGTTCGGCGCAAGAGTCAATTCTTTAAAGAAGGTATCCGAATATGCGAGTTTTCTTGAAGAAATATGGTGAAAAAGTGTGCTGAAAGTGCAGTTTTTACGCGCTAAAAAATTCATAACTGGAAGATCGTGACTCATTTTGAACCCGTTCCGGTGACCAAAATTCCGTCTTGACATTATCTACGTTTTCATCTCTCACGGCTGGAAGCCAATTTCGATCAGAATGTCTTCAAAAATGTGGATTTATGAAGTATTTTCGCACAGAAAATTTGTGACAGAAGTTTATTTGCGTCATGTTCAGAAAATCATAACTTGGTCAATGTTCATCGTATCGAGCTGGTTCCGGCGCCAAAATTTCACAAATTGAGTTGACTACATTTTCACAGAAGGTATTGAATTCAAACGGTATTCAAAAGGCCTTCGTTTTTTGCTCAGAGTGCGTGACACGCTGAAAATCCTGAATGCTGAATATTATTTCATCTGGGCCGAAACATCGAAAATTCATAACTCGGTCAATTTTTATCGGATTGGGCTCATATGTTTACACAAGGTCCCTGACTCATAGATCTACAACTTTTCTTCAAAAGTCGAGACCGGATTATGCTCCGATCAATACCATTTTTTTATTAAAGAACATGTCAGAGTCGACACTGGAGCCCAAAATAAGTTTGTCTAAGTTGAAACTTAAAAAATTCATAACTAATTCACCGTTTATCCGATTTAGCCGATTTTCGGACAGGAGTTAGTTATCGATGTCGGCTACATTTTGTTTTCACATTTCAACTTCAAAAAATGCACTTAAGTCCCTGCGATTTAGCCTGGAAAGTGACGAATTCAAGTGAATATTGGAGGCCCAATTGCACATTCAAAGCCCATTTTCTTTACCCTAATTTCCACTATATAATCACCTTCTTGTCACACAAAAAAGGGGAGAAAAAAAGAAGGAGAAAAAGGGAGAAAAAAAGAAGGAGAAAGGAGAGAAAAAGAGAGAAAAAACCTTGCCACAACATTGTTGGAATATCAAACTCTTTCAAGAACCCTAAAACCTTGAAATCCTTATTACAAATCCCTCTCTCACTACAAACAAGCCATCTCAGCTACAAACCAACATCTTATTACTTCTTCAGTAAGGGTAAGGCTGACTTGATCTCCATGATCAAAAGGGCATAAAGTCATTCATGTCACTACTTTTCCAGTAAGGGTAAGGTTGATTTGATCTCCATGATCAAAAGGGTATAATCATTCATACGTGCCATATTGTGCCTAAACATTAAATTTCTTCATATATTGGCTTTATTTGCATTTTATGATTTTATTTAATGTTTTCATGAGATTCAACACTGCAGATTTAGACAGGATCCCATGCAGGTTCATTAAGGAACGTTGAAGCCAAAAGTCAAATGGCCAAAAGCCAAAAGCCAAATGGCCAAAAGCCAAAAGCTAAATGGCCACAGTAGAAAAACATATGCATGACCCCAATACATGGCGAGACAGATATCCTGAGAAGATTAAGGAACGTTGAGGCCAAAACGCAAATGGCCAAAAGCCAAAAGCCAAATGGCCAAAGTAGAACAACTTATGCATGATGAGGCCAGAACACAAATGGCCAAACCACTTCAATTCACCTCCAATTGGGGACAGAACCCCCTAAGGTATGGTATTTCTTTTCTTTTCTTTATTTTATTTGTTTCAATTATTTCTTTTTTTAATTAGTTCCTTTAATTTAATTTATTTTCATAAAAAAATAAAACAATATAAAAATCAGAAAAAAGACAAAAAAATAAGTATTTTTATTTAATGTTATTTTTTTGTAAATAAATATCCCTAATTAATTTTAGCTTTGTAAAATTAGGTTTAATTCAAACATTTTTCTTAATAAACTTAAAATTGGTAGAATTAGGTTTTAATCAATTTTTATCCTTTTTTTCTTTTCTTTCACAATAATTAATTATTAAATATTATTTTTGTAATTAAATTACCATGTAAATAATTAGATTAATTTAGGTTTAATTTTAACATGTTTTTCTTAATAAACTAAAAAACAACTAGAAATAGGGTTAGATTTCATTTAATTCTCTCATAAAAAACCATAAATACAAAAATCTCAAAATAATTTCTTTTCTTATTTCATTAATTTAATTATCATAATTTAATTTCCTTAAAAAGGGTCCAACGCCCTCGCTTGCGATTTTTTTATTCAATTCACGCATCTTATTTTATTTCTTGTAAATATTAATGTAATTCTCCCAAAGCCTTGTAAACTCGGACATTTTATTTCTCGCACTTTATTTACTTTCTGTCAAATCGGGTCCTGGATTTTAATTTGGCGATGTGGACCCGCGCCTTTGTAATAGTTTAGGAACTTTACCTTTCTCGCATTTTTTTAATTGTTAATAATGACATGCAAGAATGAATGACTAAAATAAAAACAAGCGTAGAACACCAATAACATGAATAAGACAAAATAACTGAACATGACACACAAATCACACACCACCCCTAGGGTACGCCTCACTGTTGCCTTGCCTCGAAAGGTGATCGTCGAGTAGAGGATGTCTTAGTAAGTCCTCATGATCCGGGAACCTGGCATGAGGGTAGCTTCTAAGGTGTCTTCCCATTGCTCTGGTGATCACCATGTCCCGAACCTTCGAATTGACCCGAACACCTCCAACGGTGGTGCTACCTACCTCTCAATGGTGGGATGGCACTACTTTAAAGGACATCTACACAGACGAATTCCTTAGGGTAGGTAGACGACTCTAGATACTTGCTCTAATTTCAAAACAAATTCAAAAAATACTTTTCACACCGACACCTTTTCAAAAGCTTTCGAAAGCAATTTTTCAAACACTCTTGAGGACCGATACAAGAGTCGAACTGAAATTTTCAAAGAAACTTTTTAAAACCCACAATTGAAAAGCAAACAAACCATTTTTGAAAACACAAATGAGCAAGTATCTAAGAGCCCATGGATAACCATGGATAGAAAGGGTGCTAACACCTTCCCTTTCTATAACCTACCTCCCGAACCGAGAGCAATCTCTTTAAGGAATTTTTCTGTGCTTTTGTCCTTTCCATTTGGAGAAAATAAAAGACGGTGGCGACTCTTGCTTCCGCGACATTTCGCGAACCAGCTTTGAACAGTCAGTTCCAGATCCACCGATCACAGAACTGGCGACTCTGCTGGGGATACTTAAAGTGAGGTGTACCTTAGGACTAAGATCATTTGTGTTTTCAATTGTCTGAATTGTTTGCTTTATTATTGTGGGTACTGTCTTGGGAGTTCTATAGATCCTAACCCGGATCTGGGGGATACCTTCTTAGAAAGTAGCAACAAGGCTGTGAGGGAACTGTGCGGGGTATACCGACATGGTTGAAACAGTCTGCTACGTTGATGTGACACTTTGGTGTGTACCGGTAACCCTTGAGTTCAGTCAAGGAGAGTACGGGGCCTCCGCGTGGTGTCATGAAGCATCAACAGACCTTAGGAACCTTAATTGAACTATCTTGGCCTCTTTAGGGTAGTGAGATAACTGACTTTGGTGCAGTCCGAGGTTGGTTGATACTCGATACTACACTCAATAGAGGGTTGCTTTCCTGGAATATTTCGGTCGCCAGTCCAGTGGCTAAATCGAAACGATGAACAATGAAAGCAATCCCGTGATATTGGGACCCTTAGAACCCGGTTACTTCTAATAGGACAGGTTGAATCCACCAACTTCAAGAGGGTAATACCCAGACCTCATGCTGGCCTAAACTCTAAGGGCTTTCTCTTGTGTGACTTGTGTGCCTTCGTACTTGACTGCTTACATGCTTTATCTGACACATGAACTACTTGCAGGTTTTGTTTTAGTCCTTAATTGGGACACATGACAGGGTTTACTAAGTTTCTTGCAGGTTTTGTTTATAGTCCTTAATTAGGACTCATAACGGAGCGTATTGAGTTTCTTGCAGGTTTTGTTTATAGTCCTTAATTAGGGCTTATAACAGAGTGTACTGAGTTTCTTGCAGACTAGTTTCTTGCAGGTTTTGGTTTGCAGTCCTTAATCTGGACTCATAACAGGGTTTACCTACATTACTCCATGCATAGCATAACATCATACCATTGCATGCATCCTACATAAGGACTAACCCATTTCAAGGATCTCAAGGGCTTGTGATGCAGGTCATGATGAACCAACTGTCCAGCAAGGGGCAAAGAGGATTTATTTTCCTCTAGCCAAGGTTGTCAAGGGCTATGACCCACTTGATATGGTGAGCTCTGACTCCTGAAGAAGGTTCCCCTAACCAAGGTTGTTTGGAAATCAAAACCAGACATGATGATTAAAGTCAGGGGCCATGACCCACTAGATATGGTGAGCCTTTGACTCTTGAAGAAGGACTCTCAACAAATATGAAGTTCCTCCAATCAAGCTACCGGATCCCAGCTCTAACAAATTTCTTGTTTACCCCGCGAGATCCTTGAAAACATTGCATGCATATCATACACATCATTACATAACAGGTATCTTTGTTGCAGGTCACTTACCTTTCTCGCTGTTTATTTCAGCAATGGCCTTCCAACCAGATAACCAGGACTGTCTTGCTCAAGAGACTCGGTTCGGGGAAATCCTCCTGAATCTATCCAAGGGGCAGGAGGAGTTAAGGACACTTCTCAGGGAGACTTTGGCCAGGAACAGTGCTGAGGATGAACGGATGAGATATCAGCAAGCTGAAATAGATGCCTTGAAAGTCCAGATGCTGGGGCAGGCGACTGCCATTCAAAGTTTAGTTCAAAAACAAGACGAGCTCAGGGTCCTCGTCAACCAACTGCTTCGGGGTAACCAGCTGGGGCAAACGTCTAGGGTTGAAGAGCCAGTCATCATTCAACCACCCTTGAGACAGGCAGACAAGGGAAAAGTTCCTCAGATGGCTTCAGTATCGCCAATTCAGTATCGACCTCACCAGCTGCAGCCAGACAAGCCCAAAAGGCAATTCACCCAGCTCAACATGTCGTTGTTCCAAGCTTTACAACGCCTGTTAAGATTGAACCTGATCACATTAAGGGCTCATCCCCGGAACCAGAACACAGCATCTCCTGTCTATGATCCCAATAAAAGGTGTGCCTACCACTCTGCCTGTCCAGGACATGATACAAACGAGTGTTGGGCTTTGAAAAACAAGATCCAGGACCTGATTGATGAAGGAGCATTAGAGTTCACACAAGATGGTCAGGCTGAATTTTTCTACCATCCCTCCAAGGCTCACCATTTGAAGTGACAAGCCCTGAGATGAAAAGACTTGTGTTCATTCGAATGTTCAAGTTGTGTTGTTCTTTGATTGTTTAGACATTTATTCATGTTAAACATTGTTATTCCATTAATGCATCGCATATGTCTGTTTTGAAGCAATATATTCGTATTCACTATACGCAAATTATTTTCATATTTTTTTCTGATGATCAACTCTTGACTAATAATTCTAAGCCTCTTGAGGGAGGATGACGAAAACGATACCGCGATCATTACAGTATGCTTTTGAACAGACCCCGCTGATGAGGTACAGGCATTGTTTCAAATCCTAAACACTGGAGTTATAAGGAAGATAATCCCTCGTCAACCCCTCTGAGCCAAAGAAGTAGGAGTTTTTCTTTTCGAAAATTAAAACCCTTTATCATAACCTGGGGCAGGGTAGTCTCTCAGTTGATCCAAGTGCATAACGAATGGCACCAAAGAGGTCCTTACAAAACAAAGAAAGACAGTGATGGTTCCGAATAATCAATGAAGAAAGGCAGTCATCATTTCTCAAAATAAAAACCCATTAAGTCAAAACCCATGAAGGAGACTTACAAAACTGGGGCATCCCGCTGACTGTAATTCCAAAAAAGGAAACAGGTCAGGCAAAAAAAGAAAGGGATAACAAAAATCAGACAAGAAAGAGGTCTTACAAACCCTCAACAAAAAAGGAATGACTGCCTATTCAAGATAAGTTATCAACATCCGAATCATCACTAGTACATCAGAGCAAAGACTCAAACAAGGTCTAACGTATGATCAACTGAGTTTAGGTTTGGAGAATATCACGAAGAGCGGGCGGGTACAAATAAAATTTGAGCCTTTATCCTTTGTTTCTTAAACCGTGAACCAGGCCACGTTATAACCCTTAAAAGTCCTAGCTGAAGCATGGGTTAGTTCAAAAACATACTGTTACGAAAGGTATCCTGACTCCTTAAGGCCTACGGTAAATACGGAGTTGACATCACGTTTACAAACATTCACTTGTTTTATGAAAAAAGAATGCATTTTCAAAATCTTCAAGACAGACATAAGCTTTGCATTTTTAACATAACTTTGTTTGCATATGACTTTTTGTTTGAACAGCATAGAAATTCGCATGACGAAAGTCTAATGAACAAGAGTATCTCCAATCAAGGGGCACGACCTAATCATGGTCCGTCATCTGGGGCAATCCAATCAAGATTCGGAGAATCTCTCAAGAGCCAAATAGCCTGGGGCAAATCTTTGTCTGAGTCGCTTGGGGCACTCCAACAACGAATCTGACCTGATCAAATACCTTCTAGTGGCATGACCAAGCTAACAAGGGCAACTCCCTACATTCTAAGAGCATGGACATAGTCGAAAAGATACTACACAAAATCAAAGACCCGCTAGGTCGACGTACCTAGGCAAAAATAAGGGCTTCCCGGCGAACCAAAAGGGTTCGGGCAAAATGAGGGATGAAATGAAAAATCTGTACACCCGGCAAGTCGAAAACCTGAAAAGGCGGCTTGGGCAAAAATGGGTATCCCGGTGGACTGAAAACCCGAAAGGGCAGTCCAGGCAAAAGTTAGGGATTAAAGCGTACGACTATGTCCTGTTATCTTGTCACCTGCCTACCAGAAGAAGGATTGTCCATCAACCACTATCAGCGCCTCACAGGTCTCCCTATCCCACCTCAGAAACAGGGGCAATAAAAAGTTGTCCAAGCAATCTAATTGTTCCATCCTCCAAGGTACCAAGATAGGTTCAGCTAAAGGATATGACCGGCATACCTCAATTCCCCAGAGAGTAAGTCAGTAGGCAATGCATTCTTCTCCAAGCAGAGTTCTCAAATCTCAAGGAAGTTGAGTATCCTCCAGCAGATCTCAACATTCCCCAGCAGTATACACATATTCTTAACAAGCATCCCCGGCAGTCTTGGTCTAAAGATTGTTCCCCGGCGGTATATCAACATTCAAAGGAATCACTTTCCCCGTAGTTCGAAACTTCCCCAAGAGAGTCCAATCCAATTCCCCCAGGAAAATTGGAACTCATCTCCCCCAAGCGGTAAGCTTATCCCCAGTTGATTTTGGAAGCTTATCCTCGCAGAGCACGAATGCGTCTCCCGGCTTTATTCAAAGAGTTATTTCCCTAACAGGATATAACTGGGTTATCCTCAGCCAAAAGCCACGGAAAGAGCGTCGTCGACAAAGTCTCCTTATCCCCAGCGAAGTCTATTCACACTTCCAACAACAAGACATCCTCAGCAAGTTACTATCAACATTTAGCAAAGCATCTCTATCCCCACAGAGTATTGCTCCCCAGCATGGTTACTAGAGTATTTGCCTCCCCGCAGAGTAACCCATTCGCCAAGTTTATTCCCCAATAGAGTTATCTTCTCCTATCGGAATTCTTGCAACTATCATCCCCGGCGGAAGCAAAACCTATTCTTCAACATCAGCCCAGGAGTGACTTCCCGGCACCCGTCAAGGATTTATTTTCTTAGACAAAAATACATTCATAAACATCACATCTTCATACATTATAGCATGCATATGCATCATACTACACGAATCTCATTAATTTTGAAGACATACAGTTCATGCATCATGATTTTGCATACAATTATGTTTTGCCTTTTCAGGAAAAAGATCAATACAAAAATGATTACTATCAACTATCGCAATTCTTTCTAGATATAGTTTCAGATATGACCCAGATATGGTGACGTTCTGATACTGCTTCCAGATTTCCTTCCAGATATAGTTTCAGATGTAAACCAGATATGGTGACGTTCTGATACTGCTTCCAGATTTCCTTCCAGATATAGTTTCAGATGTAAACCAGATATGGTGACGTTCTGATGCTGCTTCCAGATTTCCTTCCAGATATAGTCCAGATATGAACCAGATATGGCGACGTTCTGACACTTATTCCAGTTGAAGACATTTCAAGACCTAGACCGGTTCAGTTAATCGACCCTAAGGTTCTCTGTTGTTATCCCGTTCAAGGCCTTCTCTAGTCCAGCTAAATCGACTCCCAACAGATTTTTCTGATAAAGACTCAGTAGAAGTTATCCCAGATGGTTCCCTCTTCAACGATGAGTGTGAGGTGATAGTCTCTTATGGTTCCCTCTCCGACGGTGTGTGAGGTGGTAAGTCCTTTTCAGATGTTTCCCTCTCCGACGATGAGTGTGAGGTGATAGTCTCCTATGGTTCCCTCTCCGACGGTGTGTGAGGTGGTAAGTCCTTTTCAGATGTTTCCCTCTCCGACGATGAGTGTGAGGTGATAGTCTCCTATGGTTCCCTCTCCGATGGTGTGTGAGGTGGTAAGTCCTTTTCAGATGTTTCCCTCTCCGACGATGAGTGTGAGATGATAGTCTCCTATGGTTCCCTCTCCGACGGTGTGTGAGGTGGTAAGTCCTTTTCAGATATTTCCCTCTCCGACGTTGAGTAAGGTGATCATTCCTTTCAGATTATAATTTCCTATGGTTCTCCTCCCAATACTGCGAAGATAATAATTCCCATCAAGATTTTCTCAACGAGCGTTGTTGAAGTTAAAATCACCCAAGGTTCTCTTATCATTCATGCTAAGGCAGTAACCATACCTGGTTCGTTCATCATCTTATGAAGCTCCAGACTCAGCTCCTGCAACTAGTCAGGACACATCTATACCGAGCATCTGAAAAACAACTCCTGCAGCGTGTCAGGTACTCATTTTTTCTTTTGCAGGTATGCAGGTTCTCGCTAAGGAATCTCTTACGCGATCAACATTCAGATGGCATCTATAAGCCCATCATCCTATTCATCAACCTCTAAATGGCATCTATAAGCCCATTCCATCATCACTTCTACTATGTGAGCGCAAATTTCTGGGCACTCTAGTGTCCAATCATCTTCTACCCTCGGATTACGAAAGGCACGTCCGCCAATCTGCATCCTCAGGTCTAAGAAGATTGAACAGGGGCAACTGTTGTACCCCAAAATTTGTCCTCCCATATTTCTCAAAATATTCCAAGAAGAATTCACAAGTCCAACCCGGCGCGTCATATTCAGGTATTCTTTTGCCAAGATATCTCTGATAACATATTCTCAAATTCAGGTTCGGCGCAAGAGTCAATTCTTTAAAGAAGGTATCCGAATATGCGAGTTTTCTTGAAGAAATATGGTGAAAAAGTGTGCTGAAAGTGCAGTTTTTACGCGCTAAAAAATTCATAACTGGAAGATCGTGACTCATTTTGAACCCGTTCCGGTGACCAAAATTCCGTCTTGACATTATCTACGTTTTCATCTCTCACGGCTGGAAGCCAATTTCGATCAGAATGTCTTCAAAAATGTGGATTTATGAAGTATTTTCGCACAGAAAATTTGTGACAGAAGTTTATTTGCGTCATGTTCAGAAAATCATAACTTGGTCAATGTTCATCGTATCGAGCTGGTTCTGGCGCCAAAATTTCACAAATTGAGTTGACTACATTTTCACAGAAGGTATTGAATTCAAACGGTATTCAAAAGGCCTTCGTTTTTTGCTCAGAGTGCGTGACACGCTGAAAATCCTGAATGCTGAATATTATTTCATCTGGGCCGAAACATCGAAAATTCATAACTCGGTCAATTTTTATCGGATTGGGCTCATATGTTTACACAAGGTCCCTGACTCATAGATCTACAACTTTTCTTCAAAAGTCGAGACCGGATTATGCTCCGATCAATACCATTTTTTTATTAAAGAACATGTCAGAGTCGACACTGGAGCCCAAAATAAGTTTGTCTAAGCTGAAACTTAAAAAATTCATAACTAATTCACCGTTTATCCAATTGAGCCGATTTTCGGACAGGAGTTAGTTATCAATGTCGGCTACATTTTGTTTTCACATTTCAACTTCAAAAAATGCACTTAAGTCCCTGCGATTTAGCCTGGAAAGTGACGAATTCAAGTGAATATTGGAGGCCCAATTGCACATTCAAAGCCCATTTTCTTTACCCTAATTTCCACTATATAATCACCTTCTTGTCACACAAAAAAGGGGAGAAAAAAAGAAGGAGAAAAAGGGAGAAAAAAAGAAGGAGAAAGGAGAGAAAAAGAGAGAAAAAACCTTGCCACAACATTGTTGGAATATCAAACTCTTTCAAGAACCCTAAAACCTTGAAATCCTTATTACAAATCCCTCTCTCACTACAAACAAGCCATCTCAGCTACAAACCAACATCTTATTACTTCTTCAGTAAGGGTAAGGCTGACTTGATCTCCATGATCAAAAGGGCATAAAGTCATTCATGTCACTACTTTTCCAGTAAGGGTAAGGTTGATTTGATCTCCATGATCAAAAGGGTATAATCATTCATACGTGCCATATTGTGCCTAAACATTAAATTTCTTCATATATTGGCTTTATTTGCATTTTATGATTTTATTTAATGTTTTCATGAGATTCAACACTGCAGATTTAGACAGGATCCCATGCAGGTTCATTAAGGAACGTTGAAGCCAAAAGTCAAATGGCCAAAAGCCAAAAGCCAAATGGCCAAAAGCCAAAAGCTAAATGGCCACAGTAGAAAAACATATGCATGACCCCAATACATGGCGAGACAGATATCCTGAGAAGATTAAGGAACGTTGAGGCCAAAACGCAAATGGCCAAAAGCCAAAAGCCAAATGGCCAAAGTAGAACAACTTATGCATGATGAGGCCAGAACACAAATGGCCAAACCACTTCAATTCACCTCCAATTGGGGACAGAACCCCCTAAGGTATGGTATTTCTTTTCTTTTCTTTATTTTATTTGTTTCAATTATTTCTTTTTTTAATTAGTTCCTTTAATTTAATTTATTTTCATAAAAAAATAAAACAATATAAAAATCAGAAAAAAGACAAAAAAATAAGTATTTTTATTTAATGTTATTTTTTTGTAAATAAATATCCCTAATTAATTTTAGCTTTGTAAAATTAGGTTTAATTCAAACATTTTTCTTAATAAACTTAAAATTGGTAGAATTAGGTTTTAATCAATTTTTATCCTTTTTTTCTTTTCTTTCACAATAATTAATTATTAAATATTATTTTTGTAATTAAATTACCATGTAAATAATTAGATTAATTTAGGTTTAATTTTAACATGTTTTTCTTAATAAACTAAAAAACAACTAGAAATAGGGTTAGATTTCATTTAATTCTCTCATAAAAAACCATAAATACAAAAATCTCAAAATAATTTCTTTTCTTATTTCATTAATTTAATTATCATAATTTAATTTCCTTAAAAAGGGTCCAACGCCCTCGCTTGCGATTTTTTTATTCAATTCACGCATCTTATTTTATTTCTTGTAAATATTAATGTAATTCTCCCAAAGCCTTGTAAACTCGGACATTTTATTTCTCGCACTTTATTTACTTTCTGTCAAATCGGGTCCTGGATTTTAATTTGGCGATGTGGACCCGCGCCTTTGTAATAGTTTAGGAACTTTACCTTTCTCGCATTTTTTTAATTGTTAATAATGACATGCAAGAATGAATGACTAAAATAAAAACAAGCGTAGAACACCAATAACATGAATAAGAAAAAATAACTGAACATGACACACAAATCACACACCACCCCTAGGGTACGCCTCACTGTTGCCTTGCCTCGAAAGGTGATCGTCGAGTAGAGGATGTCTTAGTAAGTCCTCATGATCCGGGAACCTGGCATGAGGGTAGCTTCTAAGGTGTCTTCCCATTGCTCTGGTGATCACCATGTCCCGAACCTTCGAATTGACCCGAACACCTCCAACGGTGGTGCTACCTACCTCTCAATGGTGGGATGGCACTACTTTAAAGGACATCTACACAGACGAATTCCTTAGGGTAGGTAGACGACTCTAGATACTTGCTCTAATTTCAAAACAAATTCAAAAAATACTTTTCACACCGACACCTTTTCAAAAGCTTTCGAAAGCAATTTTTCAAACACTCTTGAGGACCGATACAAGAGTCGAACTGAAATTTTCAAAGAAACTTTTTAAAACCCACAATTGAAAAGCAAACAAACCATTTTTGAAAACACAAATGAGCAAGTATCTAAGAGCCCATGGATAACCATGGATAGAAAGGGTGCTAACACCTTCCCTTTCTATAACCTACCTCCCGAACCGAGAGCAATCTCTTTAAGGAATTTTTCTGTGCTTTTGTCCTTTCCATTTGGAGAAAATAAAAGACGGTGGCGACTCTTGCTTCCGCGACATTTCGCGAACCAGCTTTAAACAGTCAGTTCCAGATCCACCGATCACAGAACTGGCGACTCTGCTGGGGATACTTAAAGTGAGGTGTACCTTAGGACTAAGATCATTTGTGTTTTCAATTGTCTGAATTGTTTGCTTTATTATTGTGGGTACTGTCTTGGGAGTTCTATAGATCCTAACCCGGATCTGGGGGATACCTTCTTAGAAAGTAGCAACAAGGCTGTGAGGGAACTGTGCGGGGTATACCGACATGGTTGAAACAGTCTGCTACGTTGATGTGACACTTTGGTGTGTACCGGTAACCCTTGAGTTCAGTCAAGGAGAGTACGGGGCCTCCGCGTGGTGTCATGAAGCATCAACAGACCTTAGGAACCTTAATTGAACTATCTTGGCCTCTTTAGGGTAGTGAGATAACTGACTTTGGTGCAGTCCGAGGTTGGTTGATACTCGATACTACACTCAATAGAGGGTTGCTTTCCTGGAATATTTCGGTCGCCAGTCCAGTGGCTAAATCGAAACGATGAACAATGAAAGCAATCCCGTGATATTGGGACCCTTAGAACCCGGTTACTTCTAATAGGACAGGTTGAACCCACCAACTTCAAGAGGGTAATACCCAGACCTCATGCTGGCCTAAACTCTAAGGGCTTTCTCTTGTGTGACTTGTGTGCCTTCGTACTTGACTGCTTACATGCTTTATCTGACACATGAACTACTTGCAGGTTTTGTTTTAGTCCTTAATTGGGACACATGACAGGGCTTACTAAGTTTCTTGCAGGTTTTGTTTATAGTCCTTAATTAGGACTCATAACGGAGCGTATTGAGTTTCTTGCAGGTTTTGTTTATAGTCCTTAATTAGGGCTTATAACAGAGTGTACTGAGTTTCTTGCAGACTAGTTTCTTGCAGGTTTTGGTTTGCAGTCCTTAATCTGGACTCATAACAGGGTTTACCTACATTACTCCATGCATAGCATAACATCATACCATTGCATGCATCCTACATAAGGACTAACCCATTTCAAGGATCTCAAGGGCTTGTGATGCAGGTCATGATGAACCAACTGTCCAGCAAGGGGCAAAGAGGATTTATTTTCCTCTAGCCAAGGTTGTCAAGGGCTATGACCCACTTGATATGGTGAGCTCTGACTCCTGAAGAAGGTTCCCCTAACCAAGGTTGTTTGGAAATCAAAACCAGACATGATGATTAAAGTCAGGGGCCATGACCCACTAGATATGGTGAGCCTTTGACTCTTGAAGAAGGACTCTCAACAAATATGAAGTTCCTCCAATCAAGCTACCGGATCCCAGCTCTAACAAATTTCTTGTTTACCCCGCGAGATCCTTGAAAACATTGCATGCATATCATACACATCATTACATAACAGGTATCTTTGTTGCAGGTCACTTACCTTTCTCGCTGTTTATTTCAGCAATGGCCTTCCAACCAGATAACCAGGACTGTCTTGCTCAAGAGACTCGGTTCGGGGAAATCCTCCTGAATCTATCCAAGGGGCAGGAGGAGTTAAGGACACTTCTCAGGGAGACTTTGGCCAGGAACAGTGCTGAGGATGAACGGATGAGATATCAGCAAGCTGAAATAGATGCCTTGAAAGTCCAGATGCTGGGGCAGGCGACTGCCATTCAAAGTTTAGTTCAAAAACAAGACGAGCTCAGGGTCCTCGTCAACCAACTGCTTCGGGGTAACCAGCTGGGGCAAACGTCTAGGGTTAAAGAGCCAGTCATCATTCAACCACCCTTGAGACAGGCAGACAAGGGAAAAGTTCCTCAGATGGCTTCAGTATCGCCAATTCAGTATCGACCTCACCAGCTGCAGCCAGACAAGCCCAAAAGGCAATTCACCCAGCTCAACATGTCGTTGTTCCAAGCTTTACAACGCCTGTTAAGATTGAACCTGATCACATTAAGGGCTCATCCCCGGAACCAGAACACAGCATCTCCTGTCTATGATCCCAATAAAAGGTGTGCCTACCACTCTGCCTGTCCAGGACATGATACAAACGAGTGTTGGGCTTTGAAAAACAAGATCCAGGACCTGATTGATGAAGGAGCATTAGAGTTCACACAGGATGGTCAGGCTGAATTTTTCTACCATCCCTCCAAGGCTCACCATTTGAAGTGACAAGCCCTGAGATGAAAAGACTTGTGTTTATTCGAATGTTCAAGTTGTGTTGTTCTTTGATTGTTTAGACATTTATTCATGTTAAACATTGTTATTCCATTAATGCATCGCATATGTCTGTTTTGAAGCAATATATTCGTATTCACTATACGCAAATTATTTTCATATTTTTTTCTGATGATCAACTCTTGACTAATAATTCTAAGCCTCTTGAGGGAGGATGACGAAAACGATACCGCGATCATTACAGTATGCTTTTGAACAGACCCCGCTGATGAGGTACAGGCATTGTTTCAAATCCTAAACACTGGAGTTATAAGGAAGATAATCCCTCGTCAACCCCTCTGAGCCAAAGAAGTAGGAGTTTTTCTTTTCGAAAATTAAAACCCTTTATCATAACCTGGGGCAGGGTAGTCTCTCAGTTGATCCAAGTGCATAACGAATGGCACCAAAGAGGTCCTTACAAAACAAAGAAAGACAGTGATGGTTCCGAATAATCAATGAAGAAAGGCAGTCATCATTTCTCAAAATAAAAACCCATTAAGTCAAAACCCATGAAGGAGACTTACAAAACGGGGGCATCCCGCTGACTGTAATTCCAAAAAAGGAAACAGGTCAGGCAAAAAAAGAAAGGGATAACAAAAATCAGACAAGAAAGAGGTCTTACAAACCCTCAACAAAAAAGGAATGACTGCCTATTCAAGATAAGTTATCAACATCCGAATCATCACTAGTACATCAGAGCAAAGACTCAAACAAGGTCTAACGTATGATCAACTGAGTTTAGGTTTGGAGAATATCACGAAGAGCGGGCGGGTACAAATAAAATTTGAGCCTTTATCCTTTGTTTCTTAAACCGTGAACCAGGCCACGTTATAACCCTTAAAAGTCCTAGCTGAAGCATGGGTTAGTTCAAAAACATACTGTTACGAAAGGTATCCTGACTCCTTAAGGCCTACGGTAAATACGGAGTTGACATCACGTTTACAAACATTCACTTGTTTTATGAAAAAAGAATGCATTTTCAAAATCTTCAAGACAGACATAAGCTTTGCATTTTTAACATAACTTTGTTTGCATATGACTTTTTGTTTGAACAGCATAGAAATTCGCATGACGAAAGTCTAATGAACAAGAGTATCTCCAATCAAGGGGCACGACCTAATCATGGTCCGTCATCTGGGGCAATCCAATCAAGATTCGGAGAATCTCTCAAGAGCCAAATAGCCTGGGGCAAATCTTCGTCTGAGTCGCTTGGGGCACTCCAACAACGAATCTGACCTGATCAAATACCTTCTAGTGGCATGACCAAGCTAACAAGGGCAACTCCCTACATTCTAAGAGCATGGACATAGTCGAAAAGATACTACACAAAATCAAAGACCCGCTAGGTCGACGTACCTAGGCAAAAATAAGGGCTTCCCGGCGAACCAAAAGGGTTCGGGCAAAATGAGGGATGAAATGAAAAATCTGTACACCCGGCAAGTCGAAAACCTGAAAAGGCGGCTTGGGCAAAAATGGGTATCCCGGTGGACTGAAAACCCGAAAGGGCAGTCCAGGCAAAAGTTAGGGATTAAAGCGTACGACTATGTCCTGTTATCTTGTCACCTGCCTACCAGAAGAAGGATTGTCCATCAACCACTATCAGCGCCTCACAGGTCTCCCTATCCCACCTCAGAAACAGGGGCAATAAAAAGTTGTCCAAGCAATCTAATTGTTCCATCCTCCAAGGTACCAAGATAGGTTCAGCTAAAGGATATGACCGGCATACCTCAATTCCCCAGAGAGTAAGTCAGTAGGCAATGCATTCTTCTCCAAGCAGAGTTCTCAAATCTCAAGGAAGTTGAGTATCCTCCAGCAGATCTCAACATTCCCCAGCAGTATACACATATTCTTAACAAGCATCCCCGGCAGTCTTGGTCTAAAGATTGTTCCCCGGCGGTATATCAACATTCAAAGGAATCACTTTCCCCGTAGTTCGAAACTTCCCCAAGAGAGTCCAATCCAATTCCCCCAGGAAAATTGGAACTCATCTCCCCCAAGCGGTAAGCTTATCCCCAGTTGATTTTGGAAGCTTATCCTCGCAGAGCACGAATGCGTCTCCCGGCTTTATTCAAAGAGTTATTTCCCTAACAGGATATAACTGGGTTATCCTCAGCCAAAAGCCACGGAAAGAGCGTCGTCGACAAAGTCTCCTTATCCCCAGCGAAGTCTATTCACACTTCCAACAACAAGACATCCTCAGCAAGTTACTATCAACATTTAGCAAAGCATCTCTATCCCCACAGAGTATTGCTCCCCAGCATGGTTACTAGAGTATTTGCCTCCCCGCAGAGTAACCCATTCGCCAAGTTTATTCCCCAATAGAGTTATCTTCTCCTATCGGAATTCTTGCAACTATCATCCCCGGCGGAAGCAAAACCTATTCTTCAACATCAGCCCAGGAGTGACTTCCCGGCACCCGTCAAGGATTTATTTTCTTAGACAAAAATACATTCATAAACATCACATCTTCATACATTATAGCATGCATATGCATCATACTACACGAATCTCATTAATTTTGAAGACATACAGTTCATGCATCATGATTTTGCATACAATTATGTTTTGCCTTTTCAGGAAAAAGATCAATACAAAAATGATTACTATCAACTATCGCAATTCTTTCTAGATATAGTTTCAGATATGACCCAGATATGGTGCCGTTCTGATACTGCTTCCAGATTTCCTTCCAGATATAGTTTCAGATGTAAACCAGATATGGTGACGTTCTGATACTGCTTCCAGATTTCCTTCCAGATATAGTTTCAGATGTAAACCAGATATGGTGACGTTCTGATGCTGCTTCCAGATTTCCTTCCAGATATAGTCCAGATATGAACCAGATATGGCGATGTTCTGACACTTATTCCAGTTGAAGACATTTCAAGACCTAGACCGGTTCAGTTAATCGACCCTAAGGTTCTCTGTTGTTATCCCGTTCAAGGCCTTTTCTAGTCCAGCTAAATCGACTCCCAACAGATTTTTCTGATAAAGACTCAGTAGAAGTTATCCCAGATGGTTCCCTCTTCGACGATGAGTGTGAGGTGATAGTCTCTTATGGTTCCCTCTCCGACGGTGTGTGAGGTGGTAAGTCCTTTTCAGATGTTTCCCTCTCCGACGATGAGTGTGAGGTGATAGTCTCCTATGGTTCCCTCTCCGACGGTGTGTGAGGTGGTAAGTCCTTTTCAGATGTTTCCCTCTCCGACGATGAGTGTGAGGTGATAGTCTCCTATGGTTCCCTCTCCGATGGTGTGTGAGGTGGTAAGTCCTTTTCAGATGTTTCCCTCTCCGACGATGAGTGTGAGATGATAGTCTCCTATGGTTCCCTCTCCGACGGTGTGTGAGGTGGTAAGTCCTTTTCAGATATTTCCCTCTCCGACGTTGAGTAAGGTGATCATTCCTTTCAGATTATAATTGCCTATGGTTCTCCTCCCAATACTGCGAAGATAATAATTCCCATCAAGATTTTCTCAACGAGCGTTGTTGAAGTTAAAATCACCCAAGGTTCTCTTATCATTCATGCTAAGGCAGTAACCATACCTAGTTCGTTCATCATCTTATGAAGCTCCAGACTCAGCTCCTGCAACTAGTCAGGACACATCTATACCGAGCATCTGAAAAACAACTCCTGCAGCGTGTCAGGTACTCATTTTTTCTTTTGCAGGTATGCAGGTTCTCGCTAAGGAATCTCTTACGCGATCAACATTCAGATGGCATCTATAAGCCCATCATCCTATTCATCAACCTCTAAATGGCATCTATAAGCCCATTCCATCATCACTGCTACTATGTGAGCGCAAATTTCTGGGCACTCTAGTGTCCAATCATCTTCTACCCTCGGATTACGAAAGGCACGTCCGCCAATCTGCATCCTCAGGTCTAAGAAGATTGAACAGGGGCAACTGTTGTACCCCAAAATTTGCCCTCCCATATTTCTCAAAATATTCCAAGAAGAATTCACAAGTCCAACCCGGCGCGTCATATTCAGGTATTCTTTCGCCAAGATATCTCTGATAACATATTCCCAAATTCAGGTTCGGCGCAAGAGTCAATTCTTTAAAGAAGGTATCCGAATATGCGAGTTTTCTTGAAGAAATATGGTGAAAAAGTGTGCTGAAAGTGCAGTTTTTACGCGCTAAAAAATTCATAACTGGAAGATCGTGACTCATTTTGAACCCGTTCCGGTGACCAAAATTCCGTCTTGACATTATCTACGTTTTCATCTCTCACGGCTGGAAGCCAATTTCGATCAGAATGTCTTCAAAAATGTGGATTTATGAAGTATTTTCGCACAGAAAATTTGTGACAGAAGTTTATTTGCGTCATGTTCAGAAAATCATAACTTGGTCAATGTTCATCGTATCGAGCTGGTTCTGGCGCCAAAATTTCACAAATTGAGTTGACTACATTTTCACAGAAGGTATTGAATTCAAACGGTATTCAAAAGGCCTTCGTTTTTTGCTCAGAGTGCGTGACACGCTGAAAATCCTGAATGCTGAATATTATTTCATCTGGGCCGAAACATCGAAAATTCATAACTCGGTCAATTTTTATCGGATTGGGCTCATATGTTTACACAAGGTCCCTGACTCATAGATCTACAACTTTTCTTCAAAAGTCGAGACCGGATTATGCTCCGATCAATACCATTTTTTTATTAAAGAACATGTCAGAGTCGACACTGGAGCCCAAAATAAGTTTGTCTAAGCTGAAACTTAAAAAATTCATAACTAATTCACCGTTTATCCGATTGAGCCGATTTTCGGACAGGAGTTAGTTATCGATGTCGGCTACATTTTGTTTTCACATTTCAACTTCAAAAAATGCACTTAAGTCCCTGCGATTTAGCCTGGAAAGTGACGAATTCAAGTGAATATTGGAGGCCCAATTGCACATTCAAAGCCCATTTTCTTTACCCTAATTTCCACTATATAATCACCTTCTTGTCACACAAAAAAGGGGAGAAAAAAAGAAGGAGAAAAAGGGAGAAAAAAATAAGGAGAAAGGAGAGAAAAAGAGAGAAAAAACCTTGCCACAACATTGTTGGAATATCAAACTCTTTCAAGAACCCTAAAACCTTGAAATCCTTATTACAAATCCCTCTCTCACTACAAACAAGCCATCTCAGCTACAAACCAACATCTTATTACTTCTTCAGTAAGGGTAAGGCTGACTTGATCTCCATGATCAAAAGGGCATAAAGTCATTCATGTCACTACTTTTCCAGTAAGGGTAAGGTTGATTTGATCTCCATGATCAAAAGGGTATAATCATTCATACGTGCCATATTGTGCCTAAACATTAAATTTCTTCATATATTGGCTTTATTTGCATTTTATGATTTTATTTAATGTTTTCATGAGATTCAACACTGCAGATTTAGACAGGATCCCATGCAGGTTCATTAAGGAACGTTGAAGCCAAAAGTCAAATGGCCAAAAGCCAAAAGCCAAATGGCCAAAAGCCAAAAGCTAAATGGCCACAGTAGAAAAACATATGCATGACCCCAATACATGGCGAGACAGATATCCTGAGAAGATTAAGGAACGTTGAGGCCAAAACGCAAATGGCCAAAAGCCAAAAGCCAAATGGCCAAAGTAGAACAACTTATGCATGATGAGGCCAGAACACAAATGGCCAAACCACTTCAATTCACCTCCAATTGGGGACAGAACCCCCTAAGGTATGGTATTTCTTTTCTTTTCTTTATTTTATTTGTTTCAATTATTTCTTTTTTTAATTAGTTCCTTTAATTTAATTTATTTTCATAAAAAAATAAAACAATATAAAAATCAGAAAAAAGACAAAAAAATAAGTATTTTTATTTAATGTTATTTTTTTGTAAATAAATATCCCTAATTAATTTTAGCTTTGTAAAATTAGGTTTAATTCAAATATTTTTCTTAATAAACTTAAAATTGGTAGAATTAGGTTTTAATCAATTTTTATCCTTTTTTTCTTTTCTTTCACAATAATTAATTATTAAATATTATTTTTGTAATTAAATTACCATGTAAATAATTAGATTAATTTAGGTTTAATTTTAACATGTTTTTCTTAATAAACTAAAAAACAACTAGAAATAGGGTTAGATTTCATTTAATTCTCTCATAAAAAACCATAAATACAAAAATCTCAAAATAATTTCTTTTCTTATTTCATTAATTTAATTATCATAATTTAATTTCCTTAAAAAGGGTCCAACGCCCTCGCTTGCGATTTTTTTATTCAATTCACGCATCTTATTTTATTTCTTGTAAATATTAATGTAATTCTCCCAAAGCCTTGTAAACTCGGACATTTTATTTCTCGCACTTTATTTACTTTCTGTCAAATCGGGTCCTGGATTTTAATTTGGCGATGTGGACCCGCGCCTTTGTAATAGTTTAGGAACTTTACCTTTCTCGCATTTTTTTAATTGTTAATAATGACATGCAAGAATGAATGACTAAAATAAAAACAAGCGTAGAACACCAATAACATGAATAAGACAAAATAACTGAACATGACACACAAATCACACACCACCCCTAGGGTACGCCTCACTGTTGCCTTGCCTCGAAAGGTGATCGTCGAGTAGAGGATGTCTTAGTAAGTCCTCATGATCCGGGAACCTGGCATGAGGGTAGCTTCTAAGGTGTCTTCCCATTGCTCTGGTGATCACCATGTCCCGAACCTTCGAATTGACCCTAACACCTCCAACGGTGGTGCTACCTACCTCTCAATGGTGGGATGGCACTACTTTAAAGGACATCTACACAGACGAATTCCTTAGGGTAGGTAGACGACTCTAGATACTTGCTCTAATTTCAAAACAAATTCAAAAAATACTTTTCACACCGACACCTTTTCAAAAGCTTTCGAAAGCAATTTTTCAAACACTCTTGAGGACCGATACAAGAGTCGAACTGAAATTTTCAAAGAAACTTTTTAAAACCCACAATTGAAAAGCAAACAAACCATTTTTGAAAACACAAATGAGCAAGTATCTAAGAGCCCATGGATAACCATGGATAGAAAGGGTGCTAACACCTTCCCTTTCTATAACCTACCTCCCGAACCGAGAGCAGTCTCTTTAAGGAATTTTTCTGTGCTTTTGTCCTTTCCATTTGGAGTAAATAAAAGACGGTGGCGACTCTTGCTTCCGCGACATTTCGCGAACCAGCTTTAAACAGTCAGTTCCAGATCCACCGATCACAACACCCATCAAGATTTCTCCTCATGGAATCAATGCTTTGGAAGATGAAGACGAAGAGGGTAACATTGAAGATTGGATCTTCCCAACCATTGAAGGGGGACTGCACAACTGGGAGGCGAAAGACTTCGTTCCCATTACTTTCATCAATCAGTAATTTATCTTTCGAACATTTCCTGTTGGTCTGTAATAATTACTAAAACAATCTGCACACTATTTTTCACCTCATGCCTTGCCCGGGGCATGTAGGTCCATTTGTAAGGGTTTTGATTCTCTTCATAATCATATGCCATGTTTAATGAATCATTGGACGTTTTTCATTTATAAACTGCTGTGTTCATTTTCTTTCCTTTTGCATTTTTGTTTGTTTAAGGATGGCTATCCCTTACACACACCCACACTCACAAATGCAGGTACCCATCCACTCCGGATTCCATGGGTGACTATTCTGTTGTATCCTTCAAAAACTCTGAAGATTTGGTCAATCAGGCTGAGTGCGAAGACGATGAAGATTGTGAAGTACCGGGAGAGCTAGTCAGACTTCTACAACAAGAAGAGAGGGCCATCTTGCCTCACGAAGAGTTGTTGGAAACAATCAACTTAGGAATAGAGGAAGACAGGAAAGAAGTCAAAGTGGGTGCCAATCTGGAACCAAGTGTCAAGGAACGCTTAATACAGCTGTTGAATGAATACATTGAAATCTTCGCCTGGTCTTATGAAGACATGCCAGGGTTAGACACAGACATCGTGGTTCACCGTCTCCCTACAAGAGAGGACTGTCCACCGATCAAGCAAAAAGTCCGCCGAATGAGGCCCGACATGTATGAGAAGATTAAAGCTGAAGTAATGAAGCAATTCAACGATGGTTTTCTGGCTGTTACATCCTATCCGCAATGGGTTGCTAACATTGTGCCCGTTCCCAAAAAAGACGGCAAGGTCAAAATGTGTGTGGACTACCGGGATCTGAACAGGGCCAGCCCTAAAGATGATTTTCCGCTACCACATATCGACATCTTGATTGACAACACAGCTCAGCACAAGGTATTTTCTTTCATGGACGGATTCTCGGGCTACAAACAGATTAAAATGGCCCCCGAGGACATGGAGAAAACAACCTTTGTTACACAATGGGGTACCTTCTGCTACAAGGTGATACCGTTCGGACTGAAGAACGCAGGGGCAACTTATCAACGCGCCATGGTAGCTTTGTTTCATGATATGATACATCATGAGATTGAGGTTTACGTAGACGACATGATAGCTCGATCACAAATAGAGGAGGAACACCTTGAACATTTGCAAAAGCTGTTTGCCAGGTTGAAGGAATACAAACTCAGGCTGAATCCAAGTAAGTGCACTTTTGGAGTTAGGTCTGGTAAACTTCTAGGATTTATTGTCAGCAACAAGGGAATTGAGGTTGATCCAGCAAAAGTAAAGGCTATACAAGAAATGCCTGCCCCCCGTACTGAAAAGGAGGTTAGAGGATTCTTGGGACGCTTGAACTAAATCACCAGGTTCATCTCTCATCTGACGTCTACCTGTGAACCAATTTTCAAACTATTAAAGAAAGATCAGGTAGTCGAATGGAACAATGATTGTCAAATTGCTTTTGATAAGATCAAGGAGTATTTGCTAGAACCTCCTATTCTGATGCCACCCGTCGAAGGAAGGCCGCTGATCATGTATCTGACTGTTTTGGACAACTCAATGGGGTGTGTACTGGGCCAACATGACGAGTCTGGTCGAAAAGAGCATGCCATTTATTACCTTAGCAAAAAGTTTACCGACTGTGAGACCCGCTACTCACTGCTCGAGAAAACTTGCTGCGCTTTGGTATGGGCTGCTCGCCGACTAAGGCAGTATATGTTGACTCATACCACTTTGCTGATCTCCAAAATGGACCCGATCAAGTATATCTTCGAGAAGCCTGCTTTATCTGGAAGAATCGCTAGATGGCAAATGATCCTGACTGAGTATGACATCCAGTATACTACCCAAAAAGTTATAAAAGGGAGTGTGCTAGCTGACCATCTAGCTCATCAAGCTATCGAAGATTATCAATCCATGAGATTCGACTTCCCGGACGAGGACATTATGACATTGGACAACATTGAAGGTAACGGACCGTATGACGGACCTGAAAATGGATCCCAATGGACCCTGTACTTTGATGGTGCTTCAAATGCACTTGGAAACGGTATCGGTGCGGTACTCATTTCCCCAGAAAGTTGCCATACACCTTTCACGGCCCGACTTTGTTTCAGCTGTACCAACAATATGGCCGAATATGAAGCTTGCATCTTTGGTCTCAAGGCTGCTATAGACTTGGGGATCAAATCTTTGATCGTATTTGGGGAATCGGCTTTGGTTATCAGTCAAATCAAAGGAGAGTGGGACACCAAACATCCTAATCTTATCCCATACAAAGAACATGTCCTAACGTTGTTGCCTCATTTCAAGCAGATCACCTTCGAGCATTTCCCGCGAGAAGAAAATCAGCTAGCAGATGCTCTGGCTACAATGTCTTCCATGTTTAAACTCAACTGGAATAACGAGGCTCCCCAAATCACCATCGATCGAATGGATGAACCTGTGCATTGTCATGAGATTAATACCGAATAAGTAGTGGAACAACCTTGGTTTCATGAAATCAAAAAGTATCTCCAGACTAGAGAATATCCTGAAAGAGCTTCAGTAAATGACAAGAAGTTCTTAAGGAGATTTGCTTCCAAGTTCTTCCTAAGCAATGGCATCCTTTACAAGCGTAGCCATGATTGTGTTTTACTTCGTTGTGTGGACAAAGCTGAAGCAGAGTTGATCATGTCTGAGATACACAGCGGCACATTTGGCACCCACTTGAGCGGACATACGATGGCTAAGAAGATTCTAAGGGCAGGCTATTACTGGTCTACCATGGAAGCTGATTGCCATCAACATTCTTGTACTTGCCACAAATGTCAGGTCTACGCCGACAAGGTTCATATTCCTCCTGTTCCTCTCAACATTCTGACAGCTCCTTGGCCATTCACAATGTAGGGCATTGACATGATTGGATAGATCAAGCTCACAGCGTCCAATGGACATCGCTTCATCCTGGTCGCTATTGACTATTTCACCAAATGGGTCGAAGAAGCTTCCTTTGCCTCTGTTACAAAAAATATGGTTGCCCGCTTCATCAAACAGAATCTCATATGCCGGTATGGTGTCCCCGACAGGATCATCACAGACAACGATACAAACCTGAACAATACTATGATCACCGCTCTATGCGAACAGTTCAAGATTTATCATCACAATTCATCTCCCTATCGGCCGAAGATGAATGGTGTTGTTGAAGCTGCGAACAAAAACATCAAGAAGATCATTCAGAAAATGACAGTTACCTACAAGGACTGACATGAGATGTTACCGTTTGCTCTGCATGGATATTGTACCACGACACGTACTACAATAGGGGCAACCCCATTTTCTTTGGTATATGGCATGGAAGCTGATCCACACATCTAGTTACGATATTGAATGATTGAAGACTCATTTACATGAAATAAAACTCGTCTAGCAAGAATCAGTGAAAGGAAGCGTCAATCAGAAATTCAAAGAGCTTACCGATCGGAGACCGTCCGACGCGTCTTTGATGGTGTCGAAATCAAGAAGAGACCCAGAGATTTTAGCCAATATTCAACGTAATTATGCTTCTGATCTTGTACGTTTCTCTTTCTACTTCTTCTTCATTCGCTTTACCTATGCTTTGTTTTTATAAATTGGTGTTATTGCTTGCGACGCATTGTTGATGATGAAGATGCGTGTTTTTTTGAAGCAGTTGCAATAAAGCTGCAGCTTGAGGAATAAAGGTGATTGCAGGACTTGATGAGGATTTAATGAAGACGATGATTCAGTTGCATTTATGGCATGAATGAAGCGATGAGGACGATGATGTATTGATGGAAGGTTTTTGCAGAAGCTTGAAGATGTATGAAGATTGATGCTACAGATACAAAGAGAATGAAGATGAAGTTATGGAGAAAGAGTAGGGAGAGAGATATTTTGAGAATCTTTGAAGATGAATAGTTGATACACGGAGATGAAGCAGAGAGAGACGAGATTTTTTTTGCAGAATGGTGATTATTCCAAATATGAAGAATGAATGAATCAAGGCGAGAATCCGTTTTTTCTTCTCTCTCTTGAATCTGTTATATTTGTTATGTTTCTGCTGGAAGTTGTTACAGAATTAGTTAGGACAACTAGAGATGAATGATTCATGGCCAATGGATCTGAGATGAGTTTGTAGCAAATCAAGGGTGAGATGAGGATTGGAGAGAATTGTATAGAGTTAGTTATTCAGTTATAGGTTATGATGTTGTAAGTTAGTTAAAAGTTAGTTGGAGATTTTGAAGTTAAAAACTGTTATGAAGAAGTTAGTTGAACTATGTTGTTAGAAGTTGGTTACAGGTTGAGTTTATCGTAACCCTCCAATTCTTAATTGGTTACAAGGAACAAATGAATAAGATCAATTCTAATTTTTTATTTGTTTTTATCCCTAAACAGGGGGAATCATGTTTAAAGTCTATTTTGGTGTTATTTTCTCTCGTGCAGGGTAGCAAATATGATTTTCTGATTAATTTTGGACTCATAAATTGAATCTTTTTTTGTTGATTTTTCGGTGCAGGTTCATGTTTGGATATCAGGGCTATTGGGAAGCAAAGGCAAAAGGGAAAAAAAGTGAGGATTTGAATGAGTTTGGAGATGATATGAAGTTGGAACAAAGACACATAACACGAAGTTTTGGAAGCTTGAAGTTTGGGTTAATGGTTTAAGCATGAAGAATGATTGAAAATTAGGATAGGTTTTGGTAAAAATGTATAGATGTTGTGTATAATTATAATGGAATTTGGACTTGTATGTATTTGAATACATATTGGAATGTATGTTGACTTTATTTCCACATAATGAAATGGCTTTTGTATGAATTCAAATGATCATGGTATGAATCCAAAATATTTGCAAGGTAATCAAAAGAGACTTGAATCTTGAATGAATCCATGAGAGGCTATTTAGACGATATTTTGATGGTTGGATGAATTCGATGCATGCTTTTTCATACTTGTGATTTGAATTCCAAGAAAAGCCACACAAATATTTAAGAACTTTGATTTTCTCCAAATCCACTTCAAATATTAATGAATGGATTCTAATCAAACTACAGCTTCAGTGAATCCCTAATTCAATTCAATTTTCCGATCTAAACCAAATTTGCGTGTCAAGCAATAATAAATTTGAAAGAGTGACGCCTTGATTACAATCCACATCTTGTACCATGTCCCGACTATATGAGCACTAGAATAAAGACGTCTTGGACCCATGAAGAAGATACTCAAGATGACTTTGAACTTAGACCTTAGTTCACATAGTCTTTACTTAAACCTTTAGTGAAACCCTAGTGATGTTGCCCTTGACGAGGATGACAACCTTATAGCTTGATGGGGGAGAAGTTCACAATAATTAAGAATCCAAACCCTAGTTCCATAAACCACAGTTATTGGGGAACCAACTGATTCAAGCCTGAGTGAAGATGAGGACCATCAAAGCCATAGAAACCCTAATTCCATCATATCACTGATTCCATTCCAAATTATGTTGTTAGCGAATGTATGCAATGTTAAATGACCTAATGGAGATATGTACATGAGAAAAGCGCGACAATGCATAAACCAGATAAAAGTAGAAGGGTAGGACAAATTTGGGGTATTACACCACTTACCAACCAAAGAAGATTGTCCTTCGGTAAAACAGAAGGTTCGCCGTATGCGCCCTGAGATGTTTGAGAAAATCAAAGTTGAGGTCATGAAACAGTTTGACGCCGGATTTCTAGCTGTTACTTCGTATCGCAGTGGGTTGCCAACGTTGTTCCGGTGCCGAAGAAAGATGGTAAGGTACGAATGTGTGTGGACTATAGAGATATGAACACGGCGAGCCCCAAGGATGATTTCCCACTGCCTCACATCGACGTTCTGGTCGACAACACTGTGCAACATAAGGTCTTCTCCTTTATGGATGGTTTTTCTGGATACAATCAGATTAAGATGGCTCCCGAGGACATGGAGAAGATAACTTTTTTTACGCAGTGGGGCACTTTCTGTTACAAGGTAATGCCTTTCGGGTTGAAGAATACTGGGGCAACTTATCAGGGCGCCATGGTCGCTTTGTTCCACGACATGATTCAGCATGAGATTGAGGTTTACGTTGATGACATGATTGCAAGGTCCCAAACTGAAGAAGAACACCTTGACCATCTCCAGAAACTGTTCGACAGGTTGAAGATGTATAAGCTAAGGTTAAACCCGAATAAGTGCACCTTCGGGGTAAGGTCTGGTAAGCTTCTGGGTTTCGTCGTTAGTGATAAAGGTATCCAAGTAGATCCTACAAAGGTGAAGGCTATACAGGAGATGCCAGCTCCCCGAACAGAAAAGGAAGTAAGAGGCTTTTTGGGACGTCTGAATTACATTTCCCGATTCATTTCACATCTGACTGCTACTTGTGAGCCGATCTTCAAGTTGCTGAAGAAAGATCAAGTGGTAAAATGGAACGATGAGTGTCAGACCACTTTCGAAAGGATCAAGGAATACCTCCAAGAGCCACCTATTCTGATGCCTCCAGTTGAAGGAAGACCTTTGATTTTATACTTGACAGTACTGGATAATTCAATGGGGTGTGTGCTGGGGCAACATGACGAGTCTGGCCGAAAAGAGCACGCTATTTACTACCTTAGCAAAAATTTTACCGACTGCGGGACTCGATACTCGTTGCCTAAGAAAACTTGTTGCACTTTGGCATGGGCTTCTCGCCGGCTGAGACAGTATATGCTGACTCACACTACCCTATTGATATCAAACATGGACCCAATCAAGTATATCTTCGAGAAGCCTGCCTTGTCCGGAAGAATAGCAAGATGGCAGATGATCTTAACTGAGTATGACATCCAATACACAACCCAAAAAGAAATCAAGGGGAGTGTGTTGGTAGATCATTTGGCGCATCAGGCCATGGATGATTACCAGTCCATGAATTTCGAGTTCCCGGATGAGAACATCATGTTGGTAACCGACTGTGAAGAACCTGGACCGGATGAAGGACCTGAGGAGGGATCCCAATGGTCCATGTATTTTAATGGAGCTTCAAACGCGTTGGGTAATGGTATTGGCGCTATGATCATATCTCCTGAGGGCTGTCATACTCCATTCACCGCCCGATTATGTTTTAACTGCACCAACAATATGGCGGAGTATGAAGTGTGTATCCTGGGTCTTCGAGCTGCTATTGACCTAAGGATTAAGTTCTTGAGTGTATCCGGAGATTCCGCTCTAGTGATCAGTCAGATCAAAGGCGAGTGGGATACGAAGCACCCAAATCTTATTCCTTACAAAGAGTATGTACTGACATTGCTCCCACACTTCGAGGAGATAACCTTTGAACATTTCCCCAGAGAGGAGAATCAGTTAGCGAACGCGTTAGCTACCATGTCTTGTATGTTCAAGGTCAGGTGGGACAATGAAGCTCCCCAGATTACCATTGGGAGGTTGGACGAACCCGCACATTGCTGTGATATTGAGACTGAAGAGGTAGCAGATAAACCCTGGTTTCACGAGGTAAAGAGGTATCTTGAGACTCAAGAGTATCCCGAGGGTGCATCTGTTAATGATAAGAAGTTTCTGAGGAGATTCGCTGTGAAGTTCTTCATCAGTAATGGTATCCTCTACAAGCGCAACCATGATTCAACCTTACTGCGATGTGTGGACAAGAGCGAGGCAGAAAGGATCATGGCAGAGTTACATGAAGGTACTTTCGGAACTCATTCCAGTGGACATACCATGGAAAAGAAAATCCTATGGGCGGGATACTATTGGTCTACTATGGAAGTCGACTGTTATCAGCATTCTCGAACCTGTCACAAGTTCCAAGTCTATGCTGATAAGGTGCATGTACCTCCAGTTCCTCTGAATGTTTTGACAACTCCTTGGCCTTTTGCAATGTGGGGCATCAATATGATAGGTGAGATCAGACCTACTGTGTTGAATGGGCATTGCTTCATTTTGGTAGCAATTGACTACTTTACAAAGTGGGTTGAGGCAACCTCCTTTGCTACAGTAACCAAGAACGTCGTGGCGCGGTTCATCCGACACAACTTGATTTGTCGATACGGTGTACCAGAGAGGATCATTACGGACAATGGTACAAATATCAACAATACAATGAGCACCGAGCTCTGCAAACAATTTAAGATACAGCATCACAACTCTTCTCCTTACCGGCCGAAGATGAATGGGGTTGTTGAAGCAGCTAATAAGAACATCAAGAAGATTGTACAGAAGATGATGGTGACGTACAAAGACTGGCACGAGATGCTACCATTCGCTCTTCATGAGTACCGTGCCTCAGCACGGACATCGACGGGGGCAACACCCTATTCTCTGGTGTATGGCATGGAGGAAGTCTTACCCATTGATGTCCAGATACCCTCTCTCCGGATTATGAAGGATGCAGGTTTGAGTGAGGATGATTGGATCCAGACCCGGCTTGATCAGCTGAACTTAATCGATGAAAAGAGACTTACTACTATTTGTCATGGCCAGACGTATCAGAAACGAATGATCAAGGTATTTAACAAGAAGGTTAGACGACAAGAGTATCAAGTCGGGGATCTGGTGATCAAACGTATCATACTGCCACAAGGTGATCCCAGGGGCAAATGGACCCCTACGTACGAAAGGCCATTTGTGGTTAAGAATATCTTCTCGGGAGGAGCTACGATTCTAACCACCATGGATGGTGACGACCTTCCTCATCCCGTCAATGTAGACATAGTAAAAAAATACTACGCATAATTAAAGACTCGTTAGGTTTACTGGCCTAGGAAAAAATAAGGGCTTCCCGGCAAACCAAAAGGGTTCGGGCAAAAATATGGGATGAAAATGGAAAAAACTGTACACCTGACAAGTCGAAAACCTGAAAAGGCGGCTTGGGCAAAAAAGGGTATCCCGGTGGACTGAAAACCCGAAAGGGCGGTCCAGGAAAAAATTAGGGATCAAAGTGTAACACTATGTCTCATTGGGTCACCTTGCAACCAGACTTCGGTATCGAATGTCAAGCTCGGACGACACCGATCAATCTTATCTACCTTCAACCAAGTAGCAAAGTGATGAGATGCTCAAAGATATAAAGGCAATAGCATAGTTGGAACCCAGTGGGATTATTCACATAGCTGTTTTTCTTTGTTTTTCACAAATTGTATAATTTCTATCTTTTCGGCGGCGTTCTCTTACTAGGACGTCAGTCTCTTGTACAAAACGCCTATTACCGGCCAACTTCAGAATCAATACAATTCATTTTACAATAAATTTCAAAGTTGTTTTTCTTTTTCTGTTTTGTGTTGCAAGAACGTCCAATGATTCATTTTTGATATATGCATTTGAAAATAATTGTTGCTCATAAATATTTACATACGAAACAAAAGACGATTGCTCGTAATTCCAGGAACAAGGGCAAACAAGAAATGTCCAGACCTTACAGTTACTCTATTCACCAGGTACATGGATAGACCCTGCTAGAGAATGTGACTAAAAGTACATACACTCCCCGCAGAGTAAGAGGTACCAGAATACAGTGGTGTTAATTCTCCCCAAGCAGAGTTCATCTATCACCAATAATGGAAGATTATCCCCAGTGGAGTTTATTTCTTCCACAGGCAAAAATTCAATCCCCGACAGAGTTTATCATCACCAGCAACAGTAATTCGTCCCCAGCCGAGGTTATTTCTCTAAATCAGCAGACCTTCTGGCAGAGTATCTCTTCCTCACAGAGTCATTTTCTTATCACTTTATTCTCCAGCAGGGTTACTCTACCGCCAATTTATTCTCAAATCATCTTCGGTCGTTATCCCCAGCAAGCGAAACTCTTTATATTCTCCAGCAGTAGTCTGGGATTTGTTTTCCCAGCTAGAGAACATTATAAAAACATTGCATCCTGGCATGCACATACGCATCATACAACACAATCTCATTTATTTTGAGAACATCATTGCTCGATACATGTCATACATCATGGCATTACATACGACTAACTCTTTACATTTCAGGAAAAGATACAATCAAATTCTCACAAAGTTCAAGCTATGAAGCCCGAATTCGACCGGATAATAGTTTAATCCCCAGCAAGTTACTGTGAAGCCTGGATTACGACCAGATAACAGTACAAAACACCATGAAGCCTGGAGTCGACCAGATAGTAGTATATCATAAACACAAGTCGTGAAGCCCGGAAATCGACCGGATAACAACTTAACAAGGTACTGTGAAGCCTGAATTACGACCAGATAGTAGTCAAGAATACTACGAAGCCTGGAGTCGACCAAATAGTGGTATATCTTTAGTGCAAGTTATGAAGCCCGGATTCGACCGAATAATATCTTGATTTCTCCGAACGCCATGAAGCCTGGATTCGACCAGATAATGGTATGAAACACCGTGAAGCCTGGATTACGACGAGATAGCGGTAAAAGAAATTGAAGCCTGGACTACGACCAGATAACAGTAAGGGACACTGCGAAGCTTGGATTTTGACCAAATAGCAGTCTACCCGGCCAATTACTTTGAAGCTCAGAGTCGTCCGGATATTAGTAGGCCTTAAAATCAAATGGAAGCCCGGATGCGACTGGATAACCACTTGATTTCTTCTGAAGCCTGGAATACGACCAGATAAGAAGTAAGGTATTGTGAAGCTTGGAATCAACCAAATAGCAGTACAGGACACCATGAAGCCTGGATTCGACCAGATAATGGTATGAAACATCGTGAAACCTGAATTACGACCAGATAGCGGTAAAGGACATTGAAGCCTAGGATTTCGACCAGATAACAGTATAAGACACTACGAAGCTTGGATTTCGACCAAATAGCAGATTATATGGACAATTACTAAGAAGCCTGGAGTCGACCGAATATTAGTGTGCCCTAAATTCAAGTTGAAGCCCGGATGCGACCGGATAACAACTTAATTCCTTCTGAAGCCTGGAGTACGACCAGATAAGAATTGAGAAATTGCAAAGCCTGGATTACGACCAGATAGCGAGTCTAATCTCATCTCCCCAGTAAGTCACTGTAAAGTCTGGAGCACGACCGCATATCAGTCGATCTTATCACTATGAAGTCTGGATCACGACCAGATAGTAGTTCAGTTTCACCTCTTCGACCAAGAGACGATTCCCAAGTAGAATAACGGATGACTGAAGCTCCTAAAATTCAACTTTTCTCAAGACAGAGAACAACATTCCCCAGCGAAGTCCTCCTCAATAACAGGTATGCAAGCTCTCGCTAAGGAATCTCTTATGCGATCGACACTACCTCTGGTGGCATCTTTAAGCCCATCTTCCAACATCAATCTCCAAATGGCATCTATAATCCCATTCCTGACATCACAAGACAAGTACCACTTCATGCGAGTGCAAATTTCTGGGCACTCTAGTGTCCAATCATCTTCCACCTTCGGATCACGAAAGGCAAGCAAGCCAATCTACATCCTCAGGTATAAGAAGATTGAATAGGGGCAACTGTTGTACCCAAAAATTTTCTCTCCCATATTTCTCAATACATTTCAAGTGAGCTCCTCAAATTGCTCAAGGAAGTCCAAGGGTTGACCAGACAAACTCTCTCCTAAGGCAGTCTACCTCAAATTAGGGTTTTATGTTGAATCAAGATGCTTGAGTCCAAGGGGTCCCAAATGCTCACCATTTTCCTAATATGTTCTCAAGATCATACATGTCAAGTTTCAAGCCTTGCAGAGAAAGTTTGCTCAGTTAATTGCTCAAAAGCCCGAGAATCGACTATGCTAGGGCAAAAGTCAATTGTGTCCTACATACAGTGAAACTTCAAGATTTTTGGTCAACATCCTCATTTTGAAGTATTATTCATCATTTTATCAAGGGTTAATCATGATTCCTCAAGTATTGCTCACAATTCATCAAAAACCAAAAGTTGCTGAATTAGGGTTTTGTAGGAAAAGTCAACTCAACTTTGACCAAGCATAACTTTCTCATACTTTATAAAGAATGACCCATCCAAAGCTCATTTTGAGGAGGATGCAATTACCTACAATTTATCTTCAGCTCCCAAGTTCAAAATATACACTCACAAGAAGATACAAATTTGGACATTATAGGTCATTTTGAGAAGTCAACAAAAACACCTTTTTTTGTCAAAGCTTCATACATGAACATGGAAGAATAAATTGAGATGAGACCAAAAGGGTTGCTTATAGGACATATTGAGCTTCCTAAAAAGTCCAAGAACACATCTCTAGGGTCAAAATTGAGGAAGTTATGCATTAGTGAAGTTGACCTTTTTTTGCAAAATTACCAAAAGTCAAATGTGCCTCAAATTGCAATTTTCGTCAAATGGGCCCAACCTTTTATGCTTGTATTGAGTTTGTAACATGGTCCACGACCCATGATCCTTCCCATTTGCCTTTATTTTATTTTTTTCATTTATTTTGATTTTTATTTCATTTAAATCAAATTAAATCAAAATAAAATCATGAAAATATCAAAATCATTTAAACCTTGAGATTTTGTGCATATTTCAGGTCCATGAATAGCTGGCAATGAGATCAATTCATGTAAGGCTTGTTTGTACACAAAAAGATTGAACTTTTCTTGTTTTGGAAAGATTGGATACAAGTGTGAATCAAGGATCAAATCTTCATAATTGCAAAGATTGGATGCAAAGTTGTAAACCTAATTCACTCAAGGCTACATATAGAACAAATTCAGACCAAAAGCACAAGGGTTGGAGGTGTTAGAAGCAGAGGAAAAAACTTGCAAAAACTCAAGAAAAGTGGCAATCGGATTTCATAGTTCCAGGCTCTTTCAAGCTATTCCAAGCATACCATTCACTTACTGGACATTCAAGGAGTCTATCCCAATCATCAACAAGCACTTTCGTGCCCAAAAACGCAATGTAAGCACCTCACGATATCCTTACTTTCTTGAAATTCAATATCACTATTCTAGCATTTGTAGCATGAATTCTTTATATATTCTTGTTCAGTGAAACATTTGCAAGCTAATGGTAATGATCAATTGCGTTTTTGTTAGCCATACAGAGATATGCCATGATTAGGGTTTAGGTTTGTTTTTTAGGGATTTTTCATACATGAACAATTGGCCCAGATGGAGGAGACCATTGTGATCAGCGGGTCAAACCCAGTTGATCCATGATCTTGATTTTTTATTTATATTGCTTGTATGAAATTTCTGAAATGCACATGGTTATAGCTACAGCGCCATGTCTGTCGGTAAAGTTTCAGAGTTTTAGAAGATAGATCCAGGGAAGAAGACGATGGCGTGACACAACTTTACTGGCCAGTTTAAATTCTGGCGCGTTTATTCTGGCTAGAAGCCTATAGTTCTGATCTATTTGTTTGTTTCTGTTGTATTGATAAACTAACAGCCAGTGCAGTTGGTCAGAAGAAGGAAGTCATAAGTTCATGATTCTGGGTCCGACCCCAGGCGTGACCTTTTGGCAGTTTTCCCCTTTGTTTTCACCAGATCCAGCGTCTACATCTTCTGAGGGTCATCTTCTGGTTTCATCAACCAGGACCGGATCAAGCATCCCCTGGGAATTATCCTCTGGATACATCAGTCCAAGTCAGATCCAGCACACCCCATCTTCTGTTGGTCATAATCTGCTGGATCCACCAGCCAGGAGCAGGCCCAATATCACCATCCTCTGGACCACCATCCTATGGACCACCATCCTCTGGACCACCATCCTCTGGACCACCATCCTCTGATCAGAGCCGCTGACAGCAGGCCCGTGGGTTACTTCTTACTTTTCTTTAATTTGCCTTTCTTTAGTTATTCTGTTTTCTTTTATCAACACCAAAATTACCCTTTTTTTAATAACCAACAAAAAATCACAAAAAAGAAAACTTGTTTTCTTGATAAGCTTTTAAAAAAAAAAATTCGTTTAAATTAGTTTAAATTAGTTTAAGGAAATTCTAATTTCTTTCACAATTAAAATTAATTAAAATTTAGGATTTTCTTCTTTAATTCAATTATTTCATTACTTTCCTAAAATAAAAAATGACAAAAAAATATGTTTACTTTAATCAATTACAATTAGGTTCAGTCAAGGGTCAAAACCTTAGTCGCTTCGTATTTAACGCACCGCGCACATTTATTATTTTTACAATATTAATGTAACTGTTCATGGGATGTAATAGTTTAATTAGGATTTTTCTTTCATTTATCGTTTTTACAGGTTTTTGGCTATGTAATTAATCCCCCACCCCGAAGCCTTATAATAGCATAGTTTTATTTCTCGCATTTTAATTTTCGCAAATATTAACTATTAGATGTATGATAATAGGATTGTATGACAAGAATGTATGTTAATTTTAAAATGGTTAGCAAACCCTAAATGTGCAAAGATAATAACTTGAAATCAAATCACTCGCACATGCGCACTCTTAGAGTATACTCTCACTTCGGTTGCCTTCGGTAAACGATCATTAAGTATAGGGTGTGTGATCGGTGGATCTGGAACTGACTATTTAACGCTGGTTCGCGAAATGTCGCGGAAGCAAGAGTCGCCGACGTCTTTTATTTTCTCCAAATGGAAAGGACAAAAGCATAGAAAAATTCCTTAAAGAGATTGCTCTCGGTTCGGGAGGTAGGTTATAGAAAGGGAAGGTATTAGCACCCTTTCTATCCATGGTTATCCATGGGCTCTTAGATACTTGCTCATTTGTGTTTTCAAAATGGTTTGTTTGCTTTTCAACTGTGGGTTTTAAAAAAAGTTTCTTTGAAAATTTCAGTTCGACTCTTGTATCGGTCCTCAAGAGTGTTTGAAAAATTGCTTTCGAAAGCTTTTTGAAAAGGTGTCGGTGTGAAAAGTATTTTTGAATTTTGTTTTGAATTTAGAGCAAGTATCTAGAGTCGTCTACCTACCCTAAGGAATTCGTCTGTGTAGATGTCCTTTAAAGTAGTGCCATCCCACCATTGAGAGGTAGGTAGCACCACCGTTGGAGGTGTTCGGGTCAATTCGAGGTTCGGGACATGATGATCACCAGAGCAATAGGAAGACACCTTAGAAGCTACCCTCATGCCAGGTTCCCGAATCATGAGGACTTACTAAGACATCCTCTACTCGACGATCACCTTTCGAGGCAAGGCAACAGTGAGGCGTACCCTAGGGGTGGTGTGTGATTTGTGTGTCAGATTCATTTATTTTTGTCTTGTCATGTTGTGATCGGTGGATCTGAAACTGACTGTTTAACGCTGGTTCGCGAAATGTCGCGGAAGCAAGAGTCGCCACCGTCTTTTATTTTCTCCAAATGGAAAGGACAAAAGCACAGAAAAATTCCTTAAAGAGATTGCTCTCGGTTCGGGAGGTAAGTTATAGAAAGGGAAGGTGTTAGCACCCTTTCTATCCATGGTAATCCATGGGCTCTTAGATACTTGCTCATTGTGTTTTCAAAAATGGTTTGTTTGCTTTTCAATTGTGGGTTTTAAAAAGTTTCTTTGAAAATTCCAGTTCGACTCTTGTATCGGTCCTCAAGAGTGTTTGAAAATTTGCTTTCGAAAGCTTTTGAAAATGTGTTGGTGTGAAAAGTATTTTTGAATTTTGTTTGAAATTTAGAGCAAGTATCTAGAGTTGTCTACCTACCCTAAGGAATTCGTCTGTGTAGATGTCCTTTAAAGTAGTGCCATCCCACCATTGAGAGGTAGGTAGCACCACCATTGGAGGTGTTCGGGTCAATTCGAGGTTCGGGACATGGTGATCACCAGAGCAATGGGAAGACACCTTAGAAGCTACCCTCATGCCAGGTTCCCGGATCATGAGGACTTACTAAGACATCCTCTACTCGACGACCACCTTTCGAAGGCAAGGCAACAGCGAGGCGTACCCTAGGGGTGGTGTGTGCGATTCGTGTGTTATTTTCATTGATATTTGTCTTGTCAGGTTAAAGTGTTCTACGCTTGTTTGTATTATGGCCATTCATTCTTGCATGCTTTGTTTAACAGTTTAAAAGTTGCGAGGAAAAAGTAAATCTAAAGCTATTACAAATGGCGCGGGTCCACATCGCCAAAATTAAACCGGACCCGATTTGACGGAAAATAAATAAAGCAAATAAAGTAAAGTGCGAGAAGTAAATGTTACAAAGCTTTGGGAGAGGTACATAATTATTTAAATGACATAAAATAAATACGCGAAATTAAACAATTAAGAATATGGGCGTTGGACCCTTTTTGCAAAGATTAAAATTAATGAGGAATTTAAAATTAAAAAATTAAAAGAGAATGTTTTTTGGTATTTTTATGTTTTTAAGGATTTAATAGAAAAAGAATTAATTAAAATGAAAATTGAATGCAAACCCTAATTCTAATGGCTTTTAAATTTATTGTAAAAATATTAAATTAAAACCTAAATTAAACCTAAATTTTTTATGTACAATTTAATTATAAAAATAAATAAATAATAATATTATGGTAAAAAAGAAAATTAAAAGGAATAAAGTTTATTAAACCTAATTCTATGTTTTTTTATATTTTATTATGAAAAGAATTAAAATTGCAAACCCTAATTAAAACTAAATTTATTTACATACAATTATTTATGAAAATATTAGAAATAAAAATTATTTATTATATTTTTTATCTTTTCTGAGTTTTTTATGAGGTTTTCGTATTTTGTGAAAAATAATTAATTAGTTTAGACAAATAAAGAAAATAAAACAATAATTAAAAATAGAATATAAGAAAAATATGAAAAAATTGCAAACCAGGGGGGGTGGAAGTCCCAAATTGGAGGTATAGTTTTGAATAATCTGGCCCAAAAACACTGAGTCCGTTTGACCTTTTTGAATAGTATGCTGAAGCGTTGACTAAGGTCTAGCGTGCTCTTGAGCTCCACGCCCTTGATTTGATCTCCCAGGGCGCGTGTATGGTTTGATCTGGAGGTGCATCATGGTTTCCAACACAAGCACTGCATGGGAGTTATTAATGAAAAATAATATTGAAATTACACAGACCTGGGGTTCGAACCCAGGTCTTGGACATTGCAAATCAACACCTGTGCCACTACGCCATTGCTACGCGTTTTGATATATAATAAGCAAATAAATATAATAAAGGAAAACAATCCCTTAATGCATCCAACGCGCGAAATTTTGAATTGGCCTATCCCCTCTTGCCACGACTCTATCTTCTTCGTTTTCCTGAAACATAAACAATGAGCAACGGTTTTCTGTGTGTTGCCTAAGACATGCTATTAGAAAATAGCGATTAGGTCATGTGGCCTTATAAATTAGGCGCGAGTATGTTAATCTCTTCGTCCAAATGCACTGAGTACAGCCATGGTGGCCTTAAGGGCTAATTTTACTTTGTTTCAAAAGCCCTAATTTCTCATCCTGCAAACCCTAGAAAGCTAACATGGTAAAATCGCGTTGAGAGCACAAAAACACAATTAAATTGTACAGTTAGCATCATAAATCATCAATGAGTAATAATCCATAAAAAAAATGCAATGATTATGCTTCAAAATCAAAATACGATTATGCAATTTTCTTGATGCAGTTTGCGTTCAATATACCAATTCTTGGAGTTTTGATGGTGGTTTCTGATTGGAATGCGTTCAGGAGGCTTCAAGGAAACTAATGGGATCGTTTTTATGCCTTGAATCGACCTCTAAAGTGGTTTACAGTTTTGAGTTTTTAAGGAATTTTTCCAAGTTTGCAATGGCTTTTCTTGCGCAGCTAAGAGTCTATCTCCATTAGGGTTATGATCCTGGCATATATATGAATCAATTAGGTTAACAAATTGGATCCAAATCTCTTGTAATCATTGATTGAATATTTGATTTTTTTCCACCATAATTTTCATATCTTTTTCATGTGCTTTTGTATCAATTATGCTCAAATCAAATCAAATCTTCCTATTTTTGAATGTGCACGAAATATTGAGGGCAAAACATGCATGAAAAGATTTATTAGGTCAAGTTATATATTTTTCACATATTTAAATGATTTAAATGAATTAATATGAATAATAATTCAAATAAATAAATAAAAAATGAGAAAATACTTCCCTTTGGGCCAAGTGGTCGTGCACATGCTTGGAATGATGAATCATGGAAGAAAAATGGGCCCATTAGCATTTTTAGGTCATTTGAATCAATGTTGACTTTTCAAAATATCCAAAAATTTCCCAACTTCCACAAGGCATAACTTGCTCAATTATTAAGCTTTTCTCAGGTTCTTGGACATTTTGGAAAGGTCTTTGAGTCCTCTAACCAATGCCTTTTGTCCCATGTCATTTTGATTTACCAATCTCAAGTTATGGCCTTTGACTTAAAGTCCCTTTTTGTTGACTTTTGAAAATGACCTATAATGTTGAAATTGATAAATTTTTGTGAGAGCATTTCTTGGATTTGAAGTATGAATATGAGTTGTAGGAAATGTCTTTCTCTTCAAAATGAGCTTTGGATGGAATTTTTCTGATAATCCATGTGAAAGTTATGCCCTGGTCAATTTCAGTTGACTTTTTCAGCTGTCCAAATAAGGAAACTTTTGCATCTTTGATGATTTCTGAGCCAAATTTTGAGAATCATGATCAAGCATTGATCAAATGATGTTTGTGGCTTCAAAATGATATGTTGACCAAAAATTTGAACTTTTGACTGCCAAATGACCATTTTGCCCCTACAGATGACTGTAGTGCAATTTAGGGTTTTGACTGTGCAATTTTGTACTGAATGCCTTGAAACTTGATATGAGGATACTTGACCACCTTTATAGGCATATGAGACTTGATTGGGCCTTTGAAAACTTCACTTTCTTGATCAGAACACAAACCCTAGTTTTGACTGTATAGGAGATCTTTGACTGTGCAACCCTTAGGGAGATTTTGCAGCTAGACTTGGCAATTTCTTAGAGAATATGGGAGGGCAAATTTTGGGGTACAACAGTTGCCCCTGTTCAATCTTCTTAGACCTGAGGATGCAGATTGGCTGACGTGCCTTTCGTAATCCGAGGGTAGAAGATGATTGGACACTAGAGTGCCCAGAAATTTGCGCTCACATGTTAGCAGTGTGATGGGGGGAATGGGCTTATAGATGCCATTTAGAGGTTACTGGATAGGATGATGGGCTTATAGATGCCATCTGGATGTTGATTGCGTAGGAGATTCCTTAGCGAGAACCTGCATACCTGCAAAAGAACAAATGAGTACCTGACACGTTGCAGGAGCTGATTTTAGATGCTTGGCATAGATATGTCCTGAATGGTTACAGGAGCTGAGTCTGGAGCTTCAAACGGCGATGAATGAACCAGGGATGGTTTCTGCCTTAGCCGTAATGGTAAGAGAACCTTGGGCGACTTTAACTTCAACAACGCTTGTTGAGAAAAATCTTGGGTGTCTTCTACTGGGATGAGAATCAGGGAGATCTTAGGGTCGATCTGACTGAACCAGAGAAGGCCTTAGACTGGATAAGCATCAGAAAAATCTTGGGGTCGATTTAACTGAACCGTACAAGGTCTTGGAATATCTTCAACTGGGTAAGCATCGGGGAGATCTTAGGGTCGATCTGACTGAACCAGAGAAGGCCTTTGACTGGATAAGCATCAGGAAAATCTTAGGGTCGATTTAACTGAACCGGTCTAGGTCTTGAAATATCTTCAACTGGAATAAGTGTCAGAACGTTGCCATATCTGGTTCATATCTGGACTATATCTGGAAGGAAATCTGGAAGCAGTATCAGAACGTCACCATATCTGGTTTACATCTGAAACTATATCTGGAAGGAAATCTGGAAGCAGTATCAGAACATCACCATTTCTAGTTTACATCTGAAACTATATCTGGAAGTAAATCTGGAAGCAGTATCAGAACGTCACCATATCTGGTTTACATCTGAAACTATATCTAGAAGGGACTCTGGAAGCAGCATCAAAACGTCACCATATCTGGTTTACATCTGAAACTATATCTAGAAGGAAATCTGGAAGCAGTATCAGAACGTCATCATCTCTGGGTCATATCTGAAACTATATCTAGGAGGATATCTGGAATCAGCATCAGAACGTCGCCATATCTGGGTCATATCTGAAACCATATCTAGAAGGAAATCTGGAAGCAGTATCAGAACGTCACCATATCTGGGTCATATCTGAAACTATATCTAGAAGGATATCTGGAAGCAGCATCAGAACGTCACCATATCTGGGTCATATCTGAAACTATATCTAGAAAGAATTGCGATAGTTGATAGTAATCGTTTTTGTATTGATCATTTTCCTGAAAAGGCAAAACATAATTGTATGCAAAATCATGATGCGTGAACTGTATGTCTTCAAAATTAATGAGATTCGTGTAGTATGATGCATATGCATGCTATAATGTATGAAGATGTGATGTTTATGAATGTATTTTTGTCTAAGAAAATAAATCCTTGACGGGTGCCGGGAAGTCACTCCTGGGCTGCTGTTTGAAGAATAGATTTTTGCCTCCGCCGGGGATGATAGTTGCAAGAATACCGGTAGGAGAAGATGACTCTGTTGCGGAATAAACTTGGCAAATGGATTACTCTGCGAGGAGAAAATTACTCTAGCAATCTTGCTGGGGAACAATACTCTGTGGGAAGAGAGGTACTTTGCTGGGATGTTGATGATAACTTCGCTGAGGATACCGTCGTTATGTTGGAAGTGTTAATAGACTTCGCTGGGGATAGGAAGACTTCGTCGGGGGCGATCTTTCCGTGGCTTTTGGCTGAGGATAAACCAGTTATATCCTGGTAGGGAAATAACCTTTGAATAAAGCCGGGGGACGCGTTCGTGCTCTGCGGGGGAAGCTTCCAGAATCTACTGGGGATGAGCTTCCTGCTGGGGACATGGATTCAAACTTTCCTGGGGAAATCTTGAACTATACTGGACTCTCCTGGGGAACTCTTTGAGATATATTGGGGAAGAGATTCCACTGAATGTCTGGTATACCGCCGGGGAACAGTCTTAGATCAAGACTGTCGGGGATGCTTGTTAAGAACGTTTGTATACTCTGCTGAGGAATGTTGAGATCTGCTGGAGGATACCCAACTTCCTTAAGGCTGATAGTATAACTCTGCTTGGGGAGAGTGTATTGACTTGCTGGGTCACTCTCTGGGGAGTTTAGAGATTTTGGTTATGTTCTTCAGCTGGACATACCTAGGTACCTTGGTGGGCGGAGTAACTAGATCGCTTAGACAACTCATTACTGCCCCTGTTTCTGTGGGAGAAGGCACCTGTGGAGGTGCTTGACGGCTGCCGATTGACAAATCTTCTGGTAGGCCAGTGACGAGATGACGGGACATAGTCGTACGCTTGGATCCCTAATTTTTGCCTGGACCGCCCTTTCGGGTTTTCAGTCCACCGGGATACCCATTTTTGCCCAAGCCGCCTTTTCATGTTTTCGACTTGTCGGGTGTACAGATTTTTCATTTCATCCCTCATTTTGCCCGAACCCTTTTGGTTCGTCGGGAAGCCCTTATTTTTGCCTAGGTATGTCAACCTAGCGGGTCTTTGATTGTGCGCAGTATTTTTTCGACTATGTCTACGCTCTTGGAATGTAGGGAGTTGCCCCTGTCAGAAATGTTGTCGTGCGACCAGAAGATGTTTAATCAAGCAAGATTCGTTGCTGGAATTCCTCAAGTGACTCAGGCGGAGATTTGCCCCAGGCTATTTGGCCTTTGAGAGATTCTCCGAATCTTGATTGGACTGCCCCAGATGATGGACAATAGTCATGCCATGCCCCTTGATTGGAGATACTCTTGTTCATTAGACTTTCATTGTGCGAATTTCCCTGCTGTTCAAACAAAAAGTCATATGCAAACAAAGTTATGTTAAAAACGCAAAGCTTATGTCTGTCTCAAAGATTTTGAAACTGCATTCTTTTTTCATAAAACAAGTGAATGTTTGTAAAACGTGATGTCAACTCCGTATTTACCGTAGGCCTTAAGGAGTCAGGATACCTTTCGTCACAGTACGCTTTCGAGCTAACCCATGCTTCAGCTAGGACTTTTGAGGGTTATAACGTGGCCTGGTTCACGGTTTAAGAAACAAAGGATAAAGGCTCAAATTATTTGTACCCACCCGCTCTTCGTGATGTTCTTCAAACCTACACTCAGTTGATCGTGCGTTAGACCTTGTTTGAGTCTTTGCTCTGATTTTCCGGTGATGGTTCAGATATTGATGATTTATTCTGAACAGGCAGCCATTTTTGCTTTTGTTGAGGGTTTGTGAGACCTCTTTCTTGATTTTTGTTATCCCTTTCGTTTTTGCCTGAACTGTTTCCTTTTTGGAATTATAGTCAGCGGGATGCCCCAGTTTCGTAAGTCCCCTTTATAGGTTTTGACTTTTTGGGCTTTTCGTTTATGAATTTGGTGATGACTGCCTGTCCTTATCGATTATTCGGAACCATCACTGTCTTTCTTTTTTTCGTAAGGATCTCTTTGGTGCCATTCGTTATGCACTTGGATCAACTGAGAGAACTACCCTGCCCCGGGTCATGATAAAGGGTTTTAATTTTCGAAAAGAAAAACTCCTACTTCTTTGGCTCAGAGGGGTTGACGAGAGATTATCATCCTTATAACTCCAGTGTTTAGGGATTTGAAACAATGCATGGACTTCATCAGCGGGGTCTGTTCAAAAGCATACTGTAAAGATAGCGGTATCATTTTCGTCATCCTCCCTCAAGAGGCTTAGAATTTTAGATCCAGAGTTGACATCAGAAAAAATATGAAAAGAAATTTGAACATAATGAAAACAATTGTATTAATTCCCAAAACAGACGTATGCGATGCATTGATAGAATAAAAGAGTTTGCTATGACATTAATTGTTGTATAAGCAAAGAAAAATACAACTCAAAAATTCAAATAAACAAAAGGCTTCAATGATTGGGCAACGAAGCAGTGATTATGTTCGGAGTCTCAGGCACTTCAAACTGAATCTCCTCGGCGTCGATCATGTCTTGAATCTTGTTCTTGAGAGGCCAGCAGTTGTCCGTAGTATGCCCCGGGCTATCAGAATGATATGCGCACCTATCATTGGGATGATAGTTGGGAGCAGAAGTGTTTGGATTCCGAAGAGGAGCCCTTAAGGTGATCAGCCCTGCCTTCAACATTTGTTGCAGTGCTTGATCCAGCGACATGTTGATTTTGGTGTACTGTCGTTTCTCCTTTCGCTGCTGCCCCTGTCCTTGTTGAGCAGGTCCGGGATTGGAGATCTGGACTGCCCCTACCTCATGACGGCTCTTTTTACCGTGCACAGCATTGGATTCTTTCTTTTCCTGATGAGGCTTTTTATCAGAAGGTGCAGCCTCTTGAATTTTCCCAGACCGGATGCCAGCTTCTATTCACTCTCCAGTCAAGATAAGATCTGTGAATCCAGCAGACGAATTCCCAATTAGGTGGTTGTAGAACGGACCAGACAGGGTCCCCAAGAACATATCGACAAGTTCTCGATCAATCAGAGGTGGTTGTACCCTTCCAGCAAGATCCCTCCATTTCTGCGCATATTCTTTAAAACCTTCACTTGATCCTAACGACATACCCTGGAGTTGGGTACGCGTAGGAGCAAGGTCGGCATTGTATTGATACTGCTTATAGAAAGCAGTAGCCAACTCCTCCCAGTTACGAACCTTGGTCCCATCTAGCTGATAGAACCATTCGAGGTGAGTCCCTGAAAGACTCTCCTGGAAGAAGTGGATCTACAAATTCTTGTCCACCGTATATGGTTGAATCTTCCGAACATAGGACCTGAGATGTAACTTGGGACAAGACGCCCCGTCATACTTGGTAAAGGATGGTGCTTTGAACTTCCGAGGAATAATCACACCAGTCGACAAACCCAGATCTCCAAAATCCAGCCCAGGTACCTGTTGGATCTCCATAGAATTCAGCCTATCCTCCAACTGTTTGTACTTGTCTTCGGCAGGAGGGTATTGTTCGTCGTTGAAATCTGTCTCGTTGTCGGAGACCACTGGACTAGGCACCTCTCTCTCATGGTGAATGTTTTCCCTCACAGATGGAGTAGTCCTCTCAGTTTCAGCCTGCGGTGTGTTCCCAGATCTGCGTCTAGGGCTGAACAAAACTGTCCTCTTCTTCTTCTTTTCTTTCTTCAAGAGCAAAGCCTTCAGATCTTGTTGCCCCTGGGTCAAATTCATGATCAGCCCTTGGAACTGGGCATTCTGAGCCTGGAGGGCCTTGATGGACTGCTCAGCTGATGATTCAGGATTCATGACGATCGGCTGAAATAAACAGCGAAGAAGGGTAAGCAACCTGTCAAAGGGATACCTGCAATGCAATGAGATGTATGACATGCATGTAATGTTTTCAAGGACCTCGCGGGGTAAACAAATTGTTAGAGTTGGAAACTGGTAACTTGATTGAAGGTACTTCATGTTGTTGAGAGTCCTTCTTCAAGGGTCAAAGGCTCACCATATCCAGTGGGTCATAGCCCCTGACAACCTTGGCTAGAGGAAAATAAATCCTCTTTGCCCCTTGCTGGATGTTTGATTCATCATGACCTGCATCACAAGCCCTTGAGATCCTTGAAATGGGTTAGGATGTATGCAATGGTATGATGTTATGTTATGCATGGGGTAATGTGAGTAACCCTGTTATGAGTCCCAATTAAGGACTATAAACAACCCTGCAAGAAATTTAGTACCCTATTATGAGTCCCAGTTAAGGACTTAAAACATAACCTGCAAGAAACTTAATACCCTGTTATGAGTCCCAATTAAGGACTACAAACTAAAACCTGCAAGAAACAAGTGTCAGGTAACAAGCATGCAGATAGTCAAGTACGAAGGCACACAAGTCACACAAAAGAGCCCTTAGAGTTTAGGCCAGCATGAAGTTTGGGGTACTACCCTCTTGAAGTTGGTGGGCTCAACCTGTCCTATTAGAAGTAACCGGGTTCTAAGGGTCCCAATATCACTGGATTGCTTTCATTGTTCATCGTTTCGATTTAGCCACTGAACTGGCGACCGAAATATTCCAGGAAAGCAACCCTCAATTGAGTGTAGTATCGAGTATCAACCAACCTTGGACTGCACCAAAGTCAGTTATCTCACTACCCTAAAGAGGCCAAGATAGTTCAATTAAGGTTCCTAAGGTCTGTTGATGCTTCACGACACCACGCGGAGGCCCCGTACTCTCCTTGACTGAACTCAAGGGTTACCGGTACACACCAAAGTGCCACATCAACATAGCAGACTGTTTCAACCATGTCGGTATACCCCGCACAGTTCCCTCACAGCCTTGTTGCTACTTTCTAAGAAGGTATCCCCAGATCCGGGTTAGGATCTATAGAACTCCCAAGACAGTCCCACAATTTAAAGCAAACAAGGAAAGCAATTGAAAACACAGTTATGAACTAACCCTAAGGTACACCTCACTTTAAGTTAAGTCCCCAGCAGAGTCGCCAGTTCTGTGATCGGTGGATCTGAAACTGACTGTTTAATGCTGGTTCGCGAAATGTCGCGGAAGCAAGAGTCGCCACCGTCTTTTATTTTCTCCAAATGGAAAGGACAAAAGCACAGAAAAATTCCTTAAAGAGATTGCTCTCGGTTCGGGAGGTAAGTTATAGAAAGGGAAGGTGTTAGCACCCTTTCTATCCATGGTTATCCATGGGCTCTTAGATACTTGCTCATTGTGTTTTCAAAAATGGTTTGTTTGCTTTTCAATTGTGGGTTTTAAAAAGTTTCTTTGAAAATTCCAGTTCGACTCTTGTATCGGTCCTCAAGAGTGTTTGAAAATTTGCTTTCGAAAGCTTTTGAAAATGTGTTGGTGTGAAAAGTATTTTTGAATTTTGTTTGAAATTTAGAGCAAGTATCTAGAGTTGTCTACCTACCCTAAGGAATTCGTCTGTGTAGATGTCCTTTAAAGTAGTGCCATCCCACCATTGAGAGGTAGGTAGCACCACCATTGGAGGTGTTCGGGTCAATTCGAGGTTCGGGACATGGTGATCACCAGAGCAATGGGAAGACACCTTAGAAGCTACCCTCATGCCAGGTTCCCGGATCATGAGGACTTACTAAGACATCCTCTACTCGACGACCACCTTTCGAAGGCAAGGCAACAGCGAGGCGTACCCTAGGGGTGGTGTGTGCGATTCGTGTGTTGTTTTCATTGATATTTGTCTTGTCAGGTTAAAGTGTTCTACGCTTGTTTGTATTATGGCCATTCATTCTTGCATGCTTTGTTTAACAGTTTAAAAGTTGCGAGGAAAAAGTAAATCTAAAGCTATTACAAATGGCGCGGGTCCACATCGCCAAAATTAAACCGGACCCGATTTGACGGAAAATAAATAAAGCAAATAAAGTAAAGTGCGAGAAGTAAATGTTACAAAGCTTTGGGAGAGGTACATAATTATTTAAATGACATAAAATAAATACGCGAAATTAAACAATTAAGAATATGGGCGTTGGACCCTTTTTGCAAAGATTAAAATTAATGAGGAATTTAAAATTAAAAAATTAAAAGAGAATGTTTTTTGGTATTTTTATGTTTTTAAGGATTTAATAGAAAAAGAATTAATTAAAATGAAAATTGAATGCAAACCCTAATTCTAATGGCTTTTAAATTTATTGTAAAAATATTAAATTAAAACCTAAATTAAACCTAAATTTTTTATGTACAATTTAATTATAAAAATAAATAAATAATAATATTATGGTAAAAAAGAAAATTAAAAGGAATAAAGTTTATTAAACCTAATTCTATGTTTTTTTATATTTTATTATGAAAAGAATTAAAATTGCAAACCCTAATTAAAACTATATTTATTTACATACAATTATTTATGAAAATATTAGAAATAAAAATTATTTATTATATTTTTTATCTTTTCTGAGTTTTTTATGAGGTTTTCGTATTTTGTGAAAAATAATTAATTAGTTTAGACAAATAAAGAAAATAAAACAATAATTAAAAATAGAATATAAGAAAAATATGAAAAAATTGCAAACCAGGGGGGGTGGAAGTCCCAAATTGGAGGTATAGTTTTGAATAATTTGGCCCAAAAACACTGAGTCCGTTTGACCTTTTTGAATAGTATGCTGAAGCGTTGACTAAGGTCTAGCGTGCTCTTGAGCTCCACGCCCTTGATTTGATCTCCCAGGGCGCGTGTATGGTTTGATCTGGAGGTGCATCATGGTTTCCAACACAAGCGCTGCATGAGAGTTATTAATGAAAAATAATATTGAAATTACACAGACCTGGGGTTCGAACCCAGGTCTTGGACATTGCAAATCAACACCTGTGCCACTACGCCATTGCTACGCGTTTTGATATATAATAAGCAAATAAATATAATAAAGGAAAACAATCCCTTAATGCATCCAACGCGCGAAATTTTGAATTGGCCTATCCCCTCTTGCCACGACTCTATCTTCTTCGTTTTCCTGAAACATAAACAATGAGCAACAGTTTTCTGTGCGTTGCCTAAGACATGCTATTAGAAAATAGCGATTAGGTCATGTGGCCTTATAAATTAGGCGCGAGTATGTTAATCTCTTCGTCCAAATGCACTGAGTACAGCCGTGGTGGCCTTAAGGGCTAATTTTACTTTGTTTCAAAAGCCCTAATTTCTCATCCTGTAAACCCTAGAAGGCTTACATGGTAAAATCGCGTTGAGAGCACAAAAACACAATTAAATTGTACAGTTAGCATCAGAAATCATCAATGAGTAATAATCCATAAAAAAATGCAATGATTATGCTTCAAAATCAAAATACGATTATGCAATTTTCTTGATGCAGTTTGCGTTCAATATACCAATTCTTGGAGTTTTGATGGTGGTTTCTGATTGGAATGCGTTCAGGAGGCTTCAAGGAAACTAATGGGATCGTTTTTATGCCTTGAATCGACCTCTAAAGTGGTTTACAGTTTTGAGTTTTTAAGGAATTTTTCCAAGTTTGCAATGGCTTTTCTTGCGCAGCTAAGAGTCTATCTCCATTAGGGTTATGATCCTGGCATATATATGAATCAATTAGGTTAACAAATTGGATCCAAATCTCTTGTAATCATTGATTGAATATTTGATTTTTTTCCACCATAATTTTCATATCTTTTTCATGTGCTTTTGTATCAATTATGCTCAAATCAAATCAAATCTTCCTATTTTTGAATGTGCACGAAATATTGAGGGCAAAACATGCATGAAAAGATTTATTAGGTCAAGTTATATATTTTTCACATATTTAAATGATTTAAATGAATTAATATGAATAATAATTCAAATAAATAAATAAAAAATGAGAAAATACTTCCCTTTGGGCCAAGTGGTCGTGCACATGCTTGGAATGATGAATCATGGAAGAAAAATGGGCCCATTAGCATTTTTAGGTCATTTGAATCAATGTTGACTTTTCAAAATATCCAAAAATTTCCCAACTTCCACAAGGCATAACTTGCTCAATTTTTAAGATTTTCTCAGGTTCTTGGACATTTTGGAAAGGCCTTTGAGTCCTCTAACCAATGCCTTTGGTCCCATGTCATTTTGATTTACCAATCTCAAGTTATGGCCTTTGACTTAAAGTCCCTTTTTGTTGACTTTTGAAAATGACCTATAATGTTGAAATTGATAACTTTTTGTGAGAGCATTTCTTGGATTTGAAGTATGAAGATGAGTTGTAGGAAATGTCTTTCTCTTCAAAATGAGCTTTGGATGGAATTTTTCTGATAATCCATGTGAAAGTTATGCCCTGGTCAATTTCAGTTGACTTTTTCAGCTGTCCAAATAAGGAAACTTTTGCATCTTTGATGATTTCTGAGCCAAATTTTGAGAATCATGATCAAGCATTGATCAAATGATGTTTGTGGCTTCAAAATGATATGTTGACCAAAAATTTGAACTTTTGACTGCCAAATGACCATTTTGCCCCTACAGTTGACTGTAGTGCAATTTAGGGTTTTGACTGTGCAATTTTGTACTGAATGCCTTGAAACTTGATATGAGGATACTTGACCACCTTTATAGGCATATGAGACTTGATTGGGCCTTTGAAAACTTCACTTTCTTGATCAGAACACAAACCCTAGTTTTGACTGTATAGGAGATCTTTGACTGTGCAACCCTTAGGGAGATTTTGCAGCTAGACTTGGCAATTTCTTAGAGAATATGGGAGGGCAAATTTTGGGGTACAACACATGTCATGGGTGATCTACGCGTTTATTTTTATTTAGACATTCATTCTTGCATGCATTTATTTAAGAGTTAAAAAGTGCGAGAAAGGTAAAGTTCTAAACTATTACAAAAGGCGCGGGTCCACATCGCTAAAATTTCCAGAACCCGATTTGACAGAAAAATAATAAATAAAGTAAAGTAAAAGTGCGAGAAATATAGTTTACACGGCTTTGAGAGAATTACAGAAATATTTACAAGAAATAAATAAAGTGCGCGAATATGAATTAAAATTGGAAACGAGGGCGTTGGACCCTTTTTAATGAAATTAAATTAAATTATTAAATTAATGAAATTAAAAAAAAAAGAAAAAGACATTATTTTTGGTATTTTTTGGATTTGAATTTTATGGGAATATTAATTGAAATTATTATGCTAACCCTAATTCTAATTGTTTTTAGTTTGTTAAGAAAATATTAAAGTTAAACCTAAATTAACCTAATTATTTACATGCAATTTTGATTTATAAAAATAAATAATATTTTAATAATTAATCATTATGAAAAAAAGATAAAAATTAATTAAGACTCTAATTCTACCAATTTTAAGTTAATTAAGAAAATGCTTGAATTAAACCTAATTTAATAGCTAAAATTAATGCATAATATTTATTTACAAGATATAATATATTAAATAAAAATACTTGTTTTTTTGTCTTTTTCTGATTTTATATTATTTTTTATGTTTTCTATAAAAATAATTAAATTAAAGAAACTGATTAAAAAATAATAATTGAAATAAGTAAAATAAAGAAAAGAATAAAAATTCAAACCTAGGGGGGTCTGCCCCCAAATAGGAGGTTTTTGTTTAGCAGTTTGGGCCCAATGGCCTTTGGCCTGGCTGACTTTCCATGCTAACGTGTGAGTGCGTTGATTGAGGTTTACCATGCTCTCCAGATCTGGTCCCTTGGATTGGTGAGATTGGCCAAGTGGCAAGCTGGATTTGAGGCCATATGATGCACCCTAGCGTTGAAATTACACATAAGCATTAATGGAAAAATAATATGGAAAGGGTGAGGGACCTGGGGTTCGAACCCAAGTCCTAGAGATTACCACTAACAAGCCTTGCCACTGAAGCACTCTACACGCGTTGTATAATAAATAACAAACAATCATTATAATATAGAACAACGCGTTAATGACTTTTTTAGCGCGAATTTTTGAATGATCCAATCAACGCTGGCCACCTATCCTTCTTCTTCCTTGGCTTGTTTATTTCCTGAAATAAGAAAAGAATGGGCAACAGTTTTGAAGCGTCCCCAAAAGCAACAGTATAAAAAATAGCGATTAGGCCGTCCGACCACATAAATTAGGCGCGAGGGTCCTGTTCTTTTCGTCCAAGTGCGCTGAGTATGGTTATGGCATCATGGTGGTCCAATTTTACAGCGTTAAGAAACGCCCAATTCAAAGCTTGCAAAACCCTAGAAGATAACAATGGCAGATTCGCATATAGTGTATAAAAACACAATTAATCCATGTGGTTAGCTTCAGAATTAATCAAGGAATGTAAATCAATAAAGAAAACACGCTAAAAATGCATGGGATTCATGATTCGATTATGAATTTTTTCGTGCAAAGCTTGACTCGGATATACCACCTCCTTGAGTATGGGACAAAATTCTTGATTGGAATCGTCTCCTGGCAACTTTGGCAAGCTAATGGAATGATGATTTTGGCTTGAAAGACCCTGCAATCGTGATTTCAGTTCTTGAGTTTTTTGACAAAAGTGCAAGTTTTATTCTTTGTATATGGCGCAGCTTGGACCTCTTTTGGAATAGAGTTTGCATTCATATATGTATGTGAGTGATTAGGTCAAAGAAAATTGATCAAAGAATCCATGAATTAATGAAAAGGATATTTGATTTTCAAGCCATAATTTTCCAAATCTTTTTCATGCTTTTTGGCTTCAATCACATCCAATCACCTTTGATTCTTTCCTAACCTGATTTGCACGAAATATTGAGTATATATCATGCACAAAAAGATTCAAAAGATTAGGTTTAGTATTTTTCATGTATTTTATTTAATTAAATAAATTATTAATGATTAAAAATCCAAATAAATAAGTAAAAATGATAAAAAAAACTTCCCTTTGGGCCAAATGGTCGTGCACATGCCTTGGATGATGAATTGTGGAAGAAAAAGAGGCCCATTAGCAATTTTAGGTCATTTGAAGCAATGTTGACTTTTCAAAATACCTAAAAATTTCCCAACTTCCACAAGGCATAACTTGCTCAATTTTTAAGCTTTGCTCATGTTCTTGGACATTTTGGAAAGGTCTTTGAGTCCTCTAACCAATGTCTTAGGTCCCATGTCATTTTGATTTACCAATATCAAGTTATGGCCTTTGACCTAAAGTCCCTTTTTGTTGACTTTTGAAAATGACCTATAATGTTGAAATTGATAACTTTTTGTGAGAGCATTTCTTGGACTTGAAGTATGAATATGAGTTGTAGGAAATGTCATTCTCTTCAAAATGAGCTTTGGATGGAATTTTTCTGATAATCCATGTGAAAGTTATGCCTTGGTCAAGTTACAGTTGACTTTTTCAGCTGTCTAAATATGGAAACTTTTGCATCTTGATGATTTTTGAGCCAAGCTTTGAGAATCATGATCAAGCTTTGATAAAATGATGTTTGTGGCTTCAAAATGAGATGTTGACCAAAAATTTGGACTTTTGACTGTCAAATGACCATTTTGCCCCTACAGTTGACTGTAGTGCAATTAGGGTTTTTGACTGTGCAATCTTGTGCTGTAAGTCTTGAAACTTTGTATGAGGATGCTTGACCATGTTTATAAGCATATGGGACTTGATTGAACCCTTGGAAACTTCATTTACTTTGTCTGAACCAAAACCCTAATTTTTGACTGTTAGGAGGCCCTTGAACTGTGCAACCCTTGGGGAACTTTTTAAACCTTTGACTTGGCAATTCTTGAAGAATATGGGAGGGCAAATTTTGGGGTACAACAGGGTGTTTTAGTGGTCGCCCTCTTGTCTAAACAAAGATCAAAAGTCCTGTTCGAAAATGTTGCCTCAGAAAGGTTGCCTCGGAAATGTTGCCTTGAATATGATCTTAAGACATTAGGGTTATTACTAATACGTCCTAACATTGCTTTAGTGATCGTACGTCCCTTTCGAATTGACCCTTACAACTCCAACGATGGTGATACCTACTCACTAATAGTGGGATAACGCTTTCTAAAGGAAACAAGAACAGAAACAATCCTTTTTCGAGTAGGTAGATGCTAGTAGGTACTTGCTCAAAAATCAATTTTTTTCACTTACACTCTTTTCAAACAAATTTTCAAAAACGACTTCGTAACACTCTTGAAGGCAGAAACAAGGGTTAAATCGAAGTAAAACAAAAACTTTTCAAAAACACACAAACACGGAAGCAATTTTTAAATGATGAGCAAGTACCTAAGAGCCCGTGGAAAACCACGAATAGAAAGGGTGCTAATACCTTCCCTTTCTATAATCTACCCCCCCCCCCCCCTCCCCCCGTACTCAAAATCTCGAAAAAGGAATTTTTCTGTGCTTTTTTCCTTTCCAGATTGGATAAAATAAAAGTCGGTGGCGACTCTTGCTTACCGTGACATTTTGCAAACACAAACGCAAAACGCAAACCAGCATTTTCCTAAAACAGGCCAGTTTTGCCACCGTATCACACTCTTACACTCCTTAATTTTCTGGAAATATAAGAAGCAACCCACAATTTCTCGTAGCTCAATAGAAGCAGAATATCGCGCAATGGCTTCCACGGCGTGCGAGCTTCAATGGCTTACCAACATATTTAACCAACTTTCAATCACATTTACGCATCCAACTTTTTTCTACTGCGACAATGCCTCTGGCCGACACATTACCAACAATTCATCCTTCCATGAACACACCAAACATATCGAGTTAGACTGCCATTTAGTTTGTGAAAAAATTCAGCTTAGCCTGTTTCGTCTTCTCCCTATCTCATCCTCGCAACAATTAGCCGACATCTTCACTAAACCTTTGTATCTGCAAATTTTTCTCTCCAACATCTCTAAGCTTGGTCTTCACTTTGTTTATCCTCCAGCTTATGGGGGGTATTGAAGGAATAACTACATTCCTCTTTTAGACTATTAGATAGTTATGTTTCCTATTTAGATTTTATTGTAGTTGGGCCTGTTTTTCCTTTTGTATCCGAGGCCCATTGTTCTTCTATATAAGATGAACCTCACATCCTCTTTGTTATACAATTTACTCAATAATGAATTACATTCTATTTTGACCCATTCCTATTCATGGCCTGTAATAACAACAATTACCACTCAACCAATTGAAGTTTCACATGATATTTTAAATTCTTTAGAACGTCTTCCAATATGAAAATATTCACCAAATCAAGTTGATGGTCAATCCATTATGTATGCTACAAGAATTAACGGATACTTCTCCAGCTTTGGCACAAGCTATGGCTATCAGATGGTCATTATGTATGGCGTAAGTTTTGGGTTTGCAGAACATTTTGGTTTATTTTGATGCACTCTCGATGGTGAATTGCATTAATCGCTTGGATTTTGTGGCATCAACATAGCTTATTGTCTTAGATTGTATCTCTATGTGTAAGAGTTTTAAGGATTGTAATATCTTATACCTTAATCGTGATTTCAATAAGCGCGTACACTCTCTTATTGGCCTTGGTCATGTAGAAGGATCAAAAACTTGGCATGGATTCTATCCCCTTGATAGAGTGGGTCCTTTTGATCATGAGGATTTTCTTTTCTCTTGAATGAATGAGTCTTTTCGTCAAAAAAAATGGAGAGCTTATCTGAAATGTGGTCCATATCAAATCCGCTTAAAAGAATACCATTTGTGTAGTAAAGAGGATCATCCAAGACGGTTTCAAAAATCTTGGTTTGAAATCTTTTATTCATGGCTAGAATATTCACCTTCAAAGGATGTCATATATTGTTTTCCATGTTATCTTTTTAACAAAGGACCAAGTGAAAATTTTGGATCTGATGCCTTTATTACTACAGGTTTTAGAGGTTGGAAAAGAGTGAAAGATGGAAATAATTGTGCTTTTCTTAAGCATATAGGTAAGGATCTTTGCTCGACACATAACAATGCAATGGAAGCTTATCAAGACTTGTTGAATAAAAAGGCACATATTGAGAATATTTTTCAAAAACAAAACTCAAGTCAAGGAAAGAAGAATCAATTGTGTCTCAAGGCTTCAATTGACATTGTCCGTTGGTTAACACTTCAAACTTGTGTTTTTTGGGGCCATGATGAATCTAACGATTCAAAAAATCAAGGTAATTTTTTATTAGTTGGTAAAACTCTTGGCAGCTTATAATGATGAAGTAGAAAAAGTTGTATTGGATAATGCTCCACAAAATGGCAAATATACTTCACATAAAATTCAAAAACAGCTCTTAAAATTTATTGCTAGTAGGGTTAGAAAGCATATTCACGAAGAAATGGGTGATTCCAAATTTTATATCCTTGTTGATAAAGCTCGTGATGAGTCAAATAAAGAACAAATGACTCTCGTTTTAAGATTTGTTGATAAATTTAATTTAATACAAAAGTGGTTTTTATATTTAATTTAAATATTATATTTTATTTTAGTAGCTCACTCACATTTATTTTCCTGCTTCTGTCACTACTCACAATATCACACAGGTTGATCAGAGTGTTCCTCTCACATATTGGATCAAATGTAACACTCACGGTGTTTCTAGAGGATCTCCAGGTATATTTGTGTGTGTTGGATTCTCTCGAGATTTTAAGGGTTCTTTGTTAAACGATTTTTCTCAATATCCCGGTATCATTAATACCTTAAATGATGAATTGAATGCTTTCCTATTAGTATTGTCAATCACTAGCATAAAGCATCTGCACACCGATTTGTCTCCCGAAAACAATCACGTGGCTGGGGAGCGGGTGGCAAATTTGTTGCGACGTGATTTTTCATGTCACAAAGTTGTGACGTGAAAATCACCTCCCAACTTGCTTGCACAGAAATCTGAACATTACAGTGGGAGAAGGCGTAACAGGCGCAGGAGTCAGAGCAGCACATTTTTTGCCACATGATTTTCACGTCACTAATTTGTGACGTGAAAATCACGTCACTAGTTAATTACATTTGACAATAAAATGTTCTATTCAGCTTTTGTTTTTTTATAAAAAAAATTAAGTTGCGACGTGATTTACATGTCATAACTTTGTGACATGGAAATCACGTCACTAATGTTTTTTTTTTAAATTTAATTGTTGGAATTTATTTTTCTTTTATAATTAATTAAATTAATTAATAAATTTAATATATAAATTAGTAATCTAAATAAATTTAATATAATAAAATTAGTAAACTAAAATTATAAATTTAAGATTTCTTAATTTAATATACTAAATAGGTTTAATTAATTAGTATGTTACACAAATTCAAATTTGAAATCAAAATTAAAAAAAATAGTTCTACGAGTCATCTTGGTTGGTGTAACTGTTAATGTCAAAATTATCTTCGTTTCTGTCATCCTCCGACTCTTGACCACGAACGTTTTGATTTTTACCAAATCCTTGCAAAAATTGTCTCACTTGCTGCTCCATATCAGCTTGCCTCTTTGCCATGACCTCCATTTACCGATGTTGCTCTTGTCTCATTGCCTCCATTTGGGCCTCCATCTGGGCCTTCATTGCCGCCTCACGTTGCGATGACCCGCGTCTCGCCTCATTTAACATCAATTGTCTTACTGTTTCAAGTTGTTCTGGTGTCATATTTGATTGACGTAATCCTCCTTCCCCGCCTCTCTCTTTGAAATGGACTTTTATTCTCAGTTCTTAAGGTGTATGTCAAATTTCCACCATCAAAAAAACAACTGTTAGGACATTTTTCTCCAATGACTTGATCCCAAATATAAAAATCCACATCTGGATGAAGCGGCTCTCCCTCTTCCGGAGTATATTGAGGATTATGAATCAGAAAATTTACGAGCAATGTATGATAATCCTCCTACACATTCAATAAAAAAAATTAAGTTAAATATATATTAAATTATATTTAAAAAGTTGTCACGTAATTTTCACGCCACGACTTCTCAATTGCCACATAATTTTCACATCACAACTTCTCAGTTGCCACGTGAAAATCATGACACAAATTTGTCATTAAATTAATATATATATATATATATATATATATATATATATATATATATATATATATATATATATATATATATATATATATATATATATATATATATATATATATATATATATATATATATATATATATATATATATATATATATATATATATATATATATATATATATATATATATATATATATATATATATATATATATATATAAACAACATAAATTAAATAACTTACGAAAGCTTTTAGTGTACGTTCGTCAACAAAATTCTCTGTTTTCTTTGTTCAAATCTTTTTAACCAACTCAATCATCAGTGGTAGTCTCCCCAAAGTCTTAGTCTAAATAATAAAATTAACTTTAATTAATAAAATATATTATGAATAAAAATATAACTTAAAAAAGAGATAATACTTATCATGTGTTGAATATGTTCTGCGGTACTTATACTTTCAACTGCATTAACACAACCTCCTTTTTCAGATGCCCTCGTCTTCTTAAAATTTTCAGATTTAGCCTGAAGTTATGGTGACTCTCAATATTTAAGAAGTTCCTCAAAAATATCTTTGTCTATCCAATTGGGACAGATATCCTGAAGTTCCCAACGCTCTCTAACACGCCGCATTATGTCAAAAAATCGTCTTGAGGTTCTGCCATGATTTTTTTTAATCAGCTTCTCGTTCAATGGGTCCCACACACATTTTTCCTGCAATTTTTATGATATTAAAATAAATAGTTAGATAATTATAATGAAAAAGTCATTTAAATAACAATAACTAAAGAAATTAATTAATTATACCTTAAATTTGTTAAATCAAGGTTCTTTATTTTTAACGTCTTTGAAGATCTTCCAAAATTGTTTATACATCTGCCGAATTATATAATTTATAACCTTGGCAGCAGTCCGACTCAGCGAGAAACTAAACAATAATAATTTGAATTAGCAATATTAAATATAAAATTATATTAAAAATGAAAATGTATACTTAAATGAAAATTTATAAATAAGAAACTTATGAGCTTCCTTCAGACCAAATTCAAAATCTCCCGTCAATGACATGAATCTCACTCGAATCATCATTCCCTTGAAGATCATTTACATCCAGCACATCATCATATCCATCCACATCATCATCATCATCCGACTGCGCTTGATCATCCTCACATCCAGGTACATGTGTGGGATGCGGGGTGCGAGATCCTCCAGTATGTGTGGGATGTGGGGTACGGGATCCTCCAGTCTGTGCGGAATGTGGAGTGCTGGATCCTTTAGTCTGTTGGAAGGATAAGGGCATCTGTGTGGGATGTGGAAAACTGGTCCTCCAATATGCAGGAAGGATGAGGGCATCTGGGTCTGCGGGAAAAGAAAACCAGGTGGCCTAACAAAAGATGGTACCCCAAACGGGCTAATAAAAGACGAACTCCCGAATGGGAATGGCTTATTCTGAGAGGAGAATAATGGCACAAAAGACTTAGTATTGGCCATGGACATAGGATCAACCTGACTCTGCGGGAAGGGCACGTGACCGACTGAGGTGTCTCACATGTTACTAACCTCAGACGTTGGGACTTCTTACCACTATCCTTATTCTTATCAATTCGATGTGATATTTTACATATATATATATATATATATATATATATATATATATATATATATATATATATATATATATATATATATATATATATATATATATATATATATATATATATATATATATATATATATATATATATATATTCATCAACAAAAATAATAAATTTGAAAAATACTTTATCATCAATACATATTCATTAACACATTTAACAGATGATTCATTATCCTCATCAATACATATTCATTAACACATTCAATAAATAGTTCATTATTTTAAATCTTCATGCTCGTCATCCATATCATTCTCATCAATTGATGTGATATTGTCCTCAACCATTGTATCAGACAAACTTGTAATTTGTTCATCTGCAATCACATCATTAATTTGTTCAACTTCATCAACTTGGTAAGCAGCATTTTCTACTAGATCGCCAGTTTCAATATGATCCAGCGGTTTTGTTTTTATTACAACACACCATCCTCGTTTACGTGGTACAAATGAAGGATAAGGAACAAAATAAACTTGCCTAACAATATGTGACATTATGAAATGGTCATACTCTTTGTACTTCCGATTCATTTGAATCTCAACAGTATCATATGAATTATCTATTTTTGTGCCTCTAGTTGGATCATACCATTCACAATAAAACAAGACAACTTTATTTTCCGAGTCCAAATAATTGTATACCAACTTGTAAATATGTTTAACAAATCTATAGAAGTCATCTCTTTCGTTTTCCTCCTCATAACAGTTTTTAGATGATAGTGTTTCGTTTCCTGTCCCCTTCTGCAAGCCATTTAGTTCGAGCACCTTGGAACCACATGATCTCCTCTCTTTCGAGAATATCATGAAGCTTCATTTGCAACCTACTCTCCCGCTTCGTAGCTACAGCAGTACTATGATGCTGATTGCGCTGCAGCCTTTCAATGCTACGCATAATATCGCGTTTCTGCCTCCTTACTTGATCAAAGGTGCTAAACTTCCAAGCTCTACAGCCCTCCGCCATAGAACTTAAGTTGCCAGTAACAGAAGCATCTTGTTTCCAATTATTATTTACCATATCATGATAATTGGGATGCAGAAGCCACTCAGCTTCAAATCGAAAGTGACGCCTCATGCGAATATGCGGAACTTCTACAGGTGTTAACAGTAGCGGATGATGGTCCTAGAAATCCAACAGTGGCAAAACTTTTAATTGGCCATTTGGAAATCCAACCTCCATTGATCATTACATAAGGCCCTATTCAAGCGCTCATAAATTGGTTAGCCTCCATGGTAAAGTGGGCCTTTCCAAGTGTCCTTTGGACCAGTCGTCCCAAAATCAAGCAACTTACATTTTTGAATACGTTCAGTAAAGATAGCACACTTCCTTAGTGAAACTGCAGCCCCTCCTCGTTTTTCCGCTGAAGACGCAATGTCATTGAAATCACCTGTTAACAACCAAGCATCTCGCATAGTATGTGCCATGCAACTCAATTCATCCCAGAGTTGTTTACGTATATTTTCTATAGGACTCCCATATACCACTATCAAGAACCAATTAGATCCATCCGGATAATTAACCGACATGTGCATAAATTGAAAGTGCTTCACCCGTATCTTAACTGTAATGACATCTATTTTTCAACCTATTGCAATCACTCCTGCGTAACCCTGAACTTCCGTTTCTTCAAATCCGTCGTAGCCCAACAGTTGGAACGTACGTGCAAGTCTGCGCGTATCACACCTTGTTTCCATGATAACAATCATGCAAGGATTATTATCCATAACGTAATGTTTATAATATCGGTATAAAGATTTGTGGGCCGCACCTCTGCAGTTCCACACAAAAAATTTACTGTGTTTAATCATTAAAGATAAAGAATTAATGATATTATCAATGCTCTTCGTACCATCCATCGAAAAATTATTGATGGAGAGTTGGAGTCTCATCAATAACCTCCATGTCTGAATCCCAACTGCTATCATCCTCCTGATTAAATCTTGAAGGCTCAACATCATGCCCATGTAATCCTCCAGCATCATCCTTTAACATGGCAACGGGAGTCAATACCACACTCCCCCCATTAGGTGGGCGAGGCATGTTTGGAGAAACCACCTATTGATAAACTTTGTTATCTCCGATAATAATCACACCCTTTTCCTTCTTGACTTTACCTTCAGCTACCTCAGCTCGCTTCATTTGCTCTGTAAGACTCTCAACGAATTTTCCCCCCATCAACTCCTTTAAATTTCCCACCCTTTTTTAACTTGTGAATTCATCTTCCCTTTAAAAGAATTTCCCCCTCTAGCTGCCAGCTTAACCTCCCTAAATGACTTCGACTGTCCAACCGACTTATTCACTTGCACATTCTTAACCTTAACTATTTTCCTCTTGGCCACAGGCCCTATACCTGCCCCATCCTTACATGAAACCATCCCCTTTTGACAACATTCAAGTGAAAGTTCTCTCCCTGTCCTACCTCAGTTATCTTGTCCACAGTATGATTCCTCTCTACCTCGTTGTCATTAACTTCCAGCACCTCGTCCCGTAGGGCAGTAAATCTTGAGCCATTAGCCTTACTAATCATCTTTTCTCTTGGCTGAATAGTTTGTCTTTCCCCTGAGCCGCATATGATGTTGACGGAACCCGTTACACTCCATGCATGAGTTTCGGCATGGGAAATTTCTTGTTCCTCCTATCCTTTTGGACTACCCTCCACGGTCCCTCCATATTAATCCCCAACAAACCTCCCTTCAAATGCTCTTCATCCTCATGTGCATGATGTCCCTCAGCAGGCGCCATAGTTTCCCTACTCTTCTCACTACAACCCTCTTTATAATGTCCAAAGCGACAACAGTTAACACACAGTAAGTACAGTCCTTCGTATTCAACATGATACTTCCTTCCTTTAACAGTAAACATTGCAATCAACGGTGAGACAAATCCACTTGAACACAAATCCTAGCATACTTCCCATGTTCCTGAGCTAACGTGTTCTTATCTACCTTTACTGTCTTGCCAATTGTATCACCAGAGCATTCTTGTCGTAATACTCAATTGGCATCTCTGATACTCGTACCCACACCGCCACTTCCTTGATCGTATCAGTAGCCGGATGAAAGTCTGGCCTCTATTCTTTCATCGTCAAATAGTGATCATTGTTAGTCAAAATAAAGAGAGATAAAGAGAGTATGAAGGAGAAACAAGAAAAAATAATAGTAAAAAGAAACAATAATGGTTATGAGAACTTTAAGGAGATGTTAAATAATAACCATTCACCTTTCTTGTTTTATTGGCTATAAAAGCCTTGTATCTTTCATTTATAATCATCAGAACATAATTTCAATAAATTCTTTCAGTGTAATTGAGTTGTAAAATTTTCATGTGAGGAGAGGTTAATGAATTTATAGATTTCATTTTCATTAAGTTTGTGTGCTTCCGCATTATTTTTTGTTCTTCCACAAATCTGATAATATGGGGAAATTTTGCGTAGTTTCCTAACAACTGATATCAGAGCCAGTTGGTTGATTTTTTCTAATTTTTCTAGTAAAGAAATTTTTAGAGACGATCCTGAGGAAGTCAGATTTAAGTGGGAGTGATGGCTGCAGACGAAGGAAAAATGAAAATTGAAAAGTTCGATGGTGTGGACTTTAGCTTTTGGAAGATGCAGATTGAAGATTATCTATATCAGAAAAAGCTACATCAACCTCTCATGGAAACGAAGCCAGATTCGATGAAGGAAGATGAGTGGAACCTTCTCGATAGGCAAGCACTTGGTGTTATCCGATTGTCGTTATCTCGAAATGTTGCTTTTAACATTGCGAAGGAGAAGACAACCACTGGTCTTTTGAAGGCTCTTTCAAGCATGTATGAAAAGCCTTCCGCATCAAATAAAGTTCATTTGATGAGACGGTTATTTACACTTCGGATGACAGAAGACACTTCAATTGCACAAGATATCAATGAACTCAATATTGTAACAACCCAATTGAGTTCAGTTGGAATTGAGTTTGACGATGAAGTACGAGCATTGATACTTTTGTCTTCCTTACCAGATAGTTGGAGTGCTACTGTCACGGCAGTGAGTAGCTCATCAGGAAGTACAAAGATGAAATTTGATGATGTTTGTGATCTGGTTCTCAGTGAAGAGATCAGACGAAGAGAGTTGGGTGAATTATCATCCTCTTCAGTATTACATACAGAGGAAAGAGGAAGAAATTCAACCAGGGGATATGGACGTGGTAAATCAAAGGACCGGCGATCCAAATCCAGAAACCATCGTAGTTTCAATAATTCGAAGACTATCGAATGTTGGAATTGTGGAAAGAAAGGGCATTACAAAAATTAATGTAGACTCCCACCAAAGAATCAAGAGGTAAAGGATGAAGCAAATGTTGCTTCCACTTCAAGAGGAGAAGACGCGTTGATATGCTCTTTGGAGAATAAGGAAGAGTCTTGGGTGTTAGACTCTGGAGCATCCTTCCATGCCACTTCCAAGAAAGAATTCTTTAATAATTATGTCTCTGGAAACCTCGGTAATGAGCAATCATGTGAGATTACAGCTAAAGGTGTAGTGAAGATTAAGTTAGGTGGGTCTGAATGGGAATTGAAAAATGTAAGACATATTCCCGACCTGACAAAGAACTTAATCTCAGTAGGCCAGTTGGCTAGTGAAGGCTACACAACAGTCTTTCATGGTGATCGATGGAATATTTCAAAGGGTGCAATGACAGTTGCTCGCGGTAAAAAGAATGGTACTCTTTACAAGACAGCGGGAGCATGTCACTTGATTGCAGTTGCGACAAATGAAAGTCCCAATCTATGGCACCAGAGATTGGGCCATATGAGTGAGAAAGGGATGAAGATTATGCACTCAAAAGGAAAACTACCAGGTCTTAAGTCAATAGAAATTGACATGTGTGAAGACTGTATACTTGGAAAGCAGAATAGAGTCAGCTTTCAGACAAATGGGAGAACCCCAAAGAAGGAAAGACTTGAGCTTATTCACTCTGATGTTTGGGGTCCAACTACCGTCTCATCTATTGGTGGGAAGAAATACTTCCTGACTTTTATTGATGATCATTCCAGAAAGGTATGGGTATACTTTCTGAAATATAAGTTTGACGTATTTGAGGCTTTCAAGGTGTAGAAAGAAATGATAGAAAATGAGACTGGATTGAAGATCAAAAAGCTCAGAACTGACAATGGTGGTGAATATGTAGACACCAAGTTCAAGAAGTTATGCTATGAGCACAGAATAAGAATGGAGAGGACTGTGCCAGGTACGCCTCAACAGAATGGTGTAGCTGAGCGTATGAATCGAACGTTGACTGAAAGAGCCAGAAGCTTACGTGTGCAGTCAGGATTACCGAAGCAGTTCTGGGCAGAGGCAGTTAACATATCAACTTATTTAATCAACCGAGGTCCATCGGTACCATTGGAGCATAGAATACCAGAAGAGGTATGGAGCGAAAAAGAGCTAAAACTTTCACATCTTAAAGTTTTCGGCTGTGTAGCATATGTGCATATTAGTGATCATGGCAGGAATAAGTTTGACCCCAAATCAAAGAAATGCACTTTCCTCGGTTATGGTGAGGATGAGTTTGGGTATCGCTTATGGGATGATGAAAACAAGAAGATGATCCGCAGTAGAGATGTGGTCTTTAATGAAAGAGTTATGTACAAAGATAGGCATAACACAAGCACCAATGAATCAAAATTATATGACCCAGTTTATGCAGAGGTGGATGATATCCTAGAAAGTCCTACAATTGAAAGTCCTCAATTAGAGGAATCAAATGAACAAAGTAGTGAGCAACAGTATGACACATCAGAGATTTGTACTCCAACTCCTATATTGAGAAGGTCTTCTCGACCTCATGTTCCCAATAGGAGATACATGGACTACATGTTGCTAACTGATGGAGGTGAGCCTGAAGACTATGCAGAAGCATGTCAGACCACAGATGCTAGTAAGTGGGAGCTTGCAATGAAAGATGAGATGAAGTCTTTAATTTCCAACCAGACATGGGAACTAGCTGAGTTACCTAGTGGAAAGAAGGCACTTCACAACAAATGGGTGTATCGAGTAAAAGAGGATCATGATGGTTCTAAGTGATACAAAGCCCGACTAGTTGTCAAAGAATTTCAGAAAAAAGAAGGAGTTGATTACACTGAAATATTTTCTCCAGTTGTGAAGCTCAATACTATCAGGTCAGTTTTATGTATTGTGGCCAGCAAAGAGCTCTACCTTGAGCAATTGGACGTGAAGACTGCGTTTCTCCATGGAGACTTAGATGAGGAGATCTACATGCACCAACCTGAAGGTTTCTTAGAGGAAGGGAAACAGAATATGGTGTGCAGATTAAAGAAGAGCTTGTATGGCCTGAAACAGGCTCCAAGACAGTGGTATATGAAGTTTGAAAGCTTTATGCACAAGGAAGGTTTCCAGAAGTGCAATGCCGATCACTATTGTTTCTTCAAGAGATATAAGTGCAATTACATCATTTTGCTACTCTATGTCGATGATATGTTAGTAGCAGGTCCAGATATGGATGACATCAAAAACTTGAAGATGCAGTTATCAAAGGAGTTTGACATGAAGGATTTGGGTCCAACAAAGAAGATTCTTGGAATGCAAATCATGAGAGATAAGAAAAGAGGAATTTTGCAGTTATCTCAGGCAGAGTACATCAATCGTATTTTGCAAAGATTCAACATGGGCAATGCCAAACCGGTTAGCACACCTTTGGCAAGTCATTTTCTCCTATCCAAGGACCAGTCCCCTCAAACGGAGGACGAAAGAGAATTCATGGCTAAGATTCCATATGCTTCAGCCATAGGAACTTTGATGTATGCAATGGTATGTACTAGGCCAGACATTGGCCATGCAAAGGGAGTTGTAAGCAGGTTTATGGAAAATCCCGGAAAAGCTCACTGGGAAGCAGTCGAGTGGATTTTGCGGTATCTACGAGGCACTAAAGAGAAATGTCTATACTTTTGCAAAGAAGAAATAAAATTACAAGGATACGTTGATGCAGACTTTGCTGGTGAAGTTGATTACCGAAGTAGTACGACTGGCTATATATTTATTGTTGGTACAGGAGCAGTTAGTTGGATATCTCGAATACAAAAGATTGTTGCTTTATCTACTACTGAGGCTGAGTATGTAGCAGTCACAGAAGCTAGTAAGGAATTAATATGGCTTCAAGGATTGTTAACAGAGTTGGGTTTCATGCAGGAGAAGAGTGTTTTGTATAGTGACAGTCAAAGTGTAATACATCTAGCAAGGAAATCTGCATTTCATTCAAGAACAAAACACATTGGTCTTCGTTATCACTTCATTAGATCTCTTCTTGAGGATGAGGTACTAACATTGAGCAAAATACAAGGAAGTGAGAATCCAGCTGACATGTTAACAAAGGTGGTAACAATTGATAAACTGAAGTTGTGCTCTTCTTCAGTTGGCCTGCTAGAATAATAGATTGATAAACGTTGTTGTTTGACCAAGGTGTGAAGACTGATTGAAATCACTCGTGGGAGATTGTTAGTCAAAATAAAAGAGAGAGATAAAGAGAGTATGAAGGAGAAACAAGAAAAAATAATAGTAAAAAGAAACAATAATGGTTATGAGAACTTTAAGGAGATGTTAAATAATAACCATTCACCTTTCTTGTTTTATTGGCTATAAAAGCCTTGTATCTTTCATTTGTAATCATCAGAACATACATAATTTCAATAAATTCTTTCAGTGTAATTGAGTTGTAAAATTTTCATGTGAGGAGAGGTTAATGAATTTATAGATTTCATTTTCATTAAGTTTGTGTGCTTCCGCATTATTTTGTTCTTCCACAAATCTGGTAATATGGAGAAATTTTGCGTAGTTTCCTAACAATCATAAATGAGCCAAGATCCATCCATAAGGGTTGCATATTGATCTTCTTCATGCGAAAAGGCAATCAGATAGTAGTCATTACCAAGATCGATAATGTTAATAATTACTTTCTGCACCCACATTTGCTTTAACCTAGTTTCCAACTCTTTATACCCTATTCTTTTACCCAACAACTTCACAATAACACCCGTCCTCCATGGTTTAAACAACCGATCCTCCTTTTTTGAGAATACTAAGTTAGGGCACTCGTATCCTCCAACCTGAACATGTTCCACCTTCATTATTTCCTCCCCATCTTATCCTTCTTCATCTGACTCCACGTCTACCACTACAACCTGAACATCAGCACCACCCGCAGCATTCATCCCCACCATCGTATCCCGATAAGACTGCTTCCCTTCCACTACATTCTGTTGCAGCAATATCACATCTGTGTAGTCCACCATGAAGACGAGCTCGAGAAAACTTGCTCCCCGTCTTTAACTTTCTCTGTACTCCTTGCCTGTAAATCCACTTTGTCTTTGAACTTTGCATGTGTGAGTGAGTGCCGTTATGTCGTTATCGTGCCCTAGCAGAGACATTTCAAAGTCTATAATTATAACAAAGTACACTTTCAATATATATATATATATATATATATATATATATATATATATATATATATATATATATATATATATATATATATATATATATATATATATATATATATATATATATATATATGTAATGAAGCCAAAAGAGAAAGAGATTCTAGAAGCAGAATATGAGTCAGCAAAACAGAGGGAGGGCCCACAAAATACACACGGAAAGGAAGTGGCTAACAATAACGCGGAAATATCGGACATACGCACAGGAGCAAGGCCACGCAAACCGCACAGCATGTGGAGGGACTACGTGAAGGAATGAGTCAGTACTTATACTGCAGTAGTGAGAAATTGTAGGCTATGTGATGAGTAAAGTTGTTATTCTTCTCCCTCAAAACTTTCTTTTTCACATCTGGATTTTTATTGTATGCCTACTGTTTGATTAAAGTCCTATAATATTATCCTCACTTTTCTTTCCATCTTTTCTACAATATTTAGTACTGTTTCATTGGTGCTTTCATCACACCATGGCCGAACCCCAAAACAAAGAGCTGCAAGCTGAGATCAAGCGCACTAATGAAGAGATGCGGTTGTTTCAGACTGAAATCCTTGAGCGTATGGAACGATTAGAAGCTGGTAACACATCAAAGTTTAATGATATCCATGCAGCGCTTGACATCCTCATTCAGCAGACACCGTCGAAGCATCGCCATGGTGCAGAACTCAACAACAGGCCTCCGTTTCAGGTGAGAAATGTCAAACTCGAATTTCCTCGTTTCGATGGCACTAACGTGCATGAGTGGATCTTTCGAGCTGAGCAATTTTTTGGTTATTACGATACCCCTGATCCTGATAGATTAACTATTGCATCTGTGCATCTGGATAAGGATGTGGTTCCTTGGTTTCAAATGTTACAACGTTCTAATCCGTTTCATTCTTGGTTAGATTTTACTCGTGCTTTAGAATTGGATTTTGGTCCATCCATCTATGAATGTCCCCGTGCTACCCTGTTTAAATTGACTCAAACTGGAACTGTTTCTGAGTATTATCTACAATTTACATCATTAGCTAATAGAGTTTACGGCCTAAGTAATGATGCTTTAATTGACTGTTTTATAAGTGGTCTCAATTCCGAGATCCGTCGTGACGTGTTAATTCACACACCCACCTCCATTGTGAAAGCGGTATCTTTAGCCAAAGTCTATGAGGAAAAATACACTCAAACACATAAACCACAAAGAGCCAACCCATCCACATATATCAAACCACCCTTCAATTCATCCAAACTAGAAATTAACCAGAGAAACACGGCCCCCATCCTCAACACACCCCCCACCAGACCTATGAGTCAGTTCCAAAAGAATCCCAATATCAAACGCATTTCCCCTGCAGAGATGCAACTCAGACGGGACAAAGGACTTTGTTATTGGTGTGATGACAAATTTTCATTTACTCATAAATGCCCTAACAGACAACTTATGCTATTACATTATGATGACACTGAGGATGATCAACTCAGTGGGGATATCCTGAATCCATCTGATTTCAGCACAGACAGCATTCCCACCGTCGAGCCGGAGCATCATTTGTCATTAAATGCAATGAAAGGAGATTCTAATATGGGTGTGCTAAGATTTTCTGGGTTAATTGAGAACATTAAAGTGCAAGTATTGATTGATGGTGGTAGTTCCGACAATTTTTTGCAGCCAAGAATAGCTAAATTTCTGAAACTGCCCATAGAACCCGGTCCAGCGTTCAGAGTTCTGGTTGGCAATGGGGAAATTATGAATGCAGAAGGGGTCATTTCAGACTTGTCAGTTAAGATACAGGGTCATGAACTGAAGGTTCCTGTGTTTTTGTTACCAGTGGCTGGGGCAGATATGATTTTGGGTGCATCGTGGCTAGCAACTCTAGGACCGCATGTGGCTGATTATGCTTCACTCACACTGAAATTCTTTCTAAATGGGAAGTTTGTCACGCTGGAAGGAGAGAAAGTTCCCAGACCTGCAATTGCTCAACTCAACCATTTGAAGAGGCTGCAGAACACTGGCGCTATAGCAGAATGTTTCACCATTCAATGGCTCAAATCAAATGTTGTTGAGGACATGTTCAAGGAGCTACCTACTGATACCAAACCCGAGATTTATATGTTACTGCATACATACAAAGCGGTGTTTAACACACCCGTTGCGTTGCCACCGGATAGGTCACATAACCATCATATTCCATTAATGGAGGGTTCTAATCCTGTCAAAGTTAAACCATATCGATACCCTCATAGCCAAAAGACACAAATTGAACAAATGATCCATGAAATGCTGCATCAAGGTATCATACAACCAAGTACGAGCCCATTTTCTTCACCAATCATATTGGTGAAAAAGAAAGATGGTACATGGAGGTTATGCACGGATTACAGGGCATTAAATACTATCACTGTCAAGGATTCCTTTCCCATTCCTACAGTAGACGAGCTATTGGATGAGTTATTCGGAGCTAAATATTTTTCAAAATTGGATCTCAGGTCTGGCTATCATCAAATATTGGTCCAACCCGAAGACAGGTATAAAACAGCTTTTCGAACACACCAAGGACATTATGAATGGCTGGTCATGCCATTCGGACTGACCAACGCTCCAGCTACGTTTCAAAGCTTAATGAATCATATTTTTCAACATGCTTTGCGAAAATATGTTTTGGTTTTCTTTGATGATATTCTCATATACAGCCCTACTTGGCAAGCACATCTGGACCATTTAGATGCAGTTCTAAAAATACTTCAAGACAATGTTTTGTTTGTCAAGTTATCTAAGTGTTCATTTGGAGTTTCAGAAATTGAGTACTTGGGACATAGAGTTACAGGTCAAGGAGTTGCCATGGACAAAGATAAAATCCAAGCTGTACAGGATTGGCCTGTACCTAAGAACGTGAAGCAATTGAGGGGTTTTCTAGGTCTCACGGGTTACTATAGGAGATTTATAAAATCATATGCAAGAGTGGCTGCACCATTGACTGAATTACTTAAGAAGGAGAGTTTTGTGTGGAATGACCAAGCTGAGATGGCATTTCACCAGTTAAAACTTGCAATGATTTCTGGTCCAGTTTTGGCTTTGCCGAATTTCAATAAACCTTTCATTTTGGAAACAGATGCCTCAGGGGTCGGAGTTGGTGCAGTGCTGCACCAAGATGGTCACCCCATTGCTTATTTCTCCAAGAAACTAGTTCCTCGCAATCAAAAGAAATCGGCTTATTTTCGAGAGATGCTTGCCATATCTGAAGCTATAGCCAAATTCAGACATTATTTAATGGGTCATAGGTTCATTATTCGAACCGATCAAAAGAGTTTGCGGAGTTTAATGGACCAAACCCTCCAGACACCCGAGCAGCAGCAATGGTTACATAAGTTTTTGGGTTACGATTTTGTTATAGAATACAAGCCGGGCAAAGAGAATCTGGCAGCTGATGCTTTATCGCGGTTAATGACTTTGTCATGGTCAGAGCCTGAGTGTCAATTCATTCAACAAGTAAAGGAAGTGTTGAAAAGTGATAACCACTGGCGTGACATCATACAAAAGTGTATTAGCCAAGGTAATTCATATCTCCAATATACTTTCAGAGATGGACTGTTATATTGGAAGCAACAAATTGTGATTCCTCAACACACTGAATTGGTACAGCAAGTCTTATATGAATTACATACATCCCCACTGGGTGGTCATGCGGGTTTTACTAGAACTATGGCTAGAATAAAGTCCCAATTCTACTGGCCGAATATGAAGAAGGATATCTATCACTATGTGCAAAGTTGTGGTGTGTGCCAACAAGCTAAAACTGCTAACACAGTACCGGCGGGGTTATTACAACCACTTCCAATACCATCACAAGTATGGGAAGATGTGGCTATGGATTTTATCACAGGACTTCCTTTATCCTTTGGGTTCACTACTATTTTAGTGGTCATAGATAGATTATCAAAGTATGCTCATTTCTTTCCTATGAAAACTGATTACTCTAGTAAGTCAGTGGCTGAAATTTTTATGCACAATATTGTCAAATTACATGGAATGCCCAAATCCATTGTGTCTGATAGGGATAAAGTGTTTACAAGTTCCTTTTGGCAACATTTGTTCAAGCTACAAGGTACAAGTTTGGCAATGTCGTCGGCGTATCATCCCCAATCTGATGGGCAGTCTGAGGCGCTTAATAAGGCAGTAGAGCTATTTCTTAGGTGTTTCACCTTTCACAACCCCAAGTCATGGTACAAGGCATTATCATGGGCTGAATTCTGGTACAACACAGCCTTACAGACCAGCATTGGCATGACACCCTTCAAGGCTCTTTACGGGAGAGATCCGCCGGCTTTATTAAGGTATGAACCTCAAGCTACTGACCCTCCAGCACTCCAAGAGCAACTGATGGAGAGAGACAGAATTTTACAGCAGTTGAAAGCAAATTTAGAAAAGGCTCAGCAGTACATGAAGAAACAAGCGGACAAGCATAGAATGGATGTGACCTTTCAGGTGGGAGAGCTAGTGTTGGTAAAGCTCCAACCTTATCGGCAACAGTCAGTGGCCTTGAGGAAGAATCAAAAGTTAGGCATGCGCTATTTTGGACCCTTTGAGATCATAGCTCGTGTGGGTTCGGTAGCTTACAAACTCAAACTTCCATATCATGCTAAAATACACCCTGTTTTCCATGTGTCTCAGCTTAAACCATTCAAGGGAACTTTCCAAGAGCAATACTTGCCGTTACCTTTGACTATGTCAGACAAAGGACCAATTATAACTCCTATTGAAGTGTTGCAGGCTAGAACTGTTATCAAAGGCAACCAAACAATTCACCAAGTTTTAATTCAATGGGATCAGCATGATGTTGCAGATGCTTCTTGGGAAGAAATAACTGACTTGCAACAGAAGTTTCCCTCTTTCAACCTTGAGGACAAGGTTGCTTTTAATGGGGATGGTATTGTAATGAAGCCAAAAGAGAAAGAGATTCTAGAAGCAGAATATGAGTCAGCAAAACAGAGGGAGGGCCCACAAAATACACACGGAAAGGAAGTGGCTAACAATAACGCGGAAATATCGGACATACGCACAGGAGCAAGGCCACGCAAACCGCACAGCATGTGGAGGGACTACGTGAAGGAATGAGTCAGTACTTATACTGCAGTAGTGAGAAATTGTAGGCTATGTGATGAGTAAAGTTGTTATTCTTCTCCCTCAAAACTTTCTTTTTCACATCTGGATTTTTATTGTATGCCTACTGTTTGATTAAAGTCCTATAATATTATCCTCACTTTTCTTTCCATCTTTTCTACAATATTTAGTACTGTTTCAATATATATATATATATATATATATATATATATATATATATATAACTTTTTATTATAACAATTTTTGGTATAATAGAATGACCAAAATTCCATCTGATGTAACAAATTGAACCCCTAAATACTAATGGATCTTAATTATATCTCTATCTAAAAATGAATAGGATTATACATTTATTGTTTTTAGGAGAATTGAATCTTAATAATTTAGATTTCGTGTCGAAAAGTTACAACATTAATTGAATTCGATATTTTCATAAGAAATTCGTTAACCACTCAAGCTCAAATATTTGACTAGGTTTGATTTCACTTTTGAAACGATTAAAATTGATTGGGCATTAGTAGAATTGATTTTGGTATCTTTAGTTCGCTTTCTATTTTCACAATTAATTTTACATGAAACTATTATTTACATTTTTTTAAGCCTACACTTAAATTTACTATTCAACGCTTTCATCTGAATAAAGTTTGTAAAAGTATGTTTTTTTAAATCTCAATTTGTAAAATTAAATTTGATTAAAATGAGTTTTGCTCCAAGATGAATTTATGGTTGGGCAGTTTTTTTTCCCAACTATGGACGAAAAATTGTAATTGATTTGGATGATAGTTATTGAAAAGTATTTTTTAAGGATTGCACTTATCAAAGAACTTTTGAAGGTGTAATTACAAAAAATTGTATTTTTTATGATGTAGTATAAGATTTGTAGGGTAAAATAATAAAAGAAATCTCTTAAACGTAAAGCAGAATTATAATTGCTTTCATGTTCATGGATATGCATGCTGCTTCCCAGGGTTTCTTCTTTCGCTTTTCATTTCAGAATCATTGCTGTTGATCAACTTGGTTGAGTTATGTTTCTAATTAATCTTCATATATACTTTTAACATGCAAAAGTATTGAAGAGTATTGAAGGTTAGATTTAAATTATGCTCATTGTTGAGTAAATTTTAATGTCATTAGTAGTGAGTTTTCTTATTAAATAAGATAGTAGAAAAGTTAAGAATCAAATGTAATTTGGAAGGTCAAAGAGTTAGTAGGTTATGATAGTTTTTATTAGTAACAGTTATCTGTTTTAGAATTATAGAAGTCATTGGGTCTCTAAATAGTTCATTCGAAGTCTGCTCCTGTTCTAACAAATTGGCATCAGAGCTCATGACAAACATGATGAATCAAATGTCGTTGACACGGCTAACGAAGTCAAATTACGAAAACTGGAGTATCCAAATGAAAGCTCTTCTTGGATCTCTAGACGCGTGGGATGTGACCCATGATGGATTTGAAGAACCAACAGAAGTTGGGGGATATACGACAGCTCTAACTAAGGCGTTGAAAGAGACAAGATCGAAGGACAAAACGGCATTATACATGTTGTTCAGGGTTATAGATGAATCAGGCTTCGAAAAGATTGCTGGTTCGACTACGTCGAAACAAGCGTGGGACATGTTAGAGAGAGTGTTCAAAAGGAGCAGATCGAGTGAAGCAAGTTTGACTCCAAACTCTTCGTGGCGAATTGGAGAGAATACAGATGAAGGAGACATAAACTGTATCTGACTACATCACGCGTGTACAAAAGGTGGTGAATCAACTCACCAGAAATGACAAGACAATAACTGATGCACGAGTTGTTGAAAACATCTTGAGATATTTAATAGACAAGTTTGAGAATATTGTGTGTGCAATAGAAGAGTCGAAGAACCTTTTGACGCTATCAGTCGAAGAGTTCGCTGGTTCTCTCGAAGCACATGAACAATGAAAGATGAAAAAGAAGGAAGAAGCAATCGAAGAAGCAAATCAAACCAAGGAATCGAACAAAGAAGAAAAGGTACTCTTTTCTCAAAACTTTCGAGGAAGATGACGTGGACGTGGAGGTCGTGACAGTGGTCGAGGTAGCAACTTCGAAAGAGGACAATCGAGCCAACAAAATTGGTGTGGCAGAGGACGTGGTCAAAGAGGTGGTCGTTCGAACCACTCCAACTTTGAATGCTACAAGTGTGGGAAGTATGGTCATTACGAGAAGGATTGTAACTCCTACAAATGTTACAACTGTGACAAAGTGGGACATCTTGCAAAAGACTGTCGAATCGAAAAGAAGATTGAAGAAACAACCAACCTAACCTTGGAAGCTGAATCGAATGAAGGCTTTCTCCTGATGACTCAAAACGAAATCAACACCTATAATGACAATGTTTAGTATCTTGCCTCAGGAGCAAGTAATCACATGTGTGGTTACAAACACCTGTTTAAAGATATGAAGAGAATTGAAGACAGTAATGTGTCTTTCGGAGATGCATCGAAAGTGAAGGTCGAAGGAAAGGGCACAATCAGTTACTTGCAGAAGGATGGCTTGATTGGATCAATCAAAGACGTTTACTATGTACCAGATCTCAAGACCAACATCTTGAGTTTGGAACAACTTACAGAAAAATGTGTTTCGATACTTATGAAAGATCGAACACTGCATTTGAAGGACAAAGTAGGACATCTGATTGCCCATCCCAAAATGGAAAGAAATCAAATGTACAAACTGAACCAGAGGAACATTCAAGAGAAATGTTTGCAAATCGAAGAGCAAGATAAAGTGTCACTATGGCATATGCGCTTTGGTCATCTACATCATGCTGCTTTGAGAAGGTTGGAGAAAAGGAACATGGTGCATGGACTACCAGACATGGATTACGAAGGAAAGTTCTGTGAAGAATGTGTGCTCAGCAAACAAACAAGAACCTCATTTCAAAAGAAGGCAGAATATCAAGCTAAACATATTCTCGAATTGATTCATACTGACATATGTGGGCCAATCACTCCAGAATCCTTCAGTGGAAAAAGGTACTTCATTTCTTTTATAGATGATTTCTCACGAAAGACCCGGGTTTACTTCTTGAAAGAAAAGTCTGAAGCATTAGAGGTTTTCAAAAAGTTCTAAATAATGATGGAGAAGGCAACAGACAGACATATCAAAGCAATTCGATCTGACAGAGGAGGTGAGTACACTTCGACGTCCTTTGTGAAGTACCGTGAAGAATATGGCATAAGGAGATTCCTAACTGCACCATATTCACCTCAGTAAAATAGTGTGACTGAAAGGAAGAATCGAACTATTCTTGACATGATTCGATCAATGCTTAAAAGCAAGAACATGTCTGTTGTACCCCAAAATTTTCCCTCCCATATTCTTCAAGATTTGCCAAGATCAAGGTTCAAAATCTCTCAAGGGTTGCACAGTCCAATTGCCTCCTAACACAGTCAAAATTGGGGTTTTGGTTCTTGCAAAGAAATTGAGGTTTCCAAGGGTCCAATCATGTCCCACATGCCCATATACATTGTCAAGCATTCATATGCTAAGTTTCAAGACTCACAGCATCAAATGACACAGTCAAAAACCCTAATTGTTCCACAGTCAACTGCAGGGGCAAAATGGTCATTTGACAGTCAAAAGTCAAAAATTTTGGTCAACATCTTATTTTGAAGCCACAAACATCATTTGATCAATTCTTGATCATGATTCTCAAAGCATGGCTCAAAAAGTCTCAAGATGCAAAAATTTCTATTTTTGGACAGTTGAAAAGTCAACTGCAAATTGACCAGGGCATAACTTCTTCATGGTTTATCAGAAAAATCGCATCCAAAGCTCATTTTGAAGAGGATGACATTTCCTACAACTAATCTTCACACTCCAAGTCCAAGAAATGCTCTCACAAAAAGTTATCAATTTCAACATTATAGGTCATTTTCAAAAGTCAACAAAAAGGCACTTTAAGTCAAAGACCATAACTTGAGATTAGTAAATAAAAATGACATGGGACCAAAGTCATTGGTTAGAGGACTTCAATACCTTTCCAAAATGTCCAAGAACATGTTCATAGCTTCAAAATTGAGCAAGATATGCCTTGGAGAAGTTGGAAAATTTTTGGGAATTTTGAAAAGTCAACTTTGCTTCAAAAGCTTCAAAATTGCTAATGGGCCACAAATTCTTCCATGAATCATTACCCAAAGCATATGCACGACCCATTGACCCCAAAGGGATTTATTTTCTTATTTTTGATTAATTATTTGAATTTTTATTATTATTAATTCATTTAATTAAATTTAATTATGAGAATAATATTAAACAATGGTTTTAAATCTTTTTTGTGCAGCAAATATGTCCATTATGAGCTAAATATTTCGTGCATCAATCAACAAGGCCAAATCTTCCATAATCGGCATGATTTTCATGGCAAAAAGATTGGAAAAGATATGGAGAAAATCAAAGATTGAAAACATTAATACATGGACTTTGGGCTTGGTTTTTTAACCTAATTTGCTTCATGTACAAAGGGATAACATAACCCTATTCCAATACAGACGAAAGATTGCTCAGAAGCTGCATAACAAAATTGCAAATTTTCATCAAAAGTTGAAAATTGAATTCATAGTTACAGGACGATTCAAGGCTTAAAAAGGATCATAACGCACTCCTGACATTGCTAGGAGTCGATTGCAATCAAGAACAGGTCCATAGACTCCAAGAATTGGTAGAACCGAATCACACCTTTCATGAACATGTCCATTATCGTTTTTCAATTTACATGCATTATTCATGAGTTTTAATTGTTGATTCTTGCTAATATTGATGTTCTGAAGCTATTGGTCATATTTAATTGTCCTAACAATGCTTGAAACGGGATTTGCCATTAACGCTTTCTAGGGTTTCAGAAGCTTCGAATTAGGGGTTTCTTCATATGGAAAAATTAGACCTTCAAACTGGTGCCATTAAACTCGTTGCAACAAGACGAAGCTATTAATAACCTCGCGCCCTTTTTATATTTGTCCATCTGCTAATCGTTATTTTTTCTGGTTGAGTTTAGTGGGGGTTTAAAACCCCCACTATTTGTTTATGTTGCAGGCATAAAAACGAAGAAGACGCATGTGTGTCATCTGATGGTTGGACAATTCAAATACTGGCGCGTGATTTTGGTTCATACCATTAACGCTTTGTTTTCTATTATAATAATTACGTTCCACTAACATTACAAAGAAACGCGTTGGCTCAACTGGTGGCTGAGGTGTCCTGCAGGTACTGGGACCTGGGTTCGATTCCCAGGTCCCCCCAAACGTTTAATAATTTTTGTTGTAACGTGTTCATGTGCAGCATGCTCTCAACGTCCTACCATGCACACACACGCCCAGGCTTGCCACATATTCATGATGATCCATCTGAAGGCTACAAAAGGAGGTCCATCGTGTACACTCAGTCAACCACATGCATTCAAACTGGAAAAGTCAACAAGGCTTTGATTTCAGTGGGCCAAATTACTTCACTAAAACCTCCTAAATGGGCCAGACACCCCCTAATGTTTGTATTCTTTTTTTTAATTTCCTTTTCTTTTCTTTTTAACTGTTTAAATTGTTTTAATTATTTTATTCATCCAAAATATTTTTTCCATAATATAAAATACAAAAAAAATCAAAAATGTTTATTTTATTAATATTAATTTCACCATTAATTTATTTTGTAAATAAACTTTAAACCATTAACTTAGTAAAATTAGGTTTTCAATTTTAATCCTTTCTTAAATAAATAAAATAGGTAGAATTAGGGTTTTTAACCTTTTCATCTTTTTTAAATAAATAATTTTCTCATCATTATTATCATTATTAATTACTAAATATTTTGTAAATAAACATGTAATTTAATTAATTAGTGTAAATTAGGTTAAACTTTAATATTTTCTTAATAGTTAAAAATAACTTAGAATTAGGGTTTCTCTTCAATTTTAATTTCTTTATCTCATAAATACAAAAAACATAAAAACAATTTCTTTTCTTAATTAAATAATTAATTAGCTTTTAATTTCAATATAATTTCAAAAGGGTCCCACGCCCTCGAACGTTCTATTTTTATTCTTTTCGCACGTTATTCTATTTTCTTTCAAATATTATGTAACTGCTCAAGGCTTGTAATAGTAATTAGGTCTTTTACTTTCTGCATTTTTATTCAAACGAGTCTTTGTAATTTGGCGATGTATAGACCCGCGCCTTGTAATAGCGTAGGATTTTACTTTCCGCATTTAAATTTCCGCACTTTTAAATTCTAAACTTTGCATGGAAGAATGTATGGATAATTAAAAACAAGCGTAGCTCACGAAAGCCTGATCAAAGATAAATATTAACATGAAAATAACACAAATTCACACACCACTTCTAGGGTACGCCTCACTGTTGCCTTACCTTCGAAACGTGGTCGTCGAGTATAGGACGTTTTAGTAAGTCCTTATGTCCATGACATGATCCAGTTGCCTCGGAATAGTTGCCTCGGATTAAAAAAGGATCAATGGCATAAGGGTAGCTTCTAAGGTGTCCTACTGTTGCTCTGATGACCACACTGTCCCTACAAACGAATTGACCCGAACACCTCCAACGGTGGTGCTACCTACCTCTCAATGGTGGGATGGCACTACCTTAAGGACATTTACACAGCCTAATTCCTTAGGGTAGGTAGATGACTCATGGATACTTGCTCTTTTCAAAAAACAAACAAAAACCTTTTCACACCGACACTTTCAAAAAGCTTTCAAAACAATTTTTCAAACACTCTTGAGGACAGATACAAGAGTTACTTAGAAATTTTTTAAACGAAACTTTTTCAAAACCCACTTACACTTGAAAAGCAAACACTTTTGGAAACACAATGAGCAAGTATCTAAGAGCCCATGGATAACCATGGATAAAAAGGGTGATAACACCTTCCCTTTCTATAAATCTACCTCTCGAACCGAGAAACTATCTCATAAGGAATTTTGCTGTGCTTTTGTCCTGTCCATATTGGAGAAAATAAAAGACGGTGGCGACTCTTGCTTCCGCGAAATTTCGCGAACCAGCGTTAAACAGTCAGTTCCAGATCCACCGATCACAGAACTAGCGACTCTGCTGGGGAAATACTTAAAGTGAGGTGTACCTTAGGATAGCTCATACTTGTGTTTTCAATTGTTGTGTTTGTTTGCTTTAATATTGTGGGCTGCATCGGAGTTACATAGATCCTAACCCGGATCTAGGGATACCCTGTTAGGTAGCATAAGCTGTGAGGGACCTGTCCGGCGTAGACCGACATGGGTGAAGCAGTAGCTACGTTGGTGTGACACCTTAGTCTGTACCGATATCCCTTGTGTTGCAACGAGGAGAATATGGGTCTTCTGAGGAGTCATTAAGCACCAACCGACCTTAGAACCCAAATTGACTCAACTTGGCCATAGAACAGTAGCAGTATGTTACACTCATTGAGGCTAAACTCTCGCGATGGTTCTGGCTGCAAGAAAAGATTGCGATGCTGGAGTTATGACTGATCGAGGGTAGCCAGTGATATTGAGATCCTCTAGAACCCGGTTACTATTTTCTAGGACAAGTCTTAACCAACAAACTGAAAGAGGGTAATACCTAGACCCCATGCTGGCCTACACTCTAAGGGCTCTTTGTGTGACTTGTGTTCCTTCGAACTTGACTACTTGCATACTTGTTATCTGACACTTGAGTTTCCTGCAGGTTTTGTTTACAGTCCTTAATCTGGACTCATAACAGGGTTTACCTACATTACTCCATGCATATCATAACATCATACCTTTGCATGCATCCTACATAAGGACTAATCCATTTCAAGGATCTCAAGGGCTTGTGATGCAGGTCATGCTGAACCCATTATCCAGCAAGGGGCAAAGGGGATTTATTTTCCTCTAGCCGAGGTTGTCAGGGGCTATGACCCACTCGATATGGTGAGCCTTGACCCTTGAAGAAGGACTCTCAACAATATGCAGTTCCTTCAATCAAGCTATCGGAATCCAATTCTAACAAGTTTCTTTGTTCACCCCGCGAGATCCTTGAAAATATTGCATGCATATATGCACATCATTGCATTACAGGTATCCCTTTTACAGGTTGCTTACCTTCTTCGCTGTTTATTTCAGCCGATCGTCATGAATCCTGAATCATCTACTGGGCAATCCATCAAGGCTCTCCAGGCTCAGAACGCCCAGTTCCAAGAGTTGATCATGAGTTTGGCCCAGGGGCAACAAGATCTGAAGACCCTGCTTTTGAAAAAGAAGAAGAAGAGAACGGTGTTGTTCAACCCTAGACGTAAATCTGGGAATGGATCACAAATTGAAGTTGAGCAGACTACCCCATCTGTTGGGAAAGACAGTCCCCAAGAGAGAGAGTTTCCTAGTCCAGTGGTCTCCGACAACGAGACGGAGTTCAATGATGAACAGTACCCTCCAACTGAGGATAGGTACAAACAGCTGGAAGACCGGCTAAGTGCTATGGAGATACAAAAAGTGCCCGGCCTGGACTTCGAAGATCTAGGTCTGTCTTCTGGGGTAGTAATCCCCCACAAATTCAAGGCACCTGCCTTTGCAAAGTACGATGGGGCATCCTATCCTAAGCTGCATCTCAGGTCTTACATAAGGAGGATCCAGCCCTACACGGTTGACAAGAATTTGTGGATTCACTTCTTTCAGGACAGTCTGTCAGGAACCCAACTCGACTGGTTTTATCAACTGAATGGAGCTAACATCCGCAGCTGGGAGGACTTGGCTACTGCATTCTACAAGCAGTACCAGTATAATGCCGACCTTGCTCCCACGCGCATTCAGCTTTAGGGAATGTCTATGGGTGCAGGCGAAGGTTTTAAAGAATATGCTCAAAAATGGAGGGACCTTGCTGGAAGGGTACAACCACCTCTGACTGACCGGGAACTCGTTGATATGTTCTTGGGGACCCTGTCCGGGCCGTTTTTCAATCATCTCATTGGCAATTCATCTGCAGGGTTTACAGACCTTATCTTGACTAGGGAAAGAATCGAAGTTGGCATCAAGGCTGGGAAGATTCAAGAGGCCACACCTTCTGATACTCACAAAAAGCCTTACACGGGGAAGAAAGAGTCCAATGCTGCATACAGTCAGAAGAGTCGTCGTGACCAACATGCAGGGGCAGTCATGATCTCCGGTTCTGCACCACGTCGCCAACCACAAAAGGGAAATCAGCGAAGGCCAGACGAGCCTAAGAGACAGTTCACCAACATTAATATGCCGTTGTCACAAGCACTGCAACACATGTTGAAGATGAATCTGATCGCGGTGATCAACCCTCCTGCAAATCCCAAGTCCTCCTCTCCAAACTACAACCCGGAAGCGAGGTGTGCTTATCATTCTGATAGCCCGGGGCACGATACTGAGGATTGTTGGGCGCTGAAATACAAGATCCAGAACATGATCGATGCTAAAGAGATCGAATTCGAGCCTGCCGAGACTCCCAACGTGATCACTGCTCCCTTGCCAAAACATGGCTAGGATTGGAATTTTTTTTTTGTTCATTCGAATGTTCAAGTTGTAATTTTCTTTGATTGTTCAAACATTTTATTTCATGTCAAACTTGGTTATTTCATTAATGCATTACACGTGTCTGTTTTGAAGTAATTGTGCTCATTATATTCAAAATTGCTTTCATATTTTTGTGTGATGATCAACGCTCGGTTAATAATTCTAAGCCTCTTGAGGGAGGATGACGAAAACAATACGACGACATTTACAGTATGCTTTTGAACAGACCCCGCTGATGAGGTACAGGCATTGTTTCAAATCCTAAACAGTGGAGTCATAAGGAAGATAATCCCTCATCAACCCCTTTGAGCCAAAGAAGTAGGAGTTTTTTCTTTTTTACAAAAAAATTAAAACCCTTAATCATAACCTGGTGCAGGGTAGTCTTCTCAGCTGAGCCGGGTGCACAATGAATGGCATCAAAAGAAGTCCTTCTGAAACAAAAGACAGTGATGGTTCCGAATAATCATAAAAGATAGGCAGTCATTATTTCCCAAAAATAAAAGCCCAATAAGTCAAAACCTATGAAGGAGACTTACAAAACTGGGGCATCTCGCTGACTGTAATCGCAAAAGAAACAGTTCAGGCAAAAAATAGGGATCATAAAATCAAAAAAGAAAGAGGTCATACAAACCCTCAACAAAAAAGGAAATGACTGCCTATTCAAAATATACTGTCAATATCCGAACCATCACTGGTATATCAAAGCAAAGACTCAACCAAGGTCTAATGCACGATTAGCTGAGTTTAGGATCGAAGAACATCACGAAGAGCGGGTGGGTACAAATGAAATTTGAGCCTTTATCCTTTGTTTCTTAAACCGTGAACCAGGCCACGTTATAACCCTTAAAAGTCCTAGCTGAAGCATGGGTTAGTTCGAAAGCATACTGTTACAAAGGTATCCTGACTCCTTAAGGCTTGCTGTAAAATACTGAGTTGACATCACAGTTTACAAAAAATTCATTTGTTTTTATGAAAAAATGCATTTTCAAAAACTTCAAGACAGACATAAGCTTTGCATTCTTGATATAATATTGTTTGCGTATGACTATTTGTTCGAACAACAGAGAAATTCGCACGAAGAATATCTAGTGAACAAAAGAACTTCCAATCAAGGGGCATGGCATGATCATTGTCCATCATCTGGGGCAGTTAAGTCAAGATTCGGAGAATCTCTCAAAAGGTCAACCAGCCTGGGGCAAATCTCCTCCTGAATTACTTGGGGCCTTGGCACGATCAAACATCTTCTGGTATCATGACAACATAATAACAGGGGCAACTCCCTACGTCCTGAGAGCATGGACATAGTCGAAAAAATACTGCGCATAATCAAAGACCCGCTAGGTTGACACACCTAGGCAAAAATAAGGGCTTCCCGGCGAACCAAAAGGGTTCGGGCAAAAATAAGGGATGAAATGAAAAATATGCACACCCGGCAAGTCGAAAACCTGAAAAGGAGGCTTGGGCAAAAAATGGGTATTCCGGTGGGCTGAAAACCCGAAAGGGCGGTCCAGGCAAAAGTTAGGGATCAAGAGCGTACGACTATGTCCCGGCATCTCGTCACTTGCCTACCAAAGGAAGATTTGTCAATCGCCAGTCATCAAGCACCTCCACAAGGAATCTTCTCCCCTCACCTCAGAAACAGGGGCAATAATGAGTTGTCCAGGCGATCCAGTTGCGCTGTCAACCAAAGTACCAAGGAAAGGTCAATCAAAAGATGATTACCATCTACCTTTACAAGTTCCAGATCAACACCGGTAACAAGCCAGGAAAATTCTATGGACGACTGATCGTGGGTTAATATCTGAAACCAGACATGACAGTATCTACTTGATCATCATGAAGCAACCCTACACCGGTTCCTTCTCAACCTTAGATGTAGTTTTACACGGATTCATCCTCAGGTAACCCTACACCGGTTCCTTCTCAATTTCAGACGAAGTCTCACACGGACCTACTATCACAAAGTAACCCTACCCCGGTTCCTCCAGAAGTCTTACACGAACTTATCTCAAGATGACCTTACCCCGGTTCATCCAGAAGTTTTACACGAACTTATCCTGAAGTAACCTTACCCTGGTTCCTTCAGAAGTCTTACACGGACTTATCTCGAGATGACCTTACCCCGGTTCATCCAGAAGTTTTACACGAACTTATCCCGAGGTAACCCCCACACAGGTTCCCTCCTCAAACTCCAGACGTAGTTTTACACAAACTCGTCATCAAGAAACCCTACACAGGTTCTCTCTTTCCAAAGATGAAGTTTTACGTGGACTCGTCACCCAGAAACCCTACACAGGTTCTCTATTTTCAAGGATGCAGTTTTACACGGACTCGTCATCAGTAAACCCTACACAGGTTTCCTTCTCAGCTCTAGATGCAGTCTTATACGGACTCATTATCAGTAAACCCTACACAGGTTTCCTCTCTCCAAAGATGCAGTTTTACATAAGCTCATCACCAGGCAACCCTACACAATTCTCTCCCAAGCAGTTGGTCTCCCATCAGCCCTAACAAGGCACAATATCTCCTAGCAAGTCAACGATACTCTCCCCAAGCAGAGTTAGTCTACTGCCAGCCTCAAGGAAATTGGGTATCCCCAGCGGATCTCAACATTCCTCAGCAGAGTATACCAACATTCTTAACAAGCATCCCCGGCAGTCTTGATCTAAGATTGTTCCCCGGTGATATACCAGACATTCAGTAGAGCCATTCTCCAGTCCAATCTCAAAAGTTTCCCCAGGAAAGTTGAATCATCCTCCCTAGTAGATTCGGGAAGCTTATCCCCAGTAGATTCTGGAAGCTTATCCCTAATAGATTCTGGAAGCTTATCACCTGCAGAGTACGAACGCTCCCCCGACTTTATTCAAAGGTTATTTCCCCACCAGGATATAACTGGGTTATCCTCAGCCAATAACCATGGAAAGATCGTCCCCGACGAAGTCTTCCTATCCCCCAGTGGAGTTCATCAATTCTTCCAACAAAACACATCAATGGTATCCCCAGCGGAGTTATCATCAAATCTCAGCAGAATACACCTCTTCCCACAGAGCATTCCCCGCAGAGTAATCTATTCGCCAAGTTTATTCCCCAACGGAGTCATCTTCTCCTACCGGTATTCTTGCAACCATCATCCCCAGCGGAAATAAAAAGCGTTACTCTTCAACATCAGCCCAGGATTTGACCTCCCGAAATTCGTCAAGGATTTACTTTCCTAGACAAAAACATACATTCATAAACATCGCATCATCATATATTATAGCATGCATATACGCATCATGAACATACAATTTCATTTATTCTAAGAACATCACGCGTGTCATACATCATGACATTGCATACAACTAACGTCTAGTCTTTTCAGGACAAAAGTCAATACCAAGACAATTGCTATCAACAGTCGCAACTAAAGATCCGATTCCTGTATCTTGCCAGGGTGTATCTGTTGACGACTAATTCCATACTCGATTCCTGTATCTTGCCAGGGCACGTCTGAAGAGTTTGAAGATCCGATTCCTGTATCTTGCCAGGGTGTATCTGTTGACGACTAACATTACCAGACTCGATTCCTGTATCCTGCCAGGGCACGTCTGAAGAGTTCAAAGATTCGATTCCTGTATCTTGCCAGGGTGTATCTGTTGACGACTAACATTACCAGACTCGATTCTTATATCCTGCCAGGGCACGTCTGAAGAGTTCGAAGATCCGATTCCTGTATCTTGCCAGGGTGTATCTGTTGACGACTACATTACCAGACTCGATTCCTGTATCCTGCCAGGGCACATCTGAAGAGTTCGAAGATCCGATTCCTGTATCTTGCCAGGGTGTATCTGTTGACAACTATATTCTCCGGACTCGATTCCTGTATCTTGCCAGGGCACGTCTGAAGAGTTTAAAGATTCGATACCTGTATCCAGCCAGGGCACATCTACATAAAGAGTTTGAAGATCAATCCCTGTAACAGGCCAAGTAATTATTTTCTTTCTCAGGTACGCAGGTTCTCGCTAAGGAATCTCTTACGCGGTCGACACTTAGATGGCATCTGTAAGCCCATCCACATACCAACAATCTCTAAATGGCATCTATAAGGCCATTCCCGACAAAGTTCAGTCACACTTCCAGATGGCATCTATAAGCCCATCCTCCTATCCATCATCTCTCCAAATGGCATCTGTAAGCCCATTCCCGCTATCACGCTGCTAACACTCTACTATGTGAGTGCAAATTTCTGGGTACTCTAGTGTTCAATCATCTTCTACCCTCGGATTACGAAAGGCACGCCAGCCAATCTACATCCTCAGATCTAAGAAGATTGAACAGGGGCAACTGTTGTACCCCAAAATTTTCCCTCCCATATTCTTCAAGATTTGCCAAGATCAAGGTTCAAAATCTCTCAAGGGTTGCACAGTCCAATTGCCTCCTAACACAGTCAAAATTGGGGTTTTGGTTCTTGCAAAGAAATTGAGGTTTCCAAGGGTCCAATCATGTCCCACATGCCCATATACATTGTCAAGCATTCATATGCCAAGTTTCAAGACTCACAGCATCAAATGGCACAGTCAAAAACCCTAATTGTTCCACAGTCAACTGCAGGGGCAAAATGGTCATTTGACAGTCAAAAGTCAAAAATTTTGGTCAACATCTTATTTTGAAGCCACAAACATCATTTGATCAATTCTTGATCATGATTCTCAAAGCATGGCTCAAAAAGTCTCAAGATGCAAAAATTTCTATTTTTGGACAGTTGAAAAGTCAACTGCAAATTGACCAGGGCATAACTTCTTCATGGTTTATCAGAAAAATCCCATCCAAAGCTCATTTTGAAGAGGATGACATTTCCTACAACTCATCTTCACACTCCAAGTCCAAGAAATGCTCTCACAAAAAGTTATCAATTTCAACATTATAGGTCATTTTCAAAAGTCAACAAAAAGGCACTTTAAGTCAAAGACCATAACTTGAGATTGGTAAATCAAAATGACATGGGACCAAAGGCATTGGTTAGAGGACTTCAAGACCTTTCCAAAATGTCCAAGAACATGTTCATAGCTTCAAAGTTGAGCAAGATATGCCTTGGAGAAGTTGGAAAATATTTGGGAATTTTGAAAAGTCAACTTTGCTTCAAAAGCTTCAAAATTGCTAATGGGCCACAAATTCTTCCATGAATCATTACCCAAAGCATATGCACGACCCATTGACCTCAAAGGGATTTATTTTCTTATTTTTGATTAATTATTTGAATTTTTATTATTATTATTATTATTATTAATTCATTTAATTAAATTTAATTATGAGAATAATATTAAACAATGGTTTTAAATCTTTTTTGTGCAGCAAATATGTCCATTATGAGCTAAATATTTCGTGCATCAATCAACAAGGCCAAATCTTCCATAATTGGCATGATTTTCATGGCAAAAAGATTGGAAAAGATATGGAGAAAATCAAAGATTGAAAACATTAATACATGGACTTTGGGCTTGGTTTTTTAACCTAATTTGCTTCATGTACAAAGGGATAACATAACCCTATTCCAATACAGACGAAAGATTGCTCAGAAGCTGCATAACAAAATTGCAAATTTTCATCAAAAGTTGAAAACTGAATTCATAGTTACAGGACGATTCAAGGCTTGAAAAGGATCCTAACGCACTCCTGACATTGCTAGGAGTCGATTGCAATCAAGAACAGGTCCATAGACTCCAAGAATTGGTAGAACCGAATCACACCTTTCATGAACATGTCCATTATCGTTTTTCAATTTACATGCATTATTCATGAGTTTTAATTGTTGATTCTTGCTAATATTGATGTTCTGAAGCTATTGGTCATATTTAATTGTCCTAACAATGCTTGAAACGGGATTTGCCATTAACGCTTTCTAGGGTTTCAGAAGCTTCGAATTAGGGGTTTCTTCATATGGAAAAATTAGACCTTCAAACTAGTGCCATTAAACTCGTTGCAACAAGACGAAGCTATTAATAACCTCGCGTCCTTTTTATATTTGTCCATCTGCTAATCGCTATTTTATCTGGTTGAGTTTAGTGGGGGTTTAAAACCCCCGCTATTTGTTTATGTTGCAGGCATAAAAACGAAGAAGACGCATGTGTGTCATCTGATGGTTGGACAATTCAAATACTCGCGCGTGATTTTGGTTCATACCATTAACGCTTTGTTTTCTATTATAATAATTACGTTCCACTAACATTACAAAGAAACGCGTTGGCTCAACTGGTGGCTGAGGTGTCCTGCAGGTACTGGGACCTGGGTTCGATTCCCAGGTCCCCCCAAACGTTTAATAATTTTTGTTGTAACGTGTTCATGTGCAGCATGCTCTCAACGTCCTACCATGCACACACACGCCCAGGCTTGCCACATATTCATGATGATCCATCTGAAGGCTACAAAAGGAGGTCCATCGTGTACACTCAGTCAACCACATGCATTCAAACTGGAAAAGTCAACAAGGCTTTGATTTCAGTGGGCCAAATTACTTCACTAAAACCTCCTAAATGGGCCAGACACCCCCCAATGTTTGTATTCTTTTTTTTAATTTCCTTTTCTTTTCTTTTTAATTGTTTAAATTGTTTTAATTATTTTATTCATCCAAAATATTTTTTCCATAATATAAAATACAAAAAAAATCAAAAATGTTTATTTTATTAATATTAATTTCACCATTAATTTATTTTGTAAATAAACTTTAAACCATTAATTTAGTAAAATTAGGTTTTCAATTTTAATCCTTTCTTAAATAAATAAAATAGGTAGAATTAGGGTTTTTAACCTTTTCATCTTTTTTAAATAAATAATTTTCTCATCATTATTATCATTATTAATTACTAAATATTTTGTAAATAAACATGTAATTTAATTAATTAGTGTAAATTAGGTTAAACTTTAATATTTTCTTAATAGTTAAAAATAACTTAGAATTAGGGTTTCTCTTCAATTTTAATTTCTTTATCTCATAAATACAAAAAACATAAAAACAATTTCTTTTCTTAATTAATTAATTAATTAGCTTTTAATTTCAATATAATTTCAAAAGGGTCCCACGCCCTCGAACGTTCTATTTTTATTCTTTTCGCACGTTATTCTATTTTCTTTCAAATATTATGTAACTGCTCAAGGCTTGTAATAGTAATTAGGTCTTTTACTTTCTGCATTTTTATTCAAACGGGTCTTTGTAATTTGGCGATGTATAAACCCGCGCCTTGTAATAGCGTAGGATTTTACTTTCCGCATTTAAATTTCCGCACTTTTAAATTCTAAACTTTGCATGGAAGAATGTATGGATAATTAAAAACAAGCGTAGCTCACGAAAGCCTGATCAAAGATAAATATTAACATGAAAATAACACACAAATTCACACACCACTTCTAGGGTACGCCTCACTGTTGCCTTACCTTCGAAACGTGGTCGTCGAGTATAGGACGTTTTAGTAAGTCCTTATGTCCATGACATGATCCAGTTGCCTCGGAATAGTTGCCTCGAAACGGTTGCCTCGGATTAAAAAAGGATCAATGGCATAAGGGTAGCTTCTAAGGTGTCCTACTGTTGCTCTGATGACCACACTGTCCCTACAAACGAATTGACCCGAACACCTCCAACGGTGGTGCTACCTACCTCTCAATGGTGGGATGACACTACCTTAAGGACATTTACACAGCCTAATTCCTTAGGGTAGGTAGATGACTCATGGATACTTGCTCTTTTCAAAAAACAAACAAAAACCTTTTCACACCGACACTTTCAAAAAGCTTTCAAAACAATTTTTCAAACACTCTTGAGGACAGATACAAGAGTTACTTAGAAATTTTTTAAACGAAACTTTTTCAAAACCCACTTACACTTGAAAAGCAAACACTTTTGGAAACACAATGAGCAAGTATCTAAGAGCCCATGGATAACCATGGATAAAAAGGGTGATAACACCTTCCCTTTCTATAAATCTACCTCTCGAACCGAGAAACTATCTCATAAGGAATTTTGCTGTGCTTTTGTCCTGTCCATATTGGAGAAAATAAAAGACGGTGGCGACTCTTGCTTCCACGACATTTCGCGAACCAGCGTTAAACAGTCAGTTCCAGATCCACCGATCACAGAACTAGCGACTCTGCTGGGGAAATACTTAAAGTGAGGTGTACCTTAGGATAGCTCATACTTGTGTTTTCAATTGTTGTCTTTGTTTGCTTTATTATTGTGGGCTGCATCGGAGTTACATAGATCCTAACCTGGATCTAGGGATACCATGTTAGGTAGCATAAGCTGTGAGGGACCTGTCCGGCGTAAACCGACATGGGTGAAGCAGTAGCTACATTGGTGTGACACCTTGGTCTGTACCGATATCCCTTGTGTTGCAACGAGGAGAATATGGGTCTTCTGAGGAGTCATTAAGCACCAACCGACCTTAGAACCCCAAATTGACTCAACTTGGCCATAGAACAGTAGCAGTATGTTACACTCATTGAGGCTAAACTCTCGCGATGGTTCTGGCTGCAAGAAAAGATTGCGATGCTGGAGTTATGACCGATCGAGGGTAGCCAGTGATATTGAGATCCTCTAGAACCCGGTTACTATTTTCTAGGACAAGTCTTAACCAACAAACTGAAAGAGGGTAATACCTAGACCCCATGCTGGCCTACACTCTAAGGGCTCTTTGTGTGACTTGTGTTCCTTCGAACTTGACTACTTGCATACTTGTTATCTGACACTTGAGTTTCCTGCAGGTTTTGTTTACAGTCCTTAATCTGGACTCATAACAGGGTTTACCTACATTACTCCATGCATAGCATAACATCATTCCATTGCATGCATCCTACATAAGGACTAATCCATTTCAAGGATCTCAAGGGCTTGTGATGCAGGTTATGCTGAACCCATTATCCAGCAAGGGGCAAAGGGGATTTATTTTCCTCTAGCCAAGGTTGTCAGGGGCTATGACCCACTCGATATGGTGAGCCTTGACCCTTGAAGAAGGACTCTCAACAACATGCAGTTCCTTCAATCAAGTTATCGAACTCCAATTCTAACAAGTTTCTTTGTTCACCCCGCGAGATCCTTGAAAACATTGCATGCATATATGCACATCATTGCATTACATGTATCCCTTTTACAGGTTGCTTACCTTCTTCCCTGTTTATTTCAGCCGATCGTCATGAATCCTGAATCATCTACTGGGCAATCCATCAAGGCTCTCCAGGCTCAGAACGCCCAGTTCCAAGAGTTGATCATGAGTTTGGCCCAGGGGCAACAAGATCTGAAGACCCTGCTTTTGAAAAAGAAGAAGAAGAGAATGGTGTTGTTCAACCCTAGACGTAAATCTGGGAATGGATCACAAATTGAAGTTGAGCAGACTACCCCATATGTTGGGAAAGACAGTCCCCAAGAGAGAGAGTTTCCTAGTCCAGTGGTCTCCGACAACGAGACGGAGTTCAATGATGAACAGTACCCTCCAGCTGAGGATAGGTACAAACAGCTGGAAGACCGGCTAAGTGCTATGGAGATACAAAAAGTGCCCGGCCTGGACTTCGAAGATCTAGGTCTGTCTTCTGGGGTAATAATCCCCCACAAATTCAAGGCACCTGCCTTTGCAAAGTACGATGGGGCATCCTGTCCTAAGCTGCATCTCAGGTCTTACATAAGGAGGATCCAGCCCTACACGGCTGACAAGAATTTGTGGATTCACTTCTTTCAGGACAGTCTGTCAGGAACCCAACTCGACTGGTTTTATCAACTGAATGGAGCTAACATCCGCAGCTGGGAGGACTTGGCTACTGCATTCTACAAGAAGTACCAGTATAATGCCGACCTTGCTCCCACGCGCACTCAGCTTTAGGGAATGTCTATGGGTGCAGGCGAAGGTTTTAAAGAATATGCTCAAAAATGGAGGGACCTTGCTGGAAGGGTACAACCACCTCTGACTGACCGGGAACTCGTTGATATGTTCTTGGGGACCCTGTCCGGGCCGTTTTTCAATCATCTCATTGGCAATTCATCTACAGGGTTTACAGATCTTATCTTGACTAGGGAAAGAATCGAAGTTGGCATCAAGGCTGGGAAGATTCAAGAGGCCACACCTTCTGATACTCACAAAAAGCCTTACACGGGGAAGAAAGAGTCCAATGCTGCATACAGTCAGAAGAGTCATCGTGACCAACATGCAGGGGCAGTCATGATCTCCGATTCTGCACCACGTCGCCAACCACAAAAGGGAAATCAGCGAAGGCCAGACGAGCCTAAGAGACAGTTCACCAACATTAATATGCCGTTATCATAAGCACTGCAACACATGTTGAAGATGAATCTGATCGCGGTGATCAACCCTCCTGCAAATCCCAAGACCTCCTCTCCAAACTACAACCCGGAAGCGAGGTGTGCTTATCATTCTAATAGCCTGGGGCACGATACTGAGGATTGTTGGGCGCTGAAATACAAGATCCAGAACATGATCGATGCTAAAGAGATCGAATTCGAGCCTGCCGAGACTCCCAATGTGATCACTGCTCCCTTGTCAAAACATGGCTAGGATTGGAATTTTTTTTTTGTTCATTCGAATGTACAAGTTGTAATTTTCTTTGATTGTTCAAACATTTTATTTCATGTCAAACTTGGTTATTTCATTAATGCATTACACGTGTCTGTTTTGAAGTAATTGTGCTCATTATATTCAAAATTGCTTTCATATTTTTGTGTGATGATCAACGCTCGGTTAATAATTCTAAGCCTCTTGAGGGAGGATGACGAAAACAATACGACGACATTTACAGTATGCTTTTGAACAGACCCCGCTGATGAGGTACAGGCATTGTTTCAAATCCTAAACAGTGGAGTCATAAGGAAGATAATCCCTCGTCAACCCCTTTGAGCCAAAGAAGTAGGAGTTTTTTCTTTTTTACAAAAAAATTAAAACCCTTAATCATAACCTGGGGCAGGGTAGTCTTCTCAGCTGAGCCGGGTGCACAATGAATGGCATCAAAAGAAGTCCTTCTGAAACAAAAGACAGTGATGGTTCCGAATAATCATAAAAGATAGGCAGTCATTATTTCCCAAAAATAAAAGCCCAATAAGTCAAAACCTATGAAGGAGACTTACAAAACTGGGGCATCCCGCTAACTGTAATCGCAAAAGAAACAGTTCATGCAAAAAATAGGGATCATAAAATCAAAAAAGAAAGAGGTCATACAAACCCTCCACAAAAAAGGAAATGACTGCCTATTCAAAATATACTGTCAATATCCGAACCATCACTGGTATATCAAAGCAAAGACTCAACCAAGGTCTAATGCACGATTAGCTGAGTTTAGGATCGAAGAACATCACGAAGAGAGGGTGGGTACAAATGAAATTTGAGCCTTTATCCTTTGTTTCTTAAACCGTGAACCAGGCTACGTTATAACCCTTAAAAGTCCTAGCTGAAGCATGGGTTAGTTCGAAAGCATACTGTTACAAAGGTATCCTGACTCCTTAAGGCTTGCTGTAAAATACTGAGTTGACATCACAGTTTACAAAAAATTCATTTGTTTTTATGAAAAAATGCATTTTCAAAAACTTCAAGACAGACATAAGCTTTGCATTCTTGATATAATATTGTTTGCGTATGACTATTTGTTCGAACAACAGAGAAATTCGCACGAAGAATATCTAGTGAACAAAAGCACTTCCAATCAAGGGGCATGGCATGATCATTGTCCATCATCTGGGGCAGTTAAGTCAAGATTCGGAGAATCTCTCAAAAGGTCAACCAGCCTGGGGCAAATCTCCGCCTGAATTACTTGGGGCCTTGGCACGATCAAACATCTTCTGGTATCATGACAACATAATAACATGGGCAACTCCCTACGTCCTGAGAGCATGGACATAGTCGAAAAAATACTGCGCATAATCAAAGACCCGCTAGGTTGACACACCTAGGCAAAAATAAGGGCTTCCCGGCGAACCAAAAGGGTTCGGGCAAAAATAAGGGATGAAATGAAAAATCTGCACACCCGGCAAGTCGAAAACCTGAAAAGGCGGCTTGGGCAAAAAATGGGTATCCCGGTGGGCTGAAAACCCGAAAGGGCGGTCCAGGCAAAAGTTAGGGATCAAGAGCGTACGACTATGTCCCGACATCTCGTCACTTGCCTACCAAAGGAAGATTTTTCAATCGGCAGTCATCAAGCACCTCCACAAGGTATCTTCTCCCCTCACCTCAGAAACAGGGGCAATAAGGAGTTGTCCAGGCGATCCAGTTGCGCTGTCAACCAAAGTACCAAGGAAAGGTCAATCAAAAGATGATTACCATCTACCTTTACAAGTTCCAGATCAACACCGGTAACAAGCCAGGAAAATTCTGTGGACGACTGATCGTGGGTTAATATCTGAAACCAGACATGATAGTATCTACTTGATCATCATGACGCAACCCTACACCGGTTCCTTCTCAACTTCAGATGTAGTTTTACACGGACTCATCCTCAGGTAACCCTACACCGGTTCCTTCTCAATTTCAGACGAAGTCTCACACGGACCTACTATCACAAAGTAACCCTACCCCGGTTCCTCCAAAAGTCTTACACGAACTTATCTCAAGATGACCTTACCCCGATTCATCCAGAAGTTTTACACGAACTTATCCTGAAGTAACCTTACCCTGGTTCCTTCAGAAGTCTTACACGGACTTATCTCGAGATGACCTTACCCCGGTTCATCCAGAAGTTTTACACGAACTTATCCCGAGGTAACCCCCACACAGGTTCCCTCCTCAAACTCCAGACGTAGTTTTACACAGACTCGTCATCAAGAAACCCTACACAGGTTCTCTCTTTCCAAAGATGAAGTTTTACACGGACTCGTCACCCAGAAACCCTACACAGGTTCTCTATTTTCAAGGATGCAGTTTTACACTGACTCGTCATCAGTAAACCCTACACAGGTTTCCTTCTCAGCTCTAGATGCAGTCTTATACGGACTCATTATCAGTAAACCCTACACAGGTTTCCTCTCTCCAAAGATGCAGTTTTATATAAGCTCATCACCAGGAAACCCTACACAATTCTCTCCCAAGCAGTTGGTCTCCCATCAGCCCTAACAAGGCACAATATCTCCTAGAAAGTCAACGATACTCTCCCCAAGCAGAGTTAGTCTACTGTCAGCCTCAAGGAAATTGGGTATCCCCAGCGGATCTCAACATTCCTCATCAGAGTATACCAACATTCTTAACAAGCATCCCCGGCAGTCTTGATCTAAGATTGTTCCCCGGCGATATACCAGACATTCAGTAGAGCCATTCTCCAGTCCAATCTCAAAAGTTTCCCCAGGAAAGTTGAATCATCCTCCCCAGTAGATTCGGGAAGCTTATCCCCAGTAGATTCTGGAAGCTTATCCCCAATAGATTCTGGAAGCTTATCACCTGCAGAGTACGAACGCTCCCCCGGATTTATTCAAAGGTTATTTCCCCACCAGGATATAACTGGGTTATCCTCAGCCAATAACCATGGAAAGATCGTCCCCGACGAAGTCTTCCTATCCCCTAGTGGAGTTCATCAATTCTTCCAACAAAACACATCAATGGCATCCCCAGCGGAGTTATCATCAAATCTCAGCAGAATACACCTCTTCCCACAGAGCATTCCCCGCAGAGTAATCTATTCGCCAAGTTTATTCCCCAACGGAGTCATCTTCTCCTACCGGTATTCTTGCAACCATCATCCCCAGCGGAAACAAAAAGCGCTACTCTTCAACATCAGCCCAGGATTTGACCTCCCGACATTCGTCAAGGATTTACTTTCCTAGACAAAAACATACATTCATAAACATCGCATCATCATATATTATAGCATGCATATACGCATCATGAACATACAATCTCATTTATTCTAAGAACATCACGCGTGTCATACATCATGACATTGCATACAACTAACGTGTAGTCTTTTCAGGACAAAAGTCAATACCAAGACAATTGCTATCAACAGTCGCAACTAAAGATCCGATTCCTGTATCTTGCCAGGGTGTATCTGTTGACGACTAATTCCATACTCGATTCCTGTATCTTGCCAGGGCACGTCTGAAGAGTTTGAAGATCCGATTCCTGTATCTTGCCAGGGTGTATCTGTTGATGACTAACATTACCAGACTCGATTCCTGTATCCTGCCAGGGCACGTCTGAAGAGTTTGAAGATTTGATTCCTGTATCTTGCCAGGGTGTATCTGTTGACGACTAACATTACCAGACTCGATTCTTGTATCCTGCCAGGGCACGTCTGAAGAGTTCGAAGATCCGATTCCTGTATCTTGCCAGGGTGTATCTGTTGACGACTACATTACCAGACTCGATTCCTGTATCCTGCCAGGGCACATCTGAAGAGTTCGAAGATCCGATTTCTGTATCTTGCCAGGGTGTATCTGTTGACAACTATATTCTCCGGACTCGATTCCTGTATCTTGCCAGGGCACGTCTGAAGAGTTTAAAGATTCGATACCTATATCCAGCCAGGGCACATCTACATAAAGAGTTTGAAGATCAATCCCTGTAACAGGCCAAGTAATTATTTTCTTTCTCAGGTACGCAAGTTCTCACTAAGGAATCTCTTACGCGATCGACACTTAGATGGCATCTGTAAGCCCATCCACATACCAACAATCTCCAAATGGCATCTATAAGGCCATTCCCGACAAAGTTCAGTCACACTTCCAGATGGCATATATAAGCCCATCCTCCTATCCATCATCTCTCCAAATGGCATCTGTAAGCCCATTCCCGCTATCACGCTGCTAACACTCTACTATGTGAGTGCAAATTTCTGGGTACTCTAGTGTTCAATCATCTTCTACCCTCGGATTACGAAAGGCACGCCAGCCAATCTACATCCTCAGGTCTAAGAAGAATGAACAGGGGCAACTGTTGTACCCCAAAATTTTCCCTCCCATATTCTTCAAGATTTGCCAAGATCAAGGTTCAAAATCTCTCAAGGGTTGCACAGTCCAATTGCCTCCTAACACAGTCAAAATTGGGGTTTTGGTTCTTGCAAAGAAATTGAGGTTTCCAAGGGTCCAATCATGTCCCACATGCCCATATACATTGTCAAGCATTCATATGCCAAGTGTCAAGACTCACAACATTAAATGGCACAGTAAAAAACCCTAATTGTTCCACAGTCAACTGCAGGGGCAAAATGGTCATTTGACAGTCAAAAGTCAAAATTTTTGCTCAACATCTTATTTTGAAGCCACAAACATCATTTGATCAATTCTTGATCATGATTCTCAAAGCATGGCTCAAAAAGTCTCAAGATGCAAAAATTTCTATTTTTGGACAGCTGAAAAGTCAACTGCAAATTGACCAGGGCATAACTTCTTCATGGTTTATCAGAAAAATCCCATCCAAAGCTCATTTTGAAGAGGATGACATTTCCTACAACTCATCTTCACACTCCAAGTCCAAGAAATGTTCTCACAAAAAGTTATCAATTTCAACATTATAGGTCATTTTCAAAAGTCAACAAAAAGGAACTTTAAGTCAAAGACCATAACTTGAGATTGGTAAATTAAAATGACATGGGACCAAAGGCATTGGTTAGAGGACTTCAATACCTTTCCAAAATGTCCAAGAACATGTTCATAGCTTCAAAATTGAGCAAGATATGCCTTGGAGAAGTTGGAAAATATTTGGGAATTTTGAAAAGTCAACTTTGCTTCAAAAGCTTCAAAATTGCTAATGGGCCACAAATTCTTCCATGAATCATTACCCAAAGCATATGCACGACCCATTGACCTCAAAGGGATTTATTTTCTTATTTTTGATTAATTATTTGAATTTTTATTATTATTATTATTAATTCATTTAATTAAATTTAATTATGAGAATAATATTAAACAATGGTTTTAAATCTTTTTTGTGCAGCAAATATGTCCATTATGAGCTAAATATTTCGTGCATCAATCAACAAGGCCAAATCTTCCATAATTGGCATGATTTTCATGGCAAAAAGATTGGAAAAGATATGGAGAAAATCAAAGATTGAAAACATTAATACATGGACTTTGGGCTTGGTTTTTTAACCTAATTTGCTTCATGTACAAAGGGATAACATAACCCTATTCCAATACAGACGAAAGATTGCTCAGAAGCTGCATAACAAAATTGCAAATTTTCATCAAAAGTTGAAAACTGAATTCATAGTTACAGGATGATTCAAGGCTTGAAAAGGATCCTAACGCACTCCTGACATTGCTAGGAGTCGATTGCAATCAAGAACAGGTCCATAGACTCCAAGAATTGGTAGAACCGAATTACACCTTTCATGAACATGTCCATTATCGTTTTTCAATTTACATGCATTATTCATGAGTTTAATTGTTGATTCTTGCTAATATTGATGTTCTGAAGCTATTGGTCATATTTAATTGTCCTAACAATGCTTGAAACGGGATTTGCCATTAACGCTTTCTAGGGTTTCAGAAGCTTCGAATTAGGGGTTTCTTCATATGGAAAAATTAGACCTTCAAACTGGTGCCATTAAACTCGTTGCAACAAGACGAAGCTATTAATAACCTCGCGTCCTTTTTATATTTGTCCATCTGCTAATCGCTATTTTTTCTGGTTGAGTTTAGTGGGGGTTTAAAACCCCCGCTATTTGTTTATGTTGCAGGCATAAAAACGAAGAAGACGCATGTGTGTCATCTGATGGTTGGACAATTCAAATACTGGCGCGTGATTTTGGTTCATACCATTAACGCTTTGTTTTCTATTATAATAATTACGTTCCACTAACATTACAAAGAAACGCGTTGGCTCAACTGGTGGCTGAGGTGTCCTGCAGGTACTGGGACCTGGGTTCGATTCCCAGGTCCCCCCAAACGTTTAATAATTTTTGTTGTAACATGTTCATGTGCAGCATGCTCTCAACGTCCTACCATGCACACACACGCCCAGGCTTGCCACATATTCATGATGATCCATCTGAAGGCTACAAAAGGAGGTTCATCGTGTACACTCAGTCAACCACATGCATTCAAACTGGAAAAGACAACAAGGCTTTGATTTCAGTGGGCCAAATTACTTCACTAAAACCTCCTAAATGGGCCAGACACCCCCCAATGTTTGTATTCTTTTTTTTAATTTCCTTTTCTTTTCTTTTTAATTGTTTAAATTGTTTTAATTATTTTATTCATCCAAAATATTTTTTCCATAATATAAAATACAAAAAAAATCAAAAATGTTTATTTTATTAATATTAATTTCACCATTAATTTATTTTGTAAATAAACTTTAAACCATTAATTTAGTAAAATTAGGTTTTCAATTTTAATCATTTCTTAAATAAATAAAATAGGTAGAATTAGGGTTTTTAACCTTTTCATCTTTTTTAAATAAATAATTTTCTCATCATTATTATCATTATTAATTACTAAATATTTTGTAAATAAACATGTAATTTAATTAATTAGTGTAAATTAGGTTAAACTTTAATATTTTCTTAATAGTTAAAAATAACTTAGAATTAGGGTTTCTCTTCAATTTTAATTTCTTTATCTCATAAATACAAAAAACATAAAAACAATTTCTTTTCTTAATTAAATAATTAATTAGCTTTTAATTTCAATTTAATTTCAAAAGGGTCCCACGCCCTCGAACGTTCTATTTTTATTCTTTTCGCACGTTATTCTATTTTCTTTCAAATATTATGTAACTGCTCAAGGCTTGTAATAGTAATTAGGTCTTTTACTTTCCGCATTTTTATTCAAACGGGTCTTTGTAATTTGGCGATGTATAGACCCGCGCCTTGTAATAGCGTAGGATTTTACTTTCCACATTTAAATTTCCGCACTTTTAAATTCTAAACTTTGCATGGAAGAATGTATGGATAATTAAAAACAAGCGTAGCTCACGAAAGCCTGATCAAAGATAAATATTAACATGAAAATAACATACAAATTCACACACCACTTCTAGGGTACGCCTCACTGTTGCCTTACCTTCGAAACGTGGTCGTCGAGTATAGGACGTTTTAGTAAGTCCTTATGTCCATGACATGATCCAGTTGCCTCGGAATAGTTGCCTCGAAACGGTTGCCTCGGATTAAAAAAGGATCAATGGCATAAGGGTAGCTTCTAAGGTGTCCTACTGTTGCTCTGATGACCACACTGTCCCTACAAACAAATTGACCCGAACACCTCCAACGGTGGTGCTACCTACCTCTCAATGGTGGGATGGCACTACCTTAAGGACATTTACACAGCCTAATTCCTTAGGGTAGGTAGATGACTCATGGATACTTGCTCTTTTCAAAAAACAAACAAAAACCTTTTCACACCGACACTTTCAAAAAGCTTTCAAAACAATTTTTCAAACACTCTTGAGGACAGATACAAGAGTTACTTAGAAATTTTTTAAACGAAACTTTTTCAAAACCCACTCACACTTGAAAAGCAAACACTTTTGGAAACACAATGAGCAAGTATCTAAGAGCCCATGGATAACCATGGATAAAAAGGGTGCTAACACCTTCCCTTTCTATAAATCTACCTCCCGAACCGAGAAACTATCTCATAAGGAATTTTGCTGTGCTTTTGTCTTGTCCATATTGGAGAAAATAAAAGACGGTGGCGACTCTTGCTTCCGCGATATTTCGCGAACCAGCGTTAAACAGTCAGTTCCAGATCCACTGATCACAATGTCGAAAGAATTTTGGGCAGAAGCAGTATAATGTGTTGTTTATGTTCAGAATAGATGTTCACATTCGAAGTTAGAATATAAAACACCACAAGAAGCATGGAGTGGACAAAAGCCAATAGTTTCTCATCTCAAAGTATTTGGTAGTGTAGCTTATGCACATGTATCAGATCAACAAAGAACAAAACTTGAAGACAAAAGTCAGAAGTACATATTCATTGGATATGATGAGAAAACAAAAGGGTACAAGTTATTCGATCCTATAAGCAAGAAAGTGATTGTGAGTAGAGACCTTCGAATAAACGAAGCAAGCAAGTGGGACTAGAACAATTTGACAGAGGTTATTGACGCAGTCGAAGAAAAAACTATAGCTGTACCAACAAGTATTTCAACAGAACATGAAGATACTGAAGATGAAGATGAACCTCTACAACCCAGAATGCGAAGTTTGCAAGATTTATATGATTCTACAAGTGAGGTGCATCTTGTGTGCCTCTTGGAAGATGCAGAAGACATCAGTGTCGAAGAAGCTTTACGAGACAAGAAGTGGAAAAGTGCCATGGACGAAGAGATTAGAGCAATCGAATGCAACAACACTTGGGAGCTAGTCAAATTGTCAAAAGGTAGTCAACCCATTGGTATAAAGTGGGTATTCAAGAAAAAGATGAATGCTCAAGGAGAAATCGAAAGATTCAAAGCACGAGTTATTGCGAAGGGATACAAACAGAAAGCAGGAATTGACTATGACGAAGTGTTTGCACCTGTTGCAAGAATGGAGACAATTTGATTGCTCATTTCTCAAGCTGCTCACTTCTAATGCCCAATATTTCAAATGGATGTCAAAACAACATTTTTGAATGGTGTGCTCGAAGAAGAAATCTATGTCAAACAACCACTTGGGTATATGAGAATTGGAGAAGAGAAGAAGGTGCTGAAATTGAAGAAAGTGTTGTATGGGCTGAAGCAAGCACCAAGGGCATGTAACACACACATTGACACATATTTCAAAGATAATGGATTCGAGCAATGTCCTTATGAACCTGCCCTCTATGTGAAGAAAAATGAAAGTAATGTATTACTTGTTGCTCTCTATATTGATGACCTTATTTTTTCTAGGCAGTGATGTTCAGATGATAGAAGATTTCAAGAGCACCATGACAAGCGAATTCGAAATGACAGACTTAGGTCTGATGAAATTCTTTCTTGGTCTGGAGGTTCGACAAGAAGAAACTGAAATCTTTATCTCACAAGAAAAAAATTCAAAGGAAATCCTGGAAAAATATAAGATGAAGAACTGCAATCCAACTTCGACGCCAATGGAACCAGGTGCAAAACTGTCAAAGTTTGATGGAGGAGAACGGGTCGAAGGAAGCAAATATCTAAGCTTGATAGGTAGTCTTCGATATCTCACATGCACAAGGCCAAACATTTCACTAAGTGTTGGTATTGTAAGTCGATTCATGGATGAGCCAGTAGACACATTGGAAGGCACTAAAACAAATTCTAAGATACATCCAAGGAATAATGTCACTTGGAATGTTTTATTTAAAAACAGAAGACTACAAGTTAGTTGGTAATTCTGACAGTGACTGGTATGGAGATACAGACGATCAAAAGAGCACTTCTGGATATGTGTTCTTCATGGGAAACACAATTTTTACTTGGCTTTCAAAAAAGCAACCTATAGTAACACTTTCGATGTATGAAGTTGAATATGTGGCAGCTTCCTAGTGCATTTGTCATGCAGTATGGCTCATAAGGTTGATAAGCAAAATGAAGCTAAAACAGAAAGGTCCAACAATAATACAAGTGGACAACAAATCAACAATCGAACTGGCAAAGAATCCAGTGAATCATGAACAAAGCAAACACATTGACATTCAATTCCACTTTATTCGAGAACATGTGAAGGAAGAAAGTGTCGAATTGAGGCATGTAGCAAGCAAGACTCAAGCAGAAGATATTTTCACAAAACCACTATCGAAAGAGATCTTCGACAGAGGCAAGAAGATGATAGGCATGCTGAATGAAAGAAATATTTAAGTTTACAGAGGAGTTTTGTTGAGTAAACTTTAATGTCATTAGTAGTGAGTTTTCTTATTAAATAAGGTAGTAGGAAGGTTAAGAATTAGTAGATTATGATAGTTTTTATTAATAGCAGTTATCTTTCTTAGAATTGTAGAAGTTATTAATTCATTCGAAGTCTGCTCATGTTCTAACACACATAGTCACATGAGAGAATGTCATGCTACGGTTGATTTGTAATTTAAGAATTTTAATTTGTTGCTCAACTTTAACTTTAAATTTGTTGTTCATCTTGCAGAAAGTGAGGCCTGGTTCATTGATTCTTTTGAGGAATGGAGAAAAGCCAAAAATCTAAGCAATTTCACACTATTTAGACATTCTTTTGGTTTGAAAAAGAAGAAACTCCCATACATTTACTATATTTTCATATTTATGTTCTAGTTATTAAAACAATAGCATATATATAAAACAAAAAAACAAAAACACAAAAACAAAAACAAGAAAATAAAATATTGTGATTCTAATAGCACTGTTTAATCCTTTTGAATACACTCCGCCAAAACACAACAAATATTTTTCATGAATAATAATATTTTACGAACTGTTTTGCCCTTAAATTCTTTTCTTCTTCTTTATTGCTGATCATGAATTAAATACATCATATTTTAAAAATATAATGCATTCTCTATTATGTGTCTTTTGTCCTACTGATTCGATCCATAATACTGTTTAAAACATGATTTCTTCTAATCATATCCTCCTTAAAGAGAAAAAGTATGAAAGAAAAAAAAATAAATGAAGAGAAAAGAAAAAATTAATAAAGAAAATGAAAAAGATTTGTCACTAGCATTAGATTTGGTAGAGTTTTAAAATATTCTTTCTTAGATTTTCATTTTCTCATAGCAGTCCAAGAAAGTATTAAAATAGAAGTTATGAAAGCTTACCAATTTAATCAAGAAAATCGCAGTTGTTCATCAAACAAGGCCGTTGATAATAAATAATTGTTTGGACTTCGGTTGCATGAGATAATATGGAGAAAAGTGTGGCATAGAGCAAGATTCAGCATTGAAGACAAATGTAAAGGAAGAAAATAAAAAGGAATGAATAAGAGATTTTGGGATTTGCTTATGTGAATTCAGACTATAAATTACTCTTCTCTCTTTAACTTTTTATTATTATTTTTCTATTTTTAACTGTGAGAGTAGTTGTGTGTAGTTGTTGAAGGTTAGGTTGAGTGATGATGCGTGTTTAAGAGGGTCACATGCCACTGCAAAATGTGACATTTTGCTATATAAGGCTAGCTAATGGATACTAGTACACATTTTAAAAAGTTTCTCATAATAAACTTACAATGATGATACTTGGTAAGAAACATTTAATTCAATTGCAAAATCAGAAGCAACAACGACTCTTTAAGGAGTATCCAAGGTTATAATTGATTTTATTCATTTATTTTTATTTATATATGGTTAATTCATATATTGTTCAGATTATGTAGAAATTAAAGCATCAACTATTTTCTTTTTTCTTTTTATTTTTATTTTTCAAATTCAAATATTTGAGTTGATATTACTTTAAAACAAAAATAAAGAATTTTTTAATAAACAATGTAAAAAATAAAATTGATATTAATGATATTATAACACGTATTTGTTAAAGTCATCATAATCAGTACTTTAGAATGATTGAAGTATTAGACTGTGTCTTTTGTTCGATCGCATGCTTCAATATTTAAGGGTCTTGACAATTTCAATCAAGTGTATTTTTGATACGACGACAAAGACAATTTAACTTATTTATTCGTAAAATAATAACCACAATATCACTCATCATGAATACGATATGTTAATTCTATATTATGTTTTACATAGATCAGTATTAGTGTTCAAAACTTATTATTATTATTATTATTATTATTATTATTATTATTATTATTATTATTATTATTATTATTATTATTATTAGGCTAAAACATCTTCGAATAATCATATTTACAACACAAACCTGTTTTATAAAATCAAAATTTACAATTGATTATTGTCCATGAAATATTTCTTATATTCTTTTAGTTGCACAAAATCAATTATGTGATAATAATTTTAAAGAAAATATTTTTAAAAATGACTCCCGATTAATAACACATTTCCTGTACTTGGTTGGCCATTAAACAAATGATCCCAAGATGTAACGTTTAATCAACACTACCACCAACTTCGTGGACTATTCTTCGTGCAAAGCGTAGCAAAAAATGATATGTCATCATAATCAACCATCGATATTATCATTTTCATACCACAAACTTCGTGGATTAGTCGTTTGTGTAGAGCGTGGCATAAAAATGATATGTCATCCTAATCAACCATCGATACTGATCTTATCTGATCAGACTTGGACCGTCACGACTGACTTCGAGCTGAAGTTTGAACGAAATGGGGGGGGGGGTACCTGCAAGGCACTCCGATGCTAAAGTGAGTGGTAGTACGAGCAGGCAAAAAGTGTGTATATGGGTAAGAGAATGAATACCTGACCCTCTTGGAACAGAGGGTATTTATAACCCCAAGCGCTGGGCCAAGGTCTCTTCATTGGGCCGACCAAAATTGGCCCAATAAAGGAACTGTCAGGTTCTACGTGTGTAGTGGGGACCCGCACGTGGTCTCCTTCCTGGATGCTCTGCGAGAAGTACGGACGGACGAGGACGCGGTCTTTTCGGAGTTCAGGTGATGGTGTAACGGTTACAGTATGCCCTACGAGGAGGGTGCTCGAGCTGGACTCGAGCTGAATTGTATGTGGTCGAGGACGTTGCATCCGCGGGCAGTGGCGGGCACAGCTGTAGCTTCTGGTCGGCGCGCCACCTGTAGAGCCGTTTGGATTGGGCCTTCATTCTTGCTCTTGGGCCAACCTGGGCCCAGTCCAGAATAGGAGCCCCCCAAGTCGTGTCTCCTGGAGAAGGAATTATGACTTGATCTCAGCTCGCCTTTGTCATGGGACCTAATGCTCGGCCAGGAGATTTGGTTCCCCGTGGTTGCTTGAGGAGCTTCCCCTGTGTCGCGTTCGTGAGATAATTCCTTTCGAGGAGTGCTCGGGAGACTCTCGACGGGCTGTGTTCGTTGAGTACACGAGGCAACCCTTGGGAACCGTGACGCCACCCTATTGAAGATAGAGCCATCATTGCCTAGGGGAGCTATGCGTCGAGGAGGGGAAGTTCGTGGTTCCCCGGGGTGACGTTTCGTATTCCACGTCATTACTATAAATAGGATCCTTGGGTCCCATAATATGTTTTTCCTCTTCGCGCTTCTCCTCCTTCCTCTGCCTTTGCTGCTGCTATTTTTCCAGATTTTCATAGGACCGCCGTGCTTTTCGCCGTCGATTTTCTTCTCCGCCGCCGTACCTCTTTCCTGATTTCAAGTAAGCGTCTCATCCCTCATGTTTTTTCTTTGTGGTAGATGATTTTTCCATTATTTGTATGTTAGAAAATCTGCGTCTGGGATTAGCCCTGGTACAATCGTATTTTTGCCCGGCATATCCATGTTTATGCCCGGTAAACGCATGTTTGTGCCCGGTAAACGTACAGTTTAGGCATGTGACTCGCAATGTTGCCCGGGATCTTCATGATTCAGGGCGCCTAACTCGTGATATTGACCGGTAAACTCATAGTTCTAGGTTTAGGATTCATGATATTGCTCGTCATATCCATAGCTTAGGTCGACGTACTCGTGACTGGCTGGGATGTTGGCCCATTTAGGCAGTATGTAGGACGACTTGTCGTGGCATCTTGGCGTCGGGGAGGTGATACCAGACTTTTGTTCGAATCCTCAACGTTTTAATCGTGTGTGGAGTGTGACTCAGCTTGTCGTGCCCTTCTTCCCGTCAGTTATGGCGAGCGTATGGATTTGCTCCCCAATTGACCGGTTTCCTGTGCTTTGCAGGTAACAATGGCTGATGAACCGTGTTCCTCGGGGCGCAACGAGGTGGAAGACCAAAGCACCGATGAAAATGTGAATCTGATCGATACCATTGACGATCCTTTGCTAGAGTGGGTGGGCGCCGAGCCCAGAGGGATTGCTTCTGCTTATAGTCGGCATGGTCGGAGCGCGTATACTATCGTCGAGCAGGGCGGTAGTTAGCCCGACTTTCAGAAATTTTTTGTCGTCACCAGACTGTCTCTTAACGCGCGAATCTGTTCGGAGTTCCCCGAGTACGAGTTTCCTATGTATGAGATCGCGTTTAAGGACCTTGGCCTAAAGCTCCCCTTTAGTGATTTTCAGGTCGGGGTCTTCAGTCATTTGGAGCTGGCCCCCTCGCAGCTTCACCCTAACTCGATTGCTTTTCTTCGGGCATTCGAACTGACGTGTCGCTTTTTAAGGATTAGGGCGACCATACCTCTTTTCTTCAGAGTCTTCCATTTACAGCGCCAGTCTCGGGGAGGTAGGCACAGTTGGGTTTCCCTGAAATAGTCGAAGAGGCTGTTCAGGATGAATATGGATTCTGTCCGGGGGTTCAAGGACAAATGGTACATTGTGCGGCCGGTCACTAAAACTGCTCTAGAGTCTGTATACGAGGAAGAAACTATGGTAACCGATGATCACGGGGAGGCTCTTCTGGACGATGAGGGTCGCCCGGTGTTGAGGCGTGTAGCTAAGTTTCCCTTGCATTGGAGCTCGCGCCACTACGAGCATGGCACCGAGCATTACCATACGCCCGCGGGCGAGATGAGCACCGAAGATGAGGAGGCCTATGGTACCCTCTGCAGATATGTCGACAGTTTCTTCCTTGCCCGGTGGGCCACAAGGGAGGGAAAGGATATTCTCGACGAAGATAGTTACCCGACCTTTGAGGCCCGACCTATAGATACAAAGGCGCTTGTGGAGTGTCAGTCCTACGGGCAGGCCGCGAACCTGCTAGGTTATTTTTTGTCTTATAGTCTTGTTCGAATTTCTTCGTTTGTTACTTGCTCGTAACTAACCCGGGATTCTTTTATGCAGGTCACATGGCTGGACGAAAGGAGAGGCTTCTAAAGTTGACACAGGATAAGAAAGTCAACAAAAGAGTGGTGCGAGCTCCTCAGGCGACGAGGATGGGCCCTCCAACTAGGTCAGGTGATGCTTCTGGAGGGTCCCCGGACGCTCAGGATGTCGAGCAGCATGTTGATCTGATACCGAGGAACAGGAACCGGGTAGAGAGCCAGCCGGAAGTTGGCGAGGAGTCTGGCGCGGTGAGGTCCTTTGGGTTGCCCCCCTGTTTTAAAGAGGAGGGTTTCTTCGAGGGGTTTCCCTTGTCTGTAAGCGCCGATAAAGCTGATACCATTAGGCGGCTAAGTAAAGAAAGCCGGAGAAAGCATCTGGCCGCCAACATGGTCGGGATGGTCAATATGGCCGAGATGGCCGTTGTCCTGGCTGAGGAGGAGGCAGACTCCGACCGCGTCAAAGAGCTGGAGTAGGAGAAAGCTGCCCTGGCCGCGAGCTCTCGAAAGTTGAAGGCTGCCCTGGAGCGCTCTGAGGAGATTTTCCGTGAGCAAGCCGAGCTGCTGGCCGCGGAGAAGGAGAACTCGGGGAAGGTTGCCGAGGAGAGGGACTACTTTCGGCTGGACCTGGAACGCATGGAAACCGACAACGGGCGTCTCTCCAAAGAGGTCGAGGATCTGAAGGCCGCCATGCTTCCCGCCGAAGATGAGTCGGAGGAGACAACCCCCTTGAGGAGTCTCTCGGAATTGGTCGCTCGTATTCAACTCCTCGAGACGGACTGTGTTGGCGCCTTGGCGGATGGCTTTGAGGCCGCGGTTAACCAGCTCACTTTGTTGAATCCTGGTTTGAATACCGAAGGGGCGAGTTTTATGTCCCAGATCATCGACGGCCAGGTCGTGCCTCCGTCCAAATCTCCTGTCGTGGATGCTGGTAGCCCCGGGGAAGTCTAGCTTGTGGAACTATGGTCGGGCCTGCGCGCCTGTTTATTGGTATTTGATTTTGGGGCCTGTGTGCCCGTGCAGATTTTTTGGGCCTGCGTGCCCGTTCTTGTAATTTCCGAACATCGCCGACCTTCTTGGTCGGTTTATTTCTACTTTTTTTTTGCTCACGAGCTTTTTGAATGAACGTTGGTTTCGACCTTAATTGTTTTGCCCGTGTTTATGTTTTTATATTTTGTGATAAAATTTGCCTAAGTTATGTCCCCGAGTCTCGCCTGTGCTCGGCTTTTACTTTGCGGCGACATTCGCCTAAGTGTTTTCCTTGGGCCATACTCGTGCTTGGCTTTCCATTTTATGGCGAAATTTGTCTAAGTGTTTTCCTCGAGTGGAGATTCTTTCAACCCATTTGGTGGTCCGGCGAATTTAGAAATGCATCGGGCGTGCAGAGTAAAGCTGCTTGCTCGGGCGTATGACCCAGATTGGGGTTACTTGCCCGTGGTGTGAACTGCCCATCGCGAGATGGGTGTTCTGCCATATGGGTACTTCGACGGTGGAGCTCGATTGAGGGGTCCATGTCGGACACTGTCGTTCATGCTCGTTGGACTGGACGATGTTATGTCATTTAGGCGTAGATCGGGCCCGTACCTTGGCCTTTCTACGTGGTCGAGACGTTTTTGTCCGTTGACTGGATGTGGATGTCCGACGACGAGAGTCCTTGGTGTTTAAGGGTTCTTAACTATAGTACTGCTTCAGCTTAGCAGCGTTCCAGGGTCGGAGCAGTGGTTCTCCGTCTAGTTGCTCGAGGTAATATGCCCCGGTACCTGTGGTTCCGTGGACACGATAAGGCCCTTCCCAGTTCGCGGCCAATTTCCCTTCGCGGGAGTCTTTCTGGTTTCTTCGTGTTGTACCCCAAAATTTGCCCTCCCATATTCTTCAATGTTTATCAGGAAGCATCTTCAAATGGTTCAAGATTTCTCAAGGGATTGCACAGTTCAAATGCCTCCTAAGCCAGTCAAAATTAGGGTTTGGTTTCTTTCAGGGAATTTGAGGTTTTCAGTGGTCCAATCAAGTCCCATGGGCCTATATACATTGCCAAGCATCTACATGTCAAGTCTCAAGACTCACAGAGGCAAGTTGCACAGTCAAAAGCCCTATTTGGTTCACAATCAACTACAGGGGTAAAATGGTCATTTTGCAGTCAAAATTCAAAATTTTTGATCAACATCTTATTTTGAAACCACAATCATCATTTGATCAAGTCTTGATCATGATTCCACAAGAATGGCTCAAAAATCATCAAAGATGCAAAAGTTGCTATTTTTGGACAGTTGAAAAGTCAACTGTAACTTGACCAGGGCATAACTTTTTCATGGTTCATCAGAAAAATCCCATCCAATGCTCATCTTGAGGGGAATGACATTTCCTACAACTCATCTTCACATTCCAAGTCCAAGAAATGCTCTCACAAAAAGTTATCAATTTCTACATTATAGGTCAATTTCAAAAGTCAACAAAAAGGCATTTTAAGTCAAAGACCATAACTTGAGATTTATAAATCAAAATGACATGGGACCAAAGGAATTGGTTAGAGGACTTCAAGACCTTTCCAAAATGTCCAAGAACATGTTCATATAATCAAAATTGAGCAAGATATGCATTGGAGAAGTTGGGAAATTTTCATGAATTTGCAAAAGTCAACTTTGCTTAAAACACCTTGTTTTTGCTAATGGGCCTCAAATTTCTTCTTGAAACCTTATCCAAGGCCTATGCACGACCCATTGAGCTCAAATTGATTTATTTTCTTATTTTTAATTAATTAATTGAATTTTTTATTAATATTAACTCATTTAATTGATTTAAAATGTAGAAAATATAAAGATATGGTTTTCAAATCTTTTTATGAAGCAAATAGGCTCAAGGCAAGCTGGAAAATTCGTGTGCCAATCAAAGATGTCAAAAAATCCAAAATTGGCAAGATTTTTCAATCAAAAAGAGGCAAAAAGATTTGATTGGAAATCAAATATTGAAACATCAATGCAATGGATCTTTGGGCCAAGACTTGACCTAATTCCCTTCCAATACATATGCACAACCTAACCCTAATGTTGTTCACGTGAGATTGCTGCAAGAAAGCCATAACCAACTTTTAAAAATTCAAGAGAAAAGTCAAAATTGTTCTCTCACTTCCTGGCCAATGGAATACTTTTAATTGTTTCTAACACACTGCATAGGTCCCCAGGAACGTGTAGGGATCAAAACCACGTACTAGAACTCAAGGAAACGCCAAGAACAGTCGTACGGTTTGCACAATTTTCTCAGAATCGAAATTCATTGTTCATGCATCTTTAACACGATTTGTTGTTTGTTTTGTATTGTATGAGTCCACAGGAAGCTAATGGTGTGCTTTAATTTCATTGAAATGCCCTGAAACAGAAATTGCCATTGAAGAAATCTAGGGTTTCCAAGCTTCCAAATTGGGGCTTTGTGATATAGGAAAAATTAGAGACTCTAAAGCCCATGGTTGAATTCGTCAAGGCCAGACGAATCGAACACCGTGCTCGCGAAATATTTATGAGCAGCAAGGAGCTAATCGCTATTTTTCATGCTTGCAGGTTGTGGGGGTTAAAAACCCCCGCTATCTAATATATTTTTTGCAGGTTTAGGGAAGAAGATGATGATGTGGTGAAGCGCCATTGGCTCATTCAAAACATGCGCGCTTCTTTTTTCTGTTTCAACATGTGACTTGTTTTTTCTTATATTATATTTGTTTCTTATTTCATTAACGAAAGCGTTCAAGTGGCTGAGTGGTTGGAGAGGTGGCTGTGAAACATTGGGACCTGGGTTCGATTCCCAGGTCCACCCAAAACTTGTTTCTATTTTTTCTAGTGTATTCTCATGCAGGCATTTAAACGTGTTCCATCATACACCCTTCTCATCCAAGCGCCAGGTGGCTGGCAAGGCAGATCCAAAGGCCAACAGATGACGAACTCCATGTTCCCAGTCAACAAGCGTTCTGGACAATTGCAAGAAGTCAATGGACTGAAGGGCTTCTTGGGCCTCAAAATTGCTCCAACACCTCCTATAGGGCCCAACACCCCCCTGGTTTATTATTCTTTTTATTTTCTTTTCCTTTTATTTTTCTTTTACTAATTAATATTCTTAATTACTATTATTATTATTATTAACTAACAAATAATTATTTTCATAATTAATTCAGAAAACAATATTTTCTAATTATTATTTTTATTTATTAATTTTCACTATAAATTATTATTTTGTAAATAAATTCTAATTAATTAGTTTAGTTGTTTAATTAGGACAATTTTAATCTTTTTCATAATAAATAAAATCAATCTAGAATTAGGTTTTTCTTTTGACTTTTAATTTCTTTTTATTTATTTCATTAAAACTTAAAAAAACACAAAAATACATTTCTTTTTCTTTTTAATTAATTAATTAGTAATATAGGTTAAATATTAATGCAAAAGGACAAAATTACTTTCTTTTCTCAAAAGGGTAAAAACCCTAAGACGTTCTCGATTTAATTTCTTTTGCGCTTTAATTCTTTTTTATCATATTGATGTAACTGTTTCCGAGGATGTAATAGTTAATTAGGATTTTACCGCTTTCTTTACTTTTCTCGCATTTATTTTCCAAACGGGTTATGTTTTTGGCGATGTATAGACCCGCGCCTTGTAATAGCGTAGATTCAACTTTCCGCACTTTATTTTCCACACAATTATTAACTGCTAAAAATGCATGAAAGACTTGTATGAAAAATAAAATCAAAGCGTAGCTCACAAATAACATGTACAAGATAATCTTAACTGAATTTAAAACACATGCACATGCTACTCCTAGGGTACGCCTCTAATGGTTGCCTCGAGGTGGTCGTCAAGTATAGGGTGTTTTAGAGGTCGCCCTTCTGGCTAAAGATCCAGTTGCATCGAAACGGTTGCCTCGGATAAAAAGGATCTAGGACATTAGGATTACCGCTAAGGTGTCCTACCATTGCTCTGGTGACCACATTGTCCCTCATAATCGAATTGACCCGAATACCTCCAACGACGGTGCTACCTACTTCTCAATAGTGGGATAGTACTGTCTAAAGGACTCTTACACAACCTAATTCCTTAGAGTAGGTAGATTTCTCCTGGGTACTTGCTCTTCCAAAAATAAAACAAAAACATCTTTTTGCACTTACACTTTCAAAAAGTTTTCAAACAAATATTTCATACACTCTTGTGGACAGATACAAGAGTTACCTAGAAATTTTTCAAACGAAACTTTTTCAAAACCCACATACACTTGAAAAGCAAACAATTTTTGAAAACATAAGAGCAAGTACCTAAGAGCCCGTGGATAACCACAGATAGAAAGGGTGCTAACACCTTCCCTTTCTATAAATCTACCTCCCGAACCGAGAAACATTCTCGAAAAGGAATTTTGCTGTGCTTTTGTCCTTTCCATGTTGCAGAACATAAAATACGGTGGCGACTCTTGCTTACCGCGACATTTCGCGAACCAGCTTAAAAAACAGTCAGTTCTATTTCCACCGGTCACAGAACTGGCGACTCTGCTGGGGAAACTTTGTATAAAAGTGAGGTGTACCTTAGGATTAGACCACTCTTGTTTTCAATTGCTTGATTTGTTTGCTTTAATATTGTGGGCTTGCATCGGAAGTTTCATAGATCCTAACCCGGATCTGGGGAATACCCTTTAGGTAGCATAAGCTGTGAGGGACCTGTCCGGCGTAGACCGATACGGGTGAAGCAGTGGCTACGTTGGTGTGACACCTTGGTCTGTACCGATATCCCTTGTGTTGCAACGAGGAGAATATGGGTCTTCTGAGGAGTCATTAAGCACCAACCGACCTTAGAACCCTAAATTGACCCAACTCGGCCATAGAACAGTAGCAGTATGCTACACTCATTGAGGCTAAACTCTCGCGATGGTTCTGGCCGCAAGAAAAGATTGTGATGCTGGAGTTATGACCGATTGAGGTTAGTCAGTGAGTGATATTGAGATCCTCTAGAACCCGGTTACTATTTTCTAGGACAGGTCTTAACCAACGGAACTGAAAGAGGGTAGTACCAAAACTTCATGCTGGCCTAAACTCTAAGGGCTTTCTGGTGTGACTTGTGTGCCTTAAAACTTGACTACTTGCATACTTGTCATCTGACACACGAGTTTATTGCAGGTTTTGTTAACAGTCCTTAATCTGGGCTCATAACAGGGTTTACTTACATCACTCCACGCATAGCATAACATCATACCATCATACCATTGCATACATCCCGCATAAGGACTAACCCATTTCAAGGATCTCAAGGGTCTGTGATGCAGGTCATGATGAACCAACTGCCTAACAAGGGGCAAAGGGGATTTATTTTCCTCTAACCAAGGTTGTCAGGGGCTATGACCCACTCGATATGGTGAGCCTAGACTCTTGAAGAAGGACTCTCAACAACATGAAGTTCCTTCCATCAAGCTACTAGATTCAAGTTCTAACAATTTTCTTGTCTACCCCGCGAGATCCTTGAAAACATTGCATATATATACATACATATCATTGCATTACAGGTACCCTTTTTACAGGTCACTTACCTTCTTCGCTGTTTATTTCAGCAATCATCATGAATCTTGAACCATCCACTGAACAAGCTATCAAGGCCCTCCAGGCCCAGAATGCCCAGTTCTAGGAGTTGGTTATGAGCCTAGCCCAGGGTCAACAGGATCTGAAGACTCTGATTCTGAAAGAGAGGAAGAAAAAGAAGATGACTGTGCTGTTTAACCCTAGACGCAGATCTGGGAATGGATTACAGAATGAGGCTGAGCTGACTACCTCATCTATAGGCAAAGGCAGTCCCCAAGGGGGAAGGATTCCTAGTCCCGTGGTCTCCGACAACGAGACAGATTTCAATGATGAACAGTACCCTCCAGCTGAGGACAAGTACAAACAGCTGGAAGACCGTTTGAGCGCCATGGAAATACAGAGGGTTCCCGGCCTGGACTTCGAAGATCTAGGTATGTCTTCTGGGGTAGTGATTCCCCACAAGTTCAAAGCACCTACCTTTGCAAAGTACGACAAAGCTTCCTGTCCTAAGCTGCATCTTAGATCATATGTAAGGAAGATCCAACCTTACACTGCAGACAAGAACTTATGGATCCATTTCTTCCAAGAAAGTCTTTCAGGGACTCAACTCGAATGGTTCTATCAGCTGGATGGAGCCAGTATTCGTAACTGGGAGGACTTGGCTACTGCATTCTACAAGCAGTATCAGTACAATTCCGACCTCGCTCCTACGCGTACCCAACTCCAGGGTATGTCACTAGGGACGGGTGAAGGATTCAAGGAATATGCGCAAAAGTGGAGAGACCTTGCTGGAAGGGTGTAGCCACCTTTGACTGACCGGGAACTCGTTGACATATTCTTGGGGACCCTGTCTGGTCCGTTCTTCAACCATCTGATTGGGAATTCTTCTGCTGGGTTTACAGATCTGCTCTTGACTGGTGAGAGGATAGAAGCTGGTATCAAGTCTGGGAAGATACAGAAAGGTGACTCTTCGAACACTGAGAAGAAACCATTCAAGAAAGAATCTAGTGCTGTCTATGGTTCAAAAGGGCAGAATAGGTCCGAGCACCGCCAAGCTGTCAACGCGGTAGTTATTTCAAAACCGGCCAGTGCTCCTCCAAATCGCAACCAACAAAGGGAAGAGAGACCTAAAAGGCAGTTCACTCCCCTCAGCATGACCTTGTCCCAGGTATTGCCACAGTTGCTGGAGACCAATCTGGTAACTCTAAGGGATCCTCCTAAGAATCCCAACAAGACACCTTCAAGGTATAACCCCAACGCCCGTTGCGCTTATCATTCTGACAGCCCGGGGCATGCTATAGATGATTGTTGGACTCTGAGGAACAAGGTTCAGGATCTAATCGATGCAAAGGAGGTCCAGTTCGAAGCGCCCGAGGCTCCCAATGTGATCACTGCTCCCTTGCCAAAACATGGCTAGGATTGAAAAACTTTTGTTCATTCGAATGTTCAAGTTGTATTTTTCTTTGTTTGTTCAAACATTTTATTCATGTTAAACGTTGTTATTTCATTAATGCATTACACGTGTCTGTTCTGAAGTAATTATGTTCACTATGCTTAAAACTGCTTTCATTTTTTGATGTTCAACTCTCGATTAATAATTCTAAGCCTCTTGAGGGAGGATGATGAAAACGATACCATAATCTACAGTATGCTTTTGAACAGACCCCGCTGATGAGGTACAGGCATTGTTTCAATTCCTAAACACTGGAGTTATAAGGAAGATAATCCCTCGTCAACCCCTTCGAGCCAAAGAAGTAGGAGTTTTTTTTTCTTTTCAAAAATTAAAAACCCTTAATCATAATCTGGGGCAGGGTAGTTCTCTCAGTTGATCCAAGTGCATAACGAATGACATCAAAAGAAGTCCTTCCAAAACAAAAGACAGTGATGGTTCCGAATAATCATAAAGACAGGCAGTCGTTATCTTTCAAAAGCTAAAGCCCAATAAGTCAAAACCTATGAAGGAGACTTACAAAAACTGGGGCATCCCACTGACTGTAATCACAAAAGAAACAGTTCAGGCAAAAAACAGGGATAACAAAATCAAAAAGAAAGAGGTCCTATAAACCCTTAACAAAAAAAAAGAAGAAATGACTGCCTATTCAAAATAAATTGTCAACATCCGAACCATCACCAGAATATCAGAGCAAAGACTCAAATAAGGTCTAACGCACGATCAACTGAGTTTAGGATCGAAGAACATCACGAAGAGCGGGTGGGTACAAATAAAATTTGAGCCTTTATCCTTTGTTTCTTAAACCGTGAACCAGGCCACGTTATAACCCTTAGAAGTCCTAGCTGAAGCATGGGTTAGTTCGAAAGCATACTGTTACAAAGGTATCCTGACTCCTTAAGGCTCGCTGTAAAATCTTGAGTTAATATCATATTTTACAAAATTTGCTCGTTTCACTGAAAAAATGCATTTTCAAAAACTTCAAGACAGACATAAGCTTTGCATTTTTAATATAACATTGTTTGCATATGACTTTTTGTTCAAACAGCAGAGAAATTCGCATGATGAATATCCAATGAACAAGAATCTTCTCAACAAAAGGATCATCTCAAGTAGGAAGAGACACTTCCAATCAAGGGGCACGACATGATCATTTTCCATCATCTGGGGCAGTCCAGTCAAGATTCAGAGAATCTCTCAAAAGCCAAATAGCAGGGGCAAATCTCCGCCTGAGTCACTTGGGGCATTGGACATGAATTCCAGCGACAAATCTGGTACGATCAAACATCTTCTGGTAATATGACAACACAACACTACTGACAGTGACACCTCTCTACATCCTGAGGGAATGGACATAGTCGAAAAAATACTGCGCATAATCAAAGACCCGCTAGGTCGACTGGCCTAGGCAAAAATAAGGGCTTCCCGGCGAACCAAAAGGGTTCGGGCAAAAATAACGGATGAAATGAAAAAATTGTACACCCGGCAAGTCGAAAACCTGAAAAGGCGGCTTGGGCAAAAAAGGGTATCCCGGTGGACTGAAAACCCGAAAGGGCGGTCCAGGCAAAAATTAGGGATCAAAAGCGTACGACTATGTCCCGTCATCTCGTCACTCGCCTACCAGAAGAAGATTTTTCAATCGGTAGATGTCAAGCACCTCCACAAGTACCTTCTCCCGCAGAAGCTGGGGCAATAAGAATTGTCGGAACGGTACAAGCTGCTCTGTCCTCCATGGTACGAGGTAAATTCAGCTGAAGAACATGACCAAGATACCTTCGCTCCCCGCAGAGTAAGACAGGTTTCAGCAATACTCCCCCCAAGCAGAGTTGGTCTCCCATCAGCCCCGAAAAGGTACAGTATCTCCAGCAAGTCAACGATACTCACCAAGCAGAGTTAGTCTACGGTCATTGTTGTACCCAAAAATTTTCCCTCGCATTTTTCCACAAGAAATAACAACTTCAGGCTTTTCATGATCTTTCACACTGGCTCAAAAATCGGACAAACGGACTTTTCTCGTCAGTCAGAGCAAAATTAGGGTTTTATTGATTTTTCAGGGCTCTGGATTGTTTCACACAGTTGGCTTAGGGTTTTGGTTGATTTTGGCTCAACTTTGATCAGGCGAACGCTCTTTGGAATTTAATCAGGAATTAGGGTTTTTTGGGCACATTCTCAGAAAGATTTAAATGCTTTGCAAGTTATTCCGAGATTTGGGTTGAATTCACAATTGTTTGACTGGATCAGTAGAAGGTTGCATTGGGTTTGAATTTGCAATGTTTGTTAAAAATCAGTGAAAAGGGGGAATGCGTCTGATCAATTGTTGTGATTAACTGTTATTTTGCTTTGAACATTGGAAGCGTCAAGTTTATTAATTGATCAACACTGAAATATTGTTTAGTTGATTATTTATTAATCTAAAGATTAAATAAGTTGGAATTTATTTTCAATTCATTTTAATTTAAAGAACTATAAATAATAAATAAACAATTGAAGAAGAGAAGAATTAATTAAATAAAAGGACTTTTTATTTATCTTTAAGTCATTTGTATAATTGTTTTTGTTTACAAAATGTTTACAAAAATAATGTTACATTTATTTAAAGTTAAATAAAAACTATCCTAAATATTTTTCTAAAACTTCAATTCTTCATCTGCTATCCCTCGCTCCGGTGCTCCATTTTTCATCTGCAAAAGAAAAGGAGAAAAGTCAATGACCGATAAATAAATAAAGAGACAGATAAAAGAAATTCATCATTAAGGGCCACTGATTGGGATCAGTTAACCCTCTCTGCAAATCACGGGATTTCTCCCGGTTCACAAAGAGGGAAGAATTTTATTTGCTAATCATGAATGCAAAATGCAAAGTTTGTCAAACACATTGCATAGTTCAAGTCTCAAACAAACTGCACAGTTCAAATCAAACTAAAAATCCAAAAGTACAACTTGCTGTCAAACTGCACAAAGGTACCCAAGCTGTCAATAAAGAAGATTTGGCAAAGATATGGAAAGTTCAAAAAGTACAAAAGCTGTCAAAAGAAGGGACAATATGCAGAGGAAAACTATTATGCAAGCAAACATATTCATGTCATCATTTACCAACAAATGGCCCTTTCAGAAAAGTACAACACAAACATAGTTTAATATATTTAACTGTACTGAGAGAGAGAAGAGAAGATAGATAAGAGAGCAGGTTTTTAGGCTTTAGGCAGGAAGGAAGAAAACATATACAAAAGCAAAACACAGAACCATCAGGAAGGCCAAGCTGAAACAGAAGTCTGCATACAAACTGTTAAGCCTCAAGCTTAACCAAAAACCTGCATACTAACTGTTAAGCCTCAAGCTTAACCAAAACCTTAAAACAAAAAAAACCAGATAACCTGTTAAGAAGCAAATCCAAGAAAGCCTCCCAGTCCTTCCAACCCAAAATCTAGAACTGCATAATCCTTCCAACCTTAAACCTACTGTCACAAACCACAACATAAGCCTTAATACTCAAAAAGCATAAACCTGCAATGGCCTAATAAACCATACAACCTGCATATGCCAAACCTGCTTGAAGCAAGTCAGAAGCCTCACCCTGTCAAAAAACCTCAAGTCTAAAATTTTCAAACACACAAGTCATACCAGCATAAACCTGTCAAGCCTCAGCATAAACCTGCCTACTGCATAAACCAGACCACAACCTTGGCCTGAAACCATTTTCCTTAAAACCATAAACCTACTGTCAAAAACAACAGAACAAACATAAACCCAAGACTGACCCAAGTTCTTCCAACCTGAACCATCACAAATCAATACCAGTTCATAACAAAGGCTTTCCAGCCTTAAACCAAAATCAAACAACATTGGCCTAAACCAGTTCACCCAACCAATAACCCTCTAAGCCCTCAGATAAATATCATCACATGGCAATCGAAAAGCAAGCAATATAAGCATACGAGCAAAGTAGGCAACTATCAAGCTCAACAGTTTCAAAGGCAAATTCAAGGCAAAGGAGAAGAAGAAAGTCAGAGAAGCATCAAAGGTATCCAACACAGGCATCCAACACAGGCAACATAAGCATATTCAGGACCCTCAGAACCCTAGGCTCATCATTGGGCAAGGAAGAACAAATCATCAAGCTAGGCAAGCATTCAAGACAAGTAAAAGAAGCATCTCAAGGCAACATCACAGACAAATGTTCAAAGGGGCATAGCACACGAAATAGGCAACTCAGAGACGAAGAAGAGAGACAACAAAAGCATCAAAGGCAACGAGTATACAGTAGGAGAGAAGAAGGGGTTTTCAGTCCATATCATCATCAAAACCCTCAAATGGCAAAAAGATAAAGAGTATAGAAATACCAGGTTCACCAAAAAGCCAATCTCATCGCGCAAACCCTCCGCTCGTCAAGCCCCCCAAGTGCCTCCTTCCTCCTCCTTCGCAAAGGTAAAATCTCTTTCATTCTTTCTTCAAAACCTCGCGTAAATCAGTAAACAAAAATCAAATAAATATAAAACCATGGCATGCAAGACGAAAAGAAATTCGGAACGAGAATGAAAACAAACTTCTGTACCTAACGTGAATGACTCATGGAGGAGGGTAGATGGAGGAGGAGATGGCACGGTGGCTCTGGGCGGAGGTCTGCATTTCAGCATTCAAGACGATCGGAGAAGATGAACGAAAACGAACGAACGCCGCCGCTGTCTCAAAACCCTAAAGCTAATGTCCCAAATGGAAACACAATCAAAACCCTAAAACGTTCTTGAGCCCAAACGTGGGCCTCGTACCCTTGAAATGCCTAAAGCCCATCCAAATGCTTTCATTTAGTTTTTTTTTTAAAAACATATCATTTTAAGAAATTAACAAAACATAGTATTTATTTTTTACACTAACAAACATTTTTATATATAGTATAATTTGGTTTATATAGAAACTTATAAAAATATTTTTTTCTCTATATTTAAACTTATCTTTTCTTTTATTTCTTATATATACATAGAATATAATTTGTTTCTTAAGATTAATATTTAATTGGCACACTAATACATTAATACATAAAAACACATTTTTATTTAAAATATCTAATTTAAATTTTCTTTGTACATAATAAGTAAACATACATTTTTGCATAATTTAATTTCTTAACATTTAAATGAGAATATTTTTTTGTACATACAAATAAAGATGCATTTTTTTATTACACAATATAATTAAATTGAAAACATTTTTCTTTTCATTAAAACATTCTTTTCATACATATTAAAAATATACAAGATTACAAGGATTAATTAAATAAACATTTGATTTTTCTTTAAGTCAAAACAATACTTAATACACATTTAATTTCACATCTCTAACCTGTAAATAATTACATATACAAATACACATTTGCACGTACACTTGACACATATACAATTGCTATTTCCATATATTGATATACATTATTTACATTTGATCGCAAATTCGATTTGGTTGTAACTTATTGGATACTACAAGTCTCATCCCCATTTGTGAATATTGTACCCCCACTCCCAGATACTTATTTTGTAATAGCGTAGACTTTACATTTTCGCAATTTACCGCTTTCAATTATACCATGGTTAGACCTAGGGTTTGCATGTACATAAAATCAAATGTTAGATAACCTAATATAAGACAAATACATGAAATCAATACACAAATCACACTTGCACCCTCTAGGGTAATCCCACATGTTGCCTTCCAAAATGGGCCATGCTTGCACGTCGAGTATCTTTGGCAAAACAAATTCAAATGATCATAAGTCCCTCGATGACGCTTTCGAATGTTGCCTAAAACAGAATGATCATAGTCCCTTCAAAGCAAATTGCCAAAGACACTTGGCACCATTGCATTCATGGTCCATACGATGACCCGCGCCCGTCCCGAACAAACTTCCTAAACGCAAGATTATCCACCAAATTCAATGGTGGAACAAAATTGTTAAAAAGGGTTGAAAACATAGAGAAAACCTTTGAGTACATTAGGGTAGACAAAACTCTTAGTTACTTGAGATCAACTTGCAAAAACACTTGCCTTCTTTTAAAAAAAAAACCACATTCCACAAACACTTTCAAATCAAACTCTCAAAACATTTTGAAACATCTTTTCGAAAAGATACACACCTTTGTAAAATATTCGAGTAAAGAATTGTTACAAGGGTAGCCTAAGACAAGGCATCTTCTTCCAAAACATTTTCAAAAACACACACACACACGCACCATTTTCAAGCAATCGAAAATCAAGGCAAGTGATCTAAAAACCAAGTAACTAAGAGCCCATGGATAACCATGGATGAAAAGGGTGCTAATACCTTCCCTTTTCATAATCTACCCCCCGAACCCACGAAATATCTCAAAAGGTTTTTGCTGTGCTTTTTTTAACCTTTCCTTTAGGATAAAATAAAAAGTCGGTGGCGACTCTTGCTCAACCGCACAAGTGCGAACACGAACGCAAAACTCAAGTCAGTTCTCCCACCGTATCACAGAACTGGAGACTCTGCTGGGGAGAAACTTAAAAGTGGGGTTACCTTAGGGTTTAGAGCACCTTTACCTTCTTGCTTTGATTGACTTGATTGCTTTATCTTTTGGGTTCTTGTTTGGGTTTGTTGTAAATCCTCCACCCGGATTTGGGGCACCTTTTTAGGTAAATAGCAAAAAACTACGAGGGAACTGTGCGGGGTATACCGACATGGTTGAAGCAGTAAGCTATGTTAGTGTGACATATTTGTGAGTACCGGTAACCCTTGAGTAGTCAAGGAGAGTACGGGGCCGCTGTGTGATGTCATGAAGCACTAACGAACTCTTAGAACCTTAATTGACCATCTTAGCCTTTTAGGGGTAGTGAGATGACCGACTTTGGTGCAGTCCGAAGTTGGTAGATACTCGATACTACACTCATTTGAGGATTGTTTTCTTGGAATATTTTGGTCGCCAGTAAGTGGTTAAACCGAAACGATGAACACAGAAAACAATCCAATGATATTGAGCTCCTTAGAACCCGGTTTCTATTTTAGGACAGGATGAGCCAACTAACTTCAAGAGGGTACTTACTTAAACCCCATGCAAGCCTAAACCTCAGGACTTGTTTACTTTGTGTGAATATGTTTGCCTGTATATACACTCACTTGCTTTTCACATACATGTACATGACATCATGACATCATACCATAGCATTTTCAATAACCATTTCAAGGATCTCGAGGGTTCTTTTGATGCAGGGTTATGTTGAACCAGACATCTACCAAGGGGCAAGAGGTTTCTCCTCTAAACAAATGCCATCAAAGATCAAGTACAACAACTTGAATCAGTGGCTATGACCCACTCGACATGGTGAGCTTGATTCTCGTGGAAAGACATCCACCGATACAAAGTTCTCCAGACAAAGATCAAGTGCAACAACTTGAATCAGGGGCTATGACCCACTTGACATGGTGAGCTTGATTCTCGTGGAAGGACGTCCACCGGTGCAAAGTTCTCCAATCCAAGAGCAGAGTTCAACCTCTAACATTTTCTTGTGTTTACCCCAAGAGATCCTTGAAAGCATGCATCCACATTATCATGCATTGCATTTTGACAGTCTCTCCTTTTTCAGGTTTCCTTACTCTCCTGCTGTTTATTTCAGCAAGAGATGGCTCTAGAAAGGTCTGTCAAAGACATCCAAGACCAGACTGCTCAGCTGCAGGAGATGTTCTTGAACTTGTCTCTGGGGCAAGAAGAGATGAAAGCTCTCTTCACAAAGAGCTTGGGGAATTCCAACAATGCCAGGAGTGATCAGCTTGTGGAGCTGCAGTTTGATCTGACAACCTTGAGGACCCAAATGATAGGACAGTTGGTAGGCCAGATGGCTCTCATCCAAGACCTATCTCAAAGACAAGAGGAACTCAGAGTTCTTGTCCGCCAACTGCTTCCAAATAACCAATTGGGGCAAACATCTGAGGTTGAAGAGCAAGTCACCGCTCAACCTCCATCAACTCAAGAAGACAAGGGGAAAGCTCCTTTGCTTGCTTCAGGGTCACAAGCCCATCAACAACCTCGCCAGCGTCAACGGGGTAATCGGCGTAAGCAAGAAACGTCGGGAAGACAATTTACGGAGACTGAAATACCATCTTTCTTCATACTGAAGCGCCTGATGGAGGTCAACTTGCTTACCTTAAAGGACCCTCCTCAGAAGCTCAATACCTCCTCTCCTAACTATCGTCCCGGTGCATTTTGTGTTTACCATTCCTACAGCCCAGGACACGACACCAACGACTGTTGGGCCTTGAAGAACAAGATTCAAGATCTGATCGACATTGGAGTGCTGGAATTCATGCCAGACGGTGAGATGAAGATCTTCCGTTAAAGGGTTCTCCACTTGAAGTGACGAAGCTCAAGCTGAAAGACTTTTGCTTCTTTTTGAATTTTCAAAGTTGTAATTTCTTTTGCTGTCAAACAGTTATTTGTTGATGTTAAACTCTGTTTTCATTAATGCATTGCATATGTTTGTCTTGAATTCATCCATTCGTTTCACTACTCTTATGCTTTTCTTTATGATATTTGACTCTTGATAAAAAGCTGCGAGCCTTTAGAGGGAGGATGACGAAACAATACCATGATCTTATACAATATGCTTTTGAACAGACCTTGCTGATGATGTACATGCATTTCTTTCAATTCCTAAACACTGGAGTTATAAGGAAGTTAATCCCTAGTCAACCCCTTCGAGCCAAAGAAGTAGGAGTTTTCTGTTCTGAACGATGAAAACCTTTGATATAAACCTGGGGCAGGGTAGTATCTCAGTTAATTCAAGAGAAAACGCGCATTGAAGTCGCAAACTCTCAGTTCGTAACACAACGGACGACGTCAAAAAAAAGAAAGCATTCCTTTGGAATCAAAAGACAAGGGTGGTTCCCTATCACATAGACAGTCAATCTCTCAAAAGAGAAAAGCCCACCGAGCTAAAACCTATAAAGGAGGTTTAAGAAAGCTGGGGCATCCCGCTGACGGTAATCCCGGAAAACGGTAACAGTCAGGCAAAAGTTAGGGATAACAAATCAAAATCAAAATAGTGAGGTCATTACAAAATCCTCAACAACATGAAAAATGTTGAAAAAGAAAAAGAGATGATGACTGTCTCCCCAAATTCAACTGGTGAACCATCGCCCAAAAGTCGTTCCAAACTCAAAACAGAGTGTGACGCACGATTAACTGAGCTTAGGTATGAAGGACATCACGAAGAGCGGGTGGGTACAAATATATTTTGAGCCTTTATCCTTTGTTTCTTAAACCGTGAACCAAGCCACGTTACAACCCTTCAAAAGTCCTAATTGAAGCATGGGTTAGTTCGAAAGCATACAGTTACAAAAGGTATCCTGACTCCTGTAGGGCTTTACTCTAAATCTTGTGTTGACTTGTCTTATAAAAAGTTTTCAGCTAAAAATGCATTTTTCAAAACTTCGAGACAAACATAAACTTTGCATTGCTTGAATATCACTGTCTGCATTTGGCTTTTTGTTTGACAGCGAAGAAATTCATACAGCGAATGTTCGGAGGAACGAAAACTCTCTCAGTAAGCAAAATCACTTCAAGAGGATAACACTTCCATTGCAAATCTCCTATCAGCAAGGGGCATGACATGTCACCATCCAATTAACCTGGGGAAGCCCAGTCAAGGTCCAACAGATCTTTCAAAGTTCAGTTAACCTGGGGCAGTCCAGTCAAGATTTCGAGAAATCTCTCAATATGAAGAGTAATCTGATTCAAGATTTCTTCATCACCACTTGGGGCATTCGAATGTCAAAAGTGTTCAACAAATCAACTATTACATTTCCAGACTCGATTCCTGTATCTAGCCAGGGCACGTCTGAAGAGTTTGAAGATTCGATTCCTGTATCCAGCCAGGGCATATCTATCAACTATCACAATTCCAGATTCGACTCCTGTATCCAGCCAGGGCATATCTGTTGACCACATTTCCAGACTCGATTCCTGTATCTAGCCAGGGCACGTCTGAAGAGTTTGAAGATTCGATTCCTGTATCCAGCCAGGGCATATCTGTTAACTATCACCTTCCCAGATTCAATTCCTGTATCCAGCCAGGGCACGTCTGAAGAGTTCCAGATCAACACCTGTAACAAGCCAGGAAACATCTGTGGACGACTGATTATAGACCAACACCTGTAACAAGCCAGGAAATTATCTACATCACCACTTGGGGCATTCGAATGTCAAAAGTGTTCAAAAACCGATGCAGTTTTACACAAGCTCATCCTCAGGAAGCCCTACACCGGTTCCTCCTCAAGACTTCTGAAAACAGTTTATGGATTCTTCCCAACAACTATTGTTAATCTATCAGCTTGTTCAGATGCAACCATTGAAAACAGTTTACGGACGCTTCCCAACAACGGATGCTGCTCTATTGCTTATTCAATCTCAAGATTTCTGAAAATAGTTCACAGGTTCTCCAAGTAACGGATGTTAACCTATCACTTGTTCAGATTCTTCTCAAGACTTCTGAAAACAATTTATGGATTCTTCCCAACAACGGATGTTAATCTATTACTTGTTCAGATGCAACCTTTGAAAACAGTTTACGGACGCTTCCCAACAACGGACGCTGCTCTATTTCTTATTCAATCTCAAGACGTTCTGAAAACAGTTCACGGGTTCTCCAGTAATGGATGATAACCTATCGCTTGTTCAGACTCTTCTCAACGTTCTGAAAACGGCTCACGGATTCTCCAATAACGGATGTCAATCTATCGCTTATTCAGATTCCAAGCCTTCACCTGCAGCAATCAGAGGACTCTCGCAATCCCCAGCCAGAGGACCTTCCAGAAGCTAACTCCACTCAGAGTCAAGTTTCATTATCCCCGGCGAAGCTAAAACTTCAAATTATCAATCCCTAGTGGAGCCAGACTAATGAACCTTCTCCCCACAGAGTTTTGGGAGGGCAGATCTTGAGTTCCCCAGTGAGGTCGTTAGAGTTACTTCCCACCGAGCTGAAGATTCTCAATCTTACCTCCCCAACATGAGTCTACTAGTTTGGAACTCCCCAGTAGAGGTTATCAGGAATTCTCTTCCCCAGCAACAGCCAAAGAATTATTTTCCCGGCAGCAGTCAAGATGCTTTTGTCTTCAGCCATCCAGGATCCATTTATCCTCAGCAAGATAGCTCATCAGCTTACATGCGCATTCATTCATATCATAAACATTGATGTCAGATACATTGCATCATACATCATGACATTGCATACGACTAACCCTTTACTTTTCCAGGTAAGATCAGTCGACAGACAAAGATCACCTCCCGAGATTCATCCAGAAATAGTTTAGATATGACCCGGACACGGCGACATTCTGATACTTATTCCGGATCCATTCAGACGCATCATCAGGAAGCCCTACACCGGTTCCTCTTCAACTTCAAGATTTCTGAAAACAGTTCACGGGTTCTCCAGTAACGGATGTTAACCTATCACTTGTTCAGACTCTTCTCAACATTTTGAAAACAGTTTACGGACGCTTCCCAAACAACGGATGCTGCTCTATTGCTTATTCAACTTCAAGACTTCTGAAAACAGTTCACGGGTTCTCCAGTAATGGATGTTAACCTATCACTTGTTCAGACTCTTCTCACTTTTTGAAAACAGTTTACGGACGCTTCCCAAACAACGGATGCTGCTCTATTGCTTATTCAACTTCAAGACTTCTGAAAACAGTTCACGGGTTCTCCAGTAACGGATGTTAACCTATCACTTGTTCAGACTCTTCTCAACTTTTGAAAACAGTTTACAGACGCTTCCCAACAACGGATGCTGCTCTATTGCTCATTCAATCTCAACTCCTGAAAACAGTTTACGGACGCTTCCCAACAACGGATGTTGCTATATTGCTCATTCAATATCAACTCCTGAAAACAGTTCACGGATTCTCCAGACATGGATGTCAATCTATTGCTTATTCGGACCCCCAATTAAGAAATGTTCCAAAACATGGGTGCCTTTCTGATACTTGTCCACTCACCATTGACATACAGTTCAACATTTCCAAATGGCATCTTTAAGCCCATTTCCAGATGGCATCTATAAGCCCATCCTCCTACCAGCAGTTTCCAAATGGTTTAAGCCCATTTCCAGATGGCATCTATAAGCCCATCCTCCTACCAGCAGTCACCAAATGGCATCTTTAAGCCCATTCACCTCTACCATCACATCGCCGCGTGCAAATTTTCTGGGTACTTTAGTGTCCAATCTTCTTTTACCTTCAAGTCGCGAAAGGCAAACTTGCCAATCTAACTCTTCAGGTTCCAGAAGATTGAACAGGGGCAACTGTTGTACCCCAAAATTTACCCTCACATTTTTCCACAAGAAATAACAACTTCAGGCTTTTCATGATCTTTCAAACTGGCTCAAAAATCGGACAAACGGACTTTTCTCGTCAGTCAGAGCAAAATTAGGGTTTTATTGATTTTTCAGGGCTCTGGATTGTTTCACACAGTTGGCTTAGGGTTTTGGTTGATTTTGGCTCAACTTTGATCAGGCGAACGCTCTTTGGAATTTAATCAGGAATTGGGGTTTTTTGGGCACATTCTCAGAAAGATTTAAATGCTTTGCAAGTTATTCCGAGATTTGGGTTGAATTCACAATTGTTTGACTGGATCAGTAGAAGGTTGCATTGGGTTTGAATTTGCAATGTTTGTTAAAAATTAGTGAAAAGGGGGAATGCGTCTGATCAATTATTGTGATTAACTGTTATTTTGCTTTGAACATTGGAAGCGTCAAGTTTATTAATTGATCAACACTGAAATATTGTTTAGTTGATTATTTATTATTCTAAAGATTAAATAAATTGGAATTTATTTTCAATTCATTTTAATTTAAAGAACTATAAATAATAAATAAACAATTGAAGAAGAGAAGAATTAATTAAATAAAAGGACTTTTTATTTATCTTTAAGTCATTTGTATAATTGTTTTTGTTTACAAAATGTTTACAAAAATAATGTTACATTTATTTAAAGTTAAATAAAAACTATCCTAAATATTTTTCTAAAACTTCAATTCTTCATCTGCTATCCCTCGCTCCGGTGCTCCATTTTTCATCTGCAAAAGAAAAGGAGAAAAGTCAATGACCGATAAATAAATAAAGAGACAGATAAAAGAAATTCATCATTAAGGGCCACTGATTGGGATCAGTTAACCCTCTCTTCAAATCACGGGATTTCTCCCGGTTCACAAAGAGGGAAGAATTTTATTTGCTAATCATGAATGCAAAATGCAAAGTTTGTCAAACACATTGCATAGTTCAAGTCTCAAACAAACTGCACAGTTCAAATCAAACTAAAAATCCAAAAGTATAACTTGCTGTCAAACTGCACAAAGGTACCCAAGCTGTCAATAAATAAGATTTGGCAAAGATATGGAAAGTTCAAAAAGTACAAAAGCTGTCAAAAGAAGGGACAATATGCAGAGGAAAACTATTATGCAAGCAAACATATTCATGTCATCATTTACCAACAAATGGCCCTTTCAGAAAAGTACAACACAAACATAGTTTAATATATTTAACTGTACTGAGAGAGAGAAGAGAAGATAGATAAGAGAGCAGGTTTTTAGGCTTTAGGCAGGAAGGAAGAAAACATATACAAAAGCAAAACACAGAACCATCAGGAAGGCCAAGCTGAAACAGAAGTCTGCATACAAACTGTTAAGCCTCAAGCTTAACCAAAAACCTGCATACTAACTGTTAAGCCTCAAGCTTAACCAAAACCTTAAAACCAAAAAAACCAGATAACCTGTTAAGAAGCAAATCCAAGAAAGCCTCCCAGTCCTTCCAACCCAAAATCTAGAACTGCATAAGCCTTCCAACCTTAAACCTACTGTCACAAACCACAACATAAGCCTTAATACTCAAAAAGCATAAACCTGCAATGGCCTAATAAACCATACAACCTGCATATGCCAAACCTGCTTGAAGCAAGTCAGAAGCCTCACCCTGTCAAAAAACCTCAAGTCTGAAATTTTCAAACACATAAGCCATACCAGCATAAACCTGTCAAGCCTCAGCATAAACCTGCCTACTGCATAAACCAGACCACAACCTTGGCCTGAAACCATTTTCCTTAAAACCATAAACCTACTGTCAAAAATAACAGAACAAACATAAACCCAAGACTGACCCAAGTTCTTCCAACCTGAACCATCACAAACCAATACCAGTTCATAACAAAGGCCTTCCAGCCTTAAACCAAAATCAAACAACATTGGCCTAAACCAGTTCACCCAACCAATAACCCTCTAAGCCCTCAGATAAATATCATCACAGGGCAATCGAAAAGCAAGCAATATAAGCATACGAGCAAAGTAGGCAACTATCAAGCTCAACAGTTTCAAAGGCAAATTCGAGGCAAAGGAGAAGAAGAAAGTCAGAGAAGCATCAAAGGCATCCAACACAGGCATCCAACACAGGCAACATAAGCATATTCAGGACCCTCAGAACCCTAGGCTCATCATTGGGCAAGGAAGAACAAATCATCAAGCTAGGCAAGCATTCAAGACAAGTAAAAGAAGCATCTCAAGGCAACATCACAGACAAATGTTCAAAGAGGCATAGCACACGAAATAGGCAACTCAGAGACGAAGAAGAGAGACAACAAAAGCATCAAAGGCAACGAGTATACAGTAGGAGAGAAGAAGGGGTTTTCAGTCCATATCATCATCAAAACCCTCAAATGGCAAAAAGATAAAGAGTATAGAAATACCAGGTTCACCAAAAAGCCAATCTCATCGCGCAAACCCTCCGCTCGTCAAGCCCCCCAAGTGCCTCCTTCCTCCTCCTTCGCAAAGGTAAAATCTCTTTCATTCTTTCTTCAAAACCTCGCGTAAATCAGTAAACAAAAATCAAATAAATATAAAACCATGGCATGCAAGACGAAAAGAAATTCGGAATGAGAATGAAAACAAACTTCTGTACCTAACGTGAATGACTCATGGAGGAGGGTAGACGAAGGAGGAGATGGCACGGTGGCTCTGGGCGGAGGTCTGCATTTCAGCATTCAAGACGATCGGAGAAGATGAACGAAAACGAACAAACGCCGCCGCTGTCTCAAAACCCTAAAGCTAATGTCCCAAATGGAAACACAATCAAAACCCTAAAACGTTCTTGAGCCCAAACGTGGGCCTCGTACCCTTGAAATGCCTAAAGCCCATCCAAATGCTTTCATTTAGTTTTTTTTTTAAAAACATATCATTTTAAGAAATTAACAAAACATAGTATTTATTTTTTACACTAACAAACATTTTTACATATAGTATAATTTGGTTTATATAGAAACTTATAAAAATATTTTTTTCTCTATATTTAAACTTATCTTTTCTTTTATTTCTTATATATACATAGAATATAATTTGTTTCTTAAGATTAATATTTAATTGGCACACTAATACATTAATACATAAAAACACATTTTTATTTAAAATATCTAATTTAAATTTTCTTTGTACATAATAAGTAAACATACATTTTTGCATAATTTAATTTCTTAACATTTAAATGAGAATATTTTTTTGTACATACAAATAAAGATGCATTTTTTTATTACACAATATAATTAAATTGAAAACATTTTTCTTTTCATTAAAACATTCTTTTCATACATATTAAAAATATACAAGATTACAAGGATTAATTAAATAAACATTTGATTTTTCTTTAAGTCAAAACAATACTTAATACACATTTAATTTCACATCTCTAACCTGTAAATAATTACATATACAAATACACATTTGCACGTACACTTGACACATATACAATTGCTATTTCCATATATTGATATACATTATTTACATTTGATCGCAAATTCGATTTGGTTGTAACTTATTGGATACTACAAGTCTCATCCCCATTTGTGAATATTGTACCCCCACTCCCGGATACTTATTTTGTAATAGCGTAGACTTTACATTTTCGCAATTTACCGCTTTCAATTATACCATGGTTAGACCTAGGGTTTGCATGTACATAAAATCAAACGTTAGATAACCTAATACAAGACAAATACATGAAATCAATACACAAATCACACTTGCACCCTCTAGGGTAATCCCACATGTTGCCTTCCAAAATGGGCCATGCTTGCACGTCGAGTATCTTTGGCAAAACAAATTCAAATGATCATAAGTCCCTCAATGACGCTTTCGAATGTTGCCTAAAACGGAATGATCATAGTCCCTTCAAAGCAAATTGCCAAAGACACTTGGCACCATTGCATTCATGGTCCATATGATAACCCGCGCCCGTCCCGAACAAACTTCCTAAACTCAAGATTGTCCACCAAATTCAATGGTGGAACAAAATTGTTAAAAAGGGTTGAAAACATAGAGAAAACCTTTGAGTACATTAGGGTAGACAAAACTCTTAGTTACTTGAGATCAACTTGCAAAAACACTTGCCTTCTTTTAAAAAAAAACCACATTCCACAAACACTTTCAAATCAAACTCTCAAAACATTTTGAAACATCTTTTCGAAAAGATACACACCTTTGTAAAATATTCGAGTAAAGAATTGTTACAAGGGTAGCCTAAGACAAGGCATCTTCTTCCAAAACATTTTCAAAAACACACACACACACGCACCATTTTCAAGCAATCGAAAATCAAGGCAAGTGATCTAAAAACCAAGTAACTAAGAGCCCATGGATAACCATGGATGAAAAGGGTGCTAATACCTTCCCTTTTCATAATCTACCCCCCGAACCCACGAAATATCTCAAAAGGTTTTTGCTGTGCTTTTTTTAACCTTTCCTTTAGGATAAAATAAAAAGTCGGTGGCGACTCTTGCTCAACCGCACAAGTGCGAATACGAACGCAAAACTCAAGTCAGTTCTCCCACCGTATCACAGAACTGTTGTCTGAAGGGCTTCTTGGGCCTCAAAATTGCTCCAACACCTCCTATAGGGCCTAGCACCCCCCTGGTTTATTATTCTTTTTATTTTCTTTTCCTTTTATTTTTCTTTTACTAATTAATATTCTTAATTACTATTATTATTATTATTATTAACTAACAAATAATTATTTTCATAATTAATTCAGAAAACAATATTTTCTTATTATTATTTTTATTTATTAATTTTCACTATTAATTATTATTTTGTAAATAAATTCTAATTAATTAGTTTAGTTGTTTAATTAGGACAATTTTAATCTTTTTCATAATAAATAAAATCAATCTAGAATTAGGTTTTTCTTTTGACTTTTAATTTCTTTTTATTTATTTAATTAAAACTTAAAAAAACACAAAAATACATTTCTTTTTCTTTTTAATTAATTAATTAGTAATATAGGTTAAATATTAATGCAAAAGGACAAAATTACTTTCTTTTCTCAAAAGGGTCAAAACCCTAAGACGTTCCCGATTTAATTTCTTTTACGCTTTAATTCTTTTTTATCATATTGATGTAACTGTTTCCGAGGATGTAATAGTTAATTAGGATTTTACCGCTTTCTTTACTTTTCTCGCATTTATTTTCCAAACGGGTTATGTTTTTGGCGATGTATAGACCCGCGCCTTGTAATAGCGTAGATTCAACTTTCCGCACTTTATTTTCCACACAATTATTAACTGCTAAAAATGCATGAAAGACTTGTATGAAAAATAAAATCAAAGTGTAGCTCACAAATAACATGTACAAGATAATCTTAACTGAATTTAAAACACATGCACATGCTACTCCTAGGGTACGCCTCACATGGTTGCCTCGAGGTGGTCGTCAAGTATAGGGTGTTTTAGAGGTCGCCCTTCTGGCTAAAGATCCAGTTGCCTCGAAACGGTTGCCTCGGATAAAAAGGATCTAGGACATTAGGGTTACCGCTAAGGTGTCCTACCATTGCTCTGGTGACCACATTGTCCCTCATAATCGAATTGACCCGAATACCTCCAACGACGGTGCTACCTACTTCTCAATAGTGGGATAGTACTGTCTAAAGGACTCTTACACAGCCTAATTCCTTAGAGTAGGTAGATTTCTCCTGGGTACTTGCTCTTCCAAAAATAAAACAAAAACATCTTTTTGCACCTACACTTTCAAAACGTTTTCAAACAAATATTTCATACACTCTTGAGGACAGATACAAGAGTTACCTAGAAATTTTTCAAACGAAACTTTTTCAAAACCCACATACACTTGAAAAGCAAACAATTTTTGAAAACATAAGAGCAAGTACCTAAGAGCCCGTGGATAAGCACGGATAGAAAGGGTGCTAACACCTTCCCTTTCTATAAATCTACCTCCCGAACCGAGAAACATTCTCGAAAAGGAATTTTGCTGTGCTTTTGTCCTTTCCATGTTGCAGAACATAAAAGACGGTGGCGACTCTTGCTTACCGCGACATTTCGCGAACCAGCTTAAAAAACAGTCAGTTCTATTTCCACCGATCACAGAACTGGCGACTTTGCTGGGGAACTTTGTATAAAAGTGAGGTGTACCTTAGGATTAGACCACTCTTGTTTTCAATTGCTTGATTTGTTTGCTTTAATATTGTGGGCTTGCATCAGAAGTTTCATAGGTCCTAACCCGGATCTGGGGAATACCCTTTAGGTAGCATAAGCTGTGAGGGACCTGTCCGGCATAGACCGACACGGGTGAAGCAGTGGCTACGTTGGTGTGACACCTTGGTCTGTACCGATATCCCTTGTGTTGCAACGAGGAGAATATGGGTCTTCTGAGGAGTCATTAAGCACCAACCGACCTTAGAACCCTAAATTAACCCAACTCGGCCATAGAACCGTAGCAGTATGCTACACTCATTGAGGCTAAACTCTCGTGATGGTTCTGGCCGGAAGAAAAGATTGCGATGCTGAAGTTATGACCGATTGAGGTTAGTCAGTGATATTGAGATCCTCTAGAACCCGTTTACTATTTTCTAGGACAGGTCTTAACCAACGAAACTGAAAGAGGGTAGTACCTAAACTTCATGCTGGCCTAAACTCTAAGGGATTTCTGGTGTGACTTGTGTGCCTTAAAACTTGACTACTTGCATACTTGTTATCTGACACACGAGTTTCTTGCAGGTTTTGTTTACAGTCCTTAATCTGGGCTCATAACAGGGTTTACTTACATCACTCCACGCATAGCATAACATCATACCATCATACCATTGCATACATCCCGCATAAGGACTAACCCATTTCAAGGATCTCAAGGGTCTGTGATGCAGGTCATGATGAACCAACTGCCTAACAAGGGGCAAAGGGGATTTATTTTCCTCTAACCAAGGTTGTCAGGGGCTATGACCCACTCGATATGGTGAGCCTCGACTCTTGAAGAAGAACTCTCAACAACATGAAGTTCCTTCCATCAAGCTACTAGATTCACGTTCTAACAATTTTCTTGTCTACCCCGCGAGATCCTTGAAAACATTGCATATATATACATACATATCATTGCATTATAGGTACCCTTTTTACAGGTCACTTACCTTCTTCGCTGTTTATTTCAGCAATCATCATGAATCCTGAACCATCCACTGAACAAGCTATCAAGGCCCTCCAGGCCCAGAATGCCCAGTTCTAGGAGTTGGTTATGAGCCTAGCCCAGGGTCAACAGGATCTGAAGACTCTGATTCTGAAAGAGAGGAAGAAGAAGAAGAGGACTGTGCTGTTTAACCCTAGATGCAGATATGGGAATGGATTACAGAATGAGGCTGAGCTGACTACCTCATCTATAGGCAAAGGCAGTCCCCAAGGGGGAAGGATTCCTAGTCCTGTGGTCTCCGACAACGAGACAGATTTCAATGATGAACAGTACCCTCCAGCTGAGGACAAGTACAAACAGCTGGAAGACCGTTTGAGCGCCATGGAAATACAGAGGGTTCCCGGCCTGGACTTCGAAGATCTAGGTATGTCTTCTGGGGTAGTGATTCCCCACAAGTTCAAAGCACCTGCCTTTGCAAAGTACGACAGAGCTTCCTGTCCTAAGCTGCATCTTAGATCATATGTAAGGAAGATCCAACCTTACACTGCAGACAAGAACTTATGGATCCATTTCTTCCAAGAAAGTCTTTCAGGGACTCAACTCGAATGGTTCTATCAGCTGGATGGAGCCAGTATTCGTAACTGGGAGGACTTGGCTACTGCATTCTACAAGCAGTATCAGTACAATTCCGACCTCGCTCCTACGCGTACCCAACTCCAGGGTATGTCACTAGGGACGGGTGAAGGATTCAAGGAATATGCGCAAAAGTGGAGAGACCTTGCTGGAAGGGTGCAACCACCTTTGACTGACCGGAAACTCGTTGACATATTCTTGGGGACCCTGTCTGGTCCGTTCTTCAACCATCTGATTGGGAATTCTTCTGCTGGGTTTACAGATCTGATCTTGACTAGTGAGAGGATAGAAGCTAGTATCAAGTCTGGGAAGATACAGAAAGGTGACTCTTCGAACACTGAGAAGAAACCATTCAAGAAAGAATCTAGTGCTATCTATGGTTCAAAAGGGCAGAATAGGTCCGAGTACCGCCAAGCTGTCAACGCGGTAGTTATTTCAAAACCGGCTAGTGCTCCTCCACATCGCAACCAACAAAGGGAAGAGAGACCTAAAAGGCAGTTCACTCCCCTCAGCATGACCTTGTCCCAGGTATTGCCACAGTTGCTGGAGACCAATCTGGTAACTCTAAGGGACCCTCCTAAGAATCCCAACAAGACACCTTCAAGGTATAACCCCAACGCCCGTTGCGCTTATCATTCTGACAGCCCGGGGCATGCTATAGATGATTGTTGGACTCTGAGGAACAAGGTTCAGGATCTAATCGATGCAAAGGAGGTCCAGTTCGAAGCGCCCGAGGCTCCCAATGTGATCACTGCTCCCTTGCCAAAACATGGCTAGGATTGAAAAACTTTTGTTCATTCGAATGTTTAAGTTGTATTTTTCTTTGATTGTTCAAACATTTTATTCATGTTAAACGTTGTTATTTCATTAATTCATTACACGTGTTTGTTCTGAAGTAATTATGTTCACTATGCTTAAAACTGCTTTCATTTTTTGATGTTCAACTCTCGATTAATAATTCTAAGCCTCTTGAGGGAGGATGATGAAAACGATACCATAATCTACAGTATGCTTTTGAGCAGACCCCGCTGATGAGGTACAAGCATTGTTTCAATTCCTAAACACTGGAGTTATAAGGAAGATAATCCCTCGTCAACCCCTTCGAGCCAAAGAAGTAGGAGTTTTTTTTTTCTTTTCAAAAATTAAAAACCCTTAATCATAACCTGGGGCAGGGTAGTTCTCTCAGTTGATCCAAGTGCATAACGAATGACATCAAAAGAAGTCCTTCCAAAACAAAAGACAGTGATGGTTCCGAATAATCATAAAGACAGGCAGTCGTTATCTTTCAAAAGCTAAAGCCCAATAAGTCAAAACCTATGAAGGAGACTTACAAAAACTGGGGCATCCCACTGACTGTAATCACAAAAGAAATAGTTCAGGCAAAAAACAGGGATAACAAAATCAAAAAGAAAGAGGTCCTATAAACCCTTAACAAAAAACAAGAAGAAATGACTGCCTATTCAAAATAAATTGTCAACATCCGAACCATCACCAGAATATCAGAGCAAAGACTCAAATAAGGTCTAACGCACGATCAACTGAGTTTAGGATCGAAGAACATCACGAAGAGCGGGTGGGTACAAATAAAATTTGAGCCTTTATCCTTTGTTTCTTAAACCGTGAACCAGGCCACGTTATAACCCTTAGAAGTCCTAGCTGAAGCATGGGTTAGTTCGAAAGCATACTGTTACAAAGGTATCCTGACTCCTTAAGGCTCGCTGTAAAATCTTGAGTTGACATCATATTTTACAAAATTTGCTCGTTTCACTGAAAAAATGCATTTTCAAAAACTTCAAGACAGACATAAGCTTTGCATTTTTAATATAACATTGTTTGCATATGACTTTTTATTCAAACAGCAGAGAAATTCGCATGATGAATATCCAATGAACAAGAATCTTCTCAACAAAAGGATCATCTCAAGTAGGAAGAGACACTTCCAATCAAGGGGCACGGCATGATCATTTTCCATCATCTGGGGCAGTCCAGTCAAGATTCAGAGAATCTCTCAAAAGCCAAATAGCAGGGGCAAATCTCCGCCTGAGTCACTTGGGGCATTGGACATGAATTCCAGCGACAAATCTGGTACGATCAAACATCTTCTGGTAATATGACAACACAACACTACTGACAGTGACACCTCTCTACATCCTGAGGGAATGGACATAGTCGAAAAAATACTGCGCATAATCAAAGACCCGCTAGGTCGACTGGCCTAGGCAAAAATAAGGGCTTCCCGGCGAACCAAAAGGGTTCGGGCAAAAATAACGGATGAAATGAAAAAATTGTACACCCGGCAAGTCGAAAACCTGAAAAGGCGGCTTGGGCAAAAAAGGGTATCCCGGTGGACTGAAAACCCGAAAGGGCGGTCCAGGCAAAAATTAGGGATCAAAAGCGTACGACTATGTCCCGTCATCTCGTCACTCGCCTACCAGAAGAAGATTTTTCAATCGGTAGATGTCAAGCACCTCCACATGTACCTTCTCCCGCAGAAGCTGGGGCAATAAGAATTGTCGGAACGGTACAAGCTGCTCTGTCCTCCATGGTACGAGGTAAATTCAGCTGAAGAACATGACCAAGATACCTTCGCTCCCCGCAGAGTAAGACAGGTTTCAGCAATACTCCCCCCGAGCAGAGTTGGTCTCCCATCAGCCCCGAAAAGGCACAATATCTCCAGCAAGTCAGCGATACTCACCAAGCAGAGTTAGTCTACTGTCATCCTTAAGGAAGTTGGGTATTCCCAAAAGATCTCAACATTCCCCAGCAGAGTGTACAGATATCCCTTAACAAGCATCCCCGGCAGTCTTAATATAAGATTGTTCCCCGGCAGAATACCAGACATCCCAGTGGAGCCATTCCCCAGTGCAGTCCAAAGTTTCCCCAGGAGAGTTGAATCATCTCCCCAGTAGATTCTGGAAGCTTATCCCCATTAGATTCTGGAAGCTTATCCCTAGTAGATTCTGGAAGCTTATCCCCAGTAGATTCCGGAGGCTTATCCCCCGCAGAGTACCAACATATCTCTCCCCGACCATGTTCAGAGGTTATTCCCCACCAGAGCCTATAACTGGGTTATCCTCAGCTAATTGCAACGGAAAGACCGTCCTCGGCGATGTTCTTTCTACCCCCAGCGAAGTTCATCAAATTCCCCAACAAAACTTCTTAACGGAATCCCCAGCGGAGTTATCATCAAAATCTCAGTGAAGTATCTCTTCCCACAAAGTAATTCCCCACAGAGTAATCTTTTCAAGTTTATTCCCCAACGGAGTCCTCTTCTCCTACCGGTTTATTCTTGCAACCATCTTCAAGCATCATCCCCAGCGGAAACGAAGAACTCTCTTCAACATCAGCCCAGGATTCAACGAATTTCCCGGCATTCATCAAGGATTTATTTTCCCAGACGAAAACACATTCATAAGCATCACACATTTCATACATCCTGCTTACATACATGATAAAGTGCATATCACACAATCTCATTTATTTTTGAGAACATCATGACATCATGCATTTCATAACAGCATGACATTGCATACAACTAATGTTTTGCCTTTTCAGGAAAAGGTCAATCAAAAGATATTACCATCAACTTCTGAAGTTCCAGATTCGATACCTGTATCCAGCCAGGGCATATCTGTAAGCGACTGATTAGAGGTCTACGCCTGTATCCAGCCAGGAAAGCTATCTCGATCAACCTTTTGAAGTTCCAAATTCGATACCTGTATCTAGCAAGGGCATATCTGTGAGTGACTGATTGTAGATTCGATACCTGTATCCAGCCAGGGCATATCTGCATGAAGAGTTTAGAGATTCGATACCTGTATCCAGCCAGGGCATATCTGTAGACGACCAATTCCAGATTTGATACCTGTATCCAGCTAGGGCATATCTGTGAGTGATTGATTGTAGATTCGATACCTGTATCTAGCCAGGGCATATCTGCATGAAGAGCTTAGAGATTCGATACCTGTATCTAGCCAGGGCATATCTGTAGACGACTAATTCCTGATTCGATTCCTGTATCTAGCCAGGGTATATCTGTGAGATACTGATTGTAGATTCGATACCTGTATCCAGCCAGGGCATGTCTGCATGAAGAGTTTAGAGATTCGACACCTGTATCCATCCAGGGCATATCTGTAGACGACTAATTCCAGATTCGATACCTGTATCTAGCCAGGGCATATTTGTGAGTGACTGATTGTAGATTTGATACCTGTATCCAGCCAGGGCATGTCTGCATGAAGAGTTTAGAGATTCGACACCTGTACCCAGCCAGGGCATATCTGTAGACGACTAATTCCAGATTCGATACCTGTATCTAGCCAGGGCATATCTGTGAGTGACTGATTGTATATTCGATACCTGTATCCAGCCAAGGCATATCTGCATGAAGAGTTTAGAGATTCGATACCTGTATCCAGCCAGGGCATATCTGTAGACGACTAATTCCGGATTCGATTCCTATATCTAGCCAGGGCATATCTGTGATTGATTGATTGTAGATTCGATACCTGTATCCAGCCAGGGCATATCCGCATGAAGAGTTTAGAGATTCAATACCTGTATCCAGCCAGGGCATATCTATAGACGACTAATTCCATATTCGATACCTGTATCTAGCCAGGGCATATCTGTGAGTAATTGATTATAGATTCGATACCTGTATCTAGCCAGGGCATATCTGCATGAAGAGTTTAGAGATTCGATACCTGTATCCAGCCAGGGCATATCTGTAGACGACTAATTCCAGATTCGATACCTGTATCTAGCCAGGGCATATCTGTGAGTAATTGATTGTGGATTCGACACCTGTATCTAGCCAAGGCATATCTGCATGAAGAGTTTAGAGATTCGATACCTGTATCCAGCCAGGGCATATCTGTAGACGACTAATTCCAGATTCGACACCTGTATCTAGCCAGGGCATATCTGTGAGTGATTGATTGTAGATTCCATACCTGTATCCAGCCAGGGTATATCTGCATGAAGAGTTTAGATATTCGATACCTGTATCCAACCAGGTCATATTTGTAGACGACTAATTCCAGATTCAATACCTGTATCCAGCCAGGGCATGTCTGTGAGTAATTGATTGTAGATTCGATACCTGTATCTAGCCAGGGCATATCTGCATGAAAAGTTTGAAGATCAACCCCTGTAACAGGCCAGAAAGTTATCTTTCTTTCTCAAGTACGCAAGTTCTCGCTAAGGAATCTCTTACGCGACCAACATTCCCGGATGGCATCTCTAAGCCCATCTCCACAACTATCCATTACACTTTCAAATGGCATCTATAAGCCCATTCCCGACAAGGTTCTGTCACATCTCCAGATGGCATCTATAAGCCCATCCTCCTATCCACCATATCTCCAAATGGCATCTGTAAGCCCATTCCCGACATCACATTGCTGATATTCTACTATGCGAGTGCAAATTTCCGGGCACTCTAGTGTTCAATCATCTTCCACCCTCGGATCACGAAAGGCACGCAAGCCAATCTACATCCTCAGGTCTAAGAAGATTGAACAGGGGCAACTGTTGTACCCCAAATTTTCCCTCCCATATTCTTCAAAGTTTATCAGGAAGCATCTTCAAATGGTTCAAGATTTCTCAAGGGATTGCACAGTTCAAATGCCACATAAGCCAGTCAAAATTAGGGTTTGGTTTCTTTCAGGGAATTTGAGGTTTTCAGTGGTCCAATCAAGTCCCATGGGCCTATATACATTGCCAAGCATCTACATGTCAAGTCTCAAGACTCACAAAGGCAAGTTGCACAGTCAAAAGCCCTATTTGGTTCACAATCAACTACAGGGGTAAAATGGTCATTTTGCAGTCAAAATTCAAAATTTTTGGTCAACATCTTATTTTGAAACCACAATCATCATTTGATCAAGTCTTGATCATGATTCCACAAGAATGGCTCAAAAATCATCAAAGATGCAAAAGTTGTTATTTTTGGACAGTTGAAAAGTCAATTGTAACTTGACCAGGGCATAACTTTTTCATGGTTCATCAGAAAAATCCCATCCAATGCTCATATTGAAGGTAATGACATTTCCTACAACTCATATTCACATTCCAAGTCCAAGAAATGCTCTCACAAAAAGTTATCAATTTCTATATTATAGGTCAATTTCAAAAGTCAACAAAAAGGCATTTTAAGTCAAAGACCATAACTTGAGATTGGTAAATCAAAATGACATGGGACCAAAGGCATTGGTTAGAGGACTTCAAGAACTTTTCAAAATGTCCAAGAACATGTTCATATGATCAAAATTGAGCAAGATATGCATCGGAGAAGTTGGGAAATTTTCATGAATTTGCAAAAGTCAACTTTGCTTAAAACACCTTGTTTTTGCTAATGGGCCTCAAATTTCTTCTTGAAACCTTATCCAAGGCCTATGCACGACCCATTGAGCTCAAATTGATTTATTTTCTTATTTTTAATTAATTAATTGAATTTTTTTATTAATATTAATTCATTTAATTGATTTAAAATGTAGAAAATATAAAGATATGGTTTTCAAATCTTTTTATGAAGCAAATAGGCTCAAGGCAAGCTGGAAAATTTGTGTGCCAATCAAAGATGTCAAAAACTCCAAAATTGGCAAGATTTTTCAATCAAAAAGAGGCAAAAAATTTTGATTGGAAATCAAATATTGAAACATCAATGCAATGGATCTTTGGGCCAAGACTTGACCTAATTCCCTTCCAATACATATGCACAACCTAACCCTAATGCTGTTCACGTGAGATTGCTGCAAGAAAGCCATAACCAACTTTGAAAAATTCAAGAGAAAAGTCAAAACTGTTCGCTCACTTCCAGGCCAATGGAATACTTTTAATTGTTTCTAACACACTGCATAGGTCCCCAGGAACGTGTAGGGATCAAAACCACGTGCTAGAACTCAAGGAAACGCCAAGAACAGTCGTACGGTTTGCACAATTTTCTCAGAATCGAAATTCATTGTTCATGCATCTTTAACACGATTTGTTGTTTGTTTTGTATTGTATGAGTCCACAGGAAGCTAATGGTGTGCTTTAATTTCATTGAAATGCCCTGAAACAGAAATTGCCATTGAAGAAATCTAGGGTTTCCAAGCTTCCAAATTGGGGATTTGTGATATAGGAAAAATTAGAGACTCTAAAGCCCATGGTTGAATTCTTCAAGGCCAGACGAATCGAACATCGTGCTCGCGAAATATTTATGAGAAGCAAGGAGCTAATCGCTATTTTTCATGCTTGCAGGTTGTGGGGGTTAAAAACCCCCGCTATCTAATATATTTTTTGCAGGTTTAGGGAAGAAGATGATGATGTGGTGAAGCGCCATTGGCTCATTCAAAACACGCGCGCTTCTTTTTTCTGTTTCAGCATGTGACTTGTTTTTTCTTATATTATATTTGTTTCTTATTTCATTAGCGAAAGCGTTCAAGTGGCTGAGTGGTTGAAGAGGTGGCTGTGAAGCATTGGGACCTGGGTTTGATTCCCAGGTCCACCCAAAACTTGTTTCTATTTTTTCTAGTGTATTCTCATGCAGGCATTTAAACGTGTTCCATCATACACCCTTCTCATCCAAGCGCCAGGTGGCTGGCAAGGCAGATCCAAAGGCCAACAGATGACGAACTCCATGTTCCCAGTCAACAAGCGTTCTGGACAATTGCAAGAAGTCAATGGACTGAAGGGCTTCTTGGGCCTCAAAATTGCTCCAACACCTCCTATAGGGCCCAACACCCCCTGGTTTATTATTCTTTTTATTTTCTTTTCCTTTTATTTTTCTTTTACTAATTAATATTCTTAATTACTATTATTATTATTAACTAACAAATAATTATTTTCATAATTAATTCAGAAAACAATATTTTCTTATTATTATTTTTATTTATTAATTTTCACTATTAATTATTATTTTGTAAATAAATTCTAATTAATTAGTTTAGTTGTTTAATTAGGACAATTTTAATCTTTTTCATAATAAATAAAATCAATCTAGAATTAGGTTTTTCTTTTGACTTTTAATTTCTTTTTATTTATTTCATTAAAACTTAAAAAAACACAAAAATACATTTCTTTTTCTTTTTAATTAATTAATTAGTAAATTAGGTTAAATATTAATGCAAAAGGACAAAATTACTTTCTTTTCTCAAAAGGGTCAAAACCCTAAGACATTCCCGATTTAATTTCTTTCGCGCTTTAATTCTTTTTTTATCATATTGATGTAACTGTTTCCGAGGATGTAATAGTTAATTAGGCTTTTACCGCTTTCTTTACTTTTCTCGCATTTATTTTCCAAACGAGTTATGTTTTTGGCAATGTATAGACCCGCGCCTTGTAATAGCGTAGATTCAACTTTCCGCACTTTATTTTCCGCACAATTATTAACTGCTAAAAATGCATGAAAGACTTGTATGAAAAATAAAATCAAAGCGTAGCTCACAAATAACATGTACAAGATAATCTTAACTGAATTTAACACACATGCACATGCCACTCCTAGGGTACGTCTCACTTGGTTGCCTCGAGGTGGTCGTCAAGTATAAGGTGTTTTAGAGGTCGCCCTCCTGTCTAAAGATCCAGTTGCCTCAAAACGGTTGCCTCAGATAAAAAGGATCTAGGACATTAGGGTTACCGCTAAGGTGTCCTACCATTGCTCTGGTGACCATATTGTCCCTCATAATCGAATTGACCCGAATACCTCCAACGACGGTGCTACCTACTTCTCAATAGTGGGATAGTACTGTCTAAAGGACTCTTACACAGCCTAATTCCTTAGAGTAGGTAGATTTCTCCTGGGTACTTGCTCTTCCAAAAAACAAAACAAAAACATCTTTTTGCACCTACACTTTCAAAAAGTTTTCAAACAAATATTTCATACACTCTTGAGGACAGATACAAGAGTTACCTAGAAATTTTTCAAACGAAACTTTTTCAAAACCCACATACACTTGAAAAGCAAACAATTTTTGAAAACATAAGAGCAAGTACCTAAGAGCCTGTGGATAACCACGGATAGAAAGGGTGCTAACACCTTCCCTTTCTATAAATCTACCTCCCGAATCGAGAAACATTCTCGAAAAGAAATTTTGCTGTGTTTTTGTCCTTTCCATGTTGGAGAACATAAAATACGGTGGCGACTCTTGCTTACCGCGACATTTCGCGAACCAGGTTAAAAAACAGTCAGTTCTATTTCCACCGATCACACTTCGTAACACCAGGCTTCCAATTTCGAACTCGCGTTTGATGACCTTGTCGTTGTGATGCAGGGCCACTCGTTGTTTTAGGGTGGCCTCGTGCAGGGCCGCCCCCGATCGGATTAAGTCGAGTTCGTCCCTGAGGGCCTCGTCATTCATTTCTTCGTCGAGGGGATTTTCTGTCAGTTTGGAGGGTTCCCTGATTTCTACTGGGATGACGGCCTCGGTGCCGTATGTTAGTAGGAAGGGGGTCTCTCCCTTCGTCGAATGGGGCGTGGTGCGGTATGCCCACAAGACACTGTGCAGCTCCTCGACCCAACTCCTTTTTGCTTCGCCGAGCCGGCGTTTGAGTCCTCGGAGGATGACTCTGTTCGCAGCCTCGGCTTGCCCGTTGGTTTGAGGGTGCTCGACCAAGGTGAAGTGTTGTTTTGTTCCCATTTTGGTGACGAAGTCTTGGAACCCGTGGTCGGTGAATTGGGTGCCGTTGTCGGTCACCAGTGCTCTCGGGATTCCAAATCTGGCGAGGATGTTTCTCTTGTAGAAACGGAGGATGTTGTGCGAGGTGATCTTCGCGAGAGCCTCGGCCTTTATCCATTTCGTGAAGTAATCCACGACTACAATGAGGAATTTATTTTGGTAAGTTCCTTGCACGAAAGGACCGAGGATATCCATACCCCACCACGCAAACGGCCACGGGGACGACAATATGCTCAGCTCGTGAGGGGGAGCGAGGTGCATGTCGCCGTGCCTCTGAAACTTGTCACACTTCTTGACGTGTTCCTTGGCGTCCTACTGCATTGTCAGCCAATAATACCCCGCTCGAAGGGCTTTCCTCGCCAGGGACTTGCCGCCCATGTGCTGGGCGTTAATCCCTTCGTGTATCTCCCGCAGTACCTCGGGGACTGTGGATTCGTCGATGCACTTCAAGAGGGGGATGAAGAATCCCCTGCGGTATAGTTTGTGCTCGAGCACCACGTAGGAGCATGCTCGTTGCTTCGTGATGGTTGCATCTGTCTGGTTCGAGGGGAGTTCGCCTTTGGTCAGAAAATTGTACACCGGGGTCATCCAGGACGAGGCATCTCCTATGGCGTGGACTTCGACTAGTGTCGTGGACCTTTCGATGCTCGAGCGTGATATGGATTCTTGTATGACAGATTTGTTTCCGCCCTTCTTTCTCGTGCTCGCGAGTTTGGACAATATGTCTGCCCTTGTGTTTTGCTCGCGCGGGACATGTGAAATCTCTGCTCGCTCAAACTTTGTCATGTATTTTTTGACTAAGCTTAAGTATTCGACGAGACTGTCGTTTTTGGCTTGGTAACTCCCCTGGACTTGGGAGGCAACGAGTTGTGAGTCTGTGAAGATTTGTATCTCACGGGCTCCCAGGTCCTCGGCTAGCCTTAGTCCTGCGAGCAGGGCCTCGTACTCTGCTTGGTTAGTGGACGTCGGGAAGGAGAGGGTTAACGAGTGCTCGATCACTACGCCTTCCTCGTTTTCCAAGAGGATCCCCGCGCCGCTCTCAGACGAGCTAGAGGCTCCATCGACGAAGATGGTCCATTTGTGTTCCTTCCCGGCGGGCGGGTCGTGAGCGGTCATTTCAGCGATGAAGTCGGCCAGGGCTTGTGCTTTCAGAGATTTCCTACTCTCGTATTGAATGTCGAATTCGAAGAGCTCCAAGGACCATTTCAACATTCTGCCCGCCATGTCAGGCCGACCCAAGAGTTGCCTCACTGGTTGGTCGGTTCGCACGATGACCGTGTGGGCCAGAAAATAGTGTCTGAGTCTCCTCGCAGCGTTGACGAGGGCCAAAGCTACCTTTTCTATCTGTTGGTACCTGCTCTCGGGTCCTTGTAGGGCTTTGCTGGTGAAATACATGGGTTTCTGTCCGTTGGTGGTCTCGCGGATGAGAGCCGCGTTGACGGTTTCATTTGAGACGGCCAAGTACAAGAATAATGGCTCCCCGTCGGCTGATCGAGATAACACGAGTGGTTGTGATAGGCTTTGTTTTAGATGGCGCAGTGCCCGTTCACATTCCTCGGTCCATTCGAAGGCTGCTTCTTTTCGAAGGAGTCTGAAGAAGGGGAGGGCGTGTTTAGCGGACCTTGCAACGAAGCGGGACAAAGATGTGAGCATGCCGTTCATGACTTGTATTAACTTCTTCGACGTTAGGGTCGAGAGCTCGGAGAATGCTCGACATTTGTCGGGGTTGGCTTCAATTCCTAGTTCTGTCAGGTAGAACCCAAGGAATTTCCCCGCCTTGACCCCGAACGTGCATTTTTCGGGGTTGAATCTCATCTTACATTGTCTTGATTGGGCGAAGACCGTCTTGAGGTGTGCTGCATGATCGGCATATGCTCGGGATTTGATGATCATGTCGTCCATATAGACTTTGAGCATGTCTCCAATCTGCTCGTGGAACACTCTGTTCATCATACGCTGGTAAGTTGCCCCAGCATTTTTTAGTCCAAAGGGCATTACGTTGTAGTAATAATTGCCCGAGCTGGTCATGAAAGCTGTGCAATGTTTGTCGCTCATGGCCATCGAGATTTGATTATAGCCCGAGTAAGCATCCATGAACGACAACGTTTTATAGCCGGCCGAGTTATCGACCAGCATGTCTATGTTCGATAAAGGGAAAGCATCTTTCGGGCAAGCCCGATTGAGATCGGTATAGTAAACACACATCCTCCATTTTCCATTATTCTTTTTAACCAGTACAACATTCGACAGCCAGGTTGAATACCGGGCTTCAGAAATAAAATTTGCCTCTAGGAGGTCTTTTACAGCTTTTTCAGCAGCCTCCGTTTTCTCCGGAGACTGCCTACGCCTACGCTGTACTACGGCCTTGGCGGCAGGATCTATGGCGAGATGGTGACAGGCGACCTCAGGGTCGAGTCCGGGCATCTCCGCGGAGCTCCAGGCGAACAAGTCAGCATTCTCGCGCAAGCAGGCTTTGATCTGCTTCCTTGCCAGGTCGGTGAGGTATTTTCCAATCTTTACTCCTTTGCTCGGGTCTGCGCCGAGGGGGACGAGCTCAAAATGCCCGTCCGGTATTGGTCGGAGTGGAACTTGCTCGCCGTTGGGAGGTTCGTCCTAATCGAAACGAGCATCCAAGGCTATAGAGTCGACCTTTGGTGGAGCTTTCTGGACTTCTTCCTTGGCGGGTTCTGACTCGTCGAGCCCCTGTCGTGCCGTCGCCAATCTTTTGGCGGGCCTTGTTCCGACGTCGACAGTGTCGCGACCCTTAGACGCGGCGTTGAAACACCTCTGAGCAGCGGCGAGGTCTCCCTGGATAGTAGCTACCCATGCTCTTTTGGTGTAGAACTTCATCTTCAAGTGGACGGTGGAGGGCATCGCTGTCAGTTCTGCCAGTGTTGGTCTCCCCAGAATGCAGTTGTAGAGAGATGGGTAGTCGATGACGAGGAAGTGTATTTTAACCTGCCTTGTCGCTGTGCCTTCGCCGAAGGTAACCATGAGCTCGACATATCCCCAAGGCTTGGAGGACGAGCCGTTAAAGGCATGTAAGTCCGACCCTACATATGGCGAGAGGTGGGAGTCGTCCAGCTGCAGAGTTCGGAACAATTGACTGTACATTACGTCGTCGGAACTCCCCTCGTCGACTAGGATACGGTGCACATCAAAGTTAGCCATTCTTGCCCTTATCAACAGGGGAATGACTGCGTTGGGGGCTCCCCCGGGGAGCTCTTCGAGGTAGAAGGTAATGGGCTCTGACCTACCTTTTACCCTCTGAAATGTCATTGTCTGTGGAGGTGTCGCGTCGACCAGTTCATCCAGCTTCCTTTTAGCCGAATTGATAGTCAGGTCGTTGAACCCTCCGCCATTGATGACCATGGCGGAGGGGAAATATTCCCACCTGCTGTGTGTTGTGAGCGGCTCCTGCAGGTGTTTGGGGACGTTGAAGTCCTCGGGTCTGGTGACAGAGAAGGCCGTCTGGATGGGGACCGACTCATCAGATGGTCAGGCGTCTTCCTTTGGCTCTCTTGCTTCCCGGGCGTCACGACGAGGAGCTTCGTTTCGCCGGTATTGTGCGAGCCTTCCTCCCTTGATGAGGGTTTCGATGGCGTCCTTGAGGTGGACGTAATCTTCCGTCAGATGACCATGGCTCATGTGGTACTGACAATACTTGCTCTTGTCTGCTCCGGGCTTGGCGGGAGCAGGTCGGGGACGTTTGACGCCACCATCTTTAAAGTCCGTGCTGGCACACTCCTCCAAAATGCGCTCGCGGGAAGCAGTGAGCGGAGTGTACTCGGTAAAACGCCCCAAGGGTCCTCTTTGCTCTCGGACTTCTCGGGGTCTATCTTCTTTTCTTTTCTCCCCGGTTCTTAGAGGAGGAGTAGCTTCCTGGCGTGGGTTGCTGCTGGACCTGCGAGTCCTGGGGTCTCTGGCTCTGTTGGCGACCTCGCTCTCCTCGTAATCCATGTACGCCCTGGCCTTCTCGAGGAGGGCATCGAATGTTCTAGGTGGCTCGATGCCCACTGCCTTTCTAAATTCAGTGCAGGGGAGGAGCCCCCTCTCCAGCAAATATCTTTTCATGTGGTCCGCACAGGGGACCTGTATAGCTTCGCGGTTGAAGCAATTGATAAACTCTCTCAAGGTTTCATCCTGTCTCTGGATGATAGCCTCGAGAGATGCCTCGGTTTTTGGGTGTCGCTGGGACACAGTGAAAGAACTTATGAATTGGTTCTTCAGGTTTCGCCACGAGGTGATTGATCCCGGAGCGAGGCCCTTATACCAGTCCATCGCTGCTTTTCTAAGGGTCGTGGGGAACAAACAACATTTGATGGGTCCCCCGACGTTGTGATAATGCAGCATAGCCTCGAACCCGTCTATGTGATTGACCGGGTCCGCGACTCCGTCGTATTCCTTCAAATGTGGAGGCTTCTCCATGCCCGGGGGAATGGGCGCCTCCATGATTGCTTGTGACAAGGGACCGCCGGGGTCATCCTCGTCGCTCCACTCCGGGGAGAGGGATGGGGACCTGTAATACTGTCGAGCACGACGGTCCTGGTCGTACTGGGCCTCTCTCGAGCGTGGTGCTCTTGGTTGATTCTTCCATGCCCGTCTGCTGGGTGTCGTCTTTCTTGTCGTGTGGGGGCGTGGCCGCGTCCCCCGACTTCAGTTATGGGTTGCCTCTCCAAAGGGGGTAGTCTCCCTGAGGGTCGGGGGGACGGGCTTCGGGAAACATCTCTGTCTTGTCTCCGCGGGGGAGACGGGAGATGTACTTCCATTACTCGAGGAGGTGGAGTCTGGGGCCTCCGGTGCTTCCTCGGGGGTCTTCGATCATCTTCTAGTGCCCTCAATCTTTCCCCTTGGGCAAAGATGAGGTAGTTCGTCTGATTGATCGCCGTGAACAGCGTGCGGGTTGTGGCATCTGCCCCTGGGGGGACAGGGACTTCCTGAAATTGAGCAGCTCGATAGTTTATGGGAGCTGCATTGTCTTCTTCGAGCGGCGGAGGGACCGAGGAGGACGATGCAGTAACTCCGTCGCGGTGGATTGAGGGCCCCGGGGCAATCGACACAGGGATAGTGTTATGACCGGGGTTACCGACGTTATCAGGGTGTCCATTTTTATCCGCGAGGCCGTTGTTGGTGTCGACGACGCGAATGTTTTGTTCATCCCGAACTTGGTCAGCCATGACGGTGATAGTTGAGTTGAGCTTTGGTCTTTGAATTTTTGCAAGACGGGGAAGCTAGATTCCCACAGACGGCGCCATTGATCTTACCTGATCAGACTTGGACCGTCACGACTGGCTCCGAGCTGAAGTTTGAACGAGATGGGGGGGTACCTGCAAGGCACTCTGATGCTAAAGTGAGTGGTAGTACGAGCAGGAAAAAAGTGTGTATATGGGTAAGAGAATGAATACCTGACCCTCTTGGAACAAAGGGTATTTATAGCCCCCGGCGCTGGGCCAAGGTCCCTTCATTGGGCCGACCAGGATTGACCCAATAAAGGAACTGCCAGGTTCTACATGTGTAGTGGGGACCCGAACATGGTCTCCTTCCTGGATGCTCTGCGAGAAGTACGGACGGACGAGGACGCGGTATTTTCGGAGTTCAGGTGATGGTGTAACGGTTACAGTATGCCCTACGAGGAGGGTGCTCGAGCTAGACTCGAGCTGGATTATATGTGATCGAGGACGTTGCGTCCGCGGGCAGTGGCGGGCACGACTGTAGCTTCTGGTCGACGCGCCCGCTGTAGAGCCGTTTGGATTGGGCCTTCATTCTTTCTCTTGGGCCAACCTGGGCCCAGTCCAGAACATATACTATCATTTTCATTGTGAGTCTTCAATTTCTCTAAAATGCCTCAAAGTTAGAGAAATCACATGGTATGATACCATAAAGCCTAAGCCCCAAAATAGTGTTGACCACCGGCTTAGTGATCCCAACAATATTGAGCTATAATTTCACATTTGATTATCTAGGTTTACCAAACTCGTGAGATTATTTGAAGAAGAGTTAGCCTCTACAGTCGCTGTTGGCTAGTTATACCGAGTGAAAGTGATGACATGTCATGTGAAGGTCCTCCATCATGGCAAGGCGCGGTGGAGAAGTTACCTACAATAAAGAGATGGAAGAGGCTAAAAACATCATCTAGTGTACTCGTCATTTCACTAAATAGAAGATGAAAGGACGATGTCTTCTAACGCAATCGCTCAACAAAAGCATACAATAGTTGAGTGGCGAGCATGGTGAGGGAACAATCCACCAACGGAAGCAGGTCGACATCAACAACAATTGTCCAAACCTCATATGGCATATACGCATCCAAAATTTATTCAACTTCACCCTATAGGTGGGACCTTCAAAGGGGTGTTGTGAACACCCCAATTTTTAATAGCTATTATTTAATTATTTTATTAATTATTATATTATAGAGTAATTGATTTAATTATGTGATTTGGTGAATATTTGAATTATTTGAATATATGTGTCATTTCAATAATTGGAGTTATAAGTAAGAATAGTAAACAATTAGAATTAGGCTTTATGTCATAATAGAATGGGTAAGTGGAATTAGGCACATTAATGAAATAGAGTAGTAAGAAGAGGGATTAGAATTAGTATTGTCATAAAACAAAAACAAAGAAGAGAAGAGAAGAGAAGAGAAGAGGAGAAAGAGGAGAAAAGAGGAAAAGTGAAGAGGCAATCCTAAAGACTCTACACTCAAGGTAATGGGGAGAGTTTATGTTATTATGAGAGTGTGTGATGGGTAGTAACATGTAATAGGATAAGGTATTTTAATTTCTAGGTTTTGAATCACCCAAATTGATTTAAGGATTTGGAAATTAGATTTTTGAAATCTAGTTTTTATGATATAAATATGTTCCCTATTGTGATACGGTGGGAAGAGAACTGACTTTTTTTTGGAATGCTGGTTTGCGTTTTGCGTTTGTTTTTGCAAAATGTCACGGTAAGCAAGAGTCACGTTTTTTTTGGATCTTCATCTTTGTTCTTGTTTTGTAGGTCATGGAAATTCTTCGCAGAAAAACTATCCAAGTCAATCTTTTGAGAATCCCTCCTAAACTCAAGGAGCTTACATCCAGAATTCCAGAAAGCTCTCTCTTCAGTGAAAGACATGGTAGACTGCTCAGCCTAGTCAACACCAACATTGAAGAAGACATGGTGAAAGTGTTGTTCCAATTCTTTGACCCCCTTCACCATTGTTTCACATTCCCCGACTACCAATTGGTGCCTACTTTAGAGGAATTTTCTCAACTCCTGAGAATTCCTATTCTTAATCAACTACCCTACAACGGTACAGAAAAAGAACCAAAACCTGAAGATATTGCTCAAGCACTACACTTGCAATCATCTGACATCAAGGGGCATTGGGAAACTAGAAGTGGTGTCAAGGGCTTCTTGGCAAAGTGCTTGTTTGAGAAGGCACAAGAGTGTTGGAATTCTTTGGATCTGCAAGCCTTTGAAGAGATTGTGGCACTCCTTATTTATGGGCTGGTCTTGTTCCCAAATCCTGACCAACTTATAGACGTGAATGCTGTCAAGATTTTCATGTCCAAGAATCCCATACCTACATTGCTTGGGGACATCCTCCACTCATTTTACACACGAACAATGAGGAAGAGAGGTGTTCTCATGTGCTGTACTTCTCTCCTTGCAAGGTGGTTTATTTCTCACCTTCCACAATTAGTTTTGAAGAATGAACAAGGCTTGGGGCGGTCGCAACGATTGATGACCCTCACACATTCTGATGTACATTGGTGTTCTCGGTCCAGAGAAAATGTCATCATCATCGATCGTTGTGGTGAGTTCCCTAATGTTCCATTACTTGGCATTAGGGGAGGCATTACCTACAACCCCTGTCTAACTTTGAGACAATTTGGATATGCACGGAGGGATGGCCCTCATGACATGCTGATTCCTGACCTAGTTTTTGACTTCGACAACGATGCGCAAGGACTTCGACAAAGATTCATCAGAGCTTGGAGGATGCCTAACAAGGTAGATAGCAAGACACTGGGATACAAGAACTCCATCCCTCTTGAGCCTTACCTCAAGTGGGTACGGACCGGCGCCCAGAGTCTGATGATGCCTTACCCTCACATTCTCCCTTTGATCAAGGAGCCTGTTAAGGAAGGAGAGGTTCCATACACAATCCTACATCCTGACATGCCAACATCATGGGAGGAAATGCAGAAGAGTTGGATCCAACTCAAGGAAGAAAGGGATACTTTTGAAGCCAGCTTCTACGCCAATGAGAAAAAGGTTTTGGAGCTTACCCGCCGACTTCACGAGGAGGAAACCCTCAACACTTACATTGCACCAAAGAGGATGCGCAACGTATTTTTACCTTAAGAAGTTTTTGTAATATTTGGCCCATGGGGCATTTATGTACTGACAAAATTTCTTCTTATTAATATGACGTGTGTTCTTTTTGTCTGCAACAATTTTGAATTTCTAAATCCTTGAATGCATTACATGGATAAACATATCATTCATCATATGCATAAATAGGTCTTCACACCAGGTTTCCTTATCTTTCTGCTGTTTATTTCAGTAAGATGGATATTGAGCAGACGGTCAAAGATCTGCAGTCACAAAACTCGCAGTTTCAACAGCTCCTTATGACCTTGGCAAAGGGTCAGGAGGATCTTAAAGCACTGTTAGGGAATAAAGAGCAAGAAAAAGGAAAAAAGAAGAAGAAAAGAGTTGGGGTAGCTACACTGGGAAGAAGATTTGAGAATGAAGCTAGGAGAGTTCTTGAATTCCCCTCCACATCTGATGAGGGGACCGGTAAGGGAAAAGGAGCTGCATTACCTTCTGCATCCAAGGATGAAGAGGAAGAGGTTGAGGAAGATGAAGATTATTCAGAGCAGCAATATCCACCAGCGGACGACAGATATAAAAACCTGGAGGATAGACTGGCAGCCATGGAGTTGCAAAGGGTTCTCGGGCTAGATTTTGAAGAATTGGGATTGATTGCTGGGATTGTGATCCCTCCAAAGTTTAAAGTACCAACTTTCGCAAAGTATGACGGTCTGTCTTGCCCAAAGATGCACCTAAGGTCGTATGTCAGAAAAATTCAACCTCATTCATCTGATAAAAATCTTTGGGTGCACTTCTTCCAGGACAGCCTGTCCGGTACACAGCTAGATTGGTTTTACCAGCTTGAGAGGTCAGAAGTGCATAGTTGGGAGGATTTGGCAGCTGCCTTTTATCGCCGGTATCAATACAACGCTGACTTGGTGCCGACCCGTACTCAGCTACAAAGTATGGGGATGGCCTTAAATGAGGGATTCAAAGAATACGCCCAGAAATGAGGCGATTTGGCCGGAAGGGTACAACCACCGCTTTCATAGGGAGCTAGTTAATATGTTCTTGGGGGACCCTATCAGGCCCTTTCTTCAACCATTTGATCGGGAGATCTTCCGCAGGGTTTACTGAATTGATTCTGACTGGCGAAAGAGTGGAAGCTGGTATTAAGAGTGGGAAAATTCAAAGGGATGCCTCTGCCTCCACAACTGTTAAAAAACCATTCCCGGCCAAGAAGGAAGCAGTTGTTATATACTCTCAGAAAGGATCGAGAAGAACTGAGCGCCGGCCGACTGTAGGGGCCGTGATGATTCAAAATTCGTCAAATGATCAGCCTCGTAACAATCAGTCTAGACCTAATCAGCAACGGGTAGAACGACCACAACGACAGTTCACCCGCATCAACATGACGCCTGCACAAGTTCTTCCCCATTTGTTGAAGCTAAATCTCACCAATATTAGAGAGGCGCCAAAGGTTGTGAATACCACTTCCCCACATTATCATACCAACGCAAAATGTGCCTATCATTCTGACAGCGTCGGGCATGACACCAACGATTGCTGGGCGCTTAAGAATAAAATTCAGGATTTGATAGACGCTAAAGAGGTTGAGTTCGACGCCCCTGAGAAGCCGAATGTAATCTCCGCTCCAATGCCAAAGCATGGTCGCAATGTCCATGCTGTTGAAGAAGATCTATTTGTTTCTACTGTTGATGATCTAATAACTCCACTACTGACAATCAAGTTGAATCTGTTGAAGGCTGGGATTTTCCCAGGTTGTAAAGAAGATTGCTACCTTTGTTCCTCCCTATCGATCGACTGTCCATTGCTGAAGATAGGCATCCAACGCCTAATGGACAACCAACAAATTCTTTTCAAAAAGACTCCTGTTACTCCAACTCCTATCAATGAAGTTTCAATAATAACCATTTCCTCCAATCTTTCCAAGGTCCCCAAAAGGCCTGTTAAGATTACATCCGCTCTGAAGATTATACCATTGAAGATAACCATGCCTGGGCCCGTCACTTACAAATATGACAAATCAATACCGTGGAACTATGGTGGAGAAATCTACTACCACGGTGTTAAACAAATTGAGATAACTGAAGAGAGCTCTGACGAAGAAACTGCCGACAGGAAACATTGCCGGTACAAGCAAAATTATCCGAAGTGGAAGAATTTTCTCTCCAGAGATTGCCCCTCCAAAGGAAATCTTTGGACCATCAGTTGCTCCCAAGGTTACCCCTACACCGGTAAAACTATCTGCAAGAATGCCAATGATTGAAGAAATTGTTACTCCTGTGGTTGTCCCTCCTGCTGCTGCTGATAAGGGGAAAGGGATCCAAGAAGAGCTCGTCAGGACGAGGGCTCAGCCATTGGTCATCCCCGAAACCTCTAAGAAAGAAATGGAGGAGATTTTGAAAATAATCAAAAAGAGCGATTATGATGTGGTAGAGCAACTGGGGCAAACTCCCTCGAAGATCTCCATGTTGGCCCTGCTGCTTTGTTCGGAGGCTTATGCCAAAGCCTTGATAAGGTTTTTGAAGACAACCCATGTGCCCCAAGAAACCTCAGCCGATCAATTCCAGGATTGTGTAGCCAGCCTTACCGCCAACAACGGCCTAGGTTTCTCTGATGCTGACCTGACTCCGAAGGGAAGAAAGCATAATGACGCATTGCATGTGTCAGTTGAATGCCGAGGAACTACTCTCGCCCATGTCTTGGTCGATACTAGTTCTTCTCTAAATGTGCTGCCTAAGAAAGCTCTGGACCGGTTGGATTGTGAAGGTTTGGAGCTGAAACCAAGTAATATCATTGTCAGGGCCTTTGACCGGTCTAAAAGAATGGTGCATGGGGAGGTCGACGTTCCCATCAAGGTAGGCACTGAGGTGTTCAACTCCACATTCTATGTGATGGACATCCGCCCATCATACTCTTGCTTGCTAGGAAGACCGTGGATTCATAATGCTGGGGCAGCCACTTCCTCTCTACATCAGATGCTGAAATACCCTGTTAAGGGTAAAATCATAACTGTACACGGTGAGGAGGAGTACATGACCAGTCATCTGAATTCCTTTCGGTATGTGGAAGTGGATGGCGAATTCATCGAAACACCGTTCCAACACTTCGAGGAAGTTTCTCTCGAGGTTGCAGTAGCAAAGGCAGTAGCTGAGGTACCCAAGCAGGTGGCCAGGATGGCATCACTGAAAGATGCAAAGGCTGCAATGAAGGAGAGGAAGAGATCAACATGGGGACAGTTGCCTGACTTTCCCCACAAGACAGACAAGTTTGGGTTAGGGTTTACGGCTGCGGGGCAAAAGGCTATGCGTCGCTCCAAAATTGAAAGGACACCCATCAAGATTTCTCCTCATGGAATCAATGCTTTAGAAGACGAAGACGAAGAGGGTAACGTTGAAGACTGGATCTTCCCAACCATTGAAGGAGGACTGCACAACTGGGAGGCGAAAGACTTTGTTCCCATTACTTTCATCAATCAGTAATTTATCTTTCGAACATTTCCTGTTGGTCTGTAATAATTACTAAAACAATCTGCACACTATTTTTCACCTCATGCCTTGCCCAGGGCATGTAGGTCCATTTGTAAGGGTTTTGATTCTCTTCATAATCATATGCCATGTTTAATGAGTCATTGGACGTTTTTCATTTATAAACTGCTGTGTTCATTTTCTTTCCTTTTGCATTTTTGTTTGTTTAAGGATGGCTATCCCTTACACACACCCACACCCACAAATGCAGGTACCCATCCACTCCGGATTCCATGGGTGACTATTCTGTTGTATCCTTCAATAACTCCGAAGATTTGGTCAATCAGGCTGAGTACGAAGATGACGAAGATTGTGAAGTACCGGGAGAGCTAGCCAGACTTCTACAACAAGAAGAGATGGCCATCTTACCTCATGAAGAGTTGTTGGAAACAGTCAACTTAGGAATAGAGGAAGACATGAAAGAAGTCAAAGTGGGTGCCAATCTGGAACCAAGTGTCAAGGAACGCTTAATACAGCTGTTGAATGAATACATTGAAATCTTCGCCTGGTCTTATGAAGACATGCCAGGGTTAGACACAGATATCGTGGTTCACCGTCTCCCTACAAGAGAGGACTGTCCACCGATCAAGCAAAAAGTCCGCCGAATGAGGCCCGACATGTCTGAGAAGATTAAAGCTGGAGTAATGAAGCAATTCAACGATGGTTTTCTGGCTGTTACATACTATCCGCAATGGGTTGCTAACATTGTGCCCGTTCCCAAAAAAGACGGCAAGGTTAAAATGTGTGTGGACTACCGGGATCTGAACAGGGCCAGCCCTAAAGATGATTTTCCGCTACCACATATCGACATCTTGATTGACAACACAGCTCAGCACAAGGTATTTTCTTTCATGGATGGATTCTCGGGCTACAAACAGATTAAAATGGCCCCCGAGGACATGGAGAAAATAACCTTTGTTACACAATGGGGTACCTTCTGCTACAAGGTGATACCGTTCGGACTGAAGAACGCAGGGGCAACTTATCAACGCGCCATGGTAGCTTTGTTTCATGATATGATACATCATAAGATTGAGGTTTACGTAGACGACATGATAGCTCGATCACAAACGGAAGAGGAACACCTTGAACATTTGCAAAAGCTGTTTGCCAGGTTGAAGGAATACAAACTCAGGCTGAATCCAAGTAAGTGCACCTTTGGAGTTAGGTCTGGTAAACTTATGGGGTTTATTATCAGCAACAAAGGCATTGAGGTCGATCCAGCAAAAGTAAAATCTATACAAGAAATGCCTGCCCCCCGTACTGAAAAGGAGGTTAGAGGGTTCTTGGGACGCTTGAACTATATTGCCAGGTTCATCTCTCACCTGACGTCTACCTGTGAGCCAATTTTCAAACTATTGAAGAAGGATCAGGTAGTCGAATGGAATGATGATTGTCAATTTAATTTTGATAAGATCAAGGAGTATTTGCTAGAACCTCCAATTCTGATGCCACCCGTCGAAGGAAGGCCATTAATCATGTATCTGACTGTTTTGGATAACTCAATGGGGTGCGTACTGGGCCAACATGACGAGTCTGGTCGAAAAGAGCATGCCATTTATTACCTTAGCAAAAAGTTTACCGACTGTGAGACTCGCTACTCACTGCTCGAGAAAACTTGCTGCGCTTTGGTATGGGCTGCTCGCCGACTAAGGCAGTATATGTTGACTCATACCACTTTGCTGATCTCCAAAATGGACCCGATCAAGTATATCTTCGAGAAGCCTGCTTTATCTGGAAGAATCGCTAGATGGCAAATGATCCTGACTGAATATGACATCCAGTATACTACCCAAAAAGCTATAAAAGGGAGTGTACTAGCTGACCATCTAGCTCATCAAGCTATCGAAGATTATCAATCCATGAGATTCGACTTCCCGGACGAGGACATCATGACTTTGGACAAAATTGAAGGTAACAGACCGTATGACAGACCTGAAAATGGATCCCAATGGACCCTGTACTTTGATGGTGCCTCTAATGCACTTGGAAACGGTATCGGTGCAGTACTCATTTCCCCAGAAGGTTGCCATACACCTTTCACTGCCCGACTTTGTTTCAGCTGTACCAACAACATGTCCGAATATGAAGCTTGCATCTCTGGTCTCAAGGTTGCTTTAGACTTGGGGATCAAATCTTTGATCGTATTTGGGGACTCGACTTTGGTTATCAGTCAAATCAAAGGAGAGTGGGACACCAAACATCCTAATCTTATCCCATACAAAGAACATGTCCTGAAATTGTTGCCTCATTTCGAGCAGATCACCTTCGAGCACTTCCCGCGAGAAGAAAATAAGCTAGCAGATGCTCTGGTAACAATGTCTTCCATGTTTAAACTCAACTGGGATAACGAGGCTCCCCAAATCACCATCGAGCGAATGGATGAACTTGCGCATTGTCACGAGATTAATACTGAAGAAGTAGTGGAACAACCCTGGTTCTATGAAATCAAAAGGTATCTCCAGACTAGAGAGTATCCTAAAGGAGCTTCCGTAAATGACAAGAAGTTCTTAAGGAGATTTACGGCCAAGTTCTTCCTAAGCAATGGCATCCTTTATAAGCGCAACCATGATTGTGTTTTACTTCGTTGTATGGACAAAGTTGAAGCAGAGTTGATCATGACTGAGATACACAGCGGCACATTTGGAACCCACTTGAGCGGACATACGATGGCTAAGAAGATTCTAAGGGCAGGCTATTACTGGTATACCATGGAAGCTGATTGCCATCAACATTCCCCTACTTGCCACAAATGTCAAGTCTACACCGACAAGATTCATATTCCTCCTGTTCCTCTCAACATTCTGACAGCTCCTTGGCCATTCGCAATGTGGGGCATTGACATGATTGGAGAGATCAAGCCCACAGCGTCCAATGGACATCGCTTCATCCTGGTCGCTATTGATTATTTCACCAAGTGGGTTGAAGCAGCTTCCTTTGCCTCTGTTATGAAGAATGTGGTTGCCCGCTTCATCAAGCAGAACCTCATATGCCGGTATGGTGTCCCCGACAGGATCATCATAGACAACGGTACAAATCTGAACAATACTATGATCACCGCTCTATGCGAACAGTTCAAGATTTATCATCACAATTCATCTCCCTATCGGCCGAAGATGAACGGTGCTGTTGAAGCTGCGAACAAAAACATCAAGAAGATCATTCAGAAAATGACAGTCACCTACAAGGACTGGCATGATATGTTACCATTTGCTCTGCATGGATACCGTACCACGACACGTACTTCAACAGGGGAAACCCCATTTTCTTTGGTATATGGCATGGAAGTTGTCCTACCCATGGAAGTTCAGATTCCTTCTTTAAGGATTATGAAGGACGCTGGTTTGAGTGAAGACGATTGGATTCAGACCCGACTTGATCAACTCAATTTGATCGACGAGAAACGACTCACTGCTGTTTGCCATGGTCAGACGTACCAAAAACGGATGATCAAGGCTTTCAACAAGAAAGTCAGACGTCAAGTATATCAAGTCGGAGATCTTGTAATCAAGCGGATTATCTTGCCGCAAAGTGATCCCAGGGGCAAATGGACTCCTACTTACGAAGGACCATTTGTAATCAAGAGCATCTTCTCTGGTGGTGCAATGATTCTGGCCACCATGGACGGCGACGGTTTGCCACACCCTGCGAACGCAGACATAGTCAAAAGATACTACGCATGAAACAACCCGACAAGTCGAAAACCCGAAAGGGCGACTTGGGCAAAAATGGGCATCCCGGTGAACTGAAAACCCGAAAGGGCGGTTCAGGAAAAAATTAGGGATAAAACAAAAAAATCTGTACACCCGGCAAGTTGAAAACCTGAAAGGGCGGCTTGGGCAAAAAAGGGTTTCCCGGTGGATCGAAAACCCGAAAGGGCGATTCAGGCAAAAGTTAGGGAATTAAAGCGTATGACTGTGTCTCGTCGGATCACTTTAAAGAACAATCTCTTCATCAACAAGCTCCGAGCTTCTGATCAATCCAATCATCGGCGGACGAAGCATTGAATGGACAAGATATTCAGAGTTGTGAAGGCTATAACAGAATTGAATCCCATGGAATTGTTACACATAGCCATCTTTCCTTTTGTATAAATTTTTCAAATGTTTACGGCAATATCCTCTTACTAGGATGTCTGTCTCCTTTGTACAAAGATACTCATAAAAAGTTAATACAAACACTTTTCCAAATACAGAAATTTGCTTTGTCTTCTTTTTTTCTTTTTACACTTATGTTTTATTTGAAAAACGTCTAATGTTTTGTTAAATAGGCATATGCATTTGAACATAATCATTTTCTTACAAATCAAGAAAGATGATTGCTGATAGGTTGAAGGTACAAATAGATATCTTGATGCCCTTTCAGAAGAAATCCCCAGCGGAATTAAACTCCAAATTCCTCAACAAAGTTAAAATCCAGAACTTAATTCCCCAAACAGAGTTAAACTTCAGGATCCTCAGCAAAACAAGAGCTTTCTCAAAGATGATTTCCCCAGCCAAGAGAGCCTTCCAGAACTTAATTCCCCTCAGAGGTAAGTTTCAGAATCCCCAGTGGAGCCAAAACTGTCAATCCCCAGCGGAACCAGATTAGTAAACATTCTCCCCATAGAGATACTTCCCATCAGATTGAAGATTCTCAGTCTTACTTCTCCAGCATAAGTCTACCAGGTTCTGAACTCTCCAGTAGAGATCATCAGAATTCTCATTCCCCACAAGTCACCAAGGATTTTCAATCCCCAGCAGTGGTCCTAAGATCCCTCAACAATTGAAGATCTTGTTCCCCAAGCAATCAGCAGTCAACAAGGATTTCTCACCCTCAGTAATCAAAGGATTTTCAATCCCCAGCTTTGGTTATGGGTTTATTTCCCCAACATTTGTCAAGGATTTATTCTCCAAAACAAATAACATTTCAAATTGATCGGTCGTTCAAAAGTTCCTTCATCACCTGTTGGAAGTTACGGTCGTCAAAGATCAAATTCTCACAAAATTCAAGTTATGAAGCCCGGATTCGACCGGATAGTTCTTGATCTCTACAACATATTGTGAAGCCCGGATTACGACCGGATAATAATATCAGACTACCGCGAAGCTTGGATTACGACCAGATAGTGGTATCTCCTAAGAGCAAGCTATGAAGCCCGGATTCGACCGGATAATAGTTTAATCCCCAACAAGTTATTGTGAAGCCTGGATTACGACCAGATGGCAATACAAGTTTTTGTGAAGCCTGGATTACGACCAGACAATAGTCAAGAATACTACGAAGCCTGGAGTCGACCAAATAGCAGTATATCTTTAACACAAGCCGTGAAGCCCGAATTCGACCGGATAACAACTTAGCAAGTTATTGTGAAGCCTGGATTACGACCAGATAGCAATGCAAGTTTCTGTGAAGCCTGGATTACGACCAGACAGCAGCCAAGAATACTACGAAGCCTGGAGTCGACCAGATAGTGGTATATCTTTAACACAAGCCGTGAAGCCTGAATTTGACCGGATAACAGCTTAGCAAGTTATTGTGAAGCCTGGATTACGACCAGATAGCAATGCAAGTTTCTGTGAAGCCTGGATTACGACCAGATAGCAGCCAAGAATACTACGAAGCCTGGAGTCGACCAGATAGTAGTATATCTTTAACAAAAGCTGTGAAGCCCGGATTCGACCGGATAACAGCTTAGCAAGTCATTGTGAAGCCTGGATTACGACCAGATAGCAATACAAGTTTCTGTGAGAGCCTGGAGATCAACCAGATAACAGTTAACCATTAACAGAATGAAGATTCTCCTCCTTGAAACCTCAGAAGATTGGTATGATCCCAATTTCTGACCCTTAACAGAATGAAGACTCTCGTCCTTAAAACCCCAGTAGATTGGCATACAACCCAAGCTCCTGAATCCCTAACAGTGGTCCCAGGACTTCTCATTTTCAATGATCAAAGGATTTTCAATCCCCTGCAGCAGTCAAGGATTTACTTTCCCCGGCAGCAGTCAAAGATTTCATTATCCAGGATTCATCTATCCTCAGCAAGACAGCTCATCATCTTACATGCGCATTCATTACATTCATATCATAAACATTGATATAACATATATTGCATCATACATTTCATGCAACATAACTTTGTGTTTCAGCTAATATTTTACCCTTTTCAGGATAAGATTAATAAGCTTCAACTTCGACTTCTGAAAACAGTTTATGGATTCTCCAAACACGGATGTTAATCTATCGCTTGTTCAGACTCAACCTTTGAAAACAGTTTATGGACACTTCCCAACATGGATGCTAATCTATTGCTTATTCAACTTCAAGACTTCTGAAAACAGTTTATGGATTCTCCAAACACGGATGTTAATCTATCGCTTGTTCAGATTCAACTTTTGAAAACAGTTTACAGATGCTTCCAGATACGGATGTCAATCTATTGCTTATTCAGACCCCCAGCTCAGAGATGTTCCAAACATGGATAACTTTCTGATACTCGTCCACTCACCAACAACATACATTCCAGATGGCATCTTTAAGCCCATCCCCCGACAAGATTCTGTCACTCTCCAGATGGCATCTCTAAGCCCATCTCCAGCAAGATTCCACCATCTCCAAATGGCATCTTCAAGCCCATTCCCGCACCTAAGTTTTGACGAGTGCAAATTTTTTTTGGGCACTCTAGTGTCCAATCTCCTTTTACCCTCGAGTCGCGAAAGGCAAACCTGCCAATCTAACTCTTCAGGTTCAAGAAGATTGAACAGGGGCAACTGTTGTACCCCAAAATTTGCCCTCTCATTTCATCAACATTTTCTCATCACAAGACTCTTGGAACTCAAGATCAAGTTAGGGTTTGCTCTGCTCAAGGCCCCTCCTTGCACTGTTGACCCAAATTAGGGTTTGAGTTTGCACAGGGATGTTTTGACCTAAAATTCCCAAAGTGACTTTCATGCTTCATGTTTGACTCACAAGTTTATCCATACCAAGTTTCAAGCCTTGATTCCAATCTTTGCCCAGTCAATTGGACAGTTGACCTAGAAATCAGCTGTATTGGGGAAAAAAGTCAACTGTGGCCAATTGACAGTCAAACCTCATGAATTTGACCCACATCAACATAATGAACTCATATGAACCATTTGGTCAAGTTTGGATCACAATTCCACAAGAAATTTGATCAGAACACCAAAAGGGCAAAATGGTCATTTTTAGGGTTTTGACTGCACAAAGGCAATTTTTGACTGTTTGACCTAACCAATGGCAAACCAAGCTCATATATGGACTCAAGGACTCAATGGCATTGTCTTGACCCATTCAACAAGTTCAAAAGATCTCAAATGCATAGGATTGACAGATGAATTTTCCAGTCAACTGATCAAAATTTGACTGTATACTGAAAAGTCAAACTTTGACTTTTTGGTCAAAATCAAGTGCCAAGATTCATTTTTCATCAAGACATGTCAAATTATAAAACTTGTTCATCAAGAAACCCAAAATTGCAAATTAGGGTTTAAAATGAAAAAATTTCATAACTTAGAAATTTTCTAAGTTATAAAATTTTCTTATTTTTTCCTAACTTTGTCCCATTTTTTCACCAAGATGCAAATGGATTCAAACAAAACTTGAAACATGAAAGTTGTAGTCTATTGCAAAATCTACAACTTTGATTCACAAAGTTTTCTCAAAGGAAGCTTTTATCTCAAGTTATGATTTTTGGAATAAGGGTACAAAATTTTTTTAACTTAGAGAAATTTTGCCCTATTCTAGGCAGGATTTTTGTCAAACTTCTTGGCCATTTTTCACATGGTTCCACTTGGAGTTCCAATTTGCATTACAAAGATGGATTGTAGTACACATTCCAAGCTTTCCAAATTGTCCAAGAACTTATCAAACACCCTTGTGGTTAGAGAGAATATAATTTGCAAAGTTGGCCAAAACTCACTTTTGTTCATGACCAATACATGTTCATAGCAAATGGCATTTTCAAATCAGCTTGGTTTGTGCTAGCTTGCAGGCCTCTAAACCCTTTTACACTCCTTAATTGAATGCAAATCCACTGAGCTAATGCATTATTTTGTTCATTTGGACATTGCACACAAAATTAATCCTTAATTGGAAAAAGCAAACTTGCCATTTTGGAAAAGTGATACTTTATGTCAAGTTCCAAATCCTTGAGGTACATGCCAGATCTTTGAGGCAAAGCTAAGTGAACAAATTCCATTTACCAAGAGAAAATGCCGTAGCATGCTTGAGAGGATTGTACAGGCCTATATTGCAACTTGAATTCTCTTACTTCAAAAGGAAGAAACATTGCAAAAACAACTCCAACTTTCGCTTCCTGCAAACCAGAGCCAAAACAAGCTTTGTGAACATTTTCCATACACAAAAACAGACCTAAGGCATGATTCATTGATCCCTCATACCTCCTAATACCCTAAAACACCATTTTGCTGCAAAAACAGGGCATCCCTGCAGATTGAGTTGCACAACTCAGTTTGGTCGTGCGTTTTGGCCAAAACAAGTTCCAACACATTCCACACCATCCACACAAACTATTCCAAACCCTAAACACAAGCTGTAACTCCCCTAACCTCAGTTGCCATTTTCATTTTTCAGTTTTGCAGGTGAACTTCCATAGCACGATACATAGTGATTCAAAGCAAGCTAGGTGTTGGAGAAGCTTCCTTGGACTTCAGGCAAGCTATACAGAAGCTCAAACTCCATTGAAGTTGGCCACATTGTTGTACACGATTCAAGCTGAAACAGGTAAAACCATGGACTTCTATCTCTCAATCTAGGAAGAGTTAAGCTTAGGTTTGTGAATGAAACATGTCATACTCATAGCCCTGAAGCCATACATATGATCACTTTTCATTTATGTTAAGCATGCTGTGAGAATTTTAGCCATGAACATGAGGAAAAAATTAGGTTAAAATTTAGGGCCAGAGAAATTCTCTATGGCCTTTGAGTGTTAATCCAAGTTTTTTACATGTTAGAACTCGTGATATGATGCTCTACAATGTTTGTGTTATGAGTTTTGCAAAATAATCAAAGAATCAGGAGTTGATGTTTGGACAAGGAGGCGCGCGAAATTTAAAACAATATGCTGGAGGTTGAAGAAGGTGATGGCTTGGGCTGGGCCTGAGTCATCCTTAGTTTTTGCACCCCTTTTTTTCCCATTTACACCCCTTGGCCCATTTAATTAAATACTTGTTATTTTTGACTTTTTGTTTTTTTATTCTGATTTTATATTTTTTGCCCAAACATAAAAAATACCAAAAATATTTTTCCACATTTTTTTCATATTTATTTGGCATTTGTTTCATTTTATTAGTATATGTATGTAAATAATACAAATCTTTTCTTTATTAAAACCCTAAAAAATAGTATAAAAAATATGTTTATTTTTTTAGTTATTATTTTTATTTACATCTTGAAAATATTTTATCAAATATACATTTTTTTTATATACATAAATAATTAATTTTCTCCTTTATATTTAATAGGTTTAGTAAATATATATATATATAAATACTTGTATATTATATTTATTAGAATACTTAGGATAAAAATATAGAAATAATACATTTTTATTTTTATTAATATATGACACTCAAAATACTTTTTTTTTACAATATACTTCCTTTTTTTATTATTTTTTGTACAAATTAATATATATATATATATATTGCACATAATCAATAGATAAATACTATTTATTCAAAAATTAGGGTTTAGCCCTAAACCATAAAAATAACCAAAAAAATGACTTTTTTTTTTTATTTTGTTTATACTTCAAACATGAAAGCTTTTTCACATACATAAACAATCTTTTTTTGCATAATACATTGCATTTTGATATTTTATTTAAATTGTATTTATTTAAATGTTAAATATTTGTATATTTGATATGGTTGTAATAATTTAGCTTTTATTTCCTTGTCAAATATCCCCCAAATTCAAATTTGTACCCCCTTCCCTATATCATGTTGTAATAGCTTAGCATTTAAATTTTTGCATTTTAAAAGCTCCCAAATTATGCCATGATAGACCTAGGGCTTGTATGCAAAATCAATCAACAAATAGCTTGACCTAATTCAAGATAAACATGCATGAAAAATAAACACAATGCACACTTGCACCCCTAGGGTTACATCCACTTGTTGCCTTCAAAAATGGGCCATGGTTGCATGTTAAGTGTCTTTGGCAAAACAAAAACAAACAAAATGATCATAGTCCCTCGACGACGCTATCTTGTTGCCTAAACAAAATGATCATAGTCCCTCAAGAAAATTTCCAAAATACTTGACACTATTGCATTCATGGTCTATACAATGACCCACGCCCGTCCCGTTAACATTCTAACACAAGGTTGTTCACCAAATACAATGGTGAAACAACACGGTTAAAAGGGTTAAAAAATGAGAAAGATCTTTGAGAAATTTAGAGTAGATAGCTCTTAGTTACTTGATCAAACTTGCAAAACACACTTGCCTACTTTCAAACACACTTCACAAACACAACTTCCAAAACAACTTTCAAAAACATTGAAACATCTTGTCAAAAAGACAAACACCTTTGTAAAACATTCGAGTAAAGAATTGTTACAATGGTTGCCTAGACAAGGCATCTTTTTCAAAACATTTTCAAAACCACACACACAAAGCACCATTTCAAACAATTGAAAAGCAAAGGCAAGTGATCTAAGCAAGTAACTAAGAGCCCATGGATAACCATGGATAGAAAGGGTGCTAATACCTTCCCTTTCTATAACCTACTCCCCGAACCCACGGAAACATCTCAAAGGTTTTTCCTGTGCTTTTTAACCTTTCCTTAGGATAAAATAAAAAGTCGGTGGTGACTCTTGCTAAACCGAAACATTTGCGAAAACAAACGCAAAACCTCAAGTCAGTTCTCCCACCGTATCACAGGTGAGCTATGTTAATTTTTGGTTTTAGATTTGATCTTGTCATGCATTCCCTATTATCAAACATCTAACAGTTTATAAGTTGCTGAATTTTAAATTGCGGAAATTAAATCTAAACTATTACAAGGCGTTAGGTATTTACATCGCCAAAAACAAACCCTTTAATTTAAAATGCGGAAAATAAAATAAAGCGATAAATAAATTAAAGTCCTATTAAAACTATTACATTCCGGGAAATAATTACATCAATATCATAAATGGATCGCGTGCGAGAAAATTAAATCGGGCGCATTTTAGGGTTTTGACCCTTTTGAAAGAAAATGATTTTTTTTGTTATTTTTGAATTAATGGAAGCAATTAAATTAGGTTAACAATTAAATAAATAAATAAATAAATAAATTAAAATATTTTTGGATATAAAAATAAATTTGATTTAAACTTAGTAAAAACCTAATTATCTACATTGATTTTAAATATTGCAAAAAATATTAAAAGTTAAACCTAATTAAACTAAGTTAATTGAATTAATTTATTTACAAAAATAAAATGATGAATTTAATTTTAATAAATGAAATATATGTTGGGTTTTTGATTTTTATGAGGAAAAAATTTAATTGGTTAGTGATAATAAAAATAATAATTAACAAAACAAATAAATAAATAAAAAGAAGAAAGAAATAACCAAGGGGTGTTAGGCCTGATTTGGGGGGTGAAATCAGCATTTTTGAGGCCCAAACGTGCAAGCCTGTATTGACTTTCCCAGATTCTCTATGGCACGTTGACCTGGTCTTATGATGGTCATCACCTTTGGGCCATCAGATTTGACCTGGAGGCCATCTGGCAGATGATCAGGTGATGGTGTATGATATGCCGCGCCTTGGATGTTGCATAGGATGACCTAAAGAAAAATATTACAAATGCATTGGGGGACCTGGGATTCAAACCCAGGTCCTGTTGGACTATGCACTAACGCCTTCACCACTGGACCACTGGAATTTGTTTGTTAATATAATAGATAATAAAGATTATATGGGAAAACACGTGAATGTCAGAAAATATAAAAAATATAAGCACGAAATTTGAATCATCCAATGGGAGGGGGACGTGTCATCGTCTTCCTCATTGAAAAACCTGGTTATTTACCTGCAGATTTTTATCCGCAGCTAAATCCAAAGGTGTCTCCTAAAACGAGTTATAGGCCATAGAAATTAATTCTAAGACCATAGCCATGTTCGTCTTCCTCTCCTGATTTCATCCATGTCCATTATTGGTTCCAATTTTTCCTGCAAAGAAAACGCCAAAAAACAAGCTTCCAAAACTCTAGGTTCGGGTATGGCATTACAGACTATAAAAACACAATCAAATATTGCAGAAAGTTTATGAACCATACAAGGATGATGACCATGCCAATAATTTGTCAAAAAATGCAAGAATGAGAGGATACGATTTCGAGTACAGGGGCCTTTTTTAGGAGACTTACAACGCGATTCAGAGGGTCTAGGAGCTTGCTTTTGATCGTCTCTCACTCAGTGGATGTCAAGCAAGAGAATAGCGTTGAAATTTTGCTTTGAATCAACCTCTAAGAGTGATTTCGATTCCACACTTTTTTCAAGTTTTTCTCAAGTTTTGTTCTTCTGATTGTGCAGCCTCTTGGTTCTGATTCGTGCCTCTTTAGCTTGTATAAGTAATAAGCATTGGATTAGGTCAAATATTTGGACTTGAATCTTTGCAAATCAATGCTTGGAGATATGATTTGATCTTCCATGAAAAAGTTTCCAAATTTGTCCAAAAATCAATATTTTGTGCATGATATAGCTTGATTCGAATTTGATCATGTCCATGATGACAATTAAGGCCTGTATCAATCAAAAAGGTACCAAGTGATTAATATTTGGATTTTATTTGGATTTAAATTGATTAAAAATGAATTAATTCAATAAAAATCAAATAAAATAGAAAAATTAATGAATGGACACAAGACTGAAGATAGGACACGTGTGTAGTGTAAAAATATCAAATCAAGGTAAAAAAGGTGGGCCCATTTGGCAAAATTTGAAGTTTTGGGGATAGTTGACTTTTGGCAATTTTGGAAAAATGCCCAACTTCAACAATGCATAACTTCTTCAATTTTGAACTTTTGGAAGTGTTCTTGGACTTTTTAGAAACCTTGATATGTCCTCTAACCAACCCTTGTGGTCTCATATCATTTTGATATTCCATGCTCAATTTATAAGCTTTGGTAAAAAATGTGTTTTTGTTGACTTTCAAAAATGACCTATAATGTCCAAATTTGTAACTTTTTGTGAGTGCATTTCTTGATCTTGGGGTTTGAAGATGGATTATAGGAAATAGCATCCTCTTCAAAATGAGATTTGGATTGGTCATTTATCATAAAGTATGAGAATGTTATGCTTGGTCAAAGTTGAGTTGACTTTTCCTACAAAACCCTAATTTAGCAACTTTTGAATCTTAATGAATCTTGAGCAATCCTTGTTGAATAATGATAAACCCTTGATCAAATGATGAATTATCCTTCAAAATGATAATGTTGACAAAAAATCTTGAGGTTTGACTATTTGTGGGTCACAATTGACTTTTGCCCTAGCACAGTCGATTTTTGGACCTCTTGAGCAATTGACTGAGCAAACTTTCTCTGCAAGGCTTGAAATTTGACATGGATGAACTTGAGAACATATTAAGGCATTGGGGAGAATTTGAGTTCATTTGGATGTAAGGACCTGGATGCAACACAAAACCCTAATTTGAGGTTGACTGCCTTTAGGAGATGATTTGACTGTCCAACTCTTGAGCAATCTTGAGCAACTTGGAGATTTTTCTTGACATGTCTTGAGAAATATGAGAGGGAAAATTTTGGGGTACAACAGCTGCCCCTGTTAAATTTTCTTAAACCTGAGGATATAGATTGGCTTTCGGGCCTTTCGTGTTCCGAAGGTGGAAGATGATTGAACACTAGAGTGCCCAGAAATTTGCACTCGCATGACATGGTATCAGCATTGTGATGTCGAGAATGGGCTTACAGACGTCATTTGGAGACTGTTGGTAGGTGGTCTTATCTTCTTTGACTGGATTGGCATCAGAAAAATCTTTAGGAATCGATTTAACTGGACCAGAGGAGGTTTTGTCTTCTTTGACTGGATTGGCATCAGAAAAATCTTTAGGAATCGATTTAACTGGACCAGAGGAGGTTTTGTCTTCTTTGACTGGATTGGCATCAGAAAAATATTTAGGAATCGGTTTAACTGGTCTTGTCTTCTTTGACTGGGTTGGCATCAGAAAACTCTTTAGGAATCGATTTAACTGGTCTTGTCTTCTTTGACTGGATTGCCATCAGAAAAATATTTAGGAATCTATTTAACTGGTCTTGTCTTCTTTGATTGGATTTCCATCAGAAAAATCTTTAGGAATCAATTTAACTGGTCTTGTCTTCTTTGACTGGGTTGGAATCAGAAAAATCTTTAGGAATCGATTTAACTGGATTTGTCTTCTTTGACTGGATTAGCATAAGAAAAATCTTTAGGAATCGATTTAACTGGATTTGTCTTCTTTGACTGGATTAGCATCAGAAAAATCTTTAGGAATCGATTTAACTGGATTTGTCTTCTTTGACTGGATTAGCATCAGAAAAATCTTTAGGAATCGATTTAACTGGTCTAGAGGAGGTCTTGGGATAACTTCAACTGGATCAGCATCAGAAAAATCTTTAGGAATCGATTTAACTGGACCAGAGGAGGTCTTCCACATATTTGAGAATTTAACCGCATCTTTCCTGAAAAGCAAAGGTCAGTCATATGCAATGCATAATATGGATCAAGCAATGATGTTCTCAACATAAATGAGATTGTATTATATGATGCATATATGCATGTATCATGATCTATGGAAATGTGATGTTTTAGCTGGGGAAAATAAATCCCGGAGCTGCTAGAGAATAGAGTTGAATTCTTCGCTTCCACTGGGGATGGTGAACAAAGATGATTGTGAGAATAAACCTGTAGGAGAAGAGAACTCCATTGGGGAATAAACTGGTGAGGAGATTACTCTATGGGGAAGAGATACTCTGCTGAGGATTCAACTGATAGGATCCACTGGGGATGGAACACCGTTGCTGGTGATACTGAATCTGTTGAGGATTTAATTCCTGCTTGTGAAAGGAAAGAACTTCACTGGGGAATGATCTTTCAGTTGCAACCTGCTGGGGGTAACCTGTTAGACTCTTGTGGGGATAATCCTCTAAGTTCTGCTGGGAATGATCCTTTGAACTTGGCTGGGGAGACTTATTTTGTACTCCGCTGGGGTAAATTTCTAGAGTCTACTGGGGATGATGCTTCAACTCCGTCGGGGAAGCTTATCAGACCGCGCTGGGGGTATCTTGTATTCTGCCGGGGAACATTCTTATACTCCGTTGAGGAATATTAAGACTGTCGGGGATACTCTTATACTTGCTGGGGAATATTCTTATACTCCGCTGGGGAATATTAAGACCCTTTTAATGTTGATGGTAGATAAACTCTGCTTGGGGAGAGTATTGCTGATTTGTTCATAGTTGCAAGTCTCAGCTGGGGAGAGCTGCCATTACTGTATTACTCTGCGGAGAGTGAAAGTACCTTAGCCATATTCTTCAGCTGAATCTACCTTTGTTTCTAGTGGACAAAGAAACTATACAGCTTGGACAATTCTTATTGCCCCTATTTATGATATTACCAGTAATTCATCTTTCGTTTCGCATGTAGATATTTATGAGCATCAATTAATGTCAAATGCATATATCAAAAATGAACATTGGACGTTCTTTGCAAAAAAAAATAGATAAAGGGAAAACAATTTGAAATTTGTCTGAAAATGAATTGTATTGATTTTGAAGTTTGGCCTGTAAATAGACGTTTTTGTACAAGAGGCTGACGTCCTAGTAAGAGAACGCCGCCGAACAAATAGAATTCATACAATTTGTAAAAAGAAAACAAAACAGCTACGTGAATAATCCCACTGGGTTCCAACTCTGCTATTGCCTTTATATCCTCGAGCATCTCATCACTTTGCTGCTTGGTTGAAGATGAATCAGATTGATTAGTGCCGTCCGAGCTTGATAGTCGATACCGAAGTCTGGATGCATGGTGATCCAATGAGACATAGTGTTACGCTTTGATCCCTAACTTTTGCCTGGACCGCCCTTTCGGGTTTTCAGTCCACCGGGATACCCTTTTTTGCCCAAGTCGCCTTTTCAGGTTTTCGACTTGCCGGGTGTACATATTTTTTTTATTTTGATCCCTTATTTTTGCCCGAATCCTTTTAGTTCACCGGGAAGCCCTTATTTTTGCCTAGGCCAGCCAACCTAGCGGATCTTTGATTATGCGTAGTATCTTTTCACTATGTCTGCATTGACAGGGTGAGGAAGTTTGTCACCATCCATAGTGGTTAGAATCATAGCTCCTTCTGAGAAAATGTTCTTAACCACAAATGGCCCTTCGTAAGTAGGGGTCCATTTGCCCCTGGGATCACCTTGAGGTAGAATAATGCGCTTGATTACCAGATCCCCAACTTGATACTCTTGTCGTCTGACTTTCTTGTTAAATGCCTTGATCATCCGTTTTTGGTACATCTGACCATGACAAATAGCAGTAAGTCTTTTTTCGTCGATTAGGTTCAGTTGATCAAGCCGGGTTTGAATCCAGTCATCTTCGCTCAAACCTGCATCATTCATGATTCGGAGGGAGGGTATCTGAACTTCAATGGGCAAGACTGCCTCCATGCCATATACCAAGGAATAAGGTGTTGCCCCTGTTGACGTCCGAGCTGAGGTACGGTACCCATGGAGAGAAAATGGTAACATCTCGTGCCAGTCTTTGCATGTCACTGTCATCTTCTGCACAATCTTCTTAATGTTCTTATTAGCCGCTTCAACATCCCCATTCATCTTCGACCGCTAGGGAGATGATTTATGATGCTGTATATTAAATTGCTCGCAGAGCTCAGTGATTATCTTATTGTTGAGATTGGTACCATTGTCCGTAATGATCCTCTCTGGTACACCATATCGACAGATCAAATTGTTCCAAATGAACCACACCACCACGTTCTTGGTCACAGTAGCAAAGGAAGCTGCTTCAACCCACTTTGTAAAGTAATCAATAGCTACCAGGATGAAACGATGCCCGTTGGATGCCTTAGGTCTGATCTTGCCGATCATATCAATGCCCCACATTGCAAAAGGCCAAGGTGCCGTCAAGACGTTCATAGGAACTGGTTGTATGTGCACCTTATCAGCATAGACTTCGCACTTGTGACACGTCTGGGAATGCTGATAACAGTCGGATTCCATTGTGGACCAATAATATCCTGCCCGGAGGATTTTCTTTGCCATGGTATGTCCATTGGAGTGAGTTCCGAAAGTACCTTCATGTAACTCTATCATGATCCTTTCTGCTTCATTCTTATCTACACAACGTAGTAAGGTCGAATCATGGTTACGCTTGTAAAGAATGCCATTGCTGATGAAGAACTTTGCTGCGAACCTCCTCAGAAACTTATTATCATTAACAGATGCACCTTCAGGGTATTCTTGAGCCTCAAGATACCTTTTCACCTCATGAAACCAGGGTTTATCTGCTACCTCTTCATTCTCAATGTCACAATAATGTGCAGGTTCGTCCAATCTTTCAATGATAATCCAGGGAGCCTCGTTGTCCCAATTGACCTTGAACATAGAAGACATCATAGCCAGCGCGTCCGCCAACTGATTCTCCTCTCTAGGGAAGTTTTCAAAGGTGATCTCCTCGAAATGGGGAAGCAATATCAACACATACTCCTTATAAGGAATAAGATTTTGGTGTTTTGTATCCCACTCGCCTTTGATCTGACTGATCACGAGAGCGGAATCTCCGAAGACACTCAGAAACTTAATCCTTAGGTCAATTGATGCTCGAAGACCCATGATGCACGCTTCATACTCCGCCATGTTGTTGGTGCAGTTGAAACATAGTCGGGCAGTAAACAGAGTATGAGAGCCTTTAGGAGATATGATTACGGCGCCAATGCCATTACCCAAAGCGTTTGAAGCTCCATCAAAGTACATAGACCATCGGGATCTCTCCTCAGGTCCTTCATCTGGTCCAGGTGTCTCACAATCAGTTATCAACATGATATTCTCGTCCGGGAATTCAAAGTTCATAGACTGGTAATCATCCACTGCCTGATGTGCTAAATGGTCTGCCAACACACTTCCCTTGATTGCTTTTTGGGTCGTGTACTCGATGTCATACTCATTCAAGATCATCTGCCATCTTGCTATTTTTCCGGACAAGGCAGGCTTCTCGAAGATATACTTGATTGGATCCATATTTGATATCAACAAAGTAGTGTGAGTCAACATATACTGTCTCATCCGGCGAGCAGCCCATGCCAAAGCGCAACAAGTTTTCTCGAGCAGTGAGTATCGGGTCTCACAGTCGGTAAACTTTTGGCTAAGGTAATAAATAGCATGCTCTTTTCGGCCAGACTCGTCATGCTGCCCCAACACACACCCCATTGAGTTGTCGAGTACTGTCAAGTATAAGATCAAAGGTCTTCCTTCAATTAGAGGCATCAGAATGGGTGGCTCTTGGATATACTATTTAATCCTTTCGAAAGCGGTCTGGCATTCATCGTTCCAACGTACTACTTGATCTTTCTTCAGCAACTTGAAGATTGGTTCACAAGTAACAGTCAGGTGCAAGATAAATCGGGCAATGTAATTCAAACGTCCCAAAAAGCCTCTGACTTCTTTCTCTGTTCTGGGAGCTGGCATCTCTTGTATAGCTTTCACCTTTGTGGGATCTACTTGAATACCTTTGTCGCTTACGACGAAACCCAGCAGTTTACCAGATCTCACCCCGAAGGTGCACTTGTTCGGGTTTAACCTCAACTTGTACAACTTCAGCCTGTCAAACAGCTTCTGCAGATGGTCAGGATGTTCCTCCTCAGTTTGGGACCTTGCAATCATATCGTCGACGTATACTTCAATCTCATGATGGATCATGTCATGAAACAAAGCAACCATGGCACACTGATATGTTGCCCCAACATTCTTCAGTCCAAAAGGCATGACCTTGTAGCAAAAGGTACCCTACTGAGTAACAAAGGTTGTCTTCTCCATGTCTTCGGGAGCCATCTTAATTTGATTATAACCGGAGAAGCCATCCATAAAGGAGAATACCTTATGCTGAGCGGTGTTGTCAACCAGAACGTCGATATGAGGTAGAGGGAAATCATCCTTGGGGCTTGCCCTGTTCAGATCCCTGTAGTCAACACACATTCGAACCTTACCGTCCTTCTTCGGTATAGGAACCACGTTGGCCACCCACTGAGGGTAAGAAGTAACTGCTAGAAAACTGGCGTCAAACTGTTTCATAACTTCAGCCTTGATTTTCTCAGACATCTCTGGGCGCATTCGGCGGACCTTCTGTTTCACTGGAGGACAATATTCCTTGGTAGGCAGGCGGTGAACCACAATATCAGTATCCAAACCAGGCATATCTTCGTAAGACCAGGCAAAGATCTCAACATAGTCATGCAGCATTTGAATCAACCGTTTCTTCACACTAAGCTCCAGATTTGCACCGATCTTGACTTCCTTCTTGTCTATCTCAGTACCCAGATTCACTGATTCCACCGGATCTTCATGTGGCTGTATAGCTCTCTCTTCTTGAAGTAACAGTCTTGCAAGTTCACCAAGCACTTCACAATCATCTTCACCTTCGTCTTCGGCTAAGTTTATCGGATTTTCGAAGTCATAACTGGCAGTAGCAGAGTCGTTACCAGTGAGATCCAAAGTGGATGTGGACCTGTATATGTGAGTGTTTGTAAAATAGCTGTTTTGCAATATATAATAATGAAAAACAAGGAGCGCAAAATTTGAAATGCAAGAATATCCAATGCTTTTATTAATGATATATGACAATGACACACATAAAGCCCTCACAAATGAAGCCACAGTTCCCCGGGTAAGACACCGAGCCATAAAGTTTAAAACATTGTCTGTTACAAATTCAAAACAAAAGTTTCATTACTGGGTAACAAAAGTAATAGGGATGAAGTCTTTTGCTGTCCAGTTGCTTGGTCCACCTTCGGTCGTAGGATAGATCCAACTGTCGAACTCAGACTCTTCCACATCATCTTCAATGACATTCACTCCCGAGTTGCTGATGAACACGGGAGGTCTTCCGATCCTTGCATTCCGAACAGCCCATTGAGCTTCTGCAGTGAAACCCAAACCAAACTTGTTAGTCTTCTGTATAAAATCAGGGAGTCGTCCCCAATTTGCACACCCACCTTTCTGAATAACAGCCCGAGCATCCTTGAGGGAAGCCATCTACATAGGAGAGTCTTCAACAACAGTCTCAACTGACGCCAATGTCTGGGGAACCTCTTCAAAATGCTGAAATGGGGTCTTAATAAACTCCCCATCCATCTCTACATATCGGAAAGAGTTGAGGTGGCTAACCATGTACTCTTCCTCCCCTTGCACTGTCATAATCTTCCCTTTAACCGGGTACTTCAGCTTCTGGTGGAGCGTTGAGGTTACGGCCCCAGCTTTGTGGATCCATGGACGACCCAACAAACAAGAATAAGATGGCCGAATGTCCATCACATAGAATGTAGAATTGAAAACCTAAGAACCAACCTTAATCGGAATATCAACTTCTCCATGCACCATTCTCTTAGACCCATCAAAGGCCCTGACAACGATGTTGCTTGGTTTCAGCTCCAACCCTTCACAGTCCAACCGGTCTAGAGCTTTCTTAGGCAGGACGTTCAATGAGGAACCAGTATCCACTAATACATGTGCAAGAGTAGTGCCCCTGCATTCAATGGAGACATGCAGGGCATCATTGTGATTCTTCCCTTTAGCAGTCAAATCAGCGTCAGAGAAACCCAATCCATTATAAGCAGTCAAATTAGCCACGCAATCTGTAAACTGATCAGCTGATGTCTCTTGTGGCACGTGGGCAGTCTTCAAGAAGGTAATCAGAGCCTTGGCATGGGCTTATGGGCACAACAACAGTGACAACATAGAGATCTTGGACGGGGTTTGCCCCAGCTGTTCAACTATATTGTAGTCACTCTTTTTGATGATTTTCAGAATCTCTTCCATCTCTTGTTTAGAATCTTCAACAGTAATCGTCTTCGGTGCCTCCGTCTGGGCAGGCTCACTGGTGATCCCTTTGCTCCGAGTGTCGGATGATTCAGCGACAGGGGTAAGAATGGGAACTTGAACAAGAATAGTAGCAGGTACACTGACAGATGTAATAACAACGGGTCTTCGGGAAGTTGGTGGAGAGGTATCAGGTGAGAAAAGTCTTCCGCTGCTGGTGACTTTAGCAGGTCCAACAATATTGCTGATGTCAGTATCAGCATCCAAATCTTGCTTAACTCCATGAAAATAAACATCAGCCCCGTAGTGCCAAAGGACAACTTTATCAGAGGTATAGGGGATGGGCCCCGGAACAGTGATGATCACAGGTGCGATTCTTGGAACAGATGTAATTCTAACAGGCTTCCTCGAGGGAGCCTTGGAAGAATCGTCGAAAATGGTAATAATGGCAACTTCTTCAGTATGGACTACAGGAACAACAGTCTTCTCAAAAATAATTTCTTTACTATCCATCAGGCGTTGGATACCTGATTTCAAAAGTGGGCAACCGGTATGTAGAACAGAACACATACGACAACCTTCGTCACAGCTCGGAAATAAACCAGCTAGCAAAAGCTTCTTCTTCACAGTCATCAAAGGGGTAACAATGTCATTCACAGAAACCACAAACGAGTCTTCATCTATAGCATTCACTCCATGCTTGGGCATAGGAGCAGTCACAACATTAGGCCATTCGGGCGCCTCGAACTAAATCTCCTTCGCATCAATTAAGTCCTGTATCTTATTCTTCAAAGTCCAACAATCATATTTATTATGCCCCGAGCTATCAGAGTGATAAGCACAACGGGCATTAGGGTTATACCTCGGTGACATTGTATTTGGATTCTTTGGGGCTTCCTTTAGAATCACCAGATAGGTCTTCAGCAACTGTGGCAGAATCTGAGATAAGGTCATGCTGAGACGGGTGAATTGCCTTTGAGGTCTCTCGTCCTTTTGTTGATTGTTATACTGAGGAGCACCAGCATGTTTTGAAATAACAACCGCATTAACAGCTTGGCGGTGTTCAGGTCTATTCTGGCTTCTCGAACTGTAGACAACACTGGACTCTTTCTTAAAAGGCTTCTTCTCGGCGCTTGATGAGGCACCCTTCTGTATCTTACCAGCCTTAATACCAGCCTCAATCCTTTCACCAGTCAAAATTAGCTCTGTAAACCCAGATGAAGAGCTTCCAATCAGATGGTTAAAAAATGGACCAGACAGGGTCCCCAGAAACATGTCCACCAGCTCTCGATCAGCCAAGGGTGGTTGTACTCTTCCGGTGAGGTCTCTCCACTTTTGAGCATAATCTTTGAAACCTTCACCCGTTCCCATTGACATACCTTGGAGTTGGGTACGCGTGGGTGCGAGGTCAGAGTTGTACTGATATTTCCTGTAGAATGCAGTAGCCAAGTCTTCCCAACTATGAATACTGGCCCCGTCCAACTGATAGAACCACTCAAGCTGAGTCCCTGAGAGACTGTCCTGAAAGAAATGGATCCATAAGTTCTTATCAGCTGTGTACGGCTGGATCTTCCTCACATACGACCAGAGGTGCAACTTCAGACAAGAAACTCCGTCATACTTAGCAAAGGCTGGTGCCTTGAATTTGTGGGGAATGACTACCCCAGATGATAGTCCCAGATCACCAAAGTCCAGACCAGGAACTTTCTGAACTTCCATAGCACTCAACCGGTCTTCCAGTTGTTTGTATCTATCCTCGGCTGGAGGATACTGTTCTTCATCGTAGTCCGTCTCGTTGTCGGAGACCATAGGGCTAGGAGCCCTCCTTTCTTCCTGACTATCTTTCCCTCTAGATGAGGTGGTCAGATCAACTTTATCTCGTAGCCTGTTTCCAAACCTAGGACCAGTGTTGAACAAGACTATCCTCTTCTTCTTCTTCTTCTTCTTCTTCTCCTTCAGAATCAGGGTCTTCATGTCTTGCTGACCCTTAGCCAGACTCATGAACAACTCTTGAAATTGGGCATTCTAGGCCTGGAGGGCCTTGATAGCTTGCTCAGCTAAAGGTTCAGCAGACATGATGAGTGGGCGCTGAAATAAACAATGAAGAAGATAAGAGCCCTGTAAAGGGTACCTGTTTATGAAGTGCATGAGATGAAATGCGTATGATTTATGATTTCAAAGACAATCGAGAGATTCAAATTTGTAAACAAGAAAGGAAACACACTTTATTAGATAACTTTGTAATTCAAATTGTTCAACTGATTGCCCTTAAGGCGTTACAAGAATGGAAATACTGAAAAATAAAAATAAAACTGGAAAGGAAATCATCAAAGTCCCATCAATGCTCCCATGGTCTCTTCTTCTCGGTGCGGACATAGTCGTTGAGAATCCGCTTGTTCTCTAACTGCCTTGTCAGCTTCGGCATCTTCTGCTATTGCTCGTTGAACTTTTCTCGGTAATAATCCCGTTCATCCCTCAACTGCATCCAAGACCTTTTCAGTGCCCCAATGTCAGTGGGCATATAAGGATGGAGGATGGTTGGAAGAACCCCTTCTTCATTAGCAACTTCAAGAGTGATATGCCGAACGACTTCATATGGCATACCTAGCTTCTGGGCACGAATGCGAACCCATCTGAGATATGGCTCCATTAGAAGTGAAGTCTTTGGGCCCAACTCATGTGGATCAGATTGGTGAACTCTATCCCAAGCCCTTATAAATATGCGACGCTGCTCGTCACTATCCCCTTGAAAGTCAAAGTTTATACTAGGCATTAGCATCTCATGTGGTCTTTCTCTTTTGGCACGCCCAAACTGATGTAAGGCTAAGCACGAATTGTAAGAAATTCCTCCATGGGTTCCTATCAATGGAACATTAGGATACTCTCCACAGCGATCAATGATAGTCACCTCATCCATACCTTTGAGAGTCCATATAATGTCGTTATGAGAAAGAGACATCACCCTATAAGCCCAGCCCATTCCGTCTTTGTTCTTCAGCACTGACTTGGGAAGGTGCGAAATAAACCACCTCGACAATAACAGAGCATAGCACATCAAGGTTCCCCGCTTTCGGGAAGTACGAGCATAGATCTGATGAAGAATGTCACCCAAGAGAGTGGGTACCGAATTCTGAGAGATGAAGATCTTTATCGCATTCACATCAACAAAGGAGTCTGATTTCAGAAACAATACCAAGCCATATATCAAAAGAGCCAGAATATCCTCGAATGCCTTGAAATACAGACTATCCCAGAAATAGTTAGCCTTACCCACCAAGAACTTGGTCAGAAAGCCCTTTGCTCCACTCCTAGTTTCCCAATTAGCCATTACCTCTTCTTTGGTCAAATGAAGGGCTGCAGCAATCTCTTCGGGCCTAAGAATCTTCTCCCAACCAGTAAACGGGGTCTGCTCCAAAACAGAGATGCCGAGCATCTCAGAGAACTCTTCTAGGGTGGGAACTAGCTGGTAGTCCTGGAAAGTAAAACAATGGTACAATGGATCATAGAATTGGACCAAAACACTCATCATCTGCTCGTCCAATTTGGAGGTGACCAAACTGAGAAGATAACCATGCCTCCTGAGGAAAGAAGTATTATCAGGCATCTTTGCAACCAAATCTTTAAGCAAGGTGGGAACCTGGACAAAGTTTATCCGGATGGTATTCCTACGCATGGGCATCATGATGACCTACAAAACAGAACAAAGATGAATCCCTTCTGTCTTTGAAATAGGTTAGTCCTTATGCAAGATGTATGCAATGTTTATGATGTCAAGATGTCATGATAGTAAGCACACCACAAGTATCCACAAATAGCAAACATGGTAAAGGCACACAAGCCATACAGAGAGCCCTTAGATTTCAGGCTAGCAAGGAGCTTAGGCACTACCCTCTTTCAGTTCAGTTGGTTTAAACTTGTCCTAAAAATAGTAATCGGGTTCTAGAGGATCTCAATATCACTGACTACCCTCAATTGGTCATAATTCCAGTTTAGCAACATTTTCTTGCGGCCGAAATCACCGCGAGAGTTTAGTCTCAATGAGTGTAGCATACTGCTACTGTTCTATGGCCAAGTTGGTCAATTTAAAGGTTCTAAGGTCAGTTGGTGCTTAATGACCCCTTAGATGACCCAAATTCTCCTCGTTCCAACACAAGGGATATCGGTACAATCTAAAGTGCCACACCAACGTAGCTACTGCTTCAACCGTATCGGTCTACGCCGTACAGTTCCCTCATAGTTTATTGCTACTTACCTAAAGGGTATCCCCAGATCCGAGTTAGGATCTATAGAAACTCCGATACAAGCCCACAAATATAAAGCATACAAAGCATACAATTGAAAACACAATGATCTAATCCTAAGGTACACCCCACTATATAATCCCCAACAGAGTCTCCAGTTCTGTGATACGGTGGGAAGAGAACTGACTTTTTTTTTTGGAATGCTGGTTCGTGTTTTGCGTTTGTTTTCGCAAAATGTCACGGTAAGCAAGAGTCGCCACCGTCTTTTATTTTATCCAACAAGGAAAGGAAAAAAGCACAGAAAAATTCCTTTTTCGAGATGTTTCTCGGGTTCGGGGGGTAGATTATAGAAAGGAAAGGTGTTAGCACCCTTTCTATCTGTGGTTATCCATGGGCTCTTAGGTACTTGCTCAAAGTGTTTTTAAAATTTGCTTTTCTTTGTGTTTGTGGGTTTGAAAGGTGTAAGTGCGAAAAGTTTTGTTTTGTTTTGAGAGAGAAAGTACTTAAGAACCATCTACCTACTCGAAAAAGGAATTAATCTGTACAAATGTCCTTTAGACAATGCTATCCCACTATGAATGAGTAGGTAACATCGTCGTTGGAGTTTTAAAGGGTAATTCGATTAAGGGACGTGTAGTCACTAAAGCAATGTTAGGACGCCTTAGCGGTAACCCTAATGTCTTAGATCATTTTTTTGAGGCAACCGTTTCGAGGCGACTATGATCTTTGGACAAGAGGACGACCTCTAAAACTTCCTATACTTAATGACCACGTTCGAAGGCAACCAAGTGAGGTGTACCCTAAGAGTGCGCATGTGCGAGTGTGTTATTTTTCATTTCTTTATCTTTATACATGTCATGGGTGAGCTATGTTGATTTTAGGTTAAAGATTTGATCTTGTCATGCATTCCCTATTTAATAAACATCTAACAGTTTATAGTTGCGGAAATTAAATTTGCGGAAATTAAATCTAAACTATTACAAGGCATCGGGTATTTACATCGCCAAAAACAAACCCTTTAAATTTAAATTGCGGAAAATAAAAATAAAGCAATAAATAAATAAAATCCTAATTAAGGGCTATTACATACTGGAAGCAATTACAATATTGGAAATATTAATCGCGTGCAAGAAAATTAAATCGGAGCATTTTTTAGGATTTTGACCCCTTTTTATTAAAGAAAAGATTTATTGCTTATTTTGAATTAAAAAATTAAATCTAAGTTAATAATTAAATTAATTAATTAATGAAAATATTTTTGGAGTTTTTATATTTAAGGAAATAAAATGAAAATGATTAAAATTATTAAAAACCTAATTCTACATTAATTTTAATTTATTGCAAAAAATGTTAAAAGTTAAACCTATTTAAAACTAAATTAATTGATTAATATTTATTTACAAAAAAATAAAATAATGAAATTAGTTTTAATAAATAAAAACAATATTTTTTGTTTTCTGATTTTATTAGGAAAATTATTAATTAGTTAATTAACAATAAAATAAAAATTAGAACAAAATAAATAAATGAAAATATAAAGAGTAAAAGAAATAACCCAGGGGGTGTGGGCCTAATTTGAAGGTGTGATTTGCAATCTCCAGGCCCATTAGCGTTGGCGTTTGTTGACTTATGTAATTCCATATGCGCCTGTTGACCAGAGACCATGGTGGATGTCCAATCTAGGCCATTGGATTTGGCCTGGAGGCCACTTGGCATTTGAGATCTGGAGGAACATGATGGTCCACGCCCTAAGCTTTTCACTGGATTTCCTGGAAATAAAATGCAACAAATATTGGGGGACCTGGGATTCGAACCCAGGTCCCAAGGGGTTCTCCACTAGCGCGCTTGCTAACCCAACTGATTTGCTTATTTGTTATTAGAATAAGAAACAATTATTATATATGAAACAAAACATTATGCTTGAAAAAATAAAAAAAATAGCGCGAAATTTAAATGGACCAATCAGGGGAAGACACCTAGTCGTCTTCTCCAATGAAACCCTGGTTTATTTCCTGCGGATTTGAATCCGTAGCAAAAGCCCCAGGGCCATCCTAACATGAGTTATAGGCCATATAAATGCAAATGGAGAACATCACTGTGTTCGTCTCCCTTCCCTGAAGACAACCATGTCCATGGTTTGTCTTGATTTTGCATGTATCAAAAATGCCTAAAAACAAAGAATGGAAACCCTAGGTTCGGGTATCACGTTAGAGGCCATGAAAACGAAATCAAATAATACATAATGCTTAGAAATTGAATGGCAAGCATGATTATACAATTTTTTTGGCAAAAGGATGCAAGAAAATAGATTCACGATTCCATGTACAGGGCTATGTTCATGGGCACTTACAGCGCAATTCAGGAGGTCTCAAGGCTTGGTTTTGATTGCTTTAGCTCCACTGGATGTCAGGCAAGAAGGCTATGTAGAGATTTTGGATTGAATCATGCTCTAAGTATGATTTCAGTTTCCACTTTTTCCAAGCTTTTTTCAACTTTTGTTTGGCCGTTTTGGGCAGCTTCAGGTCGTGTTTCTTGTATGCCTGGCTTGTGTGTCTATAAGGGAAGAAATTAGGTCAAGAATTGGGCTTTCAATCCATGTGCATTGAAGATTTGAGATTTGATTTGGCCACCATTAACAAAGCTTCCATATTTGTCTCAAATCAAATATTTTGTACATAACAAAGCTTGATACGAATTTTAATAATTGTATCTTGATAATGAAGACCTATAATGATCAAAAAAATCTTATTCCATTAATTTTTGGATTTTATTTGAATTAATATTGATTTAAAATGAATTAATTCAATAAAAATTAAATAAAATAGAACAATAAATGATTGGTCATGAAATTGAAGATAGGACACGTGTGTGGTGTGAAAAGATCATATCAAGTGGAAAAAAGTGGACCCTTTTGTCAAAAATTGGAGTTTTGAGGATAGTTGACTTTTGGCAAATTTGGAAAAATGCCCAACTTCAACAATGCATAACTTCTTCAATTTTGAACTTTTGGAGGTGTTATTGGACTTTTTAGAAACCTTGAGATGTCCTCTAATCAACCCTTTTGGTATCATCTCATTTTGATCTTCCATGCTCAAGTTATAATCTTTGGAAAAAAAGGTGTTTTTGTTGACTTTCAAAAATGACCTATAATGTCCAAATTTGTAACTTTTTGTGAGTGCATTTATTGATTTTGGGGTATGAATATGGATTGTAGGAAGTTTCATACTCTTAAAAATGAGCTTTGGATGGGTCAATTCTCATAAAGTATGAGAAAGTTATGCTTGGTCAAAGTTGAGTTGACTTTTCCTACAAAACCCTAATTTAGCAACTTTTGAATCTTGATGAATCTTGAGCAATCCTTGATGAATCATGATCAAACCTTTATCAAATGATGAATTATCCTTCAAAATGAGAATGTTGACAAAAAATCTTGAGGTTTGACTATTTGTAGGTCACAGTTGACTTTTGCCCTAGCATAGTCGATTTTTGGACCTCTTGAGCAATTGACTGACCAAACTTCCTCTGCAAGGCTTGAAATTTGACATGGATGGACTTGAGAACATATTAGGACATTGGGAAGAACTTGAGGTCATTTGGATGTAAGGACCTTGATGCAACACAAAACCCTAATTTGAGATTGACTGTCTTAGGAGATAGCTTGACTGTCCAACTCTTGAGCAATCTTGAACACTTGGAGATTATTATTGACATGTTTTGAGAAATATGGGAGGGAAAATTTTGGGGTACAACAGTTGCCCCTGTTCAATATTCTTAAACCTGAGGAAATAGATTGGCGTTCGGGCCTTTCGTGATCCGAAGGTGGAAGGTGATTGAACACTAGAGTGCCCAGAAATTTGCACTCGCATGAAGTAGTATCAACATTGTGATGTCGGGAATGGGCTTACAAATGCCATTTGGAGATTGTTGGTAGGTGGTTTTGTCTTCGTTGACGGGTTGTCTCTATTGACAGGTTGTCTCCATTGACGGGTTGTCTCTATTGACGGGTTGTCTCTATTGACAGGTTGTCTCCATTGACGGGTTGACTCCATTGACGGGTTGTCTCTATTGACGGGTTGTCTTTATTGACAGGTTGTCTTTATTGACAGGTTGTCTCCATTGACGGATTGTCTCTATTGATAGGTTGTCTCCATTGACAGGTTGTCTCTATTTACGGGTTATCTCCATTGACGGGTTGTCTCCATTGACAGGTTGTCTTCATTGACGGGTTATCTCTATTGACTGGTTGTCTCCATTGACGGGTTATCTCCATTGACGGGTTGTCTCCATTGACGGGTTGTCTCTATTGACGGGTTGTCTCCATTGACGGGTTGTCTCTATTGACAGGTTGTCTCCATTGACGGGTTGTCTCTATTGACGGGTTGTCTCCATTGACGGGTTGTCTCTATTGACAGGTTGTCTCCATTGACGGGTTGTCTCTATTGACGGGTTGTCTCTATTGACAGGTTGTCTCTATTGACGAGTTGTCTCTTTTGACGGATTGTCTCTATTGACGGGTTATCTCCATTGACGGGTTGTCTCTGTTGACGGGTTGTCTCCATTTACGAGTTTTGCCTCAAAAATCTTTAGGAATCGATTTAACTGATTTTGTCTCCTTTGACATAACTGAGAGTTTAACTGCATCTTTCCTGAAAGGTAAAGGTCAGTCATATGCAATGCATGATAGGGATCAAGCAATAATGTTCTCAACATAAGTGAGATTGTATGGTATGATGCGTATATGCATGTATCATGATGTATGGAAATGTAATGTTTTAGCTGGGGAAAATAAATCCTGGAGCTGCTGGAGAATAAAGTTGAGTTCTTCGTTTCCGCTGGGGATGATGAACGAAGATGATTGTGAGAATAAACTTGCAGGAGGAGATGACTCCATTGGGGAATAAACCGATGAAGGGATTACTCCGAGGGGAATTACTCTGTGGGGAAGAGATGCTCTGCTGAGGATTTTAACGATAAACTCCGTTGGGGATTCCGCTGATAAACTCCACTGGGGATGGGTTACCGTTGCTGGTGATATTGAATCTGTTGAGGATTGAATTCCTGTTGGGGGGAAAGAAAGAACTTTGCTGGGGGATGATCTTTCAATTGTAACTTGCTGGGGATAATCCTGTTAGACTCTTGTGGGGATAAACCTCTAAGTTATGCTAGGAATGCTCTTTTGAACCTGGCTGGGGAGGTTTATTGTACTCCGCCGGGAATAAACTTCCAGAGTCTACTGGGGAAAATGATTCAACTCCGTTGGGAAAGCTTTTTTAGATTGCGCTGGGGAAAAGGCTCCACTGGGGTATCTTGTATTCCGCCGGGGAATATTCTCATACTCCATTGAGGAATATTAAGACTGCCAGGGATACTCTTATACTTGCTGGAGAATATTCTTATACTCCGCTGAGGAATATGAAGACCTTCGGGGAATACCAAGCCTTTTTTAGGGATGATGGTAGACTAACTCTGCTTGGGGAGATATGCTGATTTGTTCATAGTTACAAGTCCCAGCTGGGAGAGCCACCATTGCTGTCTTATTCTGCGGGGAGTGAAGGTATCTTAGCCATATTCTTCAGATGGATCTACCTTGTACCTGGTGGACGAAGCAACTACACATCTTGGACATTTCTTATGCCCCTGTTTCTGATATTACTAGTAATTCATCCTTTGTTTCGCATGTAAGTATTTATGAGCAGCAATTAATGTTAAATGCATATATCAAAAATGAACATTGGATGTTCTTGGCAAAACAAAACAGATAAAGGAAAAACAGTTTGAAATTTGTATGAAAATGAATTTGTATTGATTTTGAAGTTTGGCCTGTAAATAGGCATTTTTTGTACAAGAGGCTGACATCCTAGTAAGAGAACGCCACCGAACAGAATTTACACAATTTGTGAAAAGAAAACAAAACAGCTATGTGAATGATCCCACTGGGTTCCAACTCTGCTATTGCCTTTATATCCTCAAGCATATCATCACTTTGCTTCCAGTTGAAGATGAATCAGGTTGATTAGTGTCGTTCGAGCTTGATAGCCGATACCGATGTCTGGACGCAAGGTGATCCAATGAGACATAATATTACGCTTTAATCCCTAATTTTTGCCTGGACCGCCCTTTCGGGTTTTCAGTCCACCGGGATACCCTTTTTTGCCCAAGCCGCCTTTTCAGGTTTTCGACTTGCCGCATGTACAAAATTTTCATTTTCATCCCTTATTTTTTCCCGAACCCTTTTGGTTCACCGAGAAGCCCTTATTTTGCCTAGGCCAATCAACCTAGCGGGTCTTTGATTATGCGTAGTATCTTTTCACTATGTCTGCATTGACAGGGTGAGGAAGGTCGTCACCATCCATGGTGGTTAGAATCATAGCTCCTCCTGAGAAGATGTTCTTAACCACAAATGGCCCTTCGTAAGTAGGGGTCCATTTGCCCCTGGGATCACCTTGAGGTAGAATAATGCGCTTGATTACCATGCCCCCAACTTGATACTCTTGTCGTCTGACTTTCTTGTTAAATGCCTTGATCATCCATTTTTGGTACGTCTGACCATGACAAATAGCAGTAAGTCTCTTTTCGTCGATTAAGTTCAGCTGATCAAGCCGGGTCTGAATCCAGTCATCTTCTCTCAAACCTGCATCCTTCATGATTCGAAGAGAGGGTATCTGAACTTCAATAGGCAAGACTGCCTCCATGCCATAAACCAAGGAATAGGGTGTTGCCCCTGTTGACGTCCGTGCTGAGGTACGGTACCCATGAAGAGCAAATGGTAACATCTCGTGCCAGTCTTTGTATGTCACTGTCATCGTCTGCACAATCTTCTTAATGTTCTTATTTGCCGCTTCGACAACCCCATTCATCTTCGGCCGATAGGGAGAAGAGTTGTGATGCTGTATCTTGAATTGCTCGCAGAGCTCAGTGATCATCTTGTTGTTGATATTGGTACCATTGTACGTAATGATCCTCTCTGGTACACCGTATCGACAGATCAAATTGTGCCGAATGAACCGTGCCACGATGTTCTTGGTTACAGTAGCAAAGGAAGCCGCTTCAACCCACTTCGTAAAGTAATCAATTGCTACCAAGATGAAACGATGCCCGTTAGAAGCCGTAGGTCTGATCTCGCCGATCATATCAATGCCCCACATTGCAAAAGGCCAAGGTGCCATCAAAACGTTCAGAGGAACTGGAGGTATGTGCACTTTATCAGCATAAACCTGGAACTTGTGACATGTCCGAGAATGCTGATAACAGTCAGCTTCCATTGTGGACCAATAATATCCTATCTGAAGGATTTTCTTTGCCATGGTATGTCCACTGGAATGAGTCCCGAAAGTACCTTCATGTAACTCTGCCATGATCTTTTCTGCTTCATTCTTATCTACATAACGCAGTAAGTTCGAATCATGGTTACGCTTGTAAAGAATGTCATTGCTGATGAAGAACTTTGCTGCAAACCTCCTCAAAAACTTCTTGTCATTAACAGATGCACCCTCGGGGTATTCCTGAGCTTCAAGATACCTCTTCACCTCATGATACCAGGGCTTTTCTGTTACCTCCTCAGTCTCAAGATCACAGCAATGTGCAGGTTCGTCCAATCTTTCAATGATGATTCGGGGAGCTTCATTGTCCCAATTGACTTAGAACATAGAAGACATCGTAGCCAGCGCGTCCGCCGACTGATTCTCCTCTCTAGGGAAGTGTTCAAAGGTTATTTCCTTGAAATGGGGAAGCAACGTCAACACATACTCCTTGTAAGGGATAATATTTGGGTGTTTCGTATCCCACTCGCCTTTAATCTGACTGATCACAAGAGCGGAATCTCCGAAGACACTCAAGAACTTAATCCTTAGGTCAATTGATGCTCAAAGACCCATAATGCACGCTTCATACTCCGCCATATTGTTGGTGCAGTTGAAACATAGTCGGGCGATGAACGGAGTATGAGAGCCTTTAGGAGATATGATCACGGCGCCAATGCCATTACCCAAAGCGTTTGAAGCTCCATCAAAGTACATAGACCATCGGGATCCTTCCTCAGGTCCTTCATCCGGTCCAGGTGTCTCACAATCAGTCACCAACATGATATTCTCGTCCAGAAACTCAAAGTTCATAGACTAGTAATCATCCACAGCCTAATGTGACAAATAGTCTGCCAACACACTTCCCTTAATTGCCTTTTGGGTCGTATATTGAATGTCATACTCAGTCAATATCATATGCCATCTTGCTATTCTTCCGGACAAGGCAGGCTTTTCGAAGATATACTTGATTGGATCCATCTTTGATATCAACAGAGTAGTGTGAGTCAGCATATACTGTCTCAGCCGGCGAGCAGCCCATGCCAAAACGCAGCAAGTTTTCTCGAGCAGTGAGTATCGGGTCTCACAGTCGGTAAAATTTTTGCTAAGGTAATAAATAGCATGCTCTTTTCGGCCAGACTCGTCATGCTGACCCAGCACACACCCCATTGAGTTGTCGAGTACTGTCAAGTATAAGATCAGAGGTCTCCTTTCAACTGGTGGCATCAGAATGGGTGGCTCTTGGAGATACTCTTTAATCCTTTCGAAAGCGGCCTGGCATTCATCATTCCAACGTACCACTTGATCTTTCTTCAGCAACTTGAATATTGGCTCACAAGTAGCAGTTAGGTGTGAGATGAATCAGGCAATGTAATTCAGACGTCCTAGAAAACCTCTGACTTCTTTCTCTATTCTGGGAGCTGGCATCTCCTGTATAGCTTTCACCTTGGCAGGATCCACTTGAATACCTTTATCGCTTACGACGAAACCCAGTAGCTTACCAGATCTCACCCCGAAGGTGCACTTGTTCGGGTTTAACCTCAGCTTGTACAACTTCAGTCTGTCAAATAGCTTCTGCAGATGGTCAAGGTGTTCTTCCTCAGTCTGGGACCTTGCAATCATATCATCGACGTATACTTCAATCTCATGATGGATAATGTCATGAAACAAAGCAACCATGGCACGCTGATATGTTGCCCCAACGTTTTTCAACCCAAAAGGCATGACCTTGTAGCAAAAGGTACCCCACTGAGTAAAAAAAGTCGTCTTCGGGAGCCATCTTGATCTGATTATAACTGGAGAAACCATCCATGAAGGAGAAGACCTTGTGCTGAGCGGTGTTGTCAACCAGGACGTCGATATGAGGTAGAGGGAAGTCATCCTTAGGGCTCGCCCTGTTCAAATCCCTGTAGTCAACACACATTCGGACCTTACCATCCTTCTTCGGCACTGGAACCATATTGGCCACCCACTGAGGGTAAGAAGTAACTTCTAGAAAACTGGCGTCAAACTGTTTCATAACTTCGGCCTTGATTTTCTCAGACATCTCTGGGCGCATTCAGCGGACCTTTTGTTTTACCGGAGGACAGTCTTCCTTGGTAGGCAGGCGATGAACCATAATATCAGTATCCAACCCCGGCATATCTTCGTAAGACTAGGAAAAGATCTCAACATAGTCATGCAGCATTTGAATCAACCGTTTTTTCATACTAAGCTCCAGATTTCCACCGATCTTAACTTCCTTATTGTCTGTCTCAGTACCCAGATTCACTGATTCCACCGGCTCTTCATGTGGCTGAATGACCCTCTCTTCTTGGAGTAACAGTCTTGCAAGTTCACCAGGCACTTCGCAATCATCTTCACCTTCGTCTTCGGCTAAGTTGATCGGATTTTCGAAGTCATAATTGGCAGTAACAATGTCATTACCAGTGGGATCTAGAGTGGATGTGGACCTGTATATGTGAGTGGTGTAAAATAGCTGTTTTGCAATATATAATAAAGAAAAACAAGGAGCGCAAAATTTGAAATGCAAGAGATGTCCAATGCTTTTATTAATGATATATGAAAATGACACACCAAAGCCCTCACAAATGAAGCCACAGTGTCCCAGGTAAGACACCGGGCCGTAAAGTTTCAAACATTGTCTGTTACAAATTCAAAACAAAAGTTTCATTACTGGGTAACAAAAGTAATAGGGATGAAGTTCTTTGCTGTCCAGTTGCTTGGTCCACAGTTGGTCATAGGATAGATCCAGCTGTCGAATTCAGACTCTTCCACGTCATCTTCAATGGCATTTACTCCCGAGTTACTGATGAACACGGGAGGTCTTCCGATTCGTGCAGTCTGAACAGCCCTTTGAGCTTCTGCAGTGAAACCCAAACCAAACTTGTTAGTATTCTGTGTAAAATCAGGAAGTCGGCCCCAATTTGCACACTCACCCTTCTCAATAACAGCCCGGGCATCCTTTAAGGAGGCCATCTTCATAGGAGAATCTTCAAACACAGTCTCAGCTGATGCTAGTGTCTGGGGAACCTCTTCAAAGTGCTGAAATGGGGTCTCAGTGAACTCCCCATCCATCTCTACGTATCAGAACGAGTTGAGGTGGCTGACCATGTACTCTTCCTCCCCTTGCACTGTCACAATTTTCCCTTTGACCGGGTACTTCAGCTTCTGATGGAGTGTTGAGGTTACAGCCCCGGCTTTGTGGATCCGTGGACGATCCAACAAACAAGAATAAGATGGCCGAATATCCATCACATAGAATGTAGAATTGAAGACCTGAGAACCAACCTTGATCAGGATATCAACCTCTCCATGCACCATCCTCTTAGACCCATCAAAGGCCCTGACAATAATGTTACTTGGTTTCAGCTCCAACCCTTCACAGTCCAGTCTGTCTAGAGCTTTCTTCGAAAAAACATTCAACGAGGAACCAGTATCCACCAATACATGTGCAAGAGTAGTGCCCCTGCATTCAATGGAGACATGCAAGGCATCGTTGTGATTCTTCCCCTTAGCGGTCAAATCGGCGTCAGAGAAACCCAACCCATTATCAGCAGTCAAATTAGCCACACAATCTGTAAACTGATCAGCTGATGTCTCTTGTGGCACGTGGGCAGTCTTCAAAAAGGTAATCAGGGCCTTGGCATGGGCCTCCGAGCATAACAACAGTGACAACATAGAAATCTTGGATAGGGTTTGCCCCAGCTGCTCAACTACATTAGAATCACTCTTCTTAATAATCTTCAGAATCTCTTCCATCTCCTGTTTGGAAGCTTCAACAATAATTGTCTTCGGTGCCTCCGTCTAGGCAGGCACATCAGTGGTGATCCCTTTGCCCCGAGTGTTAGATGACTCGGTGACAGGGGTAAGTATAGGAACTTGATCAGGAATGGCAGTAGGTACACTTGCAGGTGTAATAACAACAGGTCTTCAGGCTGTTGGTGGATCAATATCAGGTGAGAAAAGTCTTCCGCTGTGGGTGACTTTAGCAGGTCCAGTAATGTTGCTGATGTTAGTACCAACATCCAACTCTTGCTTAACTCCATGAAAATAAACATCAGCCCCATAGTGCCAAGGGACAACTTTATCAGAGGTGTAGGGGATGGGCCCCGGAACAGTGATAATCATAGGTGCGATTCTCGGAACAAATGTAATTCTAACAGGCTTCCTCGAGGGAGCCTTAGAAGAATTGTCGAAAATGGTAATGATGGCAACTTCTTCAGAATGAACGGATGGAACAACAGTCTTCTCAAACAGGATCTCTTTACTATCCATTAGGTTTTGGATACCTGACTTCAGGAATGGACAACCATTTGAACAGGCAGAACACATACAGCAACCTTTATCACAACCCAGAAATAAACCGGCTAGCAAAAGGTTCTTCTTGACAGTCATCAGAGGGGTAACAATGTCATCCACAGAAACTACAAACAAGTTTTCTTATAGAGCATTCACTCCATGCTTGGGCATGGGAGAAGTCATAACATTAGGCCTCTCGGGCGCCTCGAACTCAATCTCCTTTGCATTAATTAAGTCTTGTATCTTATTTTTCAGACTCCAACAATCATCTGTATTGTGCCCCGGGCTATCAGAGTGATAAGCATAGTGGGCGTTAGGGTTATACCTTGGTGACGTTGTATTTGAATTCATTGGGGCTTCCCTTAGAGTCACCAGATTAGTCTTCAGCAACTGTGGCAGAATCTGAGATAAGGTCATGCTGAGACGAGTGAATTGCCTATTAGGTCTCTCATCCTTCTGTTGATTGTTGTGCTGAGGAGCACCAGCAGGTTTTGAAATAACAACCGCATTAACAGCTTGGCGGTGTTCAGATCTATCCTGTCTTCTTGTACTGTAGACATCACTGGACTCTTTCTTAAACGGCTTCCTTTCGGTGCTTGATGAGGCACCCTTCAGTATCTTCCCAGCCTTAATACCAGCCTCAATCCTCTCACCGGTCAAAATAAGATCTGTAAACCCAAATGAAGAGCTTCCAATCAAGTGGTTGAAAAATGGACCAGACAGGGTCCCCAGAAACATATCAACAAGTTCCCGATCAGCTAAGGGTGGTTGTACTCTTCCGGCGAGGTCCCGCCACTTCTGAGCATAATCTTTAAATCCTTCACCCGTTCCCATTGACATACCCTGGAGTTGGGTACGCGTAGGAGCGAGGTTGGAGTTGTATTGATATTGCATGTAGAATGCAGTAGCCAAGTCTTCCCAACTGCGAATACTGGCCCCGTCCAACTGATATAACCACTCAAGCTGAGTCCCTGAGAGACTGTCCTGAAAGAAATGGATCTATAAGTTCTTATCAGCTGTGTACGGCTGGATATTCCTCACATACGACCGGAGGTGCAACTTTGGACAAGAAACTCCGTCATAATTAGAAAAGGCTGGTGCCTTGATTTTGTGGGGAATGACTACCCCAGATGATAGACCTAGATCAGCAAAGTCTAGACCAGGCACCTTTTGAACCTCCATAGCACTCAACCGGTCTTCCAGTTGTTTGTATCTATCCCCAGCAGGAGGATACTGTTCTTTATCGTAGTCTGTCTCGTTATCGGAGACCACAGGGCTAGGAGCCCTCCTTTCTTGTGGACTATCTTTCCCTCCAGATGAGGTGGTCAGATCAACTTCATCCCGTAGCCTGTTTCCAAACCTAGGACCAGTGTTGAACAGGACTGTCCTCTTCTTTTTCTTCTTCTTCTCCTTCAGAATCAGGGTCTTCAGGTCTTGCTGACCCTTAGCTATACTCATGAACAACTCTTGAAATTGGGCATTCTGGGCCTGGAAGGCCTTGATAGCTTGCTCAGTTGAAGGTTCATCAGACATGATGAGTGGACGCTGAAATAAACAGCGAAGAAGATAAGAGACCTGTAAAGGGTACCTGTTTATGAAGTGCATGGGATGAAATGCGTATGATTTATGATTTCAAAGACAATCGAGAGATTCAAATTTTGTAAACAAGAAAGGAAACACACTTTATTAGATAACTTTGTAATTCAAATTGTTCAACTGATTGACCTTAAGGCGTTACAAGAATGGAAATACTGATAAGTAAAAATAAAACTGGAAAGGAAATCATCAAAGTCCCATCAATGCTCCCATGGTCTCTTCTTCTCAGTGCGGACATGGTCGTTGAGAATCTGCTCATTCTCTAACTGCCTAGTCAGCTTCTGGATCTTTTTCTCTTGCTCGTTGAATTTCTTTCAGTAAGAATCCAGTTCATCCCTCAACTGCATCCAAGACCTCTTCAGTGCCCCAATGTCAGTGGGCATATAAGGATGGAGGATGGTTGGAAGAACCCCTTCTTCATTAGCAACTTCAAGAGTGACAGGCCGGACGGCTTCATATGGCATACCTAGCTTCTGGGCACGAATGCGGACCCATCTGAGATATGGATCCATTGGCAGAGAAGTCTTTGGGCCCAGCTCATGTGGATCATATTGGTGAACTATATCCCAAGCCCTTATGAATCTGCGACACTGCTCGTTGCTATCCCCTTGAAAGTCAAAGATGATATGAGGCATTAGCATCTCATGTGGTCCTTCTCTTCTGGCTCTTCCAAATTGACGGAGAGCTAAGCATGGGTTGTAAGAAATTCCTCCATGGGTTCCTATCAATGGAACATTAGGATACTCTCCACAGCAATCAATGATAGTCACCTCATCCATACCTTTGAGAGTCCAGATAATATCGTTATAAGAAAGAGACGTCACCCTATAAGCCCAACCCATTCCTTCTTTGTTCTTCAACACTGACTTGGGGAGGTGCGAAATAAACCACCTCGACAATAAAGTAGCATAACACATCAGGGTTCCCCGCTTTCGGGTAGTACGAGCATAGAGTTGATGAAGAATGTCACCCAAGAGAGTGGGTACAGGGTTCTGAGAGATGAGGATCTTTATGGCATTCACATCAACAAAAGTGTCAGGATTCGAAAACAGTACCAAGCCATAAATCAGAAGAGCCAGAATATCCTCGAAGGCCTTAAAGTCTAGGCTATCCCAGAAGAAGTTAGCCTTGACAACCAAGAACTTAGTCAGAAAACCCTTAGCTCCACTTCTAGTCTCCCAATTAGCCATTACCTCCTCTTTGGTCAAATGAAGGGCTGCAACAATTTCTTCGGGCCTAAGGGTCTTCTCCCAACCAGTAAACGGGGTCTGCTCCAGAACAGAGATACCGAGCAGCTCTGAGAACTCTTCTAGGGTGGGAACCAGCTGATAGTCTTGAAAAGTAAAACAATGGTACAATGGATCATAGAACTGGACCAGGACACTCATCATTTGCTCGTCCAATTTAGAGGTGACCAAACTGAGAAGAGAACCATGCCTCCTGATGAAGGAAGTAGTGTCAGGCATCTTGGCAACCAACTCTTTAAGCAAGGTAGATACTTGGACTAAGTTGATCCAGATGGTATTCTTACGCATGTGCATCATGATGACCTACAAAACAGAGCAAAGATGAATCCCTCCTGTCTTTGAAATAGGTTAGTCCTTATGCAAGATGTATGCAATGTTTATGATGTCATGATAGTAAGCACACCACAAGTATCCACAAAAAGAAAAAATGGTAAAGGCACACAAGTCACACAGAGAGCCCTTAGATTTCAGGCTGGCAAGGAGCTTAGGAACTACCCTCTTTCAGTTCAGTTGGTTTAAACCTGTCCTAAAAATAGTAACCGGGTTCTAGAGGATCTCAATATCACCGACTACCCTTGATCGGTCATAATTCCAGTTTAGCAACCTTTTCTTGCAGCCAGAATCATCGCGAGAGTTTAGTCTCAATGAGTGTAGCATACTGCTACTGTTCTATGGCCAAGTTGGTCAATTTAAGGTTCTAAGGTCAGTTGGTGCTTAATGACCCCTTAGAAGACCCATATTCTCCTCGTTCCAACACAAGGGATATCGGTACATACTAAAGTGCCACACCAACGTAGCTACTGCTTCAACCGTGTCAGTCTATGCCAGACAGTTCCCTCATAGTTTATTGCTACTTACCTAAAGGGTACCTCCAGATCCGGGTTAGGATCTATAGAAACTCTGATACAAGCCCACAAAATTAAAGCATACAAAGCATACAATTGAAAACACAATGATCTAATCCTAAGGTACACCTCACTTATAATATTCCCCAGCAGAGTCGCCAATTCTGTGATACGGTGGGAAGAGAACTGAATGCTTTGGAATGCTGGTTCGTGTTTTGCGTTTGTTTTTGCAAAATGTCGCGGTAAGCAAGAGTCGCCACCGTCTTTTATTTTATCCAACAAGGAAAGGACAAAAGCACAAAAAAATTCCTTTTTTAGATGTTTCTCGGGTTCGGGAGGTAGATTATAGAAAGGGAAGGTGTTAGCACCCTTTCTATCCGTGGTTATCCACGGGCTCTTAGGTACTTGCTCATTGTGTTTTCAAAATTTGCTTTTCTTTGTGTTTGTGGGTTTGAAAGAAGTTTTTGTTTGAAAGAAGTGTGAGTGCGAAAAGTTTTGTTTTGTTTTAGAATGAGCAAGTACTTAAGAACCATCTACCTACTCGAAAAAGGAATTAGTCTGTACAAATGTCCTTTAGACAATGTTAGCCCACTATTGATGAGTAGGTAGCACCATCGTTGGAGTTTAAGGGTCAATTCGATTAAGGGACGTGTGGTCACTAAAGCAATGTTAGGACGCCTTAGCGGTAACCCTAATGTCTTAGATCATTTTTCCGAGGCAACCGTTTCAAGGCGACTATGATCTTTGGACAAGAGGACGACCTCTAAAACTTCCTATACTTAATGACCACGTTCGAAGGAAACCAAGTGAGGTGTACCCTAAGAGTGCGCATGTGCGAGTGTGTTATTTTTCAGTTATTTATCTTTATACATGTCATGGGTGAGCTATGTTGATTTTAGGTTAAAGATTTGATCTTGTCATGCATTTCCTATTTATCAAACATCTAACAGTTTATAGTTGCGGGAACTAAATTTGCAGAAATTAAACCTAAACTATTACAAGGCGTCGGGTATTTACATCGCCGAAAACAAACCCTTTAAATTTAAATTGCGGAAAATAAAAATAAAGCGATAAATAAATAAAATCCTAATTAAGGGCTATTACATACTAGAAGCAATTACAATATTGGAAATATGAATCGCATGCAAGAAAATTAAATCGGAGCATTTTTTAGGGTTTTGACCCCTTTTTATTAAAGAAAAGATTTTTTGCTTATTTTGAATTAAAAAATTAAATCTAAGTTAATAATTAAATTAATTAATTAATGAAAATATTTTTGGAGTTTTTATATTTAAGGAAATAAAATGATTAAAATTATTAAAAACCTAATTCTACATTAATTTTAATTTATTGCAAAAAATGTTAAAAGTTAAACCTATTTAAAACTAAATTAATTGATTAATATTTATTTACAAAAAAATAAAATAATGAAATTAGTTTTAATAAATAAAAACAATATTTTTTGTTTTCTGATTTTATTAGGAAAATTATTAATTAGTTAATTAACAATAAAATAAAAATTAGAACAAAATAAATAAATGAAAATATAAAGAGTAAAAGAAATAACCCAGGGGGTGTGGGCCTAATTTGAAGGTGTGATTTGCAATCTCCAGGCCCATTAACATTGGCCTTTGTTGACTTCTGTAATTCCATATGCGCCTGTTGACCAGAGACCATGGTGGATGTCCAATCTAGGCCATTGGATTTGGCCTGGAAGCCACTTGGCGTTTGAGATCTGGAGGAACATGATGGTCCACGCCTTAAGCTTTGCACTGGATTTCTTGGAAATAAAATGCAACAAATATTGGGGGACCTGGGATTCGAACCCAGGTCCCAAGGGGTTTTCCACTAGCGCGCTTGCCAACCCAACTAATTTGCTTATTTGTTATTAGAATAAGAAACAATTATTATATATGAAACAAAATATTATGCCTTAAAAAATAAAAAAAATAGCGCGAAATTTAAATGGACCAATCAGGGGAAGACACCTAGTCATCTTCTCCAACGAAACCCTGGTTTATTTCATGCGGATTTGAATCCGTAGCAAAATCCCTAGGGCCATCCTAACATGAGTTATAGGCCATATAAATGCAAATGGAGAACATCACTGTGTTCGTCTCCCTTCCCTGAAGACAACCATGTCCATGGTTTGTCTTGATTTTGCCTGTATCAAAAATGCCTAAAAACAAAGAATGGAAACCCTAAGTTCGGGTATCACGTTAGAGGCCATGAAAACGAAATCAAATAATACAGAATGCTTAGAAATTGAATGGCAAGCATGATTATACAAATTTTTTGGCAAAAGGATGCAAGAAAACAGATTCACGATTCCATGTACATGGCTATGTTCGTGGGCACTTACAACGCAATTCAGGAGATCTCAAGGCTTGGTTTTGATTGCTTTAGCTCCACTGGATGTCAGGCAAGAAGGCTATGTGGAGATTTTGGATTGAATCATGCTCTAAGTATGATTTCAGTTTCCACTTTTTCCAAGCTTTTTTCAACTTTTGTTTGGCCGTTTTGGGCAGCTTCAGGTCGTGTTTCTTGTACGCCTGGCTTGTGTGTGTATAAGGGAAGCAATTAGGTCAAGAATTGGGCTTTTAATCCATGTGCATTGAAGATTTGAGATTTGATTTAGCCACCATTAACAAAGCTTCCATATTTGTCTCAAATCAAATATTTTGTACATAACAAAGCTTTTATACGAATTTGATTAGGTGTATCTTGATAATGAAGACCTGTAATGATCAAAAAAATCTTATTCCATTAATTTTTGGATTTTATTTGAATTAATATTGATTTAAAATGAATTAATTCAATAAAAATTAAATAAAATAGAACAATAAATGATTGGTCATGAAATTGAAGATAGGACACGTGTGTGGTGTGACAAGATCATATCAAGTGGAAAAAAGTGGGCCCTTTTGTCAAAAATTGGAGTTTTGAGGATAATTGACTTTTGGCAAATTTGGAAAAATGCCCAACTTCAACAATGCATAACTTCTTCAATTTTGAACTTTTGGAGGTGTTCTTGGACTTTTTAGAAACCTTGAGATGTCCTATAATCAACACTTTTGGTCTTATCGCATTTTGATCTTCCATTCTCACGTTATATGCTTTTGCAAAAAAGGTGTTTTTGTTGACTTTCAAAAATGACCTATAATGTCCAAATTTGTAACTTTTTGTGAGTGCATTTCTTGATCTTGGGGTATGAATATGGATTGTAGGAAATTGCATCCTCTTAAAAATGAGCTTTGGATGGGTACAACAGTTACTATTAAAAACTTAATTAAAATTGTGTTTGTTTATAAAATTGAAAAAAAATGATTGATTAAAAGAGGTCCGAGCCCAAGATCCAAACGCTTTGTGTCCAAGATCTAGAGCAACTACTGTACAGATCATTGAAGAAAAAACGCTTGTTTTATTACCAAAAATCGTTACTGCTCATATCAAACAATACAGAATCAAATCTTGCATTGATTATCCAGAACATAACTAATCAAATCAATACAAAACTTATCAAAACAATTACAAATCGAATCAAGACTAAATCAATTATAATCAAAACCTCCTCGTAACAAAATCAACTTTGTACAGAATTGCATCAAAGTACAAACAAAATCAGGAACAAATCTTTAAATTCTAACTATCTAAAAAGTAGTGATACACATTAAAAAACTTCCTAAATAATATGTACCTAAAATGCTATAAGAAGACAAAGGGTTCTAAGACAGAAGGGGGAGAAAAATTTTACAAAAAAGAAAATTTTTGGGGACAGAGGGAACAACAGAGAAGGCCTGAGATCCTCGAATCATCGCCGTAAGCTTCTTGCTATTTCATCCTAGATCTAGGGTTTCAACATCTGAAACCCTAAGATCCCTTCAATCGCTGCCGCTACATCATCTCTGACGCTGCATTGCCTGCAAAAGAAGGAGAAAGAGGGTGAGGATCGAGAATCATAAACAAACTCGAAGAACGGTCAAAGGTATCGAAAAATTAGCTTTTTCTTGCGTTTTTTTGTTCATAATTGTTGTGATTGGGGTTTTATTAGGGTTAATTGAGGGCGATTATGGTTTAATTTATGGAGAAAGGGACGATCGCCTCCGTTTAGGGTTGTGGGAGCGGCGGCGATTTGGAGGTATTTTTCTGTGTTAAGGTTTGGTATTGTTTGGGTGGATAGAAGAGAGGCGACAACTGAGAGAGACAAAACGAAAATAATGATGTGTTTTGTAAAAAAACCAATATATTATGTTCAACAATCTTATACGCGCAATACCATGATTGTTATCCTGCACACTCAGTCATACCCACTTGATCTCAATCCAACATTCCAAGAACACACACCCACAATATTATTGTACACTGTCCGTATGCTATCCAAATGGACTCCCAACTCTCCCTTGGGCCAAGCCCATTGCTAAAGCCACCCTCCTCTGTTTTCATTTTGCTAGCTCGTTCAAAATTACACCCCCAGCCTTATAGGCCAATTCCAATATCTAGATTTGTACCCTTACTCTTACATACCCCCTATTTTTTCTAACCTATTTGAATCCACACCCCTCATGCGATGGACATGAATTCAACATCTGAATTCAGGGCCTTGCTACATGCACCCTCCTATTTTACTAGCCCAACTTAATTCACCCCCTGCATTTTCTAATTTATTTCTTTTCTTACTTATTTATTATTTATATTTATATTTTAATATTTTAATATATTTATAAATATTATTATTATTATTATAAAATCAAGTATTATTTTCTAAACTCATTCAAATATTTATTTACTTTATTGCATTAAAATATTTTTTTATCATGCATTAATATAATATTTTTACAATTAACACATTAAAAAAATATTTAACCAACACCAAACCTTTTTTCATAATCAAATTAAATTCAACAATTAATTTTCAAAAAAGGATTACGAATATATTCTAATCGACTGCACACTTTGTCCACAAAATTCCGCTATTCACACACTCGGATTAAGTACAAGAGAAATTCAAATATCTTCGTAATCCATAAAAAACATCAACCCATGCGAACTACGAATTGGGACTATGATTCCTCATAAGAGGATACGTAGGCATACAATTAAAATCATGACGAGTTCCCCTAATAAAATATCAAAGCCCTATTTCTTGAAGATTGCGCTTCTAAACCCTAGTTTCCTTGCGAACAAGGTAGATGAGGGGTGTCTAACACCTTCCATTCGTCTAAGACCGAGTCTAAAAACCTAGAATCTATAACTTTTTTAAGGTTAACCTTTATATTCCCTTCCTTAGGATAAAAATTAAGGGTGGGTACTCTATATTTAAAGCGATTACAACAGCATGCGACTCTGCTAAGGACTCCAACCCTAGGTTTAGAAGCCTTGTCTTTTGATTTTAGGGTTTTTATTTTTGGGTTTTTTATATGTGCTTATTTAATTATTTATTTATTTCTAATTATTATTTTTATTCATTGTATTTATTAATGTGTGGTGGGTTTTTTCTATTGAAAAAATATTTTTCAAAACCCTTAGAAAGAAGGTTTGTCTATTAGCCAAGGGGATACATTAGCCCTATGAGTTTATATGACAATTTCTCCTAGAGTCAGTGGAATTCCACAAAAGGAATACGTCTCAAGAGATATCCTCTTGAGAAGTAGGACTTTGGAATGAAACCTATGACTCTTTGTACAACCCTTAAACCAAAATCTCATGACGAGAACTTTCATGACCTAGAGACAAAAATTCCGGTCAGTAAAGAGGTTCCACTTAAGGGAGGCCCTTGTGCCTTTCCCTTTAGTGTTATTCATGATACCCTTAAGAAAGCCACCTTATGTGGAGGGTAGAATATCCGTAGGCCAAAACTAGGAGCCTACTTTCTAAGGGTACCATTCATAAAATCCCGTCACTAAGCCCTACATTCACGCATTCATACATTTTTGCATTACATATATTCATTACCATCTATTTTTTTGTTTGTCATATTCACAGGGTCAAAAAAAAAACTAAAGGTTTTTTGTGAAGTGTCCTAAAAATGAATACCAAAGGAAATAACTTATTCGCGTCAATTGCGTCAAGCCATATATGACAAAGATAATAGTCATCAAGGAGAAACTAAGAGCCTTGAAGATGTTAGTGCTTCCAATGGTTGCTTTTTTAGTTCAGATATCTTTCAATATCTGAAATGTATTCCATTTGGAGGATGATTATTATTAATGAAAGCATTTTTGTTTCCATAATCAAACTATGTATTCATTTCAAGATACTCACCAATAAAAAGCAAAACCTGAAAAATATATTAAAAAAAATATCCAAGTGAATAAGACACTCAAAACGAAATCTTAGCATATTCATACATATTCATACGCATGCATGCATTCAAAAACATATGCATTTCATACAAAACTCATATTTTTCAAAAAACTTCTTCAGTTAAACTATTGGTAGGAGAAAAGAAGCACCTCTCTGACCATCGTACCAAACAAGAGCACATCAACTAAAAGTGATGGAACAAATTGAGGAGAACCAAGTTGCGTTCAAAGAAGATCTTGAGCAAGTCGAAGGCAACATTGACTCAAAGAGAGGTGATATGATTCAAGTTCTTCTATCCTTGAAGAACATCATTGACAAACAGAAGAAAATCCCTAGGGTAGCCTTTGAAGAAGTAGCCCAGACTATTGGTGCATAGAGTGGCCATTAACCGATGAGAGAACCAAAGTCAGGACCTCAAAAGTCCTCCATGGCGCAACAAGAGACAAGACAAGTAGATACTGAGAGGTTTGTCCCAACTCCACCGAAGGTAGGGGCATCTCATACTTTGTAAATCCCTGTCAATAACATAGACAACTACGTAGACCTACAGTATGGAGATTTTTATTTGGAAGGTGTCACTCACCAACCCAATATTGTTAAGAATCCATTGGTGCTTAACCAATACAAAGATTTGAAGGAAAGGTTAAAATTTGTGGAGGGTTACGATGCTTTCGATGTAGATGCTCTCAAAATGGGTTTAGTTCTAGATGTGGTGATCCCTCCAAAATTCAAAGTTCTTGACTTTGGAAAGTACAAGGGGCTCACATGTCCAAGGAACCATCTACGCATGTATTGCAGGAAAATGCATGCTGTGATACGGTGGGAGAACTGACTTGAGGTTTTGCGTTTGTGTTCGCAAATGTTTCGGTTTAGCAAGAGTCGCCACCGACTTTTATTTTATCCAAAAGGAAAGGTCAAAAAGCACAGGAAAGACCTTTGAGATGTTTTCTTGAGTTCGGGGGGTAGATTATGAAAAGGGAAGGTGCTAGCACCCTTTTCATCCATGATTTTCCATGGGCTCTTAGTTACTTGTTTAGATCACTTGCTTTGCTTTTCCAATTGTTTGAAATGGTGCTTTGTGTGGTTTTGAAAGTATTTTGAAAAGAGGCCATCGTTTTGGCAATCTTTGTAATGATTCTCGTTCGTAAGAATGTATACAAAGATGTTTGTCTTTTGAAAAATGTTTCAATGTTTTGAAAGTTGTTTGGAAATTGTTTTGAAATTGTGTGCGTTTGTTTGAAAATAGCAAGGATGGTTTGCAAATTGATCAAGTAACTAGGAGCATCTACGTAATCAAAAGTCTTTCTTGTACATTTTTAACCCTTTGACATTGTTGTTTTACCATTGTATTTGGTAAACAAACCTATCTTTGGATGTTAAACGAGACGGACGTGGGTCATCGTATGACAATGATAACAATATTTCCAAGTATCTTTAGCATTTTGAGGGACTAAGATCATTTGTTTTTAGGCAACTTGTGATAGCGTCATCGAGGGACTATGATCTTTTGTTTTGATTGATTTTGCCAAGATACCAAGCATGCATACCATGTCCATTTTAAGGCAACAAAGTGGATGAAACCCTAGGGGTGCTTGTGTGCAAGGTGTTGTCATTTTTCATGCATTTTTGTCTTGCATTAAGTCATGCTATTTGTTTGATTTTTGGTCTTTGCATACAAAACCCTAGTTTACTATCATGGTATATGAAAGCAATAAAATGCGTAAAGTAAATCTAGACTGTTACAACAATATTATGGCAAGGGGAGTACAAGTTTAAATAGGGGGGTATTTGCACAAAATAAAACCCTAATTTACTATTACAACCCAATTGAATTTATACAATAAATAAATGAACAATTATTTAAATGTACAATAAAATATAAATATGAAAGAAATGTTTTGTAATTGTATGTAAAAATGAATTTATTTATGTCTTAAAAAGTAAGAAAAATAAAATGATTATTTTTTGAAAGGGTGAAAACCCTAATTTTTGTTTTAAAAGAAAATATTCTATATTATTTATTTATTCATTTTTGTTTAAGAAAAATAATAATAATATATACAAAATGTTAAAAAAATGAATATTGTATGAAAATATTATTTTAAGTGTATAAATAATAAAAATAAAAATGTATGATATTTTTATATTATTTACAAATTTATTTAAGAAAATAAAGTATATTATTATTAATAAACTAATTTATGCCCAAAAAAAATGCAAAAATTAAGAAAATATTTTTTGGGATTTTTTAATGTTCATAAAAAATATTAAAGTTAGAAATCACAAAACAAATAAAAAATATGCAAAATATAACAAATGGGCCAAGGGGGTGTACAAAGTAAAAGGGGGGTGCCAAAAGAAACAGGCCCAAGCGCCAGGCCCAAACTCCACTTCATCCCTGACCTTTGTACACTTCTTGCACGCGTTTCTGAGGCAAACCTGTATCTCTTGCATACGTGCATAAAAATGAAATCTTGCAACTTGAAACTTGTAGTATGTTAACTCACGATTTTAATGATATAAAAAACATGACTTAACTCTCAAAGACCAAGGAGAATTTTATCACCCCTAATTTCATACCTAGTTTTTCCAGCATGTTCATCATCCAAATTCTCCTAGCTCAGTTAATATAAATACAAACTATGCATATGTACAGTTCAAGCATGTTAAGGACTAAATCTTTGCTTCACAAACCTAAGCTTAATGATGCATAAATAGAGAGATAGAAACTTGACAAATACCATATTCAGCTGAGTTTGGATAGGGCAATGTAGCAACTTTTAGTGAGGCCTGAAGGTCTTGTGAGCTTGCTTGAAGTTCCCTCAAGCTATCCCAATGCTCAGCTTGCCTTGAACTTGCCTGAATCTTCTTGTAGAAGTCAACCTGCAAAGCTTCAAAATGAAAATGTTGATCCTTGAAACAGAGGTTACAGTTGCAGGACAGGGGCCTGGATAGTTCAGGTGTGATGTATGGAATATGTTTGAAGTGGTTTCAAGCAAAACGCACAAGGCAAAATGGAAATGGCTTGGTGTTTGCAGAAACTGCCCTGTTTTGGGCAAAAATGGTGTTTTTTGTGTTTGAGGGTGTTTGAGACGTTGGCAATTCGTGTTTAGGCTTGCAACAATATTCTGAACTTGTTTGAAATGATACCAAGACTTGGTTTTAACAGATACTCAAGTTATATGGACTTTTGCAAGTTTACTTGCTTTTGAAGAAAAGGTGGGAAGTGACAATGCCAAAGCCTGTACAGGCTAGCTCAAGGCCTGAGGAGAGTTGGTACAAATTTCCTGGTATTTGTGGACTTTGTTTGCAGCAATAGATTAGGTCCATGGCTCAAGATAAACAAAGTTGCAAAAAGCAAACTTTATCAAAGTAGCATTGTAACCTTTATGCCATTTTTGGAATAATTCCTTGTGCAATGCTCCATAGCTCAGAACAAAGCCATTTTCCAATGTATTTGCATTCAATTTTGGAGTGTAAAAAGGATTAGGAACTGTAATGCAAGTACAAGCATGATTCAAACTGATTTGCAACTTGAACCAATGGGAAAAATGCCTTGGACAAAAGTGATAATTTACCATTTTCATTTCTTCGATTCTCTCTAACCATAAATGATCTTGGAGAGTTCTTAGACATTTTGGAAAGCTTATAACATGCTATAAAATCCATCTTTGAAATGAATTTTGAAATTCCTCTTGGAACTAGGTGAAAAGTTGTCATGAAGTTAGGTCAAAAATCTGCCTAAACTAGGGCAAAATTTCACTAAGTTAAAAAGTTTATGGACCCTTATTCACAAAATCATAACTTGAGATCCAAGCATCTTTTGGGAAAACTTTATGAATAAAAGTTGTATATTTTGTGGAGGAATACAACTTTCATGTTGGAAGTTTTCTTTGAATCCAATTGCATCATGGTGAAAAAGTTGGAAAAGTTGGGAAAAAATAAGAAATTTTCATAACTTTGAAAATTTCTAAGTTATGAAAAATTTCAAACTTAAACCCTAATTTCCAAATTTAAGTTTCTTGGTGAACAAGTTTCATGTTTTGACATGTTTTTATGAAATATGACCCTTGGCACTTGATTTTGACCAAAAAGTCAAAGTTTGACTTTTTAGTGTACATTTGATTTTTGATCAGTTGACTGGAAAATTCATCTGTCAATCCAATGCATTTGAGATCTTTTGAACCTTGTGATTAGGTCAAGATGATTCCATTGAGTCCTTGAAACCATGCTTGAACCCCATTTTGCCATTGGCTAGGTGAAAAATCAGAAATTGCCCTTCTATAGTCAAAACCCTAATTTTGACCATTTTGCCCTTTTGATGATCTGATCAAATTTCTTGAGGAGTTGTGGTCCAAACTTGATAAAATGGTTCATATGAGTTTATAATGTTGATTTGGATAAAAAATTATGAAGTTTGACTATAAATTGGCCATGGTTGACTTTTTCCCCAATATAGTTGATATTTAGGTCAACTGTCCAATTGACTGGTCCAAAATGTGATTCAAGGCTTGAAACTTGGTATGAGCAATCTTAGAGGTCAAACATGAAGTATGAAAGTCATATGAGGCATTGAAAGTCCAAAAATCCCTGTGGAAACTCAAACCCTAATTTCAGGTCATTAGTGCAAGATGAGGTCTTGAGCTGAGCAAACCCTAATATGGTCTTGAGTCCAAGAAGTCTTGTGAGGAGAATCTTGATAAAATGAGAGGGAAAATTTTGGGGTACAACATCTGCCCCTGTTCAATCTTCTTGAACCTGAAGAGTAAGATTGGCGATTTTTGCCGTTCGTGACTCGAAGGTAAAAGATGATTGGACACTAGAGTGCCCGTAAATTTGCACTCGTCAGAATGTAGTTGAGGAAATGGGATTAAAGATGCCATTTGGAGAGGTGACAGAATCTTGTCGAAGGTGGGCTTGTAGATGCCATCAAGAATATTTGTTGAACTACAAGTTGTAAGTCAAAAGAATGAGTATCATAATGGTATCTGCGTCTGGAACGTATCTGAACTGTATCTGGAGACTGAGTCTGTATGAGCAATGGAATGGCGTCCATGTCTGGAGCGTATCCGAGCTGTAACTAAACTTGAATCTGAATGAATAACAGAATGACTTCCGTGTCTGGAGTGTATCTGTATTGTATCTGAATCTGAAATCTGAATACGCGAAAGAATGGTGTCCATGTCTAGAGCATCTCTGGGCTGGGGAAAAAGCCAGAATAAGTGACAGAATGGCAACCGTGTCTGGAGTGTATCTGGACTGTATCTGAAGTTGAGGTCTGAATGAGTAACAAAATGACTTCCGTGTCTGGAGTGTATCCGTACTGTATCTGAAATTTAGGTCTGAATGAGTAACAGAATGACTTCTGTGTCTGAAGTGTATCCGTACTGTATCTGAATAAGGGATCTAAATGAGTAACAGAATGACTTCCGTGTTTGGAGTGTATCCGTACTGTATCTGAAATCTTTGAATATTTGTTAAAGATAGTTGTTAATCTTATCCTAAAAAGGGTAAAATGTTAGCTGAAACACAAAGTTATGTTGCATGTAATGTATGATGCAATAAATGTGCCTTATCAATGTTTATGATATATGAGTGTAATGTATGCGCATGTAAGCTGATTTGCTGTATTGCTGAGGAAAATAAATCCTTGACGGCTAGAGATAATAAAATCCTCGACTGCTGCCGGGGAAAATAAATCCTTGGCCGCTGTTGGAGATTCAAAATCTTTGATTGTTGAGGATGAGAAATCCTTGGTGACTGTTGGGGATGTGAGAATTCCTGACAACCTCTGTGGGGATGTGAGAATACTTCATGTCTTGAAGTTGGAGTATTGACAAAATCTGTTGTGAGAGTAATGTCAAGCTGCTTGAGAAATCTGCTTGGGAAATCCAGAGAACTTTGAAGACTTCTACTGGGGGTTAAATAATGGTAATCCTTACTCAGCTGGGGAATAGGGAAAATTCTGATGACTTCTGCGGGGAACTAAGAATGAGAATCTTCATTCTGTTGAGGAGTAATGAAAACTTTGGTGACATCATGTTGGGCAGTAAAGAAGGCTCTGACAACTTTACTGGGGAATCAAGAATGAGGATCTTCATTCTGTTGGGGAGTAAAAATTCTGTGGGGAGTAGCTATACTGCTTGGGAGTAGCTATCCTGCTGGAGAGTAAGTTCAGGAGTCTGGGGGAAAAAGCTTATTCCTGTTTGGAAAAAAGTTCAGGAGTTTGGGTTGTATGCCACTCTACTGGGGAATTATCCTAGTTTGGGATAAGACAAAAGTTAACTGTTATCTGGTTGATTCTCAGACTTTAAGACAACTTGCTGGGGAATTTGGAGAAAACTGGATGGTTTCTACTGTGGATTGGTAGTTGGAATTTTGACTCCGCTGGGGAATGAAGGTTTCAGCTCCACTGGGGATCTGGGGTTCAAAGTTTTGGCTCCGCTGGAGATTGGGAGTTTGAAGTTTTAACTCTGATGGTGGATTAAGGATTTGAAATTATGACTCCACTTGGGATATGTATTTCAAGGTTTTAGCTCCGCTGGGGATCTAGATGATGTACTGCAGGGGATTTCTCTTGGAATGGCCTAAAGACGTTTTCTTATACTTTCAACCTGTCAGTAATTATTCTTTCTCATTTCGTTTATTTGTAAACATGTGATTATATTCAAATGCATATGCTCATTAATAAATCATTGGACGTTTTCAAATAAAACACAAGTGTAAAAAAGAAGAAAAGGCAAATAGTTTTCTGCACTTTGAAGTATCTTTGTATTAACTTGGTGTAAGTATTTTGTACAAAGGAGACATACATCCTAGTAAGAGAATGTTGTCATAAAAATGAGAAAAATTTATACAAAGAAAGATGGCTATGTGTGAAAATTCCATGGGGTTCCCATTCTGCTATAGCCTTCATAACTCTGAATATTTTGTCCATTCGTTGCTTCGTCTGAAGATGATTGAGTTGATCAGAAGCCCGGAGCTTGTCTGTGAAGAGATTGTCCTTAAAGTGATCCGACGAGACATAGTCATACGCTTTAATTCCTAACTTTTTCCTGGACCGCCCTTTCGGGTTTTCGATCCACCGAGAAACCCTTTTTTGCCCAAGTCGCCCTTTCGGGTTTTCAACTTGCCGGGTGTACAATTTTTTTTATTTATCCCTAACTTTTTCCTGAACCGCCCTTTCGGGTTTACGATTCACTGGGATGCCCCTTTTTTTTGTCTAGGTGTGTCAACCTAGCGGGTCATTTATGCGTAGTATCTTTTGACTATGTCTGCGTTCGCAGGGTGCGGCAAGATGATCCGTTTGATTACAAGATCCCCGACTTGATATACCTGGCGTCTAACTTTCTTGTTGAAAGCCTTGATCATCCGTTTTTGATACGTCTGACCATGGCAAACATCAGTAAGTCTCTTTTCGTCAATCAAGTTAAGTTGATCAAGCTGGGTCTGAATCCAATCGTCTTCACTCAAACCAGCATCCTTCATGATTCTCAAGGAGGGAATCTGAACCTCGATAGGCAAAACAACTTCCATGCCGTATACCAAAGAATAGGGTGTTGCCCCAATTGATGTGCGTGCCGTGGTATGGTACCCGTGGAGAGCAAACGGTAACATCTCATGCCAGTCCTTGTAGGTGACTGTCATCTTTTGTATGATCTTCTTGATATTTTTGTTTGCAGCTTCGACAACACCGTTCATCTTTGGCCGATAGGGAGATGAATTATGATGTTAAATCTGGAAATGCTCGCACAAGGCGGTGATCATAGTGTTGTTAAGGTTTGTACCGTTGTCAGTGATGATCCTTTCGGGGATGTCGTACCAGCAAATGAGGTTCTGCTTGATGAAGCGGGCAACAACATTCTTTGTAACGGATGCGAAGGAAGCTGCTTTGACCCATTTGGTAAAGTAATCAATGGCCACTAGGATGAAACGGTGTCCATTGGAGGCTGTAGGCTTGATCTCTCTAATCATGTCGATTCCCCACATAGCGAATGGCCAAGGAGCTGTTAAGACATTAAGAGGAACCAGAGGTATATGTACCTTGTCCATATAGATTTGACATTTGTGACAAGTCTTGGAATGTTGATAGCAGTCAGCTTCCATGGTAGACCAGTAATAGCCTGCCTGCAGGATCTTCTTAGCCATCGTATGCCCGCTAGAGTGGGTGCCAAAGGTACCATTGTGCAGTTCAGCCATAATCTGTTCAGCTTCAATCTTGTCCATACAACAGAGCAGAATGCAATCGTGATTGCGCTTGTACAAGATACCATTGCTCAGGAAGAACTTGGCAGAGAATCTCCTCAAGAACTTTTTGTCGTTGACTGAAGCTCCTTCAGGATATTCTTGAGCCTCGAGATACCTTTTGACTTTGTGAAACCAAGGCCGGTCTACTACTTCTTCGGTATTAATCTCGTGACAATGTGCAGGTTCGTCCATCCGCTCAATGGTGATCTGGGGAGCCTCATTATCCCAGTTAAGTTTAAACATGGATGACATTGTAGCTAGAGCATCTTCTAGCTGATTTTCTTCTCGCGGGAATGCTCGAAGGTAATATGCTCGAAATGTGGAAGCAATGTCAAGGCATGTTCTTTGTAAGGGATGAGATTGGGATGTTTAGTGTCCCACTCTCCTTTGATCTGACTGATGACCAAAGCTGAGTCTCCAAACACAATCAAAGATTTGATTCCCAGGTCTATTGCAGCCTTGAGACCAAAGATACAAGCTTCATACTCGGCCATGTTGTTGGTGCAGTTAAAGCAAAGTCTGGCGGTGAAAGGAGTATGGCATCCTTCTGGGGAGATGAGTACCGCACCGATACCGTTGCCAAGTGCATTAGAGGCACCATCAAAGTACATGGTCCATAGGGATCCTTGTTCAGGTCCGTCATATGGTCTGAGATCTTCAACATTGTCCAATGTCATAATGTCTTCGTCGGGGAAGTCGAACTTCATGGATTGGTAATCTTCGACAACTTGATGAGCCAGATGGTCAGCTAACACACTTCCCTTTATAGCTTTTTGGGTCGTGTACTGTATATCGTATTCGGTCAGGATCATCTGCCATCTAGCTATTCTTCCAGACAAAGCAGGCTTCTCAAAGATGTACTTTATCAGATCCATCTTAGATATCAGCAGAGTGGTATGAGTCAACATATACTGCCTTAGCCGGCGAGCAACCCATACCAAAGTGCAACAAGTTTTCTCGAGCAGTGAGTATTGGGTCTCACAGTCGGTAAACTTTTTGCTAAGGTAATAAATGGGATGCTCTTTTCGGCCAAACTCGTCATGTTGGCCTAGTACGCACCCCATTGAATTCTCTAGGACAGTCAGATACATGATTAACGGTCTTCCTTCGACGGGTGGCATCAGGATAGGAGTTTCTAGCAAATAATCCTTGATTTTATCGAAAGCAACTTGACAGTCATCATTCCATTTAACCACCTGATCTTTCTTCAACAACTTGAAGATTGGCTCACAGGTAGATGTTAGGTGAGAAATGAACCTAGCAATGTAGTTTAGGCGTCCCAAGAAACCTCTGACCTCCTTCTCAGTGCGAGGGGCAGGAATTTCTTGTATAGCTTTCACTTTGGCAGGATCAACCTCGATGCCTTTGTTGTTGACAATGAAACCCAAGAGTTTACCGGACCTGACTCCGAAAGTGCACTTGTTAGGGTTTAATCTGAGCTTGTACTCCTTCAACCTAACAAACAACTTTTGCAAGTGGTCGAGGTGTTCTTCTTCCGTTTGTGATCGGGCTATCATGTCATCTACGTAGACCTCTATCTCATGATGTATCATATCACGAAATAAAGCTACTATGGCACGTTGATAGGTTGCCCCGACATTCTTCAGTCCGAATGACATCACTTTGTAGCAGAACGTACCCCACTGTGTAACAAAAGTAGTTTTCTCCATGTCTTCAGGTGCCATTTTGATCTGGTTGTAACCTGAAAATCCGTCCATGAAAGAAAATACCTTGTGCTGAGCTGTATTGTCAACCAAGATGTCAATGTGCGGTAGTGGAAAATCATATTTAGGGCTAGCCCTATTTAAGTCTCTGTAATCCATGCACATTCTCACTTTTCCGTCCTTCTTAGGTACGAGAACAATGTTAGCGACCCATTGTGGATAGGAAGTAATAGCAAGAAATCCAGCATTGAACTGCTTCATAAGTTCTGCTTTGATATTTTCTGACATGTCGGGCCTCATGCGGAGGACTTTCTGTTTAACTGGTGGACAATCTTATCTTGTGGGTAGATGGTGTACCACAATGTCTGTATCGAGTCCCGACATGTCTTCGTAAGACCAGGAAAAGATCTCAACATATTCATGTAACAGCTGAATTAAGCGCTCTTTGACACTTGGCTCTAGGTTGGCACCCACTCTGACTTCTTTTCTGTCTTCCTTAGTGCCCAAGTTGATTGTCTCTAACAACTCCTCATGAGGTAGAATAGCCCTTTCTTCCTGTTGTAGCAGTCTAGCCAATTCTCCCGGCACCTCACAATCTTCCTCACCTTCGTATCCGGCATGGTAGACCAGATCTTTAGAGTCACTGAAGGCCATAACAGAATTGTTACCCATGGAATCCGGAATGGAAGGGTACCTGCATTTGTGAGTGTGGGTGTGTGTAAGGGATAGCCACCTTTAAACAAATAAAATGTAAAAAGAAAGACAATGAACACAAAACTTTATATGTGAAAACGTCCATGATTCATTAAAATGGCATATGAAGATGAAAAATCAAACCCTTACAAATGGACCTATGTGCCTCGGGTAAGGCACAAGGTTAAAAGTGTACGAATTATTTGAGAATTATTACAAACCAACAGAAATGTTTGAAAGATAAATTATTGCTGTATGAAAGTAATCGGAACAAAGTCTTTTGCTTCCCAGTTGCACAGTCCTCCGCCAACAGTAGGGAAAATCCAGTCTTCCAAGTTTCTCTCCTCTTCACTATCCTCCAGAGCATTGACTCCATGATGGGTGATCTTCACTGGTGGCCCTCCAGCACGGGCGCGGCGTACAACCTTTTGAGCAGAAGAAGTGAACCCCAAGCCGAATTTATCTGATTTGTAAGGAAAATTTGGAAGTTGCCCCCAGATTGTGCTTCGTCCTTCTTCAATCACAACCTTTGCATCTTTGAGAGACGACATCCGAGGCGGAGGTCTGGTAATCATGGGTACAGAAGCCACTGTCTTGGTTGCCACAATCTCCTGAGCTACCTCTTCAAAATGCTGGAAAGGGGTTTCGATGAATTCACCATCCAATTCTACATAGCGCAAAGAATTTAGATGGCTTATCATGTATTCCTCTTTGCCATGAACAATTATGATTTTCCCCTGGACAGGGTACTTGAGCATTTGATGCAAAGTAAAAGTGACAGCTCCAGCATTGTGAATCCAGGGTCTTCCCAACAAGCAAGAATAGGAAGGATGGATGTGCATCACATAGAATGTGGAGTTGAAGGTTTCAGTTCCCACTTTAATTGGGATGTCCACCTCCCCGTGGACCATCCTTTTAGAACCATCAAAGGCTCTGACAATTATATTGCTGGGTTTCAGGGTTAGGCCTTCACATTCCAATCTATCCAAGGCTTTCTTCGGCAAGACATTTAAAGATGACCCAGTATCAACCAAAACATGAGCTAGGGTGGTTCCCCTACACTCTATTGAGACATGTAGCGCGTCGTTATGTTTTCGTCCTTTGGAGGTCAAATCGGCATCGGAGACCCCTAGACCATTGTCAGCAGTTAAGCTAGCTACACATTCCTGGAACTGATCCGCGGAGGATTCCTGTGGCACGTGGGCCGTCTTCAAAAATCTGATCAGAGCTTTAGCATGAGCTTCGGAACAAAGCAGCAGGGCAAACATAGAGATCTTTGAGGGGTGTTGTACCCCAAAATTTGCCCTCCCATATTCTTCAAGATTTGCAAAGAGCATGCTTCAAAATCTCTCAAGGGTTGCACAGTTCAAGGGCCTCCTAACAGTCAAAATTAGGGTTTTGGTTCTGGCAAAGAAGTTGAAGTTTCCAAGGGTACAAACAAGTCCCATATGCCTACAAACATGGTCAAGCATCCATATGCTAAGTTTCAAGACTCACAGCACAAAATTGCACAGTCAAAAACCCTAATTGCTCAACAGTCAACTGTAGGGGCAAAATGGTCATTTGACAGTCAAAAGTCCAAATTTTTGGTCAACGTCTTATTTTGAAGCCACAAACATCATTTGATCAATTCTTGATCATGATTCTCAAGGCATGGCTCAAAAAGTCTCAAGATGCAAAAGTTGCTATTTTTGGACAGTTGAAAAAGTCAACTGTAACTTGACCAAGGCATAACTTCCACATGGTTCATCAGAAAAATTCCATCCAAAGCTCATTTTGAAGAGAATGACATTTCCTACAACTCCTCTTCACCCTTCAAGTCCAAGAAATGCTCTCACAAAAAGTTATCAATCTCAACATTATAGGTCATTTTCAAAAGTCAACAAAAAGGCACTTTAAGTCAAAGACCATAACTTGAGATGGGTAAATCAAAATGACATGGGACCAAATACATTGGTTAGAGGACTTAAATACCTTTCCAAAATGTCCAAGAACATGATCCAATCGTAAAAATTGAGCAAGATATGCCTTGTGGAAGTTGGGAAATTTTTGGGATTTTTGAAAAGTCAACTTTGCTTCAAATGCCTCAAAATTGCTAATGGGCCACAATTTCTTCCAAGAATCATCACCCAAAGTCCATGTACGACTCATTGGCCCAAAAGGGAGTTATTTTCTTATTTTTTATTAATTATTTGAATTTTTATTACCATTAATTCATTTAATTAAAATTAAATATGAAAAAAATACTAAAGCATGTATTTTAAATCTTTTTATGCAGCTAATAGGTCTATTATAAGCTCAAGATTTCGTGCATACTCAATATGGAAAGAATCTTCAATGATTGGCTTGTTCTCCATGAAAAAAGATTGAAAAAAGATTACATGAAAATCAAATCTCAAAAACATCAATGCAAAGGTTTCTTGACTTGAATTTTTACCCTAATTCATTCCTCATATAAACACAAACCTAAACCTAATCAAAAGGACCTGGAAGCTGCGCCTCAGACCTAAAACCAACTTTGCATTTTTTGTCAAAAAGTTCAAAATTGAAAACACAGCTAGAGGGCGTTTCAAGGCAAGAGAACAATTCCATTACATTCCTGAGACATCAAGGAAGCTTCCTGAATCAAAACCACAGTCTCTAACCTCAAGAATCGGTAGAATGAGGCCGCCCTGTTCTTGAAATTTTTCATATTAGTGTTTTAATTTATACGCATCATCCTTGCATTTTTCTTGTTGATTTATACTAATATGGTTGTTCTAAATCTGTTGGCATCATTTAATTGAGTTTTTGTGCCCTGTACACGAATCCACCATGGGAGCTCGTTAGGGTTGCAGAGATGTGAAATTGGGGTTTCTTGCATAAGAAAAAATTAGGCAGCAAGACCAGGACCATTGAACTCAGTGCATCTGGACGATTCAATCCCACTAGTCGCGCTCTTTTTATGTTTGCGTATGGCCTAATCGCTATTTTTGTGTTCTTCACTTAGTGGGGGTTTAAAACCCCCGCTATCTACTCTATGTTTTCAGGCAAAAGCGAAGAAGGAAGAGGAAGACGCTGGCGTGTTGAATGCTGGTTGGCCAGTTTGAATAACTGGCGCCTTTTTTTTTATTATCCCACTAACCTTTTCTTTCTCTCTCATATTGATTATTGCCCACTAAAGGAACAAAGAAACGCGCCTGGCTGGTTGGTTGATGCATTGTCCTTCAAGCACTGGGACCTGGGTTCGATTCCCAGGTCCCCCATATTTCCTTCTATTTTTTCTCATAATATGATTAGGTGTCCAACACGCCCAGAAGTCCACCAAATTCCCCAGCGCCAAAGCTTGCCAAATGTCCCATGAGATGAATCCAAGGGCCATGATAAGAGTTCCAGGATACACGCTAGTCAACGCATGCGCACGTAATCAGAAGAAGTCAAAAAAGGCCTGACAATGGTGGGCCAAATTGCTCAAACATTCCTCCAAAAGGGCCAACAAACCCCCCTATGTTTGTATTTTTTTTCTTTTCCTTTTTTTATTTTGTTTTAATTATTTTCTTTTAATCCTTTAAATTAATTTTAAATAATATAAAAACACACAAAAATCAGAAAGTCAAAATAAAAATGTGTTTTAATATTTAATTCATAAATAGTTTTTTTTGTAAATAAATTTTATTAACTAATTTAGTTTTAATCTTAGGTCTAATTTTAATGTTTTTTTAATAAACTAAAAAATGTAGAAATTAGGATTTCAATACTTTTATTCTTTTTTTTTCTTTTACCATATTTAATAATTAATTATTTTTGTAAATAAATTGGTAATTAAATAATTAGGTTAAAACTAGGTCAAACTTAAACATTTTTTAATAAATTAAAAATAGTTTAGAATTAGGGTTTTAATTCCATTTAATTTTCTCATTAAATTCCATAAATACAAAAACTCCAAAAAATAAGTTCTTGCTTTAATTTAATTTAATTAATTTACGATTTCGATGTAATTTCTTTAAAAGGGTCCAACGCCCTCGCATTCTCGATTTTTATTTCTTTTCGCACATTTACTTTTATTTCTCTTTTTTAAATTTCATGTATTTGCCCCAAAGCCTTGTAATAGATTAATTAGGGTATTTACTTTCCGCATTTTATTTTATTCAGATCGGGTCTTGGATTAATTTGGCGATGTAGACCCGCGCCTTTGTAATAGCGTAGGACTTTTATCTTCTCGCATCTTTTAACTGTTAATAACTTGCATGAAAGAATGAATGCCAAAAATAAAAACAAAGCGTAGATCACCAATGCATGAACAAGACAAATATAACTGAAAATGACACACAATTCACACACCACCCGTAGGGTACGCCTCACTGTTGCCTTGCCCCTCGAAACGTGGTCGTCGAGTAGAGGATGTTTTAGTAAGTCCTCATGTCCATGAACATGGCATGGGGGTAGCTTCTAAGGTGTATTCCTATTGCTCTGGTGACCACACTGTCCCTAAAACCTCGAATTGACCCGAACACCTCCAACGGTGGTGCTACCTACCTCTCAATGGTGGGATTGCACTATCTTAAGGACATTTACACAGACTAATTCCTTAGGGTAGGTGGATGACTCATAGATACTTGCTCTATTTCAAAAAACAAATCAAAAATCTTTTCACACCGACACTTTTCAAAAAGCTTTCAAAAAATAACTTTTCAAACACTCTTGAGGACTGATACAAGAGTCGAACTGAAATTTTAAACGAAACTTTTTTTAAACCCACAGTTGAAAAGCAAACAAACAATTTTGAAAACACAAATGAGCAAGTATCTAAGAGCCCATGGATAACCATGGATAGAAAGGGTGCTAACACCTTCCCTTTCTATAAATCTACCTCCTGAACCGAGAACTAATCTCAATAAGGAATTTTTCTGTGCTTTTGTCCTTTCCATTTGGAGAAAATAAAAGACCGTGGCGACTCTTGCTTCCGCGACATTTCGCGAACCAGCGTTAAACAGTCAGTTCCAGATCCACCGATCACAGAACTGGCGACACTGCTGGGGATTACTTATAAAGTGAGGTGTACCTTAGGACTAAGATCACTTGTGTTTTCCATTGTCTGAACTGTTTGCTTTATTATTGTGGGTACTGTCTTGGGAGTTCTATAGATCCTAACCCGGATCTGGGGATACCTTCTTAGAAAGTAGCAACAAGGCTATGAGGGAACTGTGCGGGGTATACCGACATGGTTGAAACAGTCTGCTACGTTGATGTGGCACTTTGGTGTGTACCGGTAACCCTTGAGTTCAGTCAAGGAGAGTACGGGGCCTCCATGTGGTGTCGTGAAGCATCAACTGACCTTAGGAACCTTAATTGAACTATCTTGGCCTCTTTAGGGTAGTGAGATAACTGACTTTGGTGCAGTCCGAGGTTGGTTGATACTCGATACTACACTCAATTGAGGGTTGCTTTCCTGGAATATTTCGGTCGCCAGTTCAGTGGCTAAATTGAAACGATGAACAATGAAAGCAATCCAGTGATATTGGGACCCTTAGAACCCGGTTACTTCTAATAGGACAGGTTGAGCCCACCAACTTCAAGAGGGTAATACCCAGACCCCATGCTGGCCTAAACTCTAAGGGGCTTGTCTTGTGTGACTTGTGTGCCTTACATGTTTGCCTTTGTAAATATTTGTGGTGTGTTTAATCATAGCATCATGACATCATCCAGCATCATGTGCATTGACTAACCATTTCAGGGGTTCGAATCTTCATCTTTGTTCTTGTTTTGTAGGACATGGAAACTGTTCGCAGAAAGACAATTCAAATCAGCCTTGTAAGGATCCCTTCTCAGCTTAAGGAGCTTATATCCAGGATCCCCGAGAGCTCTTCATTCAGTGAAAGACATGGAAGACTCATCAGCTTGGTCAATACCAACATTGAGGAAGATATGATAAAGGTCCTGTTCCAGTTCTTTGACCCTCTGCATCATTGTTTCACTTTCCTGGATTATCAACTGGTGCCTACATTGGAAGAGTTCTCCCGGCTTCTGAAGATCCCTATCCTTGATCAACTACCCAACAACGGTACAGAAAAGGAACCCAAGCTTGAAGAGATTGCTAAGGCCTTACACCTGCAATCATCTGACCTCAAGGGACATTGGGAGGTTAGAAGTGGCATCAAAGGGTTCTTAGCCAGGTTTCTGTTTGAAAAGGCCCAGGAATGTTGGAACTCCCTTGACTTACAAGCTTTTGAAGAAGTTGTGGCCCTCCTTGTCTATGGTTTGGTGTTGTTCCCTAACCCAGATCAGCTTATAGATATCAGTGCTGTCCAGATCTTCATGTCCAGGAATCCTATACCTACGTTGCTGGGGGACATCCTTCACTCATGTTACACTCGAACCATGAGAAAAAGAGGTGTCCTTATGTGCTGCACTCCTCTCCTGGGAAGGTGGTTTATTTCGCACCTTCCACAATCAGTTTTGAAGAACGAGCGGGGTTTGAGATGGTCACAACGGTTGATGACTCTTACACATGCAGATATACATTGGTGTTCTCGGTCCAGAGAGGATGTCACTATCATTGATCGTTGCGGGGAGTATCCTAATGTTCCTTTATTTGGAATCAGAGGAGGTATTACTTACAACCCATGCCTGGCTTGGAGACAGTTTGGTTATGCCCGGAGGGATGGCCCTCATGACATGTTAATTCCTGACATAGTTTTTGACTTCGACAACGACGCACAAGGACTTCGCCAGAGATTTATCAGAGCTTGGAGGATGCCCAGTAAGATAGACAGCAAGACATTGGGGCACAAGAATTCCATCCCATTGGAACCTTATCTCAAGTGGGTACGAGCCCGCTCCCAGAAGTTAATAATGCCTTATCCTCATGTGCTCCCTGTGATCAAAGAGCCAGTCTTGGAAGGAGAGGTGTCCTACACCATTCAACATCCTGACATACCCACGTCCTGGGAAGAGATGCAGAAGAGCTGGATCCAGCTTAAGAAAGAACGGAATTCTCTTGAGACCAGTCTACATGCTAGTGAAAAGAAGGTCTTGGAGCTCACCCGCCTATTGCACGAGGAGAGGAATCTCAACACCTACATATCTCCAAAGAGGATGCGTAGTGTCTTTTGGGATTGATTTGCTTTGTAATATGTGCCCATGAGGCTTTGATGTACTGAACAATTATTTCCTTAATGATAATGTGTGTTCCTTTTTGTCTACAACAAATTTGAATTTTCGAACCCTTGAATGCATTGCATAAACACATATCATTCATCATGTGCATAGCAGGTTTTCTTCTTTTCAGGTTGCTTACTGTTCTTCGCTGTTTATTTCAGCATCATGAACCCTGACTCATCATCAACCGAGATGTCTATCAAGGCCCTTCAGGCGCAGAACGCGCAATTTCAGGAGCTGATCATGGGTTTGGCTCAAGGCCAAGAAGAGCTGAAGGCTTTACACCTGAAGAAGGGGAAGAAGAAGAAGAGAACTGTTCTTTTCAACACGGGCCGAAGGTTTGGCAACACTCTGCAGAATGAGGAAGCTGGTTCTTCTGTAGGCAAGAGCAGTCCCTAAGGGGGAAAAGGTCCTAGTCCAGTAGTCTCTGACAACGAGACTGACTTTAATGAGGAACAGTATCCTCCTGCTGAAGACCGGTATAAGCAGTTGGAAGACAGACTGAATGCAATGGAGATCCAACAAGTGCCTGGGCTGGATTTCGGAGACTTGGGTTTATCTACTGGTGTGATTATTCCTCACAAGTTTGAGGCACCATCTTTCACCAAGTATGATGGGGCGTCTTGCCCCAAGCTACACCTCAGATCTTATGTGCGGAAGATTCAGCCGTACACTGTGGATAAGAATTTGTGGATCCACTTCTTCCAGGAGAGTCTTTCAGGGACTCATCTCGAATGGTTCTATCAGCTGGATGGGACCAAAGTTCGTAACTGGGAGGAGTTGGCTACTGCTTTTTATAAGCAGTATCAATATAATGACGACCTTGCTCCTACACGTACCCAACTCTAGGGTCTGTCGCTAGGATCAAGCGAAGGTTTTAAAGAGTATGCACAGAAGTGGAGGGATCTGGCTGGCAGGGTGCAGCCTCCGTTAACTGACCGGGAGTTGGTAGATATGTTCTTGGGGACCCTATCTGGGCCATTTTTCAATCATCTTATTGGTAATTCGTCTGCAGGGTTTACTGACCTCATTCTGACTGGGGAGAGGATAGAGGCTGGAATGAAGTCCGGTAAAATTCAGAAAGGTGCGTCCTCAAGTGCTGAGAAGAAACCCTTTAAAAAGGAGGCCAGTGCTGTGTATGGGCCTAGGAGGCAAGAGAAACCAGAACGCCGCCAATCTGTCAATGCGGTGATGATTGCTAAGCCTGCTGCCGCTCCTCGGCAAACTAATCCACAAAGTGCTGAAAGACCCAGAAGAGAGTTTACCCGGCTGAGTATGACCCTATCACAAATCTTGCCGCAGTTGCTATCCACCAATTTGGTGACTATTAGAGAGGCCCCGAAGGTTGTGAACACTGCCTCTCCCAAGTACAATCCAAATGCCCGTTGTGCTTATCGCTCCGATAGCCCGGGGCATTCCACTGATGACTGGTGGGCCTTAAGGAATAAGGTGCAAGACCTTATTGACGCGAAGGAGATACAATTTGAAGCGCCTGAGAGGCCAAATGTGGTGACTGCTCCTATGCCCCAGCATGGAGTGAATGCCGTTGATGAAGATGTGTATGCCGTTTCTGTGAATGATGTAGCTACTCCCATGATGACTGTTAAGAGGAACCTACTGCTGGCCAGTTTATTTCCGGGTTGTAGCGAAGGTTGCCTTTTCTGTGCTGTTTCCCTTTCTGGTTGTCCTTTGCTGAAGTTGGGCATCCAAAGCCTGATGGACAGCAAAGAGATTCTGTTCAAGAAGACCGCTGTTCCGTTTGTTCCTGTGGAAGAAGTATCTGTTGTTACCATTTTCCAAAATCCAATCAAGGCTCCCCCGAGGAAGCCAGTTAAAATCATGACTGTCGCACCCATTGTGATTACTGTTCCGGGGCCTCTCCCCTATGAATCTGATATGGCTGTCCCATGGAACTATGGGGCAGATGTATATGTACATGGTATAAAGCAAGAGTTCAACACTGGTACCAGCATCAGCAATATCACTGGTCCAGCCAAAGTTACCCACAGTGGCAGGCTCTTCTCGCCTGACATTGCGCCACCTACTGTTCGAAGACCTCTCGTTATAACACCTGCAAGTGCACCTGTTCCCATTTCTGATCAAGTTGTTTCCCCTGCTGCCGAGTCATCTAATGCTCGGGGAAAAGGGATTGAAGATGAGCCTGCCCGGATGGAGGCACCAAAATCTGTGAATGTTGAGGCCTCCCAACAAGAGATGGAGGAAATTCTGAAGATAATCAAGAAGAGCGACTTCAATGTCGTTGAACAGTTGGGGCATACACCCTCCAAAATCTCTATGCTCTCCTTACTACTGTGCTCAGAGGCCCATGCTAAGGCCTTGATTTCATTTCTAAAGACGGCCCATGTGCCACAGGAGACATCTGCAGTCCAGTTTACTGATTGCGTAGCCAATTTGACAGCCAAAAATGGTTTGGGTTTCTCGGATGCTGACCTTACTGCTAAGGGAAAGGACCACAATGACGCCCTGCATGTCTCTATTGAATGCAGGGGCACTACTCTTACGCATGTGTTGGTGGACACCGGTTCTTCCCTGAATGTGCTACCCAAAAAGGCCTTAGACCGATTGGATTGTGAGGGCCTGGAGCTGAAACCTAGCAACATCATTGTCAGAGCCTTTGACGGTTCTAAAAGGATGGTTCACGGAGAGGTAGACATTCCTATTCGTGTGGGTTCTCAAGTATTCGACTCGACTTTCTATGTGATGGATATCCGTCCATCTTATTCCTGTTTGTTGGGTCGACCTTGGATTCACAAAGCTGGGGCAGTGACCTCTACCTTACACCAGAAACTCAAGTACCCCGTCAGAGGGAAGATTGTCACTGTGCAGGGAGAGGAAGAGTATATGGTGAGCCATTTGAATTCCTCTCGGTATATTGAGATGGACGGGGAGTTTATTGAAACCCCCTTTCAGCATTTTGAAGAGGTACCTCCAACTTTGGCAGCAGCAGAAACAATGGTTGAAGAGGATGTTCCTTTGAAGATGGCTTCCTTGAAGTATGCCCGGGCTGTAATCAAGAAAGGTGAATGTGCTAACTAGGGCAGGCTCCCTGATTTTACACCAAAAACTGACAAGTTTGGACTGGGTTTTACTGCAGAGGCTCAGAAGGCTGTGCGCAAAGCTAGAACCAGAAGACCTCCTGTGCTCATCACCAATCCAGGAGTGAATGCCATTGGGGATGAAGAGGAAGTGGAAGAGTCAGAGTTTGATAGCTGGATTTACCCGACGACTGATGGTGGATTGACCAATTGGACTGCTAAAAATCATACTCCTGTTACTTTTGTTACGCAGTAATAAACTCCTTTGTTTTTGTTATTTGTGATAAACAATGAATTAAAACTCTATGGCCCGGTGTCTTACCCGGGGCACCGTGGCTTCATTTGTGAGGGCATATTGATTGTCATTTCATATATCATGAATAAAGACCTTGGACGTTTTCTCGCATTTCAAATCTTATGCTCTTTTTCTTTCTTTCCTTTCTTTATATATTGCAAAACAGCTGTATTTACACACACTCACTCATACAGGTTTCAATCCACTCTGGATCTCACTGGTAACGACTCTGCTACTGCCAGTTATGACTTCGAAAATCCGATCAACTTAGCCGAAGACGAAGGTGAAGATGATTGCGAAGTGCCTGGCGAGCTTGCAAGACTGTTACTCCAGGAAGAGAGGGCAATTCAACCACATGAAGAGCTGGTGGAAATGATAAATCTGGGTACCGAGACGAACAAAAAGGAAGTCAAGATTGGTGCCAACCTAGAGCTCAGCGTGAAGCAACGGTTGACTCGGATGTTACATGATTACATGGAAATCTTTGCCTGGTCCTACGAAGACATGCCCGGGTTGGATACCGACATTGTGGTCCATCATTTGCCTACCAAGGAAGACTGCCCTCCGGTTAAGCAAAAGGTCCATCGTATGCGTCCAGAGATGTCCGAAAAGATCAAAGCTGAGGTTATGAAGCAATTTGATGCCGGGTTTCTTGTAGTGACTTCTTACCCTCAGTGGGTTGCTAATGTGGTGCCGGTACCTAAGAAGGATGGTAAGGTCAGAATGTGTGTCGACTACAGGGATCTGAACAGGGCCAGCCCCAAGGATGACTTCCCCCTACCTCACATTGATGTCCTGGTTGACAATACTGCTCAGCATAAGGTGTTTTCCTTCATGGATGGTTTTTCAGGGTATAATCAGATCAAGATGGCTCCTGAAGACATGGAAAAGACTACCTTTGTTACTCAGTGGGGCACCTTCTGCTACAAGGTCATGCCATTCGGGCTGAAAAACGCTGGGGCAACCTACCAACGTGCCATGGTTGCTTTATTTCATGACATGATCCATCATGAAATTGAAGTGTATGTTGACGACATGATTGCAAGGTCCCAAACTGAGGAAGAACACCTTGATCATCTGCAGAAATTGTTTGACCGTCTGAAACTGTACAAGCTGAGGTTGAACCCGGACAAGTGCACCTTCGGGGTAAGATCTGGAAAGTTGCTAGGCTTTGTTGTAAGTGACAAGGGTATTCAAGTGGACCCTGCCAAGGTTAAAGCTATTCAAGAGATGCCAGTTCCTAAGACAGAGAAAGAGGTCAGAGGCTTTTTAGGACGCCTGAATTACATTGCCCGATTCATCTCGCATCTGACTGCTACCTGTGAGCCAATCTTCAAGCTGCTGAAGAAAGATCAGGTAGTACGTTGGAATGATGAATGTCAGGCCGCTTTTGACAAAATCAAAGAGTATCTCCAAGAACCACCCATTCTTATGCCACCAGTTGAAGGGAGACCTCTAATATTATACCTGACAGTACTTGACAACTCAATGGGGTGTGTGTTGGGGCAGCATGACGAGTCTTGCCGAAAAGAGCATGCCATTTATTACCTTAGCAAAAAGTTTACCGACTGTGAGACCCGATACTCACTGCTCGAGAAAACTTGCTTCACTTTGGTATGGGCTGCTCGCCGGCTGAGACAGTATATGCTGACTCATACTACCTTGTTGATCTCAAAGATGGATCCTATAAAGTACATATTTGAAAAGCCTGCTCTGTCTGGGAGAATAGCAAGATGGAAAATGATCTTGACAGAATACGACATCCAGTACACAACTCAGAAAGCCATCAAGGGAAGTGTATTGGCAGACCACTTGGCACATCAGGCAGTAGACGACTATCAGTCAATGAACTTCGAGTTTCCAGACGAAAGTATCATGATAGTGACTGATTGTGAAGTACCTGGACCGGATGAAGGACTTGAGGAAGGATCCCGATGGTCTATGCACTTTGACGGAGCCTCCAATGCTTTGGGTAACGGTATCGGCGCTGTGATAATATCCCCCCAAGGCACTCATACTCCACTCACTGCCCGGCTATGTTTCAACTGCACCAACAACATGGCGGAGTATGAGGCATGCATCATGGGTGTCCAAGCTGCGATCGACTTAAGGATCAAGTTTCTGAGTGTCTTCGGAGATTCAGCTCTCGTGATCAATCAGATCAAAGGGGAGTGGGATACAAAACACCCGAATCTTATTCCTTACAGAGAATGTGTATTGACATTGATCCCCCACTTCACAGAGATAACTTTTGAACATTTCCCAAGAGAGGAGAATCAGTTAGCGGACGCGTTAGCTACGATGTCTTCCATGTTCAAAGTCAAATGGGACAATGAGGCTCCCCGGATCATCATCTGGAAACTGGACGAACCGGCATACTGTTGTGATCTCGAGACTGAATTGGTGACTGAGAAGCCTTGGTACCATAAGGTGAAGAGATATTCGGAAGCTCAGGAATACCCTGAAGGTGCGTCTGTCAACGATAATAAGTTTATGAGAAGGTTCGCAGCGAAGTTCTTCCTTAGAAACGGCATCCTGTATAAGCGAAACCATGATTCGACCTTACTGCATTATGTGGATAAGACTGAAGCGAAAAGGATCATGGAAGAGCTACATGAAGGGACCTTCGGAACACATTCCAGTGGACACACTATGGAAAAGAAGATCCTTCGGGCAGGGTATTTCTGGTCCACAATGGAAGCTGACTGCTACCAACACTCTCGGACATGCCATAAATGCCAGGTTTATGCAGACAAGGTGCATGTTCCTCCAGTTCCTCTGAATGTCTTGACGGCACCTTGGCCTTTTGCAATGTGGGGCATAGATATGATTGGTGAAATTAAACCTACGACATCCAATGGGCATCGCTTCATCCTGGTAGCGATTGATTACTTCACGAAGTGGGTTGAAGCAGCTTCCTACGCTACAGTAACCAAGAACGTTGTAGCACGGTTCATTCGGCATAATTTGATCTGTCGATACGGCGTCCCAGAAAGGATCATTACAGACAATGGTACCAATCTCAATAACAAGATGATCACTGAGCTCTGCGATTAGTTTAAGATACAACACCATAACTCTTCTCCTTACAGACCAAAGATGAATGGGGCTATAGAAGCAGCAAATAAAAATATCAAGAAAATTGTGCAGAAGATGACAGTGACTTATAAAGATTGGCACGAGATGTTACCGTTTGCTCTACATGGGTACCGTACCTCAGCAAGGACGTCAACCGGGGCAACTCCTTTCTCATTGGTCTACGGTATGGAGGCAGTCTTACCAATCGAAGTGCAGATACCCTCTCTCCGGATAATGAAGGATGCAGATCTGAGCGAAGATGATTGGATCCAGACACTACTTGATCAGCTAAACCTTATTGATGAAAAAAGACTTGCTGCTATTTGTCATGGTCAGACGTACCAAAAGCGGATGATCAGGGCATTTAACAAAAAGGTCAGACCACAAGAATATCAAGCTGGGGATCTCGTAATCAAGCGTATCATCCTTCCTCAGAGTGATCCAAGGGGCAAATGGACCCCTACGTACGAAGGGCCTTTTGTGGTTAAACATGTGTTCTCAGGAGGAGCCATGATTCTAACCAACATGGATGGTGACGACTTTCCTCACCCTGCCAATGCAGATATAGTAAAAAGATACTACGCATGAAAAAGACCCGCTAGGTTGACATACCTAGGCAAAAATTAGGGCTTCCCGGTGAACCAAAAGGGTTCGGGCAAAATGAAGGGATGAAATGAAAAAATTTGTACACCCGGCAAGTCGAAAACCTGAAAAGGCGGCTTGGGCAAAAATGGGTATCCCGGTGGACTGAAAACCCGAAAGGGCGGTCCAGGCAAAAGTTAGGGATAAAGCGTAACACTACGTCTCATTGGATCACTTCGCATCCAGAATCCGGTATCAGCATCAAGTTCAGACGGCATCAATCAATCAGCTTCATCCTCGACTAGGTCATCAAGTGATGAGATGCTCGAAGATATAAAGGCGATAGCAGAGTTGAAACCCAGTGGGATCATGCTTTTCACACAGCTGTTTATTTTCCTTTGTACAAATTGTATAAACTCTTTTATTCAGCGGCGTTCTCTTACTAGGACGTCAACCTCTTGTATATAAACGCCTATTTACAGGAAAATTCAAAAATCAATACAAATACACTTTTCAGCTCAAATTGCCATTTCTTTTTCCCTTTTTCTGTTTTGTTTTGCGAAGAACGCCCAAGGTTCAATTTGTGATATATGCATTTGACAATAATTGCTAACTCATAAATATTTGCATACGAAACAAAGGATTAATTAAAGGTAACATTAGAAACAAGGGCAATAATGAGTGGTCTAAGCGATCTAATAGTTCTGTCCATCAAGGTATCAAGGTAAGTTCGGCTGAAGGACATAACCAATACACCTTAACTCCCCAGAGAGTGAGCCAGCAAGTCAATACACTCTCCCCAAGCAAAGCTACAATCAGCCTTAAGGAAGTTGGGTATCCTCCAGCAGATCTCAACGTTCCCCAGCACGATATACAGATATTCTTAAACAAGCATCCCCGACAGTCTTGACCTAAAGATTGTTCCTCGGCGGTATATCAAACATTCAATGGAGTCACTTCCCCAATATATCTCAAAATTTCCCCAGGAGAGTCCAATAAAGATTTCCCCAGGAAAGGTTGAATCATCTCCCCAGCAGTAAGCTTATCCCCAGTAGATTCTGGAAGCTTATCCCTCACAGAGCACGAACGCGTCCCCCGACTTTATCCAAAGGTTATTTCCCTACCAGGATATAACTGGGTTATCCTCAGCCAAAAGCCACGGAAAGACCGTCCTTGGCAAAGTCTTCTTATCCCCAGCGGAGTCTATCAAAACTTCCAACACAACAACGGTATCCTCAGCGAAGCCACCATCAAGATCTCAACAGCATACCTTTCTCCCCACAGAGTACTGTTCCCCAGCAAGGTCGCTAGAGTAGTTATTCCCCGCAGAGTAATCTCTTCATCAAGTTTATTCCCCAACGGAGTTATCTTCTCCTACCGGTATTCTTGCAACTATCATCCCCCAACGGAGACAACAAAGCAATATTCTCTAACATCAGCCCAGGATATGACTTCCCGACATCCGTCAAGGATTTATTTTCCTAGGACGAAAACATACGTTCATAAACATCACATTTCCATACATTATAGCATGCATATATGCATCATATCTTACAAATCTCATTTATGTTGAGAACATCATTGCTTGATCTATATCATGCATTGCGTATGACTGACCTTTACCTTTCAGGAAAGATCCAGTTAAGTTCTCAGCTATATTTCAAGACTTTAGTCAGGTTCAGTTAAATCGACCCTAAGATCTCCCTGATTCTTATCCAGTTGAAGTTATTTCAAGACCTTGTCCGGTTCAGTTAAATTGACCCTATGATTTTCCTGATTCTTATCCAGTCAAAGGCCTTCTCTGGTTCAGTCAGATCGACCCTAAGATCTCCCTGATTCTTATCCAGTTGAAGTTATTTCAAGACCTTGTCCGGTTCAGTTAAATCGACCCTAAGATTTTCCTGATTCTTATCCAGTCAAAGGCCTTCTCTGGTTCAGTCAGATCGACCCTAAGATCTCCCTGATTCTTATCCAGTTGAAGTTATTTCAAGACCTTGTCTGGTTCAGTTAAACCGACCCTAAGATTTTTCTGATTCTTATCCAGTCAAAGGCCTTCTCTGGTTCAGTCAGATCGACCCTAAGATCCCCCTGATTCTTACCCAGTTGAAGATATTCCAAGACCTAGCCTGGTTTAGTTAAATCGACCCTAAGATTTTCCTGATTCTTATCCAGTCAAAGGCCTTCTCTGGTTCAGTCAGATCGACCCTAAGATGTCCCTGATTCTTATCCAGTTGAAGATATTCCAAGACTTTAGTCTGGTTCAGTTAAATAGACCCTAAGATTTTCCTGATTCTTATCCAGTCAAAGGCCTTCTCCGGTTCAGTCAGATCGACCCTAAGATCTCCCTGATTCTTATCCCAGTAGAAGACATCCAAGATTCTCTCAGCGTTCCTATTGAGGTAGTAATCTCCCCAAGATTCTCTCAGCGTCCCTGTTGAGGTAGTAATCGTCCAAGATTCTCTCAGCGTTCCTGTTGAGGTAGTAATCGCCCCAAAGATTCTCTCAGCGTCCCTGTTGAGATAGTAATCGTCCAAGATTCTCTCAGCGTTCCTGTTGAGGTAGTAATCGCCCCAAGATTCTCTCAGCGTTCCTGTTGAGGTAGTAATCGTCCAAGGTTCTCTCACCGTCCCGTTGAGGTAGTAACCATCCCTGGTTCATTCATCACCTTTTGAAGCTCCAGATTCAATTCCTGTAACCAGTCAGGGCGCATCTATACAAAGAGTTTGAAGACCAGCTCCTGTAACAGGCCAGGTAATCATTTTCTTTTTCAGGTACGCAAGTTCTCGCTAAGGAATCTCTTACGCGATCGACACCCAGATGGCATCTATAAGCCCATCCACCTATCCATCACCTCTCAACATGGCATCTATAAGCCCATCCACCTATCCATCAATCTCCAAATGGCATCTGTAAGCCCATTCCCATCATCACACTGCTAACATGTGAGCGCAAATTTCTGGGCACACTAGTGTTCAATCATCTTCCACCTTCGGATTACGAAAGGCACGTCAGCCAATCTGCATCCTCAGGTCTAAGAAGATTGAACAGGGGCAACTGTTGTACCCCAAAATTTGCCCTCCCATATTCTTCAAGATTTGCAAAGAGCATGCTTCAAAATCTCTCAAGGGTTGCACAGTTCAAGGGCCTCCTAACAGTCAAAATTAGGGTTTTGGTTCTGGCAAAGAAGTTGAAGTTTCCAAGGGTACAAACAAGTCCCATATGCCTACAAACATGGTCAAGCATCCATATGCTAAGTTTCAAGACTCACAGCACAAAATTGCACAGTCAAAAACCCTAATTGCTCAACAGTCAACTGTAGGGGCAAAATGGTCATTTGACAGTCAAAAGTCCAAATTTTTGGTCAACGTCTTATTTTGAAGCCACAAACATCATTTGATCAATTCTTGATCATGATTCTCAAGGCATGGCTCAAAAAGTCTCAAGATGCAAAAGTTGCTATTTTTGGACAGTTGAAAAAGTCAACTGTAACTTGACCAAGGCATAACTTCCACATGGTTCATCAGAAAAATTCCATCCAAAGCTCATTTTGAAGAGAATGACATTTCCTACAACTCCTCTTCACCCTTCAAGTCCAAGAAATGCTCTCACAAAAAGTTATCAATCTCAACATTATAGGTCATTTTCAAAAGTCAACAAAAAGGCACTTTAAGTCAAAGACCATAACTTGAGATGGGTACATCAAAATGACATGGGACCAAATACATTGGTTAGAGGACTTAAATACCTTTCCAAAATGTCCAAGAACATGATCCAATCGTAAAAATTGAGCAAGATATGCCTTGTGGAAGTTGGGAAATTTTTGGGATTTTTGAAAAGTCAACTTTGCTTCAAATGCCTCAAAATTGCTAATGGGCCACAATTTCTTCCAAGAATCATCACCCAAAGTCCATGTACGACTCATTGGCCCAAAAGGGAGTTATTTTCTTATTTTTTATTAATTATTTGAATTTTTATTACCATTAATTCATTTAATTAAAATTAAATATGAAAAAAAATACTAAAGCATGTATTTTAAATCTTTTTATGCAGCTAATAGGTCTATTATAAGCTCAAGATTTCGTGCATACTCAATATGGAAAGAATCTTCAATGATTGGCATGTTCTCCATGAAAAAAGATTGAAAAAAGATTACATGAAAATCAAATCTCAAAAACATCAATGCAAAGGTTTCTTGACTTGAATTTTTACCCTAATTCATTCCTCATATAAACACAAACCTAAACCTAATCAAAAGGACCTGGAAGCTGCGCCTCAGACCTAAAACCAACTTTGCATTTTTTGTCAAAAAGTTCAAAACTGAAAACACAGCTAGAGGGCGTTTCAAGGCAAGAGAACAATTCCATTACATTCCTGAGACATCAAGGAAGCTTCCTGAATCAAAACCACAGTCTCTAACCTCAAGAATCAGTAGAATGAGGCCGCCCTGTTCTTGACATTTTACATATTCGTGTTTTAATTTATACGCATCATCCTTGCATTTTTCTTGTTGATTTATACTAATATGGTTGTTCTAAATCTGTTGGCATCATTTAATTGAGTTTTTGTGCCCTGTACACGAATCCACCATGGGAGCTCGTTAGGGTTGCAGAGATGTGAAATTGGGGTTTCTTGCATAAGAAAAAATTAGGCAGCAAGACCAGGACCATTGAACTCAGTGCATCTGGACGATTCAATCCCACTAGTCGCGCTCTTTTTATGTTTGCGTATGGCCTAATCGCTATTTTTGTCTTCTTCACTTAGTGGGGGTTTAAAACCCCCGCTATCTACTCTATGTTTTCAGGCAAAAGCGAAGAAGGAAGAGGAAGACGCTGGCGTGTTGAATGCTGGTTGGCCAGTTTGAATAAGTGGCGCCTTTTTTTTTATTTCCCACTAACCTTTTCTTTCTCTCTCATATTGATTATTGGCCACTAAAGGAACAAAGAAACGCGCCTGGCTGGTTGGTTAATGCGTTGTCCTTCAAGCACTGGGACCTGGGTTCGATTCCCAGGTCCCCCATATTTCCTTCTATTTTTTCTCATAATATGATTAGGTGTCCAACACGCCCAGAAGTCCACCAAATTCCCCAGCGCCAAAGCTTGCCAAATGTCCCAGGAGATGAATCCAAGGGCCATGATAAGAGTTCCAGGATACACGCTAGTCAACGCATGCGCACGTAATCAGAAGAAGTCAAAAAAGGCCTGACTATGGTGGGCCAAATTGCTCAAACATTCCTCCAAAAGGGCCAACAAACCCCCCTATGTTTGTATTTTTTTTCTTTTCCTTTTTTTATTTTGTTTTAATTAATTTCTTTTAATCCTTTAAATTAATTTTAAATAATATAAAAACACACAAAAATCAGAAAGTCAAAATAAAAATATGTTTTAAATTTTAATTCATAAATAGTTTTTTTTGTAAATAAATTTTATTAACTAATTTAGTTTTAATCTTAGGTTTAATTTTATTGTTTTTTTAATAAACTAAAAAATGTAGAAATTAGGATTTCAATACTTTTATTCTTTTTTTTTTCTTTTACCATATTTAATAATTAATTATTTTTGTAAATAAATTGGTAATTAAATAATTAGGTTAAAACTAGGTCAAACTTAAACATTTTTTTAATAAATTAAAAATAGTTTAGAATTAGGGTTTTAATTCCATTTAATTTTCTCATTAAATTCCATAAATACAAAAACTCCAAAAAATAAGTTCTTGCTTTTATTTAATTTAATTAATTTACGATTTCGATGTAATTTCTTTAAAAGGGTCCAACGCCCTCGCATTCTCGATTTTTATTTCTTTTCGCACATTTACTTTTATTTCCCTTTTTTAAATTTCATGTATTTGCCCCAAAGCCTTGTAATAGATTAATTAGGGTATTTACTTTCCGCATTTTATTTTATTCAGATCGGGTCTTGGATTAATTTGGCGATGTAGACCCGCGCCTTTGTAATAGCGTAGGACTTTTATCTTCTCGCATCTTTTAACTGTTAATAACTTGCATGAAAGAATGAATGCCAAAAATAAAAACAAAGCGTAGATCACCAATGCATGAACAAGACAAATATAACTGAAAATGACACACAATTCACACACCACCCCTAGGGTACGCCTCACTGTTGCCTTGCCCCTCGAAACGTGGTCGTCGAGTAGAGGATGTTTTAGTAAGTCCTCATGTCCATGAACATGGCATAGGGGTAGCTTCTAAGGTGTCTTCCTATTGCTATGGTGACCACACTGTCCCTAAAACCTCGAATTGACCCGAACACCTCCAATGGTGGTGCTACCTACCTCTTAATGGTGGGATGGCACTATCTTAAGGACATTTACACAGACTAATTCCTTAGGGTAGGTGGATGACTCATAGATACTTGCTCTATTTCAAAAAACAAATCAAAAATCTTTTCACACCGACACTTTTCAAAAGGCTTTCAAAAAACAACTTTTCAAACACTCTTGAGGACTGATACAAGAGTCGAACTGAAATTTTAAACGAAACTTTTTTTAAACCCACAGTTGAAAAGCAAACAAACAATTTTGAAAACACAAATAAGCAAGTATCTAAGAGCCCATGGATAACCATGGATAGAAAGGGTGCTAACACCTTCCCTTTCTATAAATCTACCTCCCGAACTGAGAACTAATCTCAATAAGGAATTTTTCTGTGCTTTTGTCCTTTCCATTTGGAGAAAATAAAAGACGGTGGCGACTCTTGCTTCCGTGACATTTCCCGAACCAGCGTTAAACAGTCAGTTCCAGATCCACCGATCACAAGGGGTTTTGCCCCAGTTGTTCCACAACATCATAATTGCTTTTCTTGATTATTTTCAAAATCTCTTCCATTTCTTTTTGAGATGTCTCAGGGATGACCAATGGCTGAGCCCTCGTCCTGAAGGGCTCTTCTTGGATTCCTTTCCCTCTATCATCAGCAGCAGCAGAGGGGACAACCACAAGAGTTACAACTTCTTCAATAATTGGAGTTCTCGCAGATATGTTGACCGGTACAGGGGTAACCTTAGGAGCAGGTGAGGGTCCAAAGATTGCCTTTGGAGGGGCAATCTCTGGAGAGAAAATACTTCCACTGCGGGTGATTTTGCTCATTCCAGCAATGTTTCCAATGTCGGAAGTCTCTTCATCAGAACTTTCTTCAGTTGATTCAATTTGTTTAATACCGTGGTAGTAGATTTCTCCACCATAGTTCCACGGTATTGATTTTTCGGACTTGTACGGGACGGGCCCGGGCATGGTTATCTTCAAAGGTACAGTCTTCGGAGCGAATGTAATCTTAACAGGTCTTTTAGAGACCTTGGAAAGATTGGCGGATATGGTTATTATTGAAACATCATTGACAGGAGTCGGTGTAATAAGAGTCTTTTCAAAAAGGATTTCTTGGTTATCCATTAGGCGTTGGATACCTAACTTCAACAATAGACAGTCGGCTGGTAAGGATGAACAAAGGCAGCAATCTTCTTCACATCCTGGGAAAATCCCAGCCTTCAGCAAATTCAACTTGATTATCGGTAGCGGAGTTATCAAATCATCAATAGTAGCAACAAATAGATCTTCTTCAACAGCATGGGCATTATGGCCATGCCTTGGCATTGGAGCAGAGATCATATTCGGCTTTTCAGGGGCGTCGAATTCAACTTCTTTAGCATCTATCAAATCCTGAATCTTATTCTTCAGGGCCCAACAATTGTTGGTGTCGTGCCCTATACTCCTTGAATGATAAGCACACTTGGCATTCGAATGGTAGTAAGGAGAAGATGTATTCAGATTCTTCGGGGCCTCTTTCAGACTGGCAAGGTTTAACTTCAAGAGATGGGGTAGAACCTGAGCAGGAGTCATGTTTATCTAAGTGAAATGTCGTACATGCCTTTCCACACTTGCTTTGTTGGTTCTTGGTTGATTGTTTCTGGGCTGATCAGTTGCAGACTTCTGAATCATTACGCCCCCCACCGCTGGCCGACGCTCAACTCTTCCTTGACCTCTTTGGGAATAGACAGCTGATACTTCCTTCTTTGCTGGAAAAGTCTTTTTGATGGCAGCGGAAGCAGATGCATCTTTTTGAATTTTCCCGCTTTTAATGCCAGCTTCAACTCTCTCACCAGTTAGAATGAACTCAGTGAACCCTACGGAGGAGCTTCCTATCAGGTGATTAAAGAAAGGCCCTGACAGAGTTCCCAAGAACATGTCTACTAGCTCCCTCTCAGATAGAGGTGGTTGTACTCATCCCGCCAAGTCTCTCCATTTCTGGGCATACTCTTTAAAACATTCATTTTAGACCATGCCCATACTCTGTAATTGAGTACGGGTTGGTGCTAAGTCCGTATTGTATTGATACTGTTTGTAGAAGGCAGCAGCCAAATCTTCCCAATTATGCACGTCAGACCTCTCTAGCTGGTAGAACCAATCCAACTGCGTCCCTGACAAACTGTCCTGAAAAAAGTGGACCCACAGGTCTTTTTCAGGAGAATGTGGTTGAATTTTCCTGACATAAGACCGTAGGTGCATCTTGGGACAAGACACGCCATCGTACTTATCAAATAGAGGCACCTTAAACTTGGGAGGGATTACAATTCTAGATACCAACCCTAACTCTTCAAAGTCCAGCCCAGGCATTCTCTGAATCTCCATAGCTGCCAGACGTTCTTCCAGATTCTTGTATTTGTCATCTGTAGGAGGGTATTGTTGCTCCGAGTAGTCCTCATCTTCCTCTTCTTCAGCTTCAGAATATGAGGGAACGATAGTCTCTTTACCCTTTCTCTCTCCTTCCTCAGAGGTTGATGGAAAATCTAGGACCCTTCTGGCTTGACCTTCAAATCTTCTGCCCAAGGTAGCCACACCAACTCTCTTCTTCTTCTTTTTCTCTTTTTCCTTCTCTAACAGAGTTTTGAGCTCCTCCTGACCCCTAGCCAAGGTCATGAGTAGCTGTTGTAATTGTGAATTCTGAGCTTGCAAGTCTTTGACCGTTTGTTCAATATCCATCTTGCTGAAATAAACAGCAGAGAGATGAGGAAACTTTGTGTGAAGACCTGTTTATGCTTATGATGAATGATATGTATTCATGCAATGCTTTCAAGGATTTGAAAATTCAAATTTGTTTCAAACAAAAAGGAACACACGTTATATTAATAAAATAGAATTTGAGTACATCAATGCCCATAGGGCAAAATAATACAAAATTCTAAGATAAAAAGACATTGCGCATCCTCTTTGGTGCAATGTAGGTGTTGAGAGTCTGCTCTTCGTGAAGTTGACGAGTGAGTTCTAAAACCTTCTTCTCGCTGGCGTAGAATTAGGCTTCAAAAGTATCGCGTTCTCCCTTGAGCTGTATCCAACTCCTTTGCAGATCTTCGAGTGGTGTTGGCATGTCAGGATGTAGGAGGGTGTATGGAACCTCTCCTTCCTTAACAGGCTCTATAATCACAGGGAGAATAGAGGGGTAAGGCATCATAAGACTTTGGGCGCGGGTTCGTACCCACTTGAGGTAAGGCTCAAGGGGGATGAAATTCTTGTGTCCCAAGGTCTTACTGTCTACCTTGTTTGGCATCCTCCAAGCTCGGATGAACCTTTGTCGAAGTCCTTGATCGTCATTGTCGAAGTCAAAAACCTAGTCTAGAATCAGCATGTCATGTGGGCCATCCATTCAGGCATACCCAAACTGTCTCAGAGCCAAGCAGGGGTTGTAGGTGATGCCTCCCCTAATTCCAAGTAGAGGGACATTAGGTAATTCCCCACAATGGTCGATGATGATAACATTTTCTCTGGATCGAGAACACCAATGAACATCTGAATGTGTAAGAGTCATCAATCGTTGTGACCACCTCAAACCTTGCTCATTCTTCAAGACTGATTGGGGAAGGTGAGAAATAAACCACCTTGGCATAAGAGGAGTGCAACACATGAGAACACCTCTTTTCCTCATTGTTCGAGTGTGAAAAGAGTGTAAGATATCTCCAAGCAATGTAGGCACCGGGTTGTGAGCCATGAAGATTTTGACAGCATTCACATCTATAAGCTGGCCAGGGTTTGGGAACAAGACCAACCCATAGATGAGAAGAGCTACAATCTCCTCAAAAGCTTGCAGGTCTAGAAAATTCCAACATTCTTGGGCCTTCTCAAACAGGAACTTTACCAAGAAACCCTTGACACCACTTCTGGTTTCCCAATGACCTGTGACATCTGATGGTTGCAAGTGAAGGGCTTGAGCAACATCCTCAGGCTTTGGATCTCTTTCCGTACCGTTGAAAGGTAGTTGATGGAGAATAGGAATCCTCAAGAGTTGATAAAATTCCTCCAAAGTAGGCACTAGTTGGTAATCAGGAAATGTGAAGCAATGGTGTAGGGGGTCAAAGAACTGGAAGAGAACTTTCACCATGTCTTCCACTGTGTTGGAGTTTACCAAGTTGAGAAGTCGACCATGTCTCTCAGTGAATGGAGAATACTCTAGAATCTTGGAAGCAAGCTCCTTTAGTTGTGGAGGAATTCTCACAAGATTGACCTGAATAGTTTTCCTGCGAAGTGAATCCATAACCTACAAAACAGGAACAAAGATGAAAATCCAAAATCCTTGAAATGGTTAGTGGATGCAAATGATGCTTCATGATGCTTCATGATGTTATGCACAAGTATATATGTACAAACAAATCACACAAGTTCCTAGTTTAGGCTTGCATGGGGTTTCATAGGTAAGTACCCTCTTGAAGTTTAGTTGACTCAACCTGTCCTAGTAATTAGTAACCGGGTTCTAAGGAGCTCAATATCACTGGATTATTTTATGTGTTCATTGTTTCAGTTTAGCCACTTTACTGGCGACTGAAATATTCCAAGAAAACAACCCTCAATGAGTGTAGTATCGAGTATCTACCAACTTCAGACTGCACCAAAGTCGATCATCTCACTACATCCTAAAAAGCCAAGTTGGTCAAGTAAAGGTTCTAAAAGTCCATTAGTGCTTCATGACATCACTCAGCGGCCCCGTATTCTCTTTGATTGACTCAAAGGCTACCGATACCCACAAATATGTCACACTAATATAGCTATTGCTTAGACCATGTCAGTATACCCCACACAGTTTCCACAATGTATTGCTATTTACCTATGAATGTTTTCCCAAATCCGGGTGGAGGATTCAAACCCAAACAATAGAACCAAAGTGTAAAGCATACAAGTCAAACAAGATAAGCATGTAAAGGTGATCTAAAACCCTAAGGTAACCCCACTTTTTTCAATATATCCCCAGCAGATTTGCCAGTTCTGTGATACGGTGGGAGAACTGACTTGAGGTTTTGCGTTTGTGTTTGCAAATGTTTCGGTTTAGCAAGAGTCGCCATCGACTTTTATTTTATCCAAAAGGAAAGGTCAAAAAGCAAAGGAAAGACCTTTGAGATGTTTTCTTGAGTTCGGGGGGTAGATTATGAAAAGGGAAGGTGCTAGCACCCTTTTCATCCATGGTTTTCCATGGGCTCTTATTTACTTGTTTAGATCACTTGCTTTGCTTTTCCAATTGTTTGAAATTGTGCTTTGTGTGGTTTTGAAAGTATTTTGAAAAGAGGCCATAGTTTTGGCAATCTTTGTAATGATTCTCGTTCGTAAGAGTGTATACAAAGATGTTTGTCTTTTGAAAAATGTTTAAATGTTTTGAAAGTTGTTTGGAAATTGTTTTGAAATTGTGTGCGTTTATTTTAAAATAGCAAGGATGGTTTGCAAATTGATCAAGTAACTAGGAGCATCTACCTAATCAAAAGTCTTTCTTGTACATTTTTAACCCTTTTACATTGTTGTTTTACCATTGTATGTGGTAAACAAACCTATCTTTGGATGTTAAACGGGACGGGCGTGGGTCATCGTATGACCATGATAACAATGTTGGCAAGTATCTTTAGCATTTTTAGGGACTAAGATCATTTGTTTTTAGGCAACTTGTGATAGTGTCATCGAGGGACTATGATCTTTTGTTTTGATTGATTTTGCCAAGATACCAAGCATGCATAACATGGCCATTTTAAGGCAACAAAGTGGATGAAACCCTAGGGATGCTTGTGTGCAAGGAGTTGTCATTTTTAATGCATTTTTGTCTTGCATTAAGTCATGTTATTTGTTTGATTTTTGGTCTTTGCATACAAAACCCTAGTTTACTATCATGGTATATGAAAGCAATAAAATGCATAAAGTAAATCTAGACTATTACAACAATATTATGGGAAGAGGGGTACAAGTTTGAATAGGGGGGTATTTGCACAAAATAAAACCCTAATTTACTATTACAACCCAATTGAATTTATACAATAAATAAATGAACAATTATTTAAATGTACAATAAAATATAAATATGAAAGAAATGTTTTGTAATTGTATGTAAAAACGAATTTATTTATGTCTTAAAAAGTAAGAAAAATAAAATGATTATTTTTTGAAAGGGTGAAAACCCTAATTTTTGTTTTAAAAGAAAATATTCTATATTATTTATTTATTCATTTTTGTTTAAGAAAAATAATAATAATATATACAAAATGTTAAAAAAATGAATATTGTATGAAAAATATTATTTTAAGTGTATAAATAATAAAAATAAAAATGTATGACATTTTTATATTATTTACAAATTTATTTAAGAAAATAAAGTATATTATTATTAATAAACTAATTTATGCCCCAAAAAAAAAATAAAAAAAAATGTAAAAATTAAGAAAATATTTTTTGGGATTTTTTAATGTTCATAAAAAATATTAAAGTCATAAATCACAAAAGAAATAAAAAATATGCAAAATATAACAAATGGGCCAAGGGGGTGCACTAAGTAAAAGGGGGGTGCCAAAAGAAACAGGCCCAAGCGCCAGGCCCAAACTCCACTTCATCCCTGACCTTTGTACACTTCCTGCGCGCGTTTCTGAGGCAAACCTGCATCTCTTGCATACGTGCATAAAAACGAAATCTTGCAACATGAAACTTGTAGTATGTTAACTCACGATTCTAATGATATGAAAAACATGACTTAACTCTCAAAGACCAAGGAGAATTTTATCACCCCTAATTTATGTCCTAGTTTTTTCAGCATGTTCATCATCCAAATTCTCCTAGCTCAGTTAATATAAATACAAACTATGCATATGTACAGTTCAAGCATGTTAAGGACTACATCTTTGCTTCACAAACCTAAGCTTAATGATGCCTAAATAGAGAGATAGAAACTGGACAAATACCTTGTTCAGTTGAGTTTGGATAGGGTAATGTAGCAACTTTGAGTGAGGCCGGAAGGTCGTGTGAGCTTGCTTGAAGTTCCCTCAAGCTATCCCAATGCTCAGCTTGCCTTGAACTTGCCTGAATCTTCCTGTAGAAGTCAACCTGCAAAGCTTCAAAATGAAAATGGTGATCCTTGAAACAGAGGCTATAGTTGCTGGACAGGGGCCTGGATATTTCAGGTGTGATGTATGGAATATGTTTGAAGTGGTTCCAAGCAAAACGCACGAGGCAAAATGGAAATGGCTTGGTGTTTGCAGAAGCTGCCCTATTTTGGGAAGAAATGGTGTTTTTTGTGTTTGAGGGTGTTTGAGAGGTTGGCAGTTCGTGTTTAGGCTTGCAACAATGTTCTGAACTTGTTTGAAATGATACCAAGACTTGGTTTTAACAAATACTCAAGTTATGTGGACTTTTGCAAGTTTACTTGCTTTTGAAGAAAAGGTGGGAAGTGACAATGCCAAAGCCTGTACAGGCTAGCTCAAGGCCTGAGGAGAGTTGGTAAAAATTTCCTGGTATTTGTGGACTTTGTTTGCAGCAATAGATTAGGTCCATGGCTCAAGATAAACAAAGTTGCAAAAAGCAAACTTTATCAAAGTAGCATTGTAACCTTTATGCCATTTTTGGAATAATTCCTTGTGCAATGCTCCATAGCTCAGAAAAAAGCCATTGTCCAATGTATTTGCATTCAATTTTGGAGTGTAAAAAGGATTAGGACATGTAATGCAAGTACAAGCATGATTCAAACTGATTTGCAACTTGAACCAATGTGAAAAATGCCTTGGACAAAAGTGATAATTTACCATTTTCATTTCTTCGATTCTCTCTAACCATAAATGATCTTGGAGAGTTCTTAGACACTTTGGAAAGCATGTAACATGCTCTACAATCTATCTTTGAAATGCATTTTGATATTCCTCTTGGAACTAGGTGAAAAGTTTTCATGAAGTTAGGTAAAAAATCTGCCTAAACTAGGGCAAAATTTCACTAAGTTAAAAAGTTTATGGACCCTTATTCACAAAATCATAACTTGAGATCCAAGCATCTTTTGGGAAAACTTTGTGAATAAAAGTTGTAGATTTTGTGGAGGACTACAACTTTCATGTTGGAAGTTTTCTTTGAATCCAATTGCTTGGTTAAAAAGTAGGAAAAATTTGGGAAAAAATAAGAAATTTTCATAACTTAGAAAATTTCTAAGTTATGAAAAATTTCAAACTTAAACCCTAATTTCCAAATTTAAGTTTCTTGGTGAACAAGTTTCATGTTTTGACATGTTTTGATGAAATTTGACCCTTGGCACTTGATTTTGACCAAAAATTCAAAGTTTGACTTTTCAGTGTACAATTGATTTTTAATCAGTTGATTGAAAATTCATCTGTCAATCCAATGCATTTAAGATCTTTTGAACCTTGTGATTAGGTCAAGATGATGCCATTGAGTCCTTGAAACCATTCTTGAACCCAATTTGCCATTGGCTAGGTGAAAAATCAGAAATTGCCCTTCTACAGTCAAAACCCTAATTTTGACCATTTTGCCCTTTGGATGATCTGATCAAATTTCTTGAGGAGTTGTGGTCCAAACTTGATCAAATGGTTCATATGAGTTTATAATGTTGATTTGGATCATAAATTATGAAGTTTGACTGTAAATTGGCCATGGTTGACTTTTTCCCCAATACAATTGATATTTAGGTCAATTGTACAATTGATTGGTCCAAAATGTGATTCAAGGCTTGAAACTTGGTATGAGCAATCTTAGAGGTCCAACAGGAAGTATGAAAGTCACATGAGGCATTGAAAATCAAAAAATCCCTATGAAAACTCAAACCCTAATTTCAGGTCATCAGTGCAAGATGAGGTCTTGAGCTGAGCAAACCCTAATCTTGTCTTGAGTCCAAGAAGTCTTGTGAGGAGAATCTTGATAAAATGAGAGGGAAAATTTTTGGGTACAACACATGCCTATGCTCAAAACCAGATACCGATGATTCATTGTTTCCAAGACAGTTTGAGTGGGGCATCTCTAGATTGGTATATGCAGTTGGAGCGGGTCCATATCCAAACATGGGCTGATCTTGCTAACGCTTTCCTGAGACAGTACAAGTATAACTCTAGATTGGCATGCAATTCCAGAACTTGTCTTAGAAAAAGAAAGAATCTTTCAAGGAGTATGCGCAAAGGTGGAGAGAAATGGCAGCCTGTAACACCCCAATTCTACCCGACAATATATATAAATCAGAGTTATAAATATTCTACCACTGAATCAGGATGCCACAAATTCAACTTAAAACAACGACATTCATTACCGATATATAACACATTAAACTTGGATGAACCAATAGCAAACATAATTCAATCTTAAAAAAGAAACATCAACTCTCATAACTACGCATCGGAGTCATAATATTCAACTTAAAAGAATGTAACATCTTTGTCCCACTAAGACAACTTCAAATAAAAATTATTTAAAGAACAACAACTTAAAGTTTAATCAATTGAATTAATAACAACAGTAAAACATCAAGCAGTCATCCCCCCGAGTGTTACGTGTCAGAGCAATGACGCCGACTCAAACTATTGAAGGTAAACCGCCTTCACTCTGGATTACCTACTGTAATACGGTGGCAGAACTGACTGTTATACTGGTTTTGCGTTTGTATTTGCAAATGTTACAGTAAGCAAGAGTCGCCACCGACTTTTCTTTTATCAAACAAAGGAAAGGGTGAAAAGAACAGAAAAAGACCTTTTAAGATTATTTCTGAGTAAGGGGGTAGATTATGGAAAGGGAAGGTGTTATCATCCTTTCCATCCGTAGTTATCTACGGGCTCTTAGATGCTAGCTCATTTAAAAATATCTTGTGTTTGTGTGTTTGAAAAAAAGTATTTTGAAAATACGCCTTAGTGCAGCGAACTTTGTAATGTTTCTCGTATTGTTGAGAATGTATACAAAGTGTTTTAGAAAATACTTTTGGAAAGGAGTGTAGGTGTGGAAAATGTTTTGTTTTGAGCAAGCATCTAATAACTATCTACCTACTCGAAAAGGTTTGTTCTTTTCCTCTTTTCCTTTAGACAATGCTATCTTACTATTAGTGAGTAGGTAGCTCCATCATTGGATGTTTGAGGGACAATCGAGGATCATCGTACAGTCACAAAGGTAACTTGGCAAGATACTTTAGTAACACCCCTAAGGTTTTAAGATCATGTACCGAGGCAACATCAAAAGGGTCATTTTATGATCTTTGAACCAAAGGGTTGCCACTAAAATCCCTCACGTTCGAGAGTTGTGATTGTTTTATTCTGAAGGCAACCGAAGTGGGAGTACCCTAGAGGTTCACATGTATGGGTGTGTTATGTTTCAGTTATTTGTCTTTCATGTTTAAGTTTGCTAACGTTTACTTTTAATTCTTGTCATGCAATTCTATTAGGCATACATCTAACAATTCAATATATATACAAGTGTAGAAAATTTAAAGTGCGGAACTTAAGCTAACTATTACATGGCTTCGGGGAGGGGGAAATTAGAAGTCCAAAACTGGGGGTAAAAAAAGATAAAAGGTCCTAGTTAAACTATTACATCCTTTTGACAGTTACATAATCTATGAAAATAATGCGAATAAAGTAAATAAAGCGCACAGAGAAGGAAAGCCCTAAAAAAGTTCTAAGTGATAAAAATAAATTATTTTTTTGTTTTTGTTTTTTAGGAAAATAAAATTTAATTAAATTTATGGAAACCTAATTCTAATTAATTAATTAATTAAAAAAGAGGTAATTTAAAATTAATTTTAATTAATAAAAAAAGCTAATTCTAATTTTTTTTTTGTGATTATGATTTTATGATGTTTATGATTTTTTTAATAAAAGGAAATTGATTGAAATAAAAGAAAATAAATAAATCAAAAAGAAAAATGGGTCGCGCTGGAAAAATGAAAATGAGGGGTGAGAAAGAAGCAGAATTAAAATCCCAAACTGGACAAAGCCCAGTTCTGTGCTGGATCCAGTGTTGATAATGTCTTGGGGTGCACCACGGGGATGCGACTTTGAGGCTTTAGATCTGGCATTTTCAGATTCCCGCGTCAAAACTTAAAAGCAATGGTTCTAAAGCATTCAAAACATTAGTATGAACATGCATGAACGCTTATAAACCATTTACAACGTAAGAATTGAGAGTTTGTAATTAAGAATCTTTACCCAACCGGAGCTACTTGGTGCGGCTGTTTTGGGCGTGGATTGGATTGGCAAGAGGCTCGAGTAGACTCCTAGAAGTCTCAGAAATGTGATTTTCCCACTAGTTTGGAGTAATAGCGCCTGAGAATATAACTGCGAACTCTTGCAACTTTTAGCAATTTTTGAGAATTTTGTAGAGCTTTCTTGAAGAGGAATTTCGTGTCCCTTTCTTATGCTTTTGTTTTGTATTTATAGAAGGATGGAATGGTCAGTAAAAATGGCAAGAATCCGCAAATAATGTCCCCCTTTCAAAGCAATATCAAACATATTAAAATACTTCCAAAATTATGAAAAACTTACCCTTCTTGAGATGCAATAAACCTGGTCTTTTTCCTCATGCCTTTCACAAATTCTAAGGCTCAAATACAACCCAAATCATTAGCCCATGTGTCCATACTTTTCATTTATTATTTTATACAATTTATTTTGTGTTTATTTGAATAAAAATAAAATAAATATGAATAAAATAGAGAAAAAATGCATATCTAGGTGAGATTGAATTTATGGGTCCTTGAGTAAGTCATAAACATATTTGAATCCCACAAAATAGGTCTATGATTAAAAATTCATTTTTGCTCAAAGTTGACTTTTTTGCATTTTCACCAATTTGCCCAATTTGTACTGGTCATAACTTTCTCAATTTTTATCTTTTCGATATGATCTAAGACTTTTTAGAAAGCTCAAAATGTCCCCTATAATATCTATGTTAAAAGTTTTGCATTAGAAGAAATTATCTTGATGTAACTTGCCTTGTCAAAAAAATGCCTTTTTGTTGACTTTCAAAAAGACCTGTAATGTATGAGATCATATCTTTCAAATGATGCATCTTTTGGACTTGATAGTAAATTAAAAGTTGTAGGGAATTGAACTTTCTTCAAAATAGGCTTTGTTTGGGGAAAAGTTGATGAAGCATGTGAAAGTTATGCTTGGTCAAAGTTCAGTTGACTTCTCATATAGAAACCCTAATTTAGCAATTTTTTATTCTTGATGATTTAAGAGAATTCCTTGAGGAATCGTGATCAATCCTTGATCAAATGATGAATGTCACTTCAAAATGTTGATGTTGACCAAAAATCTTGAAGTTTGGTTGTATATTAGCCATAATTGACTTTTGACCTAATATAGTTGATTTCTAGTCATCTGAGCAATTGATTGAGCAAACTGTTAATGCAAGGCATGAAAATTGGCATGAGAATTCTTGGGGACATATTAGGGACCATGGAAATAAATTGAGGCCTTTGAAACCCAAACTTATTTGTGAAAAGGGAAACCCTAGATAGAAGTCCATTGCTTAGGAGGAGAATTTGTCTGGTAAATTCTTGGTCAACCTGGAGCACTTGAGGACCTCTAGGGATATGCTTTGAATAAAATGAGAGGGAAATTTTTGGGGTACAACAGCTTCCCCTGTTCAATCTTCTTAAACCTGAAGAGTTAGATTGGTCTGTCTGTCATTCGTAATCTGAAGGTGGAAGATGATTGAACACTAGAGTGCCCAGAAATTTGCACTCCTTTGTACATGAAGTAACATTGTTGGTTGATGATATAGGGAATGGTCTTATAGATGCCATTTGAAGGAGATGAATGAGAGTCTTCATAGATGGGCTTGTAGATGCCATCCAAAGTAAATGTTGACTCCAAACTGGAAAAATTATCAGAATAAATCTATGGTTGATTTTATCTGAGTCAGAAGAGGTCTCTGTATGTGACTTCGTATGAGAAGTATATTAGAATGAGTTTGTGTCCGATTGTATCTAGAAGATGTGTTAGGGAGTGTCAGAATGAATATATGTTGTGATTGTATCTGGAGATGTATTGAGTATGAGTATCATAATGAATCCATATCTTTATCGTATCTGAATTGAAAGATGTATTGAATGAGTATCAGAATGACATCCGTATTTGGAGCGTATCTGAACTGTATCTGAAAGATGTACTGAATGAGTATCAGAATGACATCCGTATTTGGAGCGTATCTGAACTGTATCTGAAAGATGTACCGAATAAGTATCAGAATGACATCCGTATATTAGAGCGTATCTGAACTGTATCAGAAAGATGTACTGAATGAGTATCAGAATAACATCCATATATGGATTGTATCTGAATCGTATCTGAAAGATGTACTTATGAGTATCAGAATGATATCCGTATTTGGAGCGTATCCGAACTGTATCTGAAAGATGTACTGAATGAGTATCATAATGACATCCATATCTGGATCGTATCTGAACCGTATCTGAAAGATGTACTGAATGAGTATCAAAATGACATACGTATTTTGAGCGTATCTGAACTGTATCTGAAATATGATCTGGAATGAGTATTAGAATGAAATCCGTATCTGGAGCGTATCTGAACCATATCTGAAAGATGTACTGAAGAATGACATCTGTATTTGGAGCGTATCTGAACTGTATCTGAAATATGTACTAAATGATTATTAGAATGACATCTATATCTGGATCGTATATGAACCGTATCTGAAAGATGTACTGAATGAGTATCAGAATAACATCCGTATTTGGAGTGTATCTGAACTGTATTGAAAGATGTACTGAATAAGTATCAGAATGACATCCATATCTGGATCGTATCTGAACCGTATCTGAAAGATGTACTGAATGAGTTTCAGAATGACATCCATATCTGGATCGTATCTGAACCGTATCTGAAAGATGTACTGAATTAGTATCAGAAGGACATCCATATTTGGAGCGTATCTGAACTGTATCTGAAAGATGTACTGAATGAGTATCAGAATGACATCCATATTTGGATCGTATCTGAACCGTATCTGAAATATGTACTGAATGAGTATCAGAATGACATTCGTATTTGGAGCGTATCTGAACTGTATATGAAAGATGTACTGAAAGAGTATCAGAATGACATCCATATCTTGATCATATCTGAACCGTATATGAAAGATGTACTGAATGAGTATCATAATGACACCCGTATTTAGAGCGTATCTGAACTGTATCTGAAAGATGATCTGGAATGAGTATCAGAATGACATCCGTATCTGGAGCGTATCTGAATTGTATCTGAACCGTATCTGGAAGATGATAAACTATTGACAATCTCTATCTGTTTGGGAACTAACCTGAAAAGACAAAGTTAGTTTTATGCATTGGCATGATGTAGGTATTCTATTGCGTAATGATGCTCTCCAAATAAACGAGATTGTGCTATATGCATTTTGTATGCATATGCTATGTCGTTTGTAAATGATGTATGAATGTGAAATGTTATTGAGGTGCATTTGTAAACCTGAGCATCTCTGTCTAGGGAAAATAAATCCCTGATTGTTGCTGGGGATGAAGAGTATGTGTATATTTGATCTTCTAGGAATTGTTTCCACTAGGGATCCCTGCTTTCTTGTTCGAGGAAACTGCACTGGGGAATATTGATTTTTGCTTTTTGCTTGAGGAAACTCTATTGGATCGTGTTAATTCTTTCTTGGGGAGAAGAGTTTAAGAACATTGGACGTTCCTTGCTCTACTGGGGAGTTTATACCCTGACTGGGAATAAAAGAGATGGATAACCTTCCAGCTCGCCTGGGGAGGATAAAGTTGACTGACATCTGGTCCAGTTTCCAGGTTCTATAGCAACTCTCTAGGGATAGTGATGACTTCACTGGAGAGATGGATTTGTCAGTGATTTATAGTAGAAGTACACTCAAGTTGGGGAGTGTTAGAATAAACCTATGCGTGGATTGTATCTGAAGATGTATTGAATGGGTATCAGAATAATATCCATATCTGGACTGTATCTGAACCATATCTGAAAAATGTACTGAATGAGCATTAGAATGGCATCCATATCTGGATCGTATCTGAATTGTATCTAGAAGAGAAATCTGGAATGAGTGCCAGAATGAATCTATGTCTTGATTGTATCTATACTATATCTAGAAGAGAAATCTGGAATGAGTGCCAGAATTAATCTGTGTCTTAATTGTATCTAGAAGATGATAAACTGTTTGGAGAAATAAACCCTATTGATGGAGAAGTACTCTTTCTGAGGAAACACCCTTGTTAAGGAAATGAACTATGTTGGAGAGCAGAAGTCTGAAAGGGGGTTTTACAACCTTGGAGGAACAAGCTCAGCTGGGGAAGAGAAACTCCATGAATTGTACTGATTGAAACTCCATAGGTTGGTGATATTGCCAGGAAGAAGATCATACTCCTTTATATGCCAGAGCAACTGTCGGGAAAATTTTGGGGAATGTATGACTTTGTGAAGATTACTTTGTGGAGATAATCTCATGGAATTGGCTCTGTGGGGGTCCGTGGAAACTTGAACATACCTCAATTTCTAGAGCCCTTGGTGAATGTTGATCAGGGCGATAAGTCTTCTACTGATAGACAAGTGACGAGATGATGAGACATAGTCGTACACTTTAATCCCTAACTTTTGCCTGGACTGTCCTTTCAGATTTTCAGTCCATCGGGATACCCTTTTTTGCCCAAGCCGCCTTTTCAGGTTTTCGACTTTCCGGGTATAAAATTTTATTTATAAATCCCTAATTTTTGCCCGAACACTTTTGGTTCGCCGGGATGACCTTATTTTTGCCTAGGCCAATCAACCTAGCAGGTCTTTTTTCATGTGTAGTATTTTTTGACTATTTCTGTGTTCACAGGGTGCGGAGAATTGTCACTGTCCATAGTAGTAATTATTGTAGCACTGGCAGAAAAATGTTTGCTCGATTGTACGTGATCCTTTGCTAGAATTCATGTTCAATGCCTCAAGTGATTCAGATGGAAAACTGCCCCTGGCTATTCAACGCTTTTGAGAGATTCCTCGAATCTTAACTCGACTGCCCCCAGATCAGTAAGACACCATGTCATGCCCCTTGTGATTCATATAGAGGTTTTCCCATGCCTATTTGGCCCTTTTGAGAGATTCCTCGAATCTTGACTCAACTGCCCCCAAATCAGTTAGATACCATGTCATGCCCCTTGATTATGAAAGGCTTGTTACTGGAAATGTCTTTCTAGTTGAGGTGATTCTGTCCATTGAGAGTATTTCCGTTCATTGAATTTCCGTCGTGCGAATTTCTCTGTTGTCGAACGATTAGTCATATCCAAACAATGGCATTTAAAGAATGAAAAGCTTATGTCTATCTTGAAGTTTTAAAAATTCATTTTTAGTAAACGAACAGAATTTTGTAAGAATATGAATTCAACTCAGGATTTATAGTAAACCTTACAGGAGTCAGGATACCTTTTGTAATAATATGCTTTTGAACTAACTCACGCTTCAGCTATGACTTTTAAGGGTTGTAGTGTGGCCTGGTTCACGATTTAAGAAACAAAGCATAAAGGCTCAAACTTTATTTGTATCCAACCCGTTCTTCGTGATGTTATTCAGTCCTATACTCAGTTAATTGTGCTTTTAGATCCTAATTGAGTCTTGAATCTTTTCCCTCATATTCCGGTGATGGTTCGGATACTGAAAGTTTATTTGAGAAGGCGTTCATCATTTTTTTGTAATATTTTTTGTTGAGGATTCAAAGCGGCCTCTTTTTGGATTTTATTATCCATACCTTTTGTATGAACTATTTCTTTTGTGATTACAGTCAGTGAGATGCCCCTGGTTTTTTCCTTAAGTCTCCTTCATAGGTTTTGACTTAGCGGGCTTTTCTTTTGAGAGATGATGACTGCCTGTTTTGATGATTATGTGGAGCCATCACCATCTTTTGTTTTGGAAGGATACCTCCGACACTACTCGTCATTTACGAATGGAAAGATTGCGATTGAATGCACCATTGAATTAACTGAGAAAATATCATGCCCCAGGTTATGATTAAAGGTTTCAATTTTTATGAAAAAGAAAACTCCTACTTCTTAGGCTCAAAGGGGTTGACTAGGGATTATCTTCCTTACAACTACAATGTTTAGGATTTGAAACAACGCCTGTACATCGTCAACAAGGTCTGTTCCAAAGCATATTATAGAGATTATGGTATTATTTTCGTCATCCTCCCTCTAAAGGCTTATAGTTTTTTAATCGAGAGTTGAATATCACAAAAAGGAAGTAAAAGCATAGTTTCAGTATAGTGACAACAAATGGATTAATTCAAGACAAACATACGCAATGCATTAATGGAATAACAAAGTTTGACATGAAATAAGTGTTCGAACAATCAAAAGAGATTTCAATTTGAAAATTCTAATGAACAAAAAGCCTCTTTGTCTGAACTTTTCACTTCAGATGGTGTGCCTTTGAGGGATGGCAGAAGAATTCAGTCTGACCATCTTGTGTGAACTCTAGCACCCCTTTGTTGATCAAGTCCTGAATCTTATTTTTCAATGCTCAACAACTATTAGTGTCATTCCCCATACTATTGGAATGATAAGTGCATCTCACATTAGGGTTGTACCGAGGAGAGGCGGTGTTGGGATTTGAGAAGGATCCTTATATGTTATCAACTCCATCTTCAACATGTGTTGCAATACTTGATCCGAGGACATGTTGATTTTGGTGAATTACCTTTTGGGCGCGTCCTGCTTATGTTGATTTCCTTGTCGTTGTTGTTGCACCGGCGCTGGATTAGAGATTCACACTGCCCCACAGATTGATTGAGATCACTCTTATTACGACCCTTTTGGTGGTACACAGTACTGGACTCCTTATTTCTGTTGTATGATCTCTTTTGAGTACTTAAAGATGCAGTCCCCTTAATTTCACCACTCCTGAGTTTATTTTTAACATGTTCCTGCATGAACATGTCACCCAATTCCCTGTCTTCCAAGAGAGATTGATCATTGATTAGGACCTAAGCTCTAGCAGTTTGCCCCAGATGGTCGTATCTGTCTTGATGAAGCTTACTGATGAGAATCTTCAACTCTTCTTGTTCCCGAGCTAAACTTTGGATAAGAGCCATCTGACTACTCATCTGGATTATCATCCTTCCCATCTCAGTTGCAGTTGTTCCAACTGGTCATCCTTGTTGTCTTCAGGTTTTTCTTGGTCATGTTCCCAGCGAGGAGTGTTTTCAATTCTTCTTGCCCCTTGGATAGATTTAGGAACATTTCCTCGAACTGAGCATCTTGATCTTGGAAACCTCCGCCATTCTATTCGAGAGCCATTTTTCTGCTGAAATAAACAGTGATAAAATGAGAAACCTGTACTGGAAGACCTGTTATGTAATGACATACATGCAATATTTTCAAGGATCTCACAGGGTAAACACAAGAAAATGTTTGAATTTTGAATGCATCTTTAACGAAAGAACTTTATATCGTTGAATGTCCTTCTACAAGAATCAAGCTCACCATGTCGAGTGGGTCATAGCCTCTGACTCAAGTTATCGTGCTTTGGTCTTTTGACGACATTGGCTAGAGGAAAATAAATCTCCTTTCCCCTTTCTAGACGTCTGGTTCATCATAACCTGCATCACAGGCCTTAGAGATCCTTGAAATGGTTAACAAAATGATATGGCATGATATCATGATGTGTATGCTATGCACTAAGCAAAAGTGTAAGGTGACGTAAACAAGTAAATTTTGCAAGAAATCTAGGTTATTGGATAATGGATACAAATAGGTTCTGCAAGGAACTCACTTCATTAGGTAATGAAAACAAACAACCCATGTAAGGAGTTCAAGTTGTTAGATAATGAAAGCAAACAAGTCACACAAGTAGCCTTAGGTTCAGGCTTGCATGGAGTTTGTAGGTAAGTACCCTCTTGAAGTTTAGTTGGTTCAACCTATATTAGTAATAATAACGGGGTTCTAAGGAGTCTCATATCATTGACCTTTCCGTTAGGCATTGTTTCAGCTAAAGCACTAAAGTATTGCGGCCGAAATATCCTGAAAGTCCAATCTCATTGAGTGTAGCATCGAGTATAAACCAATCTTTGGTCGGAACCAAAGACGGCTATCTCACTACCTTCTAATGGCTAGGATGAGTCAATTAAAGGTTCTAAAGATCCGTTAGCGCTTAATGACACTATGAGGAAGCCTAATGTTATCCTTGACTGACTCAAGGAACATTAGTACAAGCAAGAGTATCGCACTATCGTAGCCATCACTTCGTCCTTATCGGTGTACATCGTACAACCTCTATGATTTATTACTACTTACCTAAAAAGGTGCCCCAGATCCGGGTGTAGGATCTTTAATAGTAACCCAAGCAACCCTTTAAAAATAAAGCATACAAAACACACAATGGAAGCAATTAAAATGATCTAACTCTAAGGTAACCCTACTTTTTTAGAGTATTTCCCCAACACAGTCGCCGGTTCTGTAATACGGTGACAGAATTGACTGTTATACTGGTTTTGCATTTGTATTCGCAAATGTTGCAGTAAACAAGAGTCGCCACCGAATTTTCTTTTATCCAACAAAGGAAAGGGTGAAAAGAACAGAAAAAGACCTTTTGAGATGATTTCTGAGTAAGGGGGATAGATTATGGAAAGGGAAGGTGTTAACACCCTTTCCATCCGTAGTTATCTACGGGCTCTTAGATGCCAGCTCATTTGAAAATACCTTATGTTTGTGTGTTTGAAAAAAAAGTATTTTGAAAAGATGCCTTAGTGCGGCAAACTTTGTAATGTTTCTCGTATTTTTGAGAACGTATACAAAGTGTTTTTGAAAATATTTTTGGAAAGGAGTGTAGGTGTGGAATTTTTTTTTGTTTTGAGAAAGCATCTAATAACTATCTACCTACTAAAAAAGGTTTGTTCTTTTCCTCTTTCCTTTAGACAGTGATATCCAACTATTAGTGAGTAGGTAGCCCATCGTTGGATGTCTGAGGGACAATCAAGGGTCATCGTACAATCACAAAGGCAACTTGGTAAGATACTTTAGTAACACCCCTAAGGTTTTAAGATCATGTACCGAGGAAACATCGAAAGGGTCATTTTATGATCTTTGAACCAAAGGGTTGCCACTAAAATCCCTCACGTTCGAGAGTTGTGACTATTTTATTCTGAAGGCAACCGAAGTGGGAGTACCCTAGAGTGTGTTATGTTTCAGTTATTTGTCTTTGATGTTTTAGTTTGATAATGTTTACTTTTAATTCTTGTCATGCAATCCTATTAGGCATACATCTAACAATTTAATATATATATACAAGTGTAGAAAATTTAAAGTGCGAAATTTAAACTAACTATTACACGGCTTCAGGGAGGGGGAAATTACAAGTCCAAAACTGGGGGTAAAAAAAGATAAAAGGTCCTAGTTAAACTATTACATCCTTTTGACAGTTATATAATTTATGAAAATAATGCGAATAAAGTAAATAAATCGCGCGAAGAAGGAAAGCCCTAAAAAAGTTCTAAGTGATAAAAATAAATGTTTTTGTTGTTTTTGTTTTTTAGGAAAATATAATTAAATCAAATTTATGGAAACCTAATTCTAATTAATTAATTAATTAAAAAGAGGTAATTTAAAATTAATTTTAATTAATTAAAAAAACTAATTCTAATTTTTTTTTGTGATTTTGATTTTATGATGTTTATGATTTTTTTATAAAAGGAAATTAATTGTAACAAAAGAAAATAAATAAAGCAAAAAGAAAAATGGGCCGCGCTGCAAAAATGAAAATGAGGGGTGAGAAAGAAGCAGAATTAAAAGCCCAGACTGGACAAAGCCCATTTTTATGCTGGATCCAGTATGGATATCGTCTTGGGGTGCACCACGGGGACGCGACTTTGAGGCTTTAGATCTAGCATTTTCAGATTCTTGCGTCAAAACTTAAAAGCAATGGTTCTAAAACATTCTAAACATTAGTATGTTCATCCATGAACGCTTATAAACCTTTTAAAACGTAAGAATTGAGAGTTTGTAATTAAGGATTTTTACCCAACCAGAGCTACTTGGTGCGGCTGTTTTGGGCGTGGATTGGCTTGGTAAGAGGCCTGAGTAGACTCCTGGAAGTCTCAGAAATATGATTTGCCCACTTGTTTGGACTAATAGCGCCTGAGAATATAACTGCAAACTCTTGCAACTTTTAGCAATTTTTGAGAATTTTATAGAGCTTTCTTGAAGAGGAATTTCATGTCCCTTGCTTATGCTTTTGTTTTGTATTTAGAAAGGAATGAATTGGTGATTAAACATGGAAATAATCCACACATAATAGCCCCCTTTCAAAGCAATATCAAACATATTAAAATACTTCCAAAATTGTGAAAAACTTGCCCTTCTTGAGATGCAATGAACCTGGTCTTTTTCCTCATGCATTGCACAAATTCTAAGGCCAAATATCAACCCAAATCATCAGCCCATGTGTCCATACTTTATTTATTATTTTATGCAATTTATTTTGGGTTTATTTGAGTAAAAATAAAATAAATATGAATAAAATATAGAAAAAATAGCAAGCAAGGTGAGAGTGAATTTAGGGGTCCTTGAGTAAGTCATAAACATATTTTAATCCCACAAAATAGGTCTATGAACTTAAAAATATATTTTTGCTCAAAGTTGACTTTTTTGCATTTTCACCAATTTTCCCAATTTATACTGGTCATAACTTGCTCAATTTTTATCTTTTGGAGATTGTTGTACCCCAAAATTTGTGCTTCCATTCCACTCAAGACATGCTCCTAGAGGTCCTCAATTGCTCAAGGTTGACCATGAATTGATCAGACAAATTCTCCTCCTAAGCAATGGACTTCCAAATAGGTTTGAACTCTAAAGGCCTCAAATTATTTCCATGGTCCCTAATATGTTTCCAATATTGTCCATGTCAATTTTCATGTATTGCACTACAAGTTTGCTCAGTCAACTGCTCAAATGCCTGAAAATCAATTGTATTAGGTCAAAAGTTAACTATGTCCAATATACAGTCAAACTTCAAGATTTTTGGTCAAAATCAACATTTTGAAATGGTATTCATAACTTGATCAAGGGTTTATCATGATTCCTCAAGGAAAGTCCTCATATCATCAAAAGTCCAGAATTGCCAAATTAGGGTTTCCTTAGGAGAAGTCAAGTGAACTTTGACCAGGCATAACTTTCACATGCTTCATCAACTTTTCCCCAACCAAAGCCCATTTTTAATAAAATTCAATTCCCTACAAATTTTATTTTATTCTCAATCCCAGAAGATGCTTCATTTGGAAGATACCAGCTCATACATTACAAGTCATTTTCAGAAAGTCAACAAAAGACACCTTTTATCAAGACAACTTACATCAAGATAATGTCTCCAAATGCAAATATGATTAAATGAGAAAGTGTAGAGGACATATTGGGTTTTCCAAAAAGTCCCAGATCATCATCAAAAGATGAAATTTGAGCAAGTTAAGAAGTGCACAAGTTGGGTAATTTTCAAGAAAATGCATGGAATCTCAATTGAGCAAATTTGTGATTTAAAGTTATTGGGCCTAACTTTTTGGAGTTCAAACATACTCATGATATGTCCAAGGACCTCTAAATCTATCCATGCATTACTTGGATTTTTATTTTTATTTATTTGAATTTTTATTCATTTTAATATGAATTAAATAAAATAAAATATGAAAACTAATGGGCTAGTGCATATGGGCTTGTCTTGATCCATCAAAAATCCCAATATTTCATGCAAAGACCAACAAAAAAGTGTTCAGGTTCATTCAGCATCAAGAATGGCAAGTATCATCCAATTATGGCAAACTTTCAATATGTTGGATTTTTGTCTCATGGGCTTGAAAGATTTGTTTCTTGCCATACTTACTCTTCTCCTCACTCTATAAATACATAACATTACAAGCCAAATGGAGTACGAAACTCCTCTTCAAAAATCTCTCCAAAAGCCTTCTCAAAAATCTCTAAAAAAATCAAAAAGTTGCAAAAAATGTAACTTCACTTCCAGGCGCTATCAACCCAAACCAAAACCATCAACCCTCTCCTGGGTTTTCCAGGAGTCCTCCAGATCCCAGGTTCAAGCGTTACAAGTCCCAGATCCTCCTCATAACCATCCTACGATTTTGGTAAAATTTTGAATCTCAAATCCTCTAAATTATGTAATTTAAATCAGTTTTATGCATGCATTCATATTACTATTGATATTTTCAGTAGATCTAATGTGTTACATGCGAGCTTAGGTACCTGAATCCAAGAACACCATTCTTAGGGCACTCCTCTACCAGGTCCTGGGTTCGCCCCAGGCAGGAAACAACTTTTATTTTTCTAACCTTTGTTTTGCATATCCCACAGGCGCCTGGGCCCTTTTGTCATTGGGACTGGGGTTTCTGTTTATTCTAACCCCCTAACTATTTTTGCAGCGTCTGGGCCCTCTTGGTGATAGGCCTGATACTTCTTTGAAGCACACCCCCCATTTCATTTTGTTTGCAGGCCCATTTCAATTTTCTTTATTTTTGTTTTAATTAACATTTCTTTTTTAATCATTTTTATTTCACTACAACATTAAAATAAAAAAATCATAAAAATATTAGGTTAGTCTTTTTTTAATTAAATTAACTTGGTAAATTAATTAAATAATAAATTTAACTTTTTATTTTATTTAAAAATAAATAGACCTAGGATTTAATTCATTTAATTTCTTTTATTCATAACAAAAATACAAAAAACTTAGAATTAATTTCTTTTTAAATTTCAATTTTATTTAATAATTAACATTTTTTTCTTTAGATCTAGATTATTTAATTAATTAGCAATTAAACATTTTCTTAAATAAAACAAAAACAAACAAAAAGATTTTCCTTTTTAGGGTTTAGACGTTTTTTCTATTTCGCGCGCGTTTGATATTTCTACTTTATTTTCATATTAATGTACTTTCTTATGGGATGTAATAGAATTAAACTAGGACTTTATATTTAGTGCTTTTATGTCCCTCATTTTTGGACTTGTAATAATCCCCCTCCCTGAAGTCTTGTAATAGTTTAGGATTTACACTTCCGCACTTTAAAATCTCGCACACTATTAACTGTCTAGATGCATGACTAATAGGATTGTATGGCAAGAACATAATAATCAAATCTAGCAAACCTAACACAAGACAAAAATAACTGAATATAACACACTCTCACATATACACCTTTAGGATATCCCTACTTTGGTTGCCTTCCGAAAACAGATATAACTCTTCAAACGTGAGAGGATTTAGTGGCTACCCTCTGGTTTAAAAGATAAAAAATGACCCTCTCAATGTTTCCCCGGTATGATCTTAAAACCCTAGGGTAGTTACTAAGGTTTCTTGACTAGTTGCCTTTGTGACTATACGACGTCCTTTCGAATGTCCCTCAAACATCCAAAGACTAGAGCTACCTACTCACTAATAGTAGGATAACACTGTCTAAAGGAAGAGAGGAAAAGAACAACCTTTCGAGTAAAGTAGATAGTTCATAGATGCTTGCTCAAAACAAAACAAACTTTTACACATACATAAAACTTATTTCAAAACACTTTGTATACTTTCTCTACCAATCCAAGAAACATTATAAAGTTCGTCGTACCAAGGCGCTTTCTTCAAAATAATTTTCAAACACACAAAGCACAAGATATTTTTCAAATGAGCTAAACATCTAAGAGCCCGTAGAAAACTACGGATGGAAAGGGTGCTAACACCTTCCCTTTCCATAATCTACCCCCTTACTTAGAAAACATCTCGAAAGGTTTTTTTCTGTTCTTTTCACCCTTTTCTTTATTGGATAAAATAAAATTCAGTGGCGACTCTTGCTTACCGTAACATTTTGCGAACACAAACGCAAAACCAGTACAATAGTCGGTTCTGCCACCGTATCACAGAACTGGCGACTCTACTGGGGAGTTATATAAAAGTAGTGTTACCTAAAGCTTAATTCATTTTAAATTGATTTAATTGTGTGTTTTGTATGCTTTACTTTTGAGGGCTTGTTTGGGTTGTTACTAAAGATCCTACACCCGAATTTGGGGTACCTTATTAGGTAAGTAGAAATAAATTATGGAGGTTGTATGGCGTAGATCAATACGGAGGAAGTGGTGGCTACATTAGCGCGATACTCTGGATTGTACTAATGTTTCTTGAGTAAGTCATGGATAACATTAGGCTTCCTCATAGTGTCACTAAGCGCTACCTGACCTTTAGAACCTTTAATTGACTCATCCTAGCCATTAGGAAGTAGTGAGATATCCGGTTTTGGTTTCAATCGAAGACTGATTGATACTCGATGCTACACTCATTGAGAATGGACTTTTGGTATATTTTGGCCGCAATATTTTGGTGCTTGAGCTGAAACAATGCCTGACAGAAAGGTCAATGATATGAGACTCCTTAGAACCCAGTTACTATTAATAGGACAGGTTGAGCCAACCAAACATTCAATAGGGTACTTACCTTAAACCTCATGCAAGCCTTTAAACCTGAGGTCTATTATGTGACTTGCTTGTGTTTATCTGTGATTTAAGCATAATCATGACATCATAAACATCATGATATTCATATGTACTAACCATTTCAAGGACCTGTTGATTTACCTTTTCGATGTTTTGTAGGTTATGAATTCAGGTCGCAGAAAAACCATTCGGATTAACTTCACATAAATTCCTCCCAAACTCAAGGAAATTGTTTTAAAGGTTCCCGAGGACTCATCATTCAACAAAAGACATGTTCATTTGCTCAGTTTGGTTACCACTGGGTTTGACGAAGTTTTGATGAGTGTCCTATTACAGTTCTTTGATCCTGAGCACCACTGCTTCACATTTCCAGATTATCAGATGGTGCCTACACTGGAATAATTCTCTAAGCTACTTGGTCTACCTATACTGGAGAAAGTACCTTTCACCGGTTTAGAACAAGATCCAACTTCTGAAAAGGTTTCCATAGCTTTGCACATACAGCCGTCTGATATTGAATCCAATTGGGAAAGGAGAAGCAGAGTTAAAGGCCTTCTTGCAAAATTTCTAATGGAGAAAGCTCAAATATTCTTGAACGTTATGAGTTAACATGACTTTGAAGATGTCTTAACTTTCTTGATATATGGGTTGGTTTTGTTCCCTAATTTAGACCAATTTATAGATGTAAGTGCCATCAATATCTTTCTTGCTCACAATCCTTTTCCTACATTTCTCGGGAATATTCTACATTCTCTTCATACCCGTACTCTGAAGAAGCGAGGAACTCTTTTGTGTTGCATCCCTTTGCTCTATAGGTGGTTTATTTCATACCTTCCTCAGTTAGTAATGCTGAATGATTTAGGCTTAAGGTGGAGTCAAAGATTAATGTCTCTCTCTCACTCTGATATCCATTGGTGTCCTCGCTCTTAAGAAGATATCTCTTTTATTGATCGTTGTGGAGAATTTCCCAATGTGCCAATCCTGGGCATTAGAGGAGGCATCACCATCAACCCTTCTTTAGCACTACGTTAGTTTGGTTACTGTTGTAACCCAAAATTTTCCCTCTCATTTCTCAAGATATTTCCTACAAAAGATCTTCAATGCTTCAAGTTTGCGCAAGTGTCGACTAGGTCAAACAATCTCCTCAACACTGATACTAGGGCTTGAGTTTGTACAAAGGCAGTCAAATTTCTAATTTTCAGATGACTTTCATGGACCGTTATGAATCCTCATGATTACTTCTGTCAAGATTACAAATTCTAAATTTTGTCTTGTTTGAACTTTTTCCTTTGACTCAAAACCTTGCCACAATGCTTTGTCTTTGATACAATCTACATAAATTGGTCCATAAAATAGACTTGTATCATGCTACAAGTGTTTCTCATTACAAGCTCAAAACCATGTTTAGAAGACAACCTGTTGTCCTGAGCAAAATAGCCCTGCTATGCTATCTCTAAACACTACCACAACACTCCAAAACTGCTGCAAAACAACTCTGCTTTGCTGCTCTAAACCCAGTCCAAACCTGCATTATCTCAGCCCCATATTTGCACTAAATTGGCACATAAGAGCTGCATCAAAAAAGGCTATAAAGAGAGCATACCCAAATAGTTCAAATTATTATTTGTTTCCCTCCCAAATCTCAGCCAAACTTCCTCTATAAATAGATTGTATTCACAACAAACAAAGTGGGGGGACTTTTGGGGAGAGGGAGAATAAAGAGTTTTTTAGCAGAAAAATGATATTATTTGTAATCTGTTATACGGTGGGAGAACTGACTTGATGTTTTGCGTTCGTGTTCGCAAATGTTACGGTTTAGCTAGAGTCGCCACCGACTTTTCTTTTATCCAAAAAGGAAAGGTGAAAAAGCACAGGAAATACCTTTAGAGATGTTTTTTGAGTTCGGGGGGTAGATTATGAAAAGGGAAGGTATTAACATCCTTTTCATCCATGGTTTTCCATGGGCTCTTAGTTACTCGCTAGATCACTTGCTTTTGTTTGAATGTGCTTTGTGTGGTTTTGAAAGTATTTTGAAAAATGTAACTTTGTAATGATTCTCGTTTCTATAAGAATGCATACAAAGTTTTGTTTTGAAAATAGTTCAAAGGGGTGTTTGTGGGATGTGTTTTTGAAAGTGATTTTAAAAAGGGTTTTCTTTGTAATGGCTCTCGTCTCTATAAGAACGCATACAAAGTGTTTGTCTTTAAAAAAATATTTCAAAATGAGATTGTTGGTGTATAAGATGTTTTGTTGTGAGCAAGCGAGCAACTAAGAGCAAATCTACTTACTCGAAAGGTCTTAAGTGTGCTTTTCCTTCTCCTTTAGATGTGGCTATCTTACCATTGATTTGGTAAGAAGCCTCATCGTTGGATGTGAAGGGACGTTTGTATAGTTATAGAAGGCAACTCATGGAACATTTTAGCAGTGTTGTTTTAGGGACTAGATCGTTTACCAAAGGCAACATCAAGGGTCATCGAGGGACTACAATCTTTTATCGAGGGTCTTTGCTAAAACGCCCATGTTCGAGGGACATGATTATTTTTCCGATAGGCAACGAAATGGGATTACCATAAAGGTGCATGTGTGAATAGTGTGTTTGATTGCATGCATTTTAATCTTGATTAGGGTTGTCTATTTTGTTGTTTTCATGTCTTGCCATACATCCTATTTACTAGCAATATATGAAAAGCAAGTAAAATGCGAAAAATAAAATCTAAGCTATTACATCGCTTTAGAGGGATGGGGGTACATATTTATGAAGGGGGGTTGCAAGTAAAATTAAATCCTAAGTTACTATTACAACCATATCGAAATGGATCAGAATGTGCAAGAAACGTAAATTGCTTATTTATTTAAGAAAAGAAATAAGTTTTGTTTAAGAAAATATTTTTTGGTCTTTTGTTTTAAGAAATAAAGTAAAGCATGAAAAAAAATGTTTTTGGTGTTTGTTGATTAATGAAATAGAAAATGATAGCGAAAATAATGAGAAAAAAGGAAAAATAGAATCAGCGTATTGCTGATTAAGGGAAGTCAGAAGTTCTGACTCTGGCACACTGCAAAGCAGAATTCCTGTTAGTAAAAAGAAGAAAAGTAGAGTCAAAAGTTCTGAGTCCACTGGGAGCACATTAGCTTTTAGAAGTTCTGATACCACCTGTAATAGAGTAGGTTTCAGAAGTTCTGATACCACCAGCAACAAAGTATATTTTAGAAGTTCTGATATCACTGGAAGAACATGGTCTCTCTCTCCATGGTAGTAAGAACATCTGCAATTTGGTCATTTCTCCATAGAACAGAAGATGTGCATATGTCAGTTATGAAAGGTTTCATAGCATTTCAGAAACATGAAATATCAGAACTATAAATCGGAGGCAAGTGTGAATTTGCTAATCCTAATTCTGAGTTCTAATTTCTTCCAGAAGTTCTGAAACCGATTTATTCCATACTTAGGCAGGCAAATACGTGAAGCCTCAGAATATGCATAATGTTTAGAAACATGATGTCTGCATTATATTTTAAAACATGTAAATCTGATAATGCTTAAGCAACGTGATAAGGGTCAGCAGAAGCTTACCTTGCAGCTGGAAAAGATTCTGTAAACTGGAGGTTGGTCCTGGACTCTGGTGATGTTCTGAGCAACTTCTTCACGTACTCAACAGGATAGAGGTTTTCAACTTCTGGAACAACCAAGGGGTGATACTCTGACTTCTTTGAGGTGGAGGTGAATGGAGAGTGTATGGCAGTATGAATACAGAAGTTAAAATAGCTTCTAGTATGTGAATCAACAACCGTGGGGATGGTTTTAGTCAAGGAACAATGAAATTTTGATGCTAGAATCAAATGCTAAGGTTTTGGTACTTTGGTGTTTACAGCTTTTTGGATTCTTGGAATTTTGCAAAGATTCAAGTCCTTTTTCTTTCTTTTGGTGATTCTCTCTCTCCAAAAACCAACCCTTTGAATGTGTGATGGTACAAACTATTCATAGATGGATTTGCTGTGATTTTTGTTTTTTTTTTTGGGGGGGGGGGGGGGGGGGGGGAACAAATGAGTTTTAAACATTTTTGGCATACTGTCCCTTTATTTTTTAATCACAGTTTTCATAGGCCAATTTGGTGTAAGAAAAACGCAGGCGTGGACTGGATCAACAACACCTTGTTGTGTTGCGGCAGCTGGTTGTAGGATTGTGCCATAGCAGGGCAGCAGGTTACTTAAACGAGGTTTTGGTGATGTTCTGATTGCAAAATATCAGAAGCGTAACCTCCAAATGCTGAAGGGGCATCTTCTGACCGGAGCGTTGAACATAGCCTCCATATGCTGAAGAACCATGTTCTGACTGAAGCATTATGTTCTGACCAAAGAGAAACGCTTATGCATTTTCTGATTGAAGGATTATGTTCTGAACTGTGTTTGCAACTTCTGACGGCACTTGCATAGAGGCTGGCTCAGAAGTTCTAAAGTATCACATTCTCTAGACACAGAAAATTTTCTAAATGTTTAGAAAATTTGATTTTTTCAAAGTAACTTATGACTTCTGATTTTTGACGAACCAATTTCATGACTTGATGGAATATGATTCTTGGAACTTGATTTTGATTTAGAAGTAAAAGTTTGACTTTTTCAATGTACTTTTGACCATTTTGCCCTTATGGATGATTTCCTTGGAAAATTTGTAATTTCAGATTTGCAACAGGATGGAAGAAAAATTGAGGGTCCAGGTTGATCCTTTGAGAAATGAGAGGGAAAATTTTGGGGTACAACAGCTGCCCCTGTTCAATCTTCTTACACATGAAGAGTTAGATTGGTAAATCTGCCATTCGTGACTTGAAGGTGGAAGATGGTTGAACACTAGAGTGCCCAGAAATTTGCACTCGCATGAAGTAATACTGATTAGTGATACCGGAAATGGGCTTACCGATGCCATTCGGAAGGCGACAAGGAATCGTCGGAGATGGGTTTAAAGATGCCATCCAGAAAAGATTGGTTGCATAAGAGATTCCTGGGTGAAAATTCCTGTACCTATTGTCAAGGGGGACTTTGCCGGGGGATGTTGATTTATGCACTGGGAAGTAAAGTCTAGGAGCTTTTGGTTGTCCATTACTCTACTGAGGAATTAACTCTTGATTGAAGAGGTGAAAGTAGACTGTATACCTGGTCAAGGTCCCGGCTGTACAGCAACTCGCTGGGGAAATGTGAAATCAACCGTATTTGATTGGTTCCAGGCTTTACAGTGTTGTAACCTATTGTCTAGAGATAAGGGAGAAGGAACCTGGATAGTAGGGTTACTTTGGGATGAGAGCCTGAATAGTAGGGCTTGAGAAGGAAGTTGGATAATAGGGTTACTTCGGAATGAAAGCCTGCATAGTAGGGCTGTGAGAAGAAACCTGGATAGTAGGGTTACTTCGGAATGAAAGCCTGGATAGTGGGGCTGTGAGAAGGAACCTGGATAGTAGGGTTACTTCAGAATGAAAGCCTGGATAATGGGGCTGTAAGAAGGAACCTGGATAGTAGGGTTACTTCGGAATGAAAGCCTGGATAGTAGGGCTGTGACAAGGAACCTGGATAGTACGGTTACTTCAGAATGAAATCCTGGATAGTAGGGCTGTGAGAAGGAACCTGGATAGTAGGGTTACTTCGGAATGAAAGCCTGGATAGTAGGGCTGTGAGAAGGAACCTGGATAGTAGGGTTACTTCGAAATGAAAGCCTGGATAGTAGGGTTGTGAGAAGGAACCTGGATAGTAGGGTTACTTCGAAATGAAAGCCTGGATAGTAGGGCTGTGAGAGGGAACCTAGATAGTAGGGTTACTTCGTTTGATCATGTAGATTAGTTGACCTGTTTGGTTCCGGGAACTGATTTTTCTTTGGTTGCCTGTAGATATGACATGTATAACTGCTGGTATTGTTGGTGATAACTGTCTTTCCTGAAAAGATAGCAGGGTTAGTCATATGCGATGCATGAAATGCGTTGTGAGATGATGTTCTCAAAATAAATGAGATTATGCTGTATGTGATATGTATGCGCATGTCATGATGTATGAGCATGGTAGTTATGACATATCTGAGTCCAGGAAAATAAATCCCTGACTGCTGCTGGGGAAAATAACATTCCTGACTGTTGTAGAGAACCGTGGCTCTTGTACTTCCACTGGGGATGATGAATGGAAGTGACTATGCTGGGGATCTGCTCCTTATTTACGAATGTCCTATCGGGGAGAGACTCTGCTCGAGAATAACTCTGCGGGGAACCACTTGAAAGATGGGTTTCCGGTAGCTGAAGTATAGGGCTCTGTCGGGGATTGAGCTTCTGTACCATAGAAATAAACTCTGCCTGGGGAGTAAGAAATTTGTGATGATCCACTCATGATTATGGAATCTGACGGGGGGACATAGGCGTCAGGTTTCTGGATGACCCTGGTTAAGGAGATCACTTCCCGTTCTGGGAGAACTGTTATTGATACTTTGATTACTTCTGCTCCGTGGGGAATACAAATGTTACAAGGTCACATGTACTGATGATTGTGTTCCAAAGTTGTCCCTCCCGGTACCTGCTTGGACTGAGTAACTGTTGGGTTTAACATTCCTATTTTTGTCCCTGTTTCTTAAGTTATGAGCAATTGTGTTTGGTTTCTTTATGCAAATATTTGTGACAGCAATCATATTCAAATGCATATGTCAAGAATAAATCATTGGACGTTCTTGCAAAAACAAAACAGAAAAAGAAAAACAAATAGTTTTGTAAAAATGACTTGTATTAATTTTGAAGTTGGCCTATAACAGGCGCTTTTGTACAAGGAAGTTGACACTCTAGTAAGAGAGTGCCGCCATAAAAATGGAGGGTATACAATATTGTGTACAACAGAAAGAAAACAACTATGTGCAACAATCCCATTGGGTTCAAATCTGCTATTGCCACTATGCCTTCGGGCGTCTCCTCACTTTGCTGCTTGTCCGAAGATGATTAGATTGATTGATGCCGTTTGAGTTTGATAGTTGATACTGAGGTCAGATCGCAGGGTGATCCAATGGGACATAGTTATACGCTTTTCATCCCTAACTTTTGCCTGGACCGCCCTTTCAGGTTTTTGGTCCACCAGGATACCCCTTTTTGCCCAAGTCGCCTTTTCAGGTTTTCGACTTGCCGGGTGTACATATTTTTTTCATTTTCATCCCTTATTTTTGCCCGAACCCTTTTGGTTCGCTGGGAAACCCTTATTTTTCCCTAGGCCAGTCAACCTAGCGGGTCTTTTATCATGCGTAATATCTTTTCACTATGTCTGCATTGACAGGGTGAGGAAGTTCGTCACCGTCCATGGCGGTTAGAATCATAGCTCCACCCGAAAAAATGTTTTTAACCACAAATGGCCCTTCGTATGTGGGAGTCCATTTTCCCCTGGGGTCACCTTGCGGCAGTATGATGCGCTTGATCACTAGATCTCCAACTCGATATTCTTGATGCCTAACTTTCTTGTTAAAAGCCTTGATCCGCTTTTGATACGTCTGACCATGGAATATAGCAGTAAGTCTATTTTCATCTATTAGATTTAATTGATCAAGTCGGGTTTGGATCCAATCGTCTTTGTTTAGGCCTGCATCTGTCATAATCCTTAGGGAAGGATCTGAACCTCGATGGGTAGGACTGCCTCCATGCCATATACCAGAGTGTAGGGTGTTGCCCCTGTCGATGTCCATGCTGAGGTACGGTACCCATGAAGAGCGAATGGTAGCATCTCATTCTTGTCTTTGTATGTCACTGTCATCTTCTGTACAATCTTCTTGATGTTCTTGTTAGCTGCTTCGATAACGCCATTCATCTTCGGCCGGTAGGGAGAAGAATTGTGATGCTGTATCTTGAATTGTTTACAGAGCTCGGTGATCATTGTGTTGTTGAGATTCGTACCATTGTCAGTAATGATCCTCTCTAGCACACCGTATCGACAGATCAGATTATATCAGATAAACCGCGCCACCACGTTCTTAGTTATTATGGCGAAAGAGGTTGCTTCAACCCACTTTGTAAAGTAATCAATGGCTACTAGAATGAAGTGATTCCCATTAGAGGCAGTGGGCCTGATTTCTCCGATCATATCGATGTCCCAAATTGCAAAGGGCCACAGAGCTGTCAAGACATTCAGAGGGACCAGAGGTATATGCACCTTATCAGCATAGATTTGGCATTTATGACAAGTTTGAGAGTGCTGATAACAATCGACTTTTATGGTGGACCAGTAGTATCCTGATCGTAGGATCTTCTTAGCCATGGTGTGTCCACTAGAATGGGTTCCGTAGGTACCTTCATGTAGATCTATCATGATCCTCTCTGCTTCACCCTTGTCTACACACCGAAATAAGGTAGAGTCATGGTTGCGTTTATAGAGGATTCCATTACTGAGGAAGAATTTTGCAGCGAATCTTCTCAGAAACTTCTTATCATTGACAGATGCCCCTTCAGGATACTCTTGAGCCTCGAGATACCTTCTGACTTTGTGAAACCAGGGTTTGTCTGTTACCTCTTCGGTATCGATTTCACAGCAGTGTGCTGGTTCATTTAACCTCTCAATGGTTATTCGGGGAGCTTCGTTATCCCACCTAACTTTGAACATGGAAGACATGGTAGCTAGAATGTCCGCCAATTGATTCTCCTCTCGTGGGAAATGTTTAAAGGTTACCTCCTCGAAGTGTGGGAGCAACGTCAGTACATGCTCTTTGTATGGGATGATATTCATATGCTTTGTATCCCACTCGCCTTTGATCTGACTTATCACTAAAGTAGAATCCCCGGATACACTCAAGAACTTGATCCTTAGGTCAATGGAAGCTCGAAGACCCATGATGCAGGCTTCATACTCCACCATATTATTGGTGCAGTCGAAACATAATCGGGCTGTGAATGGAGTATGACAGCCCTCGAGAGATATGATTATAGCGCCGATGCCATTGCCCAATGCGTTTGAGGCTCCATCAAAGTACATAGACCATCGGGATCCTTCCTCAGGTCCTTCATCTGATCCAGGTTCTTCACAGTTGGTTACTAACATGATATTCTCATCCGGGAACTCAAAACTCATGGACTGGTAGTCATCCATGGCCCAATGAGCCAAATGATCAGCCAATACACTCCCCTTTATTTCTTTTTGGGTTGTATATTGTATGTCGTATTCAGTTAAGATCATTTTCGACCTTGCTATTCTTCCGAAGAGAGCGGGCTTCTCGAAAATGTACTTGATCGGATCCATCTTAGATATCAACAAGGTAGTGTGAGTCAGCATATACTGTCTCAGTCGGCGAGCAGCCCATACCAAAGCGCAGAAAGTTTTCTTGATCAGTGAGTACCGTGTCTCACAGTCGGTAAAATTTTTGCTAAGGTAGTATATTGCGTGCTCTTTTCGACCAGACTCGTCCTGCTGCCCCAACACACACCCCATTGAATTGTCTAATACTGTCAGGTACAATATCAAAGGTGTCCCTTCAACTGGAGGTATCATAATTGGTGGTTCTTGTAGGTATTCCTTAATTCTTTCGAAAGCGGCCTAACATTCATCATTCCACTTTACTACTTGATCTTTCTTCAGAAGCTTGAAGATTGGCTCAAAAGTAGCAGTTAGATGTGAAATGAACCTGGCGATATAATTCAGGCGTCCCAAGAAACCTCTAACTTCATTCTCTGTGCAGGGAGCTGGCATTTCCTGTATAGCTTTTACCTTTAGAGGATCTACTTGTATACCTTTGTCGCTGACGATGAAACCTAGAAGCTTTCCGGACCTTACCCCGAAAATGCACTTGTTCGGATTCAATCTCAGTTTATATACCTTCAATCTGTCTAACAACTTTTGGAGATGATCAAAGTGTTCTTCCTCAGTCTAAGACCTGGCTATCATATCATCGACATAAACCTCAATCTCATGGTGAATCATGTCGTGGAACAAAATGACCATGGCCCGCTGATAGGTTGCCCCAGCATTCTTCAACCCAAAAGGCATCACCTTGTAGCAGCAAGTGCCCCATTGTGTAACGAAAGTTGTCTTTTCCATGTCTTTGGGAGCCATCTTGATCTGGTTCTAGCCAGAGAAACCATCCATGAAGGAGAAGATTTTATGTTGCGCGGTGTTGTCGACCAGAACATCAATATGAGGAAGTGGGAAGTCATCCTTGGGGATTGCCCGATTCATATCTCTGTAATCCACACATTTCCGTACCTTACCGTCCTTCTTAGGCACCAGAACAACGTTAGCAGCCCACTACGGATAGGAGGTGACAGCTAAGAATCCTGCGTCGAACTGCTTCATGACCTCTGCTTTAATTTTCTCTGACATTTAAGGGCGCATACAACGAGCCTTCTGTTTAACTGGCGGGCAGTCTTCCTTAGTCGGCAAGCGATGTACCATAATATCAGTGTCTAAACCAAGCATGTCTTCATAGGACCAGGCGAATATCTCAATGTAGTCGCGCAACATTTGTATCAACCTTTGTTTGACGCTAAGCTCCAGATTTGCACCTATTTTAACCTCTTTTCTGTCTATTTCTGTACCCAAGTTTATTGTCTCAACTGGCTCTTCATGAGGCCGTATAACCCTCTCTTCCTGCTGTAGCAGTCTAGCAAGCTCTCCAGGTACCTCACAATCGTCCTCATCTTCGTCCTCGGCTTGGTTGATCGGATTTTTGAAGTCATAACTGGCAATAATAGGATTGTTATTAATGGGATCCAGAGTGTATATGGATATGCAGTTTGATACGTGAGTGTGTGTAAGAGCATAACTGTATTGATAAAGCAAAAAAAGAAAAATAGAGAGTGCGAAATTTGTATGCAAAGAAAGTCTAATGTTTCATTGATGATATATGAGATGACATATAATAACCCTCACAGATAGAGCCATCGTGCCTCGGGTAAGACACAAGGCTACAAAGTTTAAATTGTTCATTACAAATTTAAAAAAACAAATGAGACAATTACTGTGGAATAAAAGAAACTGGTATGAAATCTCTGGTCGTCCAATTACTCAGTCCACTGTTGGTAATCAGGTAAATCTAGCTGTCGAAATCAGAGTCTTCCTCACTGTCTTCAATAGCATTGACCTCTCGATTGCTGATGCGTAAGAAAGGTCCTCCAACTCGAGCGCGTCGAACAACCCTCTGAGCTTCTGAAGTAAAGCCCAAGCCAAATTTGTCAGTTTTGTGAATAAACTCAGGAAGCTGTCCCCAATTGGTATTCCTGTCTTCTTTAACTATTGCTCTTGCGTATCTGAGAGAAGCCATCTTCAGAGGAGATTTGGTACTGGTAATGGTCTCAGTTGACGCCAAAATCTGGGGAACCTCTTCAAAGTTTTGACAAGGAGTCTCTATAAATTCTCCGTCTATCTCTACGTAGCGGAAGGAATTGAGGTGGCTCACCATGTATTCTTCTTCACCCCGTACTATGACAATCTTTCCTTTCACCAGATACTTCAACATTTGGTGAAGTGTGGAAGTAACAGCCCCAACTTCGTGGATCCAAGGACGACCCAACAAACAGGAGTATGATGGCCTGATGTCCATCACATAGAAGGTGGACTTGAATGTCTGAGAGCCTACTTTGACAGGGATGTTCACCTCCCCATGCACCATTCTCTTCGATCCATCAAAAGCCCTCACTATAATGTTACTAGGATTTAAAGTCAATCCCTCGCAGTCCAACTTGTCCAACGCTTTCTATGGCAGAACATTCAGTGAAGACCCTGTATCTATCAGCACATGAGCCATAGTGGTGCCTCTGCATTCAATTGAGACATGCAGAGCATCATTATGCTTTCTTCCCTTCGGTGTCAAGTCGGCATCTGAGAAACCCAACCCATTGTCGGCAGTTAGGCTAGCCACATAATCTTTGAATTGATCAGCTGAAGTCTCTTGCGGCACATACGCAGTTTTGAGGAATGCAATCAAAGCCTTCGCATGGGCCTCTGAGCATAACAACAGGGATAACATGGATATCTTTGAGGGGGTCTGCCCCAACTGTTCGACCACATTGTAGTCACTCTTTTTGATTATTTTCAAAATTTCCTATATCTCTTGCTTAGAGGCTTCCACAAAAATATTTCTAGGTGCCTCCGTCCGGGCAGGCTCACCTACAACTTCTTTTCCGCGAGTCCCAGATGACTTATCAGCGGGGGAGACAGCTTGAGTGATAACAGGAATAGTAGTTGATATGCTAGCAGAAATAACAGATGGAATGATAACAGGCTTGTTGACAGTGTTAGGGGAAATCTTAGGAGAGAAAACCCTTCCACTTCTAGTAATCTTGCTGATCCTGACAATGTTACCGACATCAGGATCAACTTCTTCGGCCTTCAAGTTTTGTTTAACGCCATGATAGTAAATATCGGTGCCATAATTCCAAGGGACGACTTTGTCCGAGGCGTATGGGATAGGACCAGGACATGTGATTATCAGCAGAGCAAATCTCGTAGCGGGTGTAATCCTAACAGGTCTTCTCGAGGAGGCCTTGGAAGGACTGGCGGAAATGGTTATAATAGCAATGTCTTCAAATGGAATAACGGGAACCAGAGTTTTCTCGAACAAAATTTCTTTACTGTCCATCAGGCGTTGAACACCTGACCTCAGCAAATGGCAACCAGAAGGTAGGAATGAACACATGTGGCAACCTTCACCACAACCCGGAAATAAACCGGCCAACAACAAATTCTTCTTAACAGTCATCAGAGGAGTGGAAACTTCTTCTACCGAGGTTGTAAATAGATTAGTATCAATGGAGTTAACTCCATGGTTATTCCTAGGCATGAGAGTAGTTATGACATTGGGCTTCTCTAGAGCGTCGAACTCAATCTCTTTAGCTTCAATTAGGTCTTGTACCGTATTTCTTAGAGTCCAACAATCATTTGTGTCATGACCAGGACTCCTAGAATGATAGGCGCACCTAGCGTTCGGATTGTAGCGAGGAGGAGATATATTAGGATTCTTGGGAGCCTCTTTTAAAGTTTCCAAGTTAGATCTCAATAGATGGGGTAAAACCTCTGCCAATGTCATGTTGATCTGGGTGAATTGCCTTGGTGGTGTTTCCACCCTTTGCTGATTGTTGCGTTGTGGGGCAACCGTAGGCCTAGGTATTATTACTGCACTTACCGTTGGACGGTATCCTACTCTGCTCTGATCTCTCAGGTCATAAATGGCATTGGCCTCCTTCTTACTAGTGAAAGGCTTCTTCGTTGTGCTCGAAGATGCATCTTTTTGAATTTTTCCACTTTTTATACCAACTTCGACCCGCTCACCAGTCATGATTACTTCAGTAAATCTAGCCGATGAACTTCTGATCAGGTGGTTGAAGAATGGACCTGATAAGGTGCCTAGGAACATATCCACTAATTCTATGTCCGATAGAGGGGGATGGACTCTGCCTGCGAGATCCCTCCATTTCTGAGCATATGTTTGGAAACCTTCACCTGTTCCCATAGACATGCCTTGCAATTGCGTTCGAGTCGGAGCTAAATCAGCATTGTACTGATATTGTTTGTAGAAAGCGGCAGCCAAATCTTCCCAATTGCGAACATTGGTCCCTTCCAATTGATAAAACCAATCCAACTGCGTCCCTGATAAGGTCTCTTGGAAGAAATGCACCCACAGATTCTTATCAGCCGTACGGGGTTGAATTTTTTTGACGTATGACCTTAGATGTAGCTTTGGGCAAGAGACACCGTCGTATTTGGCGAAAGTGGGGACCTTGAATTTCTGTGGGATGACAACCCTTGAGATAAGTCCTAATTCTTCAAAATCCAATCCGGGTACCCTTTGAATCTCCATAGCATTCAAACAATCCTCTAACTATTTGTATTTATCATTAGCAGGAGGATATTGCTCTTCAGAGTAATCAGGTTCTTCCTCTTCCTCAGATGCTGGGTCGTTGTTCACTTCCTGGGTCCCGTATCCTTGATTATCTCCTTCACCCGATGATGTTTCAAATTCCAAAGTCCGTCTGGATTGACCTTTGAACCTTCTTCCCATGATCATAACACCAGTTGATTTCTTTGCTTTCTTCTTCTTCTCTTTGGCCAGTAGAGTCTTCAACTTCTCTTGTCCTTTTGTCAGAGTCAAGAGAATTTGTTGAAACTGGGCGTTCTGCGCCTGAAGATCTTTCACAGTCTGTTCAACATCCATCTCACTGAAATAAACAGTAGAAGGATAAGGAGACCTGTTATGAGAAACCTGTATGATGTTATGATGAATGATGCAAATGATTTCAAGGAAATTTAGAGATTTAAATTTGTTCAAACCAAAAAGAACACACGTTATATTAAATCCAAGTTTGAATAAAACACTCCTCTTCGGGCTTTACAATAAAAGAAACAGAATACAACAAAAAACTCCTAAGACAAGAAGGTTGAACACATCCTCTTTAGAGCAATGTAGGCGCTCAGGCTTTTCTCTTCATGAAGCAACTTGGTGAGCTCCAGAACCTTCTTCTCACTGGCGTAAAACTAGGCTTCAAAGGTGTCTCGCTCTTCCTTCAATTGAACCCAATCTTTCTGCAAGTCTTCGAGAGAGGTAGGCATGTTAGGATGAAGGACAGTGTATGGGACGTCTCCTTCAGCAACAGGCTCTATGATAACAGGGAGGATGGAAGGGTAAGGCATCACGAGTCTCTGAGCACGATCCCGTACCCACCTAAGTTAAGGCTCGAGAGGGATAGAGTTTCTGTGTCCGAAAGTCCTACTGTCCACCTTGTTCACCATTCTCCAAGCTCGTGTAAACCTCTGGTGGTAACCTTGGTCTTCTTTGTCGTAGTCGAACACCAGACCTTAGATGAGCATCTCGTGAGGGCCGTCTCTTCGGGCATACCCAAACTGTCGAAGAGCTAAGCAAGGGTTGTAGGTTATACCCCCCTAATACCAAGCAGAGGTACGTTAGGGAACTCCCCACATGGGTCAATGATAGAGACATCTTCCGAGGATCTTGAACACCAATGGATATCAGAGTGGGTGAGAGACATCATCCTTTGAGACCAAGTCATTCTTTGCTCGTTCTTCAATGCTGATTGAGGTAGGTGTGAAGTGAACCATTTTGCGAGTAGGGGGATACAACACAAGAGAGTTCCTCTTTTCCTCATGGTGTGGGTGTGAAGGAAATGCAAGATGTCTCCCAGTAAGGTAGGTACGGGATTGCGAGAGAGAAAAACTTTGATGGCGTTAACATCTATGAATTGGTCCGAGTTTGGGAACAAAACCAAACCATAAATGAGAAGAGCCAAGATGTCTTCAAAAGCTTGGAAATCCATGTCGTCCCATAATGAACGAGCCTTCTCCAATAGAAAATTGGCTAGGAAACCTTTGAACCCGCTTCTTGTCTCCTAAATGGCTATAATGTTGGCTCTCTTTAGATGCAAGGCTTCGACAATGACTTCAGGTTCTGGAATCTCTTATAGACCGATGAACGATATCTGATCAAGCATGGGCACTCCTAAGAGTAGAGAGAATTCTTCCAGTGTAGGTACCAACTGATAGTCCGGGAAAGTGAAACATTGATGCACGGGATCAAAGAATTGGAACAGTACACGCATCATCTCTTCTTGGAAACTGGATGTGGCCAAACTGAGGAGTCGACCGTATTTCTTGGTAAAAGGAGAATCCCCGGGAACTCTTGAGGCTAACTCTTGAAGTTGAGGGTGTGCTTTTACAAAGCTGATTCGGATGGTGTTTCTTCGGACAAAATTCATGATCTACAAAACAAAAACAAAGATAAACTTCTAAATCTTTGAAATGGTTGGTGAGCATGCTCATGATGCTTATGATGTTTATGGTGTTATGTACAAGTATATACACACAAAGCAAACAAATCCTTATGTTTTAGGATTGCATGAGGTTTTATAGGTAAGTACCCTCTTGAAGTTTAGTTGGCTCAAACCTGTCCTAGTGATCGGGTTCTAAAGGATCTCAATATCACCGACCTTTCTCTTGGGCATTGTCTCAGCACAATCAATCTTTTATTGCGGCTGAGATATCCCAAAAGTTTAGCCTCAATGAGTGTAGTATCGAGTATCAACCAATTTTCAGCTCTACACCAAAACCGATTATCTCACTATGTCCTAATGGCCAAGTTTGTTCAATTAGGGTTCTAAAGTACGTTAGTGCTTCATGACGCCACTCAGCGTCCTCGTATTCTCCTCGATTCACCACAAGGGGTACCGGTACCCACAAATGCGTCACACTAACATATCCATTGTTTCAACCATATCGGTCTATGCGGTACAGTTTCCACAATCTATTGCTATTTACCTAAAAAGGTGTCCTAGATCCGGGTGGAGGATCAAAGCAAGCCAAAACAGAGAACCAAATGTAAAGCATACAAATCAAACACTGAAAGCAAGTAAATGTGATCTAACCTTAAGGTAACCCCACTTTTAAGATATTCCCTAACAGAGTCGCCAGTTCTGTGATACGGTGGGAAACTGACTTGATGTTTTGCGTTCGTGTTCACAAATGTTGCGGTTTAGCTAGAGTCGCCACCGAGTTTTCTTTTATCCAAAAAGGAAAGGTGAAAAAGCATAGGAAATACCTTTAGAGATGTTTTTTGAGTTCGGGGGGTAGATTATGAAAAGGGAAGGTATTAGCACCCTTTTCATCCATGGTTTTCCATGGGCTCTTAGTTACTCGCTAGATCACTTGCTTTTGTTTGAATGTGCTTTGTGTGGATTTGAAAGTATTTCGAAAAATGTAACTTTGTAATGATTCTCGTTTCTATAAAAATGTATACAAAGTTTTGTTTTGAAAATAGTTCAAAGGGGTGTTTGTGGGATGTGTTTTTGAATGTTATTTTAAAAATGGTTTTCTTTGTAATGGCTCTCGTCTCTATAAGAACACATACAAAGTGTTTGTCTTTAAAAAATGTTTCAAAATGAGAGTGTTGGTGTATAAGATGTTTTGTTGTGAGCAAGCGAGCAACTAAGAGAAAACCTACTTACTTGAAAGGTCTTAAGTGTGATTTTCCTTCTCCTTTAGATGTGGCTATCTTACCATTGATTTGGTAAGAAGCCTCATCGTTGGATGTGAAGGGACGTTTGTATGGTTATAGAAGGAAACTCATGGAACCTTTTAGCAGTGTTGTTTTAGGGACTAGATCGTTTACCGAAGGCAACATCGAGGGTCATCGAGGGACTATGATATTTTATCGAGGGTCTTTGCTAAAACGCCCATGTTCGAGGGACATGACTATTTTTCCGATAGGCAACGAAATGGGATTACCCTAAGGGTGCATGTGTTAATAGTGTGTTTGATTGCATGCATTTTAATCTTGATTAGGGTTGTCTATTTTGTTGTTTTCATGTCTTGCCATACATCCTATTTACTAGCAATATATGAAAAGCAAGTAAAATGCGAAAAATAAAATCTAAGCTATTACATCGCTTTAGGGGGATGGGGGTACATATTTATGAATGGGGTTTGCAAGTAAAATTAAATCCTAAGTTACTATTACAACCATATCGAAATGGATCAGAATGTGCAAGAAACGTAAATTGCTTATTTATTTAAGAAAAGAAATAAGTTTTGTTTAAGAAAACATTTTTTGGTCTTTTGTTTTAAGAAATAAAGTAAAGCATGAAAAAAAAAGTTTTTGGTGTTTGTTGATTAATGAAATAGAAAATGATAGCGAAAGTAATGAGAACAAAGGAAAAATAGAATCAGCGTATTGTTGATTAAGGGAAGTCAGAAGTTCTGACTCTGGCGCACTACAAAACAGAATTCCCGTTAGTAAAAAGAAGATAAGTAGAGCTAGAAGTTCTGAGTCCACTGGGAGCACTAGCTTTCAGAAGTTCTGATACCACTGGTAACAGAGTAGGTTTCAGAAGTTCTGATACCACCAGCAACAAAGTAGATTTCAGAAGTTCTGATATCACTGGCAGAACTTGGTCTCTCTCTCTCTCCATGGTAGTCAGAACATCTACAATTTGGTCATTTCTCCATAGAACAGAAGATGTGAATATGACAGTTATGGCAGGTTTCATAGCATTTCAGAAACAAGAAATATCAGAACTATAAATCAGAGGCAAGTGTGAATTTGATAATCCTAATTCTGAGTTCTAATTTCTTCCATAAGTTCTGAAATCGATTTATTCCATACTTAGGCAGGCAAATACGTGAAGCCTCAGAATATGCATAACATTTAGAAACATGATGTCTACATTGTATTTTTAAACATGCAAATCTGATAATGCTTAAGCAACATGATAAGGGTCGGCAGAAGCTTACCTTGCAGCTGGAAAAGATTCTGTAAACTGGAGGTTGGTCCTGGACTCTGGTGATGTTCTGAGCAACTTCTTCACATACTCAACAGGATAGAGGTTTTCAACTTTTGGAACATCCAAGGGGTGATACTCTGACTTCTTTGAGATGGAGGTGAATGGAGAGTGTATGGAAGTATGAATACAGAAGTTAAAATAGCTTCTAGTATGTGAATCAACAACCGTGGGGATGGTTTAAGTCAAGGAACAATGGAATTTTGATGCTAGAATCAAATGCTAAGGTTTTGGTATTTTGGTGTTTATAGCTTTTTGGATTCTTGGAACTTTGCAAAGATTCAAGGCCGTTTTCTTTCTTTTGGTGATTCTCTCTCTCCAAAAATCAACCCTTTGAACGTGTGATGGAATAAACTATTTATAGATGGATTTGCTATGATTTTAGGGGGGAAAAACAAAGAATTTTAAACATTTTTGGCATACTATCCCTTTGTTTTTTAATCACAGTTTTCAAAGGCCAATTTGGTGTAAGAAAAATGCAGGCGTGGACTGGATCAACAGCACCTTGGAGTGTTGTGGCATCTGGTTGCAGGATTGTGCCATAGCAGACAACAGGTTACTTAAACGAGGTTTTGGTGATGTTCTGATCGCAGAATATCAGAAGCGTAACTTCTAAATGCTGAAGGGGCATCTTCTGACCGGAGCGTTGAACCTAGCCTCCATATGCTAAAGAATCATGTTCTGACTGAAGCATTATGTTCTGATTGAAGCGTTATGTTCTGAACTGTGTTTGCAACTTCTGACGGCACTTGCATAGAGGCTGGCTCAGAAGTTCTGAAGTATCACATTCTCTAGACACTTAGAAAATTTTCTAAATGTTTAGAAAATTTGATTTTTTCAAAGTAACTTCTGACTTCTGATTTTTGACGAACCAATTTCATGCCTTGATGGAATATGATTCTTAGAACTTGATTTTGATTTAAAAGTCAAAGTTTGACTTTTTCAATGTACTTTTGATCATTTTGCCCTTATGGATGATTTCCTTGGAAAATTTGTAATTTCAGATTTGCAACTAAATGGAAGCAAACTTGAGGGTCCAGGTTGATCCTTTGAGAAATGAGAGGGAAAAGTTTGGGGTACAACATAATCTTTGCTCATTAAAAAACAACAACTCTACTTTCATTCAAAACAGAAACCCTCAATCCATTATTCCACCTTACAAACTCTCCCATAAACCAAACACCTTATCACATAGAGGTTGTTCAAACACAAGAAAAGTTTTTGTAGTGCCATTATCTTCACCCTCCAAACATAAAAAATAGTATTGTACAACTTGACTGAGTTAGTGTGATTCAACAGTTTGGGACAGCTTCCTGGAGATTCTTTGGAGCCATCACAACAACTGGAAAAATATTCAGACTTAAAACACCAAGTGCAGTCCCAAGGTAAGTCTTCTTAACTTTAAGCTTTTCATTTTTCATACATGATTCATTTTCAAGGATAAAAATGTAATAATCCTTTCCCCTTTGAGCTAACCATTTGCTTGTTGTTTATGTTTATTAATTACATACTATAAGCTGACCCAAATAGACGATAAAAACAACATTTAAGGCAAAATACTGCAGCATGAGTCGACACATACCCACTTAGGTCGACTCATTCTAGTGAAAAAACAGGGTATGATTCGACACATAGCCTTATGCATTGACTCATACTGTTATCCAGGCCCCAAAATAGAAAGGTGAAAGGTGCATGAGTCGACACAAAATGCGTACTGTCGATACAAACAGGTGCATGAGTCGACACATACCAGTATGCATCGACTCATACTAAGTTGGTTTGGTTTGGCAGGAGCAAGGAAAGCTATGTGTCGATGCATATCAGCATGTGTCGACACATAGCAGTTCAAAATGCATTTTTTCTTTATTTTACACTGTTTTTACATTGTTTTCATTATTATTCGATATGGTTGTAATACTTAAGTTTCTACTTCATCCTCATTTGTAAATTGTACCCCCACTCCCCTAATGATGTAATATCTTAGGATTTTAATTTCCACAATTTACTGCTTTAATATAAATTGTTAGTAATTAGGGTGTGTATGGCAAGATAAAATAAACCATTAGAGAACCTTAATTTCAAAGACAAAAATGCATGAAATCAAACACACTACTCACACGTGCACATCTTGGGTAATCTTTGCTTGTTGCCCAAAAAATAGTCATGTCCCTCGAATATGGGTGTTTTAGCAAAGAACCTCGATGAAAAAAGATCGTAGTCCCTCAATGTCCCTCGATGTTGCCTTCGGTAAACGATCTAGTCCCTTACGAAAATTTCTAAAACGTCTCATAAGTTGCTTTCTATGACTATATATTTGACCCACGCTCGTCCCTTCACATCCAATGATGGGGCTTCTTACCAATCAATGGTAAGATAGCAACATCTAAAGGAGGAGGAAAAGAACAAAGACCTTTTAATTAGGAAGCACGCTCGTAGTTGCTTGCTCACAAATCAAAACCATTTTTCACACTTACACTTAAAAAAAAACAGACATCTCTTTGAACTATTTTCAAAACCAACACTTTGTATACATTCTTTTTGAGACGAGAATCATTACAATGTTTTCCGAAACAAAGACGTTTTTCAAAATACTTTCAAACACCTACCACGAACACATTTCAAACAAAGCATCTTTTAAAGTGATTTAGAAAGCAACTAAGAGCCCGTAGATAACTATGGATGAAAAGGGTGCTAACTCCTTCCCTTTTCATAATCTACCCCCCGAACTCAAGAAAATATCTTTAAAGGTCTTTCATGTTCTTTTCACCCTTTTCTTTATTGAATAAAAGAAAAGTTGGTGGCGACTCTTGTTATCCGTAACATTTGCAATCAAACGCAAAAACACCCGAGTCAATTCTCCTGCCGTATGACCGAACTAGCGACTCTGCTGGGGAAAAAAACTTAAAAGTGGGGTTACCTTAGAGTTATATCACATTTAATTGCTTTCATTGTTTGATTTGTTTGCTTTATGTTTATGGGTCCTTGTTTGGGTTTGTATTGATCCTCTACCCGGATCTGGGAACACCATTAGGTAAGTAGCAATATATTATGGAGATTGTGTGGGGTATACCAACATGGTTGAAGCGATGACTACATTAGTGTAACACATTTGTTGGTACCAGTAGCCCTTGAGTTTAGTCAAGGAGAATACGGGGCGGTTGTGTGGTGTCATGAAGCACTAACTGACTTTATAACCTTTAATTGAACAACTTGGCCATTAGAAAGTAGTGAGGTAGCCGACTTTGGTGCAGTCTGAAGTTGGTTGATACTCGATACTACACTCATTGAGATCGGACTTTTGGGATATTTCAATCGCCAATAAAGAGGCCTGCACTGAAAAAATGCCTGATGAAGGAAGATCAGTGATATTGAGATCCCCTAGAACCCGATTACTTTCTAGGACAGGTTGAACCAATTAAACTTCAAGAGGGTACTTACCTATGAAACTCATGCAAGCCTAAACCTAAGGACTTTTTTTGCTTTGTGTGTATATGTACATAACATCATGAAATCATACCATGGCATTTTGCACTAACCATTTCAAGGACCTAGAGATTTATCTTTGTCTTGTTTTGTAGGACATGGCTCCCACTCGCAGGAATAATGTCCAAATCAACCTCGTCAAAATGCCTCCTCAACTTAAGGAATTGGCATCAAGGGTCCCCAATGATTCTCCCTTCACCAAGAAATACGCTCGTCTCGTCAACTTGGTTACAACAAGCTTTGAAGAAGACATGGTGAAAGTGCTTTTCCAATTCTTTGACCCTAAACACCATTGCTTTATCTTTCCTTATTACCAAATTGTGCCTACTATGGAATAGTTATCTCAACTATTGGGAATTCCTATTCTTGATCAACTACCCTTCAACGGTATTGAAAGAGACCCAAAACATGAAGAGATTGCTCGAGCTCTATATTTACCTCGGTCCGATGTTATGGCCAATTAGGAAACAAGAAGTGGTGTCAAAGGGTTTCTAGCCAAGTTTTTATTTGAGAGGGATCAATATTTTTGGGATGCCCTATATTTACAACCCTTTGAAGAAGTGTTGGCTCTTCTCATCTATGGGATGGTCCTATTTCCCAATCCTGACCAATTCATAGATGTAAACGCAGTCAACAATTTTCTATCTCGCAATCTGGTTCCTACCTTACTTAGAGACATTTTTTACTCTTTTCACACTCTCACCATGAAGATAATAGGACTTATTATGTGTTGCACTCCTCTGTTGGCCAGGTGGTTTATTTCACACCTACCCCGATCTGTTGTGAATAACGAGCAAGGCTTAAGATGGTCTAGTAGGTTGACGTCACTCACACATTATGATATTTATTGGTGTGTGTTGTACCTAAAAATTTGCCCTCTCACTTATCAAGAATTTTCTCACAAGATCTTATTGGGTTCAAGACTGCACTAGGGTTTGATCAACTCAAGACACCTCTTCATGCACTAATGACCAAAATTAGGGGTTGAGTTTTCACAAGTATTTTTGGACTATCAATGTTTCATATGACTTTCAAGGATCATTATGGACCCCCAAGATTACTCATGTCCAGTTTCAAACCTTGGATCACACTTTTGATCAGTCAATTGAACAGTTGACCTAAAAATTAGCTATAACAGGGAAAAAGTCAACCATGGCCAATTTACAGTCAAACTTCATAATTTTGTATACACACAAACATTTTAAACTCATATGTATCATTTGAACAAGTTTGGACCATAACTCCTCAAGAAATTTGATCAAATCATCAAAAGGGCAAAATGGTCAAAATTAGGGTTTTGACTGGGAAAGGGCAATTTCTGCTTTTTGACCTAGAAAATGATCAATTAGGTTAAGGAATGATCTCAAGAGTCCAATTGCATCACTTTGACATAATGACATGGTTCAAAACACTATAAATCCATTAGATTGACAGATGAATTTTTCAGTCAACTAATCAAAAGTCAACTGTATACTGAAAAGTCAAACTTTGACTTTTTGGTCAAAATCAAATGCCAAATATCATAATTCATCACAACATGTCAAAATATGCAACTTGTTCATCAATAAATCAAGAATTCAAGATTTTATTTTGAAAATATGAAATTTCTTTACTTAGAAATTTTTCTAAGTATATAAAATTTCTTATTTTTTCACAATTTTGAGCCAAATTTTCACCATGATGCATTATGATTCAAGAGAAACTTCCAACATGAAAGTTGTATATCTCCATGAAATCTACATCCTTTCTTCACACAACTTCTTCCAAAAGGGCTTAGATCTCAAGGTATAATTTTATGAACATAGGGTCATGAAACAAAATACTTAGTGAAATTTTGCCCTATTTTGGACAGGATTTTGACCTAACTTCATGGCACTTTTTCATATAGTTACAAGGGTAATATTTGAAATCAATTCAAGTATGAGTTGTAGAGAACATTGCAAGCTTTCCAAAATGTCAAAGAACTCCTTGAGATTATTCTTGAGTAGGGAGAATCAAAGAGATGAAGTTGGTGTTTTGTCACTTGGATTGCAAGCCATTTTGTGAAGAACACTTGGTCCAATCTTTAAGCATGTTGTACAAATCTCACTTTGCAGGCTTCTAACTTGACTTTCACTCCATAGTTAAATGTTTTCACAAATGTTGGAAGCTTTAATCTAAGCATTCAATGCATCGTACAAGTATAATTCCATTTTGGGAAGAAAGGCAACATTGCCATTTTAGAAAAGCAAGCCTTATGCAAAGTCAGCTTGCATTGAGCCTTGCATTTGTTCTTTTTGCACAAACAAACTTTACATAATTAGAACAAGTATGTTTAAAGGTTTCAGCCACCCTACAAACCTTGTACTTTACATTGAAACCATGCTTGCTAGCTTTGCTTCAAAAACAAGTAACCAAGCCAAAACATGTGAGTTTTAAATTATGAGTTGTGACAAGCCTCAAAACCTCTTGCTTATAAGTATACACACTATTTGCAAGTTGACACACGGATGCCATTGCCCTGAAACTACCTCAAACATTCAAAAATCAAAAACCTGTTCAAGAACACCATTAACATACAATTCTAAACCAAAACTCATGATCTTCATTTCCACTCGTGCGTTTTGAAAACTGATCACTCAGACACTTTCTATACATAATACCAAAGCAATCCATAACCTTTCTTCCTCACTGTAACTCCTCCATCAATATCCATCATTTTCAAATATCAAGCTTGCAGGTTGACTTGAGTAGAGATATTCAGGGACTTTCAAGGCAAAGTAAGAGTTGGAATACACTCAAGGAGGTCCAGGCAAGCTAAACAGATCCTCGGGCCTTCTCAAAAGTTGCTCAAACTCCATTAACGACTCCAGCTGCAAGAGGTAAAAACTCAAACTTCTATCTCTTCCTACAAGAATCATTTTATCCTGATTTATGAAAGCAAAATGTAGATATCCTTGCTCTAAAGATAACCATGCTCATAGTTTTCATTTATATTGACTATGTATAAAGAATTTTGGATTTGAAATTTCTGAAAAAATTAAGTTTCAATTTAGGGCCAGCAAAATTAGTTTTTATCTTTGACATTTAGCTTACATAAGTTATATGGTTGAATTCATGGGAAGAAACACCACAACTTTCACGTTTGAATTTTCCATTTTTGTGGAGAAATGAGGAAGATACAGGTGGTCCGGCTAGGCTCAAGGTTGAAGACAAAGTTGCCTTCAGAGAGCAGTTTCTAATATATATTTATGCTTTGATTATATAACCGGATGAAACAGCCACCCCAGTGACAAGCGCACGTACTAAGGAATATGTTACCTAAAGGGCGAGGATTCAAACCAATGTGAACCCCCTTTTGCATTTTTCCATTTTCAGATTTTTTTCTAACATCTTTTTGCAAGCGCTGGGCCTGACATTTTTTTGTTTTTTGCTAGCATACCCCCCTGTTTACTTGTGACACCACCTTGGCCCATTTTATTTTTATTTATTTATTTTCTTTTAAATATATTTTCTAAAATACCAAAAAAAAATTATAAAATGTATAAAAAACTAGTAGATTTATATTTTGACATAATTTAAATATTTTTCCACATAAAAATTATTTTTATTCATTATATTTTATTTACTTTTATTAATTTCCTTGTGAATTAAATTAAAACTAGATTATTATTTATCTAAAGATATTTATTTTTAATATAAAAAAGACTAAAAATATTCCATAATACCACATTATTTTCAAGACAAATACACAAAAAAAATACTTTTTTTCTTTAAACTTATTTTCTTTTAATCAACTAAAATAGATTTAGGGTTTCATTAAAAAAAATATTTTCTTAATTAATTTATTTTCTTAATTAACTTAAGTTAATTAAATTTAATTACTTTTTTCTCTAATTAGGCTTAGGTCAAAACCTCTTTCATAACAAAAAATCCAAACACAAAAATAATTTCTTTCAATTTGCATTTGTACTCTATAAATTTCTTCATATTATTTGTACAATATTCAATTTGGTTGTAATAGATTAATTAGGTTTATATTATTGCAATCCCCATTCAAAAATTGTATACCCCCTCCCATAAATGTTGTAATAGCGTAATAACTTTAAATTTTGCAATTTATCTATTTTACATAACATGCTAGTAATTAGGGTTTGTATGGAAGGATAAAACCAATCAAATAGAAAATCCTAATTCAAGACAAAAGCAAGCATGAAAATGACACACTTGCACACAAGCACCCTTAGGGTTACTCCACTTGGTTTCCTTATACAAAATGCCCATATTATGCATGTAAGGTATCTTAGAAAAAACAAGCAAACACAAGATCATAGTCCCTCGATTACGCTATTTAAAGTTGCCTTACAAATGATCTTAGTCCCTTTAAAAGAATTCTAAGATACCTTGCAACATTGTTAATCATGGCTATACAATGACCCACTCCCGTCCCGTTTACATCCAAAGATAGGGTTGCTTACCAAATCAATGGTAAGACAACAATGTCAAAGGAAAAGAAAATGCACAAGAAAGAATTTGAGTAGGTAGAATGCTCCTAATTACTTGCTCTATTTCAAAGACAAACATCCTTGATAATTTTTAAAACAAACACACATACTTTCAAAACATCTTACAAAATTGAAAACATTTTCAAAAGATCAACGTCTTTGTATACATTCTTACGAACGAGAATCATTACAAAGATTGCCTAAACAATGGCCTCTTTTACAAAATATTTTCAAAAACCACACAAAGCACAATTTCAAACAAAAGCAAGTGATCTAGCAAGTAACTAAGAGCCCATGGAAAACCATGGATGAAAATGGTGCTAATACATTTCCTTTTCATTATCTATCCCCCGAACTCAAGAAACAATCTCAAAGGTCTTTCCTGTGCTTTTTCACCTTTCATTTTGGATAAAAGAAAAGTCGGTGGCGACTCTTGCTAACCGCAACATTTGCGATAAAACACAAAACCCTCAAGTCAGTTCTCCCACCGCATCATAGAACTGAAGACTCTACTGGGGATAAATCTTAAAAGTGGGGTTACATTAGGGATAGATCACTCCAGTGGGAATACGATGGCAAGGAATAACTTACGTGCAGGCTATTACTGGTCTACCATGGAAGAAGATTGCTATCAACACTCTCAGACCTGCCATAAATGCCAGATTTATGCTGACAAGATGCATGTACCTCTGGTTCCTCTGAATGTCTTGACGGCTTCTTGTCCCTTTGCTATGCGGGGAATTGATATGATTGGGGAAATCAATCCGACAGCCTCCAATGGACACCGCTTCATCCTAGTGGCCATTGACTATTTTACAAAATGGGTGGAGGCAGCTTCCTTCGCTTCCGTTACCAAGAATGTTGTTGCCCGTTTCATCAACCAAAATCTTATTTGTCAGTATGGTATCCCGGAAAGGATCATCACTGACAATGGTAAAAATATCAACAACACTATGATCACCGCATTGTACGAGCAATTCAAGATTCAGCATCACAATTCTTCTCCCTATCGGCCAAAGATGAATGATGCTGTCGAAGCTGCAAATAAAAACATTAAAAAGATCATACAGAAAATGACAGTCACATACAAAGACTGGCATGAGATGTTACCATTCGCTCTCCACGGGTATCGTACCACGGCTTGCACATCAACTGGGGCAACACCCTTTTCTCTGGTTTACGGCATGGAAGCTGTCTTGCCTATCGAGGTCCAGATCCCCTCTTTGAGGATTATGAAGGATGCAGGGCTGAACGAAGACGATTGGATCCAGACTCGACTTGATCAACTGAACTTGATTGATGATAAGAGACTTACTGCTGTCTGTCATGGTCAAATGTATCAAAAACGGATGATCAAGGCTTTCAACAAAAAGGTCAGACGCCAAGTGTATCAAGTTGGAGATCTGGTGATCAAACGCATCATACTGCCACAAGGTGATCCTAGGGGCAAGTGGACTCCTACCTATGAAGGACCATTTATAATAAAAAACATTTTCTATGGTGGGGCAATGATCTTGACCACCATGGATGGTGACGACCTGCCGCATCCTGCGAACGCGGACATAGTCAAAAGATACTACGCATAAGAGACCCGCTAGGTTGACATACCTAGGCAAAACAAGGGCATCCCGACGAACCAAAAGGGTTCGGGAAAAAATTAGAGATAAAACAAAAAATATTTACACCCGACAAGTTTAAAACCCAAAAGGGTGACTTGGGCAAAAAAGGGTTTCCCGGTGGACTGAAAACCCAAAAGGGAGATCCAGACAAATCTTAGGGAATTAAAGCGTGTGACTATGTCCCGTTGGATCACTTTACAGACAAACTTTGGCTTCCACTGACAAACTCAGTTTCTAATCAATTTAATCATCTTCGGACAAGGCAACAAATGGACAAGATGCTCAGAGATACGAAGGCTATAGCAGAATGGAAACCCCATAGGATTTTTACACATAGCTATCTTTTCTTTGTATCAAAATTTTCATTTTTTACGACGACATTTTCTTACTAGAATGTTTGTCTCCTTGTACAAAAAAATCTTACTCAAAGTCAATACAAAGATATCTCTTTGAAAGTGCAAAAACTATCTGTTTTTTCTTTACGCTTGTATTTTGTTTGCAAAAAACGTCCAATGATTCATTGTTTAATATATGCATTTGAACATAATTACTGTTTACAAATAAACAAATTGAAAAAAGGCAATTACTGATGGGTTGAATGGATAGGGAAATACCTCTAGGATATTCCCTAAGAAATCCCCGCAGTACGTCGTTTAATCCCCAGCGGAACAAAACTTCCAATTATCACTCCCCAGTAGAAGTCACCAAATTTCTCAGAATTCCCCGACCAGGATTTTTCAGATAGCACATAGCATTTCCCTTACAACAAAGTTTATGTATCTAAATGGAAATTCATCAACGCTTCAACTTTAAAACATGAAAACTCCATATCCTCAACAACAGTCAGGGATTTATTTTTCCCAATCCGACAGCAGTGCAACAAAATAGCTCACATACGCATACATTGCATCTAAATGTCATAAACATTGATAACACGAAGGCATTATACTATGCATTTCATACAACATAAACATTGTATTTTAGCTAACATTTTACCCTTTTCAGGATAAGGTTAACAACTACCTTTAACAAATATTCAAAATCTTTTGATACAGTTCAGATACGCTCCAAACATGGACGCCATTTTGATACTAATTCAAAATCAACTCTCAGATACAGTTCAGATACACTCCAGACACGTATGCCATTCTGATACTCATTCAAAATCAACTTCTCAGATACATTTCAGATACGCTCCAGATACGGATGCCATCTTGATACTCAGTCAGGTTCAACCTTTTGATACAGTTCAGATACGCTCTAGATACGGATGCCATCCTGATACTCATTCAGATTCAACTCTCAGATACAGTTCAAATACACTCCAAACACGGACATCGTCCTGATACTCACTCAGATTCAGTTTTCAGATACAGTTCAAATACGCTCCAGACACGGATGCCATTCTGATACTCATTCTGCTTCAACTTTCAGGTATAGTACAGATACACTCCAGAGGTGAATGCCATTCTGATACTCATTCAGAGTCAACTTTCAGATACAGGTCAGATACGCTCCAAACACGGATGCCATTCTGATACTCATTCTTTCTACTTACAAATGAAAATACCAACAATCACATTTGAATGGCATCTTTAAGCCCATCTCCTACATCTTTCTATCACCTCTCCAAATGGAATCTTTAAGCCCATTCCCTTAACCATCACATCACCAAGTGCAAATTTCTGGGCACTCTAGTGTCCAATTATCTTCCACCTTCGAGCCACGACTGGCAAAACATGCCAATCTAAATTTTCAGGCTTAATAAGATTGAACAGGGGCAGCTGTTGTACCCCAAAATTTTCCCTCTCACTTATCGAGAATTTTCTCACAAGATCTCATTGGGTTCAAGACTGCACTAAGGTTTGATCAGCTAAAGACACCTCCTCATGCACTAATGACAAAAATTAGGGTTTGAGTTTGCACAAGGATTTTTGGAATATCAATGCTTCATTTGACTTTCAAGGATCATTATGGACCCCCAAGATTATTCATGTCAAGTTTCAAACCTTGGATCACACTTTTGATCAGTCAATTGAACAGTTGACCTAAAAATCAGCTGTATTGGGGAAAAAGTCAACCAAGGCCAATTTATAGTCAAACTTCATAATTTTTGATCCACACCAACATTTTAAACTCATATGTATCATTTGATCAAGTTTTGACCACAACTCCTCAAGAAATTTGATCAAATCATCAAAAGGGCAAAATGGTCAAAATTAGGGTTTTGATTGGAAAAGGGCAATTTCTGGTTATTGACCTAGCAAATGATCAATTAGGTTAAGGCATGATCTCAAGTGTCCAATTGCATCACTTTGACCTAATGACATGGTTCAATACACTATAAATGCATTGGATTGACGGATGAATTTTTCAGTCAACTGATCAAAAGTCAATTGTATACTAAAAAGTCAAACTTTGACTTTTTGGTCAAAATCAAATGCCAAAGATCATAATTCATCAAAACATGTCAAAATATGAAACTTGTTCATCAAGAAATCAAGAATTCAAGATTTTATTTTGAAAAGATGAAATTAAAACTAGATTATTATTTATCTAAAGTTATTTATTTTTAATATAAAAAAGACCAAAAATATTCCATAATACCACATATTATTTTCAAGACAAATACACAAAAAAAAAACTTTTTTTCTTTAAACTTATTTTCTTTTAATCAACAAAAATAGATTTAGGGTTTCATATGAAAAAAATCTTTTATTAATTAATTTATTTTCTTAATTAACTTAAGTTAATTTAATTTAATTACTTTTTTCTCTAATTAGGTTAGGTTAAAACCTCTTTCATAACAAAAAATGCAAACACAAAAATCATTTCTTTCAATTTGCATTTGTACTCTATAAATTTCTTCAATTATTTGTACAATATTCATTTTGGTTGTAATAGATTAATTAGGTTTATATTATTGCAATCCCCATTCACAAATTGTATACCCCCTCCCATAAATATTGTAATAGCGTAGTAACTTTAAATTTCTCAATTTATCGCTTTTACATAACATGCTAGTAATTAGGGTTTGTATGGCAAGATAAAACCAATCAAATAGAAAATCCTAATTCAAGACAAAAGCAAGCATGAAAATGACACAGTTTCACACAAGCACCCTTAGGGTTACTCCACTTGGTTGCCTTATATAAAATGGCCATATTACATGTAAGGTATCTTAGCAAAAACAAGCAAATATAAGATCATAGTCCCTCAATGACGCTATTTAAAGTTTCCTTACAAATGATCTTAGTCCCTCTAAAAGAATGCTAAGATACCTTGCAACATTGCTAATCATGGCTATACGATGACCCACGCCCATCCCGTTTACATCCAAAGATAGGGTTCCTTACCAAATCAATGGTAAGACAACAATTTCAAAGGAAAAGAAAATGCACAAGAAAGACTTTGAGTAGGTAGAATGCTCCTAATTACTTGCTCTATTTCAAAGAAAAACATCCTTCCTAATTTTTAAAACAAACACACATACTTTCAAAACATCTTACAAAATTGAAAACATTTTCAAAAGATCAACGTCTTTGTATAAATTCTTACGAACAAGAATCATTACAAAGATTGCCTAAAAAATGGCCTCTTTTACAAAATACTTTCAAAAACCACACAAAGCACAATTTCAAACAAAATCAAGTGATCTAGCAAGTAACTAAGAGCCCATGGAAAACCATGGATGAAAAGGGTGCTAATACATTCCCTTATCATAATCTACCCCCCGAACTCAAGAAACAATCTCAAAGGTCTTTCCTGTGCTTTTTCACCTTTCCTTTTGGATAAAAGAAAAGTCGGTGGCGACTCTTGCTAACCGCAACATTTGCGATAAAACACAAAACCCTCAAGTCAGTTCTCCCACCGAATCACAGTGTGCTTGATCTATGGAGGACATTACTATTATTAACTGTTGTGGGGAATTCCCTAATGCCCCTCTACTTGGCATTAGGGGAGGTATTACCTACAATCCTTGTTTGACTTTGCAACAGTTCAAATATGCTAGAAGGGATGGCCGTCATGATGCACTTGTCCAAGGAATTACATTTAACTATGAGAGTGATGTCCAAGGTTATCGTCAGAGATTCATACGAGCTTGGGGCATGGTTAAAAAGGTTGATTGCAAGACGTTGGGGCATAAGAACTCCATTCCTTTGGAGCCTTACCTCAAGTGGGTGCAAACCCGCGCCCTAAACCTCATGATACCTTATGAAGCCATCCTACCTATCATCATGGAGCCTGTTGCTGAAGGAGATACTCCATATACTATCCTTTATCCTGATATGCCCATTTCTCTTGAAGATTTGCAAAGAGCTTGGATTCAGTTAAAGAGGGAGCGAGACACCTTTGAAGCCCAATTTTATGCAAGCGAGAAGAATACATTGGAGCTCACAAGATAACTTCATGAAGAGAGGAGCCTGAATTCCTACATCGCTCCAAAGAGGAAGAACCCATAGGAAATTTGAGCCATTGTTATTGTATTTTATTTCATTTTGTTTCTTTTGTTTCATTGTAAGGCCAAGAGGCGTGCTGTAATCAATTTGAACTCATTAATAAAATTAATTTATGTTTCCTTTTTTCTAAACAAATTTAAATCTTCTAAGTCCTTGAAATCATTTGCATATGCACTTTCATGCATCATAACATAAACAGGCTTTCTACAACAGGTTTCCTTATCTTTATACTATGTATTTAAGTAAGATGGATATCGAACAAACAGTGAAGGATCTTCAAGCATAAAATGCTCAATTCCAACAGATGTTCTTGGATCCAGCTAAGGGACAAGAAGACCTGAAGGCTCTCATTCTCAAAGACAATAAGAAAAAGACAAAGAAACTAGTGAGTGTCCTGAATATGGGAAGGAGATTTAAAGAACCAGCAACGCGAGCTCTAGAATTCACAACTCCGTCAAATGAGGGGGACAATCAGGAAGAGAAGAAAAAAGAAGAGGACCACAATCCAGGGTCTGATAAAGAAGAGGCTGACTACGCCGAAGAACAATATCCTCCTGCTGATAACAAATATAAACAACTTGAGGATCATCTCAACACCATGGAAAATCAGAGAGTACTTGGTCTGGATTTTGAAGAATTAGGATTGGTTTCTAGAGTTGTCATTCCCTCGAAGTTCAAGGTTCCCGCATTTGCTAAATATGACGAGATTTCATGTCCTAAGCTACATTTGAGGTCTTATGTCAAGAAGATCCAACCTCAAACCGCTGATAGGAATTTGTGGGTGCATTTATTCCCACAAAGTTTATCAGGGACTCAATTGGAATGGTTCTATCAGCTCGAGGGAATCAACATCTGCAACTGGGAGGATCCGGCTGCTGCTTTCTACAGGCAGTACCAATACAATGCTGACCTTGCTCCAACCCATACACAACTTCAAAGCATGTCTATGGGTTCCAGTGACGGCTTCAAAGATTATGCTATGGAATGGAGAGATCTTGTAGGAAGAGTCTAGCCTCCTCTGTCTGATAGAGAGCTAGTAGATATGTTCTTGTGTACTTTGTCAGGCCCATTTTTCAACCATCTGATTGGAAGCTCTTCAGCTGGGTTCACCGAGCTGATATTGACAGGTGAGCGAGTAAAAGTTGGCATCAGAAATGACAAAATTCAAGAGGTTGCATCTTCGAGTGCTATAAAGAAGCCTTTAAGTGGGAAGAAGGAGGTTAGTGCTGCCTATGGCTATACAAATCAAGGTAAAGCTGAACGCCGTCCAATGGTAGGAGCTGTAATGATCTCCAACCCTGAATCGACTTAACGATAAAATAATTAGCGCAGGCAGGACGCTCCTAGAAGATAACTCACCAGACTCAACATGCCCTTATCTCAAGTATTGCAACATCTAATGAAAGATATCTTGGTCACTCTGAGGGAGCCTCCTCACAACCCAAACACTACATCTCCCTGTTATAATCCAAATGCTCGGTGTGCCTGCCACTCCAACAGTCTAGGGTATGATACAAATGATTGTTGGGCTCTGAAGACTAAAGTGCAAGATCTTATTGAGGCAAAAGAGATTGAATTTAACCCTCCTAAAACCCCTAATGTGATAACTGCACCAATGCCCAAGCATGGCCAGGGTGATAATGTCGTTGATGACGACCTATTTGTTTCTTCTGTTGATGAACTAGCTACTCCTCTTCCAATTGTTAAGAAGAATATCTTACGATCCAGTTTATTTCCGGACTGTGATGAAGGTTTCCACCTGTGTACGTCTCTACCCAATGGTTGCTTGTTGTTAAAGATATGTGTCCAATGCCTGATGAACAACAAGGAAATTCTATTTGAGAAGATTCATTCTACAAAAAGTTTGTGCAAAGATGTGTCAATTATTACCATTTCCGAAAATCCTCCCAGGGTCTCCTCCAAAAGACCTGTCAGGATTACATCCACTCTTAAGGTTGCTCCTTTAATTATCACTTTTCCTGGGCTAATACCATATTCCTCTGATAAGGTTGTTCCTTGGAACTATGGAGCTGACGTCTACTACCACAGCGTCAAGCAAGAGCTATTGGCTATCAAAGATGAAGTTGAAGATACTGATCCTAACATAAACAACATTGTTGGGACCGGTAAAATTACCAGAAATGGAAGGATCTTCTCTCCTAAGATCTCTCCGAGGACTATTGTCACTCCTTTGCTTATTCCTACTAATGTTCATATTGTTACTCCCGTTGCTACTCCTACTGACACTCCTGTTGTTATTCCTGCTACTGAGTCAGCTGAGACTCGGGGAAAAGAAGTAATGGTTGAGCCTTCCCAGATGGAGGCACCTAAGGAAACCATTCCTGAAGCCTCTAAAAAAGAAATGTAAGAGTGTGATACGGTGGGAGAACTGAATTGAGGTTTTGCGTTTGTGTTCACAAATGTTTCGGTTTAGCAAGAGTCGCCACCGACTTTTATTTTATCCAAAAGGAAAGGTCAAAAAGCACAGGAAAGACCTTTGAGATGTTTTCTTGAGTTCGGGGGGTAGATTATGAAAAGGGAAGGTGCTAGCACCCTTTTCATCCATGGTTTTCCATGGGCTCTTAGTTACTTGTTTAGATCACTTGCTTTGCTTTTCCAATTGTTTGAAATGGTGCTTTGTGTGGTTTTGAAAGTATTTTGAAAAGAGGCCATCGTTTTGGCAATCTTTGTAATGATTCTCGTTCGTAAGAATGTATACAAAGATGTTTGTCTTTTGAAAAATGTTTCAATGTTTGAAAGTTGTTTGGAAATGTTTTGAAATTGTGTGTGTGTTTTTGAAAATAGAAAGGATGGTTTGAAAATTGATCAAGTAACTAGAAGCTTATCTACCTACTCAAAAGTCTTTCCTACATATTTTTATTCCTTTGACATTGTTGTTTTACCATTGTATTTGGTAAACAAACCTATCTTTGGATGTTAAACGGGATGGGCGTGGGTCATCGTATGACCATGATAACAATGGTGCCAAGTATCTTAGCAAGTTTTTAGGGACTAAGATCATTTGTTTTTACGCAACCTTTTGATAGCGTCATCGAGGGACTATGATATTTTGTTTTGATTGATTTTGTTTTGCCAAGATACCTAGCATGCATACCATGGCCATGTTTTAAGGCAACAAAGTGGATGAAACCCTAGGGGTCCTTGTGTGCATTGTGTTGCCATTTTTCATGCATTTTTGTCTTGGATTAGGTCATGCTATTTGTTTGATTTTTGATCTTTGCATACAAAACCCTAGTTTACTATCATGGTATATGAAAGCAATAAAATGCGTAAAGTAAATCTAGACTATTAAAACAATATTATGGGAAGGGGGATACAAGTTTGAATAGGGGATATTTACACAAAATAAAATCCTAATTTACTATTACAACCCAATTGAATTTATACAACAATAAATAAGTAAACAGGTATTTAAATATGCAATAAATTGTAAATATGCAAAAATGTTTTTGTATTTATTTTATGTATGAGAAAATAAATTTATTTATATCTTAAAAATAAGAAAATAAAATGATTATTTTTGAAAGGGTGAAAACCCTAATTTTATTTAAAAGAAATATTGTTTTTCTAATTATTTATTTGTTCACTTTTTTTTTAAGAAAAATAATAACAATATATACAAAATGTTAAAAAATTGAATATTGCATGAAAATATTATTTTAAGTGTATAAATAATAAAAATAAAAATGTATGATATTTTAATATTATTTACAAATTTATTTAAGAAAATAAAAGTATATTAACCTAATAACTTATTTTTATGCTAAAAAATAAATAAAAAAATAAAATAAAAATGCAAAAATCAAGAAAGTAGTTTTTGTGATTTTAAATGTTCAGAAAAAATAAATAAAAGTAAAAAATATGAAATATGCAAGAAAATATAAAAAATAAAAGAAAATGGTCAAGGGGGTGCAAAAAGTAAAAGGGGGGTGCAAAAAGAAACAGGCACAAAGCGCCAGGCCCAGAACACACTTCATCCCTGTCCTTGCTCCTTCGTCCATAATGCGCGCTTTCTGTACTCAAATCCGTTCTTGCTATTCTTTTCATAAAATCAAAAACATATAACATGAAAAATGTAGCTCATGATCACACGATTCCAATGATGTAAAGAAGATGAACTAACTCTAAAAGACCAAAGAGAATTTTAATGGCCCTAATTTCTGACCTAGTTTTTTCAGCAACTTCAACTATAAAATACTCCTAGCTCAGTCAATATAAATGGAAGCTATGCATATGTACAGCTCAAGCCCATTAAGGACTACATTTTTGCTTCACAAACCTAAGCTTAATGATGCCTAAATAGAGAGATCGAAACTTGACAAACACCTTGTTCAGTTGAGTTTGGATATGGCAATGTGGTAACTTTGAGTGAGGCCTGAAGTACTTGTGAGCTTGCTTGAAGTTCCCTCAACCTTTCCCAATGCTCAGTTGGCCTTGAAGTTGCTTGAAACTCCCTGTAGAAGTCAACCTGCAAACTCAGAAAATGGAAATGGTGAAGCTAGAAACAGAGGTTACAGTTGCTTGACAAGGGCCTGGACAGTTTAGGTGTGATGTATGGAATGTGTTTAAAGTGATTCTAAGAAAAACGCACGAGGCAAAATGGAAATGGCTTGTAATTTGCAGAGGTTGCCTTGTTTGGGCAAGAACTTGGTGTTTTTTTGTTTTAGGGTGTTTGAGAGGTTGGCAATTCGTGTATTCTTCTTGTTATAATGTTCTGAACTTGTTTGAAATGATACAAAGACTTGTTTTTATCAGATGGAAGAGTTATGTTGACTTTTGCAAGCTTACTTGCTTTTGAAGAAAAGTTGGAAGTGACAATGCCAAAGATTGTACTTGCTAGCTTGTGGGAAGTAGAGGGTTGGTACACTTTTCCCGGTGTTCATGGATCTTGTTTTCAACCAAAGATCAGGTTCAATGCTCAAGATAAACAAAATTGCAAAAAGCATGCTTTATCAAAGTAGCATTGTAACCTTTATGCCATAAATGGAATAATTCAATGTACAATGCTCCAAAGATAAAAAATAAAGCCATTGTCCACTGAATTAACATTCAATTTTGGAGTGTAGAAAGGATTAGGACCTGTAATGCAAGTACAAGCATGATTCAAACTGATTTGCAACTTGAACCATTGTGAAAAATGCCTTGGACAAAAGTGATAATTTGCCATTTTCATTTCTTCGATTCTCCCTAACCATAAATGATTTTGTAGAGTTCTTATACATTTTGGAAAGCTTATAACATGCTCTACAATCCATCTTTGAAATGAATTTTGAGATTCCTCTTGGAACTAGGTGAAAAGTTGCCATGAAGTTAGGTCAAAAATCTGCCTAAACTAGGGCAAAATTTCACTAAGTTAAAAAGTTTATGGACCCCTATTCACAAAATCATAACTTGAGATCCAAGCATCTTTTGGGAAAACTTTGTGAATAAAAGTTGTATATTTTGTGGAGGACTACAACTTTCATGTTGGAAGTTTTATTTTAATCCAATTGCATCATGGAGAAAAAGTTGGGAAAAGTTGGGAAAAAATAAGAAATTTTCATAACTTGGAAAAATTCTAAGTTATGAAAAATTTCAAACTTAAACCCTAATTTCCAAAATTAAGTTTCTTGGTGAACAAGTTTCATGTTTTGACACATCTTGATGAAATATTACCCTTGGAACTTGATTTTGACCAAAAAGTCAAAGTTTAACTTTTCAATGTATAGTTGATTTTTGACCAGTTGACTGGAAAATTCATTTGTTAATCCAATGCACTTGAGATCTTTTGAACCTTGTGATTAGGTCAAGATGGTGCCATTGAGTCATTGAAATCATTCTTGAACCCAATTTGCCATTGGCCAGATAAAAAAAAATCAGAAATTGCCCTTCTACAGTCAAAACCCTAAAAATGACCATTTTGCCCTTTTGATGATCTGATCAAATTTCTTGAGGAGTTGTGGTATAAACTTGATCAAATGGTTCATATGAGTCTATAATATTGATGTGGATAAAAAATTATTAGGTTTGACTGTAAATTTGCCATGGTTGACTTTTTCCCCAATACAATTGATTTTTAGGTCAACTATCCAATTGACTGGTCAAAAATGTGATTCAAGGCTTGAAACTTGGTATGAACAATCTTAGAGGTCCAACATGAAGTATGAAAGTCACATGAGGAATTGGAAGTCCAAAAATACCTGTTCAAACTCAAACCCTAATTTCAGGTCATCAGTGCAAGGAGATGTCTTGAGTTGAGCAAACCCTAATTTGGTCTTGAGTCCAAGAAGTCTTGTGAGGAGAATCTTGATAAAAGTAGAGGGAAAATTTTGGGGTACAACAGCTGCCCCTGTTCAATCTTCTTGAACCTAAAGAGTTAGATTGGCGAGTTTTACCGTTCGTGACTCGAAGGTAAAAGATGATTGGACACTAGAGTGCCCGTAAATTTGCACTCGTCAGAATGTAGTTGAGGGAATGGGCTTAAAGATGCCATTTGGAAAGGTGACAGAATCTTGTTGGAGATGGGCTTAAAGATGCCATCCAAGAATGTTTGTTAAATTGTAAGTTGTAGGTCAGAAGAATGAGTATCAGAATGGTATCCGTGTCTGGAACGTATCTGAACTGTATCTGGAGACTGAGTCTGTATGAGCAATGGAATGGCGTCCGTGTCTAGAGCGTATCTGAGCTGTAACTATACTTGAATATGAATGAATAACAGAATGACTTCTGTGTCTGGAGTGTATCTGTATTGTATCTGAATCTGAAATCTGAATAAACGACAGAATGACATCCGTGTCTGGATCATCTCTGGGCTGGGGAAAAAGTCAGAATAAGTGATAGAATGGCAACCAGGGATGGAGCATATCTGGACTATATCTGAAGTTGAGATCTGTATGAGTAGCAGAATGACTTCCGTGTCTGGAGTATATCTGAACTGTAACAGGGATCTAAATAAATGACAAAATGACTTCCGTGTCTGGAGTGTATCTGAAATTGAAATTGATAGTTGAACCTGAATGAGAAATAGAATGTCTTTCGCGTCTGGAGCGTATCTAATCTATATCTGATAGTTCAAATCTGAATAAGTAACAGAATGACTTCCGTGTCTGGAGTGTATTCGTACTGTATATGAAGTTGAGGTCTGAATGAGTAACAAAATGACTTCTGTGTCTGGAGTGTATCCGTACTGTATCTGAAATCTTTGAATATTTGTTAAAGGTAGCTGTTAATCTTATCCTGAAAAGGGTAAAATGTTAGCTGAAACACAAAGTTATGTTGCATGAAATGTATGATGCAATAAAATGTGTTTTATCAATGTTTATGATATATGAGTGTAATGTATGCGCATGTAAGCTGATTCGATGTAATGCTGAGGAAAATAAACCCTTGATAGCTGGGGATGATGAAATCCTTGACTACTGTCGGGGAAAATAAATCCTTGACCGCTGTTGGAGATTCAAAATCTTTGATTGCTGAGGATGAGAAATCCTTGGTGACTGTTGGGGATGGAAAATCCCTGACAACTTTTGTGGGGATGTGAGAATCCTTCATGTCTTGAAGTCGGAGTATTGACAAAATCTATTGTGAGAGTAATGTCAAACTGCTTAAGAAATCTGCTTGGGAAATCCAGAGAACTTTGAAGACGTCTACTAGGAGTTAAACAATGGTAATCCTTACTCGGATGGGGAATAGGGAAAATTCTGATGATTTCTTCGGGGAACTAAGAATGAGAATCTTCATTCTGTTGAGGAGTAATGAAAACTTTGGTGACTTCCCTGGGGAAATGAGAATGAGAATCTTCAATCTGTTGGGGAGTGAAAAACTCTGTGGGGAGTAGCTATACTGCTGGGGAGTAGCTATTCTGCTGGAGAGTAAGTTCAGGAGTCTGGGGAAAAAGCTTATTCCTGTTTGGAGAAAGTTCAAGAGTTTGGGTTGTATGCCACTCTACTGGGGAATTATCCTAGTTTGGGGATAAGACAAAAGTTAACTGTTATCTGGTTGATTCTCAGAATTTAAGATAACTTGCTGGGGAAATTGAAGAAAACTGGATGGTTCCCGCTGGGGATTGGAAATTTGACTCGACTGGGGAAGAAGGTTTCTTCTCCAATGAGGGTCTGTAGTTCAAAGTTTTTACTCCGCTGGGGATTGGGAGTTCAAAGTTTTAAACTCCGATGGAGATTGGGAGTTTGAATTTTTAACTCTGATGGGAATTAAGGGTTTGAAATTATAACTCCGCCGGATATATATATATATATTTCAAGGTTTTAGCTCCGCTGGGAACCTAGATGATGTACTGCAGGGGATCTCTCTTGGAATAGTCTAAAGACGTTTTCCTATACTTTCAACCTGTCAGTAATTATTCTTTCCCATTTCGTTTATTTGTAAACAGTGATTATATTCAAATGCATATGCTCATTAATAAATCATTGGACGTTTTCAAATAAAACACAAGTGTAAAAAAGAAGAAAAGGCAAATAGTTTTCTGCACTTTGAAGTATCTTTGTATTAACTTTGTATTAACTATGTGTAAGTATTTTGTACAAAGGAGACAGACATCCTAGTAAGAGAACGTTGTCATAAAAATGAAATTTTTTTTACAAAGAAAGATGGCTATGTGTAAAAAAATCCATGGGGTTCCCATTCTGCTATAGCCTTCGTAACTCTGAATATCTTGTCCATTCGTTGCTTCATCCGAAGATGATTGAGTTGATCTGAAACCCAGAGCTTGTTTGTGAAGAGATTTTCCTTAAAGTGATCCGACGAGACATAGTCATACGCTTTAATTCCCTAACTTTTGCCTGAACCTCCCTTTCGGGTTTTCGATTCACCAGGAAACCCTTTTTTGCCCAAGTCTCCCTTTCAGGTTTTCAACTTGCCGGGTATACAGATTTTTTTGTTTATTTATCCCTAACTTTTTCCTGAACCGCCCTTTCGGGTTTTTGATTCACCGGGATGCCCTTTTGTTTTGCCTAGGTATGTCAACCTAGCATATCATTTATGCGTAGTATCTTTTGACTATGTCTGCGTTCGCAGGGTGCGGCAAGTTATCACCGTCCATGGTGGTTAAGATCATTGCCCCACCAGAAAAGATGTTCTTGATTACAAATGGTCCTTCGTAGGTAGGAGTCCATTTGCCCCTGGGATCACTTTGCGGCAAGATGATCCGCTTGATTACAAGATCCCCGACTTGATATGTCTGGCGTCTGACTTTCTTGTTGAAAGCCTTGATCATCCGTTTTTGATACGTCTAACCATGGAAAACAACAGTAAGCCTCTTCTCGTCAATCAAGTTAAGTTGATCAAGCCGGGTATGAATCAAATCATCTTCACTCAGACCAGCATCCTTCATGATTCTCAAGGAGGGAATCTGAACCTCAATAGGCAAAACAGCTTCCATGCCGTATACCAAAGAATAGGGTGTTGCCCCAGTTGATGTACGCGCCGTGGTACGGTACCCGTGGAGAGCAAATGGTAGCATCTCATGCCAGTCCTTATGATGTTGAATCTGGAAATGCTCGCACAAGGCAGTGATCATAGTGTTGTTAAGGTTTGTACCGTTGTCAGTGATGATCCTTTCGGGGATGCCGTACTGACAAATGAGGTTCTGCTTGATGAAGCGGGCAACCATATTCTTTGTGATGGATGTGAAGGAAGCTGCTTCGACCCACTTAGTAAAGTAATCAATGGCCACCAGAATGAAGCGGTGTCCATTGGAGGCTATAGGCTTGATCTCTCCAATCATGTCGATTTCCCACATAGCGAATGGCCAAGGAGCTGTTAAGACATTGAGAAGAACTGGAGGTATATGTACCTTGTCCGCATAGATTTGACATTTGTGATAAGTTCTGGAATGTTGATAGCAGTCAGCTTCCATGGTAGATCAGTAATAGCCTGCCCGTAGGATCTTCTTAGCCATCGTATTCCCGCTAGAGTGAGTGCCAAAGGTACCATTGTGCAGTTCAGCCATGATTTGTTCAGCTTCAATCTTGTCCACACAACGGAGCAGAATGCAATCATGATTGCGTTTGTATAGGATACCGTTGCCCAGGAAGAACTTGGCAGAGAATCTCCTTAAGAACTTTTTGTCGTTGACTAAAGCTCCTTATGGGTATTTCTGAGCCTCGAGATACCTTTTGACTTCATGAAACCAAGGTTGTTCCACTACTTCTTCGGTATTAATCTCTTGACAATGTGCAGGTTCGTCCATCCGCTCGATGATGATCCGGGGAGCCTCATTATCCCAGTTAAGTTTAAACATGGATGACATTGTAGCTAAAGCATATGCTAGCTGATTTTCTTCTCGCGTGAAGTGTTCGAAGGTAATCTGCTCGAAATGAGGTAGCAATGTCAAGGCATGTTCTTTGTAAGGGATGAGGTTGGGATGTTTAGTGTCCCACTCTCCTTTGATCTGACTGATGACCAAAGCTGAGTCTCCAAACACAACCAAAGATTTGATTCCCAGGTCTATTGCAGCCTTGAGACCAAAGATGCAAGCTTCATACTCGGCCATGTTGTTGGTGCAGTTAAAGAAAAGTCTGGCTATGAAAGGAGTATGGCATCCTTCTGGGAGATGAGTACTGCGCCGATACCATTTCCAAGTGTATTAGAGGCACCATCAAAGTACAGGGTCCATCGGGATCCTTGTTCAGGTCCGTCATATGGTCTGAGATCTTCAATGTTATCCAATGTCATAATGTCTTCGTCAGGGAAGTCAAACCTCATGGATTGGTAATCTTCAACAGCTTGATGATCCAGATGGTCAGCTAGCACACTCCCCTTTATAGCTTTTTGGGTCGAGTACTGTATATCGTATTCCGTCAGGATCATCTGCCATCTAGTTATTCTTCCAAACAAAGCAGGCTTCTCAAAGATGTATTTGATCGGATCCATCTTAGATATCAGCAGAGTGGTATGAGTCAACATATACTGCCTTAGCGGGCGAGTAACCCATACCAAAGCGCATCAAGTTTTCTCGAGCAGTGAGTATCGGGTCTCACAGTCGGTAAAGTTTTTGCTAAGGTAATAAATGGCATGCTCTTTTTGGCCAGACTCGTCATGTTGGCCCAGTACGCACCCCATAGAATTATCCAAAACGGTCAGATACATGATTAGCGGTCTTCCTTCAACGAGTGGCATCAATATGGGAGGTTCAAGCAAATACTCCTTGATTTTATCAAAAGCAACTTGACAATCATCATTCCATTTAATCACCTGATCTTTCTTCAATAGCTTGAAGATTTGTTCACAGGTCGATGTTAGGTGAGAAATGAACCTAGCAATGTAGTTTAAGCGTCCCAAGAAACCTCTGACCTCCTTCTCAGTGCGAGGAGCAGGCATTTCTTGTATAACTTTGACTTTGGCAGGATCAACCTCGATGCCTTTGTTGCTGACAATGAAACCCAAGAGTTTACCAGATCGGACTCCGAATGTACACTTGTTCGGATTCAGTTTGAGCTTGTACTCCTTCAACCTGACAAACAGCTTTTGCAAGTGGTCGAGGTGTTCTTATTCCGTCTGTGATCGGGCTATCATGTCATCTACGTAGACTTCAATCTCATGATGTATCATATCATGAAACAAAGCTACCATGGCGCGTTGATAGGTTGCCCTGGCATTCTTCAGTCCAAATGGCACCACTTTATAGCAGAACGTACCCCACTGTGTAACAAAAGTAGTTTTCTCCATGTCTTCAGGTGCCATTTTGATCTGGTTGAAACCTGAAAATCCGTCCATGAAAGAAAATACCTTGTGCTGAGCTGTATTGTCAACCAAGATGTCAATGTGCGGTAGTGGAAAGTCATCTTTAGGGCTAGCCCTGTTTAAGTCTTTGTAATCCACGCACATTCTGACTTTGCCGTCCTTCTTAGGCACGGGAACAATGTTAGCAACCCATCGTGGATAGGAAGTAACAGCAAGAAATCTAGCATTGAGCTGCTTCATAACTTTTGCTTTGATCTTTTCGGACATGTCGGGCCTCATGCGGCGGACTTTTTGTTTAACTGGTGGGCAGTCTTCTCTTGTGGGTAGACGGTGTACCACAATGTCTGTATCGAGTCCCGGCATGTCTTCGTAAGACCAGGAGAAGATCTCAACATATTTATGTAACAACTGAATTAAGCGCTCTTTGACACTTGGCTCTAGGTTGGCACCCTTTCTGACTTCTTTTCTGTCTTCCTCAGTACCCAAGTTGATTGTCTCTAACAGCTCCTTATGAGGCAGAATATCCCTTTCTCCCTGTTGTAGTAGTCTAGCCAATTCTCCCGGTACCTCACAATCTTCCTCACCTTCTTATTCGACATGGTAGACCAGATCTTCAGAGTCACTGAAGGCCATAGCAGAATTGTTACCCATGGAATCCGGAATGGAAGGGTACCTGCGTTTATGAGTGTGGGTGTGTGTAAGGGATAGCCACCTTTAATTAAAATGGCATATGAAGATGAAAAATCAAACCCTTACAAATGGACCTATGTGCCTCGGGTAAGGCACAAGGTTAAAAGTGTACGAATTGTTTGAGAATTATTACAAACCAACAGAAATGTTTGAAAGATAAATTACTGCGGTATGAAAGTAATCAGAACAAAGTCTTTTGCTTCTCAGTTGCACAGTCCTCCGTCAAAAGTAGGGAAAATCCAGTCTTCCAAGTTGCTCTCCTCTTCACTATCCTCCAAAGCATTGACTCCATGATGGGTGATCTTCACTGGTGGCCCTCCAGCATGGGAGCAGCGTACAACCTTTTGAGCATAAGAAGTGAACCCCAAGCCGAATTTGTCTGATTTGTAAGGATAATCTGGAAGTTGCCCCCAGATTGTGCTTCCTCCTTCTTCAATCACAGCCTTTGCATCTTTGAGAGACGACATCCGAGGCGGAGGTCTGGTAATCATGGGTACAGAAGACACTGTCTTGGTTGCTGCAATCTCCTGAGCTACCTCTTCAAAATGCTGGAAAGGGGTTTCAATGAATTCGCCATCCAATTCTACATAGCGGAAAGAATTTAGATGGCTTATCATGTATTCCTCTTCGCCGTGAACAGTTATAATTTTCCCCTGGACAGGGTACTTGAGCATTTGATGCAGAGTAGAAGTGACAGATCCAGCATTGTGAATCCAGGGTCTTCCCAACAAGCAAGAATAGGAAGGACGGATATCCATCACATAGAATGTGGAGTTGAAGGTTTCAGTTCCCACTTTAATCGGGATGTCCACTTCCCCATGGACCGTCCTTTTAGAACCATCAAAGGCTCTGATAATTATATTGCTGGGCTTCAAGGTTAAACCTTCACAATCCAGTCAATCCAAGGCTTTCTTCGATAAGACATTTAAAGATGACCCAGTATCAACCAAAACATGAGCTAGGGTGGTTCCCCTACACTCCACCGAGACATGTAGCACGTCATTATGTTTTCTCCCTTTGGAGGTTAAGTCAACATCGGAGAATCCTAGACCATTGTCAGCTGTTAAGCTAGCTACACATTCCTGGAACTGATCCGCGGAGGTTTCCTGTGGCACGTGGGCCGTCTTCAAGAATCTGATCAGAGCTTTAGCATGAGCTTCTGAACAAAGCAGCAGGGCCAACATAGAGATCTTTGAGGGGGTTTGCCCCAATTGTTCCACAACATCATAATCGCTTTTCTTGATTATTTTCAAAATCTCTTCCATTTCTTTTTAAGAGGTCTCAGGGATGACCAATGGCTGAGCCCTCATCCTGACGGGCTTTTCTTGGATCCCGTTACCTCTATTATTAGAAGCAGCAGAGGGGACAACCACATGAGTTACAACTTCTTCAATAATTGGAGTTCTCGCAGATATGTTCACCGGTGCAGGGGTAACCTTAGGAGCAGCTGAGGGTCCAAAGATTGCCTTTGGAGGGGCAATCTCTGGAGAGAAAATTCTTCCACTGCGGGTGATTTTGCTTGTTCCAGCAATGTTTCCAATGTAGGAAGTCTCTTCATCAGAACTTTCTTCAGTTGATTCAATTTGTTTAATACCGTGGTAGTAGATCTCTCCACCATAGTTCCACGGTATTAATTTGTCGGACTTGTACGGGACAGGCCCGGGCATGGTTATCTTCAAAGGTACAGTCTTTGGAGCAGATGTAATCTTAACAGGTCTTTTAGAGACCTTGGAAAGATTGGAGGATATGGTTATTATTGAAACATCATTAATAGGAGTCGGTGTAACAGGAGTCTTTTAAAAAAGGATTTCTTGGTTATCCATTAGGAGTTGGATGCTTAACTTCAACAATGGACAGTCGGTTGGTAAGGATGAACAAAGGCAGCAATCTTCTTCACAACCTGGGAAAATCCCAGCCTTCAGCAAATTCAACTTGATTATTGGTAGCGGAGTTATCAAATCATCAACAGTAGCAACAAAAAGATCTTCTTCAACAACATGGGCATTGTGGCCATGCCTTGGCATTGGAGCATAGATTACATTCGGATTTTCAGGGGCGTCGAATTCAACTTCTTTAGCGTCTATCAAATCCTGAATCTTATTCTTCAGGGCCCAACAATGGTTGGTGTCGTGCCCCGGGCTGTCTGAATGATAAGCACACTTGGCGTTCAAATGGTAGTACGGAGAAATAGTATTCGGATTCTTCGGGGCCTCTTTCAGACTGGAAAGGTTTAACTTCAAGAGATGGGGTAGAACCTGAGCAGGAGTCACGTTTATCTAGGTGAATTTCCGTACAGGCCTTTCCACCCTTGCTTGGTTGGTTCTTGGTTGATTGTTTCTGGGCTGATCAGCTGCAGACTTCTGAATCATTACGGACCCCACCGCTGGCCGGCGCTCAACTCTTCCTTGACCTCTTTCGGAGTAGACAACTAATACTTCCTTCTTTGCTGGAAAAGTCTTTTTGATGACAGCGGAAGCAGATGCATCTTTTTTAATTTTCCCGCTTTTTATGCCGGCTTCAACTCTCTCACCAGTTAGAATCAACTCAGTGAACCCTGCAGAAGAGCTTCCTATCAGGTGATTAAAGAAAGCCCCTGACAGAGAACCCAATAACATATCTACTAGCTCCCTCTCAGATAGAGGTGGTTGTACACGTCCCGCCAAGTCTCTCCATTTCTGGGCATACTCTTTGAAACCTTCATTTGAGACCATGCCCATACTCTGTAATTGAGTACGGGTTGGTGCTAAGTCTGCATTGTATTGATACTGTTTGTAGAAGGAAGCCACTAAATCCTCCCAATTATGCACGTTAGACCTCTCTAACTGGTAGAACCAATCTAACTGCGTCCCCGACAAACTGTCTTGGAAAAAGTGGACCCACAGGTCCTTGTCAAACACCAACCCTAACTCCAGATACCCCATCGTACTTAGCAAATAGAGGTACTTTGAATTTAGGAGGGATTACAATTCCAGATACCAACCCTAACTCTTCAAAGTTCAGCCTTGGCACTCTCTGTATCTCCATAGCTGCCATACGCTCTTCCAGATTTTTGTATTTGTCATCTGCAGAAGGGTACTATTGTTCTGAGTAATCCTCTTCTTCCTCTTCTGCAACTTCAGAACCAGAAGGAACTGCAGTCTCTTTACCCTTTCTCTCTCCTTCCTCAAAGGTTGATGGAAAATCTAGGACCCTTCGGGCTTGACCTTCAAATCTTTTGCCCAAGGTAGCCACACCAGCTCTCTTCTTCTTCTTTTCTCTTTTTCCTTCTCTAACAGAGTTTTGAGCTCCTCCTGACCCTTAGCCAAGTTCATGAGTAGCTGTTGGAATTGTGAATTATGAGCTTGTAAGTCTTTGACCGTTTGTTCAATATCCATCTTACTGAAATAAACAGCAGAGAGATGAGGAAACATGGTGTGAAGACCTGTTTATGCATATGATGAATGATATGTATTCATGTAATGCTTTCAAGGATTCATAAATTCAAATTTGTTTAAAAAAAAAAGAAACACACGTCATATTAATAAGATAGAATTGTTAGTACATCAATGCCCCATGAGCAAAATAATACAAAATTCTAAGGTAAAAAGACGTTGCGCATCCTCTTTGGTGCAATGTAGGTGTTGAGAGTCTGCTCTTCGTGAAATTGACGAGTGAGTTCTAAAACCTTCTTCTCGCTGGCGTAGAATTGGGCTTCAAAAGTATCGCGTTCTCCCTTGAGCTGTATCCAACTCCTTTGCAGATCTTCGAGTGATGTTGGCATGTCAGGATGTAGGAGGGTGTATGGAACCTCTCCTTCCTTAACAGGCTCTATAATCACAGGGAGAATAGAGGGGTAAGACATCATAAGACTTTGGGCACGGGTTCGTACCCACTTGAGGTAAGGCTTAAGGGGTTTGGAATTCTTGTGTCCCAAGGTCTTATTGTCCACCTTGTTTGGCATCCTCCAAGCTCGGATGAACCTTTGTCGAAGTCCTTGATCGTCATTGTCGAAGTCAAAAACCGAGTCTAGAATCAGCATGTCATGTGGGCCATCCCTTCGGGCATACCCAAACTTTCTCAGAGCCAAGCATGGGTTGTAGGTGATGCCTCCCCTAATTCCGAGTAGAGGGACATTAGGAAATTCCCCACAACGATCAATGATGATAACATTTTCTCTGGACTGAGAACACCAATGAAAATCTGAATGTGTAAGAGTCATTAATCGTTGTGACCACCTCAAACCTTGCTCATTCTTCAAAACTGATTGGGGAAGGTGAGAAATAAACCACCTTGCCAGTAAAGGAGTACAACACATGAGAACACCTCTTTTCCTCATTGTTCGAGTGTGAAAAGAATGCAAGATATCTCCAAGCAATGTAGGCACCGGGTTATGAGCCATGAAGATTTTGACAACATTGACATCTATGAGCTGATCAGGGTTTGGGAACAAGACCACCCCATAGATGAGTGAAGAAGTGAAAAATACAAGAAGGGGGGTTAAATTGTAAAAACTGGAAATCAATTGCAATGAACACGGTATTTTTATCCTGGTTCGTTTGATCTCAAACTACTCTAGTCCACCTGTCAAGGTGATTTTGCCTCTCTCCAACGAGGTCTTAATCCACTATATTCAACTGAATATTACACTCTGCTTTAACAACTGCTAAAGCCTTCTTGATGCAAACCACAAACCGGTTTCTCAAGGAATTACTTTCTTACAAAGAATTGAAATCTAGGTGTGTGAATGTTTTCTACAAAACTGTTTATCACAACTGTGATACTACACAAATTAAGCTTAAGAGAACTAGATTGCTAAAATAATTGAGTAAGGAATTTTGGAGCTTTTAGCAAACTGAGAGTGAGGAAGATGATGAATAGATTTTAGGCGTGTAGATTGGTGTAGAGCATTAGCCAATTCAATCTTCATTGACTTGTTTATATAGCATTAGAAATAGTGTACGTTGGAGAATAATTCTGTTTTAATGCCAATAACATTCTTTCCTTATTAAGCAGATCTTGTCTGGAATGATGCCGTTGGTAATAACTCATCTTGAATGCACAGTACCGTTGCCACTTAAGCGTGTTCTGGCTTTGGTTCATTCTGACGCTGCTTAGGTGCTGATGAAGTGTTGTTGTCTTTATCAGAGTTCAGAGTGTTAAGCGCAGATTTGTTCATCAAGCTTCAGCATAACCGCAAGTTGATCTTTTGATTCTGGTATCTGATATAACATCTTCTGATGCTGATGTTGATATCCAATTTTCTGATGCTGATGAGGATGTTCTCCTGCTGATACCCATCAGAGTTTCTGTAAAACAGAATGTAATTTTTAGGTAGCAAGTAGTTCTTACATGAATCATACAATTAATATATCTTTGCATTTTGTTATCATCAAAACTTAAACTTAGGGTAGTAGATTCAAACTTTGTTCTAACAATCTCCCCCTTTTTGATGATGACAAAAACTAGATATTTTTTAATTGAAAATAAATGAAAAGTATCAGAGATAACTAAATAATAAGGAGTATCAGAATTAAGTAGGAAGTTATCAAGGATAAGGGATAAGAGATATCAGAGTTTAGATTGGAGATACTCCCCCTGAATTTATTACTTCCCTTTTTAATTCCAAGAGTTCTTCAGGATCAGATCTTTATTGATTTGAACATCAGAATATCAGAGCTTCAGATCAGAATATCAAAGCTTCGAGCTTCAGTGTATCAGAGGTGATTAACTTCTTGTACCTGTAGACTTATGCAAAAACAGAAAACATTCAAGTATATCAGAGTTAGAATGTATGAGACTTTTTGTCTCAGTAATCCATTATTGAAAAATATCATTCTTGTTCTCCCCCTTTTTGTCAGCAATCAAAAAGTGTAACTGATGTGCTAAAACGATCAGAGCAGAAAAATTTGTTTATATTAAAATTCCGAGCCAGACAAAACAGTACGGATGATATGCAAAGAAAACATTGAAAATATCATGAATGAAAAACTAAGGTTGGGGTGGGAAGCGTGTGAACAGAGTCTCCAGCATTGCCTTAATCTGATCAGCAGTCTCAGTCTGCTTGTGCATCATGCTGACTACTGTATCTATCTTGCTGTCTTGCACATCCATCCTTTCCTTCATCTTCTGATCATTTTCATCCATTCTTTGCTGCAGACGAATATCATTCAGCTTCAGCTCTTCCAGAGTCTGCCTGTCCAAGGCAGCTTGAGAAACATCAGAAGCAGGAAGCTTCTGAGAGCTTTCTGCAACATCTTCAGCTTGTCTAACCTCTTCAGCTTGAGTTGTCTGATCTTCTTTTGGCTGCACTTTTGAAGCTGGACGCTTCTCAGACCATGGCTCGCTATCCAGAAAGAGCACTTCTTCCTGTGGCAGCTGACTTTCAACTTCCTTCAGCAGCTTGCTGAAGTTCTGTTGTGCCTGCTCATAATTGGTGTCTTGCAATTTGAGGGCTTCAGCACGTACCCATATTCTGAATCGTGTCCAGAGTTGGTCTAAGGCAGCAGGATCAATCATTCCAAGACAGACTTGCTTTAGAGAAGCAATCCATTGCTGCAAACCTGTTTCAAAATTCACAATGCCAGAGCCAACATCTGGCTGTTTTGGTTTGGGAATGGCTATTTTGTGTTTGAGATCAGCAAGACGGTCAAGGATTATTAAATCGATGAAGGTCCTGCTATGGTCTTCTGTAGTTTGTTTGGGAGATGGAGTGGGAGAATCAGAAATAATAATTGGACTGTTTGGAGTTTTTGGCGTATTTGGAGGGGTAGTTTCTGGCGAGGATGGCAGTTGGGCCAGGGTTACAATTATTCCACATGGCAGCTGAATTACCAAGTGTTGTGGCTCAGAGGATTGAGGAGAATGAGGTTCAGGTGATGGAGTTTCAAAATGATGAAACTCAGGTTGTGGAGGTGATGGTTGAGGTGATGGAGGATGAATTTCTGGTTGAGGAGAGGGAGGAGGAGGAACTGCTGGTTGTGGAGAAGGAGGTGGAATTTCTGGTTGAATTTCTGGTTGTTGTGGAATTTGTGGTTCTTCTGGTATGGGTGAGAGAGGTTGTTCTGGTTGAGGAGAGTGGGCAATCTCTGGTTGAGTGTTTGGATTTGTTGAGAGGTGATCAGAAACACGTTGATCAATGTCAGACAGAACTTTGTCAAGTTCTGATGCTGTTGATGTTGTGGGTTTTGGAGTTTGGGATTTGGTACGGGGTCTCCTGAGAGTCAGTGACTCAGAAGGGTCATCTTCTGGTTCAGTTTCATCAATAGTTGGTATGGGGATTGGAAGTTCATGTGAAGCTGGGGTTGGGATTGATGTTGGAATAACAGAAGAATTTAAAACAGAAGCAGCAGATAAATTACCTCTTTTCTTAGGTGTCAGCTGGGATGGTCCTTCTGAAGTGGCCTTTCTTTTCTTCGTCTTCTTCATAGAAACTTTTGGTTGTTGTTGGTGCAGATCTTTGATATTCAGTTTGGGATCTGTACCATCATCCTTGCAAGCGTCCAAGTATCTGAGAACCACAACTGGTTTTGATTCAATCTCAGAGAATAGTGGAAAGTCGTTCAGTGGGACTCTTCTGCTGGTGATGTCAGCAAGAGGAGTAACGCTGGGCTCCTTTCTGATATTCTCTATCAGTTTCATTTTCTTCAGATTCTTGGCGTTCAGAGGCTTGCCAACAGTTGGTTCAATAGAACTTAATTCCTGAGCTTCTGTAAGGTGCTCTATCAGCCTATTCTCAGTCATAATATCTGATATTAACCTGCCAAAGGGTATCCAATCCCTCTTTGTCCTTTCTTCTTCCCTTGTCTCCTTGACGCTGGTCCTGAGGTGATTAAACAGAAGATGAGCCAAGTTGATTTTTACCTTCTGATTAATAAAATAGATCAGAAACTGCTGATCTATATTTATGTAATCAGGGGAGCTTGTTGGCTTCCTGTGATTAAAGCACCCCAGAATGATCTTCGCCCATATTCTGTCCTGATCCTTTAAGTCTCTGATCTTGCTGCTGGGAACCCCATGGGTGAAAATCTGCCTTGCAATGACAGCAACGTTAGATCATTTTTCAGCCATGTCGATACAGCGGATACCTCCACCACTGTATCCAATCAATCTTGCTATGTGATCCTCAATGATCACAATCTTCTTTCCAATTATGTAGGAGGTGACTTGATGCGTTGATGAGTACGCATGAATCCAGAACTCCTTGACCAATACTGGGAACGTTGGTCCAACCAACCTATCAAAATATTTCTCCCATCCCTGTGCCCTAACTTCTTCTGTCAAGTCAAATCCATTTTCTTTCAGACTTGAGAAGTCAACAATCAGTTCAGACATCACTTCCAAATTCTTCACTGGTGTAAGGAGTGTTCTGAGGGAACTTGATATTGTTCAGAGGAAGCCTCCTTCTGAGAACCTGCAGAAACATTGCTGGAGGTTGCCATGTTCACACTTAGGGTTTTTCTGAGAAAACTAAAAAATGGGTTTCTTTTGAGAGAGATGAACACACAAGGAAAATGCAGAAAATATTTTGTAAGATGTAAGAAACGGTAAAAGATTAATGTGAGATGTTAATGTGCTTAAATAGATTTCAAAATAATTTTTGAAAGTGTAAACGGTTTCAAGAAAGAGAAATAATTCATGATTACATTTTAAAACATGATTACTTTCATTTAATGCTTGCTAATTTTGGGGGATTTGAGAAAGATACTTGAAACGGTTACCAGACATGTGTCTCAATGCACCCAATCAGCGTTTTGCCTTCTCAGAAGCGTGCACGCGTTCTGCTTCAGAGATTTGCTGATGATTGGATGACACTTGTTTGATTTAGTGAGCAGCACGTATATCCTTGAGCTGAAACGCTCAGATCTTTAAGAATAGCATCTGATACAATCTGCATGTCTATCTTTCTGAAGAGAGATTGATCAGAAGTTCACAGTAAAACAAATACATTCTGAAGGATAATATATAGAATTAAAGCATTTTCACTCTGGGCAGATTTTCATGCTGAGATGTTTCAGAATGAAATTGAACCTATCCTCAGAAAGGGGTTTAGTGAAGATATCAGCCCATTGATGGTCTGTATCAATAAATTTTAAGTTCAAAATTCCTTTCTGAATATAGTCCCTAATGAAATGATGTTTTATTCCTATATGCTTATCCCTAGAATGTAAAATGGGATTATTACTTAAGCAAATATCAGAAGTATTGTCACAGAGTATAGGGATGTTACTCTCAAAGATCTGGAAGTCTTCAAGCTGACTTTTCATCCAGAGCATTTGTGTGCTACATCCTGCTGCTGCTATGTACTCAGCTTCTGCTGTTGATAGCGCAATTGTGGATTGCCTTTTGCTGGACCAAGAGATCAGATTTTCTCCCAGAAACTGGCAGCTTCAAGAAGTAACTTTACGTTCTACTCTGTCTCCAGCAAAGTCAGCATCGCAGTAGCCTACTAAGCTGTAATCACTAGATTTTCTATAAAATAAACCCAGATTAGTAGTACCTTTCAGATACTTGAAAATTCGCTTAACAGCTGTTAAGTGAGATTCTCTAGGATTTGATTGGAATCTAGCACAAATACATACGCTGAATAAGATATCAGGTCTTGAAGCTGTCAGATAAAGGAGAGAACCAATCATACCTCTGTAGACCTTCTGTTCTACCTTTTTGCTTACCTCTTCTCTTTCCAGAATGCACGTGGGATGCATTGGAATCTTTGATGGCTTACATTCTGAGAGGTCAAATTTCTTCAGAAGATCTCTGACATATTTGCTCTGATGAATGTAAGTTCCCTCTGGAGTTTGATTGATCTGAATTCCTAGAAAGAATTTCAGTTCCCCCATGAGGCTCATCTCAAATTCTGCCTGCATACACTTAGCAAATTTTCTTCCAAGAGAAGGATTAGTAGATCCAAAAATAATATCATCAACATAAATTTGATAGACTAAGATGTCATTCTTAACTGACTTACAGAATAAGGTAGTGTCCACCTTCCCTCTGGTGAATTCATTTTCTAACAGAAAGTTACTTAGTCTTTCATACCAAGCTTTGGGAGCTTGTTTCAGACCATATAGTGACTTCTTTAGTTTGAAAACATGTTCTGGATATTTTGTATTTTCAAAACCAGGGGGTTGGTGCACATAAACCTCTTCTTCTATATAACCATTTAAGAATGCACTCTTGACATCCAACTGATACAGAGTGATGCCTCTATTAACAGCAAATGAAATTAAGAGTCTGATAGATTCTAACCTGGCGACTGGAGCAAAGGTTTCTGTATAGTCTATCCCCTCTTGCTGACTATAACCTTGTGCTACCAGTCGTGTTTTGTTTCTGATGACTTCACCTTGTTCATTTAGCTTGTTTCTGAACACCCATCTTGTTCCAATGACGTTGAATCCTTTTGGTCTGGGAACAAGATCCCATACGTCATTTCTGGTGAATTGATTCATCTCTTCTTGCATTGCTAGAATCCAGTCGTTGTCCAGAAGTGCTTCATCAATAGAAGAAGCTTCAATCACAGACACAAGTCCCATGAGGGATTCTTCAGAGTTTCTGAAGCTTGCTCTTGTTCTGATTGGATCTTCCTTTCTCCCTAGGATAGTTTCTTCTGGGTGATCCACGCTGCTTCTGGGTAGTCTCTTCTGAGGTTGATCAGCAGCTGTTGTAGGATTGCTAGAAGGGCTCCTTTCAGATGTTGAAGGAGTGTCTGTGTTGAGAGCTTCTGATGACTTGTCTTCAAAACCTGTAAATTCAATTTCCATACCTGCAAAAACTTCATTCTGCTTTGACTTTTCAGAGTCAAGCTTATCATCAAAACAAACACTGATTGATTCTTCCACAATCTGTGTTTCTGTATTGTATACTCTGTACCCTCTTGAGCGTTCAGAGTATCCTAACATAGTACACTTCTGTGCTTTAGAGTCAAACTTGTTCAAATAATTCTTTGTATTTAACATAAAACAAGTACATCCAAATGGATGAAAATATGAAATGTTGGGCTTTCTGTTCTTCCACAATTCATATGGAGTCTTTTCCAGAATAGGTCTTATTGAGATTCTATTCTGAATGTAGCACGCTGTGTTTATTTCCTCTGCCCAGAAGATCTTAGCAACGTTTGTCTCATTGATCATGGTTCTGGCCATTTCTTGCAATGTTCTGTTCTTTCGTTCTACAACTCCATTTTGTTGGGGAGTTCTAGGACAAGAGAAATCCTGCAGAATGCCTCTGTCATTAAAGAATGACTCAAAGTCTTTGTTTTCAAACTCTCCACCATGATCACTTCTGACTTTAACGATTCTAAGATCCTTTTCATTATGAACTTGGTTACAGAAGGTAACAAACACAGAGTGTGACTCGTCCTTGTGTCTTAAGAACTTTACCCATGTCCATCTTCTATAGTCATCTACGATTACTAACCCATACTTCTTGCCACTGACTGAAGCAGTTGTAACTGGTCCAAATAAGTCAATGTGTAGAAGTTCTAATGGCTTAAAGGTAGAAACAACATTTTTAGATTTGAAAGAAGGTTTTGAAAACTTGCCTTTTTGACATGCTTCACACAGAGCATCTGAATTGAACTTCAAATTGGGAAGTCCTCTGACCAGATTGAGTTTGTTAATCTGATATATTCTTCTCATACTAACATGCCCCAATCTTCTGTGCCAGATCCACTGCTCGTTGTTAACAAACAGAAGACACTTTACATTCTGACTTTTCAGTTCAGAAAGTTTGATCTTATAGATGTTGTTTTTCCTCTTTCCATTAAACAGGATAGTCCCATCTTTCTGACTAACAACTTTACATGATTTTTGATTAAAGATTATATCATAACCGTTATCACTTAATTGACTTATGGATAACAGATTATGCATTAATCCATCTACTAGCAGAACATTATTTATGGAGGGAAGATTTCCATTACCTACAGTTCCAGAGCCGATGATCTTTCCCCTCTGATTGCCTCCAAAGCCAACGTGGCCTCCGGGCTTAAGTTCCAGGCTTTGGAACATATGCCTTCTTCCCGTCATGTGTCGCGAGCATCCAGAGTCCAGGTACCATGATTGGTGTTTCTGATTTGCTGCTAAAGATATCTACAACATGTATTATTTTATCCTTAGGTACCCAGATTTTCTTGGGTCCTGATTTTTTAGATTTACCAAAACTCTGGTTGAATTTTGGTTTCACAGAATACTTACTGCTAGTGAATTTAATATCATGTGTGTGACCATACACAAAATGTGATTTCAGAGGAGTGTGTTTAATGGTTAAATCCATGACATTCTTTGGTGTAGGAACCTTACCTTGGTATCCTATTCCCTTCCTGCCGTTTCTGCTAACTCCATAGATCATTGAAGCCATTTTGCTTCTATCTATGCTTTTAGCAAGGAACTTCTGGAAACTGTGATCATACTCCTTGATGATCTCATAAGCGCTGTTGGGAGTTTTAGAAATTGGTTCCTTCTGAGAGTTTTGTAAAACATTTTCTAATTTTGAAATTTTATTTCTCAGCTCAGAATTTTCCAATTTAAGACTCTCAGTCTTATCAGAGTCAGATTCAAGATTCCTTTTCAGGTTTCTGAATTTAACTCTAATCTGCTGGTACCTTTCCAGAATTTCGTTAAGGCTTTTAGGAAGTTCAGCCTTGGTAAAATTAACTGCAAAGTCAGGAAATACCTCTTCAGTATCTGATTCTGAGTCTGATTCAAAAGCTTCACTATCTTCTGAAATGTTGGACATGAGAGCTATGTTTGCTCTCTCATCATCTGATTCTGAGTCAGCTTCAGACGAGTCAGAGTCATCCCATGTGGCCATGAGACTTTTCTTCTTTTCTCTTCCAAACTTCTTTTTGGGCTTTTCCCTCTGAAGCTTTGGGCAGTCACTCTTGTAGTGTCCTTGCTCATTGCACTCATAGAAGATGATGTCCTTGGTGTTTGGCTTTCTGCTTCCTGAGGAGCCTTCAGATCTTCTGTATCCAGAGGAAGAATCTGTCCTTCTGTATCTGGAAGAAGACTCGTTCTGATCAGATCTTCTGGAATTCCTGAACTTCCTTTGCCTCTGCTTCCACATTTGGTTCACTCTTCTGGAGAGGAGAGAAAGTTCGTCTTCTTCTGATGAGGATCCATCAGATGTTTCTTCAACTACCTGCAAAACTTTAGACTCAGATTTTTTGTTAGATTTTTATGCTAAAGGCTTACCTTGCTTCTGAGGTTCATCAGCTTCTAGCTCTATCTCATGACTTCTGAGGGAGCTGATAAGTTCCTCCAGAGAAATTTTGTTGAGATCTTTTGCTAGCTTCAGAGTTGTAACCATTGGCCTCCACTGCTTTGGTATGCTTCTGATGATCTTTTTGACGTGATCAGCAGTAGAGTATCCTTTGTCCAGAACCTTGAGACCAGCCACCAGAATTTGGAATCTTGAGAACATTGTTTCAATGGATTCACTTTTTTCCATTTTGAATGCCTCATACTTCTGAATGAGCGCAAGAGCTTTAGTTTCTTTGACCTGAACGTTGCCCTCATGCGTCATTCTGAGTGAGTCAAACATGTTCTTGCTGTGTCTCTGTTAGAGATCTTTTCATATTCAGCATAAGAGATGGCGCTGAGAAGGATGGTTCTGGCCTTGTGGTGATTTTTGAAGTCACGCTTTTGTTGTTCAGACATTGCTTTCCTATCAATCTTCTGACCGCTTGCATTCACAGGGTGCGTGTATCCATCTGTCACCATGTCCCACAGATCAGCATCATGTGCCAGAAAGAAGCTTTCAATTCTGTCTTTCCAGTAATCAAAATTTTCTCCATCAAAGACTGGAGGTTTGCCGCTGAATCTGTCTCTGTCTTCATTGTTGTCATTGCTGATGTGTTGATGAGTTCCTGCCATTGTGTTTTTCTTACGCTGGATCTTGTACTGACACGGTTAAGTGTTTTAGCTCAGAACCAGGCGCTCTGATGCCAATTGAAGAAGTGAAAAAGACAAGAAGGGGGGTTGAATTGTAAAAACTGGAAATCAATTGCAATGAACACGATATTTTTATCCTGGTTCGTTTAATCTCAAACTACTCCAGTCCACCCGTCAAGGTGATTTCTCCTCTCTCCAACGAGGTCTTAATCCACTATATTCAACTGAATATTACAATCTGCTTTAACAACTTCTAAAGCCTTCTTGATGCAAACCACAAACCGGTTTCTCAAGGAGTTACTTTCTTACAAAGAATTGAAATCTAGGTGTGTGAATGTTTTCTACAAAACTGTTTATCACAACTGTGATACTACACAAATTAAGCTTAAGAGAACTAGATTGCTAAAATAATTGAGTAAGGAATTTTGGAGCTTTTAGCAAACTGAGAGTGAGGAAGATGATGAATAGCTTTTAGGCGTGTAGATTGGTGTAGAGCATTAGCCAATTCAATCTTCATTGACTTGTTTATATAGCATTGGAAATAGTGTACGTTGGAGAATAATTCTGTTTCAATGCCAATAACATTCTTTCCTTATTAAGCAGATCTTGTCTGGAATGATGCCGTTGGTAATAACTCATCTTGAATGCACAGTACCGTTGCCACTTAAGCGTGTTCTGGCTTTGGCGCATTCTGACGCTGCTTAGGTGCTGATGAACTGTTGTTGTCTTTATCATAGTTCAGAGTGTTAAGCGCATATTTGTTCATCAAGCTTCAGCATAACCACAAGTTGATCTTCTGATTCTGGTATCTGATATAACATCTTCTGATGCTGATGTTGATATCCAATTTTCTGATGCTGATGAGGATGTTCTCCTGCTATACCCATCAGAGTTTCTGTAAAACAGAATGTAATTTTTAGGTAGCAAGTAGTTCTTACATGAATCATACAATTAATATATCTTTGCATTTTGTTATCATCAAAACTTAAACTTAGGGTAGTAGATTCAAACTTTGTTCTAACAATCTCCCCCTTTTTGATGATGACAAAAACTAGATATTTTTTAATTGAAAATAAACGAAAAGTATCAGAGATAACTAAATAATAAGGAGTATCAGAATTAAGTAGGAAGTTATCAAGGATAAGGGATAAGAGATATCATAGTTTAGATTGGAGATACTCCCCCTGAATTTATTACTTCCCTTTTTAATTCCAAGAGTTCTTCAGGATCAGATCTTTATTGATTTGAACATCAGAATATCAGAGCTTCAGATCAGAATATCAGAGCTTCGAGCTTCAGTGTATCAGAGGTGATTAACTTCTTGTACCTGTAGAATTATGAAAAAACAGAAAACATTCAAGTATATCAGAGTTAGAATGCATGATACTTTTTGTCTCAGTAATCCGTTATTGAAAAATATCATTCTTGTTCTCCCCCTTTTTGTCAGCAATCAAAAAGTGTAAGTGATGTGCTAAAACGATCAGAGCAGAAAAACTTGTTTATATTAAAATTCAGAGCCAGACAAAACAGTACGGATGATATGCAAAGAAAACATTGAAAATATCATGAATGAAAAACTAAGGTTTGGGTGGGAAGCGTGTGAACAGAGTCTCCAGCATTGCCTTAATCTGATCAGCAGTCTCAGTCTGCTTGTGCACCATGCTGACTACTGTATCTATCTTGTTGTCTTGCACATCCATCCTTTACTTCATCTTCTGATCATTTTCATCCATTCTTTGCTGCAGACGAATATCATTCAGCTTCAGCTCTTCCAGAGTCTGCCTCTCCAAGGCAGCTTGAGAAACATCAGAAGCAGGAAGCTTCTGAGAGCTTTCTGCAACATCTTCAGCTTGTCTAACCTCTTCAGCTTGAGTTGTCTGATCTTCTTCTGGCTGCACTTTCGAAGCTGGACGCTTCTCAGACCATGGCTCGCTATCCAGAAAGAGCACTTCTTCCTGTGGCAGCTGACTTTCAACTTCCTTCAGCAGCTTGCTGAAGTTCTGTTGTGCCTGCTCATAATTGGTGTCTTGCAATTTGAGGGCTTCAGCACGTACCCATATTCTGAATCGTGTCCAGAGTTGGTCTGAGGCAGCAGGATCAATCATTCTAGGACAGACTTGCTTTAGAGAAGCAATCCATTACTGCAAACCTGTTTCAAAATTCACAATGCCAGAGCCAACATCTGGCTGTTTTGGTTTGGGAATGGCTATTTTGTGTTTGAGATCAGCAAGACGGTCAAGGATTGTTAAATCGATGAAGGTCCTGCTATGGTATTATGTAGTTTGTTTGGGAGATGGAGTGGGAGAATCAGAAATAATAATTGGACTGTTTGGAGTTTTTGGAGTATTTGGAGGGGTAGTTTCTGGCGAGGATGGCAGTTGGGCCAGGGTTAGAGTTGTTCCACATGGCAGTTGAATTGCCAAGGGTTGTGGCTCAGAGGATTGAGGAGAATGAGGTTCAGGTGATGGAGTTTCAAAATGATGAAACTCAGGTTGTGGAGGTGATGGTTGAGGTGATGGAGGATGAATTTCTGGTTGAGGAGAGGGAGGAGGAGGGACTGCTGGTTGTGGAGAAGGAGGTGGAATTTCTGGTTGAATTTCTGGTTGTTGTGGAATTTGTGGTTCTTCTGGTATGGGTGAGAGAGGTTGTTCTGGTTGAGGAGAGTGGGCAATCTCTGGTTGAGTGTTTGGATTTGTTGAGAGGTGATCAGAAACACGTTGATCAATGTCAGACAGAACTTTGTCAAGTTCTGATGCTGTTGATGTTGTGGGTTTTGGTACGGGGTCTCCTGAGAGTCAGTGACTCAGAAGGGTCATCTTCTGGTTCGGTTTCATCAATAGTTGGTATGGGGATTGGAAGTTCATGTGAAGCTGGGGTTGGGATTGATGTTGGAATAGCAGAAGAATTTAAAACAGAAGAAGCAGATAAATTACTTCTTTTCTTAGGTGTCTGCTGGGATGGTCCTTCTGAAGTGGCCTTTCTTTTCTTCGTCTTCTTCATAGAAAATTCTGGTTGCTGTTGGTTCAGATCTTTGATATTCAGTTTGGGATATGTACCATCATCCTTGTAAGCGTCCAAGTTTCTGAGAACCACAACTGGTTTTGATTCAATCTCAGAGAATAGTGGAAAGTCGTTCAGTGGGACTCTTCTGCTGGTGATGTCAGCAAGAGGAGTAACGCTGGGCTCCTTTCTGATATTCTCTATCAGTTTCATTTTCTTCAGATTCTTGGCGTTCAGAGGCTTGCCAACAGTTGGTTCAATAGAACTTAATTCCTGAGCTTCTGTAAGGTGCTCTATCAGCCTATTCTCAGTCAGAATATCTGATATTAACCTGCCAAAGGGTATCCAATCCCTCTTTGTCCTTTCTTCTTCCCTTGTCTCCTTGACGCTGGTCCTGAGGTGATTAAACAGAAGATGAGCCAAGTTGATTTTTACCTTCTGATTAATAAAATATATCAGAAACTGTTGATCTATATTTATGTAATCAGGGGAGCTTGTTGGCTTCCTGTGATTAAAGCACCCCAGAATGATCTTCGCCCATATTCTGTCCTGATCCTTTAAGTCTCTGATCTTGCTGCTGGGAACCCCATGGGTGAAAATCTGCCTTGCAATGACAGCAACGTCAGAGCATCTTTCAGCCATGTTGATACAGCGGATACCTCCACCACAGTATCCAATCAATCTTGCTATGTGATCCTCAATGATCACAATCTTCTTTCCAATTATGTAGGAGGTGACTTGATGCATTGATGAGTACGCATGAATCCAGAACTCCTTGACCAAGACTGGGAACGTTGGTCCAACCAACCTATCAAAATATTTCTCCCATCCCTGTGCCCTAACTTCTTCTGTCAAGTCAAATCCATTTTCTTTCAGACTTGAGAAGTCAATAATCAGTTCAGATAGGACTTCCAAATTCTTCACTAGTGTAAGGAGTGTTATGAAGGGAACTTGATATTGTTCAGAAGAAGCCTCCTTCTGAGAACCTGCAGAAACATTGTTGTAGGTTTCCATGTTCACACTTAGGGTTTTTCTGACAAAACTGAAAAATGGGTTTCTTTTGAGAGAGATGAACACACAAGGAAAATGAAGAAAATATTTTGTAAGATGTAAGAAATGGTAAAAGATTAATGTGAGATGTTAATGTGCTTAAATAGATTTCAAAATAATTTTTGAAAGTGTAAACGGTTTCAAGAAAGAGAAATAATTCATGATTACGTTTTAAAACATGATTACTTTCATTTAATGCTTGCTAATTTTGGGGGATTTGAGAAAGATACTTGAAACGGTTACCAGACATGTGTCTCAATGCACCCAATCAGCGTTTTGCCTTCTCAGAAGCGTGCACACGTTCTGCTTCAGAGATTTGCTGATGATTGGATGACACTTGTTTGATTTAGTGAGCAGCACGTCTATCCTTGAGCTGAAACGCTCAGATCTTTAAGAATAGCATCTGATACAATCTGCATGTCTATCTTTCTGAAGAGAGATTGATCAGAAGTTCACAGTAAAACAAATACATTCTGAAGGATAATATATAGAATTAAAGCATTTTCACTCTGGGCAGATTTTCATGCTGAGATGTTTCAGAATGAAATTGAACCTATCTTCAGAAAGGGGTTTAGTGAAGATATCAGCCCATTGATGGTCTGTATCAATAAATTTTAAGTTCAAAATTCCTTTCTGAATATAGTCCCTAATGAAATGATGTTTTATTTCTATATGCTTAGCCCTAGAATGTAAAATGGGATTCTTACTTAAGCAAATAACAGAAGTATTGTCACAGAGTATAGGGATGTTACTCTCAAAGATCTGGAAGTCTTCAAGCTGACTTTTCATCCAAAGCATTTGTGTGCTACATCCTGCTGCTGCTATGTACTCAGCTTCTGCTGTTGATAGCGCAATTGTGGATTGCCTTTTGCTGGACTAAGAGATCAGATTTTCTCCCAGAAACTGGCAGCTTCAAGAAGTACCTTTACGTTCTACTCTGTCTCCAGCAAAGTCAGCATCACAGTAGCCTACTAAGCTATAATCACTAGATTTTCTATAAAATAAACCCAGATTAGTAGTACCTTTCAGATACTTGAAAATTCGCTTAACAACTGTTAAGTGAGATTCTCTAGGATCTGATTGGAATCTAGCACAAATACATACGCTGAATAAGATATCAGGTCTTGAAGCTGTCAGATAAAGGAGAGAACCAATCATACCTCTGTAGACCTTCTGTTCTACCTTTTTGCTTACCTCTTCTCTTTCCAGAATGCACGTGGGATGCATTGGAATCTTTGATGGCTTACATTCTGAGAGGTCAAATTTCTTCAGAAGATCTCTGACATATTTTCTCTGATGAATGTAAGTTCCCTCTGGAGTTTGATTGATCTGAATTCCTAGAATGAATTTCAGTTCCCCCATGAGGCTCATCTCAAATTCTGCCTGCATACACTTAGCAAATTTTTTTCCAAGAGAAGGATTAGTAGATCCAAAAATAATATCATCAACATAAATTTGACAGACTAAGATGTCATTCTTAACTGACTTACAGAATAAGGTAGTGTCCACCTTCCCTCTGGTGAATTCATTTTCTAACAGAAAGTTACTTAGTCTTTCATACCAAGCTCTGGGAGCTTGTTTCAGACGATATAGTGACTTCTTTAGTTTGAAAACATGTTCTGGATGTTTTGTATTTTCAAAACTAGGGGGTTGGTGCACATAAACCTCTTCTTCTATATAACCATTTAAGAATGCACTCTTAACATCCATCTGATACAGAGTGATGCCTCTATTAACAGCAAATGAAATTAAGAGTCTGATAGATTCTAACCTGGCGACTGGAGCAAAGGTTTCTGTTAGTCTATCCCCTCTTGCTGACTATAACCTTGTGCTACCAGTCGTGTTTTGTTTCTGATGACTTCACCATGTTCATTTAGCTTGTTTCTGAACACCCATCTTGTTCCAATGACGTTGAATCCTTTTGGTCTGGGAACAAGATCCCATACGTCATTTCTGGTGAATTGATTCAGCTCTTCTTGCATTGCTAGAATCCAGTCGTTGTCCAGAAGTGCTTCATCAATAGAAGAAGGTTCAATCACATACACAAGTCCCATGAGGGATTCTTCAGAGTTTCTGAAGCTTGCTCTTGTTCTGATTGGATCTTCCTTTCTTCCTAGGATAGTTTCTTCTGGGTGATCCACGCTGCTTCTGGGTAGTCTCTTCTGAGGTTGATCAGCAACTGTTGTAGGATTGCTAGCAGGGCTCCTTTCAGATGTTGAAGGAGTGTCTGTGTTGAGAGCTTCTGATGACTTGTCTTCAGAACCTGTAAATTCAATTTCCATACCTGCAAAAACTTCTTTCTGCTTTGACTTTTCAGAGTCAAGCTTATCATCAAAACGAACACTGATTGATTCTTCCACAATCTGTGTTTCTGTATTGTATACTCTGTACCCTCTTGAGCGTTCAGAGTATCCAAACATAATACACTTCTGTGCTTTAGAGTCAAACTTGTTCAAATAATTCTTTGTATTTAACATAAAACAAGTACATCCAAATGGATGAAAATATGAAATGTTGGGCTTTCTGTTCTTCCACAATTCATATGGAGTCTTTTCCAGAATAGGTCTTATTGAGATTCTATTCTGAATGTAGCACGCTGTGTTTATTGCCTCTGCCCAGAAGATCTTAGCAACGTTTGTCTCATTGATCATGGTTCTGGCCATTTCCTGCAATGTTCTGTTCTTTCATTCTACAACTCCATTTTGTTGGGGAGTTCTAGGACAAGAGAAATCATGCAGAATGCCTTTGTCATTAAAGAATGACTCAAAGTCTTTGTTTTCAAACTCTCCACCATGATCACTTCTGACTTTAACGATTCTAAGATCCTTTTCATTCTGAACTTGGTTACAGAAGGTAACAAACACAGAGTGTGACTCGTCCTTGTGTCTTAAGAACTTTACCCATGTCCATCTGTTATAGTCATCTACGATTACTAACCCATACTTCTTGCCACTGACTGAAGCAGTTGTAATTGGTCCAAATAAGTCAATGTGCAGAAGTTCTAATGGCTTAGAGGTAGAAACAACATTTTTAGATTTGAAAGAAGGTTTTGAAAACTTGCCTTTCTGACATGCTTCACACAGAGCATCTGAATTGAACTTCAAATTGGGAAGTCCTCTGACCAGATTGAGTTTGTTAATCTGATATATTCTTCTCATACTAACATGTCCCAATCTTCTGTGCCAGGTCCACTGCTCGTTGTTAACAGACAGAAGACACTTTACATTCTGACTTTTCAGTTCAGAAAGTTTGATCTTATAGATGTTGTTTTTCCTCTTTCCATTAAACAGGATAGTCCCATCTTTCTGACTAACAACTTTACATGATTTTTGGTTAAAGATTATATCATAACCGTTATCACTTAATTGACTTATGGATAACAGATTATGCATTAATCCATCTACTAGCAGAACATTATTTATGGAGGGAAGATTTCCATTACCTACAGTTCCAGAGCCGATGATCTTTCCCCTCTGATTGCCTCCAAAGCCAACGTGGCCTCCAGGCTTAAGTTCCAGTCTTTGGAACATATGCCTTCTTCCCGTCATGTGTCGCGAGCAGCCAGAGTCCAGGTACCATGACTGGTGTTTCTGATTTGCTGCTAAAGATATCTGCAACATGTATTATTTTATCCTTAGGTACCCAGATTTTCTTGGGTCCTGATTTGTTAGATTTACCAAAACTCTGGTTGAATTTTGGTTTCACAGAATACTTACTGCTAGTGTATTTAATATCATGTGTGTGACCATACACAAAATGTGATTTCAGAGGAGTGTGTTTAATGGTTAAATCCATGACATTCTTTGGTGTAGGAACCTTACCTTGGTATCCTATTCCCTTCCTGCCGTTTCTGCTAACTCCATAGATCATTGAAGCCATTTTGCTTATATCTATGCTTTTAGCAAGGAACTTCTGGAAACTGTGATCATACTCCTTGATGATCTCATCAGCGCTGTTGGGAGTTTCAGAAATTGGTTCCTTCTGAGAGTTTTGTAAAACATTTTCTAATTTTGAAATTTGATTTCTCAGCTCAGAATTTTCCAATTTAAGACTCTCAGTCTTATCAGAGTCAGATTCAAGATTCCTTTTCAGGTTTCTGAATTTAACTCTAATCTGCTGGTACCTTTCCAGAATTTCGTTAAGGCTTTCAGAAAGTTCAGCCTTGGTAAAATTAACTGCAAAGTCAGGAAATACCTCTTCAGTATCTGATTCTGAGTCTGATTCAGAAGCTTCACTATCTTCTGAAATGTTGGCCATGAGAGCTATGTTTGCTCTCTCATCATCTGATTCTGAGTCAGCTTCAGACGAGTCAGAGTCATCCCATGTGGCCATGAGACTTTTCTTCTTTTCTCTTCCAAACTTCTTTTTGGGCTTTTCCCTCTGAAGCTTTGGGCAGTCACTCTTGTAGTGTCCTTGCTCATTGCACTCATAGCAGATGATGTCCTTGGTGTTTGGCTTTCTTCTTCCTGAGGAGCCTTCAGATCTTCTGTATCCAGAGGAAGAATCTGTCCTTCTGTATCTGGAAGAAGACTTGTTCTGATCAGATCTTCTGGGATTCCTGAACTTCCTTTGCCTCTGCTTCCACAGTTGGTTCACTCTTCTGGAGAGGAGAGAAAGTTCGTCTTCTTCTGATGAGGATCCATCAGATGTTTCTTCAACTGCCTGCAAAACTTTAGACTCAGATTTTTTGTTAGATTTTAATGCTAAAGGCTTACCTTGCTTCTGAGGTTCATCAGCTTCTAGCTCTATCTCATGACTTCTGAGGGAGCTGATAAGTTCCTCCAGAGAAATTTTGTTGAGATCTTTTGCTAGCTTCAGAGCTGTAACCATTGGCCTCCACTACTTTGGTAAGCTTCTGATGATCTTTTTGACGTGATCAGCAGTAGAGTATCCTTTGTCCAGAACCTTGAGACCAGCCACCAGAATTTGGAATCTTGAGAACATTGTTTCAATGGATTCACTTTCTTCCATTTTGAATGCCTCATACTTCTGAATGAGCACAAGAGCTTTAGTTTCTTTGACCTGAACGTTGCCCTCATGCGTCATTCTGAGTGATTCAAACATGTTCTTTGCTGTGTCTCTGTTAGAGATCTTTTCATATTCAGCATAAGAGATGGCGCTGAGAAGGATGGTTCTGGCCTTGTGGTTATTTTTGAAGTCACGCTTTTGTTGGTCAAACATTGCTTTCCTATCAATCTTCTGACCGCTTGCATTCACAGGGTGCGTGTATCCATCTGTCATCATGTCCCACAGATCAGCATCATGTGCCAGAAAGAAGCTTTCAATTCTGTCTTTCCAGTAATCAAAATTTTCTCCATCAAAGACTGGAGGTTTGCCGCTGAATCTGTCTCTGTCTTCATTGTTGTCATTGCTGATGTGTTGATGAGTTCCTGCCATTGTGTTTTTCTGACGCTGGATCTTGTACTGACACGGTTAAGTGTTTTAGCTCATAACCAGGCGCTCTGATGCCAATTGAAGAAGTGAAAAACACAAGAAGGGGGGTTGAATTGTAAAAACTGGAAATCAATTGCAATGAACACGGTATTTTTATCCTGGTTCGTTTGATCTCAAACTACTCCAATCCACCCGTCAAGGTGATTTCTCCTCTCTCCAACGAGGTCTTAATCCACTATATTCAACTGAATATTACAATCTGCTTTAACAACTGCTAAAGCCTTCTTGATGCAAACCACAAACCGGTTTCTCAAGGAATTACTTTCTTACAAAGAATTGAAATCTAGGTGTGTGAATGTTTTCTACAAAACTGTTTATCACAACTGTGATACTACACAAATTAAGCTTAAGAGAACTAGATTGCTAAAATAATTGTATAAGGAATTTTGGAGCTTTTAGCAAACTGAGAGTGAGGAAGATGATGAATAGCTTTTAGGCGTGTAGATTGGTGTAGAGCATTAGCCAATTCAATCTTCATTGACTTGTTTATATAGCATTGGAAATAGTGTACGTTGGAGAATAATTATGTTTCAATGCCAATAACATTCTTTCCTTATTAAGCAGATCTTGTCTGGAATGATGCCGTTGGTAATAACTCATCTTGAATGCACAGTACCGTTGCCACTTAAGCGTGTTCTGGCTTTGGCTCATTCTGATGCTGCTTAGGTGCTGATGAACTGTTGTTGTCTTTATCAGAGTTCAGAGTGTTAATCGCAAATTTGTTCATCAAGCTTCAGCATAACCGCAAGTTGATCTTCTGATTCTGGTATCTGATATAACATCTTCTGATGCTGATGTTGATATCCAATTTTCTGATGCTGATGAGGATGTTCTCCTGCTGATACCCATCAGAGTTTCTGTAAAACAGAATGTAATTTTTAGGTAGCAAGTAGTTCTTACATGAATCATACAATTAATATATCTTTGCATTTTGTTATCATCAAAACTTAAACTTAGGGTAGTAGATTCAAACTTTGTTCTAACAATGAGAAGTGCTACAATCTCCTCAAAAGCTTGCAGGTCCAGAGAATTCCAGCATTCTTGAGCTTTCTCAAACAGGAACTTTGCCAAGAAACCCTTGACACCACTTCTGGTTTCCCAATGACCTGTGACATCTGATGGTTGCAAGTGCAAGGATTGAGCAACATCTTCAGACTTTGGATCTCTTTCCGTACCGTTAAAAGGTAGTTGATGGAGAATAGGAATCCTCAAGAGTTGAGAAAATTCCTCCAAAGTAGGCACCAGTTGGTAATCAGGAAATGTGAAGCAGTGGTGTAGGGGGTCAAAGAACTGGAAGAGAGCTTTCACCATGTCTTCCACTGTGTTGGAGTTGACCAAGTTGAGAAGTCAACCATGTCTCTCAGTGAATGGAGAATACTATGGAATCTTGGAAGCAAGCTCCTTGAGTTGTGGAGGAATTCTCACAAGATTGACCTGAATAGTTTTCCTGCGAATTGGATCCATAACCTACAAAATAGGAACAAAGATGAAAATCCAAAATCCTTGAGATGGTTAGTGGATGCATATGATGCTTCATGATGTTCATGATGTTATGCACAAGTATATATGTACAAGAAAATCACACAAGTTCCTAGTTTAGGCTTGCATGGGGTTTCATAGGTAAGTACCCTCTTGAAGTTTAGTTGGATCAACCTGTCCTATAAATAGTAACTGGGTTCTAAGGAGCTCAATATCAATTGATTGTTTTCCGTATTCATTGTTTCAGTTTAGCCACTTTACTGGCGACCAAAATATTCCAAGAAAACAACCCTCAATGAGTGTAGTATTGAGTATCTACCTACTTCGGACTGCACCAAAGCCGGTCATCTCACTACATCCTAAAAGGCCAAGTTGGTAAAGTAAAGGTTCTAAAAGTCCATTAGTGCTTCATGGCATCACTCAATGGCCCTGTATTCTCTTTGATTGACTCAACAGCTACCGGTACCCACAAATATGTCGCACTAATATAGCTATTGCTTAGACCATGTCGGTATACCCCACACAGTTTCCACAATGTATTACTATTTACCTATGAATGTTTCCCCAAATCCGGGTAGAGGATTCAAACCCAAACAATAGAACCAAAGTGTAAAGCAAACAAGTCAAGCAAGATAAGCATGTAAAGGTGATCTAAACCTTAAGGTAACCCCACTTTTCTTATTATCCCCAGCAGAGTCACCAGTTCTGAGATACGGTGGGAGAACTGACTTTAGGGTTTGCGTTTGTGTTCACAAATGTTTTGGTTTAGCAAGAGTCGCAATCGACTTTTATTTTATCCAAAAGGAAAGGTCAAAAAGCACAGGAAAGACCTTTGAGATGTTTTCTTGAGTTCGGGGGGTAGATTATGAAAAAGGAAGGTGCTAGAACCCTTTTCATCCATGGTTTTCCATGGGCTCTTAGTTACTTGTTTAGATCACTTGCTTTGCTTTTCCAATTGTTTGAAATGGTGCTTTGTGTGGTTTTGAAAGTATTTTGAAAAGATGCCATCGTTTTGGAAATCTTTGTAATGATTCTCGTTCGTAAGAATGTATACAAAGATGTTTGTCTTTTGAAAAATGTTTCAATGTTTGAAAGTTGTTTGGAAATGTTTTGAAATTGTGTGTGTGTTTTTGAAAATAGCAAGGATGGTTTGCAAATTGATAAGGTAACTAGAAGCTTATCTACCTACTCAAAAGTCTTTCCTACATATTTTTATTCCTTTGACATTGTTGTTTTACCATTGTATTTGGTAAACAACCCTATCTTTGGATGTTAAACGGGACGGGCGTGGGTCATCGTATGACCATGATAGCAATGGTGCCGAGTATCTTAGCAAGTTTTTAGGGACTAAGATCATTTTTTTTAGGAAACCTTTTGATAGAGTCATCGAGGGACTATGATCTTTTGTTTTGATTGATTTTGTTTTGCCAAGATACATAGCATGCATACCATGACCATGTTTTAAGGCAACAAAGTGGATGAAACCCTAGGGGTGCTTGTGTGCATTGTGTTGTCATTTTTCATGCATTTTTGTCTTGGATTAGGTCATCCTATTTGTTTGATTTTGGATTTTTGATCTTTGCATACAAAACCCTAGTTTAATATCATGGTATATGAAAGCAATAAAATGCGTAAAGTAAATCTAGACTATTACAACAATATTATGGGAAGGGGGATACAAGTTTGAATAGGGGATATTTGCACAAAATAAAACCCTAATTTACTATTACAACCAAATTGAATTTATACAACAATAAATAAGTAAACAAGTATTTAAATATACAATAAATTGTAAATATGCAAAAATGTTTTTGTATTAATTTTATGTATGAGAAAATAAATTTATTTATGTCTTAAAAATAAGAAAATAAAATGATTATTTTTGAAAGGGTGAAAACCCTAATTTTGTTTAAAAGAAATATTGTTTTTCTAATTATTTATTTGTTCATTTTTGTTTTAAGAAAAATAATAACAATATATACAAAATGTTAAAAAATTGAATATTGCATGAAAATATTATTTTAAATGTATAAATAATAAAAATAAAAATGTAAGATATTTTAATATTATTTATAAATTTATTTAAGAAAATAAAAGTATATTAACCTAATAACTTATTTTTATGCTAAAAAATAAATAAAAAATAAAATAAAAATGCAAAAATCAAGAAAATATTTTTTGTGATTTTAAATGTTCAGAAAAAATAAATAAAAGTAACAAATATGAAATATGCAAGAAAATATAAAAAATAAAAGAAAATAGTCAGGGGGGTGCAAAAAGTAAAAGGGGGGTGCAAAAAGAAACAGGCCCAAAGCGCCAAGCCCATAACACATTTCATCCCTGTCCTTGCTCCTTCGTCCCAAAAACATATAACATGAAAAATGTTGCTCATGATCACACGATTCCAATGATGTAAAGAACATGACCTAACTCTAAAAGACCAAAGAGAATTTTAATGGCTCTAATTTATGACCTAGTTTTTTCAGCAACTTCAACTATTAAATACTCCTAACTCAGTCAATATAAATGGAAGCTATGCATATGTACAACTCAAGCACATTAAGGACTACATTTTTGCTTCACAAACCTAAGCTTAATGATGCCTAAATAGAGAGATAGAAACTTGACAAATACCTTGTTCAGTTGAGTTTGGATATGGCAATGTGGGCACTTTAAGTGAGGCCTGAAGTACTTGTGAGCTTGCTTGAAGTTCCCTCAACCTTTCCCAATGCTCAGCTGACCTTGAAGTTGCTTGAAACTCCCTGTAGAAGTCAACCTGCAAACTCAGAAAATGGAAATGGTGAAGCTCGAAACAGGGGTTACAGTTGCTTGACAAGGGCCTGGACAGTTTAGGTGTGATGTATGGAATGTGTTTGAAGTGATTCTAAGCAAAACGCACGAGGCAAAATGGAAATGGCTTGTAATTTGCAGAGGTTGTCCTTTTTGGGCAGGAACTTGGTGTTTTTGTGTTTTAGGGTATTTGAGAGGTTGGCAATTCATGTATTCTGCTTGTTACAATGATCTGAACTTGTTTGAAATGATACAAAGACTTGTTTTTATCAGATGGAAGAGTTATGTTGACTTTTGCAATCTTACTTGCTTTTGAAGAAAAGTTGGAAGTGACAATGCCAAAGGTTGTACTTGCTAGCTCATGGGATGTAGAGGGTTGGTACACTTTTCCTGATGTTCATGGATCTTGTTTGCAACCAAAGGCCAGGTTCAATGCTCAAGATAAACAAAATTGCAAAAAGCATGCTTTATCAAAGTAGCATTGTAACCTTTATGCCATAAATGGAATAATTCAAAGTACAATGCTCCAAAGATAAAAAATAAAGTCATTTTCCACTGAATTAGCATTCAATTTTGTAGTTTAGAAAGGATTAGGACCTGTAATGCAAGTACAAGCATAATTCAAACTGATTTGCAACTTGAACCATTGTGAAAAATGCCTTGGACAAAAGTGATAATTTGCCATTTTCGATTCTTAGATTCTCCCTAACCATAAATGATTTTGGAGAGTTAATTGACATTTTGGAAAGCTTGTAACATGCTATACAATCCATCTTTGAAATGCATTTTGAGATTCCTCTTGGAACTAGGTGAAAATTTGCCATGAAGTTAGGTCAAAAATATGCCTAAACTAGGGCAAAATTTCACTAAGTTAAAAAGTTTATGGACCCCTATTCACAAAATCATAACTTGAGATCCAAGCAGATTTTGGGAAAACTTTGTGAATCAAAGTTGTAGATTTTTTGGATAACTAAAACTTTCATGTTGGAAGTTTTCTTTGAATCTAATTGCATCATGGAGAAAAAGTTGGGAAAAAATAAGAAATTTTCATAACTTAGAAAAATTCTAAGTTATGAAAAATTTCAAACTTAAACCCTAATTTACAAAATTAAGTTTCTTGGTGAACAAGTTTCATGTTTTGACACATCTTGATGAAATATGACCATTGGCACTTGATTTTGACTGGAAAATTCATTTGTCAATCCAATGCACTTGAGATCTTTTGAACCTTGTGATTAGGTCAAGATGGTGCAATTGACTCCTTGAAATCATGCTTGAACCCAATTTGCCATTGGCTAGATAAAAAAATCAGAAATTGCCCTTCTACAGTCAAAACCCTAAAAATGACCATTTTGCCCTTTTGATGATCTGATCAAGTTTCTTGAGGAGTTATGGTCCAAACTTGATCAAATGGTTCATATGAGTCTATAATGTTGATGTGGATAAAAAATTATGAGGTTTGACTGTAAATTGGCCATGGTTGACTTTTCCCCAATATAGTTGATTTTTAGGTCAACTGTCCAATTGACTGGTCAAAAATGTGGTTCAAGGCTTGAAACATGGTATGAACAATCTTAGAGGTCCAACATGAAGTATGAAAGTCACATGAGGCATTGGAAGTCCAAAAATCCCTGTGCAAACTCAAACCCTAATTTCAGGTCACTAGTGCAAGGAGATGTCTTGAGCTGAGCAAACCCTAATTTGGTCTTGAGTCCAAGAAGTCTTGTGAGGAGAATCTTTTTAAAATGAGAGGACAAAATTTTGGGTACAACAAGGAGATACTGAAAATCATACGGAAAAGTGGCTATAATGTTATGGAACAATTGGGGCAGACCCCTTCAAAAATTTCAATGTTGGCTTTATTGTTGTGTTCTGAAGCCCATGCTAAGGCTTTGGTAAAGTTCCTCAAATCTTCTCATGTGCCACAAGAGACCTCTGCCGACAAATTCGAGAACTTTGTTGCTAGTCTGACTGCTGACAATGGACTTGGTTTATCTGATGTTGATTTAACGTCTAAAGGAAGAAAGCATAATGATGCCCTGCATGTCTATATTGAGTGCATGGGCACTACCCTGGCTCATGTTCTAGTTGATACGGGTTCGTCGCTAAATGTTTTACCCAAGGGTGCTTTAGACAGATTGGACTATGAAGGACTGAATTTGAAGCCCAGTAATATTGTGGTGAGGGCTTTTGATGGTTCTAAGAGAATGGTATAAAGGGAGGTGGACATTCCTATTAAAGTCGGTTCCCAAACTTTTGGCTTCACTTTCTATGTGATGGACAATCGCTCGTCTTACTCTTTTTTGTTGGGACGCCCTTGGATTCATGGGGTCGACGCTGTCACTTCCACATTGCATCAGATGTTAAAGTATTCGTTCAATGGAAAGATTGTTATATTCCATGGAGAAAAATAGTATATGGTGAGCCATCTAAACTCTTTCCGATATGTCGAGATGGACGGCGAGTTCTTCGAGACCCCCTGCCAGAATTTTGAAGAGGTTCCTCAGACAACTGATGTTACCAAAGCTGATATCGTTATTCCAAAGATTACTAGACCTCCACTGAAGATGGCTTCTCTAAAAGATGCTAGGGCTGTAATCGAAGAAGGTTGGTCCACTATATGGGGCCAACTACCTGACATCCCCTATAAGTCTGACAAATTTGGTTTGGGTTTCACTTCAGGAACTCAAAAAGTCGTTCGTCGTGCTCGCACCAGAGGACCGCCACTATGCATCAACAACTATGGAGTCAATGCAGTAGTAGACGCTGATGGTGACTGTGACTTGGACAATTGGATCTTACCTACTACCAACAGTGGACTCAACAGTTGGACGTCTAGAGACTTTGTTCCCATTACTTTCATCCAGGAGTAATTGTCTTTTTGTTTTTTTGCAATATGTAATATTTTGAACAATTAAAACTCTAAAGACTTGTGTCTTATCCGAGGCACAATGGTTTATTTGTGAGGGTTATCATTTCACTTTCATATGTCATAAATAAATCATTGGACATTTTGCATACAAATTTTATGCTCTTTGTCTTTCTTTTCTGCTTTTACTTTATCAAAATAGCTATTCTCTCTTACACACACACATATATCAAACTGCAGATCCACATCCACTCTGGATCCCATTAATAACGGTTATGCCACCGGCAATTATGAATTTGAAAATACGATCTACCAAGCCGAGGAAGAAGGTGAGGAAGGTTGTGAAGTACCAGGAGAACTTGCTAGACTGTTACAACAGGAGGAAAGAGCAATACAGCCTCATGAAGAGCCAGTCGAGACAATAAATTTGTGTACTAAAGAGGATAAAAAGGAAGTCAAGATAGGTTCCAACTTGGAGCATAGTGTCAAAGAACAGTTAATCTAGATGTTACATAACTACATTGAGATCGTTGCCTGGTCATACGAAGACATGCCAGGGCTGGACACTGATATTGTGGTTCATCGTCTACCAACAAAAGAAGACTGTCCTCCAGTGAAGCAAAAGGTTCGTCGTATGCGTCCTGAGATGTCAGAAAAGATCAAGGCTGAAGTTATGAAAAAGTTTAACACCGAGTTCTTAGCTGTTACTTCTTATTCACAATGGGTTGCAAACGTGGTACCAGTACTAAAAAAGGACGACAAGGTGCACATGTGTGTGGATTACAGAGATTTGAATAGGGCGATCCCCAAGGATGACTTTCCGCTTCCCCACATTGATGTTCTGGTTGACAACACTGCACAACATAAGATATTATCCTTCATGGACGATTTCTCCATGTATAATCAGATTAAAATGGCACCCGAAGATATGGAGAAAATAACTTTCGTCACACAATGGGGCACCTTCTGCTACAAAGTTTTGCCATTTGGGTTGAAGAACGCTGGGGAAACCTATCAACATGCTATGGTAACCTTGTTTCACGATATGATCCATCACGAGATAGAGGTCTACGTCGATGATATGATAGCCAGGTATCAAACTGAAGAAGAGCATTTGAATCACTTGCAAAAACTATTCGAAAGACTAAGAAAGTACAAGTTACCACTGAATCCGAAAAAGTGCACCTTTGGAGAAAGATCTGGTAAGCTTATAGGTTTCATTGTCAGCGGTGAAGGTATCAAAGTAGATCCTGTGAAGGTTAGAGCCATTCAAGAAATGCCACCCCCCGCACCGAAAAGGAGGTTAGGGGATTCTTAGGATGTCTAAACTACATTTGCAGATTCATTTCCCACCTAACCGCTACTTGTGAGCCAATCTTCAAGTTACTAAAGAAAAATCAAGTAGTGAAGTGGAATGACAACTGCCAGACTTCCTTTAACAGAATCAAGGAGTATCTTCAAGAACCTCCCATTTTGATGCCTCCGGTTGAAGGAAGACCCCTGATCATGTACTTAACAGTATTAGAAAATTCAATGGGTGTATGTGCTGGGGCAACATGACAGGTCTGGTTGAAAAGAGCATGTAATATACTACCTGAGCAAAAAATTTACCGATTGATAAATCAGATATTCACTGCTCGAGAAAACTTGCTGCGCTCTGGCACGAGCTGCTCACCGGCTAAGACAATATATGTTGACTCACACCACTTTATTGATTTCTAAGATGGACCCTATCAAGTACATCTTCGAGAAGCCCGCTCTCTCAGGACAGATAGCTAGAGGGAAAATGATTCTAACTGAATACGATATTCAATACACTACCCAAAAAGTAATAAAAGGAAGTGTACTAGCTGATCATTTGGCTCATTAGGCTGTGGATAACTATCAATCCATGAATTTTGAGTTCCCGGACGAGAACATCATGTTAGTGACTGATTGTGAAGAACCTGGACTGGATGAAGGACCTAAAAAAGGTTCCTGATGGACTATTTTTTTTGACGGAGCTTCTGATGCACTTCGCAATGGCATTGATGCTGCAATTATATCTCCCGAAGGCTGTCATACTCCTTTCACATCCAGGCTATGTTTCAACTGTACCAACAACATGGCTGAATATGAAGCATGCATTATGGGTCTCAAAGCTGCTATCGATATGAGAATCAAATTCTTGAGTGTATTTGGAGACTCAGCCTTGGTAATCAGTCAATTTAAAGGAGAATGGGACATGAAGCATCCTAATCTCATCCCTTACCGTGAGCATGTTTTGACACTAATTCCACACTTTGAAGAAGTTACCATTGAGCATTTTCCACGAGAAGAAAATCACTCAGCAGACGCGCTAGCTACTATGTCATCCAAGTTAAATGTCTGACGTGATAATGGAGCTCCTCAGATTACTATTGAGAGATTGGACGAACCAACATACTGTTATGAGGTTGATACTGAAGAAGTAGTGGGAAAACCTTGGTTCCATGAAGTGAAAAGATACCTCGAAGCCCAAGAGTATCCAGAGGTAGCGTCTGTCAATGACAAGAAGTTCCTAAGAAGATTCTATGCCAAGTTTTCCTCAGTAATGGAATCCTCTACAAGCACAACCACGATTCTACTTTGCTTCGGTGTGTAGATAAAAGTGAAGTAGGGAAGATTATGGAAGATATGCACAAAGGTACCTTCGGCACCCATTCTAGTGGGCACACAATGGCTAATAAGATTTTGAGGGCAGGGTACTACTGGTCCACTATGGAAGTAGACTGTTATCAGCATTCCCAAACTTGTCACAAGTGCCAGATCTATGCTGATAAAGTACATGCGCCTCCAGTTCCCTTGAACGTCTTGAGTGCTCCATGGCCTTTCATAATATGAGGCATTGATATGATCATAGAGATTAGTCATGCCGCTTCTAATGAGCACCACTTCATCCTAGTTGCCATTGATTACTTCACAAAGTGGGTCGAGGCAGCCTCATTTGCTTCTGTTACCAAGAAAACCGTGGCCCAATTCATCAGACATAACCTTATTTGTTGGTATGGTATTCCAGAAAGAATCATCACAAATAACGCTACCAATCTCAATAATACTATAATCACCGAGCTCTGCACACAATTCAAGATTCAGCATCATAACTCTTCTGCTTACCGGCCGAAGATGAATGGCGCTGTAGAGGCTGCCAATAAAAATATCAAGAAGATCATACAGAAGATGACAGGTGACATACAAATACTGGCACAAGATGTTACCATTCGCTCTGCATGGTTACCATACCTCAATACGCACGTCAACATGGGCATCTCCTTTCTCTCTGGTATATGGCATGGAAGTTGTCCTATCCATCGAAGTCCAGATCCCTTCCTTTAGAATCATGAAGGATGCGGGTTTCAATAAAGACGAATGGGTTCAAACTCGAATTGACCAATTGAACCTCATTTACGAGAAAAGGCTAGCAGTTGTTTGTCATGGTCAGATGTACCGGAAACGTATGATCAAAGCTTTTAACAAAAAGGTCAGACGTCAGGAATATAAAGTTGTTGATCTAGTAATCAAGCGCATTATCCTATCACAAGGTGATCCCAGGGGAAAATGGACTCCCATATACGAAGGACCATTTGTGGTCAAGAACATATTTTATGGTGGAGCCATGATATTAACCACTATGGACGGTGATGACCTTCCGCGTCTTGTAAACGCGAACATAGTTAAAAGATACTACGCATAAACAGAGATCCGCTTGGTTGACTGGCCTAGGAAAAAATAAGGGCACCCTGGGGAACCAAAAGGGTTCGGGCAGAAGTTAGGGATATATATATATATAAAAAAATCTGTACACCCGGCAAGCCAAAAACCTGAAAAGGCGGCTTGGGCAAAAAAGGGTATCCCGGTGGACTAAAAACCCGAAAGGGCGGTCCAGGCAAAATTTATGGATTAAAGGCGTATAATTATGTCACGTTGGATCAACTTACAGATAGACTTCAATATCAAGTGTCAAATTCAAATGGTACTAATCAATCCAATCAGCTTCGGTCAAGAAGCAAAGTGATGAGACGCTCAAAGATATAAAGACAATAGCAGAATGGGAACCCAATGGGATCATTTTCACATAGCTTTTTTTCTTTGTATACTACTTTGTATAGTTTTCATTCTTACGACGACACTCTCTTATTAGGATGTTTGTCTCCTTGTACAAACACGCCTGTTATAGGCAGACTCCTTCAAATTAATACAAAAGTTATCTCTTTGAAAGTGCATAAACTATTTGTTTTTATTTTTCTATTTTGTTTTGCAAAATACGTCCATTGATTATTTTTAACATATGCATTTGAATATAATCACTGTTTAAAACAAGGCTTCATAAAAATCCTCAAGCAGTTTACAGAGTTTTCTTTCCCTAATATAGTTTATTTCTCTAGCCACAAAAATCCATTTCCCAACAATTCAACTTCAACAAATAATGAAGAATCACATCCCCAACAGCAGTCAGGGATTTAGTTTCCCTCAATTAAATGACGATACAAAGAATGACTGATCCGTTCATATATTGCATTCATACATCATTTTACAAACATCATAACATATGCATACCCCAAATACATATAACACAATCTCATTTATTTTGAGAACATCATTACGCAATGTGTGTCATGCATCATGACATTGCATACAACTATTTCTTTACCTTTTCAGGAAAGTTTGCAAACAGACAAATGTCATCATCAACTTTCAACAAGTTCCAGATTAATTCCTAAAACAAGACAGGGCAACTATCTGAAGTAACAACTCATCAATCACTTTGAAGCCTAGAATCTGACCAGATAGCAGTTTACAACACTGTGAAGCCTGGACTCAAGCAGATAGAAGTTAACATCATTGCTGAAGCCCGAAATCCGACCAGATAATAGTCAATCTACAATTCAAAACACTATAAAGCCTGGAATTCGACCAGATAATAGTTTACAACACTGGGAAGCCTGCACCTGACCAGATAGCAGTTAACATCATTGTTGAAGCCTGGAATCCGACCGGATAACAATCAATCTACAATTTAAGACACTGTGAAGCCTGGAATCCGACCAGATAACATTATAAGTTACTGCGAAGTCTAGAATCTGACCAGTTAGCAGTTTACTCTATCAAATCACTATGAAGTCTGGAATCTGACCAAATAACAATATAAGTTGCTGTGAAGCCTATAATCCGACCAGATAGCAGTTTACAACACTGTGAAACCTGGAATTCGACCAGATAGCAGTTTACAACACTATGAAGCCTGGACCCGACCATATGACAATATAATCTACAAATCACTGAAGCCTGGACCCGACCAAATAACAGTTAACCTCGAATTCAAGTTGAAGCCTGGACCCGACCAGATAACAACTTAATTTCTTCAAATCATTGAAGCCTGGACCTAACCAGATAATAGTTCAAGTCACTAAAGCCTGGATTTTGACAAGATAACAATTCAAGTCACTGAAGCCTGGATTTCGACCAAATAACAGTTTAAGTTACTACGAAGCCTGAAGGTCGACCAAATAACAGTTAATTTCATATTCCCCAGTAGGTCGCTATGGAGCCTGAAATACGACCAGATAACAATAAACTTTTATTATCCTCAGCAAGTTACTATGAAGCCTGGATTTCGACCAGATAACAGCTAAGTCCCATCTCTCCAGTCAAGAGATAACTCCCCAGTAGAGTAGTGGACAACTAAAGCCCCTATACTCTATTACCCAAGTAGAAACCAACATACCCCAGCGGAGTCCTCCTCAAACAACAGGATTAGGAATCCCCGCAAAGAGACCTCTTATGAAGTCAGCATCACTTATGGATGGAATCTATAAGCCTATCTATGACGACCCTACATCACTCTCCAAATGGCATCTATAATCCTATTCCCAATGTAATCAACCAACCTACTATCGAGTGAAAATTTCTGGGCACTCTAGTGTTCAATCATCTTCCACCTTCAAGTCACGAATGACAGACTCACCAATCTAACTCTTTAGGTTTAAGAAGATTGAACAGGTTCAGTTGTTGTACCCCAAAATTAACCCTCTCATTTCTCAAGATATTTCCTACAAATATCTTCAATGCCTCAATTTGCGCAAGTGTCGACTAGGTCAAACCATCTCCTCAACACTGATATTAGGGTTTGAGTTTGTACAAAGGAAATCGGATTTCTAATGTTCATATAACTTTCATGGACCGTTATAAACCCTCAGGATTACTTCTGTCAAGTTTCAAGTCTTGGATCACAATTTTCCAAGAAAGTCATTCAATATTATCAAAAGGGGAAAAATGGACAAAATTAGGGTTTTAACTGAAAATGACCGAACTGTGATTTTTTATCTAATACCTGACTTTTTGGTGAGAAGCATGACCTCAAGGATCCGAGCGCATAATTTTGACCTAATCGCATATTTCAATTCATCTCCTGAGGTCAGTGTATTGATAGACAAATTCGGTCAACTGGTGGAAAAAGTCAATTGTACACTAAAAAGTCAAACTTTGACTTTTTGACCAAAATTAAGTCCCAAAAATCACATTTTATCAAGGCATCCAAAATATGGAATTTGATCATCAAAAATCAAGAGAGAGTAAAAAATCCAACTTTTGGAAGACTTGGAAATTTTTCTAAGTATCTTCTATACTTGTTAATTTCATTTTCTTCATGACATCTTTTCACTACAAATCCAAATAATTCAAGATGTTACAAATAATTCAAGTTATTACAAGGTGCAATTTTTGCAAGATTACAAATTCTAAATTTTGTCTTGTTTGAACTTTTTCCTTTGACTCAAAACCTTGCCACAATGCTTTGTCTTTGATACAATCTGCATAAATTGGTCCATAAAACAAACTTGTATCATGCTACAAGTGTTGCTCATTACAAGCTCAAAACCATGTTTAGAAGACTACATGTTGTCCTGAGCAAAACAACCATGCTATGCTATCTCTAAACACTGCCACAACACTCCAAAACTGTTGCGAAACAGCTCTGCTTTGCTGCTCTAAACCCAGTCCAAGCCTGCATTATCTCAGCCCCATATTTGCACTAAATTGGCACATAAAAGTTGCATCAAAAAAGGCTATGAAGACAACATACCCAAACAGTTCAAATTGTTATTTATTTCCTTCCTAAATCTCAACCAAACTTCCTCTATAAATAGATTGTTTTCACAACAAACAAAGTGGGGGGACATTGGAGAGAGGGAGAATAGAGAGTTTTTGAGCAAAAAAACAGTATTCTTTGTAATCTTTGCTCATTAAAAAAACAACTCTACTTTCATTCAAAACAGAAATCCTCAATCCATTATTTCACCTTACAAACTCTCCAATAAACCAAACACCTTATCACATAGAGGTTGTTCAAACACAAGAACATTTTTTGTAGTGCCATTATCTTCACCCTCCAAACACAAAAACAGTATTGTACAACTTGACTGAGTTAGTGTGATTCAACAGTTTGGGACAACTTCCTAGAGATTCTTTGGAGCCATCACAACTGCTGGAAAAGTATTCAGACTTAAAACACCAAGTGCAGTCCCAAGGTAAGTCTTCTTTACTTTGAGCTTTTCATTTTTCACACATGAGTCATTTTCGAAGATAAAAATGTAATAATCATTTCCCCTTTGAGCTAACCATTTACTTGTTGTTTATGTTTATCAATTACGTACTGTAAGCTGACCTAAATAGACAATAAAACAATATTTAAGGCAAAAAACTGTAGCATGAGCCGACACATACCCACTTGGGTCGACTCATTCTGGTTAAAAAACAGGGTATGAGTCGACACATAGCCTTATGTATCGACTCATACTGTTATCCAGGCCCCAAAATAGAAAGGTGAAATGTGCATGAGTCGACATAAAACGCGTATGTGTTGACACAAACAGGTGCATGAGTCGACACATCCCAATATGCATCGACTCATACAGAGTTGGTTTAGTTTGGTAGGAGAAAGGAAAGCTATGTGTCGATTCATAGCAGCATGTGTCGACACATAGCATTTCAAAATGCATTTTTTCTTTATTTTACACTATTTTTACATTTTTTTCATTATTATTCGATATGGTTGTAATACTTAAGTTTCTACTTCATCCCCATTTGTAAATTGTACCCCCACTCCCCTAATGATGTAATAGCTTAGGATTTTAATTTCCGCAATTTACCGCTTTAATATAAATTATTAGTAATTAGGGTGTGTATGGCAAGATAAATCAACTATTAGATAACCCTAATTTCAAAGACAAAAATGCATAAAATCAAACACACTACTCACACATGCACCTCTAGGGTAATCTTCGCTTGTTGCCTCGGAAAATAGTCACGTCCCTCGAATATGGGCGTTTTAGCAAAGACCCTCGATGAAAAAAGATTGTACTCCCTCGATGTCCCTTGATGTTGCCTTTGGTAAACGATCTAGTCCCTTACGAAAATTTCTAAAACGTCTTATAAGTTGCTTTCTATGATTATACGTTTGACCCGCGTTCGTCCCTTCAGTCTAATGATGGGGCTTCTTACCAATCAATGGTAAAATAGCAACATCTAAAGGGGGAGGAAAAGAACAAAGACCTTTTGAGTAGGTAGCACGCTCGTAGTTGTTTGCTCACAAATCAAAACCATTTTTCACACTTACACTTTCAAAAACACCTTAAAAAAACAAATATCTCTTGAACTATTTTCAAAACCAATGCTTTGTATACATTCTTATAGAGACGAGAATCATTACAAAGTTTGCCGAAACAAAGGCGTTTTCCAAAATACTTTCAAAAACCCACCACGAACACATTTCAAACAAAGCATTTTTTAAAGTGATCTAGCAAGCAAATAAGAGCCCGTAGATAACTATGGATGAAAAGGGTGCTAACACCTTCCCTTTTCATAATCTACCCGCCGAACTCAAGAAAATATCTCAAAAGGTCTTTCCTGTTCTTCTCACCCTTTCCAGAAAAGCCGGTGGCGAATCTTGCTATCCGCAACATATGCGATCAACCACAAAAAAACCCGATTCAGTTCTCCCTCTGTATGATAGTTACGCAAAGAAAGATGGTCCACCTGATATGCTCATCCAGGGTATTGTGTTCAACTACTCAAATGATCTGCAAAGTTATGGTCAGAGATTCATCCGCGCTTGGGGCATGGTTAAGAAGACTGATAGTAAGACTTTGGGGCGCAAGAACTCCATCCCTTTGGAACATTACCTCAAATGGGTGCGAGCTCGAGGCCAATGTCTTATGATGCCATACAATTCCATCTTACCGGTAATCTTGGAACCTATTATTCAAGGGGACGAGTCTCGCATTATTTTCCATCCTGATATGCCAACAAACTTCTAAGAGTTGAAAATGTCTTAGATCCAGCTCAAGGAAGAACGAGATACCTTTGAGACTCAATTCTATGCCAGTGAGAAGAAAATGTTCGAATTGACAAAGCAGCTTCACGAAAATGTTCTTTTAATGTTTATTTCTATATAAACTTTTATTTCCTTGAAACTTACTAATAAAGAGTTTTGTTTTCTGTTTTGGTTTAAAAGAGCTTAAATCCTATAAGGTCCTTGAAAACATTGCATAAGCATATCATACATATCATCACATAAACAGGTTTCAAGGCAGATTTCTTATCTCTTCGCTGTTTATTTCAGCAAGAAGAAATGGCACTCGAACAAAACGTCAAGGATCTTCAGGAAAAAAATGCTCAGTTCCAGCAAATGTTCTTGGCTCTAGCTAAAGGGAAAGAGGATTTGAAGGCTCTCATCTTGAAAGACAAGAATAAGAAGACTAAGAAGCAGGCTGTTGTCTTGAACCTAGGGAGAAGATTCAGAGGACCTGCTAAGCGATATCTAGAATTTGCTACTCCATCTAAAGATGGAGGCACTCAAGATGAAGATAACAAGAAGACCAAGGAAGAAGACAACAATTCGGGGTCTGAGGAAGATGAAGTTGACTACTCTGAGGAGTAGTATCCTCCTGCTGATGACAAATACAAGCAGTTGGAGGATTGTCTCAATGCCATGGAAATTTAGAGGGTACCTAGTCTGGATTTTGAAGAGTAAGGGTTGGTTTCAGGGGTGGTCATCACGCAGAAGTTCAAAGTTCTCACATTTTCTAAATATGACAAGGTTTCATGTCCTAAGCTACATCTGAGGTCTTATGTCAGGAAGATCCAACCTCACACAGCTGAAAAAAATTTATGGGTGCACTTCTTCCAGGAAATTATGTCAGGGACACAATTAGAGTGGTTCTATCAGCTGGAGGGAACCAACATCCGCAACTGGGAGGATCTGGCTGCTGCTTTCTACAGGCAGTACCAATACAATGCTGACCTCATTCCAACCCGTACATAACTTCAAAGTATGTCTATGGGTTCTAGTGAAGGCTTTAAAGATTATGCCCAGAAGTGGAGGGATCTTGCAGGAAGAGTCCAGCCTCCTCTGTCTGATATGGAGCTAGTATATATGTTATGGGGCACTCTGTCTGGTCCAATTTTCAACCACTTGATTGGAAGCTCTTCAGTTGGGTTAACCGAGTTAATATTGATAGGTGAAAAAGTATAAGCTGGTATCAAGAGTGGTAAGATTCAAAGAGATGCATCTTCAAGTATAGTGAAGTAACCCTTCACTTGGAAGAAAGAGGTCAGTGTTGCTTATGGTCAGAGGAATCAAGGTAAAATTGAATGTCGTCCAACGGTAGGAGCTGTGATGATTTCCAACCCTGCATCGACTCAACAACAAAATGATCAGCGTGGGAAGGATGCACCTAGAAGATAATTCACCAGACTCAACATGCCTCTTTATCTCAGGTTTTTCCATATTTGGTGAAATCTAACCTGGTCACTCTGAGGGATCCTCCTCAAAATCCAAACGTTACATCTCCCTATTATGATCCAAATGCTCGGTGTGCTTATCACTCCAACAGTCCAAGGCATGATACAAATGATTGTTGGGCTCTGAAGAATAAAGTGCAAGATCTTATTAATGCAAAGAAATTGAATTTGGCCCTCCTAAGACCCCTAATGTAATAATTGCACCGATGCCCAAGCATGACCCGGGAGTCCGTGCTATTGATGCTGTTTCCATCATAGAAGATGCTGACAGTAACTGCAACCTGGACAATTGGATCTTCCCAACTATCAACAGTGGACTCAACAATTGGAGGGCCAATGACTTTGTTCCCATTAATTTCATCCAGGAGTAAGTGTCCTTTTGTTTTTTTGGATATGTAATATTTTAACAATTTAAACTCTAAAGCCTTGTGTCTTACCCGAGGCACAATGGTTTATTTGTAAGGGCTATCACTTCATTTTCATATGTCATTAATAAATCATTGGATGTTTTGCATACAAATTTTACACTCTCTATCCTTTCTTTTACTTTTACTTTATCAAAATAGTTATGCTCTCTTACACACACCCATATATCAAACTACAGATCCACATACACTCTGGATCCCATTGATAATGGTTCTGCTATTGCCAATTATGACCTTGAAAATCTGATCTACCAAGCCGAGGACGAAGGTGAGGAAGATTTTGAAGTACCAGAAGAACTTGCTAGAATATTACAACAGGAGGAAAGAGCAATACAACCTCATGAAGAGCCAGTTGAGACGGTAAAATTGGGTACTGAAGAGGATAAAAAGGAAGTCAAGGTAGGTGCCAACTTGTAGCATAGTGTCAAAGAGAGGTTAATTCAGATGCTACGTGACTGTGTTGAGATCTTCGCTTGGTCGTACGAAGAGATGTCGGGGCTGGATACTGATATTGTGGTTCATCGTCTGCCAACTAAGGAAGACTGCCTTCCAGTGAAGCAAAAGGTTCGTCGTATGCGTCCAAAGATGTCAGAAAAGATCAAGGGCGAAGTTATGAAATAGTTCAACACAGGGTTCTTAGATGTTACTTCTTATCCATAATGGGTTTCTAATGTTGTTTCCGTACCTAAGAAGGACGATTAAGTACATATGTTTTTGGATTACAGAGACTTGAATAGGGCAATCCCCAAGGATGACTTTCCTCTTCCCCATATTGATGTTCTGGTTGACAACACTGCACAACATAATATATTCTCCTTCATGGACGGTTTCTCCGGGTATAATCAGATCAAAATGGAACCTTAAGATATGGAGAAAACAACCTTCGTCACACAATGGGGCACTTTTTGCTACAAAGTTATGCCATTTGGCTTGAAGAACGCCGAAACCACTCATCAACATGCTATGGTAGCTTTGTTCCATGATATGATCCATCACGAGATAAAGGTCTATGTTGACGACATGATCGCCAGGTCTCAAACTGAAGAAGAGCACTTGGATCACTTGCAAAAGTTGTTTGAAAGACTAAATAATTATAAGTTGAGACTGAACCCGAACAAGTGCACCTTTGGAGTAAGATCTGGTAAGCTCCTAGGTTTCGTTGTCAGCGGAAAAGGAATTGAAGTAGACCCTGCAAAGGTTAAATCTATAGAAGAAATGACATCTCCCCACACTGAGAAGGAGGTTAGAGGATTCTTGGGACGTTTAAACTACATTGCCAGGTCCATTTCCTATCTGACCACTACTTGTGAGCCAATCTTTAAACTACTGAAGAAAGATCAAGTGGTGAAGTGGAATGATGATTTCCAGACAACCTTTGACAGAATCAAGGAGTACCTACAAGAACCTCCAATATTGATGCCTCCAGTTGAAGGAGGACCTCTGATCATGTATTTAACAGTGTTAGATAATTCAATGGGGTGTGTGTTGGGGCAGCATGACGAGTCTGGTCGAAAAGAGCATGCAATATACTACTTTAGCAAAAAGTTTACCGACTGTGAAACAAGGTACTCACTGCTCGAGAAAACTTTTTGTGCTTTGGCATGGGCTGCTCGCCGACTAAGACAGTATATGTTGACTCACACTACCTTATTGATATCTAAAATGGATCCTATCAAGTACATATTTGAGAAGCCCGCTCTCTCCGGAAGAATAGCAAGATGGAAAATGGTCCTGACCGAATATGAAATTCAATACACTACCCAGAAAGTAATCAAAGGAAGTGTACTAGCTGATCATTTGGCTCACCAGGAATTGGACGACTACCAATCCATGAATTTTGAGTTCCCGGACGAGAACATCATGTTAGTGACTGATTATGAAGAACCTAGACCGAATGAAGGACCTGAAAAAGGATCCCAATAGACTATGGTTTTTGACATAGCTTCCAACACACTTGGAAATGGCATTTGTGTTTTGATTATCTCTCTCAAAGGTTGTCATACACCATTCACTGCCAGGTTATATTTCAAATGTACTAACAATATGGGTGAATATGATGCATGCATTATGGGTCTCAAAGCTTCTATCGACTTGAGAATCAAATTCTTGAGTGCATTTGGAGACTCGGCCCTGGTAATCAATCAAATCAAAGGAGAATGGGACACGAAGCACCCTAATCTTATCCCTTATCGAGAGCATGTGTTGACACTGATTCCACACTTTGAAGAAGTTACCTTTGAGCATTTTCCACGAGAGGAAAATCAACTAGTGGATGCACTAGCTACTATGTCATCCATATTTAAAGTCAAATGGGATAATGAAGCTCCTCAGATCACTATTGAGATATTGGACGAACCATCATACTGGTATGAGGTTGATACTGAATAAGTAGTGGACAAACCTTGGTTCCACGAAGTGAAAAGATACCTCGAAGCCCAAGAGTATCCTGAAGGAGCTTCCGTCAATGATAAGAAGTTCCTAAGAAGGTTCTCTGCCAAGTTTTTCCTCAGTAACAGAATCCCCTACAAGCAACCACGATTCTACTTTGCTTCTATGTGTAGGCAAGAGTGAAGTAGAGAAGATTATGGCAGATATGCACGAAGGTACCTTTGGCACCCTTTCTAGTGGGCACATAATGGCTAAGAAGATTCTGAGGGCGGGGTACTACTGGTCCACTATGGAAGAAAACTATTATCAGCATTCCCGAACTTGTCATAAGTGTCAGATCTATGATGATAAAGTACATGTGCCTTCAGTTCCCTTGAACGTCTTGACTTCTCCCTGGCCATTCGTAATGTGGGGAATTGATATGATTGGAGAGATTAGACATACTGCTTCCAATGCGCACCGCTTCAACCTTGTTTCCATTTATTACTTCACAAAGTGGGTCGAGGCAACCTCATTTGCTTCTGTTGCCAAGAACGTCGTGGCCCGGTTCAATGGGCATAATCTTATTTGTCGGTATGGTATTCCATAAAGAATCATTACGGATAATGGTACCAATATCAATAATACTATGATCACCGAGCTCTGCATGCAATTCAAGATTCAGCATCTCAACTCTTCTCCTTACCGGCCGAAGATGAATGATGTTGTAGAGGCTTCCAATAAAAACATCAAGAAGATCATACAGAAGATGATAATGACATATAAAGATTGGCACGAGATGTTATCATTCGCTCTTCATGGTTACCGTATCTTAATATGCACATCAACAAGAGAAACTCCTTTCTCTCTAGTATACAGTATGGAAGCCGTGTTACCCATTGAAATCCAGATCCCTTCCTTGAGAACCATGAACGGTGCAGGTTTGAATGAAGATGAATGGCTTCAGACTCGACTTGACCAATTGAACCTGATTGATGAGAAGAGGCTCGCGACTATTTGGCATTGTCAGATGTACCAGAAACGTATGATCAGAGCTTTTAACAAGAAGGTCAAACGTCAGGTATATCAAGTTGGTGACCTATTAATCAAGCGCATTATCCGGCTACAAGGTGATCCTATGGGCAAATGGACTCCCACATACGAAGGACCATTTATGATCAAGAACATATTTTCTGGTGGAGCCATGATCTTAACCACTATGGACGGTGAAGACCTTCCGCACCCTGTAAACACATACATAGTTAAAAGATACTATGCATGAACGAATATCCGCTAGGTTGACTGGCCTAGGAAAAAATAAGGGCATCCTGGAGAACCAAAAGGGTTCAGACAAAAATTAGGGATATATATAAATAAATATGTACACCCGGCAAGCCGAAAACCTGAAAAGGAGGCTTGGGCAAAAAAGGGTATCCAGAAGGACTGAAAACCCGAAAGGAAGGTCCAAGAAAAAATAGGGATTAAAAGCATACTACTTTGTCCCATTGGATCACCTTACAGCCAAACTTCGGTATCAAGTGTCAAGTTCAAATGGTACTAATAAATCCAGTCAGCTACGACCAAGCAGCAAAGTGATAAGACGCTCAAACATATAAAGGCAATAGCAGAATAGGAACCCAATGGGATCATTTCACATAGCTTCTTTTCTTTGTATACTAATTTATATAATTTTCATTCTTACAACGAAGTTCTCTTATTAGGATGTCTATCTCCTTGTACAAAAACGTCTGTTATAGGCAGACTTCTTCAGAATAATACAAAAGCTATCTCTTTGAAAGCACAAAACTATTTGTTTTTAATTTTCTGTTTTGTTTTGCAAAAACGTCTAGTGATTATTTTTAACATATGCATTTGAATATGATCACCATTTACAAATACACACATAAAATACAGAAAGATAATTAGCAATGGCTTTAAGAAATGGGACAATGTCTAAAAAGCCATATGCAAATCCCCATAAATACATCCCACAATAGATACAGAGACAAAGATGTCCTCCTACAAAGTCACTTCCATATCCTCAACATACAACCTAATGATGTCAGAAGTTCTGAAATCCCCTACAGAGCAAGAGTCTCCAATCATCTCCCCAACATCTTGAAGAATTCTTCAACATGGTTCATAAACTTCTTGGGTTCCCCAACAGGGCTTCATAAAAATCCCCAAGCAGTTTACATAGTTTTCTTTCCCCAGTAGAGTTTATTTCTCTAGCCACAGAAATCCATCTCCCAGCAATTCAACTTCAACAAACAACGAAGAATCACATTCTTCATCCCCATCAGCATTCTGGGATTTATTTTCCCTCAATTCAGCGACACTACAAAGAAAAACTGATATGTTCACACATTACATTCAGACACCATTCTATAAACGTCATAGCATATGCATACAAAAACGCATATAGCACAATCTCATATATTTTGAGAACATCATTACCCAATTCATTTCATGCATTATGACATTACATACAACTAATTATTTACCCTTTTTAAGAAAGATCAAAAAACCAATATCATCAACAATTTTCAATAGTCCCATATTAATAACAGAACCAGACAGGGCAATTATCTGAAGTAAAATGTCATCAACTAATGTGAAGCCTGGACTCGACCAGATAACAATTAAACATAAAATACAATTTACTATGAAGCCTGGAATCCGACCAGATAGCAGTTTACAATTATTGTGAAACCTGGAGACTGACCGGATAGAAACTAAATTTCTCCAAACACTGAATCCTGGAATCCGACCAGATAGTAGTTTACAACACTGTGAAGCCTGGACCTGACCAGATAGCAGTCAATATCATTTCTGAAGCCCGGAATTCGACCGGGTAATAGTTAAACCTCCTCAATTACTGCGAGGCTTGGAGTACAACCAGATACAAATTTAATCTATCAAATCATTTCAAAACCTAGAATCTGACCAGATAGCAATTAACATCATTGCGGAATCCCGGAGTCCGACTGGATAACAGTAAACCTACAATTCAAGACACTATGAAGCCTGAATCCTAACAAATAACAATATAAGTTTCTACGAAGCTTGGAGTCTGACCAGATAGCAGTTTACTCAGTTAATTACTAGGAAGCCTGGATCTGGCCAGTTGATAGTATAATCTACAACACTGTGAAACCTAGAACCGACTAGATAACAATATACCTCAAATTCAAGTTGAAGCCTGGATCTGACCAGATGACAGTATAATCTACAACATTGTGAAACCTGGAACCGACCAGATAATAATATACCTCAAATTCAAGTTGAAGCCTGGATCCAACAAGATAATAACTTAGTTTCTTCAAATCACTGAAGCCTGGACCCGACCAGATAACAGTTCAAATCACTGAAGCATGGACTCGACCAGATAATAGTTCAAGTCATTAAAGCTTGGATCCAACCAGATAATAGTTCAAGTCACTGAAGCCTGGATCCAACCAGATAATAGTTCAAGTCACTGAAGCCTGGACCCACCATATAACATTTTGAGTTACTGCAAAGCCTGGATTTCGACCAGATAGCGGTTAACTATACTTCTCCCCAGTATAGAGATAACTCTTTATTAGAGTAATGGACAACTAAAAGCTCTTAGGCTTTTTTCCCCATAGAGTTTCGTTAGGCAAAGAGCGAAATCAACATTCCCCAGCAGATTCTTCCTCAAATAACAAGAACAAGAATCCCCAGAAAGAGATCTCTTGCAAAGTCAGCATCTACTTTGGATGGAATATTTAAGCCCATATCCGAAGAATCTCAGTCATCTTCTCCAAATGGAATCTGTAAGCCCATTCTCGGTATTATCAACCAACAACGTTACTTCTTATACAAGCGAGTGCAAATTTTTGGGCACTCTAGTGTTCAATCATCTTCTACCTTCAGATCATGAATGGCGGACATTCCAATCTAAACCCTCAGGTATAAGACAATTTAACAGGGGCAACTGTTGTACCCCAAAAATTGTCCTTCCATTCCACTTAAGACTTGCTCCTAGAGGTCCTCAATTGCTCAAGGTTGACCAATAATTGATCAGACAAATTCTCCTCCTAAGCAATGGACTTCCAACTAGGGTTTCACTTTTCACCAATATTTATGAGCTCCAAAGGCCTAAAATTATTTCCATGGTTCCTAATATGTCATCAAGATTGTCCATGCCAAGTTTCATGCCTTTCACTACAAGTTTGCTCACTCAACTGCTCAAATGCTTGAAAATCATCTATACTAGGTCAAAAGTCAATTATGGCCAATATATAGTAAAACTTCAAGATTTTTGGTCAACATAAACATTTTGAAATGGTATTCATCATTTGATCAAGTTTTGATCATGATTCCTCAAGGAAAGTCCTTAGATCGTCAAAAGTCAAGAATTGCCAAATCAGGGTTTCCTTAGGAGAAGTCAATTGGACTTTGACCAACATAACTTTCACATGCTTCCTCAACTTTTCCCCAACAAAAGCCCATTTTGAATAAAATTCAGTTCCCTACAACTTTTCTTTTACTCTCAAGTCCAAAAGATGCTTCATTTGGAAGATACCAGCTCATACATTACAGGTCATTTTCAGGAAGTCAACAAAAGACACCTTTTGTCAACAAAACTTACATCAAGATAATGTCCCCAAATGCAAAAATGATTAATAGAGAAAGTGTAGAGGACATCTAGGGCTTTCTAAAAAGTCAAATATCATCTTCAAAATATGAAACTTGAGCAAGTTATGAAGTGCACAAGTTGGGAAATTTTCAAGAAAATGCATGAAATCTCAATTGGGCAAATTTGTGATTTAAAGTTATTGGGCCTAACTTTTTAGAGTTTAAACATACTCATGATATGTACAAGGACCTCTAAATCTATCCATGACTTATTTGGATTTTTATTTTTATTTATTTGAATTTTTATTCATTTAAATATGAATTAAATTAAATAAAATATGAAAACTAATGGGCTAATGCATATGGGCTTGGCTTGATCCATCATAAAGCCCAATATTTTGTGCAAAGACCAACAAAAAAGTGTCCAAGTTCATTCAGCATAAAGAATGGCAAGAATCATCCAAATATGGCAAACTTTCAATATGTTGGATTTTTGTCTCATGGCCTTGAAAGCTTTGTTTCTTGCCATACTTGCTCTTCTCCTCACTCTATAAATACATAACATTACAAACCAAAGGGAGTACGAAATTACTCTTTAAAAAGCTGTTCAAAAGTCTTCTCAAATTCTCTAAAAAAATTCAAAAAGTTGCAAAATCTGTAACTTCACTTCCAAGTGCTATCAACCCAAACCAAAATCATCAACCCTCTCCTGAGTTTCCCAGGAGTCCTGTAGAGCTCATGTTCAAGCCTTACACGTCCCAGATCCTCCTCATAACAATCCTATGGTTTTGGTAAAATTTTGAATATCAAATCCTTGAAATTATGTAATATAAATCAATTTTATGCATGCATTCATATTACTATTGATGTTTTGAGTAGATCTAACGTGTTACATGCGAGCTTAGGTACCTAAATCCAAGAACACCATTCTTAGGGCACTCCTCTGACAGGTCCTAGATTTGACCCAAGCAGGAAACAATTTTTTATTTTTTTGACCTTTGTTTTTGCAAATCCCCCAGGCGCCTGGGCTCTCTTGTCATTAGGCCTGGGGTTTCTGTTTATTCTCACCCCCTAACTATTTTTGTAGCACCTGGGTCCTCTTTCTTATAGGCGTGATATTTCTTTGAATCGCACCCCCCATTTCATTTTGTTTGTAGGCCCATTTCAATTTTCTTTATTTTGTTTTAATTAACATTTCTTGTTTAATCAATTTTATTTCATTACAACTTTAAAATAAAAAAATCATAAAAATATTAGGTTAGTATTTTTTTAATTAAATTAACTTGGTAAATTAATTAAATAATAACTTTAACTTTTTATTTAATTTAAAAATAAATAGACCTAGGATTTAATTCATTTAATTTCTTTTATTCATAACAAAAATACAAAAAAACTTAGAATTAATTTCATTTTAAATTTCAATTTTCTTTAATAATTAACATTTTTTTCTTTAGATATAGATTATTTAATTAATTATCAATTAAAAATTTTCTTACCTAAATTAAAAACACACAAAAAGATTTTCCTTTTTAGGATTTAGACATTTTTTCTATTTCGTGCGCGTTTGATATTTCTACTTTATTTTAATATTAATGCACTTGCTTATGGGATGTAATAGAATTAAACTAGGACTTTACATTTACTGCTTTTATTTCCCCCATTTTTGGACTTGTAATAATCCCCATCCACGAAGCCTTGTAATAGTTTAGGATTTACACTTCCTCACTTTAAATTCCCGTACACTATTAACTGTCTATATGCATGACTAATAGGATTGTATGGCAAGAACATAATAATCAAACACTAGCAAACCTAACACAAGACAAAAATAACTGAATACAACACACTCTCACATATACACCTCTAGGGTATCCCTAATTTGGTTGCCTTTGGAAAACAGTCAAAACTCTCGAAACGTGAGAGACTTTAGTGGCTACCCTCTGGTTTAAAAGATAAAAAATGACCCTCTCGATGTTTCCTCGGCATGATCTTAAAACCCTAGGGTAGTTACTAAGGTTTCTTGCCCAGTTGCCTTTATGACTATACAACGTCCCTTCAAATGTCCCTCAAACATCCAACGACTAGGGCTACCTACTCACTAATAGTAGGATAGCACTGTCTAATGGAAAAGAGGAAAAGAACAACCTTTCGAGTAAAGTAGATAGTTCATAGATGCTTGCTCAAAACAAAACAAACTTTTACACATACACTAAACATATTTCAAAAACATTTTCAAAATAGTTTGTATACTTTCTCTACCAAACCGAGAAACATTATAAAGTTCTTCGTACCAAGGCGCTTTCTTCAAAATAATTTTCAAACACACAAAGCACAAGGTATTTTTCAAATGAGTTAAACATCTAAGAGCCCATAGAAAACTACGGATGGAAAGGGTGCTAACACCTTCCCTTTCCATAATCTACCCACTTACTCATAAAACATCTCGAAAGGTCTTTTTATGTTCTTTTCACCCTTTCCTTTGTTGGATAAAAGAAAAGTCGGTGGCGACTCTTGCTTATCGCAACATTTTGCAAACACAAACGCAAAACCAGTACAACAGTTGGTTCTGCCACCATATCACATAGATGATCATGGACTTTTTAGAAACTCAATATGTCCCCTACAATATCTATGTTGACCATTTTTGCATTTGGAGAAATCATCTTGATGTAACTTGCCTTGACAAAAAAATGCCTTTTTGTTGACTTTCAAAATGACCTGTAACGTATGAGATCATGTCTTTCAAATGATGCATCTTTTGGACTTGATAATATAATAAAAGTTGTAGGGAATTGAATTTTATTCAAAATGGGCTTTGTTTTGGGAAAAGTTGATGAAGCATGTGAAAGTTATGCCTGGTCAAAGTTCAGTTGACTTCTCCTATATAAACCCTAATTTAGCCATTTTTTATTCTTGATGATTTAAGAGCATTGCTTGAGGAATCATGATAAACCCATTATAAAATTATGAATATCACTTCAAAATGTTGATGTTTACAAAAAATCTTGAAGTTTGAATGTATATTGGCCATAGTTGACTTTTGACCTAATACAGTTGATTTCCAGTCATCTGAGCAATTGACTGAGCAAACTTGTAATGCAAGGCATGAAAATTGGCATCAGCATTCTTGGGGAAATATTAGAGACCATGGAAATCACATGAGGCCTTTGAAACCCAAACTTCTTTGTGAAAAGTGAAACCCTAGGTAGAAGTCCATTGCTTAGGAGGAGAATTTGTCTGGTCAATTCTTGGTCAACCTTGAGCACTTGAGGACCTCTAGGGGTATGTTTTGAATAAAATGAGAGGGAAATTTTGGAGTACAACACCTGCACATTACCAACATTGGGGTAACATTCAAACAGAAGGGTGAGATATCGAACATTATAATAGAACGCATGATAAATAAAACATTAGAATGAGTTCATACATATTCACCACTTCTCAGATTTTTAACAACATAATCATAATTAGATCAACCACACAACGAATCAGAATGCAACACAGAATACAACTCATCTTTATGCAAATGTATGTGGTTCCAATGGAGCAGAACTCTCATCTTAAAAATTCTGCCAATAAATAGAGGCATCAACAAGGCATAAGCCTTTTTCATAGTTTACCAATCCAGATCGTCACAGAGTATGGAAATGTATATGGCTCAATGAATACACTATCACATACTCACAATAATCATCATTCATCGCAAGACATAAGCCTATATCACCATTATTACCAGTAAATAGAGGTAATTCATCATCATTTAAAATTTCCTGCAACTTCGCATTATCAACAAAATTCACAGCAACAATCACATCAACACAACAACTCAACATAAATCAACATTGGCCATAAGCCTACAACATCAATCAATGATTCAATCAATAACTTAATCAGACAGAAACTTAACAATAATTCATACAACATTGGTAACGACCAAAACATAACATGTACGGGCAAAATGGATAGGAAACTCCATGCCCGTCAATAAGCATAGCAACTAGGACAACATAACAAATAATTCATAATCCTCGACACACACAGAGAAAAACAGAATATCAACTAACTTATGCTCCTCGACACGTCCTGCTAACTAATACCGCTCGACAATCCCACACATTACCCTTGACACGCCTCGCAGCCTAAATGCCGCTCGGTACCTAAAACCATCAGCATCCTCCTCGACCACTAGTTCGGCCAATAGCACAAACACAATATAATGTCGCTCCACCAAATCTCCAGCCGCAATCCTTGATTTGCTCTGCTCGACACCAGTCAGCTTGCCCATCTTCCGCGCAGCTCTTCCGGTCAACGTATAAAACTTCTTATTCTCTAACTAAAAAAATCCTTGTGTCAGCTTAGCCTTATATACCAATCCTATTGGGTCTAACCTACACACTCCCACTTTACTATTTCCAACCAATAACATAACTCCAACACTAAATATTCCAACATTATTATTATTCAACTAATTAATTAATTAATAATAATCCAACAACTTATACCAATAATTCTCAACATCTCGCAACTTCGAAAAATAATCCAAAAATAATTTAATTAAATAATTAATTAAATTAATGGGAGTTACAACTCTCCCCTGCTCAGAATATTTTCGTCCTCAAAAATTTACCTCATTCGAACAACTCAGGATAAGAGTCCCGCATCTTGCTTTTCAACTCCCAAGTAATTATTTCTCTGGAAGCTCCTACCCAGACTATTTTCACTAAAGAAATTTCCTTGCCTCTTAGAGTCTTCATTTCGCGATCCTCGATTCGTACAAGCATCGTCTCCACAGTAAGATTATCCCGTACTTGCATATCTTTCATATGAATCACATGAGATGGATATGAAATATACTTCCGGAGTTGTGACACATGAAACACATGATGAAAATTCGAAAGATTATGCGGTAAAGCCACTCTATAAGCAACATTCCCAACTCTTCATGAAATCAGATACAAACCAATAAAACAGGAAGTGAGCTTCTTAGACTTCAATGCTCGCCCAACACTAGTCACATGTGTAACTCTAAAAAAAACATGGTCACCTGCTTAAAATTATAAGGCTTTCCTTTGCTTATTATGATAACTCTTCTGTCTACTTTGGGAAGCTTTAATCTTTTCTCGAATCAACTTTACCTTCTCAGTAGTCTCGTGAACAATTTTCAGTCCCAACACTACACTTTCTCCAAATTCATGCCAACATAAAGGAGTTCTACATCTTTGACCATACAACGCTTCAAAAGGTGCCATTCCGATACTAGAATGGTAACTTTTATTATAAGTGAACTCTATTAACAGAAGATAAATATCCCACGGACCTCCCTGTTCAAGAGCACATGCTCTCAATAAATCTTCTAACGACTGAATAGTTCTTTTAGTTTGACCATTCGTCTGAGGATGATACGCCGAACTTAACCTCAACTTAGAACCCAATGCCTCTTGCAAAATATTCCAAAAATCATATGTAAATCTCGGATCTCTATCCGACATAATGCACAAAGGAACACCATGCAACTTTACAATTACACTAGTGTAAATCTCTGCTAACTTTTATACTGGAAAAATGATGTTAATAGGAATAAAATGAGCCGACTTTGTAAGCCTATCAACAATCACCCAAATTGTATCATGTCCCCTTGAAGTATTAGGCAACCCCGTCACAAAGTCCATCGAAATCCTATCCCATTTCCATTCTGGAACTTCTAGCGGTTGCATCAACCCTACAGGCTTCTAATGTTCAACTTTTGACTTCTGACAAGACAAACATGCATACACAAACCGAGCCACATCACTCTTCATCCCAGACCACCAAAACAAATTCTTCAAATCATGATACATCTTTGTAGCTCCGGGATAAATGCTCAACTTGCTTCTATGAATCTCTTCAAGAATCACTTTCTTCAACTCTGCATCATTAGGAATATAAATTCGATTACAAAAACACACCTTGTGCATCTAACTTGAAATCACTATTCTCGGACTGATTGATACCAACCATAAAATCTACCAGTTTCACATGTAACTTCTGAGCTTATTTGATATTGTCCATAAAATCTTTATTAATCTTCAACATCTCTAACATAACACTATGCGGTGTCACTTCACAAAATAAGCTCATATCTCTGAAATGTTCAATTAATTCCAACTCTTTAACCATCATTGTTGACATATGTAAAGTCTTTCGACTTAACACATCAGCCACCACATTCGCTTTTCCTGGATGATAATTCAAACCAAAATCATAATCTTTTAACAACTCCAACCATCTTCGTTGTCTCATATTCAATTCCTTCTGATCAAACAAATACTTTAAACTCTTATGGTCGCTAAATACTTCAAATCTAGAACCATAAAGGTAATACCTCCAAATTTTCAACACAAAAACAACTGCAGCAAGTTCTAAATCATGCGTAGGATAGTTCTTCTCATGAGTCCTCATCTGCCTTGACGCATAAGAAACTACCTTTTCATTCTGCATAAGTGCACCTCCTAAACCCATCTTAGAAGCATCACAATATACCACAAAAGGTTCTCCTGGATTAGGTAATGTCAAAATTGGAGCCGGCGTCAATCTTTTCTTCAATTCTGTAAATCTTTCTTCACACTGAACATCGCACACAAAAGCTCTACCTTTACAAGTCAACTTAGTCAATGGAAGCTCTACCAAAGCAATGACACCGACTCGAAATACTGAAGGTAAACCGTCTTCACTCTGGATTACCTGCACGTTACCAACATCGAGGTAATATTCAAACATAAAGGATGAGATATCGAACATTATAATAAAACTCATGATAAATAAAACATTAGAATCAGTTCATACATATTCAACACTTCTCATATTTTTAACAACATAAGCATAATTATATCAACCACACAACGACTCAGAATGCAACACAGAATGCAACTCTTCTTTATGCAAACACATGTGGTACTAATAGACCAGAACACCCATCTTAAAAATCCTGACAATAAATAGAGGCATCAACAAGGCATAAGCCGTCTTCAGTTTGCCAACCCAGGCCGTCACAGAGTATGCAAATGTATATGGCTCAATGAATTCACTATCACATACTCACAACAATCATCATTCCTCACAAGGCATAATCCTATATCGCCATCATTACCAGTAAATAGAGGTAATTCATCATCATTTAAAATTCCCTGCAACTTCGCATTATCAACAAAATTCACAACAATAATCACATCAACACAACAACTCAACATAAATAAACATTGGCCATAAGCCTACCACATTCATCAACGATTCAATCATTAACATAATCATACAACAACTTAACGATAATTCACACAACACTGGTAACGACCAAAACATAGCATGTACGGGCAAAAGGGATAGGGAACTACGTGCCCCTCGACATGCATAGTAACTAGGATAACATAACAACTAATTCATACTCCTCGACACGCACAGAGAAAAATAGAATAACAACTAACTTATGCTCCTCGACACGTCCTGTAACCTAATACCGCTCGACAATCCCACACATAACCCTCGACATGCCTCGCACCCTAAATGCTGCTCGGTTCCTAACACTATCAGCATCCTCCCCGACCACTAGTTCAACCAACAACACTGACACAATATAACGTCTTAACGACCACGCCACTACAATTTATAATTTCCGTCCAACCGCTCGGAAAAACACAGTAACGGGAAACTATATTTTCTATCAACAGATTTATTAATCATACAACACATGTCACGTAGAAACCTCCTTAAAACGACCACTTCAAAAATTTACTAATTTTCCTACCAACTGCTCGGAATATCCTGACGTGCTAACAACCACCCCGACCAGTGATAACTATCCTAACGTATCCATCGATTAAATCGGGCAGTCATACAGATAACTCAAAACGTCCACAACAAACAATCGGGCAACTTCGATAGCAAATTCAGAAACATCAACGCACAACAGACCTACAACGACCAATTCCCACGTGATACCTATCATAAGGTCAGAACTCCACCCTTACCTGGATTGAAGGTCGCTCCACCAAAGCTCCGGTCGTAATACTTGATTTTATCTTCTCGACACCGGGCGACTTGCTCCTCTTCCACGTTGCTCTTTCGGTCAACGTACATAACTTCTTATTCTCCAACTAAAATAATCCTTATGCCATCTTAGCCTTATATGTCAATCCTATTGGGCCTAATCTACACACTCCCACTTTACTACTTCCAACCAATAACATAAATCCAACACTATATATTCCAACATTATTATTATTATTATTATTATTATTATTATTATTATTATTATTATTATTCAACTAATTAATTAATTAATAATAATTCAACAACTTATACCAATAATTCTGAACATCTTGCAACTTCGACAAATAATCCAAAAATAATTTAATTAAATCATTAATTTAATTAACGGGCGTTACACAGCCCGTGTACAACCACCACTCTTGGAAAAAGAATTGGTCGACATGTTCATGGGAACTTTGCAAGGTGTTGTACCCCAAAATTTTCCCTCTCATGTTTTCCAAGATTTTTTCTTATATGGGTGGTCACAAGCACTTGATTGAAGAAAAATAAATTTTTAGAAGATGAACAAGGTGTCTTTCGATTGGCATCTTGACAGGCTTTGATTGAGCGTCTAACCTTCTCCAAGCTTCCCTCAAATTTCCAATCTTCGATTGAAACTTTGGTCTTTTGCTTGTTTGCTGAATACAAGCTTCGACTGGGCATGTGTTTCCTTTGAAACAACCTCTTTCGATTCAAAAGGGAAGGGCCTCGTATTGGTGCTCCTTCTATTCAGAAGTTAGTAGCTTCCTACTGGCTTCTTTGGATTCATAGGGTGTTGGCTTCTTACTGGTTTCTTTCGACTCAGAAGGTGTTGGCAATGGCCTCCTACAGCTTTCCTTCAATTCAGAAGACATGTGCCTTCTCTACACTTACCTTCAATTTACAAGGCATGAACTTCCTTCATGCCAGCAGGCACAAAGCAATGGCCTCCTGCATACGTCCTTCGACTGCACCATTAGCTTTACATGCTTGTTTGATTCACAATGTAATGGTTACCTGCATGTCTGCTTCGATCGAGCAAGGGCCTCTGCAGGTTTGTCTTGATGACTACCTGTATGCAAGCTTGATTCCTTCTTCGACTGGGCAGTATTTCCCTTGGAAAGTTTGTTTGGCCCATTTGAAGGAATGGCAAGTGATGCATACAAGTTATGCATGTGGTCCCTTCAAAAGAGCACACACATTGGTTCAAAACGAAGGATACACATATTACTAGCCAAAACGAAAGAGAGATATGCAAAGATGCTGGTTGGCCAAAAATCCCACATATTGCCATACTCAAGTTTCATGCACAAGCATTCTAAAGGAAGCTTCGATTAGCCTGGAAAGAGTTTTTTTGTTGGGGATCTATCGAAGAGGCCCCAAGGATGAGATTTGAGCCATTCGAAGGACACACCTTGGTGGCCCATTCGAAGAGGGCACAAAGCATACATATGAAAGGCACTCATAAAGTCCATTCGAAGGGTACATAAATAGTCCATTCAAAAGTCCATTCGAAGGAGGCAACCAAAGGCCCATTCGAAGGATATACAAGAGGTCCAATGGAAGGGCAGGGTCTGAAGGTATTCGAAACCAAAATTGTCCACATTCGTTCAAATTCAAAAAGGAGACAAGTTTCCATGACTTTGGAAAAGTTACAAAACATCATTGATGGCTTTGAAAACACTTTTTATGGTTGTTTAAACCTTTGTTCTCTTGTCCCCTCCATCCCCTCTATATAAAGAACACACTAGCCAGATCAAAAGGGGGCTGTACATAACTGGAGAGAGAGTCACACGAAATTGAAAACACATTCTTGGAGGTCTCATAAAGCTTTTTCTAATCATCACCAATCCCGAAGCAAGCACACGTCCACAAGTGCCAAATCGAAGCAATCCTTAAACAAGGGTACCCACACCCATCACCATAAATTCGTACACCACTGTTGGTAAGAAAAAGGTAAGGAATCAAATTCTATATTTTCTTTGCATGTCATAGTCATTCTATTTTAATCCATGATCGAAGGGCCTGGGTGTAACACTCAGGTTTGTATTTGTTTCTTTTTGTCTCTAACGTTTATGTTGCAGATCCAGCATAAATAAGGCCAGTGCACACAGAATCGAAGGACCTGGGTTTGGAACCCAGGTCATGCTTTTGTTTTTCTAACATATCTTTGCAGATTGGGTGTCCTCACAAGTGATCTATCAGGTAGTTTCGACAATGTACTCTGGGTCGAAAGCCACATCCCTCGTTGGATCGAAGGGTAACACCTTTCTTTGGATCGGAGGGTAGCTACTTTCACTGGATTGAAGGATAGCCAACCTCTCCTAGATCGAAAGGAAGCATTTCCTTCCATAGAAACAACATCATTCTTCCATGAATCGAAAGGGCCATGACTCTCCCTGGATCGAAGGATTCCCCCCCCCCCCTCCCGTTTTATATTTTATTGTTGTTTTTTTTTTTTTGTTATTTCTTTATTTTATCATTTGAATCAACTTTAAATCAAAAATCACAAAAAGTATTAGGTTAGTGTTTTATTAATCAAATTAATTTTATAAATAAATAAATAAATTATTTTAACCTTTTTTTTCTTTAATTTAAAATTAAATAGACTTAGGTTTGTATTTTCTTAAAATAAAGAAAAACAAGCAAAAAGATTTCTCTTCATTTGTTTGCGCATTTATTTATTTTCGCATTTTGTTTCATCTTATTGTAACGACTTCCCAGTTTGTAATAGTAACTAGGACTTTACTTTTCACATTTCTATAATGTACCTCTCACAGAGCCATGTAATAGCGTTGGATTTACAATCCCGCACTTTACATTTATGCACTTTTAATTCCTGTATATATATTAACTACTAGTAATTAGGATTGTATGACAAGACTAATAACAAAACACTAGCAAACTTAACAAAAGACAAAAATAATTGAAACATAATACACTTTAACATATACACCTCTAGGGTACCCCACTTTGGTTTCCTTCGGAAATAAAATAGTCATGTCCCTCGAGACAGGGACGCTTTAGCAAATACCCATAAATCAAAAGATCATAGTCCCTCAATGACCCTACATTTGCCTTTCGGTAAATGATCTAGTCCCTAAACAGAAATTGCTAAAGCGTCTCTAGATTGTTGCCTTTATTGCTATACGTCCCTTAGAATGTCCCTCATACATCCAACGATGGGGCTTCTTATCAATCAATGGTAAGGTAGCAACATCTAAAGGAGGAGGAAAAGAATATTAGACCTTGTGAGTAGGTAGGATGGTCATAGTTGCTCTCTTGCTCACAACAAAAAATCATTTTCACACATACACTTTTGTTGTACCCCAATTTTTGCCCCTAAGATTCCTTCATCTTACCATATTGTCTTAATCACAACAAAATCACATTAGGTCTTTCGGTTCTTCTCCATATCTTTAGCCTTTCTCTTTTGAGGTGTTACCAAGCACCTTGACTTGTTTTCTTTTGTGATCATGAATATGTTGCTTTGATTTTTTCTCTAATTAATAAAATGAAATGTTGGTTTGTCTTGTTAATAATGTAGGTAAAGACAATGAGGTTTAACAAGTGGCTTCATGGGTTCATGAGTTTATTTCCATGCCCTAGTCAACATAGCTTGAGAAATTCAAACTTCACTATTGGAGTGATTTTGGAAGAAATGGCATGACAAGGCTTATTTTGGTTCAACATATCTCAAAGTTATCAAAATTGATTCAAAAATACAAAGGGTTAAGGGAAGAAGTTGTCATGATTGAACAAGGTCTTGTTCCTATTGGTCACAAGAGCATATTTATCTCTAATTTCAAGATATGGAAGTGTTTTTGGTGGCCATGAGTTCTCATCATCATCCTCAACAACTTCTTTTCACAAAGGAAGAATATTGGCACAAAACGTTTGTTCAAACTTGGCAAAGTTCATCAAAGCATTCTCTTGATCTAGAGGCTAGGGTTTTGAACTTCAGAGGAGCATATCTTACTCATCTTTTGGTATTTTTGAGTGATTCCAAATACATCTTTCTCTTAAAATATTTACCAACAAATCACTTCAAAAGTCCCAAGGAGTTTTCATGTGGAAGGAACTTATTGAAGAAGAAAGATTAAAAGTCATCCAGATGAATCACCAATTTTCATATGTGACTTCAAATGGTCATAACTTGGTCAATTTTTATCACCTTGAGCCCATTCGTTTTCCATGATGATCTTAATAATGTGTACTTCATTCCTTCTTTTATGTAAATAGTAAGAAAATGGATTGAAGTTGCCTTAAGAATGCAAAATATTATAGGTCATTTTCATGATTTTTGGCCAACTTCAACAAGTCTTAACTTTCTCAATTTTTGGAGATTTTGAGTGGTTCAAATTTCAAAATGTCATTCAAGAGATCTACTATATTCCATCTTTTTTGGTCAAGAGCAAATTCTAAGTGGAAGGCCATCTTTGGATACAAAAGATTATAGGTCATTTTTAAAGAAGAATTTGAAATATTTTTAAGTATGGAAAGTCAACTCTTTTTCTTCAACTTTGACTCCATGTAACTTTCAGCTCAAACATCCATTTGATTCCATTCTTTTTCCATTGTAAAACTAGTAACCTCATCTTTCCAAAGCATCAAGAATTATGCCCTAAGACCCCTTGAGTTGGAAATGCCATGGATTTGAATTTGGTAGTTTGAAACTGAATTTTTCACAAAGTCGGGATTTTGAAATCTTTGCTTTGGCTTCTAATCACAAGTTTTCTATGCGTTTTTGCTTCTAATCATGTTTAGCAACTTTCCAGAAGTGATTAGCATCATGAAACACACGATTTGGCTGAGTTTTGATCAAGTTTGAGTCACACTTTCTTCATGATGCAGACCAACACGAATTCCCTCCAAAATGCATCATTTGCTATTCCTTTTGATCCCATTTGCTTTCCTATAAATGGAGGGTTATCCCACATTCAATTTCCCAAGCTTGGATAGCCAGAATCACCCTGCCAAACTTATTTCACAACCCAGAATTCAGCAACTTCGAAATCCATTCTCAAGCCTTTTTCAATCCATTTTTTCCCTCAATTCACTTTCCTTGATCTTCCCTGAAGCTAACCATATAATGACATTCAAGAATCGTGCCCTATACTGTTCCATAGAAGTCCAGTTTCAGAGCTTTGTAACTCAACTTCAATAGGTAGATTCCTTCATCAATTCTTCAAAACTCTGATATCATTATGTTGCTCTCATTGCCCTGCTTCTAGTCGCAACACTTACATTTCACTGGAAACACGTTTTGACCATGAATTTTCAAATCCCTTTTCAAAACTTTCCTTCCAAATTGCTTGAGCTACAATTTATATAAATTTGGCGCGGGGGTGTGGTTGTTTTCGTCTTGAAGAGACGAAGCGATTGGCATAGGTCTAAGCTTCTGATTTTACAGTTTGATAGACATGCAAATCACGTTGGCTGGAGGTTGAAGATGGCCTACGTGTCATCATCCACCCAAGGATGGCGTGCCATGTTATTTTCAAAAATCTAATTTATTATTGATTCTGTACATTATTCACTAATGACCATGATATGCACAGCGCGCCATATCCCTTGGATTTGATTACTAACGCGTTTTGACTCTCATCCAATGGTCCACATATTTTACTTTTATTTTCTTTTTCTGATTTTTATATTTTAATTGTTTTAAATTTCAAAGAATCATAGAAAATTAATTTTTAGTCCAAAAAATCTGAAAAAATTATGAAAAATATTTTGGATTATTCTCGTTCTGATTTTTATTTTTTCACAATTTAATTTTGTGTTTTGGTATTTTTTATAAATTTTACACTTATTTGATTTGTTTAAAATGTTTAAAAATACTTTTATACATTTTTAAATTCTGAAAAAATTATGGAATAATCCAATGTTATTGTGACAAATATTGGTGACCTTATTTTATTTTTGTTTCTGACTTTACTATTTTTTACTATTTTTGTTTATTTTACACTTTTGTTTTAATTTTTAAAAATAGTTTCTGACTTTTAAAAATTACCAAAATTTTTATAAAAATATTTGGATCTATTTCTGATTTTTCTATGGCCTTATTTTTCATTTCTTGATTAATTTGAACATTATTGATATTTTCCTCAGCATTTCCCATTTTTTAAACATTTTTAAACCTTTTAATGTATATATTAAATATGATATTATTTTCTGATTATTTTCTGGCTGTCTTGGGTTGATTTTTTTTATCATCGCTTTATTAACATCATTGGGTCTTAGGTGTTGAGTTCAACTCCACCAAAATGGATGAATGATTTTAATAATAGTTTGATTAAATTTTTAATTCAAAAGTGGTTTATTCATCTTTTTGCCCTAATCCTCTTCATCTCATCCCCTTCTCATTGCACTAAATATTGTTGGAGCATGTTCTCAATATCATGTCTCAAAACAAATGGTGCATAGATTGCTATTGACCGGCCTCAAAATAGGTGCGACTTCTATATAAGTCCACTTACGATTGCTTAACATAGCGCTAAATTTTGTCCCGATTCGAATAAATGATCATTTGTGGCCCAAACTTATGATTGCAAGCCCAAGTATGTTAATTTGATCTCTTTGATTCAATAACCTTGAGATTCATTGTGTGGAGGCTTTGGTTCTACCAATCCTCTAATGGATCTACAACACCTTTGGTCAACGAGGATTACTTAAACATCGTTGATCATTAAATGTTACTTGTGAAAATTCCAAATGGATGATATACTTGACAAAAAGCAAATGCAACTTGTTGTGTGGAGGCTTTGGTTCTACCAATTCCCTAATGAGTTCCAAATGCAAGTTTCAAGATGGTCATCTAACTAACCACTAATTATTTAGTTGTTTATCTTATGCTTTTATTCTTTTTTTATGCTTTATGTACTATTTATTAGCATTTTACATTTCATGCCATTTTCATCTTTGCTCATTTGAGCATTTATTTTCTTGTTATTTTTACTTTGCTCACTTGAGCTTTTCTTTTCCTTTCTTAAGATACTTAATAATCAACATAAACCCTAAAAAAACTCTTAATGGTACTTGGACTATTTGGTTACTATCCTTGGCATTATGGAGCATGGGACTATTTCTTGGACTTAGGATTAGAAACCTTGGCCTATCTTTGAGACTTTGTGATTTTATCTGATTATTTTGTCTGGAGTTCTTGAGGTTTACCTCGAGATATTGGGTTGTTTGTTTGTTTTTTGTGTGCAGGTTTTTGTGATTACATTCCCTGTTTGTAATCTAGAATTCACCCGTATACAGCCGTTACTCTTCCCTATTTTTGTGAAGACTTAATACACTTGAAGAGGTATAGTATCTTTGCTTTCTTGGTTTTAATCCAAAGAATGGGAATTCTACCTTGGCTCATAATTTCAAGCTTTGGCTTCTTGTTGGTTAGATGGATCTTATCCTTAGCTTTTACCTTATACTTTAGGATAGTCTTTTCTTCTCCTCCCATCTTCTTTAATTTCAAAAATCTTCTCCCTCATTTTTAAAATCTTCTTGTTTTGAAACTTAAGTTACTTTCGTAATAAACTTGGACTTAGGTCCATGCATTTCCAAAACATTTTCATCAATAAACTTCAATCAATTTAATAATATTTCAAAATTTTTGTGGGAAGACTAAAAGTTAATCAATCTCATGTCAAACCATTTTTCCACTTTGGCTTTTACTTTAAATGTTTCTCAAAATATTAGACTCTTTTCAATCCTTGTAGTGATGCAAACAACTATACTTCTACAATATGTAGTGAAGTGAGATATTTTCCACTTTGGTGTTGAGTGGGGCATTGTTGATTTTTTTAAATCCAAGCCATATCTTCCACTTTGAGATGATGCAAATTCTCCTTTCTCATGATTGTGGGTAGTAAGTATGTTTTCCACACGGACAATGATGATGATGTCTTATTCCTTAAAATCAACCAACACACTTGTGTTCTAAAATTTTTAAAAAAGAGGAACTACGTGTACCCTGATCCCCTATTGCACGAAAGGTGGTACGTAGGCACTAAAGGTTCGCAACCGCGATGGGTGCAAAAATCATAAAAATATACTTCTTTTCTCACCTCCACCACCCATCTTATATACAACACATTTTTTATGGCCAAAATATACAGATTTTTCAAAGAGGTTCTTGCGGAGTACCGTAGATGTTTAGGGTGCTAATACATTCCCTTTGCATAACCAACCCCCTTACCTTGAATCTTTCCCCCTTTTTTTGGGTTATTCACTCTTTTCCCATTCCTTTGGAAACAATAAAGCGCGGTGGCGATTTTTATTTTGATTTATATAAAGTCTAGTCAATCCAATGACTGAGTCTTGAACATTTCTACCGCTACAGAAAAATGGCGACTTCACTGGGGACAGATTAACCTCTTGCTGGTTCATCCCTAAGTGGGTTGAGCCTATCTTTGTTTATTATTTGTATATATGCTATTGTTGTTTATGTGTTATATTTTTTATATATGTTTGTTTGAATTTTCCTGGTTTTCAGGGTGCTTGGTGATTATTCGTAAGTCCTATACCCGGACTTGGGCAAACTTTAAGAAAGGACGGGCGGTATAGTCATGTTAACTTTGAGAGAGTAATCCCAAAAAAGGAGGCATGAGATCCCACACTCAGTGGAGGCCCCTTTAATTGTAGTGTCGTTTACCGAGTAATCGGGAAGACGTACTGCTTTCGACCTGGGAGCCTGCTGAAACTGAGGACCGTAGAATACCAAACCCATCTTGGCCTTTTAGGTGTAGTGCGGAAGCTATGACGGAGTAACCTGGAAATAGTCGTCACGCGATACTACGCTCGGATGAGTCTTTCTTGATAATATTACTAATTACCGAGTTAATCAGGAAGTTGGTAATATCTGAAGGAAGGATGTAGACTCTGGGAACCTCTAGAACCTTGTTCGGCAGGTGATAACTCTTAGACCAACACCTTATGGGTAGTACCTTCAACCTCATGCTCGTGACGTTGAACCTATGAACCCTATATATGTGATCTTGTGTGTGATTGCTGTATCATGCATCCATGCACTCATAATCATCTTTTGAAGAAAACAATATTTCAAGGGATTTAAAGGTTGACTATTTGTGAATATCTCAGGTACTGTTAACCATGGATTCTGGAAAGAGAAAGATCGGGAAATATAGTTTCAAGGATCCCAAGATAGATGAGTTGGTCAGTCTAATTCCAAAGATCGAGTGTTCTGCAAACTTTCGGAAGAAGTATGGATCCATTATTTATCTCATGAAGCTGAAGATGAAGGAGGGTATTCTCTCGACCTTGGTCCAGTTCTATGATCCGGTGTATCACTACTTTACTTTTCCCGATTATCAGTTGATGCCTACACTGGAGGAGTATTCCTATCTATTTGATTTACCCGTTACCAATCATGTTCCTTTTACTGGTTTGGAGGGTGAGCCAAAACCACATGAGATTGATGCTTTGATTCATCTGGGGAAGTCTGAGGTGGAAGCCCATATGACTACTAAAGGAGGGATTAGAGGATTACCAGCTCAGTTATTATTGGAGAAAGCTCGTTACTTTTCCAGAATGAAGAGTACGGTTGCTTTTGAGGCCATCTTTGCTTTACTTGCTTATGGATTATTCTTATTCCCTAATGTGGACAAGTTTGTCGACATTAACGCTATCAGGATCTTCATGATTGGAAACTCAGTTCCTACACTGTTGGGTGTTGCTTATTACTTTGTTCATCTTTGGAGTTCTTATCATGGGGGAATGATTATCTATTGCGCGCCTCTGTTGTACTGATGGTTCATCTCTCATATGCCCCAGTTTGATGCTTTTTGGGATGTCAAGAAGGAACCACGCTGGGCTCCCAAGATCATGGCACTTACTCACTCGGATATTGATTGGTACCATCGAGCATATCAGGATGTGGAGATTATTAACAATTGTGGTAGTTTCCCCAATGTACCTTTTCTTGGTACAAAGGGAGGAATTAACTATAACCATGTTCTTGCACGGAGACAACTTGGTTATCTGATGAGGGATAAACCAAATAGTATTCATTTGAGTAGTTTCTTTCTGAAGGAAGGAGAAGACCACTGGGAAGTTAGGGAGCAGATTACGAAGGCCTGACGTCACATTCATAAGAAGAGTAGGAAGGATTTGGGACCTAGGGGTGTTGTTTCTTTGGAGCCATATCTTCAGTGGGTCCGATCGAGAGCCATTCAGTTGAAGATGCCGTATACTCGGGAGACACCCATGCCTGACCTATTTGTGAAGACCACTCCTCCCTTATTAGATGATCTAGAAGAGCTGCAACTTTCTTTAGTTAGGATGCAACAAGAAATGGATGCTTGGAAGAACAAGTTCTAGACTTTAGAGAGTTCCTACAGAGCAGACCTGAAGGAGAAAGACGATTTGATCGAGATCCTTGAGACTCGAGCGATAGATTCTATGGAGAGGCAAGGGGATTTATTTTCTCCTAAGCCTCAAACAGGTGCTGGTTACTCACTTCCTGATTCAGATAATTGGAAGGAGGTTACCATCAGACATGTGGAAGAAAACCAGAGGTTGAGGGCTCAGATTTCCAGGCTCACAGGGAAGCGCCAACGTACAGATTGATCTCCATGAGTTATTTTTCTCAGGATTTTTAGATTGTATTTTCATCTTGTACTTGGGATCATTGAAACTTGTAATCCATTTTGAAGTTATTATAATAAATTTCTTCAGTATTTCAAATGCGTTATTATTTGGATGTTTGCAATATGTCTATAAATCTTAAATCCCTTGAAATATTAAATGATAAAATAAAAATAATCATGTGCATATCATGCATCATATTGCACATATTTATTGCATTTATTATGCATATCCAGGTGCCTTACCCAACTTCTTTACTTCATTCAGCAAGCTGACTCATCACTACAGCACTCGAGCTAATTTCAAAAAGAAGATGGACAACTTAGAATAGGAGAATCGCGAGCTACGCGAAGAAGTTTCTGCTTTGATGGCTGGCTTGGACAACTTGACTACTTTGATTGAAGCTCTGGTGGTTGCTCAGAATCAGCCACCGAGTGTTCAACCTCAACCAACAAGGGAAAATGCTGAATTTCCGACTGTTCCTGTATCCGCTACTCCGACTGTTGTTCAAAACCATATGCCTCAAGGTTATCCATGGGGAATGCCAAAGAATTTTTCACCTAAAGTTTCAATCTTGGTCCTCAAGATCCTCCAGTGGTTCAGACTATTGTTACTCCAGCACCTCCTGTGGTACATGTTGTTCCTGTCGCACCTCCTTCGGTGAATTTGGTTCCGTTTGTTAATGAAGATATGTGTCGTCCTTTCCCTCTGCCGAGTGAAGACTGGGTCTTTATGACAGAATGGATAATTTTCAAGAGCGGTTTGAAAGAATGCAAAGAGAGATGAAGGCTCTTAGAGGAAAAGAGCTATTTGGGCAGAATGTGAATGAGCTGTGTTTGGTCGCGAATGTTAAAGTTCCTGCTAAGTTCAAGGTCCCGGAATTTGAGAAGTACAAGGGCAACACTTTCCCTCGTGCTCACTTGGTGATATACTTAAGGAGAATGTCTATCCACACCGATGATCAGCGTCTACTGATTCACTTTTTCCAGGATAGTCTGACTAGCGCAGCGTTGAAGTGGTACATGAGTTTAGACAGCGCCAACATCCATACTTTTAATGATTTAGGAGAAGAATTCATTAAATAATACAAATACAATGTGGACATGGCGCCCGACCGTGACCAGCTTAGGGCCATGGTTCAGAAAGACAAGGAGTCATTCAAAGAGTATGGGTAGAGATGGCGCGAAGTAGCTGCACAAGTGATTCCTCCCATGTAGGAGAAGGAAATGACTAAAAATTTTCTAAAGACGCTGGGCGCTTTCTACTACGAAAGAATGGTAGCAAGTTCCCCAAGTAATTTTACAGAGATGGTAGGAATGGGTGTCCGCCTAGAAGAGGAAGTAAGAGAAGGCCGTTTGACAAAGGGTGAAGGATCCATAGGTATGAAAAAGCCAGCTTATGGGTTTACAAAGAAGAAAGAAGGGGATGCAAATGCTGTCATACAAGAGAGGAGAGTAAGCGCTCCTAGAAGGAATTATCAATGTCACGAGCAAATCGCCGCAGTTACTCCTGTAATGAATGCCGCTCCGACTACCGTTGCTTATCAAAGACCTTCCCAGCAGGGGAACCAAGGGAATAATCAAAGAAGGGCGAACTATGACCATATTCCCATGAGCTATGCAGAACTACTACCATCATTGATTCAGAAGAAGTTGGTCCAGACACGACCACCTCCCACCGTACCATCACCATTGCCTTTGTATTACAAAGTAGACCAGACGTGTGCCTTTCACCAGGGAGCATTAGGGCATACTGTTGATAATTTTTATCCTTTGAGGACTTAAGTGCAAAGGCTGGTGAAGTCTGGGATTCTATCTTTTAAGGACATGGGACCTAATGTGAAAGACAATCCTCTACCCAAGCATGGGGGAGTGAATGCTGTAAATATGGTGGCCGGTTGTCCAGGTGAGTTTCAGATTTTTGACATTAATCTGGTTAGAGGAGATTTGGTGAAGATGCACGCTGACCTCTGTGAATTCAGCTACTATACGCATGACCACGTCGGTTGTGTTATTTGCAGTACAGACATACAGGGTTGCGAGAAGATAAAGGATGATTTATAGGAGATGATGGATGAAGGTTTAATCCATATAATCAGGCCTAGGGCAGAATATGAAGAGGAAGTGAATATGGTTTCTGGATGTCCTGGTGAATTCAGAATTTTTGATGTGGAGTATTTGAATGAAGATCTTGTGCAGTTGCATGCTACCTTCTGTCGTACTACTGGTCAGGTGGAACACCAATATGGATCTTGCATAATTTGCTGTCGAGACCCCCGAGGATGTTCTATTGTGAGAGAGGGTGTTCAGTTGCTGTTAGACAATGGAACTATCAAGATCACAGGTCAGAGATATGATTACCATGAAGTTGATATGGTTGAAGTTTGTTTAATGGAAGGAGATTCAGAGGAAGAGTATGACTCTGTGGATGAGTATTTCTCTTCAGACAAAGATTTGTTTGCCAGAAATGACTTTTTGATGACTGATTGTGTTGAGGAAGGGGTAAACGTCATTGTACCTTGTTTTGGTGCACCCGCTCATGTTGAGGTGGAGTACCAGAGCAAACCAGCTGTTACCCCATTGGTAATTAGTCTTCCAGGTCCTATTCCCTATAAATCAGATAGGGCTGTACCTTACAAATACAACGCTACAATCTTAGAAGATGGGGTGGATGTTCCCATCCCACCAATGCCTGATGTTGGAGATATAGTTGATAATAGCAGGGTGACCCGTAGCGGTCGTGTGTTTGTGCCGGTTATACAAAAAGATGTTGTTTCTGGAAAGAAAATTGCTAAGAATGATGAGTTTAAGAAGGCTACAGGAGAGACTAGTGGAGCCACATTAGAGAAAGAATTGGATGATATTTTGAAAATAATTAAGATGAGCGACTACTGAATTGTAGATCATCTATTGCAGACTCCTTCAAAGATATCTATCCTAGCTTTATTGATGAACTCCTCCGCTCATAGAGAATCACTGGTGAGAGTACTAGACCAAGATTTTGTGGAGAGTGACATGCCATTAGATCAATTCAGCAGGGTAATTGGAAACATTGCATCATGTAACAATTTGAGTTTTTGCGATGATGAGTTACCAGATGAAGGGAGGAATCACAACCTGGCCCTCCACATATCTATGAACTTCAAGAATGATTTGTTGTCCAATGTGCTAATTGATAATGGATCCGCATTGAATGTTATACCAAGGAGTACTCTCATGAAGTTAAAGTATCAGGGAACACCTATGCACCAGAGCAGCATCATTGTGAAGGCTTTTGATGGGTCGAGGAAATTTGTCATTGGTGAAGTGGACTTGCCCATCCATATAAGACCATATTTGTTCTTGATAACCTTCCAGGTCATGGACTTATTCCCACATATAGTTGTTTGCTAGGACGACCATGGATACATGAAGCAAGGGCTGTCACTTTAACTTTGCATCAAAAGCTAAAATTTGTGTGTGAAGGAAAGGTAGTGATCATAAATGGGGAGCAGGCGTTGGTTATATCCCATCTATCCTCTTTCATTATTATAGAAGCGGATGAGGAAGCTGTTGGAACCCAGTTCCAAGCCTTATCCATTGACAACATAAGGAGGAATTAGAATTTTGTGGTTTCCCTGAAGGACGGGCAACAGGTCGTGCGCAATGGTCATAATGCAGTTTGGGGACGACTTGTGGATCCACCCGTGAACAAAAATAGAGCTCGTTTGGGTTTCTCTTCGAGGAATGGCAAAGTCGAACATTTGAAGTCAAAGTCTACTGTGAACAGTTATCATGATGTTTTCCACAGCGGAGGCTACCTCCATCCAATTGGTTCTGGAATTAATGCTGTTAAAGAGGATGAAGCAGAGCAGGAAGTACCGAATTATGTAACGCATGGAGTCCGAGTTCAGAACTGGGTCACCATTGATGTTCCTTCTTGCATACATGTTTCAAAGTAATTTGTTTTGTTAATTTGTTTCTTTATTTTGAAAAGCTTTCACTCTGCCCAAGGTGGAAGTATTAATGTTGTAGGGCTTATCTGTTTGCTATAACTTTTAAGATCATTAATAAAAGTTGTCTTTGCTTCCAAAATTATGTCTTTTATTTTCTGCTTTTTCTTGGGAAATGGTAATAAAAAAAAACCTTTCAAAATAAATAATAACTGAAAATTAATCTGCATGATCACTTGTTATATGTGCCAGTTTCTAAAAGCAATCATAAATCATATGTGCAGATTAATTAAAAAAACCCGTTGAATACGATGACCCTGCACCCTCTCCCAACTTCGATTGTCCTGTGTTTGGGGATGAAGAAGAAGATTATGATGGGATCCCGGAAGAGGTCTCACGGTTGCTCGAGCACGAGGAAAATACCATTCAGCCATATAAGGATCCTTTGGAAGTGATTAATTTGGGTTCAGAAGAAGATCCGAAGGAAGTCAAGATTGGAGCATCATTGCATCCTGATGTAAAGAGTGGGTTGATTGAGCTGTTCAAAGAGTATATGGATATTTTTTCTTGGTCTTATCAAGATATGCCTGGTCTAGATACAAACATTGTCGAGCATGGTTTTCCGTTGAAGCCAGAGTGTCTGCCATTAAACAAAAGTTGAGAAGAACCCACCCAGATATGGCAGTAAAGATCAAAGAGGAGGTCCTAAAGCAGATTAATGCTGGTTTTCTTGTGATGTTAGTGTATCCTCAATGGATTGCCAATATTGTCCCAGTACCTAAAAAATACGGAAAAGTTTGCATGTGCGTAGATTACAGAGATCTAAATAAAGCTAGTCCAAAAGATGATTTTCCATTGCCTCACATCGACATGTTAGTGGACAGCACAACAAAATTCAAAGTATTCTCGTTCATGGACGGATTTTCCGGGTATAATCAAATAAGAATGGCTCTAGAGGACATGGAAAAAGTAACTTTTATCACACCCTGGGGAACATTCTGTTACAGAGTGATGCCCTTCGGGTTGAAGAACGCTGATGCAACGTACCAGAGGGCTATGACAATCCTATTCCATGATCTGATGCACAAATAAATCGAAGTATATGTTGATGATATGATTTCCAAATCCCAAACTGAAGAAGGGCATATAGAAGATTTGTTGAAGTTGTTTCAGTGTTTGAGGAAATATCGTCTCCGCTTGAATCCAAATAAATACACCTTCGGAGTTAGATCGGGGAAATTGTTGGGTTTTATTGTTAGCCAGAAAGGAATAGAAGTTGACCCTGATAAATTCAAAGCAATTCAAGAAATGCTAGCACCAAGAACTGAAAAACAAGTCAGAGGTTTCCTCGGGCGTTTGAATTATATTTCCAGATTTATTTCCCACATGACTGCAACATGTGAACCGATCTTTAAGTTGTTAAAGAAAGATCAAGGTTGTGTATGGATGGATGACTACCAAAGGGAATTTGAGAGTATTAAAGAGTATCTGCTTGAACCTCCTATCTTGCCCCCTCCCGTAGAAGGAAGACCGTTGATTATGTATCTAACAGTGTTAGATAAATCCATGGGTTGTATTATGGGACAACAAGATGAAACAGGAAAGAAAGATTTCTCCATTTATTATCTCAGCAAAAAGTTCACTGATTGTGAGTCGCGGTATTCCATGCTAGAAAAGACATGTTGTGCTTTGGCCTGGGCGGAAAAGCGTTTGTGGCAGTATATGTTGAATCATACCACTTGGTTGATCTCCAAAATGGATCCAATCAAGTATATTTTTTAAAAGCCTGCTCTTACTGGGAGAATTGCCCGCTGGCAGATGTTGTTATCTGAATATGATATCGAGTACCGCACTCAGAAGGCTATTAAATGTAGTGTGTTGGCAGATTACCTTGCTCACCAGCTCGTGGAAGATCATCAGTCTGCAGAATATGAATTCCCTGATGAGGATGTGATGTCCCTGAAAGTGAAAGATTGTGATGAACCATTGCCTGAGGAGGGTCCTGACCCTGAATCTCGTTGGAGTATGGTATTTGATGGAGCGGTGAATGGTTATGGTAAAGGAATTGGTGTTGTGATTGTCACTCCTCATGGATCAGATATTCCTTTTACTGCAAGGTTAACGTTTGATTGCACTAATAATATGGCAGAGTATGAGGCTTGTATCATGGATCTTGTGGAAGCTATTGATCTCAGAATCAAGATTATGGATGTGTATGGTGATTCAGCTTTGGTAATAAATCAGATTAAAGGAGAATGGGATACTCGTCACCCTAGCTTGATCCCTTACAAAGATAATTCTAGAAGATTATTACTCTTCTTCAATAAAGTTGAGTTCCATCACATTCCTAGAGATGAAAATTAGATGGCGGATGCTCTGGAAACTCTGGCTTCCATGTACCAAGTGAATACTTGGAATGATATACCCCGAATTACAGTTCGACGACTGTATAAGCCCACTCATGTGTTTGCAACAGAGGAGGTAGCAGATGAAAAACCTTGGTATTATGATATCAAGCATTTTCTGCAGACTCAGGAATACCCGGTTGGTGCGTCGAGGAAAGATAGAAAGACACCAAGAAGATTGACAGGCCGTTTGTTCCTTAGTGAAAATGTGTTATACAAGAGAAATTATGACATGGTCGTGTTCAGATGCGTGGATAGACACGAAGAGGACATGTTGATGCATGAGATTCATGAAGGTTCATTTGGCACTCATGCTAATGGACATTCGATGGCTAGAAAGATGCTAAGCGCAGGTTATTATTGGTTGACAATGGAGTCTGACTGTTACAAATTTGTAAAGAAGTGCCATAAATTCCAAGTTTATGCAGATAAAGTCCATGTGCCTCCGACACTCCTCAATGTGATTTCCTCCCCATGGCCTCTCTCTATGTGGGGTATTGACATGATCGGGATGATAGAACCCAAAGCTTCAAATGGACATCGTTTTATCTTGGTAACAATTGACTACTTTACCAAATGGTTAGAGGCTGCTTCATATGCCAATGTTACCAAATAAGTGGTTGTGCGTTTCATCAAAAATAATCTTATATGCCGGTATGGTGTGCCGAGCAGAATCATCACTGACAATGGCTCGAATTTGAACAACAAGATGATGACAGAACTGTGCGAAGAATTCAAGATTGTCCATCAAAATTCGTCTCCATACATGCCAAAGATGAATGGGGCTGTTGAAGCTGCTAATAAGAATATCAAGAGAATTATCAAGAAAATGGTTGTCACTTATAAGGATTGGCATGAATGCTCCCTTTTGCTTTGCATGGATATCGAACTTCTGTTCGCACTATAACAGGAGCAACCCCGCTCTCCCTGGTGTATGGAATGGAAGTTGTACTCCCTGTCGAGGTAGAGATTCCCTCGTTACATGTGATAATGGAAGCCAAGTTGACAGAGGCTGAATGGGTCCAAAACAGGTTTGACCAATTGAATTTGATTGAAGAGAAGAGAATGACAGCTTTGTGTCATAGGCAGTTATATCAGAAAAGAATGAAGAAAGCTTTTGATAAAAAGGTCAAACCTCATGAATTCAGAGAAGGCGACCTCGTGCTCAGGAAGATCATGTCTTTCAACACTAATTCTAGGGGCAAGTGGACTCCCAATTTAGAAGGCCCGTATGTTGTCAAGAAAGCCTTCTCTAGTGGTGCATTAATTCTTGAAACTATGGATGGCGAGGAGTTCCTACTTCCCATGAATGTTGACGCAGTCAAGAAATACTTCGCCTAAAGAAATAAAAGAACAGCTCACTAAGTTGAAAACCCAAAAGGGCAGCTTAGGCAAAAAGGAGCGTCTCGATAGGCTGAAAAACCGAAAGGGCGGTCTAGGAAAAATTAGAGACATAAACAAAATAAGTTTCCCACTAAGTTGAAAACCCGCAAGGGCAGCTTAGGAAAAAGTTAGGATTTTTCTTGGCAAGTAACTACGTCAGACAAGACTTGATCAATGAAGCAACAATCTTCTCGGATCCCCACCATACTTCAACAAAAGCTGCAACTCAGGATTTCAAAAGTTGTTAGGAAGGACAGTGGTCATTGCATCTCAATGTATCTTTTCCATTATGAATTACCATTTCCCAAACTTTTTAATCATCCATGGAATCTCGCCATTCGTAGACTACCATTCTATTAATGAAATTCGAGCTTTACCCAATTCTTTGTGTTCTTATTTTATTTAGCTTGCAAATACTCCATTTATTACTGATAATAACTTTTAAAGAAAAAAGATTAAAAAGCAAAATTGACTTTTAAAAAAAAAAGAGATCTTTACAATTCAATTTACTTTGGGATTTGTGATGAAACAATGACAACAAAAATGGTAATCCCAAGAATGAATAAACTCCGGTTGTTTTAAGAAGATTTATTTCCTTCATGAAGGTTTTCTCAGGTCATTTTGCTGGTATGTGTGCAATCTTTGTGTGTTTCTCAAATATTTAAAGACGATACCAGTGGGTGCAAGGTACAATGTTGGGTTTGTGATCCCATTATCCCCAGTCAGGTCTTGGTTCACTTTTGATTTTGGATTTGCGTGGTCAGAAGCCTCCATCCCAGAATCCCCAGTGAAGTCGCCATTTTTCTGTAGCAGTAGAAATGTTCAATACTAAGCCATTGGATTGACTAGACTTCATACAAATCAAAATAAAAATCGCCACCGCGCTTTATTGTTTCCAAAGGAATGGGAAAAGAGCGAATAACCCAAAAAAAGGGGGAAAGATTCAAGGTAAGGGGGTTGGTTATGCAAAGGGAAAGTATTAGCACCCTAAACATCTACGGTACTCCGCAGGAACCTCTTTGAAAAATCAGTATATTTTGGCTATAAAAAATCTGTTGTATATAAGATGGATGGTGGAGGTGAGAAAATAAGTATATTTTTATGATTTTTGCACCCGTCGTGGTTTCGAACCTTTAGTGCCTACGTACCACCTTTCATGCAATAGAGGAACTACGTGTACCCTGATCCCCTATTGCATGAAAGGTGGTACATAGGCACTAAAGGTTCGCAACCGCGGCGGGTGCAAAAATCATAAAAATATACTTCTTTTCTCACCTCCACCATCCATCTTATATACAACACATTTTTTATAGCCAAAATATACAGATTTTTCAAAGAGGTTCCTGCGGAGTACCGTAGATGTTTATGGTGCTAATTTCTTCCCTTTGCATAACCAACCCCCTTACCTTGAATCTTTCCCCCTTTTTTGGGTTATTCGCTCTTTTCCCATTCCTTTGGAAACAAGAAAGTGCGGTGGCGATTTTTATTTTGATTTTTATAAAGTCTAGTCAATCCAATGGCTTAGTCTTGAACATTTCTACCGCTACAACTTTCAATTGAAACATTTTCAAAAGTCAAAGTCCTTTGTACGCATTCTTATAGAGACGAGAATTATTACAAAGGCACTTTTCAAAATCACTTTCAAAAACATCTTCCACAAACACTTCTTTGAACTATTTTTAAAACCAACACTTTGTACGCATTATTATAGAGACGAGAATCATTACAAAGACATTTTAAAAATATTTTAAAAGCCACGCCACAAGCATATTTTCAAACAAAAGCAAGTGAACTAGCAAGCAACTACGAGCCCGTAGATAACTACGGATGGAAAGGGTGCTAACACCTTCCATTTCCATAATCTACCCCCTTACTCAGAAAATTCTCAAAAATGTTTTTTCTATTATTTTCACCCATTCCTTTATTAGGATAAAAGAAAAGTCGGTGGCGACTTTTGCTTACCGCAACATTTGCGAACACAAACGCAAAACCAGTATTAAACAGTCGGTTCTGCCACCGTATCACAAAACTGGCGACTCTGCTGGGGAAATTATAAAAAGTGGGGTTACCTTAGAGTTAGTTCATTTTAAAATTGTTTTAACTGCTTGCTTTGTTTGCTTTACTTTTGAGGGTTTATTTGGGTTGTTACTAAAAGATCCTACAGCCAGATCTGGGGAACCTTATTAGGTAAGTAGCAATAAATCATGGAAGTTGTACAGCGTAGACCGATATGGACGAAGTGATAGCTACGTTAGTGTGATACTTTGGTTTGTACTAATGTTCCTTGAGTCAGTAAGGGATAACATTAGGCTTCCAAGCTCTAACTGACCTTAAGAACCTTTAATTGAATCATCCTAAGCCGCTTAAAAGTAGTGAGATGATCGGCTTTGGTTCCGACCAAAGATCGATTGATACTCGATAATACACACTTTGAGATTTGACTCCCAAGTTTTGTTTGGTGGCTGTTATACGGTGGGAGAATTGACTTGAGGGTTTTACGTTTGATTGCAAATGTTGCGGTTAGCAAGAGTCGCCACCGACTTTTCTTTTATCCAAAAGGAAAGTTGAAAAAGCACAGGAAATACCTTTGAGATTATTTCTTGAGTTCGGGGGGTAGATTATGAAAAGGGAAGGTATTAGCACCCTTTTCATCCATGGTTTTCCATGGGCTCTTGCTTACTTTCTAGATCACTTGCTTTTGTTTTAAATTGTGCTTTGTGTGGTTTTTTGAAAGTATTTTGTAAAGAGGTCATTGTTTAGGCAACCTTTATAATGATTCTCGTTCGTAAGAATGTATACAAAGATGTCGATCTTTTGAAAATGTTTTCAAGTTTTGTAAGATGTTTGAAAGTGTATGTGTTTGTTTTGAAAATAGCAAGGATGTTTGTTTGAAAGTAGAGCAAGTAATTAGGAACATTCTACCTACTCAAAAGTCTTTCTTGTTCATTTTCTTTTCCTTTGACATTGTTGTCTTACCATTGATTTGGTAAGCAACCCTATCTTTGGATGTAAGCGGGACGGGCGTGGGTCATCGTATAACCATGATTAGAAATGTTGTTAGCATTATCTTTTAGGAACTAAGATCATTTGAAAGGCAACTTAGATAGCGTCATCGAGGGACTATGATCTTGTATTTTGCTTGTTTTTGCTAAGATACCTTACATGCGTAATATGGCCATTTTGTATAAGGCAACCAAGTGGAATAACCCTAGGGGTGCTTGTGTGCAAGTGGATCATTTTCATGGTTGTTTTTGTCTTGAATTATGTTTTTCTAAGTATTGGTTTTAGTCTTTCCATACAAATCCTAATTACTATCATTTGTATATAAAAGCGATAAATTGCGGATTTTAAAGTTACTACGCTATTACAATATTTGTGGGGAGGGGGTGTACAAATTGAATGGGGATTGCAAGAATTTAAAGCCTAATTAGTCTATTACAACCATATTGAATTGATATCAATGTAAGGAAATAAATAAATACAAAGTACAAAAATGAATAAATGTACAAAAAATGCAAAATGTAAAGAAAATATGTCTTTGTTTGATTTTCATGAAATTTTTTTTTTGTCTAAACCTAATTAAATAAAGAAAATAATTCATTAAATTTGAATTTTATTAAGAAAAGATTTTAAATAAAACCCTATTTCTATTAATTAATAAAAAAAAAGTTTAAGAAAAATATTTTTTGGCATTTTTATCTAAAAAATATTTATTGCATTATAAAATATTTCTAGTTTTTTTTATATCAAAAAATAATATATTTAAATTAGTTTGCATTATAAAATATTTCTAGTCTTTTTTATATCAAAAAATAATATATTTAAATTAGTATGAAAGAAAATAACTAATAACCTAATTTTAATTATATTTACAAGATGATAAGTAAAAAAAATAAAAAAAAAGTATAGTTAATAAAAATATTTTGTGAGAAAAATAAAATAAACTAAGTCAAAATATAACTCTATCCTTTTTGTATTTTATGATTTTTTTTAGTATTTAGAAAATATATTTAAGAAAATAAAAATGAAATAAATAATAAAAAATAAATGAACTTGGGCCAGGGGTGCCATTAGTCAACAGGGAGGTCAGCTAGCAAAAAAACAAAAATAAGCCAGACCCAAAGGGCCTAGCGTCTGCCAAAAACACAAACAATCAGCAAGTAAAAAATGTGAAAAATGAAAAGGGTACCACTCGGGCTCGAACCTAAGTCCCATAGGTTACACGTGCGCGCTTCTACCAATGTGATGGCTATACATCCATTAATATAAGCAAAACAATAAATATACAAGGCAAAACGCGCCCTGATGACTTCATCTTCAACCTCCATCCAGAGCAACTGTAACTTGCTCATTTCTCATCAAAAATGAAAACTGTAAACATGAAACTTGTAGAAACATTTCTCACGATTCTAGAAATGTAAAGTATTAAAACTATAGATCAAAGATAAGCATGAATTTTAATGGCCCTAATCTGAACCCTAAAAATTTCAGAAATTTCAGTTTCAAAATTCTCTAAGTTCAAGCAAAATTAATGGAAACTATGGACATGGTTAGCTTCATGGAAATGATATCTACATGTTTTGTTCACAAATAAACTATTGATGATGCCTGTATGAAGAGTTCCAAGTTAAGAAAACTTACCTCAAAACTGGAAATCGTGTTTTGAGTTTGAGCTTGTTTCAAGTGATGGTGATGACCAGGTTAGCTTCCTTGAGGTCCTAGGAAGCTAATGCAATGGTTTGCTTGAGTTGAGAGTGGCTGAAATGACTTGGAGGAGTCAATGTGTAATGCTCTGTTATTTGTTATGGAGGATATGGTAAATGATGTTATAGTAATGAAACATGGACAAGGATAGGTTACACTTGATGTAAGGAAGCTTTAGAAACTAAAAGGCCAAGAAACGCACGAGGGAAATGTGAGTTTGATGTTCAAGGTCAGAAATTGTGCAACAATGGAGTTTTTGGGAAATTTCTGATTTGAGAGAGTTTTGGTGTATTTCTGGGTGCTTAAGCTCATCCTCTAGCTCACAAATAGTGACTCTATTTATAAGCAACAAGTTTGGAGACCTCTTGTTGATCAGAATTCAAAATCACAAGTTTATGCATAACATGTGATTTTTGAGAAATTCAAGTTTCAAAGCCTTGTGTACTTGCTAAGATAGAGTGGTTATCCTTTAAACAAGATTGCTTCAGACTTTGTGGATAGAGTTTGATCGTAGGGAACAAGTTAGAGGCTCAAGAATGAACTTTATGCAAAAAGCTTGCTTTACAAGAATGGCAATGTTAACTTTGTGCCATTAATGGAAATGCAACTTGAATAATAGCTCAATTGCTTGGATCAAAGCCCTAACAGCTGTGTAAACATTTAATTATGGAGTGGAAAACAAGTTTGAGGCCTGCAAAGAAAATATTATGCAGCCTAGCATGGATTTGGTTCATGTGTTCATCAAAAATGACTTGTAATTCAAGTAATAAAACCCTAACTGCATCTCTTCGGTTCTCCATACTCAAGAATGATCTCAAGGAGTTCTTGGATATTTTGGAAATATTGCAATGTGATAAACAACCCATATTTGAATTGATTTTGAATATTACCCTTGGAATTATATGAAAAAGTGTCATGAAGTTAGGTCAAAATCCTGGCCAAATTAGGGAAAATTTCACTAAGTGTTTAGTTTCATGACCACATGTTCATAAAATTATAACTTGAGATACAAGCACTTTTGGAAGGAGTTGCGTAAAGGAAATTTGTAGATTTCATGGAGATATACAACTTTTATGTTGGAAGTTTCTCTTGAATCATCTTGCATCATGGTGAAAATTTTGCTCAAAGTTATGAAAATACATGAAATTTTCAACACTTAGAAAAATTTCTAAGTTTAGAAATTTTGACTTTTCAAAATGAAATATTGACTTTTTGATTTCTTGATGAATAAGTTTCATATTTTGACATGTTTTGATGAATTATGATAATTGGCACTTGAATTTGACCAAAAAGTCAAAGTTTGACTTTTCAGTATACAATTGACTTTTGATCAGTTCACTGAATATTCATTTGTCAATCCATTGGACTTGAGCAATGTTTTGAGCCATGTTATTAGGTCAAAATGATGTAATTGGACTCTTGAGATCATGCCTTAAACCAAATGACCATTTGCTAAGTCAAAAATCAGAAATTGCCTTTTCCCAGTCAAAACCCTAATTTTGACCATTTTGCCCTTTTGGAGTTTTTGATCAAATTTCTTGAGGAATTATGGTTCAAACTTGATCAAATTATACATATGAGTCTAAAATGTTGATGTGGATACAAAATTATGAAGTTTAACTGTAAATTGGCCATGGTTGACTTTTTCCCCAATACAACTGATTTTTAGGTCAATTGCTCAATTGATTGAGCATAAGTGTGATTCAAGGATTGAAACTTGTCATGAGTAATCTTGGGGGTCCAAAATGATCTATGAAAGTTTTATGGGGCATTGGAAGCTCAAAAATCCCCGTGCAAACTTAAATCCTAATTTTGGTCATTAGTGCTTAAAGAGGTGTCTTAAGCTGATCAAACCTTAGTGCAGTCTTGAGCCCAAGGAGATCTTGTGAGCAAATTCTTGATAAGTGAGAGGGAAAATTTTGGGGTACAACAGTGGCAAGGCAGTTGTCAATCGGAACTAAACTTGTGGGAAAAATCAGTGATATTGAGATCCCTTAGAACCCGATTACTATTTCTAGGACAAGTTGAGCCAACTAAACTTCAAGAGGGTACTTACCTACAAACCCCATGCAAGCCTAAACCTAAGGTTGTTTGTGTGATGTGTTTTCTTTCAACTTAAACTACTTGCAGGGTTTTATTTCATTATCTAACAACTTGATTTCCCTGCAGGGTTTGTTTACAGTCATTATCCAGTTACCTAGACTTCTAAGACTCACTCGTCTTCATCACCTTACACTTTTTCTTGACACATAGCATACACATCATAACATCATAACATAGCATTTCCGTAACCATTTCAAGGATCTCAAGGGTCTGTGATGCAGGTTAGGCGTCTAGAAAGGGTCAAGGGGATTTATTTTCCTCTAGGCAATGCCGTCAAAAGACCAAGACAAGACAAGTTGAGTCACAGGCTATGACCCACTCGACATGGTGAGCTTGACTCTCGTAAAAGGACCTTCAACGATACGGAGTTCTTCAATCAAAGCTGCAAAATTCAACTTCTGACATTTTCTTGTTTACTCCGCGAGATCCTTGAAAACATTTACACATCATGCATGTCATTACTTAACAAGTCTTCCAGTACAGGTCTCTCATGTTCTCGTTGTTTATTTCAGCAAGGAAAATGGCTTTCAAACAGAATGACAGAAATTTCCAAGCTCAAGATGTTCAGTTCATGGAAATGTTCCTCGACCTATCCAAGGGGCAAGAAGAGTTGAAAGCACTCCTCAACGGGAATCTGACCAAGAAACATCCTGACAACAACAAGGATGACCAATTAGAACAACTACGTGCTGAGATGGAAGGGATGAGAACCCAGATGCTAGGGCAGATGGCTCTTATTCAAAACCTAGCCTAGGGACAAGAAGAGGTGAGAGCCCTAGTCAACAAGTTTCATCTAGATGGATGCAATCATATGGATAAAAAAACGAGAATTGGGATCGAGTCTTTAATCAGCCTCAGTTGAAACAAGAGGATTTGGTTAAAAAACACCTATCAAGACGACTGATACGCCAAGAGTCCAACAACGACCTCAACAACCACAATGGGGTAATCAACAAAGGCAAGATAAGCCCAAGAGGTAGTGTACCAAAATCAACATACCATTGTCTCAAGAATTGCAACATATGTTGAGGATGAATTTGGTTACGTTGATAAGACCTCATCCAAACCCCAAAACTTCTTCCCCTAACTTCAATCCTGATGCAATATGTGCCTACCATTTCGATAGTCCTGGACATGATACGAGTGACTGTTGGGCTTTGAAAATTAAGATTCAGGACTTGATCAACAAAGGAGTGCTGGAGTTCACACAAGATGGCTATTGTACCCCAATGTTTCCCCCTAAGATACCTTCATCATACCATGTTGATTCACTCACAACAAGATCACACCAGGATTCTTGGTTCCCCTCCCTACTTTGATTTTTGCTCCTTTTGAGGGATTACCAAGAACCTTGACTTATGTTCCTTTTGTGATCATGAATATTGTTTTGTTTTCTTCATTTAACTAATAAAATGCAATGTTAGTTTGTCATGCTTGTTATCCATGTAGGTGAAGGGCAATGAGATTTAACAAGTTACTCCATGGGTTCATACCTCTTGCCCCAAAAAAGTCACTTCCTTTTACAATCCTCCTTGACCACAAATAGCAAGTCTCTTTATTTGGGACAGCTTATGTATTATCCTTTCCAGGCGGAGTGCCTTGGTTAAAGAAGAAGTTGAGACCCGTTCTAGGAGAAACACCAAAATCTTGGGTAAACTTGTTACCTTTTTCCTATCTTCAATGAACGTTGATAGTTCATCGTCAGTGAACGGCGGTGATATGATATTTTCTCTTTCTACCTTCAGTGAAAGTTGGTAGACCATCTGTGATACGGTGGGAGAACTGACTTGAGGTTTTGCGTTTGTTTTCGCAAATGTTTCGGTTGAGCAAGAGTCGGCACCGACTTTTTATTTTATCCTAAGGAAAGGTTAAAAAGCACAGCAAAAACCTTTTGAGATGTTTTCTTGGGTTCGGGGAGTAGAATATAGAAAGGGAAGGTATTAGCACCCTTTCTATCCATGGTTATCCATGGGCTCTTAGTTACTTGCTTAGATCACTTGCCTTTTGTTTTCAATTGTTTTAAATGGTGCTTGTGTGTGTGGGTTTAAAAATGTTTTGAAAAGAAGCCAATGTGGTGGCAACCTTTGTAATGATCCATGTTGGGATGTATACAAAGGTGTATGTCTTTTTTTTTTTTTAAAAAGGTTTTCATTTGTTTTTGAAAGTTGTTTTGAAAGTGTTGTGAGGTGTGTTTTTAGAAAATAGGCAAGTGTTTTGTTTTTGCAAGTTTGATTCAAGCAACTAAGAGGTTATCTACTCCTAAATTTCTCAAAGATTATTGCTATGCTTTAACCCTTTTAATAAGTTTGTTCCACCATTGTATTTGGTGGACAATCTCATGTTAGGATGTGAATGGGACGGGCGCGGGTCATCGTTTGGACCATAATTGCAACGGTGCCAAGTATCTTTGGGCATTTTCTTTAAGGGACTTGATCATTTGTTTAGGCAATATTTTGAAAGTGTTATCGAGGGACTATGATCATTTGATTTGTTTGTTTTGCCCAAAGAGACCTAACATGCAATATGGCCCATTTTGAAAGGCAACAAGTGGAGTACCCTAGGGGGTGCAAGTGTGATTTGTGTGTCCATTTTCATGCTTGTTTGTCTTGAGATTAGGTCATAACTATTTTTGTTGTTTTTCGCATACAAACCCTAATTCTAACATGGCATAATTAGAAAGCAATAAAAGCGCGAAAATAAATTTACTAAGCTATTACAAAACCAAATATGGGAAGGGGGGTACAAATGTTCAAATGGGGATTTTGACAAGTAATGTAAACCTAAAACTATTACATCAATATTGAATATTTACAAGGCAAATATTTTGCATAGATTAAATAAAATAAGACAAATATGCAAGAATGCAAAAAGAAATTTTTATATGTATGAAAAAAGATTATTTATAAAAAGAAAATAAAAGGGTATTATTTTTTGGAGTTTTTTTCACATTTAGGGCAAAACCCTAATTCTATTAAAGGGGTATTAATCAATTAATTCATATAATACTTATTATTTATATACAAAAATAAAATGAAATATGGTATATTTGTAAAAAAGGTATTTTTTAGTATTAAATATTAAAAAATAAAATATGTACATTTTTTGGCATTTTACTCTAAATGTATTAATATATATATATATATATATATATATATATATATATATATATATATATATATATATATATATATATATATATATATATATATATATATATATATATATATATATATATATATATATATATATATATATATATATATATATATATATATATATATATATATATATATATATATATATATATATATATATATATATATATATATATATATATATATATATATATATATATATATATATATATATATATATATATATATATATATATATATATATATATATATATATATATATATATATGTATATTTGTACTATTTACAAGATATGTATTATTTAATTAATAATTTTTAATATAAAAATAAAAAGGGTATTTTTTATACAAAATATTTTCCAGAAGTAAAAATAAAATAAAAGTGTGTAAAAAAAATATATTTGTATTATCTTAATATTTTAAACAAAAAAAGTATATATGTATAATTATTTATTTATGTACAAAACTAACTAATAGTCAAATAAATATCAAAATAAATGCAAAAAATATAAAAAAAATATTTTTAATGTTTTTTATGAATTGAATAAAAATATGGAAACAAAATCAAAAAGAAAATATAGAAAATAACAAGTAAAAATCAAAATGGATCAGGGGGGTGTCAAAGTGGAAACAAGGTGCAAATAAGAAAAACATTCCAGGCCCAGCCCAGAACCAGTCATCTTCAACCTCTGAACAACATCACCCACGCGTTTTCTATCTCTTGATTCCTGGACTTTCAAGCAAAACTCATAACATGAAAAGTGTAGAGCATGAGAAGACGAATTCAACCATGTAAAGAACTTGACTTAACTCTCTAAGATGAGGGAGAATTTCTTCTCCCCCAATTTCTGACCTAACTTTTCATCAATATTCAGAACCAAAATTCTCTAAGCTCACATAATATAAATGAAATCTAATCATATGGGCATGTTCAGGGCTATGATTGTGACATGTTTCATTCACAAACCTAAAGCTAACAATGCCTATACTGAGAGATAGAACTCCATGAATATACCTGTTCAGTTGGAATCGTGCTTTGCAATGGGGGAGTTTTCAGAGCAAGATGATGATTTGTATAGCTTCCTTGAAGTGTAAGGATGCTATTCCAAGTTCTACTTTGTCTTGAAACTCCCTGAATCGTGCTGGAGAACTTCAACTGCAAAACAGAAAAACAAAAATGGTGAAGTGGCTTGGAGGTGTTACAGATCATGCTTTTGCTTTTGGTTAGCTTGCATAGATGGTAAGGAAGGTGTATGAACTGGTTTTGGCAAGAATGCTTGAGAGAAATAGAAGTTGGCACTCAAACTGCAGAGGCAACTCTGTTTTTGCAGTTTGATGGTGTTTTTTGGTTTGATGATGTTTGGGAGGCAAATAGCTCGTGCAATAGCTTGGTTATGATGTGTGTAATGTGTTTGATAACTTTGTTCTTCTGTTTGTAAGCTGGTTTCTGAGTTGGTACAAGTTATGCCCTATTTCTTGAACTTGAAGCAAACAAAAGCCACTTGGTCCTTCTAGCCTGTATAGGCCCTCACACTATGCTGCATCTTTTTGTCTTGATCAGAGTGTTATGTCCATGAATCTTGTGTCCAAAGATATGCATTGTACCATTTGATTTGTAAATTTGACATAAAGTTCTTCTTTTCAAAAATGGATAAACCACTTTTTCCTATTAAGGCTTAATTCCTTGTGTAATGACTATATGAACAAAACAAAGCTAAAACACAATGGATTGGCATTTAATTATTGAGTGTAACTTGGTTTAAGGACCTGTAATCAAGGGCATGCTGGTTTTGAGAAGTTTTCATAACTTATGAACATGAAAAATGGCCAATTCAAAAGTGAGTTTTTGCTATATTGTGAAATTCGATTCTCCCTAACAATGAGGTTGTTTGATGAGTTATTGGACATTTTGGAAAGCTTGGAATGTGTACTACAATCCATATTTGAAGTGCAATTTGAAATTCCAAGTGGAAGTGTATGGAAAATGGCCTTGAAGTGGGGTAGAAAAACTTGTCAAAATAGGTCAAATTTCACTAAGTTAAGAATGGTTTAGTGCCCTTATTCAAAAATTTGTAACTTGAGATGCAAGATTCAAATGATAAAACTTTGTGAATCAAAGTTGTAGATTATGCAACAAGCTACAACTTTCATGTTTTGACTTTTGTTTGAATCCAAATGAATCATGGTGAAAAAGTTGGGCAAAGTTGGGAAAAAATTAGGGTTTTTCATAACTTAGAAAAATTCTAAGTTATGAAAAATTCCATTTCAAACCCTAATTTGCATTTCTTGGTTTCTTGGTGAACAAGTTTCATGATTTGGCATGTTTTGATGAAAAATGAATCATGACTTCTTGATTTTGACCAAAAAGTCAAAGTTTGACTTTTCAGTGTACAGTCAAAATTGATCAATTGACTGGGAAATTCAACTATCAATCTTGTGTACTTGGGATCTTTTGAGTTTGTTGAGCATGTAAAAATAATTCCATGGGGTTCTTGAGTCAATATGTGAGCTTGGTTTGCCATTGGCTAGGTCAAACAGTCAAAAATTGCTTTTGTGCAGTCAAAACCCTAAAAATGACCATTTTGCCCTTTTGGTGATCTGATCAAATTTCTTGTGGAATTGTGATCCAAACTTGATCAAATGGTCCATATGAGTTCATAATGTTGATGTGGGTCAATTTTCATGAGATTTGACTGTCAATTGGCCACAGTTGACTTTTTCCCCAATACAGCTGATTTCTAGGTCATCTGTCCAATTGACTGGGCAAAACTTGGAATCAAGAGTTGAAACTTGGTATGGGTAAACTTGGGAGTCCAATATGAAGCATGAAAGTCATCTTAGGCATTTTAGGTCAAAACATCTTTGTTCAAACACAAACCCTAATTTGAGTCCACAGTGCAAGGAGAAGTCTTGAGCAGAGGAAACCCTAACTAGATCTTGATCTTCAAGGTTTTTGTGATGAGAAAATGTTGAGGAAATGGGAGGGAAAATTTTGGGGTACAACAGTTGCCCCTGTTCAATCTTCTTGGACCTGAAGAGTTAGATTGGCAAGTTTGCCTTTCGTGACTCGAGGGTAAAAGGAGATTGGACACTAGAGTGCCCGGAAATTTGCACTCGCATGTTGAAGTATCAGCAAATGTGATGTCGGGAATGGGCTTATAGATGCCATTTGGAGAGGTGGTGGATAGGGAGATGGGATTATAGATGCCATCTGGAGATGTGACAGAACCTTGTCGGGAATGGGCTTATAGATTCCATTTGGAAGTGTTGATCGCACAAGAGATTCCTTAGCGAGAACTGGTGTATTCGAGAAAGACAGATGTTTTCCTGGCTTGTTACAGGTGTTTGATCTTCAATCTCCTCATGCAGATATGCCCTGGCTAGATACAGGTGTCGAATCTACAATTGGTTGCTCACAGATGTGCCCTGGCTGGATACAGGAATCGAGTCTGGAAATGTGGTCAACAGATATGCCCTGGCTGGATACAGGAGTCGAATCTGGAAATGTGGTAGTTGTTAGATATGCCCTGGCCGGATACAGGAATCGAATCTTCGAACTCTTCAGACGTGCCCTGGCTAGATACAGGAATCGAATCTGGAAATGTGGTCAACAAATATGCCCTGGCTGGATACAGGAGTCGAATCCGGAAATGTGGTAGTTGTTAGATATGCCCTGGCCGGATACAGGAATCGAATCTTCGAACTCTTCAGACGTGCCCTGGCTAGATACAGGAATCGAATCTGGAAATATGGTCAACAGATATGCCCTGGCTGGATACAGGAGTCGAATCTGGAATTATGATAGTTGTTAGATATGCCCTGGCCGGATACAGGAATTGAATCTTCGAACTCTTCAGACGTGCCCTGGCTAGATACAGGAATCGAATCTGGAAATGTGGTCAACAGATATGCCCTGGCTGGATACAGGAGTCGAATCCGCAATTGTGATAGTTGTTAGATATGCCCTGGCCGGATACAGGAATCAAATCTTAGAACTCTTCAGACGTGCCCTGGCTAGATACAGGAATCGAGTCTGGAAACTGATCACTCTCAGATGTGCCCTGGCTAGATACAGGTATCGAATCTGGAATTGTGACAGTTGAAGGTAGTTGTCTTTGGGATTGTCTTTTTCCCTGAAAAGGCAAAAACATAAGTTGTATGCAATGTCATGATGTATGATATGCATGATGTCATGATGTTCAATATGAGATAGTATTGTATGCACTTTATCATGTATGTAAGCAAGATGTATGAAAATGTGAAATGTTTATAAATGTATTTTCGTTTTAGGAAAATAAATCCTTGACGACCGGCCAGGGAATTGCTCTGTGGAAGAGATATTTTGCCGAAGTTCTGCTGAGAGGCCTGCTGAGGACTTCAATGATGGACTCCGCTGGGTATAACCGAGGATAGACTCTTGCCGGGGAATGAAAGAACTTCGCCGAGGGCGATCTTCCGTGGCAATTAGCTGAGGATAACCCAGTTATAAGTCCTTGTGAGGAAATAACTTTGAATAAAACTCGGGAGAGACGTCCGTACCCTGCAGGGAACAAGCTTCCAGAATCTACTGGGGATAAGCTTTAAGACCTGCCGGGAAATGTTGTGCCTTTTTAGGATTGACGGGGAGTCAACTCTGCTTGGGGAAAGTACTGCTGAATCTTGTTTTACTCAGCGGGGAGTTGAGATGATTTGGTCACAATCTCCAGTCGAACCTACCTTGGCACCTTGGTGGACAAAGCAACCAGACTGCATCAGACAACTTTACATTGCCCCTGTCTCTGATGTCACCTATAATTAATCTCAGGTTTTATATGCAAATATTTATGAATCAGCAATTTGATGTCAAATGCATATATCAAAAATGAACATTGGACGTTCTTCGCAAAACAAAACGGAAAAGAGAAAAACAATGGCAATTTGTATAGAAAAGTGAATTTGTATTGATTTGAGTTTTGCCTGTGAATAGGCGTTTTTGTACAAGAGGCTGACATCCTAGTAAGAGGACGCCGCCAAACAACATAGAGTTTACAATTTTGAAAAGGAAACAAAACAGCTATGTGAACAATCCCACTGGGTTCCAACTCTGCTATCGCCTTTATGTCTCCGAGCGTCTCATTGCTTTGCTGCCTAGTTGAAGATGAAGGTGATTGGTTGATGCCGAAGTCTGAGCCAGATAATTGATGCCGAATTCCGGATGCGAAGTGATCCAATGAGACATAGTGTTACGCTTTATCCCTAACTTTTGCCTGGACCGCCCTTTCGGGTTTTCAGTCCACCGGGATACCCATTTTTGCCCAAGCCGCCTTTTCAGGTTTTCGACTTGCCGGGTGTACAATTTTTATTCATTTCATCCCTTATTTTTGCCCGAACCCTTTTGGTTCGCCGGGAAGCCCTTATTTTGCCTAGGTGTGTCAACCTAGCGGGTCTTTTATTTATGCGTAGTATTTTTTCACTATGTCTGCATTGGCGGGGTGAGGAAGGTCGTCACCATCCATGGTGGTTAGGATCATGGCTCCTCCTGAGAACACATGTTTAACCACAAATGGCCCTTCGTATGTAGGGGTCCATTTGCCCCGGGGATAACTTTGAGGAAGGATGATGCGTTTGATTACCAGGTCCCCAACTTGATACTCTTGTGGTTTGACTTTCTTGTTAAATGCCCTGATCATCCGTTTTTGATATGTTTGACCATGACAGATAGCAGTGAGCCTCTTTTCGTCAATCAGATTTAATTGATCAAGTCGAGTCTGGATCCAGTCATCTTCACTCAAGTCTGCATCCTTCATTATCTGGAGAGAGGGTATCTGGACTTCAATTGGCAAGACTGCCTCCATGCCATAGACCAAGGAGAAAGGAGTTGCCCCGGTTGACGTCCTTGCTGAGGTACGGTACCCATGAAGAGCGAACGGTAACATCTCGTGCCAATCTTTATAGGTCACTGTCATCTTCTGCACAATTTTCTTGATATTTTTATTAGCTGCCTCTACAGCCCCATTCATCTTCGGCCGGTAGGGAGAAGAATTGTGGTGCTGTATCTTGAATTTCTCACAGAGTTCAGTGATCATCTTGTTATTGAGATTGGTACCATTGTCCATAATGATTCTTTCTGGGACACCGTACCGACAGATCAGATTATGCTGGATGAAACGTGCCACGACGCTCTTGGTTACTGTGGCGTAGGAAGCTGCCTCAACCCACTTTGTGAAGTAATCGATTGCCACCAAGATGAAGCGATGCCCATTGGATGCCGTTGGTCGGATCTCACCGATCATATCAATCCCCCACATTGCAAAAGGCCAAGGTGCCGTCAGGACGTTCAGAGGAACTGGAGGAATATGCACCTTGTCAGCATAGATCTGGAATTTGTGACAAGTTCGGGAGTGTTGGTAACAATCGGCTTCCATTGTGGACCCGAAATATCCTGCCCGAAAGATTTTTTTAGCCATGGTGTGTCCACTAGAATGTGTCCCGAATGTACCCTCATGCAGTTCTGACATGATCTTCTCTGCTTCAGCTTTATCCACACAACGTAGTAGAGTTGAATCATGATTCCGTTTGTAGAGAATGTCGTTGCTGAGGAAGAATTTCGCCGCAAACCTTCTCATGAACTTCTTGTCATTGACTGATGTGCCTTCAGGGTATTCCTGAGCTTCCAAGTACCTCTTCACCTCATGATACCAGGGTTTTTCAGTCACCTTTTCAGCCTCAAGCTCGCAGCAGTATGCCGGTTCGTCCAACTTCCAGATAATGATCCGGGGAGCCTCATTGTCCCATTTAACTTTGAACATTGAAGACATCGTAGCTAGGGCGTCCGCTAGCTGATTCTCCTCTCTTGGGAAGTGTTCGAAAGTTATTTCTTCAAAGTGGGGAAGCAAGGTTGACACATACTCCTTGTAAGGAATAAGATTTGGGTGTTTCGTATCCCACTCGCCTTTGATCTGATTGATCACGAGAGCAGAATCTCCGAAGACACTCAGAAATTTTATCCTCAAGTCGATTGCAGCTTGCAAACCCATGATACATGCCTCATATTCTGCCATGTTGTTGGTGCAGTTGAAACACAATCGGGCGGTGAGTGGAGTATGAGTTCCTTTGAGGGATATGATTACAGCGCCGACGCTGTTTCCCAAAGCATTAGAGGCTCCATCAAAATGCATAGACCATCGGGATCCTTCCTCAGGTCCTTCATCCGGTCCAGGTACTTCACAGTCGGTTACCACCATGATGTCTTCGTCCGGAAAATCAAAGTTCAATGATTGGTAATCGTCCACAGGTTGGTGTGCCAAATGATCTACCAGTACACTTCCTTTAATTGCTTTCTGAGTTGTATACTGGATGTCATATTCTGTCAAGATCATTTGCCATCTCGCTATTCTCCCATACAGAGCAGGCTTTTCAAATATGTACTTGATGGGATCCATCTTTGAAATCAATAGAGTAGTATGAGTCAGCATATACTGTCTCAGCCGGCGAGCAGCCCATACTAGAGCGCAGCAAGTTTTCTCAAGCAGTGAGTAACGAGACTCACAGTCGGTAAACTTTTTGCTCAAGTAATAAATAACGTGCTCTTTTCGGCCAGACTCGTCATGCTGCCCCAGCACACACCCCATTGAATTATCAAGCACTGTCAAGTATAGTATCAGAGGTCTTCCTTCCACTGGTGGCATAAGAATGGGCGGCTCTTGGAGATATTCCTTTATATTTTCAAAGACAGCCTGACATTCATCGTTCCAGCGTACTACTTGATCTTTCTTCAGTAATTTGAAGATTGGCTAACAAGTAGCAGTCAGGTGTGAGATGAATCGGGCAATGTAATTCAGTCGTCCCAGGAAGCCTCTGACTTTTTTCTCTGTCTTCGGAGTCGGCATCTCTTGAATGGCTTTAACCTTGGCAGGGTCCACTTGAATACCTTTATCACTTACAATGAAACCTAACAACTTTCCGGACCTCACCCCAAAGGTGCATTTGTTGGGATTCAACCTCAGCTTGTATAACTTCAGTCGGTCAAACAGCTTCCTCAGATGATCAAGATGCTCCTCCTCAGTTTGAGACCTTGCAATCATGTCATCAACGTATACCTCAATCTCATGATGGATCATATCATGAAATAAAGCAACCATGGCACGTTGATAGGTTGCCCCAGTATTTTTCAATCCGAATGGCATGACCTTATAACAGAAGGTGCCCCACTGAGTCACAAAGGTAGTCTTCTCCATATCTTCCGGAGCCATCTTGATCTGATTATACCCTGAAAAACCATCCATGAAGGAGAATACCTTGTGTTGTGCAGTATTGTCAACAAGAACGTCAATGTGAGGTAAGGGGAAGTCATCCTTGGGGCTCGCCCTGTTTAAATCCCTATAGTCGACACACATTCTGACTTTACCGTCCTTCTTCGGTACTGGCACCACATTGGCGACCCACTGAGGGTAAGAAGTTACTGCTAGAAACCCGGCGTCGAATTGCTTCATAACTTCGGCCTTGATCTTTTCAGACATCTCTGGGCGCATACGTCGGACCTTTTGCTTTACCGGAGGGCAATCTTCCTTGGTTGGCAGATGAAGAACTACAATGTCGGCATCCAAACCAGGCATGTCTTCATAGGACCAAGCAAATATCTCCATGTAATCCTGTAGCATCTGGATCAATCGTTGCTTCACGCTGAGCTCTAGATTAGCCCCAATCTTGACCTCTTTCCTATCTGTCTCAGTACCCAGATTAATCGTCTCTACTGGCTCTTCATGTGGTTGAATAGCCCTCTCTTCCTGGAGTAGCAGTCTTGCGAGTTCACCAGGCATTTCGCAATCATCTTCACCTTCGTCTTCGGCCAAGTTGATCGGATTCTCGAAGTCACAACTGGCGGTAGCAGAGCTGTTACCAGTGAGATCCAGAGTGGATTGAAACCTGTATAAGTGAGTGTGTGTAAATATAGCTGTTTTGCAATATATATAACACAGAAAGAAAGAGAGCACAAGATTTGAAATGCAACAAACGTCCAATGTTTTGATTGATGATATATGGAAATGTCATACAAAAAGCCCTCACAAATGGAGCTACGATGCCCTGGGTAGGACACCAAGCCAACAAAGTTTTAACATATTGTTTGTTACAAATTGGAAATCAAAAGAAATTAATTACTCCGTGACAAATGTGATAGGTGTAAAATCCTTTGCCGTCCAGTTGCTTGGTCAGTTGCTGGTAGTCGGGTAGATCCAACTGTCAAACTTTGCTTCCTCTACATCCTCCTCGATGGCATTCACCCTTGGGTTGGAGATAAACACTGGAGCCTTTCTGATCTTTTCCTTGCGCACAACCCTCTGAGCTTCTGCAGTAAAGCCCAGCCCAAACTTGTCGTTCTTTTGAGTGAAGTCAGGAAGCTGACCCCAGTTTGCACAATCGCCTTTCTCGATTACAGCTCGGGCATCCCTCAAGGACGCCATCTTCAACGGAAAATCTTCTTCCACCACTGCCTCAGCTGATGCCAATACTGGAGGTACTTCCTCAAAATGTTGAAAGGGGGTTTCAATAAACTCCCCGTCCATCTCGATATACCGGAATGAATTCAAGTGGCTCACCATGTACTCCTCCTCGCCCTGCACAGTGACAATCTTCCCTTTGACAGGGTACTTGAGCTTTTGGTGTAGAGTGGATGTTACTGCCCCAACTTTGTGAATCCAGGGTCGACCCAACAAGACGGAGTAAGATGGACGAATATCCATTACATAGAACGTTGAGTTGAAAACTTGGGAACCTACACGAATGGGGATGTCTACTTCACCGTGCACCATCCTCTTAGAACCATCGAAGGCTCTAACAATGATGCTACTGAGTTTCAACTCCAGGCCCTCACAATCCAAGCGATCCAATGCTTTCTTGGGCAAGACATTCAGGGAAGAGCCGGTATCCACTAGCACGTGTGCGAGAGTAGTGCCCCTGCATTCTATGGAAACATGCAGGGCATCATTGTGATTTTTCCCTTTGGCGGTAAGGTCAGCATCTGAGAACCCTAAACCATTGTCAGCCGTCAAATTAGCCACACAGTCGGTGAATTGATCCGCGGAGGTCTCTTGCGGCACATGGGCCGTTTTCAGAAATGAAATCAGGGCTTTTGCATGGGCCTCTGAGCATAGCAGCAATGATAACATAGAGATTTTGGAGGGAGTATGCCCCAACTGTTCAACAACGTTAAAATCACTCTTTTTGATAATTTTAAGAATTTCCTCCATTTCTTGTTGGGAGGCTTCCACAACAGTCTTCTTTTTTGGTGCCTCCGTCCTGGAAGGCGAATCAGTAGCAACTTCTTTGCCCCGAGTATCAGAGGACTCGGCGGCACTAGTAGACACAGGAACTTGAATTGGAACATGCACACTTGCAGGTGTGATGGTGAGAGGTTTTCGGATAACTGGCGGTGCAATGTGAAGCGAGAAGAGCCTGCCACTGCGGGTAATCTTTGCGGGACCAGTGATATTACTGATATTGGTATTGGTGTTGAACTCCTGCTTCACCCCAAGCACATACACGTCGGCTCCATAATTCCATGGGACCGCTTTATCAGACTCATACGGGAGAGGCCCCGGGACAGTAATAGTGATGGGTGCAACAGACATGATCTGGACTGGTTTCTTTACGGGAGCTTTGGCAGGATTGTAAATTGTGACAACAGATATTTCTTCAATGGAAACAGACGGAACAGCAGTTTTCTTGAATAGAATTTCCTTGCTATCCATCAGGCTTTGGATACCTGATTTCAGCAGTGGAAAACCGGTAGGGATAATAGCACACAAGAGGCAACCCTTACTACAACCTGGAAATAAACCGGCTAGTAGTAAGTTCCTCTTAACAGTCAAAAGAGGGGTAACAACTTCATTCACCGAAACAGCATACAACTCTTCATCAATGGCATTTACTCTATGTTGGGGCATAAGAGCAGTTACAACATTTGGTCTCTCAGGCGCTTCAAACTGAATTTCCTTCGCGTCGATAAGATCTTGCACTTTGTTTCTCAAGGCCCAGCAATCATCAGTAGTGTGCCCGGGACTATCAGAATGATAAGCACACCGGGCATTTGGGTTATACTTAGGAGACGCAGTGTTGACGACCTTAGGGGCTTCTTTGAGGGTCACCAAGTTGGTTGATAAAAGTTGGGGTAAAATTTGAGATAATGTCATACTCAGCCGAGTATACTGCCTCTTGGGCCTTTCACTTCTTTGTTGATTATACTGCTGAGGAGCAGCAACAGGTTTTGAGATGACCAAAGCGTTGACGGCTTGGCGATTTTCGGGCTTGACTTGCCTTCTAGGACCATAGATGACACTTGCTTCTTTCTTAAACGGCCTCTTCTCAGTACTTGTAGAGGCAGCCTTTTGTATCTTGCCTGACCTGATTCTAGCTTCAATTCTTTCTCCCGTTAGAATTAGATCCGTAAACCCAGCGGAGGAGTTACCAACCAAATGATTGAAGAATGGACCAGACAAAGTCCCTAGGAACATATCAACCAGCTCACGATCAGTCAATGGAGGCTGCACCCTGCCAGCCAAATCTCTCCATTTTTGTGCGTACTCTTTGAACCCTTCACCCGTTCCTAGAGACATACCCTGAAGTTGGGTACGCGTAGGAGCGAGATCAGAATTGTATTGGTATTGTCTGTAGAATGTGGTTGCCAAGTCTTCCCAGTGTCGGATGCTAGTTCCATCTAATTGATAGAACCATTCAAGCTGTGACCCCGAGAGGCTATCTTGGAAGAAGTGAATCCAAAGGTTCTTATCCGTCGTGTAAGGTTGGATCTTCCTTACGTACGACCTCAGATGCAGCTTTGGGCAGGAGACCCCATCATACTTGGCGAAGGCAGGCGCCTTAAACTTGTGAGGAATTACTACCCCAGAAGATAACCCCAGATCTCCGAAATCCAGTCCCGGCACATTCTGAATTTCCATGGCGCTCAAGCGGTCTTCCAATTGCTTGTATCTGTCAGCAGCAGGTGGGTATTGTTCGTCATTGTAGTCCGTCTCGTTGTCGGAGACTGCGGGACTAGGAGCTCCTCCCCCTTGGGGACTGTTTTTCTCAGCAGAGGAAGTAGTTGGTTCAGCTTCATTGTGGAGTGTGTTCCCAAATCTGCGTCCGGTGTTGAATAACGCAGTCCTCTTTTTCTTCTTCTTCTTCAGGAGTAGAGTCTTCAACTCTTGCTGACCTTGGGCTAGGCTTAGGACCATCTCTTGAAACTGTGCACTTTGGGCCTGAAGGGCCTTGATTGCTTGCTCACTGGAGGAGTCTGGATTCATGATGACTGTTCAAAATAAACAGCGAAGGAGAGTAAGCAACCTGTGAAATAGGGTACCTGCTATGCATATGGTGCAATGGAATGCGTATGTTTTATGTTTTCAAAGACAAACAAGATTCAACTTTGTAGACAAAAAGGAAACACACTTCATTAGATTAAAATTTCAATTGTTCAACAGTTTGCCCTTAGGCATTACAGGAATGAAAAATACTGGAAAGGAAATAAAACTATAAAAGGAAACATCCAAAGCTCATCAATGCTCCCATGGCCTCCTCTTCTCAGTGCTGATGTAGTTGTTCAGGACCCGCTCTTCCTCCAATTGCTTAGTCAGCCTCTGGATCTTCCGTTCCTGTTCGTTGAATTTCTCCCGATAGAAATCCCGTTCTTCCTTTAGCTGTGCCCAAGATCTCTTCATCGTGTCAAAATCAGTGGGTATCTGAGGAGGGAGGACAGTTGGAGGAACCCCATCTTCATCAGGAGATTCCAGAATGAGAGGTCTAACAGCTTCGTATGGCATACCTAATCTCTGAGCACGGATGCGGACCCATTTGCAATAGGGCTCCATTGGTAGAGAAGTCTTTGGTCCCAACTCATGTGGGTCAGCTTTGTGAATTCTGTCCCAAGCTCTAATGAATCCATGGCGTAGTTTGTCACTGTCTGCCTGAAATTCAAAATGGAAGTGAGAAACCAGCATTTCATGAGGCCCATTTCCTCTGGCTCTTCCAAACTGACGGAGAGCTAAGCATGGATTGTAAGAGATTCCTCCTTGGATACCAATCAACGGAACATTAGGGTATTCTCCGCAACGGTCAATAATAGCTACCTCATCCAAACCTCTGAGAGTCCAGGTGATGTCATTATCAGTGAGAGACATTAACCTCCGAGCCCAACCTTTTCCTTCTTCATTCTTCAGCACGAACTTAGGAAGGTGCGAAATAAACCACCTTACTAGCAAAGGAGCACAGCACCACGGAGTTCCCCGTTTTCGAGCAATACGAGCATAGAGTTGTTGTAGAATATCACCCAAAAGAGTGGGTACAAGATTCCGAGACATGAAGATCCTTATGACATGGGTACTGATAAAGGTGTCAGGGTTGGGAAACAATACCAGACCATAGATCAAAAGAGCCAGAATATCTTCGTACGCCTTGAAGTCCAAGTCATTCCAGAAATCATTAGCCTTGCCAACCAGAAATTTGACCAAAAATCCCTTAACTCCATTTCTAGTTTCCCAGTTAGCTAATACCTCTTCTTTGGTCAAGGGGAGAATTGTAGCAACCTCTTCAGGCCTAGGAGTCTTTTCCAAACCAGTGAATGGAGTTTGTTCCAAAACAGGGATCCCAAGCAGATAAGAGAATTCTTCCAGGGTAGGAACCAGCTGGAAGTCTTGAAAGGTGAAACAATGATGCAGAGGGTCATAAAACTGGGTCAGAACACTTATCAGTTGTTGGTCCCATTTTGCAGTGATCAAGCCAAGGAGAGAACCATGTCTGCTGATGAAGGAAGAAGTGTTTGGAATCCTTCCAACCAAATCCTTGAGTAAAACTGGTGGTTGAACAAAGTTGAGCCGGACAGTATTCCTACGCACGGGCATCATGATGTCCTACAAAACAGAGCAAAGGTGAAACTCTTTTGTCTTTGAAATGGGTTAGTCCTTTATACAGGATGCATGCAATGGTATGATGGCATGATGCTATGATGAAGCACACCACAAGTATTCACATAGGCAAGCATGATAAGGCACACAAGTCACACAAGACACCCTTAGGTTTCAGGCCAACATGAATTTCAGGTATTACCCTCTTTTGGTTTTGGTGGTTAAAACCTGTCCTATCAAAAGTAAACGGGTTCTAGAGGATCTCAAATCATTGGCTACCCTCAATCGGTCATAACTCCAGCATCGCAATCTTTTCTCGCGGCCAGAACCATCTCGAGAGTTTAGCCTCAATGAGTGTAGCATACTGCTACTGTCCTAATAGCCAAGTTGGTCAATTTAGGGTTCTAAGGTTGGTTGGTGTTTAATGACTCCTTAGAAGACCTATATTCTCCCCGTTACGACACAAGGGATATAGGTACAGACCAAGGTGCCACACCAACGTAGCCACTGCTTCACCCATGTCGGTCTACGCCGGACAGGTCCCTCACAGATTATGCTACCTAAAAAGGGTATTTCCCAGATCCGGGTAAAGATCTATGAAACTCCGATGCAAAGCCCACAAATATAAAAGCAAACAAAGCAAACAATTGAAAACAAAGATGATCTAAACCCTAAGGTTACTCCACTTTTAAAGCTTTCCCCAGCAGAGTCGCCAGTTCTGTGATACGGTGGGAGAACTGACTTGAGGTTTTGCGTTTGTTTTCGCAAATGTTTCGGTTGATCAAGAGTCGCCACCGACTTTTTATTTTATCCTAAGGAAAGGTTAAAAAGCACAGCAAAAACCTATTGAGATGTTTTCTTGGGTTCGGGGAGTAGATTATAGAAAGGGAAGGTATTAGCACCCTTTCTATCCATGGTTATCCATGGGTTCTTAGTTACTTGCTTAGATCACTTGCCTTTTGTTTTCAATTGTTTTAAATGGTGCTTGTGTGTGTGGGTTTGAAAATGTTTTGAAAAGAAGCCAATGTGGTGGCAACCTTTGTAATGATCCATGTTGGGATGTATACAAAGGTGTATGTCTTTTTTTTTTTTAAAAAGGTTTTCATTTGTTTTTGAAAGTTGTTTTGAAAGTGTTGTGAGGTGTGTTTTTAGAAAATAGGCAAGTGTTTTGTTTTTGCAAGTTTGATTCAAGCAACTAAGAGGTTATCTACTCCTAAATTTCTCAAAGATTATTGCTATGCTTTAACCCTTTTAATAAGTTTGTTCCACCATTGTATTTGGTGGACAATCTCATGTTAGGATGTGAATGGGACGGGCGCGGGTCATCGTTTGGACCATAATTGCAACGGTGCCAAGTATCTTTGGGCATTTTCTTTAAGGGACTTGATCATTTGTTTAGGCAATATTTTGAAAGTGTTATCGAGGGACTATGATCATTTGATTTGTTTGTTTTGCCCAAAGAGACCTAACATGCAATATGGCCCATTTTGAAAGGCAACAAGTGGAGTACCCTAGGGGGTGCAAGTGTGATTTGTGTGTCCATTTTCATGCTTGTTTGTCTTGAGATTAGGTCATAACTATTTTTGTTGTTTTTCGCATACAAACCCTAATTCTAACATGGCATAATTAGAAAGCAATAAAAGCGCGAAAATAAATTTACTAAGCTATTACAAAACCAAATATGGGAAGGGGGGTACAAATGTTCAAATGGGGATTTTGACAAGTAATGTAAACCTAAAACTATTACATCAATATTGAATATTTACAAGGAAAATATTTTGCATAGATTAAATAAAATAAGACAAATATGCAAGAATGCAAAAAGAAATTTTTATATGTATGAAAAAAGATTATTTATAAAAAGAAAATAAAAGGGTATTATTTTTTGGAGTTTTTTTCACATTTAGGGCAAAACCCTAATTCTATTAAAGGGGTATTAATCAATTAATTCATATAATACTTATTATTTATATACAAAAATAAAATGAAATACGGTATATTTGTAAAAAAGGTATTTTTTAGTATTAAATATTAAAAAATAAAATATGTACATTTTTTGGCATTTTACTCTAAATGTATTAATATATATATATATATATATATATATATATATATATATATATATATATATATATATATATATATATATATATATATATATATATATATATATATATATATATATATATATATATATATATATATATATATATATATATATATATATATATATATATATATATATATATATATATATATATATATATATGTATATTTGTACTATTTACAAGATATGTATTATTTAATTAATAATTTTTAATATAAAAATAAAAAGGGTATTTTTTATACAAAATATTTTCAGGAAGTAAAAATAAAATAAAAGTGTGTAAAAAAAAATATATATTTGTATTATCTTAATATTTTAAACAAAAAAAGTATATATGTATAATTATTTATTTATGTACAAAACTAACTAATAGTCAAATAAATATCAAAATAAATGCAAAAAATATAAAAAAAAATATTTTTAATGTTTTTTATGAATTGAATAAAAATATGGAAACAAAATCAAAAAGAAAATATAGAAAATAACAAGTAAAAATCAAAATGGATCAGGGGGGTGTCAAAGTGGAAACAAGGTGCAAATAAGAAAAACATTCCAGGCCCAGCCCAGAACCAGTCATCTTCAACCTCTGAACAACATCACCCACGCGTTTTCTATCTCTTGATTCCTGGACTTTCAAGCAAAACTCATAACATGAAAAGTGTAGAGCATGAGAAGACGAATTCAACCATGTAAAGAACTTGACTTAACTCTCTAAGATGAGGGAGAATTTCTTCTCCCCCAATTTCTGACCTAACTTTTCATCAATATTCAGAACCAAAATTCTCTAAGCTCACATAATATAAATGAAATCTAATCATATGGGCATGTTCAGGGCTATGATTGTGACATGTTTCATTCACAAACCTAAAGCTAACAATGCCTATACTGAGAGATAGAACTCCATGAATATACCTATTCAGTTGGAATCGTGCTTTGCAATGGGGGAGTTTTCAGAGCAAGATGATGATTTGTATAGCTTCCTTGAAGTGTAAGGATGCTATTCCAAGTTCTACTTTGTCTTGAAACTCCCTGAATCGTGCTGGAGAACTTCAACTGCAAAACAGAAAAACAAAAATGGTGAAGTGGCTTGGAGGTGTTACAGATCATGCTTTTGCTTTTGGTTAGCTTGCATAGATGGTAAGGAAGGTGTATGAACTGGTTTTGGCAAGAATGCTTGAGAGAAATAGAAGTTGGCACTCAAACTGCAGAGGCAACTCTGTTTTTGCAGTTTGATGGTGTTTTTTGGTTTGATGATGTTTGGGAGGCAAATAGCTCGTTCAATAGCTTGGTTATGATGTGTGTAATGCGTTTGATAACTTTGTTCTTCTGTTTGTAAGCTGGTTTCTGAGTTGGTACAAGTTATGCCCTATTTCTTGAACTTGAAGCAAACAAAAGCCACTTGGTCCTTCTAGCCTGTATAGGCCCTCACACTATGCTGCATCTTTTTGTCTTGATCAGAGTGTTATGTCCATGAATCTTGTGTCCAAAGATATGCATTGTACCATTTGATTTGTAAATTTGACATAAAGTTCTTCTTTTCAAAAATGGATAAACCACTTTTTCCTATTAAGGCTTAATTCCTTGTGTAATGACTATATGAACAAAACAAAGCTAAAACACAATGGATTGGCATTTAATTATTGAGTGTAACTTGGTTTAAGGACCTGTAATCAAGGGCATGGTGATTTTGAGAAGTTTGCATAACTTATGAACATGAAAAATGGCCAATTCAAAAGTGAGTTTTTGCTATATTGTGAAATTCGAGTCTCCCTAACCATGAGGTTGTTTGATGAGTTCTTGGACATTTTGGAAAGCTTGGAATGTGTACTACAATCCATCTTTGAAGTGCAATTTGAAATTCCAAGTGGAAGTGTATGGAAAATGGCCTTGAAGTGGGGTAGAAAAACTTGTCAAAATAGGTCAAATTTCACTAAGTTAAGAATGGTTTAGTGCCCTTATTCAAAAATTTGTAACTTGAGATGCAAGCTTCAAATGAGAAAACTTTGTGAATCCAAGTTGTAGATTATGCAACAAGCTACAACTTTCATGTTTTGACTTTTGTTTGAATCCAAATGAATCATGGTGAAAAAGTGGGTCAAAGTTGGGGAAAAATTAGGGTTTTTCATAACTTCGAAAAATTCTAAGTTATGAAAAATTCCATTTCAAACCCTAATTTGCATTTCTTGGTTTCTTGGTGAACAAGTTTCATGATTTGGCATGTTTTGATGAAAAATGAATCTTGACTTCTTGGTTTTGACCAAAAAGTCAAAGTTTGACTTTTCAGTGTACAGTCAAAATTGATCAATTGACTGGGAAATTCAGCTGTCAATCTTGTGTACTTGGGATCTTTTGAGTTTGTTGAGCATGTCAAATAATTCCATGGGGTTCTTGAGTCCATATGTGAGCTTGGTTTGCCATTGGCTAGGTCAAACAGTCAAAAATTGCTTTTGTGCAGTCAAAACCCTAAAAATGACCATTTTGCCCTTTTGGTGATCTGATCAAATTTCTTGTGGAATTGTGATCCAAACTTGATCAAATGGTCCATATGAGTTCATAATGTTGATGTGGGTCAATTTTCATGAGATTTGACTGTCAATTGGCCACAGTTGACTTTTTCCCCAATACAGCTGATTTCTAGGTCATCTGTCCAATTGACTGGGCAAAACTTGGAATCAAGAGTTGAAACTTGGTATGGGTAAACTTGGGAGTCCAATATGAATCATGAAAGTCATATTAGGCATTTTAGGTCAAAACATCTTTGTTCAAACACAAACCCTAATTTGAGTCCACAGTGCAAGGAGAAGTCTTGAGCAGAGGAAACCCTAACTGGATCTTGATCTTCAAGGTTTTTGTGATGAGAAAATGTTGAGGAAATGGGAGGGCAAATTTTGGGGTACAAAACCATCGACAGTGAATGTCGATGTTTATTATCTTTTTGCTATCTTCAGTAAACGTGGATAGTTCATCGTCAGTGAACGGCGGTGCTATGATTATTTCTCTTTCTACCTTCAGTGAAAGTTGGTAGACCATCGGCAGTGAACATCGATGTTTATTATCTTTTTGCTACCTTTAATGAATGTTGGTAGTTCATCGTCAGTGAACAGCGATGATATGATATTTCTCTTTCTACCTTCAGTGAAAGTTGGTAGGACATCGGCAGTGAACGTCGGTGTTTGTTATCTTTTTGCTATCTTCAGTGAACGTTGGTAGTTCATCATCAGTGAACGACAGTGATATGATATATTCTCTTTCTACCTTCGGTGAAAGTTTGTAGACCATCGGCAGTGAACGTCGATGTTTATTATCTTTTTGCTACCCTCAGTGAACGTTGGTAGTTCATCGTCAGTGAACGGCGGTAATGTGATATATTCTCTTTCTACCTTCAGTGAGAGTTGGTAGGCCATCGACAGTGAACTTCGATGTTTATTATCTTTTTGCTACCCTCAGTGAACGTTGGTATTTCATCGTCAATGAATGGTGGTGATATGATATATTCTCTTTCTACCTTCAGTGAAAGTTGGTAGACCATTGGCAGTGAACGCCGATGTTTTTTGTCTTTTTTCTATCTTCAATGAATGTTGGTATTCCATCGTCAGTGAATGGCGGTGATATGATATATTCTCTTCCTACCTTCAGTGAAAGTTGGTAGACCATCGACAGTGAATGTCGATGTTTGTTATCTTTCTCTCTTTCTTCAGTAAATGTTGGTAGCTTCGCCTTCAGTAGAAGTTGGTGTGTCCTTTGACCATCCTACCATCCTCTCTGATTTAGGTCTTTTGGTCTACCCGTGATTTATTTTCCTGGTGGGGTTGCTCCTTTTTTTCTTTATTATTGTTGCATCCCCAGTGTTATTTTCGCATCTCTTTGGTCTTGTTCATATGCATTCATGATCATAAGCATTTGCATGGTATCTTAGGGCCAAAAATAAGGTTTGTTTTATATTTAAGTATCTTCGATCGCGTCGACACGAAGATTTTTAACCTTCGTATCTCTGGATAGAAGAAACTTAAATAAGGGCAGCTGTTGTACCCCAATTTTCCCCCTAAGATCCCTTCACCATACCATGTTGATTCACTCACAACAAGATCACACTAGGATTCTTGGTTCCCCTCCCTACTTTGAGTTTTTCTCCTTTTGAGGGATTACCAAGCCCCTTGACTTATGTTCCTTTCGTGATCATGAATATTGTTTTTTTTCTTCATTTAACTAATAAAATGCAATGTTGGTTTGTCTTGCTTGTTATCCATGTAGGTGAAGGGCAATGAGATTTAACAAGTTACTCCATGGGTTCATGAGTTTATTTACATGCCCTAGTCAATATAGCTTGAGAAGTTCAAACCTCACCATTGGATCGGTTTTGGGAGAATTGGCATGGCAAGGTTTATTTGGTTCATCACATTTAAAGGTTATTAGATTTGACTCAAGAGTACAAGGGGTTGATTGGAGAAGTTGTCATGTTTGGACAAGGCCTTGTTCCTGTTGGTCACAAGAGCATATTTCTCTCAAATTTCAAGATATGGAAATGGTTTTGGTGGCTATGAGTCCTCATTATCATCCTCAACAACTTCTATTCACAAAGCAAGAATATTGGTACAAGAAGTTTGTTCAAACTTGTCAAAGTTCCTCAAGGCATTCTCTTGATCTAGAAGTTAGGGTTTTGAACTTCAAAGGAGTATATCTTGCTCACCTTTTGGTATTTTTGAGTGATTCCAAATAAATACTTCTCTTCAAAGGGTTATCAACAAATCACTTCAAAAGTTCCAAGGAGTTTTCACGTGGAAGAAACTTGGTGAAGAAGAAAGATTACAAGTTATCCAGATGAATCCATAATTTTTACATAAGTAACTTCAATTGATCATAACTTGGTCAATTTTCATCACCTTAAGTCCATTCTTTTTCCATAATGATCTTGAAGATGTTAACTTTATGCCTTATTTTATGTGCAAAGTGGGAAAATGGATGGAGGTTGCCTTAAATATGCAAAGGATTATACGTCATTTCATGATTTTTGGCCAACTTCAACAAGTCATAACTTGCTCAATTTTTGGAGATTTTGAGTGGTTCAAGTTTCACAATGTCATTCAAGAGATCTACTTCATTCCATATTTTTTGGTCAATAGAAAATTCCAAGTGGAAGGCCATGTTTAGATGTAAAAGATTATAGGTCATTTTTGAAGAAGAATTTGAAATATTTCTAAGTATGGAAAGTCAACCCTTTTTCTTCAACTTTGACTCAATGAAACTTTCATCTCAAGTAGCCATTTAACTCCATTATTTTTCCATTTCAAAGCTTGTAACCTCATCTTTCTGAAGCATCAAGAATCATGCCCTAAGACCCCTTGAGTTGGAAATGCCATGGATTTGAATTTGGCAACTTGAAACTGAATTTTCTACAAAGTCAGAATTTTGAAATCCATAATGTGACTTCTAAACACAAGATTTATGCACATTTTTTATTTAAACTTGATTAGAAAACTTGCCAGAAGTGATTAGCACCCAAAAATGTAAGATTTGGTTGAGTTTTGATGGAAATGAAGTCACACTTCACTCGTGCTCGACCTTCACTCAGTTTCCCTCCAAACTTCCTTGTTTCTTCCAATTTTCATTCCCTTTCACTTCCCTATAAATAGAGGGTCATCCCCCATTCATTTCTTCAAGCTTTGAGAGCCAAAAATACCCTGCCAAAACTTAACACGAACCCATCTTTTTTGAATTCAGTTACTGAGATTTAAGCTCCCTTTTCCAAAAATCTTTGCGCATTCATCATCCTTAAGCATCATATAAACTCTCTAGCACTTAAACCAATCAAAACGAGCCATAATTCAAGCTACAGAAGTCTAGTTTCAGAGCTTCTTCCTTGAACTTCGAAAAGGTAGAATTCTCCACCATTTGGATCCAAATCAAGCACTAATCTATTCTACTCCTTCTCCTGATTCCAATGCTGATTACAATTTTTAAGTCCATTGAGAATTGAGAGAAATCTCAAATTGAAGGTGTTCGCTATTTTCTGGGTTTTTGATTCATATCTCTCTCCATACCTTATATAAATTTGGCGCGATGGTGGTGCTAGAATCGTCTTGAAGAGACAAGTTCAATGATACTAGCCTGGGATCCTAATTTTTCCATTTGAAGGATCTCACAAAATCCCCATTGCAGGGTGTCCGGAGGTTGAAGACAATGACATGTCTCGTCTCAGCCAATGATAGTGTGCCAAACGTTTTAATTTAATTGGTTGCCCTTTCCTGATCCTATGCGTATCTCACTAAGGTCCATATCAAGCACAGTGCGTCTAGTCCACTGGATCAGCTTACTAACGCGTTTTGACTATGATCTGATGGTCCACATCTTTTTGGTTTTATTTTATTTTCTGATTTTATATTTTTATTGATTAAATTTTTAAAAATTCATCACTCTTTTATTTTTTATCCAAAAATTATGAAAAAATTCACAGAAATACTTTGAATTATTTCTGATCTCATGACTATTTTTTTACATTTTTATTTTGAAATTTGATATTTTTTGTATTTTTTGAATTATTTGCTTTCTTTTAATTACTTAAAAAAAATACTTCCTGACATTTTTTTAATTCTGAAAAAATTCATAAATATTATTTTGCATATTTTTGAGTTGTTGAAAATTTTATGGAATTTTATATTGAGGTTTACTATTTTTGACCTATTTTCTGTTTGTTTGAGCAATTTTAAATAATTTAAAAATAGTTTCTGACTTTTAAAAATTACCAAAAATTTTATAAAAATATTTGGATCCATTTCTGATTTTTCTATGGCCTTACTTTTTCTTTCTTGATTAATTTGAACATAGTTGATATTTTTCTCCTCTATTTTGATTTTTAAACATTTTTTAAACCCTTTTAATGTATATATTAAATATAATACTATTTTGTGATTATTTTCTGGCTGTCTTGAGTTGATTTTTTATCATGACTTTATTAACATCATTGGATCTTGGGTGTTGAGTTCAACTCCACCAAAATGGATGAATGATTTTAATAATAGTTTGATTAAATTTTTGATTCAAAAGTGGTTTATTCATTTTTCCCATCCCCTCTTCATCTTACCCTTTCTTATTGCACTAGGTGTTATTGGAGCATGATCTATATATCATGTCTCAAAACAAATTATGCATAAATTGCTATTGACCGGCCTCAAAATAGATGAAACTTCTATATAAGTCCACTTACGATTGCTTAACATAGCGCTAAATTTTGTCCCGATTCAAATAAATGATCATTCGTGGCCCAAACTTATGATTGCAAGCCCAAGTATGTTAATTTGATCTCTTTGATCCAATGACCTTGAGATTCATTGTGTGGAGGCTTTGGTTCTACCAATCCTCTAATGGATCTACAACACCTTTGGTCAACGCGGATCACTTAAACATCGTTGATCATTAAATGCTACTTATGAGAATTCCAAATGGATGATATACTTGACAAAAAGCAAATGCAACTTGTTGTGTGGAGGCTTTGGTTCTACCAATCCTCTATTGAGTTCCAAATGCAAGTTTCAAGATGGTCATCCAACTAACCACTAATTATTTACTTGTTTTACCTTATGCTTTTATTCTTTTTTATGCTTTATGTACTATTTACTTTTAGCATTTACATTTCATGCCATTTTCATCTTTGCTCATTTGAGCATTTATTTTCTTGCCATTTTTACTTTGCTCACTTGAGATTTTCTTTTCCTTTCTCAAGATACTTAATAATCAACATAAACCCTAAAAAATCTTTAATGGTACTTGGACTATTTGGTTACTATCCTTGGCATTATGGAGCATGGGACTTTTCTTGGACTTAGGATTAGAAACCTTGACCTATCTTGGAGATCTTATCTGATTATTTTGTCTGGAGTTCTTGAGGTTTACCTCAAGACATTGGGTTGCTTGTTTGTTTTTGTGTGCAGGTTTTTGTCATTACATCCTCTATTTGTAATCTGGAATTCACCCGTATACACCCGTTACTCTGTCTAATTTTTGTGAAGACTTAATACACTTGAAGTTTGGTTCTCTCATGACGTCTAGTATTTTTGCTTGGTTGGTTTCAATCCAAGGAATGGGAATTCTGTCTTGGCTCATAATGTCAAGTTTGGGCTTCTTGTTGGTTAGATGGTTCTTATCTCTAGCTTTCACCTTGTGCTTTAGGATAGTCCCTTCTTCTCCTCCCATCTTCTTTAATCTCAAAAATCTTCTTTCCCTTTTTGAAAACTCTTCTTGTTTTTGAACTTGAACCATTTTCATAATAAACTTGGACTTATGTCCATGCATTTTCAAAACATTTTCATAAATAAAATCCGATCAACTTAATAATACCTTGACATTTCTTTTGAGAATACTAAAAGTCAATCAATCTCATTTCAAACCATTTTTCCACTTTGGCTTTTTACATTTAAAATTTTTCTTAAAAGATTAAACTCTTGTCAATCTTGTAGGGATGCAAACAACTATACTTCTACAACATATAGTGAAGAGAGATATTCCACTTGGGAGTTGAGTGAGGCATTGTTGATTTTGAAATCCAAGCCATATCCTCCACTTTGAGATGATGCAAATTCTCCTTTCTCATGATTGTGGGTAGTAAGTACGTTTTCCACATGGACAATGACGATGATGTTTCATCTTATAAAATTAACCAACACATTTGGGTTTTAAATTTTAAAAAGAGGAACTACGTGTACCCTGGTCCCCTATTGCAAGAAAAGTTGGTACATAGGCACTAAAGGTTCGCAACCCCGACGGGTGCAAAAATCATTAGAAAAAATATTTCTTTTCTCACCTCCACCATCCACTTTTTATATATACAACAATTTTCATAGCCAAAATATACAAATTTTACAAAGAATCTCTTGTGGAGTATCGTAGATGTTTAGGGTGCTAATACCTTCCCTTTTCATAACCAACCCCCTTATCTTGAATCTTTCCCCCTCTTTTTTGGTTATTCGCTCTTTTCCCATTCCTTTGGAAACAATAAAGCGCGGTGGATATTTTTATTTTGATTTGTATAAAGTCTAGTCAATCCAATAACTTAGTCTTGAACATTTCTACCGCTACAATGGCCAGACTGAATTCTTATGTCGTCCCTCAAAGACACACCATCTGAAGTGACAAGTTCAGACAAAGAGGCTTTTTGTTCATTTAAATTCTTAATTTGTAATTTTCCTTTGATTATTCGAACATTTGTTTCATGTCAAAATTTGTTACTTTATCAATGCATTGCATATGTCTGTTTTGAATCAATTCATTCGTATTCACTATATTTAAATTGCTTTCCTTTTTGTGATATTCAATTAAAATATCTAAGCCTTTAGAGGGAGGATGACAAAAATGATACCACAATATCTACAATATGCTTTTGAACAGACCTCGCTGACGATGTACATGCGTTGTTTCAAATCCTAAACAGTGGACTTATAAGGAAGATAATCCATAGTCAACCCCTTTGAGCCAAAGAAGTAGGAGTTTTTCTTTTCACACAAATTAAAACCCTTAATCATAACCTTGGGTAGGGTAGCTTTCTTAGTTAATTCAGAGGTGCATTCAGTCGCAAGCTCATCCTTCATACACGATAAATAGTGTAGAAGATACCTTCCAAAAGATGGTGATGGTTCCGCATAATCATCAAGGCAGGCAATCATTATCCCTCAAAACAAAAGCCCACTGAGTCAAAACCTATGAAGGGGACTTAAGAAAAAACGGGGGCATCCCACTGACTGTAATCACCAAAGAAATAGTTCTAGAAAAAGTAGGGATAACAAAAAACAAAAAAGAGATCCCACAAATCCTCAACAAAAAAGAAGGTTAAAAAAAATGACTACTTTCTCAAACTAACGTTCAATTCTTGAACCATCACCGAAATATTAGAGAAAATACTCAAAAGGGAGTTAAACGTACAATTAACTGAGCATATGACTGAAGAATATCACGAAGAACGGGTTGGGTACAAATAAATTTTGAGCCTTTATCCTTTGTTTCTTGAACCATGAACCAGACCATGCTACAACCCTTAAAAGTCCTAGCTGAAGCATGGGTTAGTTCGAAAGCATATTGTTACAAAAGGTATCCTGACTCCTATAAGGTTTGCTATAAATCCTGAGCTGATATCACATTCTTACAAAATTTGTTTGTTTTACAAAAAAAATGAATTTTCAAACTTCAAGATAGTCATAAGCTTTGCATTCTTAAAATACCATTGTTTGCATATGACTATCTGTTCAACAGTAGAGAAATTCACAAACGAATATTCAGTGAACGAAGATCCTCTCAATAGACATAATCACCTTAGACGGAAAAGGCATTTCCAGTATTATGCCCTTCATAATCAAGGGGCATGGCATGGTATCCAGCTGATATGGGGCAGTCAAGTCAAGATTCGAGGAATCTCTCAAAAATGCCAAATAGCCAGGGGCATACCTCCGTATGAATTACTCCGGACATTAGACAATAATTCCAGCAATGAATCATGTACAATCAAGCAAACATCTTCTAGCAGTATGGTAACACTTACTACTATGGACAATGACAATTCTCTACACTCGGTGAATGCATACATAGTCGGAAGATACTGTGCATGATCAAAGACTCGCTAGGTTGAATGGACTAGGAAAAAATAAGGGCATCCCGGCGTACCAAAAGGGTTCGGGCAAAAATTAGGGATATACATATGAAAAAAATTGTACACCCGGCAAGTCAAAAACCTGAAAAGGCGGCTTGGGCAAAAAAGGGTATCCCGATGGACTGAAAATATGAAAGGACAGTCCAGGAAAAAGTTAGGGATTAAATGCAGGATTATGTCCCATCATCTTGTCATTTGTCTATCAGTAGAATATTCCCTGATCAACATCTACTCAAAACCCCAGGAGTTGGGATGACACTCAAACCATCTATAAAATCGATGCAGACACTTTTATCAGCAAGTATAAAGGCAGGGGCATCCTACTAAAAAGTCACCGCCATATCCTCATCTTACAGCTAAGTGATGTCAAGCGTCCTTGTATCCCCGTCAGAGCAAGAATCTCCAATCACTGCTCTGGCATCTTAAAGAATTCTCTAGCCTGATTCACAAGCTTTTCAGGTTCCCTTATGGATTTCTTCTCAAGCAAAACAGGAATTCCAACCGGAAACATTCTAAATAAAGTAGATTCTCATCTAAAAACGGTTCAGGTACGATGTAGAGACAGATGTCATCCTGACACCTACGCTAGACTTTCTCATCTAGAAATGGTTCAGGTATGATCCAAAGACGGATGTCATCCTAACACCTACTCCATACTTTCTCATCTAGAAACAGTTTAGGTACGATCCAGAGATGGATCTCATCCTGACACTCATTCCAGATTTCTCTTCAGATACAATTCATATACGCTCCAGATACGAATGCCATTCTGATACTCATTCAATACAGCTTCCAGATACAGTTCAAATACACTCAAGATACGGATGCCATTTAACTCTCATTTAATACAGCTTCCAGATACAGTTCAGATACGCTCCAGATACGGATGCCATTCTGATACTCATTCCAGATTTCTCTTTCAGATACAGATCAGATACGCTCCAGATATGGATTCCATTCTAATACTCATTCCATACAACTTCCAGATACAGTTTAGATACACTTCAGATATGGATTCCATTCTGATACTCATTCAATACAACTTCCAGATACAGTTCAAATACGCTCCAGATACGGATGCCATTCTGATACTCATTCCAGATTTCTCTTTAAGATACAATTCAGATACGCTCCAAATACAGATACTATTTTGATACCCACTCGTTACATCTTCAGATACAATCAAGGTAGGGATTTATTCTGACACTTCCCAACTTTAGTGTGTTTCTACCATAAATAACCGGCAAGTCCCTCTCTCCATTAAAGTTCTCTCAGAGAGCTGAAATCAAACCCTTCCGCAATAGAGTTTTATCAATCTCAAGTAGTTTATAAAGCCTTATCCCCAGTAGAGTTTATTTCTCTAGCTACAGAAGTTCATCCTCCAACGGAGTTTGGTGAAATCTTCCAACAGAACTCTTCCCCTCGGTAAAATTATTCTCAAACAGAAGTCGAAGATCCTCGGCAGAGAAAGGGAATCGCCAACAAAATTATCTCCATTCATTATCCCCAACGGAAATTGAAGAATCACTTTCTTCACTCACCAACAGCAGTTTGGGATTCAGCTCCCCGGTACTCTTCAGCAACAGTCACCCAGACAAAGGTACTGCACAATAGCATTACATATTCATACATCATGGCATGTGCATACAAATGCATATATCACAATCTCATTTATTTTGAGATCATCATGCAATTCATACATGATGACATCGCATGAAACTGACTTTACCTTTCAGGTTAAATTAGCAGACAGACAAACACTATCAACCTATACAGCAGGTCAAAGATTAATGCCCGAAACTAGACAGGGAAGTTATCTATACGACCAAGTGGTATGAACTCTCGAAACAAGACGGGTTTACCAACAAATACAGCAAGCCATGGATTAATGCCTGAAACCAGATGGGGAACTATCTGTGTGACCAATGTTGCCGAGTTCCAGATTAATACCTGTAACAAGCCAAGAGAACTATATGTGGACGACCGTTATAGATTAATACCTGTAATAAGACATGAAAACTATCTACATAAGGAGATTGAAGATTAATACCTGTAATAAGCCAGGAAAACTATTTTTCTTTCTCAGGTCAGATATTAATACTTGTAACAAGCCAGGAGAACTATCTGTGGACAACCGACTGAAGATTAACACCTGTAACAAGCCAGGAAAACTATTTTTATTTCACAGGTCAGAGGTTAATACCTGTAACAAGCCAAGAGAACTATCTCAACGACCAGAAATTTTCAAGTTCCAGGTTAATACCTGAAACAAAACAGGATAACTATCTGTGAACCGATTGATTATCAATTCCCGAAACAAGACGGGGTGACTATCTGCATGACGAGCATTTCCTTCAGAGGAGTTCTGAAACGCATTTCCCCTTCAGCACTTCATCCTGAAAAGCATCTTCTTCAGCATTTCGTTCTGAAAAGCATTTCCCCTTCAGATACAGAATCCTGAAAAGAATTTCCCCCAGAGACCGAGTTCTGGCAAGCATTTCCTTTAGAGGAGTTCTAAAACACATTTCCCCTTCAGCACTTCATTCTGAAAAGCATTCTTCAAGATACACTCAAGCTTAGACTTAGTCTAAATTCTATCAAAAATCATCTGTGGATGGCATCTTTAAGCCTGTCTCCAATAACTCCCTGTCATCTTATCCAAATGGCATCTGTAATCCAATTCTCGCCATCATCAACCATCATTGTTACTTCACGCGAGTGTAAATTTATGGGCACTCTAGTGTTCAATCATCTTCCACCTTCAGATCATGAAAGTTAAACAATCCAATCTGAATCTTCAGGTTTAAGAAGATTAAACAGGGGCAGCTGTTGTACCCCAAAATTTTCCCTCTCATGTTTTCCAAGATTTTTTCTTATATGGGTGGTCACAAGCACTTGATTAAAGAAAAATAAAATTTTTGAAGATGAACAAGGTGTATTTTGATTGGCATCTTGACAGGCTTTGATTGAGTGTCTAACCTCCTCCAAGCTTGCCTCAAATTTCCATGCTTCAATTGAAACCTTGGCCTTTTGCTTGTTTGTTGTATACAAGCTTCGATTGGGCATGTGTTTCCTTTGAAACATCCTCTTTCGATTAAAAAGGGAAGGGCCTCATGTTGGTGCTCCTTCGATTTAGAAGTTATTAGCTTCCTACTGGCTTCTTTCAATTCAGAGGGTGTTGGCTTCTTACTGATTTCTTTCGACTCATAAGGTGTTGGAAATGGCCTCCTGCAGCTTTCCTTCGATTCAGAAGACAAGTGCCTTCTCTACGCTTGCCTTTAATTCACATGGCAGGAACTTCCTTCATGCCAACATGCATAAAGCACTGGCCTCCTGCATACGTCCTTCGACTGCACCATTGGCTTTACATGCTTGTTTGATTCACAATGTAATGGTTACCTACATGTCTGCTTCGATCGAGCAAGGGCCTCTACAAATTTGTCTTAATGACTACCTGCATACAAGCTTGATTCCTGCTTCGACTGGGCAGTATTTCCCTTGTAAAGTTTGTTTGGCCCATTTGAAGGAATGGCAAGTGATGCATACAAGTGATGCACGTGGTCCCTTCAAAAGAGCACACACATTGGTTCAAAACGAAGGATACACATATTGCTAGCCAAAATGAAAGAGAGATATGCAAAGATGCTGGTTGGCCCAAAATCCCACATATTGCCATACTAAAGTTTCCTGCACAATTATTCTGAAGGATGCTTCTATTAGCCTGGAAATAATTTTTTTGTTGGGGCTCAATCGAAGAGGCCTCAAGGATGAGATTTGAGCCATTCGAAGGACACACCTTGGTGGCCTATTCGAAGAGGGAACAAAGCATACATATGAAAGACACTCAAAAAGTCCATTTGAATGAGGCAACCAAAGGCCCATTCCAAGGTTACACAAATAGTCCTTTCAAAAGTCCATTCGAAGGAGGCAACCAAAGGCCCATTCGAAGGATATACAAGAGGTCCAATCGAAGGGAAGGGTCTGAAGGTATTCGAAATCCAAAATTGTCCACATACATTCAAATTCAAAAAAGAGACAAGTTTCCATGACTTTGGCAAAGTTACAAAACATCATTCATGGCTTTGAAAACACTTGTTTATGGCTATTTAAACCTTTGTTCTCTTGTCCCCTCCATCCTCTCTATATAAAGAACACACTAGCCAGATCAAAAGGGGGCTGGACACAACCGAATAGATAGTCACATGAAATTGCAAACACATTCTTGGAGGTCTCCTAAAGCTTTTTCCAATCATCACCATCCCCTAAGAAAGCACACGTCTAGAAGTGTCAAATCGAAGCAATCCTTAAACAAGGGTACCCACACCCATCACCACAGATTCATACACCACTGTTGGTAAGAAAAATGCAAGGAATCAAATTCTATATTTTCTTTGCATATCATAGTCATTTTATTTTCATCCATGATCGAAGGGCCTGGGTGTGATGCCCAGGTCTATATTTGTTTCTTTTTGTCTCTAACATTTATGTTGTAGATACAGCATAAATAAGGCCAGTGCGCACATAATCGAAGGACATGGGTTTGGCACCAAAGTCATGCTTTTATTTTGCTAACATATCTTTGTAGATTGGGTGCCCTCACAAGTGATCTATCTGGCAGTTTCGACAATGCCCTCTGGGTCGAAAGCCACATCCCTCGTTGGATTGAAGGGTAACACCTTTCTTTGGATCGGAGGGAAGCTACTTTCACTGGATTGAAGGATAGCCAACCTCTCCTAGATCGAAAGGAAGAATTTCCTTCCATCTAAACACCATCATTCTTCCCTGAATCGAAAGGGCCGTGACTCTCCCTGGATCGAAAGATGCCCCCCCCCCCCCCCTTTATATTTTATTGTTGTTCTTTTTTTTTGTTATTTCTTTTTTTTATCATTTGAATCAACTTTAAATCAAAAATCACAAAAAAATAGGTTAGTGTTTTATTAATCAAATTAATTTTGTAAATAAATAAATAAATTATTTTAACCTTTTTTTTCTTGAATTTCAAATTAAATAGACTTAGGTTTGTATTTTCTTAAAATAAAGCAAAACAAGTAAAAAGATTTCTCTTCCTTAGGGTTTAGAGGTCCCCGTTAATTTGTTTGCGCATTTATTTATTTTCGCATTTTGTTTCATCTTATTGTAACTGCTTCCCAGTTTGTAATAGTAACTAGGACTTTACTTTTCGCATTTCTATAATGTACCTCTCATAAACCTTGTAATAGCGAAGGATTTACATTCCCTCACTTTACATTTCTGCACTTTAAGTTCATGTATATATATATATATATTAACTGCTAGTAACTAGGATTGTATGACAAGACTAATATAAAAATGCTAGAAAATTTAACAAAAGACAAAAATAATTGAAACATAATACACTTGCACATATACACCTCTAGGGTACCCCACTTTGGTTTCCTTTGGAAATAAAACAGTCATGTCCCTCGAGACAGGGACGCTTTAGCAAAAACCCATAAATCAAAAGATCATAGTCTCTCGATGACCCTACATATGCCTTTCGGTAAATGATCTAGTCCCTAAACAGAAATTGTTAAAGCGTCTATACATTGTTACCTTTATGACTATACGTCCCTTAGAATGTCCCTCATACATCCAACAATGGGGCTTCTTATCAATCAATGGTAAGGTAGAAACATCTAAAGGAGGAGGAAAAGAACGTTAGACCTATTGAGTAGGTAGGATGCTCATAGTTGCTCGCTTTCTCACAACAAAAAATTATTTTCACACATACACTTTCAATTGAAACATTTTCAAAAGTCAAAGTCCTTTGTACGCATTCTTATAGAGACGAGAATTATTACAAAGGCACTTTTCAAAATCACTTCCAAAAACATCTTCCACAAACACTTCTTTGAACTATTTTCAAAACCAACACATTGTACGCATTCTTATAGAGACGAGAATCATTACAAAGACGTTTTCAAAATATTTTCAAACTCACACCACAAGCATATTTTCAAACAAAAGCAAGTGAACTAGCAAGCAACTAAGAGCCCGTAGATAACTACTGATGGAAAGGGTGCTAACATCTTTCCTTTCCATAATCTACCCCCCTTACTTAGAAAATTCTCAAAAAGGTCTTTTTCTGTTATTTTCACCCTTTCCTTAATTTGGATAAAAGAAAATCCGGTGGCGACTCTTGCTTACCGCAATATTTGCAAACACAAACACAAAACCAGTATTAAACAGCTAGTTCTTCCACCTTAACACACAAGGGATATACTATGAGAAGATGATAGGAAGATGTTGTACCCCAAAATTTTCCCTCTCATTTCTCAAGGCATTTCCTTACAAGGATTTTCAAAAGTTCAAATTTGCACAAGTACAATTGGGCTTTCGAGCATCAAATCAAAGAAGAGCATGCCTGCTTCGATTTCACATCCTTCGATTGGGCAATTACCTCTTTCCTGCATGCTTCGATCCACAGAGCAAGAAGCTCCCACCATGCTAGCGTACACAAGGAAAAAGCTTACCTATGGCTAGCATTCATATTAACAACCACATGGAATTGTATTCCTTCATTTTAGCTTTGACTGGGTAAAGTCTCCCTTTGAAACAACTCGCTTTCGATTCACAAAGGCAACGCCTATCTTTATACAAGCCTCGTTTGGGAAAGTAAGGACCTTCTGCATGCAAGCTTCGATTGCACCATTGGCCTTACATGTTTGCTTGATTCACAATGCAATGGTTACCTGGATGCCTGCTTCGATTGAGAAAGGGCCTCTGCAGGTTTGTCTTGATGACTACCTGCATGTAAGCTTGATTCCTGCTTTGGTTGGGCATTTGATTTCTTTTGAGCAAGCTTGATTCCTGCTTCGACTGGGCAGTATCTTCCTTGGAAAGTTTGTTTCGACATGCATAGTTTCCACACTATGGTGGCCCATTCGAAGGACATGCAAGATATACTTGGATGTCCCACTCGAAGGACATATTTGGTGGACTATTCGAAGGACATATTTGGTGGCCCAACCAAAGAACATGAATTTGTTGCATTCGGAGGAACATGCAAAAGGTCCATTCTAAGAACATAATTAATGTTTGGTCTCTTGATGAGTCTAGTCGAAGGCTTGCTGACCAAAGTCCAATGCGCTGCCAAGTCCAGGCCTGCTGCACTGGCCACAACACTCCAGAACTGCTGCAGAGTAGTCCTGCTACACTTCTCCTATATTTGCACCAATTTGGCATACAAATACTGCACCTCGAAGACTATAACAACAACGTACCCAATTTGTTCAAATTTCTTTTATTTTCCCTCCTAAACCTCAGCCAACTTCATATATAAATAAGATGTTCCATAACACATCTAAGGGGGATGGACAACATATCTAGTGGGATTTTGGTAGAAACTTTGCTTGTGTGAAAATCATCAAACACTTAACACATTCTCAGACCCAGAATCAAAAGACCACACCCTTGTTTCTGTTCCTTTCGAATCCAACACTAGAAACATAACATTTGCTTCTTTTCCCTTTCGAATCCAGGAGCAACCCCACACTTTGTTCTTTCTTTCAAATCCAGCAAAAGAAACACAACACTTGTTTCTTTTCCTTCGAATCCAGAAACAACAAACACAACTCCACTCTTCTTGACCTTCGAATCCAGTCAAAAAACACCACACCTGTTTCTTTCCTTCGAATCCAGGACCCAGGGAAATACCAACCCAACACCTCGCTCCTTCTTTCAAATCCAGCACTAAAAACACCACCCTTGTTTATTCCCTTTGAATCCTAGAGCATCCAGTCCAATCACTCAAGGTCCAGAAGCACCAACTTCAGAAGCAAGGTAAGTCCCCTAACCTTAACCCTTTCGTTTCAAGCAAGTAAATGACATTTGTTTACTTTTCGTTTCTACATTTTTCGTTTGTTTTTCTTGTCCAAATATATGGTATAACTAACCTATACAGACTCAAACAAAAAAAGAAAACAAAACAATTTATTGAATCGAAGCCTTAGGCTTCACCCCTGGCTGCTTCACAGTTGCAGACAAAACAAAGAGTGTTGTGTGAATCAAAACCTTAGGCTTCACCCCACAATAACTTCCAGGCCCCAAACGAATGGGAGCGGCAAGATGGGTTAATTGAAAGGTGCATAATCCCACTGGTTGCAGGCCTAATCGTAAGGAGGAAAAATGTGTCAATCGAAGGGCACTTCTTTGATCCAGGATGCTTTTCTTTCTCACTTTTTACGCTATTTTTTGTCTTTATTTTTTCTATATTTTACATTCAATATGGTTGTAATAATTAGGACTTTTATTTTTTGCAACCCCCACTTGTACACTTGTATACCCCCATCCCTAAAAAAACATGTAATAGCGTAGGACCTTTATTCCCCTCATTTTTATTACTTTCATAAATGTTAGTAATTAGGGTGTATGAAAAGATAAAACCAACAAGTAGACCACCCTAATCAAAGAAAAAAATGCATGAAATCAAACACATTATTGACACACATGCACCTCTAGGGTAATCTCACTTGTTGCCTTGGAAAATAGTCATGTCCCTCGAATATGGGCGTTTTAGCAAAGACCCTTGATAAAAGACCGTAGTCCCTCGATGACCCTCGATGTTGCCTTCGGTAAACGATCTATTCCCTAACGAAATTGATAAAACGTCTCATAGGTTGCCTTCTATGACTATACAAACGACCCACGCCTGTCCCTTCACATCCAACGATGGGGCTTCTTATCAATCAATGGTAAGATAGCAACATCTAAAGGAGGAGGAAAAGAACAAAGACCTTTCGAGTAGGTAGGATGCTCTTAGTTGCATTCTTGCTCACAATAAAAAACCATTTTAACATCAACACTTTCAATTGAAACATTTTCAAAATTCAAATCTCTTTGTATGCATTATTATAGAGACGAGAATCATTACAAAGGCACTTTTCAAAATCACTTTCAAAAACATCTTCCACAACAAACACCTCTTTGAACTATTTTCAAAACCAACACTTTGTACGCATTCTTATAGAGACGAGAATCATTACAAAGACGTTCTTAAAATATTTCCAAACCCACACTACAAAGCATATTTTCAAACAAAGCAAGTGATCTAGCAACCAACTAAGAGCCCGTAGATAACTACGGATGAAAAGGGTGCTAATACCTTCCCTTTTCATAACCTACCCCCCGAACACAAGAAATAATCTCTAAAGGTCTTTCTTGTTCTTTTCACCCTTTCCTTATTGGATAAAAGAAAATTCGGTGGAGACTCTTGTTATCCGCAATAATTACAATCAAACGCAAAACCACCAAGTCAGTTCTCCCACCGTATTATAGAACTGGCGACTTCACTGGGGAGTCATTACTTAAAACTAGTGTTACCTTAGGGCTAGATCACCTTTACTTGCTTTCCTTATTTGATTTGCTTTCTTTACAATATGGTTCCTTATTTGGGCTTTGTTTTGATCCTACACCCGGATCTGGGGCACCTTTTAGGTAAGTAGCAATAAATCATGGAGGCTTTATGGTGTAGACCGATATGGACAAAGTGATAGCTATGTTAGTGTGATACTTTGGCTTGTACTAATGTTCCTTGAGTCAGTCAAGGATAACATTAGGCTTCCTTATAGTGTCATTAAGCGCTAACTGACCTTAAGAACATTTAATTGACTCATCCTAAGCCACTATAAAGTATTGAGGTGGCCGGATTTTGTTTTGACCGAAGATTGGTTGATAATCGATGCTACACTCATTGAGATTAGACTTTTGGGATATTCTGGATGCAATACTTTGGTGCTTGAGCTAGAACAATGCCTAAAAGAAAGGTCAATGATATGAGACTCTTTAGAATTAAATCACTTTCTAGGACAGGTTGAGCCAACTAAACTTCAAGAGGGTACTTACCTACAAACCCCATGCAAGCCTAAACCTAAGGACTTGTCTGCTTTGTGTGTATATGATTATTTGTACATAATGATTTGTTTGCTTTGCATACTTGTACATAACATCATGACATCATACCATAGCATTTTCAATAACCATTTCAAGGATCTCAAGGGCCTATGATGCAGGGTCATGTTGAACCGGACGCCTATCAAGGGGCAAGAGGATTCATTCTCCTCTAATCAAACGCCGTCAAAGACCAAAGTACGGTAACTTGAGTCAAGGGCTATGACCCACTTGACATGATAAGCTTGAATCTCGTGGAAGGTCACCCACCGATACGAAGTTCACCAATCAAAGTTGTGACCAAAGTTCAAATTCAAACATCTTCTTGTGTTTACCCTGCGAGATCCTTGAAAACATTACATCCACATATCATGCATGTTATCATAACAGGTTTTCCCCATACGTGTTTCTCATCTGCTTACTTTTTATTTCAGTAGAGATGGCTCTAGAATAGACTATCAAGGATCTTCAGTCTCAAAATGCTCAGCTTCAAGAAATGTTCTTGAACTTATCTAAGGGGAAAGAAGAAGTGAAAGCACTCCACACTAGGGGCATGACCATGAAGAATCCTGAGGATAACAAGGATGACCAGTTGGAACGACTCCAAACTGAGATAGCCACAATGAGATCCAGATGATGGGACATATGGTGGGCCAGATGGATCTTATTCAAAACTTGGCTTAGGGACAAGAAGAGTTGAAAGCCCTCATCAAAAAACTTCTTCAAGACGGATGCAACCGTATGAAACAAACAGTCGAGACTGGGGATCAAGTCTTTAATTAGCCTTCCATGACACAAGAAGCCAATTTGATGGAGATTAGACCTTTCCAAATTTCTGTTATGTCACGAGCCTAACAACGACCTCGCCAACGTCAACGGGGAAATCAGTAAAGGCAAATCGAGCCCGAGAGACAGTTTACCAAAATTAACATGCCACTGTCTCAAGCATTGCAACACATGTTGGGGATGAATCTAATTATGTTGATAGGACCTCAAGTACAATCCTGATGCATGATGTGCCTATCATTTTGACAGTCTTGGGCATGATACAAACGGTTGCTGGGCACCAAAGTACAATATTTAAAACCTGATCAACGAAGGAGCATTGGAATTTGCACAAGATGGTCAACTGGAGTTCTTCTGTCATCCTCAAAAAACATACCATCTGAAGTTACCGATTTATGTGGAGAAACTTTTGTTTATTCGAATTTTCAATTGTAATTTCTTTTGTGTGTTGGAACACTTCTCTAATAATGTTAAACTTTATTTCATTAATGTATTGCATATGTTTGTCTTGAATTAATCCATTCATTTTCACTCTATTTAAACTATGATTTTTACTCCCTTTATGATATTCAACTCTTGTTTCAAAAAGTTGCAAACCTTTAGAGAGAGGATGACAAAAACAATTCCATAATCTCATACAATATGCTTTTGGACAAACCTTGCTGATAATCCCTAGTCAACCCCCTTAAGCCAAAGAAGTAGGAGTTTTCTTTTTTACACAAATTGAAACCTTTAATCAAAACCTGGGGTAGGGTAGTCTCTTAGTTAATTTAAATGCGTGTTCAGTCGCAAGCTTTCGCTTCGTACACAACGAGTGACATCAAGAACATCCTGCTAAATCCAAAGACGGTGATGGTTCCCTATCAAATAGGCATTCATTATCTCTCAAGAGAAAAGCCCACTAAGCCAAAACCTACGAAATAGACTTAAGAAAAAACGGAGGCATCCCGCTGACTATAATCTCAAAACAGCCAGGCAAAATTAGGGATAATAAATCAAAAAGAGGTCACTACAAATCCTTGACAACATGAAAATGTTGCAAAAAATGACTGCTTTCTGACAAACCTAACTTGTCCGAACCCTCACTAAAACGTCATTCCAGACTCAATTGGAGTTCAAACACACAATTAACTGAGTTTAGGACTGAAGAACATCACGAAGAATGGGCGGGTACAAATAAACTTTGAGCCTTATCCTTTGTTTCTTAAACCATAAACCAAGCCACACTGCAACCTGTGATCGGTGGATCTGGAACTGACTGTTTAACGCTGGTTTCGCGAAATGTCGCGGAAGCAAGAGTCGCCACCGTCTTTTATTTTCTCCAAATGGAAAGGACAAAAGCACAGAAAAATTCCTTATAGAGATTGCTCTCGGTTCGGGAGGTAGGTTATAGAAAGGGAAGGTGTTAGCACCCTTTCTATCCATGGTTATCCATGGGCTCTTAGATACTTGCTCATTTGTGTTTTCAAAAATGGTTTGTTTGCTTTTCAACTGTGGGTTTTAAAAAGTTTCTTTGAAAATTCCAGTGCGACTCTTGTATCGGTCCTCAAGAGTGTTTGAAAAATTTCTTTCGAAAGCTTTTGAAAAGGTGTCGGTGTGAAAAGTATTTTTTGAATTTGTTTTTGAATAGAGCAAGTATCTAGAGTCGTCTACCTACCCTAAGGAATTCGTCTGTGTAAATGTCCTTTAAAGTAGTGCCATCCCACCATTGAGAGGTAGGTAGCACCACCATTGGAGGTGTTCGGGTCAATTCGAGGTTCGGGACATGGTGATCACCAGAGCAATAGGAAGACACCTTAGAAGCTACCCTCATGCCAGGTTCCCGGATCATGAGGACTTACTAAGACATCCTCTACTCGACGATCACCTTTCGAGGCAAGGAAACAGTGAGGCGTACCCTAGGGGTGGTGTGTGATTTGTGTGTCATGTTCATTTGCATTATTCATCTTGTCATGTCAAAGTGATCTATGCGTTCGTTTTTATTTTAGGCCATTCATTCTTGCATGCCATTATTAACAGTTAAAAAAGATGCGGAAAGATAAAGTTCTAAACTATTACAAAGGCGCGGGTCCACATCGCCAAAATAAATCCAGGACCCGATTTGACAGAAAATAAATAAATAAGGTAAAGTGCAAAAGATAAATATTACACGGCTTTGGGAGAATTACATAAATATTATAAGAAATAAAATAAAATGCGCGACTAGGAATTAAAATTGGAAACGAGGGCGTTGGACCCTTTTTAATTAAATTATATTAAATTATCAAAAAATTAATGAAATTAAAGAAAAAGAAATTATTTTGGTATTTTTTGCATTTATGAATTTTTATGAGAAAGATTAAATGAAATTAAAATATTAACCCTAATTCTAATTGTTATTTTTTATTTAGAAAACATTAAACTTTAACCTAAAATTAAACCTAATTAATTAATGCATTTTGATTTATGAAAATAAATAATTAATTAATCATAGTGAGAAAAAAAGAAAAAAGAATGAAAAAGATTTGAAACCCTAATTCTACCAAGTTTTAGGTTTTATTGAAAGAATATTAAGATTAATCCTAGATTTAAAAAGCTAAATTAAATTAATGAGATTTATTTACAAAATAAAACATTAAATAAAAATACTTATTTTTTGTCTTTTTCTTATTTTTATATTGTTTTTATGTTTTTATGACAATAATTAAATTAAAGTAATTAATTAAAAAGAGAAATAATTGAATCAAATAAAAATGAAAAATATAAAAGAAATTGCAAACCTTGGGGGGTCTGTCCCCAAATGGAGGTTTTGCTTAGTAATTTAGGCCCATTTGCCTATGGCCTCATTTGACTCTGACGCTAGCATGTGGCATCTTTGACTTGTGTCCATGATGGTCTTCAAACCATGCCCCTTGGATTGGTCTCAACATATGCGTGGCAAGCTGGATCTTGTGGATGTATGATGCACCCTAGCACTGAAATTGCACATAAGCGTTAATAGAAAAATAATATGAAAGGGGTGGGGGACCTGGGGCTCGAACCCAGGTCCCAGGGATTACCAGTAATGTGCCTTGCCAGTGGAGCTGTGAGCGCGTTTTGTTAATTATATAACCAACAATAAATATAAGATAAAACACGAGTTAGTGCTCTTTTTCGCGCGAGAATTTAAATCAACCAATTATTGCTGGACACTTCATCATCTTCTCCTTCGTTTCATTTTTCCCTGAAAATAAAAGAAGGTTAGCGGGGGTTTTAAACCCCCCCCCCCAAAATATGCGTTTTCCAGTAATAGCGATTAGGCCGTCTTGGAGTATAAATTAGGCGCGAGGGTTCTATTAAGATCGTCCAAGCTTCTTGAATCCAAACATGGCACTGAGATTCTCTAATTTTACAGTATTTAGAAACGCCCAAATTAGAACTTGAAAAACCCTAATAATCGTCCATGGCAATTCTTCATACAATGCATAAAAACTCAATTCAATCACATGGTTAGTTTCAGAATCAATCAAGGAACATAAATCAAACATTAAAAATTACTAAAAACGTATGAATCATGATGCAAGCATATGAAAAAATTTCTGTACAGGACACCATTATTCTCACGTTTCTTGGTGTTAGAGCTTATGGTTTTGATCTGAAAACCTTCCTTGAGGTCTCAGGAAGGCAATAGGATAATTCTTTTGGCTTGAATCGACCTGTAACCTAGTTTTCAGTATTTGAATTTTCTTGAAAAAAATGCAAACTTGTTGGTCAGGTTCTTGCGCAGCTGGGAGGTTATTTGGAATAGGGTTAGCATCAATATATACATGTGAATCATTAGGGTTGGTTTTTTTGTCCAAAGAATCCATGAATTGAAGGAATCAATCTTTGATTTTTATGCCATAATTTTCCAATCTTTTTCAAGCATATTTGGTCTCAATCATATCCAATCACCATAATTCCTTCCAAATCTGATCATACACGAAATCTTAAGCCTATTCCATGCACAAAAAGATTTAGAAAATTAGGTTTAGTATTTTTCACCTATTTATTTTAATTAAATGAATTATTAATAATTAAAAATCCAAATAAATAAATAAAAATGATAAAAAACTTCCCTTTGGGCCAAATGGTCGTGCACATGCTTTGGATGATGAATTGTGGAAGAAAAAGAGGCCCATTAGCATTTTTAAGACATTTGAAGCAATGTTGACTTTTCAAAATATCCAAAAATTTCCCAACTTCCACAAGGCATAACTTGCTCAATTTGTAAGCTTTGCTCATGTTCTTGGACATTTTGGAAAGGTCTTTGAGTCCTCTAACCAATGCATTTGGTCCCATGTCATTTTGAGTTACCAATCTCAAGTTATGGCCTTTGACTTAAAGTCCCTTTTTGTTGACTTTTGAAAATGACCTATAATGTTGAAATTGATAACTTTTTGTGAGAGCATTTCTTGGACTTGAAGTATGAAGAGGAGTTGTAGGAAATGTCATTCTCTTCAAAATGAGCTTTGGATGGAATTTTTATGATAATCCATGTGGAAGTTATGCCTTGGTCAAGTTACAGTTGACTTTTTCAACTGTTCAAATTTGGAAACTTTTGCATCTTGATGATTTTTGAGCCAAGCTTTGAGAATCTTGATCAAGCATTGATCACATGATGTTTGTGGCTTCAAAATGAGATTTTGACCAAAAATTTGGACTTTTGACTGTCAAATGACCATTTTGCCCCTACAGTTGACTGTAGTGCAATTAGGGTTTTTGACTGTGCAATTTTGTGCTGTAAGTCTTGAAACTTGGTATGAGGATGCTTGACCATGTTTGTAGGCATGTGGGACTTGATTGGACCCTTGGGAACTTCATTTTCTTTCTTAGAACCAAAACCCTAATTTTGACTGTTAGGAGGCTCTTGAACTGTGCAATCCCTTGGGGAGATTTGAAGCTTGCTCTTTGTAAATCTTGAAGAATATGGGAGGGCAAATTTTGGGGTACAACAGTTGCCCCTGTTCAATCTTCTTAGACTTGAGGATGCAGATTGGCTGACGTGCCTTTCGTAATCCGAAGGTGGAAGATGATTGAACACTAGAGTACCCAGAAATTTGCGCTCACATAGTAGTATGATGATGGGAATGGGCTTATAGATGCCATTTGGAGATTGTTGGATAGGATGATGGGCTTATAGATGCCATGCTAGGAGATGATGGATAGGTGGATGGGCTTATAGATGCCATCTGGATGTTGATCGCGTAAGAGATTCCTTAGCGAGAACTTGCGTACCTGCAAAAGAAAAATGATTACCTGACCTGTTGCAGGAGCTGGTTTTCAAACTCTTTGCATAGATATGTCCTGAATGGTTACAGGAGCTGGATCTGGATCTTCAAAAGGTGATGAATGAACCAGGGGTGGTTACTACCTCAACAGGAACGGTAAGAGAACCTTGGATGATTACAACCTCAACAGGAACGCTGAGAGAAGCTTGGGCGACTTCAACCTCAACAGTAACGCTGAGCGAATCTGGGGATGATTACTACCTCCTCAGTATCGGGGAGAGAACCACAGGGGATTACAACCTCAACAGCAATCATTGAGAGAATCTTGGACGACTTCGACTTCAACAGTAACGCTGAGCGAATCTGGGGATGATTACTACCTCCGCAGTATCGGGGAGAGAACCATAGGTGACTACAACCTCAACAACAATCATTGAGAGAATCTTGGATAACTTCAACTGAGTCTTTATCAGGAAAATCTGTTAGGGGTTGATTTAACTGGACTAGAGAAGGCCTTGGACTGGATAAGAAACAGAAAATCTTAGGGTCGATTAACTGAACCGGTCTAGGTCTTGAAATGTCTTCAATTGGATAAGAAACAGGGAGATCTTAGGGTCGATCTGACTGAACCAGAGAAGGCCTTTGACTGGATAAGAAACAGAGAAATCTTTGGAGTCGATTTAACTGAACCGGTCTAGGTCTTGAAATATAGCTAAGAACTTAACTGGATCTTCCCTGAAAGGTAAAGGTCAGTCCTATGCAATGCATGATATGGATCAAGCAATGATGTTCTCAACGTAAATGAGATTTGTAAGATATGATGCGTACATGCATGCTATAATGATGTATGGAAGTGCGATGTTTATGTATGTATTTTTTCGTCTAGGAAAGTAAATCCTTGACGGGTGCCGGGAAGTCATATCCTGGGCTGATGTTGAAGAATAGATCTTTGCTTCCGCTGTGGATGATAGTTGTAAGCATACCGATAGGAGAAGATAACTCCGTTGGGGAATAAACTTGGCGAAAAGATTATTCTGCGGGGAGAAAAGTACTCTAACGATCTTGCTGGGAAGCAATACTCTGTGGAGAGAGAGATACTTTCCTGAAATGTTGATGGTAACTTCGCTGGGGATACCATTGTTGTGTTGGAAGTGTTAATAGACTTCGCTGGGGATAAGAAGACTTCGCCGAGAACGATCTTTCCGTGGCTTTTGGCTGAGGATAACCCAGTTATATCCTGGTAAGGAAATAACTCTTTGAATAAAGCCGGGGGACGCGTTCATGCTCTGCGAGGATAAGCTTCCAGAATCTACTGGGGATAAGCTTTCTGCTTGGGGAGATGGATTCCAACTTTTCCTAGGGAAACTGGATTGGACTCTCCTGGGGAATTTTATTTGAACTGTATCGGGGAAATGACTCCACTGAATGTTTGATATACCGCCGGGGAACAATCTTTAGGCCAAGACTGCCGGGGATGCTTGTTAAGAATATATGTATATTGTTGGGGAATGTTGAGATCTGCTGGAGGATACTCAACTTCCTTAAGATTTGATAGTAGCTTTGCTTGAGGAGAGTATACTGCTTGCTGGTTCACTCTCTGGGGATTTAAGATATCTGGTTATGTTCTTTAGCTGAACCTACCTTGGTACCTTGGAGGATAGAACAATTAGATTGCTTAGACAACTCTTTATTGCCCCTGTTTCTAATGTTACCTGTAATTGATCCTTTGTTTCGTATGAAAATATTTATGAGTTAGCAAATTATTGTCAATGCATATATCACAAATTGAACCTTGGACGTTCTTCGCAAAACAAAACAGAAAAAGGAAAACAATTGGCAATTTTAACTAAAAAGTGATTTTGTATTGATTTTTGAATTTGCCTGTAAAATAGGCGTTTACGTACAAGAGGCTGACGTCCTAGTAAGAGAACGCCGCCGAACAAAAGAGTTTATACAAATTTTATACAAGAGAAAATAAAACAGCTGTGTGAAATGAATGATCCCACTGGGTTTCAACTCTGCTATTGCCTTTATATCTCCGAGCGTCTCATCACTTGATGACCTTGGTTGAAGATGAAGCTGACTGATCGATGCCGTCTGAACTTGCTGTAGATACCGGATTCTGGATGCAAAATGATCCAATGAGACATAGTATTACGCTTTATCCCTAATTTTTGCCTGGACCGCCCTTTCGGGTTTTCAGTCCACCGGGATACCCATTTTTGCCCAAGCCGCCTTTTCAGGTTTTCGACTTGCCGGGTGTACAGATTTTTTCATTTCATCCCTTCATTTTGCCCGAACCCTTTTGGTTCGACGGGAAGCCCTAATTTTTGCCTAGGCATGTCAGCCTAGCGGGTCTTTATTATGCGTAGTATCTTTTTACTATGTCTGCATTGGCGGGGTGAGGAAGGTCGTCACCATCCATATTGGTTAGAATCATGGCTCCTCCTGAGAACACATGTTTAACCACAAACGGCCCTTCGTATGTAGGGGTCCATTTGCCCCTTGGATCACTCTGAGGAAGGATGATTCGCTTGATTACCAGATCCCCAACTTGATATTCCTGTGGTCTGACCTTTTTGTTAAATGCCCTGATCATCCGTTTCTGATACGTCTGACCGTGGTAGATAGCAGCAAGTCTCTTTTCATCAATAAGGTTTAGCTGATCAAGTCGTGTCTGGATCCAATCATCTTCATTCAGATTTGCATCCTTCATTATCCGGAGAGAGGGTATTTGCACTTCGATCGGTAAGACTGCTTCCATACCATAAACCAAGGAGAAAGGAGTTGCCTCGGTTGACGTCCTGGCTGAGGTACGGTATCCATGTAGAGCAAACGGTAACATCTCGTGCCAATCTTTATAAGTCACTGTCATCTTCTGCACAATTTTCTTGATATTTTTATTTGCTGCTTCTACGGCCCCATTCATCTTCGGTCTGTAAGGAGAAGAGTTGTGGTGCTGTATTTTAAACTGCTCGCAGAGCTCAGTGATCATCTTGTTATTGAGATTGGTACCGTTGTCTGTAATGATCCTTTCAGGGACGCCGTACCGACAGATCAGGTTATTCCGAATGAACCGTGCCACAACAGTCTTGGTTACCGTAGCGTAGGAAGCTGCTTCGACCCACTTCGTGAAGTAATCAATCGCTACCAGGATGAAGCGGTGCCCGTTAGATGCCATAGGTTTAATCTCACCGATCATGTCTATGCCCCACATTGAAAACGGCCAAGGCGCAGTCAGAACATTCAGCGGAACGGGAGGAACATGCACTTTGTCTGCATAAATCTGGCACTTGTGGCATGTCCAAGAATGTTGGTAGCAGTCAGCTTCCATGGTGGACCAGAAGTACCCTGCCCGTAGGATCTTCTTTGCCATAGTGTGTCCACTGGAATGTGTACCGAAGGTCCCTTCATGTAGCTCTTCCATGATACTTTCTGCTTCTGTCTTATCCACACAACGCAGTAAGGTCGAATCATGGTTTCGCTTGTATAAGATGTCATTGCTAAGGAAGAACTTCGCTGCGAACCTTCTCAGAAACTTCTTGTCGTTGACAGACGCACCTTCAGGGTATTCTTGAGCTTCCAAGTATCTTTTCACTTCATGGTACCAAGGCTTCTCAATTACCAACTCAGTCTCGAGATCACAACAGTATGCCGGTTCGTCCAGTTTCCAGATGATGATCCGGGGAGCCTCATTGTCCCATTTGACCTTGAACATAGAAGACATTGTAGCTAACGCGTCCGCCAACTGATTCTCTTCTCTCGGAAAGTGTTCAAAGGTTATCTCTGTGAAGTGGGGGATCAAGGTCAACACACATTCTCTGTAAGGAATAAGATTCGGATGTTTCGTATCCCACTCTCCTTTGATCTGATTGATCACGAGAGCGGAATCTCCGAAGACACTCATAAACTTGATCCTTAGGTCGATCGCAGCTTGAAGACCCATGATGCATGCCTCATACTCCGCCATGTTGTTGGTACAGTTGAAACATAGTCGGGCAGTGAGTGGAGTATGAGTGCCTTGAGGTGATATAATTACAGCGCCGATACTGTTACCCAAAGCATTGGAGGCTCCGTCAAAGTGAATAGACCATCGGGATCCTTCCTCAGGTCCTTCATCCGGTCCAGGCACCTCACAATCAGTCACAATCATGATGCTCTCGTCTGGAAACTCGAAGTTCATTGACTGATAGTCGTCTACTGCCTGATGTGCCAAGTGGTCTGCCAATACACTCCCTTTGATGGCTTTCTGAGTAGTGTACTGAATGTCGTATTTCGTCAAGATCATTTGCCATCTTGCTATTCTCCCAGACAGAGCAGGCTTTTCGAATATGTACTTTATAGGATCCATCTTTGAGATCAACAAGGTAGTGTGAGTCAGCATATACTGTCTCAGCCGGCGAGCAGCCCATACCAAAGCGCAGCAAGTTTTCTCGAGCAGTGAGTATCAGGTCTCACAGTCGGTAAACTTTTTGCTAAGGTAATAAATGGCGTGCTCTTTTCGGCCAGACTCATCATGCTTCCCCAACACACACCCCATTGAGTTGTCAAGCACTGTCAGGTATAGTATCAGAGGTCTCCCCTCAACCGGTGGCATAAGGGTGGGTGGTTCTTGGAGATACTCCTTGATTCTGTCAAAAGCAGCCTGACATTCATCATTCCAACGTACTACCTGATCTTTCTTCAGCAGCTTGAAGATTGGCTCACAGGTAGCAGTCAGGTGTGAGATGAATCGAGCAATGTAATTCAGGCGTCCTAAAAAGCCTCTGACTTCTTTCTTTGTCCTAGGAACTGGCATCTCTTGAATAGCTTTAACTTTGGCAGGGTCCACTTGAATACCCTTATCACTTACAACGAAGCCTAGCAACTTTCCAGATCTTACCCCGAAGGTGCACTTGTTCGGGTTCAACCTCAGCTTGTACAGTTTCAGACGATCAAATAACTTCTGCAGATGATTTAGGTGTTCTTCCTCAGTCTGGGACCTTGCGATCATGTCGTCAACATACACTTCTATCTCATGATGGATCATGTCGTGAAATAAAGCAACCATGGCACGTTGGTAGGTTGCCCCAGCGTTCTTTAGTCCAAAAGGCATGACCTTGTAGCAGAAGGTGCCCCACTGAGTAACAAAGGTAGTCTTTTCCATGTCTTCAGGTGCCATCTTGATCTGATTGTAACCTGAAAAGCCATCCATGAAAGAGAACACCTTATGCTGAGCTGTATTATCAACAAGGACATCAATGTGAGGTAGGGGGAAGTCATCTTTGGGGCTGGCCCTGTTCAGATCCCTGTAGTCGACACACATTCTGACCTTTCCATCTTTCTTAGGTACCGGCACCACATTAGCAACCCACTGAGGGTAAGAAGTCACTGCAAGGAACCCGGCATCAAACTGCTTCATAACCTCGACTTTGATCTTTTCAGACATCTCTGGACGCATACAACGGACCTTTTGCTTAACCGGAGGGCAGTCTTCCTTAGTAGGCAAGTGATGGACCACAATGTCAGTATCCAACCCGGGCATGTCTTCGTAGGACCAGGCAAAGATCTCCACATAATCATGTAGCATCTGAGTCAACCGTTGCTTCACGCTGAGCTCTAGGTTGGCACCAATCTTTACCTCCTTTCTATCTGCCTCAGTACCCAGATTTATTGTCTCCACTGGCTCTTCGTGTGGTTGAATTGCCCTCTCTTCCTGGAGTAACAGTCTTGCAAGCTCGCCAGGCACTTCGCAATCATCTTCACCTTCGTCTTCGGCTAAGTTGATCGGATTTTCGAAGTCATAACTGGCAGTAGCAGAGTCGTTACCAGTGAGATCCAGAGTGGATTGAAACCTGTATGAGTGAGTGTGTGTAAATACAGCTGTTTTGAAATATATAAAGGAAGGAAGGAAAGAAAAGGAGCATAAGATTTGAGATGCGAGAAAACGTCCAAGATTTTTATTCATGATATATGAAATGACAATTTATATGCCCTCACAAATAAAGCCACGGTGCCCCGGGTAAGACACCGGGCCATAGAGTTTTAATTGTTTATTACAAATAACCAAAACATAGGAATTCATTACTCAGTAACAAGAGAAACAGGTAGATTTTCCTTTACACTCCAATTGCTAGGTCCACTGTCGGTTGCCGGGTAAATCCAGCTATCAAACTCAGCTTCATCCACTTCATCTTCATCCCCAATGGCATTCACTCCATGAGCAGGCAGGGGAGCTATCACTACATTAGGCTTCTGAGATGCCTCAAACTGTACCTCCTTGGCATCAATAAGGTCCTGCAGCTTGTTCCTTAATGAAAATTCTGGCTACAGATACTTAATGTCACGTCCAATGTTATGACACCGTATCTGACTTACTATATGACAGTAAATACAAAAGCAGTAAATAACACAGTCAATTGTTTACCCAGTTCAGTGTGCAACAACACCTACTCTGGGGGCTACCAAGCCAGGGAGAGAATCCACTATAAGAGATGTTAATTCAGGAATAAACCAACCAGTTTATCTCCTTCACTTAAGACCTACCCAATGCAATTCTAATCTAAGTACAACTTAAACCTGAGTTCCTACTCACTCCCCCTCAATCACAGCAGTGATACATAAACAGATTTGACTTGAGAATTGTTGAAGACACTCTTCAAAACACACACTTGATTAAGCTTCACAGCTTTTTAATCAAGTAACACAATCACTCGTGCTTCACAGCTTTGAGTGATGTACACAACTAACTTGACTCTGCTTCACAGCTTTAGTCAAGTAACATTCAAACACTCTTGCTTCAAAGCTTTGAGTGCTACACAACCCTTACAATTTAAGCCTATTCCAAGGCACTTATCACAATGATAATTGCTTGGAGTACAATAAACAAATCTATACAGATTACAAACTTGATCTTCTAATCAATCAGCAGGGATCACTTCAAAAACCGCAGCTCTGTTGAATATATAGCAGCTGCAACTTCAGTTAGGGTTTCCAAAAACCTAGGGTTGATTCCTTTTGACCTAAAGACCAGGTCACAGTACTTTGTTGATCAGGTTAGGATTGAGCGAGGTTACTCCTCAGAAAACGCAGGATTCTGTTTAGGAAGGACTGAGTTATTTCCTGAAAAAACTCAGACTTATCCAATCCTGTAATCCTGCTAGTTCAGAACAGGATGTCATAACATCTGTTATGACATCTGAGAAAACCTGTCTACTGATTAGCTAAATGTGATCATTTTGCAAACATGCTCAGATACACACTTATAAACATCAGTATTTGAGTTACAATATTTTTCTGCATATGTACCTAAAGAGTTAGTACAACCTGAACTAGAATGTTATGACATCAGTCATGACATTCACACATACACTTGGAATTTACCAAAAATGCAAGCCAATACCTAAACACCTACAAACTCCCCCTTTGGCAGATTTTTGGCTAAAGTCCCTAAACAATCAGAGATAGATAGATAGCAGCAGAAATAAGTGACAGCAGAAAAATATAGTGTTAAGTACTAATTAAGCAGTACCAAAAATATTCTCCCCCACTTTAGCCACAAATGGGCCAAAGATTACATGTTTATAAAGTAATACAGTTATCCAAGACAAAATAATGAGATCAGCAGCAGACAACAGCAGAACATACTTCCAAACTCCACCAGCAACACCACCAAGCAGCAATCATCCTTCAAGTACTGTCATCAGACTCAGAGGAGGCACTTTCTTCAATGTTGAGCTGTCCTTCATCTTCTTCCCTCATGCTTGCTTCAGCTTCTTCCTTTTCTAGCTTGGCAATTAGTGCTTCCAGGGTCCTTTTTATAGCATCCAGATCTTTGCAAGTTTCTTTTAAGACAGCTATGACATCTGATGTTTTGGACTGGCTCTTTGCAGACGATGTCTCAGCTGATGTTATGACAATGTCTGGAGCATGGGATCCCTGAAACAGTTTGTAGTGCAGGCCAAGGGCAGGGGCTCTTTTGCAGACTGTATCTCTTGCTACAAGTATGTCAGGATATTGTGAAAGGATGATTCCACAAATGAGGGAGGGAAAGGCAATTGGTCCTTTGACAGCATAACTGCCAGCATGCTTCAAGGTTTGTTCAAAAATGTACCTTCCATAGTCAAAGGTAGTCTTGGTTCCTACAGCATAGATGAATCTCCCCAATCCTGTGGAGATGGTTGATTTGTGATTTGTAGGCACCCAGTTTGCTGCACCTATTTTATGCAAGATGGCAAATTTCATGCTGAGTTTACTAGCATTCAACTTCCCTTTCAATGGCCAGCACTTTACTTGCCTGGCAGTGATGGTCAAGCATACTTCATTGTCAGTTGCCTCTAGGTCAGGACAGTCCTTATTTTTTCTTCCAAGAAACTTGTTGATTTCTGATGGAGAGAACTTGACCCTTCTTCCTCTAACAAACACACTCTCAAAGTCAGCTGACCTCCCATCAGCACAATCATTGGATAAGTTCACTACAAACTCTTTAACCAGATTTTCATAGCATTTGCCAAACTTCATCACAGTCTTTATTAGCCCAGCATTCCTGATCAGCTCCATGATGTCTTTGCACTCCAAAGCATCATTGTTGAGTTCTCTCTCCAAGGCTATTCTCTTCAAGCAAACATACTTCCACCTGTTTGCATTATCAGGATGATGAAAGGAGATGTTGTCTGTTGGCACTTCAGGCACTCTAGCAATCTTGCTGGAGGGGAGCTTCCTTCTGATGGGAGTATTGTCAATGTCAACCTCAAATTCTGATTCAGAATCAGAAGTTTCAGGTTGTCTAGCAGTCTGCACCTGTGCCTTCTTCCCTTTAGTCTGAATTTTCTCAGCCAACCCTTCAGCCTTGGATTTCTTAACATCAGGCTTAACAGTCTCACTACTTTTTCTTTTCATCAATCTCCTAGCAATGCTAGGGTTCACATTTGCAATCAGTTCATTATCTGAGTAATCTTCATCCACATCAATGATAGGTGGATCAGCAGCCTTTTGAATGTTGTCTTTTGGTGTCACAACATCCTTAGTGACATCTATATTTTCAGAACCTTCCACATTTGGACTTTCTGATTGATTCAAAGGGATAGAAATCCCCGGTACAGATTGGTTGCCACTCAGAATGCTAGAAACCAGTCTAGCAATAGCTTGGTGTACTTGAACTGATCCTTCTTTATTAGGTGTAGAAGACGAAGGAAGAGAAGAGTTACCAGAGATTGTAGCTTGAGCTCTTCCTGCATGTCTGGTCCGGAGCTTTTTGACTCTGGTTGGGTCAGTTGCCATCTCCCTGAGAGGAGTGACCTCAAGAACTTCAGATTCTAAGCATGTAGTGATTGCCCTAGAATCTTGATCAGATGATGATGATGATGAGTGAGACGAAGCCGCCATGGTGGAAGATGATGTCTGAGACATTGTGTTTAACGTTGAGTAGCAGTAGCAGTTTGAGAAAACTCTTTGATTGAGAGGAGAAAACAGGTTGCAAGGATGAGAGAGATAGGGAGTACAAGGGAGTCTTTTCAACTTCTGAAGGCTTTTGAAGGAATTGTGAGTGAATATGATTAACCCACTAAATATAGACTTAATAGAATTAATCCTTTTAACCCTTGTTTTCAGCAAAACTAATTGCTATAATTTCTCATGTTGGTGAATGCCCAATCTGCCCCTCAAATTTTCAAGTTGATTTCCAACAAGCACCTTGGTAGAAGAATCAGTTAGCTGAAGCTCAGAGAAACTATGTTTCAGTTTAAATGATTTCTTCTCTCCAAAGTCAATAGGGTTTAAGGAAATGTTGAATGTTTTCAGATTATCACACCACAATGTCACAACATCTTGTGTAACATTGTCTTCAGGTAGCATCTGTGTTGACCAGAATTTTTGAGAACAGAATTTATGAGACTTGTTCTTTGCCACATCACATATATTATCAGCCTGTAGTTTAGGAGTTCTTCTGACATCTTCCATAGGAATAGCTCTTTTCATTCCTTCAAGTTTATGCTGCCATTGTTTCATATCTTTTTCTTCTTTGATGATTTGACTCAAAGTGGGGATATCAGTGTTCTCAGGCTGCCACACATAACAGTTATTTTTGGATTTTATTCCTCTCATTACAATATCTAGTTTTTCATTAAACACTAGACATTCAGATCTTGAGAAGTTGACCATGAATCCTAGATCACATAATTGACTGATGCTGATGAGATTAGTAGTCAACCCTTTTACCAGCAGTACCTTATTCAGACTTGGAACTCCAGGGTAGTCCAAATTACCAACTCCTTTGATTTCTCCTTTAGCACCATCTCCAAAGGTCACAAAACTGGTGGTGTGAGGCATAACATTATTGAGGAGATTTTTGAATCCAGTCATGTGTCTGGAACATCCACTGTCAAAGTACCAATCTTCCTTTGCTGAGATCTTCAGGGAAGTGTGTGCTATCAGTGCAATAGCCTTTTTCTTCCATTGAGGAGCATGTGGTACCTTTTTAGACTTAGGTTTGACATCTGATTTCTGATTAGGATATCCATGTAGTCTGTAGCAGAAGGGCTTTATGTGACCATATTTCCCACAATGATGACATCTCCATCTTTGGTACCTCTTCTTCATGTGTCTCTGTCCCTGATGTGGAGAGTAATGTTGAGACATCTGGTTTGACATTTGCTTCCTGGTAACAAATTTCTTTGTTTCCACAAATCCTAGGCCAGATTTATTTCCCATATTTTGTCCAGCCTGAAGAATCTCTTCCAATTTGTCTGTTCCATTTGTCAACATCTTGACTGATTTGGTCATTTGATTCAGTTGTGAGTTCAGCAGTTGAACTTCTCCTTCTAAATGACTTATAGTTTCAAGATTTGCTCTCTTTTCAGCCTCCATCTTTACAATGAGTTTTGATTGTTTCTCATTTTGCACACAGACTTCACCACTTCTGATACACAATTTCTTGTAGGTATCAGCCAGTTCTTCAAATGTTACTTCTTCATCACTGGTGTCACTTTCAGAAGTACAAACACTAGTTAGGGCAGTAACTAGTTTGGCAGATTCTTCTTCAGAATTGCTTTCTGAATCATAGTCAGACCAAGTAACAGTCATTCCTTTCTTTTGCTTCTTAAGAAAGGTAGGACATTCAGCTCGAATATGTCCATATCCTTCACATCCATGGCATTGAATTCCTCTGCCTTGGTTTTCCTTATCTTCTGATCTTGGTCTTCTGCTGGAACTGTCAATGTCAGAAGGAATGTTATGAACATTTGACCTTGACTTTGGGTCCATTCTTTTGATGAGCCTGTTGAACTGTCTTCCAAGCATGGCAATGGCTTCTGATATGTTTTCTTCTTCATCCTCCTTGTGTTCAACATCAGTGTTGGTTACAAGTGCTATGCTTTTGTTCTTCTTGTCACCATTATCAGTGATCCCCATCTCAAAAGTCTGAAGAGACCCAATAAGTTCATCCACTTTTAACTTGCTAATGTCCTGGGCTTCCTCTATGGCAGTTACCTTCATTGCAAATCTTTTAGGCAAGGATCTGAGAATCTTCCTCACCAGTTTTTCTTCTGACATTTTTTCTCCCAGTGCTCCTGAGGTGTTGGCAATCTCCAAGATGTTCATGTGAAATTCATGGATGGTTTCATCTTCCATCATTTTTAGATTCTCAAACTTAGTGGTCAACATCTGAAGCCTTGACATCTTTACTTTGGAAGTGCCCTCATGAGTAGTTTTGAGGGTGTCCCAAACTTCCTTGGCCAGTTCATATTGATGTACTAATCTGAAGATGTTTCTATCAATTCCATTGAACAAGGCATTTAAGGCTTTTGAATTTCCCAGAGCTAACTCATCTTCTTCTTTACTCCACTCTTCCTCAGGCTTCAGACTGATTGTCCCATCTCTTTCAGTTATGGTGGGATGAATCCATCCTTTGTCAGCAGCTCTCCAAGCCTTTTTGTCCAGAGATTTTAGGAAGGCAATCATACGAGGTTTCCAGTAGTCATAATTAGTTCCATCCAGAATGGGTGGTCTATTTCCAAAAACTCCTTCTTTGTCCATAGTGCCAGAAAGTGATATCCCTAGATCTCACCCAGTAATACAGGCAGGGTGCCTGCTCTGATACCAATTGAAAATTCTGGCTACAGATACTTAATGTCACGTCCAATGTTATGACACCGTATCTGACTTACTATATGACAGTAAATACAAAAGCAGTAAATAACACAGTCAATTGTTTACCCAGTTCAGTGTGCAACAACACCTACTCTGGGGGCTACCAAGCCAGGGAGAGAATCCACTATAAGAGATGTTAATTCAGGAATAAACCAACCAGTTTATCTCCTTCACTTAAGACCTACCCAATGCAATTCTAATCTAAGTACAACTTAAACCTGAGTTCCTACTCACTCCCCCTCAATCACAGCAGTGATACATAAACAGATTTGACTTGAGAATTGTTGAAGACACTCTTCAAAACACACACTTGATTAAGCTTCACAGCTTTTTAATCAAGTAACACAATCACTCGTGCTTCACAGCTTTGAGTGATGTACACAACTAACTTGACTCTGCTTCACAGCTTTAGTCAAGTAACATTCAAACACTCTTGCTTCAAAGCTTTGAGTGCTACACAACCCTTACAATTTAAGCCTATTCCAAGGCACTTATCACAATGATAATTGCTTGGAGTACAATAAACAAATCTATACAGATTACAAACTTGATCTTCTAATCAATCAGCAGGGATCACTTCAAAAACCGCAGCTCTGTTGAATATATAGCAGCTGCAACTTCAGTTAGGGTTTCCAAAAACCCAGGGTTGATTCCTTTTGACCTAAAGACCAGGTCACAGTACTTTGTTGATCAGGTTAGGATTGAGCGAGGTTACTCCTCAGAAAACGCAGGATTCTGTTTAGGAAGGACTGAGTTATTTCCTGAAAAAACTCAGACTTATCCAATCCTGTAATCCTGCTAGTTCAGAACAGGATGTCATAACATCTGTTATGACATCTGAGAAAACCTGTCTACTGATTAGCTAAATGTGATCATTTTGCAAACATGCTCAGATACACACTTATAAACATCAGTATTTGAGTTACAATATTTTTCTGCATATGAACCTAAAGAGTTAGTACAACCTGAACTAGAATGTTATGACATCAGTCATGACATTCACACATACACTTGGAATTTACCAAAAATGCAAGCCAATACCTAAACACCTACACTTAAGGCCCAACAATCATCAGTGGAATGCCCCGGGTTATCGGAGTGATAAGCACAGCGGGCATTTGGATTGTATTTTGGAGAGGCAGTATTCACAACTTTTGGGGCCTCTCTGACAGTCACTAGGTTGGTGGACAGCAACTATGGCAAGATCTGCGACAAAGTCATGCTCAAACGGGTAAACTCCCTTCTAGGTCTTTCAGCCTTTGGAGGATTGGTTTGCCGAGGAGTGGCAGTAGGCTTAGCAATCATCACCGCGTTGACAGATTGGCGGCGCTCAGGTTTCTCTTGTCTTCTAGACCCATATACAGCACTGGCCTCCTTCTTGAAGGGTTTCTTCTCGGAACTTGTAGATGCACCCTTCGGAATCTTACCAGACTTCAACCCAGCCTCAATTCTCTCTCCAGTCAGAATAAGATCAGTGAACCCTGCAGACGAATTCCCGATAAGATGGTTGAAAAATGGCCCAGATAGGGTACCCAAGAACATGTCTACCAACTCCCGGTCAGTCAACGGAGGCTGCACTCTGCCAGCCAGATCCCTCCACTTCTGAGCGTACTCTTTAAAACCTTCACTTGAACCTAACGACATACCCTGGAGTTGGGTACGTGTAGGGGCAAGGTCGGCATTATATTGATACTGCTTATAGAAAGCAGTAGCCAACTCCTCCCAGTTACGAACCTTGGTCCCATCCAGCTGATAGAACCATTCGAGATGAGTCCCTGAAAGACTCTCCTGGAAGAAGTGGATCCACAAGTTCTTATCCACTGAGTACAGGTTGAATCTTCCGCACATATGACCTGAGATGTAACTTGGGACAAGACGCCCCGTCATATTTGGTAAAAGATGGCGCTTTGAACTTACGAGGAATGATCACACCAGTAGACAAACCCAAATCTCCAAAATCCAGTCCAGGTACCTGTTGTATCTCCATAGCATTCAGCCTGTCCTCCAACTGCTTGTAACGGTCTTCCGCAGGAGGATACTGCTCTTCATCAAAATCAGTCTCGTTGTCGGAGACTACCGGACTAGGACCTTTTTCCCCTTGAGGACTACCCTTGCCTATAGAAGAACCAACCTCTTCATTTTGCAGAGTGTTGCCAAACCTTCGGCCCGAGTTAAAAAGAACAGTTCTCCTCTTCTTCTTCTTCTCCTTCTTCAGGAGCAGAGCCTTCAGCTCTTCTTGGCCCTGAGCCAAACCCATGATTAATTCCTGAAACTGCACATTCTGCGCCTGAAGAGCTTTGATGGACATCTCCGTTGATGATGAGTCAGGATTCATGATGCTGAAATAAACAGCGAAGAACGGTAAGCAACCTGAAAAGAAGAAAAACCTGCTATGCACATGATGAATGATATGTGTTTATGCAATGCATTCAAGGGTTCGAAAGTTCAAATTTGTTGTAGACAAAAAAGAACACACGTTATCATTAAGGAAATAATTGTTCAGTACATCAAAGCCTCATGGGCACAAATTACAAAGCAAGTCAATCCCAAAAGACACTACGCATCCTCTTTGGAGCTATGTAGGTGTTGAGATTCCTCTCCTCATGCAATAGGCGGGTGAGCTCCAGGACCTTCTTTTCACTAGCATGTAGACTGGTCTCAAGAGAATTCCGTTCTTCCTTAAGCTGGATCCAGCTCTTCTGCATCTCTTCCCAAGATGTGGGCATATCAAGGTGCTGAATAGTGTAGGACACTTCTCCTTCCAAGACTGGCTCTTTGATTACAGGGAGCATATGAGGATAAGGCATCACTAACTTCTGGGAGCGGGCGCGTACCCACTTGAGATAAGGTTCCAATGGGATGTAATTCTTGTGCCCCAGTGTCTTGCTGTTTATCCTACTGGGCATCCTCCAAGCTCTGATAAATCTCTGGCGAAGTCCTTGTGCATCATTGTCGAAGTCAAAAACTATGTCAGGAATAACATGTCATGAGGACCATCCCTCCGAGCATGACCAAACTGTCTCCAAGCCAGGCATGGGCTGTAAGTAATACCTCCTCTGATTCCAAGTAAAGGAACATTAGGGTACTCCCCGCAACGATCAATGATAGTGACATCCTTTCTGGACCGAGGGCACCAATGTATATCTGCATGTGTAAGAGTCATCAACCGTTGTGACCATCTCAAACCCCGCTCGTTCTTCAAAACTGATTGTGGAAGGTGCGAAATAAACCACCTTCCCAGGAGAGGAGTGCAACACATAAGGACACCTCTTTTTCTCATGGTTCGAGTGTAACATGAGTGAAGAATGTCCCTCAGCAGCGTAGGTATGGGATTCCTGGACATGAAGATCTGGACAGCACTGATATCTATGAGCTGATCTGGGTTAGGGAACAACACTAAACCATAGACAAGGAGGGCCACAACTTCTTCAAAAGCTTGCAAGTCAAGGGAGTTCCAACATTCATGGGCCTTCTCAAACAAAAACCTGGCTAAGAACCCTTTGATACCACTTCTAACTTCCCAATGTCCCTTGAGGTCAGATGATTGTAGGTGCAAGGCTTTAGCAATCTCTTCAAGCTTAGGTTCCTTTTCCGTACCGTTGTAGGGTAGTTGATCAAGGATATGGATCTTCAGGAGCCGGGAGAACTCCTCCAATGTAGGTACCAGCTGATAGTCCAAGAAGGTGAAACAGTGATGCAAAGGGTCAAAGAACTGGAACAGGACCTTTATCATATCTTCCTCAATGTTGGTATTGACCAAGCTGATGAGACTTCCTTGCCTTTCACTGAATGAAGAGCTCTCGAGAATCCTGGATATAAGTTCCTTGAGCTGAGGAGGGATCCTTACAAGACTGATTTGAATTGTCTTTCTGCGAACAGTTTCCATGTCCTACAAAACAAGAACAAAGATGAAGATTCGAACCCCTGAAATGGTTAGTCAATGCATATGATGCTGGATGATGTCATGATGCTATGATTAAACACACCACAGATATTTACAAAGACAAACATGTAAGGCACACAAGGCGCACAAGACAAGCCCTTAGGGTTTAAGGCCAGCATGGGGTCTGGGTAGTACCCTCTTGAAGTTGGTGGGTTCAACCTGTCCTATTAGAAGTAACCGGGTTCTAAGGGTCCCAATATCACGGGATTGCTTTCATTGTTCATCGTTTCGATTTAGCCACTGAACTGGCGACTGAAATATTCCAGGAAAGCAACCCTCAATTGAGTGTAGTATCGAGTATCAACCAACCTCGGACTGCACCAAAGTCAGTTATCTAACTACCCTAAAGAGGCCAAGATAGTTCAATTAAGGTTCCTAAGGTCTGTTGATGCTTCACGACACCACGCGGAGGCCCCGTACTCTCCTTGACTGAACTCAAGGGTTACCGGTACACACCAAAGTGCCACATCAACGTAGCAGACTGTTTCAACCATGTCGGTATACCCCGCACAGTTCCCTCACAGCCTTGTTGCTACTTTCTAAGAAGGTATCCCCAGATCCGGGTTAGGATCTATAGAACTCCCAAGACAGTCCCACAATTTAAAGCAAACAAGGAAAGCAATTGAAAACACAGTTATGAACTAACCCTAAGGTACACCTCACTTTAAGATTATCCCCAGCAGAGTCGCCAGTTCTGTGATCGGTGGATCTGGAACTGACTGTTTAACGCTGGTTCGCGAAATGTCGCGGAAGCAAGAGTCGCCACTGTCTTTTATTTTTTCCAAATGGAAAGGACAAAAGCACAGAAAAATTCCTTAAAGAGATTGCTCTCGGTTCGGGAGGTAGATTATAGAAAGGGAAGGTGTTAGCACCCTTTCTATCCATGGTTATCCATGGGCTCTTAGATACTTGCTCATTTGTGTTTTTAAAATGGTTTGTTTGCTTTTCGACTGTGGGTTTTAAAAAGTTTCTTTGAGAATTCCAGTTCGACTCTTGTATCAGTCCTCAAGAGTGTTTGAAAAATTGCTTTCGAAAGCTTTTTGAAAAGGTGTCGGTGTGAAAAGTATTTTTGAATTTATTTTGAAATCAGAGCAAGTATCTACGAGAACCTACCTACCCTAAGGAATTCGTCTGTGTAAATTTCCTTTAAAGTAGTGCCATCCCACCATTGAGAGGTAGGTAGCACCACCATTGGAGGTGTTCGGGTCAATTCGAGGTTCGGGACATGGTGATCACCAGAGCGATAGGAAGACACCTTAGAAGCTACCCTCATGCCAGGTTCCCGGATCATGAGGACTTACTAAGACATCCTCTACTCGACGATCACCTTTCGAGGCAAGGCAACAGTGAGGCGTACCCTAGGGGTGGTGTGTGATTTGTGTGTCATGTTCATTTGCATTATTTATCTTGTCATGTCAAAGTGATCTATGCGTTCGTTTTTATTTTAGGCCATTCATTCTTGCATGCCATTATTAACAGTTAAAAAAGATGCGGAAAGATAAAGTTCTAAACTATTACAAAGGCGCGGGTCCACATCGCCAAAATAAATCCAGGACCCGATTTGACAGAAAATAAATAAATAAGGTAAAGTGCGAAAGATAAATATTACACGGCTTTGGGAGAATTACATAAATATTATAAGAAATAAAATAAAATGCGCGACTAGGAATTAAAATTGGAAACGAGGGCGTTGGACCCTTTTTAATTAAATTATATTAAATTATCAACAAATTAATGAAATTAAAGAAAAAGAAATTATTTTGGTATTTTTTGGATTTATGAATTTTTATGAGAAAGATTAAATGAAATTAAAATATTAACCCTAATTCTAATTGTTATTTTTTATTTAGAAAACATTAAACTTTAACCTAAAATTAAACCTAATTAATTAATGCATTTTGATTTATGAAAATAAATAATTAATTAATCATAGTGAGAAAAAAAGAAAAAAGAATGAAAAAGATTTGAAACCCTAATTCTACCAATTTTTAGGTTTTATTGAAAGAATATTAAGATTAATCCTAGATTTAAAAAGCTAAATTAAATTAATGAGATTTATTTACAAAATAAAACATTAAATAAAAATACTTATTTTTTGTCTTTTTCTGATTTTTATATTGTTTTTATGTTTTTATGACAATAATTAAATTAAAGGAATTAATTAAAAAGAGAAATAATTGAATCAAATAAAAATGAAAAATATAAAAGAAATTGCAAACCTTGGGGGGTCTGTCCCCAAATGGAGGTTTTGCTTAGTAATTTAGGCCCATTTGACTCTGACGCTAGCATGTGGCATCTTTGACTTGTGTCCATGATGGTCTTCAAACCATGCCCCTTGGATTGGTCTCAGCATATGCGTGGCAAGCTGGATCTTGTGGATGTATGATGCACCCTAGCACTGAAATTGCACATAAGCGTTAATAGAAAAATAATATGAAATGGGTGGGGGACCTGGGGCTCGAACCCAGGTCCCAGGGATTACCAGTAATGTGCCTTGCCAGTGGAGCTGTGAGCGCGTTTTGTTAATTATATAACCAACAATAAATATAATATAAAACACGAGTTAGTGCTCTTTTTCGCGCGAGAATTTAAATCAACCAATTATTGCTGGACACTTCATCATCTTCTCCGTCGTTTCGTTTTTCCCTGAAAATAAAAGAAGGTTAGCGGGGGTTTTAAACCCCCCCAAAATATGCGTTTTCCAGTAATAGCGATTAGGCCGTCTTGGAGTATAAATTAGGCGCGAGGGTTCTATTCAGATCGTCCAAGCTTCTTGAATCCAAACATGGCACTGAGATTCTCTAATTTTACAGTATTTGGAAACGCCCAAATTAGAACTTGAAAAACCCTAATAATCGCCCATGGCAATTCTTCATACAATGCATAAAAACTCAATTCAATCGCATGGTTAGTTTCAGAATCAATCAAGGAACATAAATCAAACATTAAAAAGTACTAAAAACGTATGAATCATGATGCAAGCATATGAAAAAATTTCTGTACAGGACACCATTATTCTCACGTTTCTTGGTGTTAGAGCTTATGGTTTTGATCTGAAAACCTTCCTTGAGGTCTCAGGAAGGCAATAGGATAATTCTTTTGGCTTGAATCGACCTGTAACCTAGTTTTTAGTATTTGACTTTTCTTGAAAAAAATGCAAACTTGTTGGTCAGGTTCTTGCGCAGCTGGGAGGTTATTTGGAATAGGGTTAGCATCAATATATACATGTGAATGATTAGGGTTGATTTTTTTTGTCCAAAGAATCCATGAATTGAAGGAATCAATCTTTGATTTTTATGCCATAATTTTCCAATCTTTTTCAAGCATATTTGGTCTCAATCATATCCAATCACCATAATTCCTTCCAAATCTGATCATACACGAAATCTTAAGCCTATTCCATGCACAAAAAGATTTAGAAAATTAGGTTTAGTATTTTTCACCTATTTATTTTAATTAAATGAATTATTAATAATTAAAAATCCAAATAAATAAATAAAAATGATAAAAAACTTCCCTTTGGGCCAAATGGTCGTGCACATGCTTTGGATGATGAATTGTGGAAGAAAAAGAGGCCCATTAGCATTTTTAAGACATTTGAAGCAATGTTGACTTTTCAAAATATCCAAAAATTTCCCAACTTCCACAAGGCATAACTTGCTCAATTTTTAGGCTTTGCTCATGTTCTTGGACATTTTGGAAAGGTCTTTGAGTACCCTAACCAATGCCTTTGGTCCCATGTCATTTGGATTTATCAATCTCAAGTTATGGCCTTTGACTTAAAGTCCCTTTTTGTTGACTTTTGAAAATGACCTATAATGTTGAAATTGATAACTTTTTGTGAGAGCATTTCTTGGACTTGAAGTATGAAGAGGAGTTGTAGGAAATGTCATTCTCTTCAAAATGAGCTTTGGATGGAATTTTTCTGATAATCCATGTGGAAGTTATGCCTTGGTCAAGTTACAGTTGACTTTTTCAACTGTTCAAATATGGAAACTTTTGCATCTTGATGATTTTTGAGCCAAGCTTAGAGAATCATGATCAAGCATTGATCAAATGATGTTTGTGGCTTCAAAATGAGATGTTGACCAAAAATTTAGACTTTTGACTGTCAAATGACCATTTTGCCCCTACAGTTGACTGTAGTACAATTAGGGTTTTTGACTGTGCAATTTTGTGCTGTAAGTCTTGAAACTTGGTATGAGGATGCTTGACCATGTTTGTAGGCATGTGGGACTTGATTGGACCCTTGGGAACTTCATTTTCTTTCTCATAACCAAAACCCTAATTTTGACTGTTAGGAGGCTCTTGAACTATGCAATCCCTTGGGGAGATTTGAAGCTTGCTCTTTGTAAATCTTGAAGAATATGGGAGGGCAAATTTTGGGGTACAACACAACCCTTCAAAATTCCTAATTGAAGCATGGGTTAGTTCGAAAGCATACTGTTACCAAAGGTATCCTAACTCTTGTAAGGCTTACTGCAAATCCTGAATTGAATTCATATTCTTAAATAACTCTCTATTTCTTAAAAATTGCATTCTCAAAACATCAAGACACGCATAAACTTTGCATTATTTGAATATCATTGTTTGCAAATGGCTAATGGTTTGACAACGGAGAAATTCACACAATAAATACCCAATGAACGAAAATTCTCAATGAACAAAACCATTTCAAGTGGGAAGACACTTCCAATGGAAAATCTCCTATAAGCAAGGGGACATGACATGTCACTGTCCAATTTTTTTGGGGGCAGTCATGTCGAGATTCCAAGAAATCTCTCAAGAAATGCTGGATAACTAGGGGCAGGTCTATATTTGAATCACTTGGGGGCATTGAACATGAATCCCAACAAAGGGGCACATACAGCTAAGAAAACATTTTCTGGCAATACTACAACACTTACTACTAGGGGCAGTGACAAATTCCCACAAAGTCTTTTTCATAGGGTGACCCCCAATCAAGTCCATACAAATTCATCTCCATAAGGTTATCCCACATAATAATCTTCACGAATAAGGGTACAAACCCCTCAAGGCCAAATTCATGGATATCCCCATAAAGTTGGATCCAGGCAATCCCCAACCAGAGTTTCAATCTCTGGAAAATCTTCTTCCCAGCTGAGTTGGTTTCAAGAAGAATCCTCAAGGAATTCTTCCAAAAGAAAACACCTCTCCAGCAGATTGGCAACAAGGTTTATTTCCCTCGACAAACTATAGATTCCCCCAGCTTGAGTTTGCCTCTCCGACTACTACAACCCCCAGTGAGTTGCTGCAAATCCTGGGAGATAACCGGATAACAATTAACTTCTTTATCCCCAACAAGTTGTTAACTTCCTTTCTCTTCCATCAAGAGATAACTCTCCAATAGAGCAACAGACAACTAAAACTCCTGAACTCTTTTCCCCGAGCAGAAATCAACATTCTCCACAAACAACAAAACAGGAATCCTCAGTGGAACCATTCTAAACAAGGTCTGGAGATGTACGTACTCTTCATCCCTAATAGCAGTCTGGGATTTAACCTCCCGAAGCTCCCCAGCATTTGTCAACGATTTATTTTCCAAGACAGAGATACACTTCAACAACATGCATTACATATGTAACAAAATACATATAGCAAAAATCTCATTTATTTCGAGAACATCATTACGCAATGCATACATCATGATATTGCATACAACTAACTCTTTACATTTTCTGGAAAAGATCAATCAACAGATAAGTGTCATTATCTATTTGTAAACTTCTCCAACGCAAAATCAAGCTTGTATTTCTTCATTACCTTTTGGAGTAGCATTCGTCAAAGATTCCTTCATTACCTTTTAGAGTAGCAATCGTCCAAGATTCCTTCATTATTTGTTGAGGTAGTAATCATCCAAGAATCATTCATTATCTGTTGAGGTAGTAATCTTCCAAGATTACTTCATTATCTGTTGAAGTATTAATCGTCCAAGATTCCTTCATTATTTGTTGAGGTAGTAATCGTCCAAGATTCCTTCATTTTCTGTTGAGGTAGTAATCGTCCAAGATTCCTTCATTTTCTGTTGAGGTAGTAATCGTCCAAGATTCCTTCATTCTCTGTTGAGGTAGTAATCATCCAAGATTCCTTCATTATCTGTTGAGGTAGTAATCGTCTAAGATTCTTTCATTTTCTGTTGAGGTAGTAATCGTCCAAGATTCCTTCATTTTCTGTTGAGGTAGTAATCGTCCAAGATTCCTTCATTCTCTGTTGAGGTAGTAATCATCCAAGATTCCTTCATTATCTGTTGAGGTAGTAATTGTCCAACATTCCTTGACTATCTGTCACAGTCAAGCATCATAATTACCAACAAAAACAAGTTCAAGATTAATACCTGAAACAAGACAGGAAAACTATATGTGAAAAAATTAATTGTAGATCAATTCCCAAAACAGGACAGGGTGACTATCTACATGACGAACACTTCTTTCAGACCTCTGTTGGTTCAATTTAAATTGATCAATGGTTTATCCTGATTCCTTTCCAGTAGACACTTTCTCTGGTTTAGTTAAATCGCTCCAAAGATTTATTCTGATTATTTTCCAGTTAATGATTATTCAAGACCTCTGCTGCTTTAGTTTAATTTGATCAATGATTTATCCTGATTTCGTTCTGGTAGACACTTCCTCTGGTTCAGTTTAAACCGATTAGAGATTTATTTTGATTCTTTTCCAGTTGAGGTCAAGCTTAGACTTTGTCTAATTTTTGTCAACAATCACTTTTGGATGGCAGCTATAAGCCCATCTTCGTCAACTCTCCATCACCTCTTCAAATGGATCTTTAAGCCCATTCCATACACAATCAACCACCATATTATCAAGTGAAAAATTTTGGGCACTCTAGTGTTCAATCATCTTCCACCTTCAAGTCATGAATGGCAGACTCGTCAATCTCTCTTCAGGTTTAAGAAGATTGAACAAGTGTGTGATACGGTGGGAGAACTGACTTGAGGGTTTTGCGTTTGATCGCAAGTGTTGCAGTTAGCAAGAGTCGCCACCGACTTTTCTTTTATCCAAAAGGAAAGGTGAAAAATCACAGGAAAGACCTTTGAGATTATTTCTTGGGTTCGGGAGGTAGATTATGAAAAGGGAAGGTATTAGCACCCTTTTCATCCATGGTGATCCATGGGCTCTTAGTTACTTTATAGATCACTTGCTTTTGTTTGAAATTTTGCTTTGTGTGGTTTTTGAAAGTATTTTGTAAAGAGGCCATTGTTTAGGCAATCTTTGTAATGATTCTCATTCGTAAGAATGTATACAAAGATGTTGATCTTTTGAAAATGTTTTCATGTTTGTAAGATGTTTTGAAAGTGTAGATGTTTGTTTTGAAAATATCAAGGATGTTTTGTTTTGAAATGGAGCAAGTAACTAGGAACATTCTACCTACTCAAATGTCTTTCTTGTTCATTTTCTTTCCTTTGACATTGTTATCTTACCATTGATTTGGTAAGTAACCCTATCTTTGGATGTAAACGGGACGGGCGTGGGTCATCGTATAACCATGATTAGTAATGTTGCAAGGTATCTTAGCATTCTTTTTTAGGTACTAAGATCATTTGAAAGGAAACTTAGATAGCATCATCGAGGGACTATGGTCTTGTATTTGCTTATTTTTGCTAAGATACCTCACATGCGTAATATGACCATTTTGTATAAGGCAACCAAGTGGAATAACCCTAGGGGTGCTTGTGTGCAAGTCTATTGTTTTCATGCTTGTTTTTATCTTGAATTAGGGTTTTCTAATTGATTGGTTTTAGTCTTTCCATACAAAACCCTAATTACTAGCATTCTGTATATAAAGCGATAAATTGTGAAATTTAAAATTACTACGCTATTAATCATTTAGGGGAGGGGGTATACAAATTTACAAATGGGGAATATTGCAAGAAATTAAACCTAAATAACATTACAACCATATTGAAATTGAATAAATGTACAAAAATAAAGATAAAAATGCAAGAATATGAATGTAAAGAAATATGATTTTTGTTTGTTTTTTAATGAAAGGGTTTTGACCTAATTAAATAAAAATAATTAAAAAATAATAAAATTAATATTTTAGCTAATAAAATAAATTAATTTAAGGAAAAGTATTTTTTAGGGTTTTTTATGAAAAGGTTTTAAATAATAGAAATAATAGAAAATTTAATTAAAATAAACCTAAGTTCTAAATTAATTTTAATTTACAAGAAAATAATATAATATAATAATTAAACCTAATTATCTAAATATTAATCAAGAAAGAGAAATTAATTGATTAAGAAAATTGTTTTTGTTCTTTCTAGTTTTTTTTATAAAAATATATAAGTGTGAAAATAATAAATAAAATATTATTGGATTTTTAATAATAATAATAATAATAATAATAATAATAATAATAGTAATAATATAAAAAAATTAATAAAGAAAAATAAAATATAAAATATAAAAGAAAATAAATCAAATTAAAATATAAAAAAAGAAAGTTTGGGTCAGTATGCAAAAGTAGGCAGGGGGTGAAAATGGAGCAAATTTGTTAGGCCCAGCCAAGGAGGCCCAAGCGCTGGTTATTGCTGGCAAAAAGAAAGAAAATGTTGAAAAAATGAGGAAAGGTAGCGCTGGGTGTTGAGCCCATGACCTCCCACACATACACGCGCTACCTTTGCCACTGGTGTGGTTGTAAATCTGTTAACATTGGTGAAATAATAAACATATAACACAAATGAAGTCTTGAATGTAACTTCATCTTCAACCTCCAGCCATGGTTCCTGTAACTTGCTCATTTCTCAACAAAAATGAAATATGCAAACATGAAAGTTGCTCCATTTATTCATACGAATTCAACCATATAAAAATCATAAGCTATAAATCAAAGATGAATGATAATTTCTAAAAGTACCAAATTCTGACCTAAATATTTCAGAAAGTTCAAACTCAAAATTCTCCTAGCTCAATCAAAATAAATGAAATCTATGGACATGTATAGTTTCAGGGCAATGATGTCTACATTTTATCTTCACAAATGCAAGCCTAATAATGCCTAAATATGAAGATAGAAGTTCAAGAAAAATATCTCAAAACTAGAAATTGTGAAATGGATTTGAGCTTGTTTCAGGCGGTGGTGATGATCAGGCTAGCTTCCTCAAGTCCCTAGGAAGCTAATTCAATGGTTTACTTGAGTTGAGAGTGGCTGAAATGGCCTAGAGAAGTCAAGTTGCAGACTCTAATTTTTGGTTATGGAGGTTATGGTAAATGGTGTTACAGTTCTGGAATAAGGATGGGGATGAGTTGTATTTGATGTAAGGAAGCTTTAGGAATGAATTTGAGGGAAAACGCACGAGGGAAATGAGAGATACAAGTTTAAGGTCTGAACTGTGTATCAATGGGGTTTTTTGTGAAATTTCTGGATAGAGGGAATTTGGGAGTGTTTCAGGGTGTTAAAACTCGTTCTTTAGCTTACAAATAGTGACTTTATTTATAAGCAACAAGTTTGGAGTGCTCTAGTTGATCAGAATTCAAATTTACATGTTTAAGTTCAATATGTGATTTTTTTTACAAAACAAGTTTCCATACCTTGTACTTGGTTCATAGAGTGGTTATGCTTTAAAAAAGCTTTCTTATGACTTTGTGGATGGAGTGTGATCAGAGGGAATAAGTTATAGGCTCAAGAATGGATTTTATGCAAAAAGCTTGCTTTACAAGAATGACAATGTTAACTTTGTGCAATTAATGGAAATGCAACTTGGATAATAGCTCAATTGCTTGGATCAAAGCCTTAACAGTTATGTAAACATTTAATTAAGGAGTGAATTGTAAGTTAGAAGCCTGCTAAGTGAGATTATGCAGCATGGCTATGGATTTGGTTCAAGTGTTCATCAAAAAAGACTTGTAATTCAAGTGACAAAACCCTAATTTCATCTCTTTGATTCTCCCTCCTCAAGAATGATCTCAAGGAGTTCTTGGACATTTTTGAAAGCTTGCAATGTGATTTACAAATCATCTTTGAATTGATTTTGAAGATTCCCCTTGGAACTATATGAAAAAGTGCGATGAAGTTAGGTAAAAACCTGACCAAATTAGGGCAAAATTTCACAAAGTGTTTAGTTTCATGATCCCATGTTCATAAAATTATAACTTGAGATCGAAGAATTTTTGGAAGGAGTTGTGTAAAGAAAAGTTGTAGATTTCATGGAGATCTACAACTTTCATGTTAGAATTTTCTCTTGAATCATCTTGCATCATGGTGAAAATTTTGTTCAAAGTTATGAAAAAACATAAAATTTCCAACACTTAGAAAAATTTCTAAGTTTAGAAATTTTGACTTTTCAAAATGAAATCTTCACTTTTTGATTTCTTGATAAATAAGTTTCATATTTTGACATGCTTTGATGAATTATGATCTTTGGCACTTGAACTTGACCAAAAAGTCAAAGTTTGACTTTTCAGCATACAGTTGACTTTTAATCAATTGACTGCAAAATTCATCTGTCAATCCAATGGACTTGCAATATTTTGAACCATGCCATTAGGTCAAAATGATACAATTGGACTCTTGAGATATTTCCTTAAATCAATTGACCATATTCCAGGTCAAAAATCAGAAATTGCCCTTTCTTAGTCAAAACCCTAATTTTGACCATTTTGCCCTTTTGGAGATTTGATCAAATTTCTTGAGGAGTTATGGTCCAAATTTCTTGAGGACTTATGGTATAAATCAGAAATTTTCCTTTCTCAGTCAAAACCCTAATATTGATGTGGATCAAGAATTATGAAGTTTTACTGTAAATTAGCCATGGTGGACTTTTTCCGCAATACAACTGATTTTTAAGGTCAACTGCTCAATTGACTAATAAAAAATGTGATCCAAGGCTTAAAACTTGGCATGTGTAATCTTGGGGGTCCATAATAATCCATGAAATTCATATGGGGCATATAAGGTTCAAAAGTCTTTGTGCAAACTCAAACCCTAGTTTTGGGTCATCAGTGCATAAGGAGGTGTCTTGAACTGATCAAACCCTAGTGCAGTCTTGAGCCCAAGGAGATCTTGTGAGGAAATTTCTTGATAAGTGAGACGGAAAATTTTGGGGTACAACAAGGTGCAACTGTTGTACCCCAAAATTTTCCCTCTCATTTCACAAGGCGTTTCCTTACAAGGATTTTCAAAAGTTAAAATTTGCACAAGTATAATTGGGTTTTCAAGCATCAAATCAAAGAAGAGCATGCCTGCTTTGATTTCATATCCTTCGATTGGGTTTTTGGACTCTTTCGATGCAAGCTTGGCTTACATGCTTTGATTGAGAAATTACCTCTCTCCTGCATGCTTCGGTCCATAGATCAAGGGATCTCACCATGCTAGAGTACACAAGGCAAAAGCTTTCCTATGGTTAGCATTCATATTACCACCCACAGAGCATTGGCTATCTTCATGCTAGCTCTGACTAGGAAAAGTCTCCCTTTGAAACAACTTGCTTTTGATTCACAAAGGCAACGCCTATCTTTATAGAAGCCTCATTTGGGCAAGTAAGGACCTTCTGCATGCAAGCTTCAATTGCATCATTGGCCTTACATGTTTACTTGATTCATAATGCAATGGTTTCCTGCATGCCTGCTTCGATTGAGTAAGGGCTTCTGCAGGTTTGTCTTGATGACTACCTGCATGCAAGCTTGATTCCTGCTTCGATTGGACATTTAATTTATTTTGAGCAAGCTTGATTGTTGCTTTGACTGGGCAGTATCTTCCTTGGAAAGTTTGTTTCAACACACATAGTTTCTACACTATGGTGGCCCATTCGAAGGACATGCAAGACATCCCTGGATGTCAATTCGAAGGACATATTTGGTGGCCCATTCGAAGGACATGCAAGACATCCCTGGATGTCAATTCGAAGGACATATTTGGTGGCCCATTAGAAGGACATATTTGTTAAATTTATTCAAATTTCTTTTGTTTTCCCTCCTAAACCTCAGCCAACATCATCTATAAATAAGATGTTCCATAACACATATAAGGGGGCTAGACAACACATCTAGAGGGCTTTTGGTAGAAACTTTGATTGTGTGAAAATCATCAAACACTTAACACATTCTCAAACCCAGAATCAAAAGACCACACCGTTGTTTTTGTTCCTTTTGAATCCAACACTAGAAACACAACACTTGTTTCTTTTCACTTTCGAATCCAGAAGCAACCCCACACTTTGTTATTTCTTTCGAATCCAGCAAAAGAAACACGCCACTTGTTTCTTTTCCTTCTAATCCATAAACAAAAAACACAACTCCACTCTTCTTGACTTTCAAATCCAGTCAAAGAAACACAACACCTGTTTCTTTCCTTCGAATCCAGGACCCGGGGAAATACCAACCCAACACCTTGTTCCTTCTTTCGAATCCAACACTAGAAACACCACCCTTTTTTCTTCCCTTTGAATCCCAGAGCATCTAGTACAATCACTGAAGGTCCAGAAGCACCAACTTTAGAAGCAAGGTAAGTCCCATAACTTTAACCCTTTCGTTTCAAGCATGTAAATGACATTTGTTTACTTTTCGTTTCTGCCTTTTTACGTTTGTTTTTCTTGTCCAAATATATGGTAGAACTAACCTGTACAGACTTAAACAAAAAAAGAAAACAAAACATTTTATTGAATCGAAGCCTTAGGCTTCGCCCCTGGCTGCTTCACAGTTGCAGACAAAACAAAGAGTGTTGTGTGAATCGAAACCTTAGGCTTCACCCCACACTAACTTTCAGGCTTCAAACGAAATGGAGCAACAAGATGGGTGAATCGAAAGGTGCATAATCCCACTGGTTGCAGGCCCAATTGAAAGGAGGAAAAATGTGTCAATCAAAGGGCACTTCCTTCGATCCAGGATGCTTTTCTTTCTCTCTTTTTATGCTATTTTTTGTCTTTATATTTTCTACATGTTTACATTCAATATGGTTTTAATAATTAGGACTTTTATTTTTTGCAACCCCCACTTGTACACTTATATACCCCCATCCCTCAAAAAAACATGTAATAGCGTAAGACCTTTATTTCCCGCATTTTTATTACTTTCATAAATGTTAGTAATTAGGGTGTATGGCAAGATAAAACCAACAAGTAGACCACCCTAATCAAAGACAAAAATGCATGCAATCAAACACACCATTCACACACATGCACCTCTAGGATAATCTCACTTGTTGCCTCGGAAAATAGTCATGTCCCTCGAATATAGGCTTTTTGCAAAGACCCATAATAAAAGATAGTAGTCCCTCAATGGACCTTGATGTTGCCTTTGGTAAACGATATAGTCCCTAACGAAATTTCTAAAACGTCTCATAGGTTGCCTTCTATGACTATACAGACGACCCACGCCCGTCCCTTCCCATCCAACAACGGGGCTTCTTATCAATCAATGGTAAGATAGAAACGTCTAAAGGAGGAGGAAAAGAACAAAAACCTTTTGTGTAGGTAGGACGCTCTTAGTTGCTTGCTTGCTCACAATAAAAAACCATTTTCACACCAACACTTTCAATTGAAATATTTTCAAAAGTCAAAGCTCTGTGTACGTATTCTTATAGAGACGAGCACAATAACTTGAATCAAGGGCTATGACCCACTTGGCATGGTGAGCTTAATTCTCATGGAAGGACATTCAACAATACGAAGTTCTTCACTCAAAGTTGTGATCAAAGTTCAACTTCTAACATTTCTTGTGTTTACTCCACGAGATCCTTGAAAAGATCGTATCCACATGACATACATGTCATCATAACAGGTTTTACCCATATAGGTTTTCTTATCTTCTTACTATTTATTTCAGTAGAGATGGCTCTAGAGCAAACAGTTAAAGATCTCCAAGCTCAAAACGCCCAGTTCCAACAAGTGCTCCTAAACTTAACCAAGGCAGGAAGATCTGAAAGCACTCTTCACCAAAGGTAGCAAGAAGAAGGCAAAGAAACGAGCTGGCATCCTAAACATGAGGAAGAGGTTTAAAGGGCCTGCCAAATAAGCCCGAGTTGAAGAAGATTCCTCCGAAGAGAATGAAAATCAAGATGAAGATGCTAGGAGCACCCACGCTAGGGGTGGAAACAATCAAATCTCTGAAGACGAGGATTATTCTAAAGAGAAATATCTGCCGACTGACGACAGATATAAGCAACTAGAAGATAGACTAAAAGCTGTGGAGATCCACGTTATGCTTGGCTTGGACTTTGAAGACTTAGGTTTGATTCCAGGGGTGGTAATTCCCCACAAATTCAAGATCCCTGCTTTTGCCAAGTATGATGGGGTCTCCTGTTCGAAGCTTCATTTAAGATCCTATGTCCGTAAGAGTCAACCGCACGCCGTCGATAGGAAACTATGGGTACACTTTTTCCAAGATAGTCTATTTGGGACGCATTTGGAGTGGTTTTACCAATTGGAAGGGACCAATATCCACACTTAGGAGGATTTAGACGTTGCTTTCTACAAGCAGTACCAATATAATGCTGATCTTACACCAACTCATGTGCAGTTGCAGAATATGACCATGGGTTCAAATGAAGGCTTTAAAGAGTACGCCCAAAAGTGGAGAGACCTGTCTGGCAGGGTGCAGCCACCCTTAACTGACAGGGAGCTGGTTGATATCATTATGGGAACTTTGACAGAACCTTTGTTCAATCACCTAATCGGAAGCTCTTCGGTCGGGTTCACCAAGCTGATTCTAACTGGGGAACAAGTTGAAAATGGAGTCAGAAGCGGAAAGATCCAAGGGGCTACATCGTCCAATACTCAGAAGAAGCCATACAATGGGAAGAAATAGTCCAATGCTGCGTACGGCAAAAAGGGTCTTAACAAGAGTAACCACAACCAATATGTGGGGCAAGTCCTGATCTCTAGTCCTGCATCAGTGCGACAACAACAACAGGGAAATCAGCGAAGGAAAGACGAACCCAAGAGACAGTTTACCAACATCAACATACCACTGTCTCAAGCATTGCAATACATGTTGAGGATGAATCTGATTACATTGATAGGACCTCATCCAAACCCCAAAACTTCTTCTCCTAACTATAATCCCAATGCAATATTCACCTATCATTTCGGCAGTCTTGGGCATGATACTAACGATTGTTGGGCGCTGTAATACAAGATTCAAAATATGATTGATGCTGAGGAGATTGAATTCGACCCTCTTGAGACTCCAAATGTGATCACTGCTCTCATGCCAAATCATTGAGAGCGTCCAGTTCATTTTGAATTTTCATTTGTAATTTCTTTTGTTTGTTTGAACACTTATCTATTATGTCAAACTTTGTTTCATTAATGCATTGCATATGTTTGTCTTGAATTAATCCATTCGATTTCACTATATTAAAACTATGCTTTTTACTCCCTTTTGTGATATTCGACTATCGTTAAGAGTTGTAAGCCTTTAGAGGGAGGATGACAAAAACAATACCATAATCTCAGACAATATGCTTTTGGACAGACCTTGCTGACGATGTACATACGTTCTTTCAATTCCTAAACAGTGGAGTTATGAGGAAGATAATCCCTAGTCAACCCCTTTGAGCCAAAGAAGTATGAGTTTTCTTTTTTGCACAAACTGAAACCTTTAATCATAACCTGGGGCAGGGTAGTTTCTTAGTTAATTCAAATGTGCATTCATTCACAAGCTATCACTTCATGAATGAAAAGCCGGTGATGGTTTCCCCATGAAATAGGCAGTCATTATCTCTCAAAAGAAAAGCCCGCTAAGTCAAAACCTATGAAGAAGACTTAAGAGAAAAAACGGGGGCATCCCGCTGACTGTAACCTCAAAACAGCCAGGCAAAAATTAGGGACTATAAAAAAAAGTGGTCGTTACAAAGCCTCAACAACATGAAAATTGACTGCCTTCTCAAATAAACTTCCAGTATCCAAACCATCACCAAAATATCATTCCAGATTCAATTGGAATCCAAACGTGCAATTAACTGAGTTTAGGACTAGATAAAATCATGGAGAACGGGTTGGGTACAAATAAAATTTGAGCCTTATCCTTTGTTTCTTAAACCGTGAACCAAGCCACACTACAACCCTTTAAAAGTCCTAGCTGAAGCATGTGTTAGTTCGAAAGCATACTGTTACAAAAGGTATCCCGACTCCTGTAAGGCTTACTGTAAATCCTGAGTCGAATTCATATTCTTACAAAATTCTTTTATTTGCTAAAAATGTATTTTCAAAACTTCAAGACAAACATAAGCTTTGCATTATTTGAATACCGCTGTTTGCATATAGCTAATTGTTTGACAACAGAGACATTCACACGACGAATATCCAATGAACGAAAATTCTCTCAAGAAACATAATCACTTCAAATGGGAAGAAACTTCCAATGACAAATCTCCCATAACCAAGGGGGTATGACATGTTATTGTCCAACTCATCTGTGGCAGTCAAGTCAAGATTCCAAGAAATCTCTCATAAAGTCCTGAATAGCCAGGGGAAGGTATGTATCTGAATCACTTGGGGAATTGAACATGAATTCCCGCAAAGGGTCACGTACGACCAAGCACACATTTTCTGGAAGCGCTACAACACTTACTACTATAGACAGTGACAAATCCCCACAAAGTCCCTTCCATAAGGTGATCCTCGGTGAAGTCGCCAAAGCCACCTCTATAAGGTTATCCCCACAGAATAAACTCCATGTATAAGGGTACAAACCCCACAAGGCCAAATTATTGGATATCACCACAAAGTTGGATCCATGCATTCCCCAGCCAGAGTTTCAATCTGCAGAAAACCTCTCCCCAGTTGAGTTGTTCTAAAGAAGAATCCTCGAGGAGTTCTGCCAAAAGAAAACACCTCCCCAGCAGATTGTCAAATGTTCTCTTCAACAAGGTTTATTTCACCAACAAATTAAAAATTCCCCAGTATGAGTATTTCTCTTAGGCCAATACAAATCAACGGACAAAAACCCTTAATCCCGGGCAGAGTCATTGTAATCCCCAATGGAGTCGTTACTATCCCCGAAAGTTGCTGCAAAGCCTGGACCCGACCAGATGATAGTTTAACTACTGAAACCTAGACCCGACCAGATAACAGTTCGATTTGCTGAAACCTAGACCCGAACAGACACCAGTTAACCTCAAGATCAAATTGTTAAAACCTAGACTCGACCAAATAACAGCTCGAGTTGCTAAAACCTAGACACGACCATATAACTGTTCGAGTTACTACAAAACCTGGACCCTATCAGATAATAGTTTAAATTCTTCAAATCACTAACAAAGCTCCTCTTCCCCAATAGAGTTTTCCAATATCCCCAGTGAGTTGATGTAAAGCCTGGAATCTGACCAGATAATAGTTAACTTCTTTATCCCTAGCAAGTTATTGTGAAGTCTGGAATCCGACCAGATAACAACTATGCTTTCTTCCTCTCTAATCAAGAGATAGCTTCCCAATAAAGCAATGGACAACTAAAACTCCTGAACTCTATTCCCCAAGTAGAAATCAACACTCTCCGCAAAGTTTCCTCAAGAAAAGTCAATGTTCCTCATCGGAATTCTCCTCAAATAACAAAGCAGGAACCCCCAATGGAAACATTCTAAACAAGGTTGAAGATGCACATAATCTACATCCTCAACAGTGATCCGGGATTTAAATTCCCAAAACTCCCCAGCATTTGTCAAGGATTTATTTTCCTGTACAAAGATGCACTTCAATACCATTTCACGTTCATATATCATAGCATATGCATACGAAACGCATATAGTACAGTCTCATTTATTTTGAGAACATCATTACATAATGCATTTCATACATCATAACATTGCATACAACTAATTCTTTACCTTTTCAGGAAAGATCAATCAACAGATAATTATTACCAACAATTTTCAACAGGTCCAAGATTAGTTCCTGAAACAAGACAGAGCAACTATCTACACGACCGACTGAAACAATCTTACACAGGTTCCTTCTAATTTCCAGATGCAGCTTCATACAGACTCATCATGAAGCAATCTTACATGGGTTCCTTCTAATTTCTAGATGCAGTTTCACACAGACTCATCCCGAAGCAGCCCTACTCAGCCTCCTTCTCATATAATTTTAGATGAAGTTTCACACTGACTTATCCTGAAGTAGCCCTACCCAGGCTCCTTCTCATATATTTCTAGATGAAGTTTCACACGGACTCATCCTGAAGTAGCCCTACCCAGACTCCTTATCATATATTTCCAGATGAAGTTTCACACAGACTCATTGTTTTACCCCAAAATTTTCCCTCTCATTTCTCAAGGATTTTCTCACAAGATCTCCCATGACCTCAAGTTTGCAGCATTGATACATCAATTTAGGTTTTGAATTGGCACAAGGGTGAAATGGTCAATGGCACCCTAAAAAGTCAAACTTTTACTTTTGGATCAAAATCAAGTTTGAAGAATCATATTTCATCAAGGCATGTTAGAATATGAAGTTTGTTTCCTTAAGAAAGTCAAAAGTCAAATTTGCTTTGGAAAAGTCAAAATTCTAAACACCTAAAAAATTTTCTAAGTGTTAAGAAATATGACAAGTTCAGAACTTATTGCCAGATTTTCACCATGATGCAAGTTGATTCTGGAAGAACTTCTGACATAAGAGTTGTAGATCTCAATGAGATCTAAAACATTGCAGAACATAACTTCTCCTAGAAATGCTGGGATTTCAAGTTATAAATCCTTGAAGACACGTCCATGAAACTGAAGCACTCATTAAATTCTGGACGTTTCCAAGACAGAATTTGGTTAGAACTTCTGGGCAAGTTTTCACGAAGGTTAAATTAGAGTCTACAAAAGTAATTCAAAGAAGGTCTACAAAGCATATTACAAGCTTTCTGAAAAGTCTGAGAACTCCTTCAGAACATGCTGGAGAAGGGAGATTCAAAGATCAAAAGTTGGATATTTGTTCTAAGTTACGCTGATGCTGAACTTCTGATCCAGATTTAAGCTATGATGCATAATCTCATATTACAGGTTTTCTGTTTTGATAAATATCATCATTATTTAATGCTCACACCCACTTTTGAGTCTTTATCCAAAGAGTTTCCCCACGTGTGGCATAGAAGTACCATCGTTGTCCTTGAAAAAAAAAACTTTTGTATAAAGTTTATGTTGGGCCCATGATTTACTTTTGCTTATGAGGGTACTTTTCCATAAATCATGCTTATAAATCCAGCTTAGGCACGTCTAAAAGCTGCTAACCACCTTACTTTGTGCCTTGAACCACACTTGCTTAAACTTTCTTCAAGAGCAAGTCAGCGCCCTAGCATATGATGGTTGTACTCTTGACTTCTCCAAGCTCCTAAATCCTTGCCTATAAATTGGACTTCATTTGAAATTGTTAAAGAGGTTGAAAACTTGAGAAAAAGCCTTGAAACTTTGCTGAAATTTCCAAGTACTATAAACTGCAAACATAAACACAAAACCTACCAGTTTCTGTTTTTTGCATCCAAACTCTAATTTTTATCGCGTGTTTCTTGATCAAGTCATCCATAAAATTTCCAGAATACACATAAAAGCTTTCCCAAATTCTGTTTCCAAATTGTAAAACAGCCTTCACCACCCTCAGTTTAAAAAAATAGAACTTTGTGCTTGGACTGCTCCAGAATTTTCAAACCATTCACAGCTAAAGTTAAGAGTTGTCTTAGCTTTCTGAGCACTTGAGGAAGTTGATCAGAGCATCACAACAGTCAGAACTAGGCTCTAGTTAACAGAACAATCTCCAGCTGAAAGGTAAGTTTCTTCTAACTTTTACCTCATTACTTAGGCATTGCTAGGCTTGCATTTTCAAAGATACAATGTAGATATAAAGGCTCTGATTTTGTATATACTTATAGATTTCATGTATTTTTGCCTAAGTAGAGAGAATTTCAGTTCAGAACTTCTTGAGGAAATTAGGATTCAGAATTAGGAATAGAAAAATTCATGCTTGCATCTGATTTATAGTTCTGATATTTAATGTTTCTTAAACCATGATGAAAATTGCCACAACTGCTATATTTGCATTTTCTATTTTTGTTAAGAAATGGCTAAGCTGCCGATACTCTGACTGGCATGAAGAAGAAGGTAAATTTCATCATCATAACTTACTTTGTGATATATGTTTATGTTTTTTCTTCTAATACCGGATGTATAGCCACCCCAGTGGTAGAGAACGCACGCATAAGACATTAGTGTTAAGGGTCCTGAGTTCTAGCCCCAGAAACCCATTTTTATGTTTATTTCCTAACATTTTTTACCATAACCCTAGACCAGAACTTCTAAATAAGACCCCTCCCATTTGTTTGTCAAAATGGTGACCCTGGACCAGAACTTCTAGATATTCTCACCCAACAACATTAACACTTCACTTGCCCATTACCAGAACTTCTAGCTTGCCAGTGACACTAGAACTTCTAGGTTTCTAGCTACATAAGAACTTCAAGACTCTCTCAAACAACCAGAACTTCTGGCCTACCAATGACATTATAACTTTAGTTCCCTCGGACCCAGAACCTCTGACCTTCCCCAGTTCTGCTAACATTTTCTTTCTAATTTGCAGCGCATCAGAGTCAGAGTTTCTGCCCCTTACTTCTGTCCTTTCAGCAATGCACTGATTCTGATACTTTTCCCTTTTAATATTTTTATCATCACTTTTATTTTCATTAATCAAAAACATAAAAAATACCTTATATTCATGCACTTGGCTTTATTTCTTTTAAAATAAAAAGATTAAAATATTTTCTTAGGCAAATTTATTTCTTCTCTTAACAAAAACAAAACAAACCTAGTTTATATTTCTTTACATTATTTCAATATGGTTGTAATAGATAATTAGGACTTTAATTTCTTGCAATCCCCATTTGTAAATTTGTACACCCCATCCCCCTAATGATTGTAATAGCGTAAAATATCCACTTTATGCAATTTATTGCTTTCATGTAAATGCTAGTAAAGTTGGATTTGTATGGGAAGATGAAATCAACAAGTAGACAACCCTTAATCAAAGACTAAATTCATGCAAATCAAACACACTATTCACACATGCACCCCTAGGGTTAACTCCACTTGTTTCCTAAAAATGATCATGTTATGCATGTGAGACGTCTTAGCAAAATAATCAAAATACAAGATCATAGTCCCTCGATGACGCTTCAAATGTTTCCTTTCAAATGATCTTAGTCCCTCAAACAGAAATGCTAAGATATCTCACAATGTTTCTATCATGACTATACGATGACCCACGCCCGTCCCTTACATCCAAAGATAAAGCTTCTTACCAAATCAATGGTAAGATAGCAACATCTAAAGGAGGAGGAAAAGAAAAAATACTTTTGAGTAGGTAGAAACGTTCTTAGTTGCTTGCTCATTTTCAAAAGAAACATCTTTCCAAACACCCACTAAATACTTTCCAAACATGAAATATTTTTAAAAGTCCAACACTTTGTATACATTCTTGTAAATACAAGAATCATTACAAAGTTTGCCTAAACAAAGGTGCTTTTCAAAAATACTTTCAAAAACCACCACAAAGCACACTTTCAAATAAAGCAAGTGATCTAGTAAGAAACTAAGAGCCCATAGATAACTATGGATGAAAAGGGTGCTAACACCTTCCCTTTTCATAATCTAGCCCCCGAACACATGAAAATAATCTCAAAGCTCTTTCCTGTTCTTTTCACCCTTTTCTTCATTAGATAAAAGAAAAGTCGGCGGTGACTCTTGCTAACTGCAACAATTACGATCAAACGTAAAACATCCCAAGTCAGTTCTCCCACCGCGTTACAGAACTGGCGACTCTGCTGGGGATATCTTAAAAGTGGGGTTACCTTAGGGCTATATCACCTTTACTTACTTTCCTTGTTTAATTTTCTTGCTTTACATTATGGTTACTTGTCTGGGCTTGTTTGATCCTCTACCGGGATCTGGGACATCTTTTTAGGTAAGTAGAAATAGATTGTGGAAACTATACGACATAAACCGATATGGTTGAAGCAATGGCTACGTTAGTGTGACGCATTTGTTGGTACCGGTATCCCTTGTGTTGAATCGAGGAGAATACGGGGCCGCTGAGCGGCGTCATGAAGCACTAACTAACCTTAGAACCTTAATTGAACAACTTGGCCATTAGGAAGTAATGAGATAGTCGGTTTCGGTGGAAATCTGAAAATTGGTTGATACTCGATACTACACTCATTGAGATTGGACTTTTGGGATATCTCGGCCGCAAGAAAAGATTGATTATGCTGAGAAAATGCCTGAAAAAAAGGTCAGTGATATTGAGATCCCCCTAGAACCCGATTACTATTACTAGGACAGGTTGAGCCAACTAAACTTCAAGAGGGTACTTACCTATCAAACTACCTGCAAGCCTAAACCTAAGGATTTGTTTGCTTTGTGTGTACATAAAAACTTTCTTACTTGTACATAACATCATAAACATCATAACATCATAAGGATTCTCATTAACCATTTCAAGGATTTAGGAATTTATCTTTGTTTTCGTTTTGTAGGCCATGAATTCCGTCCGAAGAAATACCATTAGAATAAACTTTGTGAAAGCACACCCTCAACTCCAATAGTTAGCGTCAAGGGTACCTAAAAACTCTCCTTTCACCAAGAAATATGGTCGACTCATCAGTTTGACTACCTCAAATTTCCAAGAAGAGATGATGTGCGTTCTCTTCCAATTCTTTGATCCCATGCATCATTGCTTCAATTTCCATGACTATCAGTTGGTGCCAACACTAGAAGAATTCTCTCTACTATTAGGAGTGCCCGTGCTTGATCAAGAACCGTTCATCGGTTTAGAAGGGATTCTGAAACCTGAAGTTATTGTTGAAGCCCTGCATCTGACAAGAGCCGACTTTATAGCAAATTGGGAGACAAGAAGTAGAGTTAAAGGGTTCCTAGCCAAGTTCTTATTAGAGAAGGCTCGTTCATTATGGGAAGATATGGATTTTCAAGCCTTTGAAGACGTCCCAGCCCTTCTCATCAATGGTTTGGTTATATATCCCAACTCGGACCAATTCATAGATGTGAATGCCATCAAAGTCTTTCTCTCTCGTAACCCTATACCTACCTTGTTGGAAGACATCTTACATTGTTTCCATACCCACACCATGAAGAAAAGAGGTACTCACTTGTGTTGTATTCCCCTACTTTCCAAATGGTTTACTTCACACTTACCTCGATCAACATTGAAGAACGAGCAAAGATTGACAGGGTCTCAAAGGATGATGTCCCTCACCCACTCTGATTTCCATTGGTGTTCGAGATCCTTGGTGGATACCTCTATCATTTACCGTTATGGGGAATTCCCTAATGCCCATCTGCTTGGAATTAGGGGAGGTATCACTTACAACCCTTTCTTAGCTTTACGAGAATTTGGGTATGCCCGAAGAGACGGTCCTCGTGATATTCTCATCCAAGGAGTTGTGTTCGATTACGAGAGCGACGATCAAGGCTACCGTCAGAGGTTTGCGAGAGCTTGGATGATGGTAAATAAAGCAGATAGTGGGACACTGGGATGCAAGAATTATATTCCCTCTGAATCTTACCTTAGGTGGGCAGGAGCTCGTGCTCAAACGCTCATGATGCCTTACCCCTCCATCCTACCAGTTATCATGGAGCCTGTGGCTGAAGAAGAAGTCTCGTATACTGTCCTCCATCCCAACATGCCTACTTTTCTTGAAGACTTGCAAAAGGGTTGGATTCAGCTAAAGGAAGAATGAGACACCTTTGAAGCTCAATTCTATGATAGCGAGAAAAGGGTTTTGGAGCTTACAAAGAAACTACATGAAGAACAGAGCTTGAACGCCTACCTTGCACCAAAGAGGATGCATTCGACCTTTTTATCTTAGAAATTAACTTTGTAAGCCCAAGAGGCACATTGTAACCATTTTGAATTAATTAGTGCAATTTAACGTTTGTTCATTCTTTGTCTAGACAAATTTAAATTTTGTAAATCCTTGAAATCATTTGCATATAAATCTTTCATGCATCATAACATAACAGGTTTTCCACGACAGGTTTCCTTATCTTTCTGCTGTTTATTTCAGAAAGATGTATATCAAGAAAACAGTGAAAGACCTACAAGCACAAAACTCCCAGTTTCAAGAGACTCTACTGACCCTGGCCAAGGGGCAACAAGATTTGATGACGTTGATGGCATCCAAAAAGAAACTAAAGAGGAAAGCCCTAGTCAACATGGGTAAAAGATTCAAAGAGTCGATCCGTAAGATACCGGTAATGGAAGAATCGTATGAGGAAGACGAAAATCAAATTAGAGAAGCTAGGAGTACTCTGGCTGGGTGTATTAATGATAAAGTGTCCGATGATGAGGACTATTTTGACGAGCAGTATCCTCCTACTAATTTTAAGTACAAGCAACTAGAGGATAGGTTGAAGGTCGTGGAGATTCAAGCCATCCCTGGTTTGGATTTTGACGATTTGGGTTTAATATTTGGGGTTGTCATTCCCCATAAATTCAAGATACCAGTCTTCGTTAAATACGATGGGATTTCCTGGCCAAAGCTTCACCTAAAGCCTTATGTGTGTAAAATACAACCGCACACCACTAACAAGAAGCTCTGGGTTCATATCTTTCAAGAAAACTTGGATGGGACTCAACTTGAGTGGTTTTACCAGTTGAAGGGTTCCTGTATCCATACATGGGAAGACTTGGCCACCACTTTCTATCACCAATACCAGTACAATGCCGACCTGGCGCCGATAAGAGTTCAACTGCAAGACACGACGATGGGGAAAAATGAAGGGTTCAAAGAGTATGCTCAAAAGTGGAGGGATCATTCCAGTAGGGTCCAACTGCTGTTAACCGATAGGGAACACATTATTATGTTTATGGGCACCTTATCTGGTCCATTTTTCAATTTATTGGTTAGTTGTTCTTCATCCGGTTTCACCGAGCTGATCTTAACCGGTGAAAGAGTTAAAAGTGGTATCAAGAGTGGGAAGATTCCCATAGCATCTGCTTCCACCTCCAATACCGTAAAGAAACCCTTCACTTGGAATAAAGAAACAAATGATGTGTATGGGGCAAGGGCCCGTACCAAGAAGGATGACCGCCCGTCTGTTAATGCTGTCAGAATTTCCAATCCAACTCCTGTTCAAAGGCAATCTTCCAATCGTCAATGGTTTGAGGTTCCACGAAGACCATACACAAGGATAGGCATGTCACTATCCCAAGCCTTACAAAATTTGTTAAAGGCTAATTTGGTGACACTGCGTGATCCTCTGGCCAATCCAGATACCTGCTCTTCTAAATACAATCCAAATACCAAGTATGCACATCACTCGAATAGTCCACGGCATGAGACTGACCAATGCTGGGCACTGAAGAATAAAATTCAATACTTAATAGATAATAAGACCATCGAATTTGATCTGCCTCCAATTCCTAATGTGATAACTAGACCAATGCCAAACCATGGCAAAGGTGTCAACGCAATTGAAGACACCATTTTTGTTTCCTCCGTCAAAGACTTGACCACTTTGTTAACCATTTTCAAAAAGAATCTGCTGAAAGCTGGAGTTTTTCCTAGCTGTTTGAAAGACTGTGAATGCTACACCAAACAACTCAATGGATGCAAATGGCTGAAGGAAGGCATTCAACGCCTGATGAATAGCCATGAGATCCTATTTAAGAAGACTCAGTTTGCAAAAAGTTTGACCAATAAGATTGAAGACCTCTCCATCATAACGATTTCAAGCAAGCCTCTTAGGATCTCCTCCAAGGGTCCTATCATTATTTCAAATGAACCAATTGTTGCTCATCTGATAATTACCGCCCCCAGAATAATTCTGTACTCTTCCAACAAAGCAGTGCCATGGAACTACGGTGCTGAGGTGTTTTACCATGGAATAAAGCAAGATGCTTGGATTGAAGAAAGCAAAGCTGATGACATTGGTAACATTACTGGCTCTAGTAAGGTGACCAGAATTGGGAGAATCTTTTCACCTAACATCTCACCACCAACCGCTACAAAGGCGTCTGTCTGCATCACCACTGCTAAGCCTAGTGCTGACACAACGGGAAAAGAGAAAGTAGTTGAGCCTGTTGAGACATAAATACCCGTAAAAGACATTGTTGCTGAGGAACCTTCCGCTCGAGAAATGGATGAGATCTTGAAAATTATAAAGATGAGTGATTTCAAGAAAGTGGAGCCGCTGGGGAAAACCCCTTCCAAGATCTCCATGTTATCTTTTCTACTTTTTTCCGATGCTCATGGTTGAGCATTAATCAAATTCTTGAAGAAGGCTCATGTCCCTCATGAGACCACAACTGACCAGTTTTAAAATTGTGTGGCAAGCTTAACGACCGACAATGGTTTGGGATTCTCGAATGCTGATCTTACCCCAATTGGAAAGAACCATAACAAATATCTTCATGTTTCTGTTGAATGTAAGGGGACTACCCCAAAACATGTTTTGGTTGACACTGGCTCTTCTTTAAACGTACTACCCAAGGGCACTTTGGATCGGTTAGACTGCGAAGGACTGGTGTTGAAGCCAAGTGATATTATTGTGAGGGCTTTCGATGGGTCCAAAAGGACGGTTCATGGAGAGGTGGATCTCCTGATCAAGGTGGGCTCACAGATTTTCAACTCTACTTTCTACATCATGGATATCCGTCCTGCTTACTCCTGATTGTTAGGTCGCCCTTGGATCCATGGAGCAGGGGCAGTAACGTCAACTCTTCATCAAAAGCTCAAATACCCGGTCAAGGGAAGGATTGTCACTGTTTGTGGTGAGGAGGAATTCATGGTAAGCCACCTCAATTATTTCAAATATGTGGAGATGGTTGGAGAATTTATAGAAACCCCGTGCCAGGCTTTTGAAGTTGTTCCGCCTATGATTTCCACTGCCAAAGTCTCCTCTGACCTGCTCAAAGCTGACAGATTGGTGCCAAATATGGTTTCATTTAAAGATGCTTGTGCCTAAGTCGAAGAAGGAAGTTGTGATAGTTGGGGGAAACTCCCCGAGATCCAATTCAAAGCAGACAAATATGGTTTAAGTTTCACTATTAAGGCTCAGAAAGAAGTGAGGCGCACTCGTGCGGGGAAGCCCCTTCTCTGTATTGGAAGTCACGAAGTAAATGTTGTGAAGGATTCTGATGATGAATGTGCATTTGAAGAATGGGTATACCCTACTACAACAGAACTCAACAATTAGCGCGCAAAGGACTTCATTCCCATCTCCTTCATTGAGGAGTAATTACTTGTTTATTTCTTTCTATTAATTCAAGAACCTTTTGTCTGTAATATTAAACAATGACTTTTAAGCCATATGCCTGGCCCGGGGAACTATGTTCCATTTTTTAAGGGTTTATTTATGTTCATTTTATCATATGATCATTCAATATAAACCATTGGACTTTTGCATTCAAATCTTTGTGCTCATTGTCTTTCTTTTTTATCAAATGCATTTTTCAAAATAGCCATGTATCTTACATGCATACACACACTCTTGTAGGTCCTCGTCCATTCTGAATCTCATTGCCAATGGCTCTACTATTACCGACTATGATTTCGAAAATCCAATTAACCAAGCCGAAGACGAAGGTGAGGAAGATTGTGAGATACTGGGAGAACTAGCCAGAATTCTATTGCAAGAGGAAAAGGTTATTCAACCGCATGAAGAGTCAGTTGAGATCATCAATATAGGTACCGAGACAAACAAGAAAGAGGTCAAGATCGACACTAACCTAGGAGGCAATGTCAAAAGCATATTGGTTCAGATGTTGCGTGACTATGTGGAAGTGTTTGCTTGGTCGTATGAAGATATGCCAGGGTTGGATACCGACATTGTAGTTCATCGTCTTCCGAAAAAGGAAGATTCTCCTCTTGTCAAACAAAAAGTTCATCCCATGAGGCCTGGCATGTCTGAAAAGATACAAGCTGAAGTGATGAAATAATTTGATGCAGGATTCCTAGCTGTGACATCTTATCCCCAATGGGTTGCAAACATGGTGTCTGTGCCGAAGAAAGACGGAAACATTCGTATGTGCGTAGATTACAGGGATCTGAATAGGGCAAGCCCCAAAGATGATTTACCTCAACCTCATGTTGATGTCTTGGTCGCTAACACCGCTGAACATAAAGTCTTCTCTTTCATGGATGGTTTCTCCGGATATAATCAAATTAAGATGGCTCCTGAACACATGGAGAAGACCACCTTTGTTACGCAATGGGGGCACCTTTTGTTATAAGTTCATGTCGTTCAGGTTGAAGAATGCAGGGGCAACATATCAAAGGGCTATGGTAGATTTGTTTCATGATATGATCCATCATGAAATAGAGGTGTATGTGGATGATATGTTTTCAAGATCACAAACTGAGTAAGAACATCTCAATCATTTATACAAGCTATTTGAAAGGCTAAAAAAGTACAAGTTGAGGTTGAACCCTAATAAGTGCACATTCAAAGTATGATCTGGAAAGCTTCTAGGTTTTGTTGTCAATGATAAAGGCATCGAAGTTGATCCTGCCAAGGTGAAGGCCATCCAAGAAATGCTAGTCCCCCACTCTGAAAAGGAAGTTAGAGGATTCTTGGGTCTTCTTAACTACATCACCCACTTCATATCTCACTTAACTGCTACTTGTGATCCAATCTTCAAACTCTTGAAGAAAGATCAAGTAGTCAGATGGAATGATGAATGTCAAGCTGCCTTCAACAAAATCAAAGAATATCTGCAAAAACCTCCTATCCTCACGCCTCCAGTTGAAGTAAGACCCTTGATCATGTATTTGACGGTGCTAAAGAATTATATGGGGTGTGTGTTGGGCCAACATGACGAGTCTGGACGAAAAGAGCATGCTATTTACTACCTGAGCAAAAAGTTTACCCACTGTGAAACCAGATACTCACTGCTCGAGAGAACTTGTTGCGCTCTGGCATGGGCTGCTCGCCGACTAAGACAGTATATGTTGACTCATACCACTCTACTGATTTCTAAGATGGACCCTATTAAGTACATCTTCGAGAAACCCGCTCTTTTCAGACGAATAGCTAGATGGAAAATGGTCTTGACTGAGTACGATATTTAATACACGATGCAAAAGGACATAAAAGAAGTGTATTAGAATATCATTTGGCCCATAAAGTTGTTGATGATTATCATTCGATGAACTTTGACTTCCCAGATGAGAATATCATGCTAGTGACCGACTGCACGAAACCTGGACCGTATGACGAACCTGAACAAGGATCCCGATGGATTATGGTTTTCGATGGGTCTTCCAACGCTTTGGGTAACAGAATTGGTGTTGTGATAATCTCCCCTGAAGTTTTCCACACTCCTTTCACTGCCAGACTGTTCTTCGATTGTACGAACAACATGGCTGAGTATGAAGCATGCATTTTGGGTCTGAAGGCTGCCATTGATTTGAGGATCAACCATTTGAATATGTTCGGGGATTCCAATCTTGTGATTAGCCAAGTAAAAGGATATTTGGACACTAAGCACCATAATCTCATTCCTTACAAGGAGCTCGTGCTATCTCCGATTCCTTACTTTGAAGAGATCCCCTTTGAACACTTCCCTAGGGAAGAAAATCATTTAGCTGATGCTTTGACCATAATGTCTTCTATGTTCAAGGTCAAATGGGACAAAGAAGCTCCTATGATTACAATTGAGAGATTTGACGAACCTGTGCACTGCTATGAGCTTGACACTGACATAGAAAATCCATGGTACCATGAGGTGAAGAGATACCTTGAAGAATAAGAGTATCCTGAAGGAGTATCCGTCAATGATAAAAAGTTCTTACGAAGATTATCAGCCAAATTCTTCCTAAGTAATGGAATATTGTACAAACTTGTGATACGGTGGGAGAACTGACTTGAGGTTTTGCGTTTGTGTTCGAAAATGTTTCGGTTTAGCAAGAGTCGCCATCGACTTTTTATTTTATCCAAAGGAAAGGTCAAAAAGCACAGGAAAGACCTTTGAGATGTTTTCTTGGGTTAGGGGGGTAGATTATGAAAAGGGAAGGTGCAAGCACCCTTTTCATCCATGGTTTTCCATGGGCTCTTAGTTACTTGTTTAGATCACTTGCTTTTGCTTTTCAATTGTTTGAAATGGTGCTTTGTGTGTGGTTTTGAAAATGTTTTAAAAAGAGGCCATCATTGTGGCAACCTTTGTAATGATTCTTGTTTGAATATATACAAAGGTGTTTGTCTTTTGAAAAGATGTTTCAAGGTTAGAAAGTTTGTTTTGGGAAATGTTTTGAAATTGTGGGGTGATGTGTTTTTGAAAATAGCAAGGATATTCGCAAGTTTTGATCAAGTAACTAGGAGCATTTACCCTATCTACTCAAAGATATTTCCTATACCATTTTAACCCTTTTGACAGTGTTGTTTTACCATTGCATTTGGTAAACAACCTTGTATTTGGATGTTAAACGGGACAGGCGCGGGTCATCGTATTGACCATGATAGCAATTGTGCTAAGTGTCTTTAGAAAATTTTTGAGGGACTAGATCATTTTTGTATAGGCAGCCAAGATAGCGTCATCGAGGGACTATGATCTTTTGTTTTGTTTTTGTTTTTCCAAGATACTCAACATGCATACCATGTCCAATTTAAAGGCAACAAGTGGATGAAAACTCTAGGGGTGCATGTGTGCATTGTGTTGTCAATTTACATGCTTTTATGTCTTGTATTAGGTCTAGCTATTTGTTTTGATTTTGGATATTGCATACAAACCCTAATCTCTATCATGGCATATTTGAAAGCTATAAATGCGTAAAATAAATCTACGACTATTACAATATTGATATGGGGAGGGGGATACAATTTGAATGGGGAGTATTTGCAAGAAAATAAAGCCCTAAGATTAACTATTACATCCAAATTGAATTCTTTGTATCAAACAATAAATAAACAAATATTTAAATGGACCATTAAATAAATATACAATATATTATAAATATGCAAAACGAAATGTTTTTTTTTGTTTATTTTTATGTATGTAAAAATAAAAATATTTAATGTATTAAAAAAATAAGAAAATAAAATATTATTTTTATCAAGGGTGAAAAACCCTAATTTGTTTTAAGGAAGTATATATATATATATATATATATATATATATATATATATATATATATATATATATATATATATATATATATATATATATATATATATATATATATATATATATATATATATATATATATATATATATATATATATATATATATATATATATATATATATATATATATATATATATATATATATATATATATATATATATATATATATATATATATATATATATATATATATATATATATATATATATATATATATATATATATATATATATATATATATATATATATATATATATATATATATATATATATATATATATATATATATATATATATATATATATATATATATATATATATATATATATATATATATATATATATATATATATATATATATTATTTATGTACAATAAAATAATAAAATATATACAAATGTCAAAAAATAAAAATATATTAGAAAAAATATTATTTAAGTATGTAAATGATAAAAATAAAGGTATATTTTATGTATTATTTTCAAGTTTTTATTAAAGAAAATAAAAATATGTTATTTAATAATTATTTTTATGTTAGAAAAAATTATAAAAAACACAAAATAAAATGTGGAAATTTATGAAAATGTTTTTGGTAATTTTTTTTGTTTAGAAAAATAAAATAAAATTAGAAATGAAAAAGAAATAGAAAAATATAAAAATATGAAACAATGGTCCAAGGGGGTGCAATCAGCAAGCTGGGGGGCGCCAAAAGTGAGAAATAGCCAAGCCCAGCCCAGCTACTTCATCTTCAACCTCAGGTTCAAACAAAAACATGTGTTCTTTGTACAAACTCGTATCTCCCGCATTTGTGCTTAAAAACAAAAACTTGCAACATGAAAGTTATAGAGCATGATCATACGATTCTAACCATATAAAAAACTTAATATAACTCTCAAAGACCAGAGAGAATTTCTCTGGCCTTAATTTCTAACCTAACTTTTTCAGAAAGTTCATCAATCAAATTCTCTCAGCACACATAACTTAAATGAAATATATGCACATGTACAGCTTAAGGGCTATGAGTACTACATTTTTATTCACAAACCTAAGCCTAATGATTCCTAAATAGAGAGATAGAAAGTTGGAAAATACCTATTTCAGTTGAACTCGAATATGGCAATGCTGAGGTTTTCAGTGAGGCCTGAGATGTTTGTGAGCTTGCCTGAACTTCCTCTGACCTTCCCCAATGCTTTGTTTTCTTTGAGCTTGCTTGAATAAGCCTGTAGAAGACAACCTGCACAAGCTGAAATCAGAAATGGTGAAGCTTGCAAATGGAGTTACATTCAATGTCCAATGGTTGGGATAGCTTAGGTGAGTTATATGGAATGTATTGGAAGAGGTTTGGGGAAAAACGCACAAGTAGTTTTTGTTATGGAACTCAAAGTGCAGAAACTGCCCTGTTTTTCAAGAAGAAGGTGTTTTTGTGTTTTGGAAGGCTTGAGGGTTTGATAGCTCGTGTTTATGGCTCAAGGAAATGTTCAAAACTTGTTTCAAATGCTTACAAGAGTTGGTTATAACAGATACTCAAGTTGTGTAGACTTTTGCACATTTCTTGGTTTTGAAGTAAAAGTGTGAAGTGATACAAGACAGGCCTGTACAGGCTATCTTCAAGGATGCACAAGTTTGTTGTACCTTTTCCTAAGTTTATGGAACTTGTTTGCTGCAAATATAGGGGTCCAAGGCTCAAGGGAAGCAAGTTGACATAAAGTTGTGCTTTATGAAAATGGCATAGTTCACTTTTTGCCATTTTTAGATTAATTCAATGTGTAATCTTCCATTGATCAAAATAATTCCTTAGACCAATGAGTTTGCATTCAATTTTTGAGTGTGGAAGGGTTTAAAGACCTGTGAGCAAGTACAAGTGAGGATGGATAGAGTTTGCAATTTGTGTCAACATGAAACATGCCATGGATCAAAGTGAGTTTTTGCCAAATTCAAACTGTTGCACCCCAAAATTTGCCCTCCCATATTCTTCAAGAAATTGCCAAGCCAAGTCACAAGACCCTAAATTGCACTACAGTCAACTGTAGGGGCAAAATGGTCATTTAACAGTCAAAAGTTCAAATTTTTGGTCAATATATCATTTTGAAGCCACAAACATCATTTGATCAATGCTTGATCATGATTCTCAAAATTTGGCTCAGAAATCATCAAAGATGCAAAAGTTTCCTTATTTGGACAGCTGAAAAAGTCAACTGAAATTGACCAGGGCATAACTTTCACATGGCTCATCAGAAAAATTCCATCCAAAGCTCATTTTGAAGAGAAAGACATTTCCTACAACTCATCTTCATACTTCAAGTCCAAGAAATGCTCTCACAAAAAGTTATTAATTTCAACATTATAGGTCATTTTCAAAAGTCATCAAAAAGGGACTTTAAGTCAAAGGCCATAACTTGAGATTGGTAAATCAAAATGACATGGGACCAAAGGCATTGGTTAGAGGACTCAAAGACCCTTCCAAAATGTCAAAGAACATGAGAAAAGCTTAAAAATTGAGCAAGTTATGCCTTGTGGAAGTTGGGAAATTTTTGGATATTTTGAAAAGTCAACTTTGATCCAAATGACCTAAAATTGCAAATGGGCCCATTTTTCTTCCATGATTCATCATTCTAAGCATATGCACGACCACTTGGCCCAAAGGGAGATATTTTCTCATTTATTTATTTATTTATTTGAATTACTATTTATATTAATTCATTTAAATCATTAAAATATATGAAAAATATCTAATATGCCTTAACAAATCTTTTTATACAGGTTTTGCCATCAAGATTTCGTGCACATGCAAAATAGGAAAGAATTGGATTGATTTGAGCATAATTGACACAAAATACACTTGAAAAAGATATGAAAAGATCTTAAGAGATCAAATATTCAAAACAATGAATTCAAGAGATTTTGATCCATATTCTTAACCTAATGCCTTCACTACATAATGAGGAACCTAAACCTAATGCTCAGAGACTGAATGCTGCGCTCAAAGGCCATAGACAAACTTGGAAAAACTCCTTGAAAACTCAAAACTGAAATCATCATTCCAGGGCGATTCAAAGCCTAACTTTCATTCCAACGGCTTGCTCAAGTGTCCTTGAACGTGTTCCAATCAGAAACCAACCTTTATACACCCAGAATTGGTACCATGGATTCAAACGGTTTCAAGAAAAATGCATAATCGTATTTCATGTTTCAAGCATCTCCATTGTTTTTTTTTGATGCATTCATACTAATAAACGTGTTCTGAAGCTAACCATGTCGTCTAATTTTGTTTTCGTGCCATATATGGATGTTTGCCATTGATGCTTTTTTAGGGTTTCTGAACCTTCAAATTAGGGGTTTTCAGGTGCTGTAAAATTAGACCTCCTCAATACCATGGTTGGATTCAGCGCATAGAGACGAAGAAGAATCACTTATTGCGCCTAATTTATGAACGTTATAGGTCTATTCGCTATTTTCTGTTAGCTGGCCTAAGGGGATGCGTGCAAAACTGTTGCCTAATGCTTTATGTTACAGGGACGATGAAGAGGATGATGCGTTGGCAAAACCTGATTAGCCTGTTTGAAAATTGGCGCGCTGGATCCACTAACGCGTTTATTTTTCTTTTTATTATTTATTTATTATAATATGTTAACATATGTTGTTTGGTTCAGATGGCAAACGATAGCGCTGGTATCACATATGACCTGGGTTCGATCCCAGGTCTTCATTCTTTCCATTTGTTTTTCCCAATTAAGCGTTCATGTGCAGGCTCAGTAACGTGGTCCCCCATACACCTTCCAAAACCAATGACCACGCGTCCAATGAAACTCAGATCAATGGTTAAGAATTGAGGCATATGGTAAATCCCAGTCAATGCACCAGCATGCTAGCAAAAAAGTCAAAGAAGGCCATACTAAATGGGCCAGAATTTCACAATAAAAACCTCCAATTGGGGCCTGAACCCCCCCCCCTGGTTTGCAATTTTGCTTTATATTTTATTTTTTTCAATTATTGCTTTATTTATTTTATTGCTTTAATTTGATTAATTATGTTTACAAAATACAAAAAAAATATCACAAAAATCAGAAAAGATGAAAAATATAATATTTTTTTTATTTTAATTATTTTCATAAATAAATTAACATGTAAATTAATTTAGTATTAATTTAGGTTGCAACTTTAATTCTTTTCATAATAAAAATATAAAAAAATATAGAATTTAGGTTTAATTGTTAATTTTATTCCTCTCAATTTCTTCTTTTTTTATAATAATAATATTACTTATTTTATTTTCATAATTAAATTGTACATAAATTAACTTAGGTTTAATTTAGGTTATATTTTAATATTTTCATAACAAACTTAAAAGCCATTAGAATTAGGGTTCGCATTCAATTTTCATTTTAATTAATTCTTTTTCTATTAAATCTTAAAAAACATAAAAATACCAAAAACCTTTTCTTTTAATTTTAATTTTAATTCCTTATTAATTTTAATTTTGCAAAAGGGTCCAACGCCCATATTGTTAATTGTTTAATTTGCATATTTATTTTATTGCTTAAATAATTATGTATCTCTCCCAAAGCTTTGTAACATTTACTTTTCGCACTTTTCAATTTATTTTCTTTAATTGCTTATTTATTTTCCGTCAAATCGTGTCCGGTTTAATTTTGGCGATGTGGACCCGCGCCGTTTGTAATAGCTTAGAATTTACTTTTCCGCAAATATTTTTAACTATTAACAAAAGCATGAAAGAATGTATGGCCTTAAATAAAATCAAGCGTAGGTCACAATGAACATGACAAGACAAATATCAATGAAAACGACATACGAATCGCACACACCACCCCTAGGGTACGCCTCACTGTTGCCTTGCCTCGAAAGGTGATCGTCGAGTAGAGGATGTCTTAGTAAGTCCTCATGATCCGGGAACCTGGCATGAGGGTAGCTTCTAAGGTGTCTTCCCATTGCTCTGGTGATCACCATGTCCCGAACCTCGAATTGACCCGAACACCTCCAACGGTGGTGCTACCTACCTCTCAATGGTGGGATGGCACTACTTTAAAGGACATTTACACAAACGAATTCCTTAGGGTAGGTAGACGACTCTTAATACTTGCTCTAATTTCAAAACAAATTCAAAAATACTTTTCACACCAACACATTTTCAAAAAGCTTTCGAAAGCAATTTTTCAAACACTCTTGAGGACTGATACAAGAGTCGAACTGGAATTTTCAAAGAAACTTTTTAAAACCCACAATTGAAAAGCAAACAAACAATTTTGAAAACACAAATGAGCAAGTATCTAAGAGCCCATGGATAACCATGGATAGAAAGGGTGCTAACACCTTCCCTTTCTATAACCTACCTCCCGAACCGAGAGCAATCTCTTTAAGGAATTTTTCTGTGCTTTTGTCCTTTCCATTTGGAGAAAATAAAAGACGGTGGCGACTCTTGCTTCCGCGACATTTCGCGAACCAGCGTTAAACAGTCAGTTCCAGATCCACCGATCACAGAACTGGCGACTCTGCTGGGGAACTACTTAAAGTGAGGTGTACCTTAGGGCTAGGTCATGACTATGTTTTCAATTGTATTGCTTTGTGTGCTTTAAATTATGGGTTGCTTGGGAGTTCTATAGATCCTAACCCGGATCTGGGGGATACCTTCTTAGAAAGTAGCAACAAGGCTGTGAGGGAACTGTGCGAGGTATACCGACATGGTTGAAACAGTCTGCTACGTTGATGTGGCACTTTGGTGTGTACCGGTAACCCTTGAGTTCAGTCAAGGAGAGTACGGGGCCTCCGCGTGGTGTCGTGAAGCATCAACAGACCTTAGGAACCTTAATTGAACTATCTTGGCCTCTTTAGGGTAGTGAGATAACTGACTTTGGTGCAGTCCGAGGTTGGTTGATACTCGATACTACACTCAATTGAGGGTTGCTTTCTTGGAATATTTCGGTCGCCCGTTCAGTGGCTAAATCGAAACGATGAACAATGAAAGCAATCCCGTGATATTGGGAACCTTAGAACCCGGTTACTTTGATTAGGACAGGTTGAACCCACCAACTTCAAGAGGGTACTACCCAGACCCCATGCTGGCTTAAACCCTAAGGGTTTCTCTTGTGTCACTTGTGTGCCTTTGTACTTGCCTACTTGCATGCTTGTTAGCTGACACATGAACTATTTGCAGGTTTTGTTTATAGTCCTTAACTAGGACTCATGACAAGGTTTACCAAATTTCTTGCAGGTTTTGTTTATAGTCCTTAACTAGGACTCATGACAGGGTTTACCAAATTTCTTGCAGGTTTTGTTTATAGTCCTTAACTAGGACTCATGACAGGGTTTACCAAATTTCTTGCAGGTTTTGTTTATAGTCCTTAACTAGGACTCATGACAGGGTTTACCAAATTTCTTGCAGGGTCTGTTTATAGTCCTTAATTGGGACTCATAACAGGGTTTACCTACATCACCCCATGCATAGCATGACATCATACCATTGCATACATCCTAACCCATTTCAAGGATCTCAAGGGCTTGTGATGCAGGTCATGATAAACCAATTACCCAGCAAGGGGCAAAGGGGATTTATTTTCCTCTAGCCAAGGTTGTCAGGGGCTATGACCCACTGGATATGGTGAGCCTTTGACCCTTGAAGAAGGGCTCTCTACAACAGGAAGTTCCTTCAACCAAGTTGCCAGTTTTCAACTCTAACAAGTTTCTCTGTTTACCCTGCGAGGTCCTTGAAATCATTGCATGCATGTCATACATCTCATTGCATTGCAGGTGTCCCTTTGACAGGTTGCTTACCCTTCTTCGCTGTTTATTTCAGCCGATCGTCATGAATCCTGAGTCATCAGCTGAGCAGTCCATCAAGGCCCTCCAGGCTCAGAACGCCCAGTTCCAAGGGTTGATCATGAACTTGACCCAGGGGCAACAAGATCTGAAGGCTCTGCTCTTGAAGAAAGAAAAGAAGAAGAGGAGGACTGTTTTGTTTAGCCCTAGACGCAGATCTGGGAATGCACCGCAGATTGAAACTGAGAAGACAACTCCATCTGTGAGGGAAGGTAGTCATCAGGGAGAAAGGGTTCCCAGTCCAGTGGTCTCCGACAACGAGACAAATTTTGATGAAGAGCAGTACCCTCCTGCTGATGACAGATATAAGCAACTGGAGGACAGATTGAAAGCTATGGAGGTTCAACAGGTACCTGGGCTGGATTTCGGAGATCTGGGTTTGTCAACGGGTGTGATTATCCCGCATAAGTTCAAAGCACCATCCTTCTCTAAATATGACGGGGCGTCTTGTCCCAAGCTGCATTTAAGGTCCTATGTTCGGAAGATTCAACCATATACGGCGGACAAGAACTTGTGGATCCACTTCTTTCAGGAGAGTCTTTCAGGGACTCATCTCGAATGGTTCTATCAGCTAGATGGGACCAAAGTTCGTAACTGGGAGGAGTTGGCTACTGCTTTCTACAAGCAGTATCAATATAATGCCGACCTTGCCCCCACACGTACCCAACTCCAGGGTATGTCGTTAGGTGCAAGCGAAGGTTTTAAGGAGTATGCGCAGAAATGGAGGGATCTTGCTGGAAGGGTACAACCACCTCTGACTGATCGGGAACTTGTCGATATGTTCTTGGGGACCCTGTCTGGTCCGTTCTACAACCACCTAATAGGGAATTCGTCTGCTGGATTCACAGATCTTATCTTGACTGGAGAGCGAATAGAAGCTGGCATCCGGTCTGGGAAAATTCAAGAGGCTGCACCTTCTGATAAAAAGCCTCATCATGGAAAGAAGGAATCCAATGCTGTGCACGGTAAAAAGAGCCGTCAGGAGGTAGGGGCAATCCAGATCTCCAATCTCGGACCTGCTCAACAAGGACAGGGGCAGCAGCGCAAGGAGAAACGACAATATAGAAAACTCAACATGTCGCTGGATCAAGCACTGCAACAAATGTTGAAGGCAGGGCTGATCACCTTAAGGGCTCCTCTTCGGAATCCGAACACTTCTGCTCCCAACTATCATCCCAATGATAGGTGCGCATATCATTCTGATAGCCCGGGACATACTACGGACAACTGCTGGCCTCTCAAGAACAAAATTCAAGACATGATCGACGCCGGGGAGATTTAGTTTGAAGTGTCTGAGACTCCGAACATAATCACCGCTCCATTACCCAATCATTGAAGCCTTTTGTTTATTTGAATTTTTGAGTTGTATTTTTCTTTGCTTATACAAACAATTAATGTCATAGCAAACTCTTTTATTCTATCAATGCATCGCATATGTCTGTTTTGGGAATTAATACAATTGTTTTCATTATATTCAAAATTCTTTTCATATTTTTTCTGATGATCAACTCTTGGTTAATAATTCTGAGCCTCTTGAGGGAGAATGACGAAAACGATACCGCTATCTTTACAATATGCTTTTGAACAGACCCCACTGATGAGGTACAGGCATTGTTTCAAATCCTAAACACTGGAGTTATAAGGAAGATAATCCCTCGTCAACCCATCTGAGCCAAAGAAGTAGGAGTTTTATTTTCGAAAATTGAAACCCTTGATCATAACCTGGGGCAGGGTAGGCTTCTCAGTTGATCCAAGTGCACAATGAATGGCACCAAATGAGTCTTTCCAAAAACAAAAGACAGTGATGGTTCAGAACGATCATAAGGACAGGCAGTCATTATCAAAAACAAAATCATAAATGAAAAGCCCAAAAAGTCAAAACCTATAAAAGGGACTTACGAAACTGGGGCATCCCGCTGACTGTAATTCCGAAAAAGGAAACAGTTCAGGCAAAAAAAGAAAGGGATAACGAAATCAAAAAAAGGAAAGAGGTCCTACAAATCCTCAACAAAAACAAAAATGACCGCCTATTCAGAATAAATCATCAATATCTGAACCATCATTGGAACATCAGGACAAAAACTCAAAAAAGGTCTAACGCACGATCAACTGAGTTTAGGTTTGGAGAACATCACGAAGAGCGGGTGGGTACAAATAAAATTTGAGCCTTTATCCTTTGTTTCTTAAACCGTGAACCAGGCCACGTTATAACCCTTAAAAGTCCTAGCTGAAGCATGGGTTAGTCTGAAAGCATACTGTTACGAAAGGTATCCTGACTCCTTAAGGCTTACGGTAAATACGGAGTTGACATCACATTTTACAAACATTCATTTGTTTTATGAAAAAGAATGCATTTTCAAAATCTTTAAGACAGACATAGGCTTTTGCATTCTTAAAATAATATTGTTTGCATATGATCATTTGTTTGAACAGCAAAGGAATTCGCACGACGAATATCTGATGGACAAAGGTCTTCTCAACAAAAGAGTCACCTCAAGTGGAAAGAGCACTTCCAATCAAGGGGTATGACATGATCATGGTCTATCATCTGGGGCAATCTAATCAAGATTCGGAGAATCTCTCAAAGATGCCAAATAGCCTGGGGCAAATCTCCTCCTGAGTCACTTGGGGCATCCTAGCAACGAATCTTGCCTGACCAAACACCTTCTGGTGGCATGACCAAACACTTCTATACAGGGGCAATTCCCTACATTCTGAGAGCATGGACATAGTCGAAGAAAATACTACGCGTAATCAAAGACCTGCTAGGTTGACATACCTAGGCAAAAATTAGGGCTTCCCGGCAAACCAAAAAGGTTCGGGCAAAAATAAGGGATGAAATGAAAATCTGTACACCCGGCAAGTCGAAAACCTGAAAAGGCGGCTTGGGCAAAAATGGGTATCCCGGTGGACTGAAAACCCGAAAGGGCGGTCCAGGCAAAAGTTAGGGATTAAAGCGTACGACTATGTCCCGACATCTCGTCACCTGCCTACCAGAAGAAGGTTGGCCCGCCAACAACTATCAGCACCCCACAAGAAACAGGGGCAATAAAGAGTGGTCTAAGCAATCTGATTGTTCTGTCCTCCAGGGTATCAAGGTAGGTTCCGTTGAAGAACATAACCAATACAGTTCAATACTTCCCCAGGAGAGTCTAATCTAGTTCCCCAGGAAAGTTGGAATCATCTCCCCAAGCAGTAAGCTTATCCCCAGTAAGTTATGGAAGCTTACCCCTCTCAAGGCACGAACGCGTCGCCCGGCTTTATTCAAAGAGTTATTTCCTTAACAAGATATAACTGGGTTACCCTCAGCCAAAAGCCACGGAAAGAGCGTCCTCGACGAAGTCTTCCTACCCCAGCGAAGTCCATCAGCACTTCCAACAACAAGGATATCCTCAGCAAGTTACCATCAACAATCAACAGGCATCCCTCTTCCCACAGAGTATTGCTTCCCAACATGGTCGCTAGAGTATCTTTTCTCCCCGCAGAATCCTTCATTTGCCAAGTTTATCCCGCAACGGAGTCATCTTCTCCTACCGGTTATCATCCCTAGCGGAAGCAAAACCTATTCTTCAACATCAGCCCAGGAGTGACTTCCCGGCACCCGTCAAGGATTTATTTTCTTAGACAAAAAACACATTCATAAACATCACATCTTCATACATTATAGCATGCATATGCATCATACTACACGAATCTCATTAATTTTGAAGACATACAGTTCATGCATCATGATTTTGCATACAATTATGTTTTGCCTTTTTCAGGAAAAAGATCAATACCAAAATGATTACTATCAACTATCGCAATTCTTTCTAGATATAGTTTCAGATATGACACAGAGATGGTGACGTTCTGATGCTGCTTCCAGACTTCCTTCTAGATATAGTTTCAGATATGACCCAGAGATGGTGACGTTCTGATACTGCTTCCAGATTTCCTTCTAGATATAGTTTCAGATATGATCCAGAGATGGTGACGTTCTGATGCTGCTTCCAGATTTCCTTCTAGATATAGTTTCAGATATAAACCAGATATGGTGATGTTCTGATGCTGCTTCCAGATATCATTCTAGATATAGTTTCAGATATGACCCAGATATGGTGACGTTCTGATACTGCTTCCAGATTTCCTTCTAGATATAGTTTCAGATATGACCCAGATATGGTGACGTTCTGATGCTGCTTCTAGATCTCCTTCCAGATATAGTCCAGATGTAAACCAGATATGGCAACGTTCTGACACTTATTCCAGTTGAAGATATTTCAAGACCTCCTCTAGTCCAGCTAAATAGACTCCCAACAGATTTTTCTAATAAAGACTCAATAGAAGTCCTTTTCAGATGGTCCCCTCTCCGACGGTGTGTGAGGTGGTAAGTCCTTTTCAGATGTTTCCCTCTCCGACGATGAGTGTGAGGTGATAGTCTCTTATGGTTCCCTCTCCGACGGTGTGTGAGGTGGTAAGTCCTTTTCAGATGTTTCCCTCTCCGACGATGAGTGTGAGGTGATAGTCTCTTATGGTTCCCTCTCTGACGGTGTGTGAGGTGGTAAGTCCTTTTCAGATGTTTCCCTCTCCGACGATGAGTGTGAGGTGATAGTCTCTTATGGTTCCCTCTCCGACGGTGTGTGAGGTGGTAAGTCCTTTTCAGATGTTTCCCTCTCCGACGATGAGTGTGAGGTGATAGTCTCTTATGGTTCCCTCTCCGACGGTGTGTGAGGTGGTAAGTCCTTTTCAGATGTTTCCCTCTCCGACGATGAGTGTGAGGTGATAGTCTCTTATGGTTCCCTCTCCGACGGTGTGTGAGGTGGTAAGTCCTTTTCAGATGTTTCCCTCTCCGACGATGAGTGTGAGGTGATAGTCTCTTATGGTTCCCTCTCCGACGGTGTGTGAGGTGGTAAGTCCTTTTCAGATGTTTCCCTCTCCGACGATGAGTGTGAGGTGATAGTCTCTTATGGTTCCCTCTCCGACGGTGTGTGAGGTGGTAAGTCCTTTTCAGATGTTTCCCTCTTCGACGATGAGTGTGAGGTGATAGTCTCTTATGGTTCCCTCTCCGACGGTGTGTGAGGTGGTAAGTCCTTTTCAGATGTTTCCCTCTCCGACGATGAGTGTGAGGTGATAGTCTCTTATGGTTCCCTCTCCGACGGTGTGTGAGGTGGTAAGTCCTTTTCAGATGTTTCCCTCTCCGACGATGAGTGTGAGGTGATAGTCTCTTATGGTTCCCTCTCCGACGGTGTGTGAGGTGGTAAGTCCTTTTCAGATGTTTCCCTCTCCGACGATGAGTGTGAGGTGATAGTCTCTTATGGTTCCCTCTCCGACGGTGTGTGATGTGGTAAGTTCTTTTCAGATGTTTCCCTCTCCGACGATGAGTGTGAGGTGATAGTCTCCTATAGTTCCCTCTCCGACGGTGTGTGAGGTGGTCATTCCTTTCAGATTATAATTGCATATGGTTCTCTTCCCAATACTGCGAAGATAATAATTCCCATCAAGATTTTCTCAACGAGCGTTGTTGAAGTTAAAATCACCCAAGGTTCTCTTATCATTCATGCTAAGGCAGTAACCATCCCTGGTTCATTCATCGCTGTTTGAAGCTCCAGACTCAGCTCCTGTAATCAGTCAGGACACATCTATACCAAGCATCTAAAATCAGCTCCTGCAACGTGTCAGGTACTCATTTTTTCTTTTGCAGGTATGCAGGTTCTCACTAAGGAACCTCCTACGCGATCAACATTCAGATGGCATCTATAAGCCCCTCATCCTATCCCGCAATCTCCAAATGGCATCTATAAGCCCATTCCCCCATCACTGCTAATATGTGAGCGCAAATTTCTGGGCACTCTAGTGTCCAATCATCTTCTACCCTCGGATTACGAAAGGCACGTCCACCAATCTGCATCCTCAGGTCTAAGAAGATTGAACAGGGGCAACTGTTGCACCCCAAAATTTGCCCTCCCATATTCTTCAAGAAATTGCCAAGCCAAGTCACAAAACCCTAAATTGCACTACAGTCAACTGTAGGGGCAAAATGGTCATTTAACAGTCAAAAGTTCAAATTTTTGGTCAATATATCATTTTGAAGCCACAAACATCATTTGATCAATGCTTGATCATGATTCTCAAAATTTGGCTCAGAAATCATCAAAGATGCAAAAGTTTCCTTATTTGGACAACTGAAAAAGTCAACTGAAATTGACCAGGGCATAACTTTCACATGGCTCATCAGAAAAATTCCATCCAAAGCTCATTTTGAAGAGAAAGACATTTCCTACAACTCATCTTCATACTTCAAGTCCAAGAAATGCTCTCACAAAAAGTTATCAATTTCAACATTATAGGTCATTTTCAAAAGTCAACAAAAAGGGACTTTAAGTCAAAGGCCATAACTTGAGATTGGTAAATCAAAATGACATGGGACAAAAGGCATTGGTTAGAGGACTCAAAGACCTTTCCAAAATGTCCAAGAACATGAGAAAAGCTTAAAAATTGAGCAAGTTATGCCTTGTGGAAGTTGGGAAAGTTTTGGATATTTTGAAAAGTCAACTTTGATCCAAATGACCTAAAATTGCAAATGGGCCCATTTTTCTTCCATGATTCATCATTCTAAGCATATGCACGACCACTTGGCCCAAAGGGAGATATTTTTTCATTTTTTATTTATTTATTTGAATTATTATTTATATTAATTCATTTAAATCATTAAAATATATGAAAAATATCTAATATGCCTTAACAAATCTTTTTATACAAGTTTTGCCATCAAGATTTCGTGCACATGCAAAATAGGAAAGAATTGGATTGATTTGAGCATAATTGACACAAAATACACTTGAAAAAGATATGAAAAGATCTTAAGAGATCAAATATTCAAAACAATGAATTCAAGAGATTTTGATCCATATTCTTAACCTAATGCCTTCACTACATAATGAGGAACCTAAACCTAATGCTCAGAGACTGAATGCTGCGCTCAAAGGCCATAGACAAACTTGGAAAAACTCCTTGAAAACTCAAAACTGAAATCATCATTCCAGGGCGATTCAAAGCCTAACTTTCATTCCAACGGCTTGCTCAAGTGTCCTTGAACGTGTTCCAATCAGAAACCAACCTTTATACACCCAGAATTGGTACCATGGATTCAAACGGTTTCAAGAAAAATGCATAATCGTATTTCATGTTTCAAGCATCTCCATTGTTTTTTTTTTATGCATTCATACTAATAAACGTGTTCTGAAGCTAACCATGTCGTCTAATTTTGTTTTCGTGCCATATATGGATGTTTGCCATTGATGCTTTTTTAGGGTTTCTGAACCTTCAAATTAGGGGTTTTCAGGTGCTGTAAAATTAGACCTCCTCAATACCATGGTTGGATTCAGCGCATAGAGACGAAGAAGAATCACTTATCGCGCCTAATTTATGAACGTTATAGGTCTATTCGCTATTTTCTGGTAGCTGGCCTAAGGGGATGCGTGCAAAACTGTTGCCTAATGCTTTATGTTACAGGGACGATGAAGAGGATGATGCGTTGGCAAAACCTGATTAGCCTGTTTGAAAATTGGCGCGCTGGATCCACTAACGCGTTTATTTTTCTTTTTATTATTTATTTATTATAATATGTTAACATATGTTGTTTGGTTCAGATGGCAAACGATAGCGCTGGTATTACATATGACCTCGGTTCGATCCCAGGTCTTCATTCTTTCCATTTGTTTTTCCCAATTAAGCGTTCATGTGCAGGCTCAGTAACGTGGTCCACCATACACCTTCCAAAACCAATGACCACGCGTCTAATGAAACTCAGATCAATGGTTAAGAATTGAGGCATATGGTAAATCCCAGTCAATGCACCAGCATGCTAGCAAAAAAGTCAAAGAAGGCCATACTAAATGGGCCAGAATTTCACAATCAAAACCTCCAATTGGGGCCTGAACCCCCCCTGGTTTGCAATTTTGCTTTATATTTTATTTTTTTCAATTATTGCTTTATTTATTTTATTGCTTTAATTTGATTAATTATGTTTACAAAATACAAAAAAAATATCACAAAAATCAGAAAAGATGAAAAATATAATATTTTTTTATTTTAATTATTTTCATAAATAAATTAACATGTAAATTAATTTAGTATTAATTTAGGTTGCAACTTTAATTCTTTTCATAATAAAAATATAAAAAAAATATAGAATTTAGGTTTAATTGTTAATTTTATTCCTCTCAATTTCTTCTTTTTTTATAATAATAATATTACTTATTTTATTTTCATAATTAAATTGTACATAAATTATCTTAGGTTTAATTTAGGTTATATTTTAATATTTTCATAACAAACTTAAAAGCCATTAGAATTAGGGTTCGCATTCAATTTTCATTTTAATTAATTCTTTTTCTATTAAATCTTAAAAAACATAAAAATACCAAAAACCTTTTCTTTTAATTTTAATTATAATTCCTTATTAATTTTAATTTTGCAAAAGGGTCCAACGCCCATATTGTTAATTGTTTAATTTGCGTATTTATTTTATTGCTTAAATAATTATGTATCTCTCCCAAAGCTTTGTAACATTTACTTTTCGCACTTTTCAATTTCTTTTCTTTAATTGCTTATTTATTTTCCGTCAAATCGGGTCCGGTTTAATTTTGGCGATGTGGACCCGCGCCGTTTGTAATAGCTTAGAATTTACTTTTCCGCAAATATTTTTAACTATTAACAAAAGCATGAAAGAATGTATGGCCTTAAATAAAATCAAGCGTAGGTCACAATGAACATGACAAGACAAATATCAATGAAAACGACACACGAATCGCACACACCACCCCTAGGGTACGCCTCACTGTTGCCTTGCCTCGAAAGGTGATCGTCGAGTAGAGGATGTCTTAGTAAGTCCTCATGATCCGGGAACCTGGCATGAGGGTAGCTTCTAAGGTGTCTTCCCATTGCTCTGGTGATCACCATCTCCCGAACCTCGAATTGACCCGAACACCTCCAACGGTGGTGCTACCTACCTCTCAATGGTGGGATGGCACTACTTTAAAGGACATTTACACAGACGAATTCCTTAGGGTAGGTAGACGACTCTTAATACTTGCTCTAATTTCAAAACAAATTCAAAAATACTTTTCACACCAACACATTTTCAAAAAGCTTTCGAAAGCAATTTTTCAAACACTCTTGAGGACTGATACAAGAGTCGAACTGGAATTTTCAAAGAAACTTTTTAAAACCCACAATTGAAAAGCAAACAAACAATTTTGAAAACACAAATGAGAAAGTATCTAAGAGCCCATGGATAACCATGGATAGAAAGGGTGCTAACACCTTCCCTTTCTATAACCTACCTCCCGAACCGAGAGCAATCTCTTTAAGGAATTTTTCTGTGCTTTTGTCCTTTCCATTTGGAGAAAATAAAAGACGGTGGCGACTCTTGCTTCCGCGACATTTCGCGAACCAGCGTTAAACAGTCAGTTCCAGATCCACCGATCACACAAACCTTCAATTCTCCCTAACCATAAATGATTTTGGAGAGTTCTATGACATTTTGAAAATCTTGTAACATGATCTACAATCCATATTTAAAATGAATTTTGAGATACTAAGTGGAACTAGGTGAAATATTGCCATGAAGATAGGTCAAAATCCTGCCTAAACTAGGGCAAAATTTCACTAAGTTAAAAGTTTCAAGGACCCTTGTTCCAAAAATCATAACTTGAGATCCAAGCATCTTTTTGGAAAACTTTGTGAATCCAATTTGTAGATTTTGTGGAGTACTAAAACTTTCATGTTAGAAGTTTTGTTTGAATCTAATTGCATCATGGTGAAAAAGTTGGGCAAAGTTGGGAAAAAATAAGAAAATTTCATAACTTAGAAAAATTCTAAGTTATGAAATTTTTCAATCTTAAACCCTAATTTGAAAAATTAGGTTTCTTGATGAACAAGTTTCATGTTTTGACACATCTTGATGAAAAATGACCCTTGGCACTTGATTTTGAACAAAAATTCAAAGTTTGACTTTTCAGTGTACAATTGATTTTTAATCAGTTGACTGGAAAATTCATCTGTCAATCCAATACAATTGAGATCTTTTGAACCTTGTGAATAGGTCAAGATGATGCCATTGAGTCCTTGAATCCATGCTTGAACCCAATTATCCATTGGCTAGGTTAAAAGTCAGAAATTGCCCCTCTACAGTCAAAACCCTAAAAATGACCATTTTGCCCTTTTGATGATCTGATCAAATTTCTTGAGGAGTTGTGGTCCAAACTTGATCAAATGGTTCATATGAGTCTATAATGTTGATGTGGATCAAAATTTATGAGGTTTGACTTTAAATTGGCCACAGTTGACTTTTTTCTAATACAACTAATTTCTAGGTCAACTGTCCAATTGACTGGGCAAAAATTTGATTCAAGGCTTGAAACTTGGTATGAGCAATCTTATAAGTCCAACATGAAGTATTAAATTCAAATGGGGCATTAGAAGTCCAAAATTCCTTGTGCAAACTCAAACCCTAATTTAGGTCATTAGTGCAAGGAGATGTCTTGAGCAGAGCAAACCCTAGCTTGGTCTTGAGTTCAAAGAGTTTTGTGAGGAGAAATCTTGATGAAATAAGAGGGAAAATTTTGGGGTACAACAGCTGACCCTGTTCAATCTTCTTGAACCTGAAGAGTTATATTGACGAGTTTTCCTTTCATGACTCGAAGGTAAAAGAGGATTGGACACTAAAGTGCCCGTAAATTTGCGCTCGTCAGAGTATAGTTGAGGGAATGGGCCTAAAGATGCCATTTGGAAGATGTGATAGAATCTTGTCAGAGATGGGCTTAAAGATGCCATCCAAGAAAAAATGATCGCATAAGAGATTCCTTAGCGAGATCACGTATACCTTTTGTTGAGGAGGACTACGTTGGGGAATGCTGGTCTCTGTCTTAGGAGAAATAGAACTTTAGTCGTCCGTTATTCTACTGTGGAGTCATATCTTGGTTGAAGAGGTGAAAATGAACTGCTATCTGGTCGTGCTCCAGGATTTAGAAGGAATTAAATTGTTATCCGGTCACCTACGGTGTTCAAAGTAATTGGCCGAGTAAACTGTTATTTGGTCAACATCCAAGCTTCACAGTATACCTTACTGTTATCTGGTCAACATCCAGGCTTCACAGTCTTGTATTGCTATCTGGTCAACATCCAGGCTTCATGATACCTTACTTCCTATCCGGTCAACATCCAGTATTCAGAAGGAAATCAAATGGTTATCCGATCGCCTCCGGGTTTCCCTTTGATTTTGGGGACTACTAATATCCGGTTGGATCCGGGCTTCAAAGTAATTGGCTGAGTAAACTGTTATTTGGTCAACATCCAAGCTTCACAGTTTACCTTACTGTTATCTGGTCAACATCCAGGCTTCACAGTCTTGTATTTCTATCTGGTCAACATCCAGGCCTTCACGATACCTTACTTCCTATCTGGTCAACATCCAGTCTTCAGAAGGAAATCAAATGGTTATTCGGTCGCCTCTGGTTTTCCCTTTGATTTTGGGGCCTACTAATATCCGGTTGGATCCGGGATTCAAAGTAATTGGCCGAGTAAACTATTATGTGGTCAACATCCAAGTTTCACAGTATACCTTACTGTTATCTGGTCAACATCCAGGCTTCACAGTCTTATATTGCTATCTGGTCAACATCCAGTCTTCACAAAAACTCGCAGGGGATTCAACAATTTTCCGGTCGATCTCCGGGCTTCAGTATAGTCAAGATATTATCTGGTAGAATCTAGGCTTTATAACTGGAACAAGAATCTGCACATTGATTTGAATAAGAAAATAGGAAAGCATCCGCGTCTGGAGCATCTCTAAGCCGTTTTCTGAGCTTCGAATATTTGTTTTAAGTAGCTGTTAATTTTATCCTGAAAAGGGTAAAAGATTAACTGAAACACAAAGTTATGTTGCATGAAATGTATGATGCAATAAGATGTGTTTTATCAATGTTTATGATATGTGAATGTAATGTATGCTGATTCATTGTCTTGCTGAGGAAAATAGTTCCTTGACCGCTGGAGACAAAAAAACTTTGACTGCTGCCGGGGAGAATAAATCCATGACCGCTGTTGGAGATTCAAGATCTTTGACAACCTCTGTGGGGAGAAGCTATACTGTTGGGGAGATCAGGAGTTTGGGTTGTATGCCAATCTACTGGGGAGTTCAAGAATGAGAATCTCCATTCTGTTGGGGGTATCAGGGGAAAACTGAATGGTTTCCGCTGGGGATTGGTAGCTCAAAGTTTCCTCTCTGCTGGGGATCTTAATGACGTGCTGATTTGATCGTGTATGGAAACTTGACTCCATTGAGGAAGAAGGTTTTAAAATAACTCTCTGGGGAATTATCTGGTTTTAAAGCGACTTTCCGGGGAAATTGGAGGAAACTGGATGGTCTCCAATGATGTTCAAAGGTTGAAGGTTTTACTCCGTTTAGGAAGAAAGTTTCATCTTCACTGAGAGTTTGTAGTTTAACGATTTGCTCCGCTGGGGATTGGGAGTTTGAAAACTCAACTCTGATGGGGATTTTGAAACTTAACTCTGCTGGGGATATGTATTTCAAGGCTTTAGTTCCTCCGAGGATCCGGATGATGTAATGCAGGGGATTTCTCCTGGAATAGCCTAAAGACATTTTCCTATACTTTCAACCTATTAGTAATTATTCTTTCTCATTTCATTTTATTTGTAAGCAGTGATTATATTCAAATGCATATGCTCATTTAATAAATCATTGGACGTTTTCAAATAAAACACAAGTGTAAAAAGAAAGAAAAGGCAAACAATTTTCTGCACTTTGAAGTATCTTTGTATTAACTTTGTGTAAGTATTTTGTACAAAGGAGACAGACATCCTAGTAAGAGAATGTTGTCATAAAATTGAGAAAAATTTATACAAAGAAAGATGGCTATGTGTAACAATTCCATGGGGTTCCCATTCTGCTATAGCCTTCGTAACTCTGAGTATCTTATCCATTCGTTGCTTCTTCCGCAGATGATTGGATTGATCGGAAGCTTGGAGCTTGTCCGTGAAGAGATTGTCCTTAAAGTGATCCGATGAGACATAGTCATACGTTTAATTCCCTAACTTTTGCCTGGATCACCCTTTCGGGTTTTCGATCCACCGGGAAACCCTTTTTTGCCCAAGTCGCCCTTTCGGGTTTTCAACTTGCCGGGTGTACATATTTTTTGTTTATCCTTAACTTTTGCCTGAACCGCCCTCTCGGGTTTTCGATTCACCGGGATGCCCATTTTTGCCCAAGTCTCCCTTTCAGGTTTTCAACTTGTCGAGTCGTTTATGTGTAGTATCTTTTGACTATGTCTGTGTTTGCAGGGTGTGGTAGGTCGTCGCCGTCCATGGTGGTTAGAATCATAGCCCCACCAGAAAAGATGTTTTTGATCACAAATGGTTCTTCATAGGTAGGAGTCCATTTGCCCCTAGGATCACTTTACGGCAAGATGATTCGCTTGATTACAAGATCTCCAACTTGATACACCTGACGTCTGACTTTCTTGTTGAAAGCCTTGATCATCCATTTTTGATACGTCTGACCATGACAAACAACAGTAAGTCGCTTCTCGTTAATCAAGTTAAGTTGATCAAGCCGGGTCTGAATCCTATCGTCTTCACTTAAACCAGCATCCTTCATAATTCTCAAGGAAGGAATCTGAACTTCCATAGGTAAAACAACTTCCATGCCGTATACCAAAGAAAAGGGGGTTGCCCCAGTTGATGTACGTGCCATGGTACGGTATCCGTGCAGAGCAAACGGTAACATCTCATGCCAGTCCTTGTAGGTGACTGTCATCTTTTGAATGATCTTCTTGATATTTTTGTTCGCAGCTTCGACAACACCGTTCATCTTTGGCTGATAGGGAGATGAATTGTGATGTTGAATCTTGAACTGCTCGCACATAGCGGTGATCATAGTGTTGTTCAGGTTTGTACCGTTGTTCGTGATGATACGTTTTGGGATACCATACCGGCATATGAGGTTCTGCTTGATGAAGCGGGCAACCACATTCTTTGTAACGGAGGCAAAGGAAGCTGCTTCGACCCACTTGGTAAAGTAATCAATGGCCACCAGGATGAAGCGATGTCCATTGGATGCCGTAGGCTTGATCTCTCCAATCATGTCGATACCCCACATTGCAAATGGCCAAGGATCTATTAGGACATTGAGAGGAACTGCAGGAATATGTACCTTGTCCGCATAGATTTGGCATTTGTGACAAGTACGGGAATGTTGATGACAATCAGCTTTCATGGTAGACCAGTAGTATCCTGCCCTTAGAATCTTTTTAGCCATCGTATGTCCGCTCAAGTGGGTGCCAAAAGTACCATTATGCAGTTCAGTCATGATCTGCTCAGCTTCAACCTTGTCCACACAACGAAGCAGAACGAAACCATGGTTGCGCTTGTATAGGATACCATTGCTCAGGAAAAACTTGGAAGAAAATCTCCTTAAGAAATTTTTGTCGTTGACTGAAGCTCCTTCGGGGTATTCTCGAGTCTCGAGATACCTTTTGACTTCGTGAAACCAGGGTCGGTCCACTACTTCTTCGGTATTAATCTCGTGACAATGTGCAGGTTCGTCCATCCGCTCAATGGTGGTTCAGGGAGCCTCATTATCCCAGTTAAGTTTAAACATGGATGACATTGTAGCTAGAGCATCCGCTAGCTGATTTTCTTCTCGCGGGAAGTGCTCGAAGGTAATCTACTCGAAATGAGGTAACAATGTTAGGACATGTTCTTTGTAAGGGATGAGATTGGGATGTTTAGTGTCCCACTCTCCTTTGATCTGACTGATGACCAAAGCGGAGTCTCCAAACACAAACAAAGATTTGATTCCCAAGTCAATGGCAGCCTTGAGACCAAAGATGCAAGCTTCATACTCGGCCATGTTGTTGGTGCAGCTGAAGCAGAGTCTAGCGGTGAAAGGTGTATGACAACCTTCTGGAGAGATAAGTACCGCGCCGATACCGTTGCCAAGTGCATTTGAAGCACCATCAAAGTACAGGGTCCATCGGGATCCTTGTTCAGGTCCGTCATACGGTTCGTTACCTTCAATGTTGTCCAATGTCATAATGTCTTCGTCAGGGAAGTCGAACTTAATGGATTGGTAATCTTCGACAGCTTGATGAGCTAGATGGTAAGCTAGTACACTCCCCTTTATAGCTTTTTGGGTTGTGTACTGGATATCATACTCAGTCAGGATCATTTTCCATCTAGCGATTCTTCCAGATAAAGCAGGCTTTTCGAAGATGTACTTGATCGGATCCATTTTAGAAATCAGCAGAGTGGTATGTGTCAACATATACTTCCTTAGCCGGCGAGCAGCCCATACCAAAGCGCAACAAGTTTTCTCGAGCAGTAGCGAGTCTCACAGTCGGTAAAATTTTTACTAAGGTAATAAATGGCATGCTCTTTTCGGCCAGACTCGTCATGTTGGCCCAATATGCACCCCATTGAATTATCCAAAACAGTCAAATACATGATTAGCGGCCTTCCTTTGACGGGTGGCATCAAGATATGAGGTTCTAGTAAATACTCCTTGATTTTATCAAAAGCAACTTGATAGTCATCATTCCATTCAACCACCTGATCTTTCTTCAACAGCTTGAAGATTGGTTCACAGGTAGATGTTACGTGAGAAATGAACCTTGCAATGTAGTTTAGGCATCCTAAGAAACCTCTGACCTCCTTTTCAGTGCGGGGGGCAGGCATTGCTTGTATGGCTTTAACTTTGGCAGGATCAACCTCAATGCCTTTGTTGTTGACGATGAATCCCAAGAGTTTAACGGACCTGACTCCGAAAGTGCACTTGTTAGGGTCCAGTCTAAGCTTGTACTCCTTCAACCTGACAAACAGCTTTTGCAGATGGTCGAGGTGTTCTTCTTCTATCTGTGAACGGGCTATCATGCCATCTACGTAGACTTCAATCTCATGATGTATCATGTAATGAAACAAAGCTACCATGGCTCGCTGATAGGTTGCCCCGACATTCTTCAGTCTGAATGGAATCACTTTATAGCAGAAGGTACCCCACTACGTAACAAAAGTAGTCTTCTCCATGTCTTCGGGGGCCATTTTGATCTAGTTGTACCCTGAAAATCCATCCATGAAGGAAAATACCTTGTGCTGAGCTATGTAGTCAACCAAGATGTCAATGTGCGGTAATGGAAAGTCATCCTTAGGGCTAGCCCTGTTTAGGTCTCTGTAATCCACGCACATTCTCACTTTGCCGTGTTTCTTAGGCACATGCACAATGTTAGCAACCCATTGTGGATAGGAAGTAACAGCAAGAAAACCATCAATGAACGGCTTCATCACTTCGGCTTTGATCTTTTCAGACATATCGGGCCTCATTCGGTGGACTTTCTGTTTAATTGGTGGACAATCTTCTCTTGTAGGGAGACGGTGAACCACAATATCTGTATCGAGTCCCGGCATGTCTTCATAGGACCAGGCGAAGATCTCAACATATTCATTCAACAGCTGAGCTAAGCGCTCTTTGAGATTTGGCTTTAGGTTGGCACCCACTTTAACCTCTCTTCTGTCTTCGGTAATACCCAAGTTGATAGTCTCTACCAGCTCTTCATGGGGCAGAATAGCCCTTTCTTCCTATTGTTGAAGTCTAGCCAACTCTCCAGGCACTTCACATTCTTCATCACCTTCGTATTCGGCATGATTGACCAGATCTTCAGAGTCCCTCAAGGCCATAGCAAAATTGTTACCCATGGAATCCGGAGTGGATGGGTACCTGCATTTTGTGAGTGTGGGTGTGTGTAAGGGATAGCCACCTTTAAACAAATAAAATGTAAAAAATAAAGAAAATGAACACAAAAGTTTATATATGAAAACGTCCATGATTCATTAAAAATGGCATATGAAGATGAAAAAGCAAGCCCTTACAAATGGACCTAGGTGCCCCGGATAAGGAACAAGGAAAAAAGAGTTTACGAATTGTTTAATAATTATTACAGACCAACAGAAATGTTCGAAAGATAAATTACTGATTTATGAAAGTAATGGGAACGAAGTCTTTCGCCTCCCAGTTGTTCATTCCTCCTTCAATAGTCGGGAAAATCCAATCTTCAAAGTTGCTCTCATCTTCACCATCCTCCAAAGCATGAACTCCATGATGAGTGATCTTTAATGGTGGCCCTCCAGTCCGGGAGCGGCGCATAGCCTTCTGAGCAGAAGTGGTGAAACCCAAGCCAAACTTATCTGTCTTAAAAGGAAAATATGGTAGCTGACCCCATATTGTGCTTCCTCCTTCCTCGATCACAGCCTTCGCATCTTTAAGGGATGACATCCGGGACATAGGCTTGATTATGATGTGTACAGAAGTCATTGTCTTGGCTGCCACAACTTCAGGAGAAACCTCTTCAAAGTGTTGGAAAGGGGTTTCTATGAATTCACCATTTAACTCCACATAGAGGAAAGAATTAAGATGGCTTATCATATACTCCTCCTCGCCATGAACTGTTATGATTTTCCCCTGGACTGAGTATTTGAGCATTTGGTGTAGAGAAGAAGTGACAGCCCCAGCGTTGTGGATCCAGGGTCTACCCAACAAGCAAGAATATGAAGGATGGATGTCCATCACATAAAATGTAGAGTTGAAAATTTTCGTTCCCACTTTTATTGGGATGTCCAACTCCCCGTGGACCATCCTCTTAGAACCGTCAAAGGCTCTAACAATGATATTGCTGGGCTTTAGGGTCAAACCTTCACAGTCCAATCTGTCCAATGCTTTCTTTGGCAGGACATTTAAAGACGACCCGGTATCAACCAGAACGTGAGCAAGAGTAGTCCCTCTGTATTCCACCGAGACATGCAGCGCGTCATTATGCTTTCTCCCCTTAGATGTTAGATCGGCATCGGAGAATCCAAGACCATTGTCGGCGGTTAGGCTGGCAACACACTCTTAGAACTGGTCCGCGGAGGTTTCTTGAGACACGTGGGCCGTCTTCAGGAATTTGATCAAGGCTTTGGCATGAGCCTCAGAACAGAGCAATAGGGCCAGCATAGAGATTTTTGAAGGGGTTTTCCCCAGTTGTTCTACGACATCATAGTCACTTTTCTTAATTTTTTTAAAAATCTCCTCCATCTCCTTTTGAGTGGTCTCAGGGATTACCAAAGGCTGAGCCCTCGTCTTTACGGGCGCTTCTTGGATCCCCTTACCTTTATCAGTAGCAACAGCAGAGGGTACAACTATAGGAGTAACAATTTCTTCAATAACTGGACTTCGCACAGAGATGTTGACCGACACAGGAGTAACCTTAGGAGCATTTAAGGGTCCGAAGATTTCCCTTAGAGGAGCAATCTCCGGAGAGAAGATTCTTCCGTTGCGGGTGATCTTACTCGTCCCAACGATATTTCCTATTTCAGGAGTTTCTTCATCGGAATTCTCTTCCACTGATTCAATCTGCTTAACACCGTGGTAGAAGATCTCTCCTCCATAATTCCATGGTATTGTCTTGTTGGACTTGTATGGGATCGGCCCCGGTATAGTTATCTTCAGAGGTACAAACTTTGGATCGGGTGTAATCTTAACAGGTCTTTTGGAGACCTTGGAAAGACGGTCAGAAATGGTAATTATAGCAACATCGTTGATAGGAGTTGGAGTAACAGGAGTAACAAGAGTCTTCTCAAAGAGGATTTCTTGATTATCCATTAGGCGTTGGATGCCTAACTTCAATAATGGACAATCGGATTGTAGGGACGAACAAAGGTAACAATCTTTTTCACAGCCTGGAAAAATCCCAGCTTTCAACAGATTCATCTTGATTATTGGTAAAGGGGTCATTAAGTCATCAACAGCAGCAACATACAGATCCTCTTCGATAGCATGGTTATTGTGACCATGCTTTGGCATTGGGGCAGAGATCACATTCTGCTTTTCAGGCGTGTCGAATTCCACCTCCTTGGCATCTATTAAATCCTGGGTCTTGTTTTTGAGGGCCCAACAATTGTTGGTGTCGTGCCCTATGCTGTCTGAATGATAAGCACATTTAGCGTTGGCATGGTAAAAAGGAGAAGTTGTATTCGGATTTTGTGGTGCCTCTCTCAAGGTTGTAAGGTTTAACTTCAAGAGATGGGGGAGAACCTGGGCAGGCGTCATATTTATTTTGGTGAATTGCCTAGCAAGCCTTCCCACTCTTTGTTGGTTGGTTCTGGGTTGATCGTTTCTAGGCTGATCAGCCGCAGTATTTTGAATCATTACAGCCCCCGCTGCTGACCGACGCTCCACTCTTCCTCGACCTCTTTGGGAGTAAACAACTGACACCTCTTTCTTTGCTGGAAAAGGTTTTTTAACGGCAGCAGAAGTAGATGTATCTTTTTGAATTTTACCGCTCTTGATGCCAGCTTAGACTCTTTCACCAGTCAGAATTAACTCGGTGAACCCCGCAGACGAACTCCCTATCAGGTGATTAAAGAATGGACCTGATAGCATCCCCAAAAACATATCAACAAGCTCTCTTTCAGACAATGGTGGTTGCACCCTTCCAGCCAAGTCCCTCCATTTCTGGGCATACTTCTTAAAGCCTTCATTAGAGACCATACCCATACTCTCTAGTTGAGTACGAGTAGGTGCTAAGTCTGCATTATATTGATATTGTCTGTAGAAGGTAGCAGCCAAATCCTCACAATTGTGTACATCAGATCTCTCAAGCTGGTAGAACCAATCTAATTGCGTCCCCGAAAGACTATCTTGAAAAAAGTGGACCCACAGATCCTTATCAGAAGAATGAGGTTGGATCTTTTTGACGTAAGACCGTAGGTGCATCTTCGGACAAGACAAACCATCGTATTTAGCAAATGTAGGCACCTTGAATTTAAGGGGAATCACAATCCCAGCAACCAACCCTAGCTCTTCAAAGTCCAGACCAAGCACTCTTTGCACTTCCATGGTTGCCAGACGCTCTTCCAGATTCTTGTACTTGTCATCTGCTGGAGGGTACTGCTGCTCAGAATAGTCTTCATCCTCTTCTTCTTCTTCTTCAGCCTCAGACTCAGATGGTACTGCAGCTCCCTTTCCTTTACCTATCCCTTCATCAGATGTTGAGGGGAAATCCATGACCCTTCTAGTTTGGTTCTCAAATCTTCTACCTAGAGTAGCCACACCAACTATTTTCTTTTTAATTTTCTCTTTTTCCTTTTCCTTCTCTAATAGTGCTTTAAGATCCTCCTGACCCTTTGCCAAGGTCACGAGGAGTTGTTGGAACTGTGAATTCTGCGCTTGTAAGTATTTGATCGTCTGCTCTATATCCATCTTGCTGAAATAAACAACAGGGAGATAAGGAAACCTGGTGTGAAGACAAGTTTATGCATATGATGAATGATATGTATTCATGTAATGCATTCAAGGATTCACAAATTCAAAGTTGTTCCAAACAAATAGAACACAGGTCATATTAATAAGAAGAATTTGTTAGTACATAAGTGCCCCATGGGCGAAATAAATACAAAAATCTAATGTAAAAAGACGTTGCGCATCCTCTTTAGTGCGATGTAGGTGTTGAGATCCTGCTCTTCGTGGAGTCGACGAGTAAGTTCTAAAAACTTCTTCTCACTGGCATAGAAGCTGGCTTCAAAAGTATTCCATTCTTCCTTGAGTTGTATCCAACTCTTTTGCAAATCTTCCAATGATGTTGGCATGTCAGGATGTAGGAGGGTGTATGGAACCTCTCCTTCCATAACAGGCTCTTTGATCACAGGGAGAATGTAGGGGTAAGGCATCATAAGACTCTGGGTGCGGGTTCGTACCCACTTGAGGTAAGGCTCAAGGGGGATGGAATTCTTGTGTCCCAGTGTCTTACTATCCACTTTGTTGGACATCCTCCAAGCTCGAATAAACCTTTTTCGAAGTCCTTGAGCGTCGTTGTTGAAGTCAAAAAACAAGTCCAGAATCAGCATGTCATGAGGGCCATCCATTCGGGCATACCCAAACTGTCTCAGAGCTAAACAGGGGTTATAGGTAATGCCTCCCTTAATGCCAAGTAATGGGACATTAGGGAATTCCCTACAATGATCGATGATGATGACATTTTCTCTGTATCGAGAACACCAATGAACATCAGAATGTGTGAGAGTCATCAACCGTTGTGACCACCTCAAGCCTTGTTCATTCTTCAAGACTGACTGGGGAAGGTGAGAAATAAACCACCTTGCTAGAAGAGGAGTACAACACATGAGAACACCTCTTTTCCTCATTGTTTGTGTGTAAAATGAGTGTAGGATGTCCCCAAGCAATGTAGGAACAGGATTCCGAGATATGAAAATCTTGACAGCATTCACATCTATAAGCTGATCAGGGTTTGGGAACAAGACCAACCCATAAATGAGAAGTGCTAAAATCTCCTCAAAAGCTTGCAGATCTAGAGAATTCCAGCAGTCTTGTGCCTTCTCAAACAGAAACTTTGCCAAGAAACCCTTGACACCACTTTTGGTTTCCCAATGACCTTTGATATCAGATGGTTGCAAGTGTAAGGCTTGAGCAACATCTTCAGGCTTTGGCTCTCTTTCCGTACCATTGTAGGGTAGTTGATGGAGAATAGGAATCCTCAGGAGTTGAGAAAATTCCTCCAAAGTAGGCACTAGTTGGTAATCAGGAAATGTAAAGCAATGGTGTAAGGGGTCAAAGAACTGGAAGAGAACTTTCACCATGTCTTCTTCAATGTCGGAGTTGACCAAATTGAGAAGTCTACCATGTCTTTCACTGAAGGGAGAGTTCTCTATAATCTTGGAAGTAAGCTCCTTGAGTTGAGGAGGAATTCTCACAAGGTTGACCTGAATAGTTTTCCTGCAAAGTGATTCCATTACCTACAAAACAGGAACAAAGATGAAGATCCAAACCCTTGAAATGGTTAGTGGATGCATATGATGCTTCATGATGTTCATGATGTATGCACAAGTATATGTACAAGCAAGTCACACAAGATCCTAGTTTCAGGCTTGCATGGGGTTTCATAGGTAAGTACCCTCTTGAAGTTAGTTGGCTCAACCTGTCCTATAAATAGTAACCGGGTTCTAAGGAGCTCAATATCACTGGATTATTTTCTGTATTCATTGTTTCAGCTTATCCACTTTACTGGCGACCGAAATATTCTAAGAAAACAACCCTCAATGAGTGTAGTATCGAGTATCTACCAACTTCGGACTGCACCAAAGCCGGTCATATCACTACCCCTAAAAGGCCAAGATGGTCAAGTAAAGGTTCTAAAAGTCCATTAGTGCTTCATGACATCACTCAGCGGCCCTGTATTCTCTTTGATTGACTCAAAGGTTACCGGTACCCACAAATATGTCGCACTAATATAGCTATTGCTTCAACCATGTCGGTATACCCCGCACAGTTTCCATAACCGATTGCTATTTACCTATGAATGTTTCCCAAATCCGGGTAGAGGATTTCAAACCCAAACAATAGAACCAAATGTAAAGCAATCAAAGCAAACAAGATAAGCATGTAAAGGTGATCTAAACCCTAAGGTAACCCCACTTTTAGATATCCCCAGCAGAGTCGCCAGTTCTGTGATACGGTGGGAGAACTGACTTGAGGTTTTGCGTTTGTGTTCGCAAATGTTTCGGTTTAGCAAGAGTCTCCACCGACTTTTTATTTTATCCAAAGGAAAGGTCAAAAAGCACAAGAAAGACCTTTGAGATGTTTTCTTGGGTTTGGGGGGTAGATTATGAAAAGGGAAGGTGCAAGCACCCTTTTCATCCATGGTTTTCCATGGGATCTTAGTTACTTGTTTAGATCACTTGCTTTTGCTTTTCAATTGTTTGAAATGGTGCTTTGTGTGTGGTTTTGAAAATGTTTTGAAAAGATACCATCATTGTGGCAACCTTTGTAATGATTCTTGTTTGAATATATACAAAGGTGTTTGTCTTTTGAAAAGATGTTTCAAGGTTAGAAAGTTTGTTTTGGAAAATGTTTTGAAATTGTGTGGTGATGTGTTTTTGAAAATAGCAAGGATATTTGCAAGTTTTGATCAAGTAACTAGGAGCATCTACCCTATCTACTCACAGATCTTTCCTATACATTTTTAACCCTTTTGATAGTGTTGTTTTACCATTGCATTTGGTAAACAACCTTGTATTTGGATGTTAAATGGGACAGGCGCGGGTCATCGTATTGACCATGATAGCAATTGTGCTAAGTGTCTTTAGCAAATTTTGGAGGGACTATATCATTTTTGTATAGACAGCCAAGATAGCATCATCGAGGGACTATGATCTTTTGTTTTGTTTTTGTTTTGCCAAGATACTAAACATGCATACCATGGCCAATTTAAAGGCAACAAGTGGATGAAAACCCTAGGGGTGCATGTGTGTATCGTGTTGTCAATTTACATGCTTTTATGTCTTGTATTAGGTCTAGTTATTTGTTTTGATTTTGGATATTGCATACAAACCCTAATCTCTATCATGGCATATTTGAAAGCTATAAATGCGTAAAATAAATCTACGACTATTACAATATTAATATGGGGAGGGGGATACAATTTTGAATGGGGAGTATTTGCAAGAAAATAAAGCCCTAAGATTAACTATTACATCCAAATTGAATTCTTTGTATCAAACAATAAATAAACAAATATTTAAATGGACCATTAAATAATAATGCAATATATTATAAATATGCAAAAAGAAATGTTTTTTTTGTTTATTTTTATGTATGTAAAAATAAAAATATTTAATGTATTAAAAAAATAAGAAAATAAAATATTATTTTTATCAAGGGTGGAAACCCTAATTTGTTTTAAGGAAGTATATATATATATATATATATATATATATATATATATATATATATATATATATATATATATATATATATATATATATATATATATATATATATATATATATATATATATATATATATATATATATATATATATATATATATATATATATATATATATATATATATATATATATATATTAATCATATTATTTATGTACAATAAAATAATAAAATATATACAAATGTCAAAAAATAAAAATATATTAGAAAAAATATTATTTAAGTATGTAAATAATAATAATAAAGGTATAATATTTTTATGTATTATTTTCATGTTTTTATTAAAGAAAATAAAAGTATGTTATTTAATAATTATTTTTATGTTAGAAAAAATAATAAAAAATACAAAATAAAATGTGGAAATTTATGAAAATGTTTTTGGTAAGTTTTTATGTTTAGAAAAATAAAATAAAATCAGAAATGAAAAAGAAATAGAAAAATATAAAAATATGAAACAATGGGCCAAGGGGGTGCAATCAGCAAGTTGGGGGCGCCAAAAGTGAGAAATAGCCAGGCCCAGCCCAACTACTTCATCTTCAACCTCAGGTTCAAACAAAAACACGCGTTCTTTTTACAAACTCGTATCTCCTGCATTTGTGCTTAAAAACGAAAACTTGCAACATGAAAGTTATAGAGCATGATCATACGATTCTAACCATATAAAAAACTTAATCTAACTCTCAAAGACCAGAGAGAATTTCTCTGGCCCTAATTTCTAAACTAACTTTTTCAGAAAGTTCATCAATCAAATTCTCTCAGCACACTTAACTTAAATGAAATCTATGCATATGTACAGCTTAAGGGCTATGAGTACTACATTTTTTATTCACAAACCTAAGCCTAATGATTCCTAAATAGAGAGATAGAAAGTTGGAAAATACCTGTTTCAGTTGAACTCGAATATGGCAATGTTGAGGTTTTCAGTGAGGCCTGAGATGTTTGTGAGCTTACCTGAACTTCCTCTAACCTTCCCCAATGCTTTGTTTGCTTTGAGCTTGCTTGAATAAGCCTGTAGAAGTCAACCTGCACAAGCTGAAATCAGAAATGGTGAAGCTTGCAAATGGAGTTACATTCAATGGACAATGGTTGGGATAACTTAGGTGAGTTATATGGAATGTATTGGAAGAGGTTTGGGGCAAAACGCACGAGTAGTTTTTGTTATGGAACTCAAAGTGCAGAAACTTCCCTGTTTTGCAAGAAGAAGGTGTTTTTGTGTTTTGGAAGGCTTGAGGGTTGGATAGCTCGTGTTTCTGGCTCAAGGCAATGTGCAAAACTTGTTTCAAATGGTTACAAGAGTTGGTTATAACAGATACTCAAGTTGTGTAGACTTTTGCACATTTCTTGGTTTTGAAGTAAAAGTGTGAAGTGATACAAGACGGGCATGTACAGGCTATCTTCAAGCATGCACAAGATTGTTGTACCTTTGCCTAAGTTTATGGAACTTGTTTTCTGCAAAGAGAAGGGTCCAAGGCTCAAGGGAAGCAAGTTAACATAAAGTTGTGCTTTATGAAAATGGCATAGTTCACTTTTTGCCATTTTTAGATTAATTCAATGTGTAATCTTCCATTGATCAGAATAATTCCTTAGACCAATGAGTTTGCATTCAATTTTTGAGTGTAGAAGGGTTTAAAGACCTGTGAGAAAGTACAAGTGAGGCTGGATAGAATTTGCAATTTGTGTCAACATGAAACATGCCATGGATCAAAGTGAGTTTTTGCCAAATTCAAACCTTCGATTCTCCCTAACCATAAATGATTTTGAAGAGTTCTTGGACATTTTGGAAATCTTGTAACATTATCTACAATCCATCTTTGAAATGGATTTTGAGATTCTAAGTTGAACTAGGTGAAAAATTTCCATGAAGATAGGTCAAAATCCTGCCTAAACTAGGGCAAAATTTCACTAAGTTAAAAGTTTCATGGACCCTTGTTCCAAAAACCATAACTTGAGATCCAAACATATTTTGGGAAAACTTTGTGTATAATAGTTGTAGATTTTTTGGAGGAATACAACTTTCATGTTGGAAGTTTTGTTTGAATCCAATTGCATCATGGTGAAAAGGTTGGGCAAAGTTGGGAAAAAATATGAAAATTTCATAACTTAGAAAAATTCTAAGTTATGGAATTTTTCAATTTTAAACCCTAATTTGCAAAATTAGGTTTCTTGATGAACAAGTTTCATGTTTTGACACATCTTGATAAAAATGACCCTTGGAACTTGATTTTGACCAAAAAGTCAAAGTTTGACTTTTCAGTGTACAATTGATTTTTGATTAGTTGACTGGAAAATTCATCTGTCAATCCAATGCAATTGAGTTCTTTTGAACCTTGTGAATAGGTCAAGATGATGCCATTGAGTCCTTGAATCCATTCTTGAACCCAATTAGCCTTTGGCTAGGTTAAAAGTCAGAAATTGCCCCTCTACAGTCAAAACCCTAAAAATGACCATTTTGCCCTTTTAATGATCTGATCAAATTTCTTGACGAGTTGTGGTCCAAAATTGATCAAATGGTTCATATGAGTCTATAATGTTGATGTGGATCAAAATTTATGAGGTTTGACTGTAAATTGGTCACAATTGACTTTTTTCCAATACAACTGATTTCTAGGTCAACTATCCAATTGACTGGGCAAAAATTTGATTCAAGGCTTGAAACTTGGTATGAGCAATCTTATAAGTGCAACATGAAGTATGAAAGTAAAATGGGGCATTAGAAGTCCAAAATTACTTGTGCAAACTCAAACCCTAATTTAGGTCATCAGTGCAAGGAGATGTCTTGAGCAGAGCAAACCCTAGCTTGGTCTTGAGTTCAAAGAGTCTTGTGAGGAGAAATCTTGATGAAATGTGAGGGAAAATTTTGGGGTACAACAAAACTCAACCATGATTCTACTCTACTCCGATGTGTGGACATGAAGGAGGCAGACGAAATTATGGAAGACATGCATGATGGTCTCTTTGGGACTCACTCTAGTAGACATACTATGGCCAAGAAAATCCTGAGAGTTGGTTACTATTGATCAACGATGGAGACTGATTGCCATCAACACTCAAGAACTTGCCAGAAGTTCCGAATCTATGCTGACAAGGTCTATGTACCTCCTATTCCTCTAAACATCATGACTGCTCCGTGGCCATTTGCAATGTGGGGAATTGACATGATTGGAGAGATCAAACCTACTGCTTCAAATGGACATCTCTTCATTCTGGTCGCTATCAATTATTTCACCAAATGGGTCGAAGCCGCCTCATTTTCCTCAGTCACAAAGAACGTTGTATCCAGATTCATCAAACATAACTTCATCTACCACTATGGTATCCCCGAAAGGATTATCATCGACAATGGGACTAACCTCAACAATGCTATGATTACAGAACTTTGCACTCAGTTCAAAATCAAGCATCATAATTCTTCTCCTTATAGACCTAAAATGAATGGCGCAGTGGAAGCAGCCAACAAAAACATTAAGAAGATTGTGCAGAAGATGGTAGTGACCTATAAAGACTGGCATGAGATGTTACCGTTTGCTCTTCATGGATACTGTACGTCAACTCGGACATCAACTGTGACAACTCCCTTTTATTTGGTCTATGGAATGGAAGTTGTTCTGCCAGTAGAAGTTCAGATTCCCTCACCAAGGATTATAAATGAAGTAGGCTTAAGCGAAGATGAATAGATTCAGACAAGATTGGATTAATTGAACTTGATCAATGAAAAGAGACTGGATGCGGTATGTCATGGTCAGACATACTAAAAACGTATGATCAAGGCTTTCAACAAAAAGACCAGGCCTCGAGTATATCAAGTTGGTGACTTGGTGATAAAGCGCATCATTCTTCCACAAGGCTACCCCAGGGGAAAATGGACTCCCACTTACGAAGGGCCATTTGTTGTTAAGAAAGTTTTCTTTGGTGGTGCCATGATGCTGACTACTATGGATGGTGAATACTTCCCACATCCTTTGAAAGTGGACATAGTTAAAAAATACTACGCGTAAAAGACCCGCTTGGTTGACACACCTAGACAAGATATGGGAATCCCGACAAACCAAAAGGTTTGGGCAAAACATATGGATATATTCAAAAGATTGTACACCCGACAAGTTAAAAACCTGAAAGGGCAACTTGGGAAAAATGGTTATCCTGGTGGGCTGAAAACCCAAAAGGGCGGTCCAGGAAAAAGTTATGGATTGAAAGCGTATGAATATGTCCCACGGAATCACCACAATCGACTTTTATTACCAAGGTCCGAGTTTAAACGGTCCAAGATCAGTCCAATCAACTTCTGTCAACGGCAAGGGACATTTGAAGACATTGGGGCAATAATAGAGTTAGAACACAATGAGATCACTTCCACATGGATATTATTTTTGTTTTCAATTTTGTTTTCCTTTAGACGATTTACTCTTACTGGGATATCCATCTCTTTGTACAAAAATGGCTATTCATGGGAAAAATATCAATACAAATATACTTTAAAGTGCAAACTTTCTGTTTTTTGTTTTGAGTGCAAAGATGTCTAATGACTAAAATTGAATGAACATATGCATGTGAACATAATTAAAACTGTTTAGCACATGTTTCCTGCCAAGCAAAAAGAATTATCTCTTTAATGCATTTGGGATATCCCCATAGAGTTATCTCATTATCATTATCACCACAAAGTCCTTTTTATAGGGTAGTCCCCAGCCAGAGTCTCAATCTCTTGACAGCCCTCTCCCAGCTGAGTTGGTCCTAAAAGAAGAAGTCTTGTGGATATCTACCTAAAAGAACTCAATTTGTTAACATTTCTTCAAATATTCCTCAATAGGGTTTATTTCCCCAACAAACAACAAGATTCCCCAGCTGAGTCTGTCTTCCCCGGCTAAGTCTATCCTCTCCAGTTTGAGTTTTCCTCTCAGACTTTTACAAATCAAAGGACTGCAACTCCTCATTCCTAGTGAAGTCACCAACAAAGTCAATGCTATCTCTGAAATACTATGAAGCCTGGACCTTACCAGATAATCGTGTAACTTCTCAAAATACCTTAAAGCCTGGACCCGACCAGATAATAGTAAAACTTTCAGTCACTATGAAGCCTGGACCAGACCAGATAATAGTGTAACTTCTAAAAATACTATGAGGCCTGAACCCGGCCAGATAATAGTTTTAACTCCTCGAGATATTGAAAAACCTGGACTCAACAAGACAAGGGTTTAAATTCTTTTCCCTGGTAGAGTTTGCCTTTACCCCAACAAGTTACTGTGAAGCCTGGACCCGACCAGATATCAGTTCAACTTTTTATTTTCAAGCAAGTTATTGTGAAGCCTGGAACCCAACCAGATAACAATTAACTTTATTCCCTCAGAAATTTGTTGTGAAGCCTGGAATCCGTCTAGATAACAACTAGTTTCATACAAGTTATTGTGAAGCCTGGACCCTACCAGATATCAGTTCAACTTTATCTTTTCAAGCAAGTTAGTGTGAAGCCTGGAATCTGACCAGATAGAAATTAACTGTATTCCCTCATAAATTTATTGTGAAGCCTGGAATCCGAAAAGATAACAACTAATTTCAAGCAAGTTACTATGAAGCTTGGATCTGACCAGATATCAGTTCAACTTCTTCTATTCAAGCAAGTTATTATGAAGCCTGGAGTCCGAACAGATAACAATTAACTTCATCCACCTCAAAAATATGCAAATCCTAGAATTCGACCAGATAACATTTTAATGTTAGTAAATCACTGTGAAGACTGGAACCCAACCAAGTAACAGTTCAACTTCAAGAAATTTTCTGTGAAGCCTGGATTCCAACTAGATAACAGTTAATTCAGATCTTCCCCTGCAAGTCACTGCAAGGCCTGGAATACAACCAGATAGCAGTCAACTTCATTATCCCAATAAAATTGCTGCCAAGCTTGGATTTCAACCAGATAACAGCCAACTTTCGATGCTCTCCAGTCAAGAATAATTCCCTAGTAAGAGCATTGAACAATCAAAACTCCTAAACTCTTTTCCCCAAGAAGAGATCAACACTCTCCATAAAGTCTTTTCAAACAATCCAGTATTCCCCAGCAGAGTTTCTCCTCAAACAACAGAACAAGAATTCTCAGCTGAAACAGTCTAAAAAAGTTGAAGATACCCCTAGTCTCCAACAACAGTTCAAGTCTCAGCCTCCCAAGGCTCCCCAGCATGTTGTCAAGGATTTATTTTCCTAGACAAAGAGACGCTGCAAGGAACACATCACATTCATAAACCATAACGCATACACGACAAATGCATATAGCATAATCTCATTTATTTTAAGAACAACATTACACCATGCGTACATCAGCATACAACTAATCTTTTTCCTTGCATAAAAATCTACAGACAAAGACATCTACCACTCCAGTTTAAATCAACCAAAAGATTTATCCTGATACTTTTCCCAGTCACTCTGAAGGGCATCTCTAAGCCCATTCCTTACACAGTCAACTAACACATCATCGAGTGCAATTTTCTGGGCACTTTAGTGTTCAATCATCTTCCACCTTCAAGTCACGAATGGCAGGCGTGCCAATCTAACTCTTAAGGTTTAAGAAGATTGAACAGGGGAAGTTGTTGTACCCCAAAAGTTTACCTCTAATTTCTCAAGGATTTTCTCATAAGATCTTCCATGACATCAAGTTTGCAGCATTGATACATCAATTTAGGTTTGGAATTGGCACAAGGGCAAAATGGTCAATTGCATACAAAGTCAAACTTTGACTTTTTGATCAAAATCATGTTTCAAGAATCATATTTCATCAAGGCATGTTAGAATATGAAGTTTGTTTCATTAAGAAATATGACACGTTCAGAACTTCTGGCCAGATTTTCACCATGATACAAGTTGATTCTGGAAGAACTTCTGACATAAGAGTTGTAGATCTCAATGAGATCTAAAACATTACAGAATAGAACTTCTCCTAGAAATGTTGGGATTTCAAGTTATAAACCCTTGAAGACACGTCCATGAAACTGAAGCACTCAGTAAATTCTGGGCCTTTCCAAGGCAGAATTTGGTTAGAACTTCTGGGCCAGTTTTCACGAAGGTTAAATCAGAGTCTGCAAGAGTAATTAAAAGAAGGTCTACAAAGCATATTACAGGCTTTCTGAAAAGTCTGAGAGCTCATTCAGAACATGCTGGAGCAGGGAGATTTAAAGATCAAAAGTTGGATATTTGTTCTAAGTTACGCTGATGCTGAACTTCTGATCCAGATTTAAGCTATGATGCATAATCTCATATTGCAGGTTTTCTGTTTTGATAAATCTCATCATCATTTAATGCTCACACCCACTTTTGAGTCTTTATCCAAAGGGTTTCCCCATGTGTGGCATAGAAGTACCATTTTTTCCTTGAAAAGAAAACTTTTGTACAAAGTTTATGCTGGGCCCATGCTTTACTTTTGCTTCTGAGGGTACTTTTCCATAAATCATGCTTACAAATCCAGCTTAGGCATGGCTAAAAGTTGCTAACCATCCTACTTTGTGCTTTGAACCATACTTGTTTAAACTTGCTTCAAGAACAAGTCAGTGCCCTAGCATATGATGGTTGTACTCTTGACTTCTCCAAGCTCCTAAATCCTTGCCTATAAATTGAAGTTCATTTGCAACTGTTAAAGAGGTAGAAAACTTGAGAAAAATCCTTGAAACTTTGCTGAAATTTCCAAGAACTTGAAACTGCAAACATAAACACAAAACCTGCCAGTTTCTGTTTTTTGCATCCAAACTCTAATTTTTCTCGTGTGTTTCTTGATCAAATCATCCATACAGTTTCCAGAATACACATAGAAGCTTTCCCAAATTTTGTTTCTAAACTGTAAAACAGCCTTAACCACCCTCTGTTTAAAAAAAACAGAACTTTGTGCTTGGACTACTCGAGAATTTTTTCACCATTCACAGCTCAAGTTATGAGTTGTCTTAGTTTTCTAAGAACTTGAGGAAGTTGATCAGAGCATCACAAAAGTCAGAACCAGACTCTAGTTCACAGAACAATCTCCAAAAGCAAGGTAATTTTCTTTTGACTTTTACCTCATTACTTAGGAATTGCTAGGCTTGCATTTTCCAAGGTACAATGTAGATATCATGGCTCTGATTCTGTATATACTTATAGATTTCATGTATTTTTGCTTAAGTAGAGAGAATTTCAGTTCAGAACTTCTTGAGGAAATTAGGATTTAGAATTAGCATTAGCAAAATTCATGTTTGCCTCTGATTTATAATTCTGATATTTTATATTTTTGAAACCATGAAGAAAACTGCCACAACTGCTATGTTTGCATTTTCTGTTTTTGTTGAGAAATGGATAAGTTGTAGATACTCTGACTGGCATGAAGAAGGAGATAAAGTTCATCATCAAAACTTACTTTTTGATATATGTTTATGTTTTTTCTTCTAATACCGGATGTATAGCCACCCTAGTGGTAGAGAACACGCGCATATGACATAATTGTTAAGGGTCCTGAGTTCTAGCCCCAGAAACCCCTTTTTATGTTTATTTCCTGACATTTTTACCCTATTATTTGTCAAACAATAACCCTGGACCAGAACTTCTAGATAAAACCCCTCCCATTTGTTTGTCAAAATAGTCACCCTGGACCAGAACTTCTAGATATTCTCACCCAACAGCATTAACACTTCACTTGCCCATTACCAGAACTTCTAGGTTTCTAGCTACATCAGAATTTCCAAACTCTCTTGAACAACCTGAACTTCTGGCCTGCCAGTGACATTAGAACTTTAGTTCCCTCGGACCCAGAACCTCTGACCTTCCCCAGTTCTGCTAACATTTTCTTTCTGATTTGTAGCGCATCTGAGTCAGAGTTTCTGCCCCTTACTTCTGTCCTTCCAGCAATGCACTGATTCTGATTCTTTTCCCTTTTATTATTTTTATCATCACTTTTACTTTCATTAATCGAAAACACCAAAAATACCTTATATTCATGCACTTGGCTTTATTTCTTTTAAAACAAAAAGATTAAAATATTTTCTTAAGCAAATTTATTTCTTCTCTTAACAAAAACAAAACAAGCCTAGTTTATATTTCTTGTACATTATTTCAATATGGTTGTAATAGATAATTAGGACTTTAATTTCTTGCCATCCCCATTTGTAAATTTGTACACCCCGCCCCCCTAATTATTGTAATAGCGTAGAATATCAACTTTCCGCAATTTATCGCTTTCATATAAATGCTAGTAAAGTAGGATTTGTATGGGAAGATAAAATCAACAAGTAGACAACCCCTAATCAAAGACTAAATTCATGCAAATCAAACACACTATTCACATATGCACCACTAGGGTTAACTCCACTTGTTGCCTAAAAATGGCCATGTTATGCATGTGAGACGTCTTAGAAAAATAATCAAAATACAAGATCATAGTCCCCCGATAACGCTTCAAATATTTCCTTTCAAATGATCTTAGTCCCTCAAAGGGAAATTCTAAGATATCTCACAATATTGCTATCATGACTATACAATGACCCACGCTCGTCCCTTACATCCAAAGATAAAGCTTCTTACCAAATCAATGGTAAGATAGCAACATATAAAGGATGAGGAAAAGAACAAAGACTTTTGAGTAGGTAGAAACGTTCTTAGTTGCTTGCTCATTTTCAAAACAAACATCTTTCCAAACACCCACTAAACACTTTTAAAACATGAAATATTTTAAAAAGTCTAACACTTTGTATACATTCTTGTAAAGACAAGAATCATTACAAAGTTTGCTTAAACAAAGGCGCTTTTCAAAAATACTTTCAAAAACCACCACAAAGCACACTTTCAAACAAAGAAAGTGATCTAGCAAGAAACTAAGAGCCCATAGATAACTACGGATGGAAAGGGTGCTAACACCTTCATTTTTCATAATCTACCCCCCGAACTCAAGATAATAATCTCAAAGGTCTTTCCTGTTCTTTTCACCCTTTCCTTTATTGGATAAAAGAAAAGTCGGTGGAGACTCTTGCTAACTACAACAATTGCGATCAAATGCAAAACATCCCAAGTCAGTTCTCCCATCGCGTTACACTTATCCCGTAGAAGCCTTACCTAGGCTCCTTATCATATATTTCTAGATGAAGTTTCAAACGGACTCATCCTGAAGCATCCCTACCCAGGCTCCTTCCTATATATTTCTAGATGAAGTTTCACATGGACTCATCCCGAAGCAGCCCTACCCAGACTTCTTCTCATATATTTTTAGATGAAGTCTCATACAGACTCATCCCGAAGTAGCCCTACCCAGGCTCCTTCTGATATATTTCCAGATGAAGTTTCACATGGACTCATCCCGAAGCAGCCCTACCCAGGCCCCTTCTCATATATTTCCAGATGAAGTTTCACACAAACTCGTCCTGAAGAAGCCCTACCCAGGCTCCTTCTCATATATTTCCAGATGAAGTTTCACACAGACTCATCCCGAAGCAGCCCTACCCAGGCTCCTTCTCATATATTTCCAAATGAAGTTTCACACGGACTCATCCCGAAGCAGCCCTGTCTGGGCTCCTTCTCATACATTTCCATATGCGGTTTCACACGGACTCATCCCGAAGCAGCCCTACCCAGGCTCCTTCTCACACATTTCCAAATGTGATTTCACACGGACTCATCCCAAAGAAGCCCTACCTAGACTCCTTCTAATTTATTTCCAAATACGGCTTCACACAGGCTCATCCTGGAGCAGCTCTACCCAGGCTCCTTCTAATTTATTTCCAAATGCAGCTTCACACAGGCTCATCACGAGTTCCTTCTAATACATTTCCAGACACGACTTAACACGAGTCTATTCGAGCTTATCATTCAGATAAAATCGACCAAAGATTTTTTCGGATGCTTCTTCCAATCTCTATCAACAGTTATCTCGGATGGCATCTATAAGCCCATATCCAACAAATTCTTCACCATTTCCTCAAATGGCTTCTTTAAACTCATTCCTAACACAATCAACTAACACATAGTCGAGTGTAAGTTTCTGGGCACTCTAGTGTTCAATCATCTTCCACCTTCAAGTCACGAATGACGGACTCGCCAATCTAACTCTTCAGGTTTAAGAAGATTGAAGAGGGGAAATTGTTGTACCCCAAAATTTGCCTTCTCTTTTCTCAAGACATTTCTCACATAGATCTGCAAAAGCTCAAGCTTGCACAAGTATTGACTAGGTCAAGCCATCTCCTTAACACTGATACCTCAACATTAGAGTTTGAGTTTGCACAAGGACAATTGGACTTCCAATGTTTCAAATGACTTTCATGGATCATTGTGGACCTTCAAGAATGCACATGTCAAGTTTCAAATCTTGTATCACAAATTCTGCTCAGTCAATTGACCAAATGACCAAAAATCAACTGTACTGATGAAAATTCAACTGATACACCAAAAGTCAAACTTTGACTTTTTGGTCAACATTAAGTCTCAAAGATCAAAGTTAATCAAGACATTCAATAATATCAAGTTTGATCATCAAAAAGTCAATATAGTCAAAAGTCAATGTAAAAAGTCAAGATTTCCAAGACTTCGAAATTTTCTAAGTGTTTTATACATGATAACTTCATTACTTCATGCCAATCTTTCACCAAGATGCAAGGTGATTCAAAGAAAACTTTCAACATGAAAGTTGTAGATCTTGATGAGATCTATAACTTTGCTTTGCTGATCAAATCCTAGAAGTGCTTGGATTTTGAGTTATAAATTCATGAAGTCATGACATTTTCATCTAACACTTAGAGAAATTTTCAACAGATTTCGGTCAGGATTTTATCCAACCTCTTGGCATTTTTTCACATAGTTCCAAGATGATTTTGTCAAAATGGCCAACATGAAAGTTATAGAGGATGTTTCAAGCTTTCCAAAACATCCAAGATCATGAATTTATCACACTTGAGCTAGGAGATTCAAGGGCATGAAGTTGGGCATCCATCTTTGAATTGTAAGTCCTTTTGTTGAAGAACACATAACAAAACACTTATGCTATGCTGCATAACCTTGTGTTATAGGCCTTCTAACTTGCCAATATCACCATAATTTAATGCTTACACCTAATTTTGAGCTATTACCCAAGTGTTTTATCCATTGTCCAAAAGATCATTCCATTTATGGCATAAAGGCACCATTGCTATTCTTGAAAAACAAGCTTTTTGTACAAAACTTGTCTTGAACCCATACCTTGTTTGTTTCTGATTTTACTCCACCATAAATCATGGAAATCAGCCCCTCTAAACCAACAACTTTGGTACTTGATCTTAGGACCATGACATAACTTGATATTTGCAATCCAACCTAGCCATAATTGCATAGTTTGTAAACCAAATCAGTTTGTTCACAAACCTCTTGCCTATAAATAGAAGAAGCATTTGCAAGAGAAAGAGGTCATAGAAAAATTGAGAGAAAAACCAGAATTTTTGTTGATAAACCCTAAAAATACCATGTTTAAAAAAGCCATAACAGTCCACAAACTTCGACTCTTGAGTTTTAAAGTCCAAACCTTTGAACTTCTTATACTTTTCAATATTTGTCCAAACATCTAAGCACCTCACATACATTCCTTAGAAGTTATTCACTCAAGAACAAGCATCTGTAACATCTCTGTTTTCCAAGCTCAAGAACACTCAAGGCATCAACTCAAGCTAAAGCCACAAATTCCAGTTTCAAGGTAAGTCTCCTTGACTCTAAACCCTTCATTTCAAGCATCAATAGTTGATTCATCTTCGAAGATAAAAATGTAATAACCATTCCCCTTGAAGCTAACCTCTGTTTATCTTCCATTCTTTTCATTTATGTGTTGATAACTAACCCATGTATGCAGCAAAACAAAGATAGAGTGAAACAATAACAGTATGAGTCAACACATAGCCTTATGAGTCGACACATCTTAGTGGAAAAATAGGTTATGAGTCGACACATAGCCTTATGAGTCGACACATGCTGCTATACAGGCCCAAAACAGAAGGAAAAAAAGGAATATGAGTCGACACAAAGCATGTATGAGTCGACACATACAAGGTATAAGTCGACACATACCATTATGAATCGACTCATACTGAGTTGATTTAGAAATACAGGGGTAAGGAAAAGTTATGTGTCGATGCAAAAGAGCATGTGTCGACACATAATGTTCAAAAATGAATTTTTCTTTCATTTTCCTTTATTTTTACATGTTTCAGACATTTTCTTCATGGCTATTCAATATGGCTGTAATATTTAAGCTCTTATCCATCCCCATTTTTAAATTGTACCCCATCTCCCTAAACGATGTAATAGCGTAGGACTTTATTTTCCACAATTTACCGCTTTCAAATATAAATGATAGTAACTAGGGTGTGTATGGCAAGATAAAAATCAATCTTAGACAATCCTAACCAAGACAAAATAATGCATGAAAAATAAAAACTTTGCACACTTGCACCTCTAGGGTTAACTCCACTTGTTGCCTTGAGAAAATGGTCTTGTTATGCATGTGAGATACCTTAGCAAAAACAATCAAAAAATACAAGATCATAGTCCCTCGACGATGCTATGAATGTTGTCTTACAAATGATCTTAGTCCCTTAAGAAAAATGTTAAGATATCCCACAACATTGCATCTTATGACTATACGATGACCCGTACCCGTACCTTTACATACAAAGATAGGGCTTCTTACTAATCAATGCTAAGATAGCAATATCAAAAGAAGAGATAAAGGAACAAAAGACTTTTGAGTAGGTAGAACGTTCTTAGTTGCTTGCTCACAATCCATCTTCAAAAACAAACATATTTTTAAACGCACCAAATACTTTCAAAACATGAAATATTTTCAAAAAGTCCAACACTTTGTATGCATTCTTATAGAGACGAGAATCATTACAAAGTTCTCCTAAACGAAGGCGCTTTTCCAAAATACTTTCAAAGCCCACCACAAACACATTTCAAACAAAACAAATTTCTAGTGATCTAGAAAGCAACTAAGAGCCCATAGATATCTATGGATGAAAAGGGTGCTAACACCTCCCCTTTTCATAACCTACCCCCCAAACTCAAGAAAATATCTCAAAGGTCTTTCTTGTTCTGTTCACCCTTTCCTTATTTGATAAAAGAAAATTCGGCGGTGACTCTTGCTATCCGCAATAATTGCGATAAAATGCAAAACAACCAAGTCAGTTCTCCCACCGTATTACAGGATGTGTATTAGGACAACATGATGAAACATGTAGAAAAAAGCATGCAATTTACTTTCTCAGTAAGAAATTTACTGACTGCAAAACCAGGTACTCACTTCCCAAGAAAACTTGTTGTGCATTGGTTTGGGCTGCTAAAAGATTGAGGTAATACATGTTAACTTACACCACATGGTTAATAGCAAGGATGGATCATTTAAAGTATTTGTTCAAAAAACCAGCTCTCACAAGGAGGATTTCCCGATGTCAGATGCTACTATTAGAGTACGACATCTATTACATTACACAAAAGGCCATCTTGGGTTGTGTACTAGCTGACCATCTTGATCATCAGCCATTACCATAATATTAACCAATGAAGTTCTCCTTTCCGGACAAAGATGTCATGGTTATAGGTGACTATCAAATACCAGGGCGTGACGAAGAACCTGAACTAGAGGCACGTTGGACACTTATGTTCAACGGGGCTTCAAATGTGCTAGGGTACGGTATTGGGATAGTTTTAACTTCTCCAAAAATTTATTACAAGCCTTATACTGCGAGGTTATATTTTGATTACACCAATAATATCATTGAATAAGAAGCTTGTATCCTGGGTCTAGAACCTGCCATTGATCTAAGTATCATACATCTCGAAGTATTTGGAGACTCCGCTCTAGTCATATACCAAGTCAACGGTGAATGGGACACTAAGCATCCCAAGTTGATTCCATATCGGGATCATATTTTAAATATAGCTACGAAATTCACTAAGATCACCTCCAGTCATATACCACAAGAAGAAAATCAGATGGCGGGCGCCTTGGCAACTCTATCATCTATGTTCAAAGTAACTTGTCCAAACCATAACCTTTGCATCACAATTAGACATTTTGAAGAGCTCACACACTGCCTTGCTGTTGAAGAGGGACTAGATAACAAGCCTTGGTTCTATGACATCAAGAGGTACCTTGAGAAACAAGAATATCTAGAAAATGCATCTATCATTGACAAACAGACTCTGCAGAAGCTAGCCTCAATTTTTTTTCTGAATGGTGATGTGTTATATAAAAGAAATTACGATATGGTGCTACTCATGTGTGTGGAGAAGCAGGAAGCAAATACGCTTATGAGAGAAATCCATGAAGGTACTTTTGGGACTCATACAAATGGGCATGCCTTGGCTAGAAATATTCTGCGAGCGGGTTATTATTAGTTAACGATGGAAGCCGATTGCTACCATTATACAAAAACATGTCACAAGTGCCAAATCTACGCCGAAAAAATAAACATGCCACCTACTCCTATGATTGTCATGAGCTCCCTTTGGCCATTTTCGATGTGAGGAATTGATATGATAGGCATGATTGAACTGAAAGTATCTAATGGACACTAGTTCATACTAGTTTCCATTGATTACTTCACCAAATGGATATAAGTGGCATCCTACGTGAATGTGACAAGTCAAGTGGTTACTCGATTCATCAAACAAAATCTCATATGCAGATATGGGGTTCCAAGCAGAATCATTACGGACAACAGTTCCAATCTAAACAACAAAATGATGAAGGAGTTATGCGATAATTTCAAGATCGAGCATCATAATTCCTCACCCTATCGACCCAAAATGAACAGGGCTGTTGAACTTGCCAACAAAAATATCAATAAAATCATTCAGAAAATGGAGAAGACATACAAAGATTGGCATGAAATGTTTCCCTTTGCTCTACATGACTATCGTACTTCCGTACGCACATCAACATGTGCAACTCCTTTCTCTCTAGTATATGGAATGGATGCAGTACTCCCAGTTGAAGTAGAGATTCCATCACTTTGAGTTCTAATGGAAACAAATTTTGAAGAAGCATAGTGGGTTAAGATGCGACTTGATCAACTCAACCTCATTGAAGAGAAACGCTTGATAGCTTTGTGCCACTGTCAATTATATCAGAAGTGGGTGAAGAAAGCATTTGACAGGAAAGTCCGCCCTCGAGTGTTTAAAGAAGGGGATTTGGTACTCAAAAGTATTTTGCTACCTCGACTAAAATCAAGCGGTAAATGGACATCCAACTACAAAGGTCCATATGTGGTAAAAACAGCATTCTCCGGTGGTGGTCTCATCCTCACAACAACGGATGGGGAAGAACTGCCACATCTGGAAAATTCAGACGCAATCTACTATGTATAAAAAGCTTGCTAAACTCGAACCTAAACATGCGACTTAGGAAAAAAGGTGCGTCCCTGTGGGTTGAAAACCCTAAAGGGAGATCCAGGAAAAAATTAAGGACATACGCAAAAAAATTATCCTGGTGGATTGAAAACCCGAAAGGGCAGTCCAGGAAAAAGTTAGGGATCTTATTCAAAAATAAAGAACAAAAATATTGCGATCTACAAACCACGACCATCAAGGAAAGAGATGGGTCCAAATCATTTTACTCGAAATTAAAGGAGATTGGAGCTATCAAAAGGACATTGGGAAACAACAATAGCAATTATCATTTTCATTGTCATTTTATAGTTTTTATTAAAACTTTCTGTACCTCTTTCAAGGAATTACATCTTATATGCTTGCCCATTCAGAGGCATAGTCATCAATAAAACATTGAATTTTTCAAATCTTTTAATTGTGATTTTCTTTTCAAACTTGTTTGCAAAGTGCTACAATTATTTTTTATGAATATTGTGTTGAAGTCATCTTTATGGAATTTACATACAATTAAAAGCATTTGATAAGAGCATCAAAAAACATTTTCGTTAGAAAAACGTCGAAATAAAATTCACGTCTATGTCCATGCCTACGCATGCAATACAAATATCTATGACATGTTGACACTGTTCACCATGCTTTATCAAATTTAAATCGACTTGGGGATACAACAATTAGCAAGAAAAACATTGGAAATTTGGTGACTACGAGAACCCGATGGTTTAAAAAAGGAGAATTATCAAAAACATTTGCAAAATACTTGGGGCATACACATACGGAACATTTGGAGCATATACACACATTTGGTAAATATGTAAATACTTGGGGCATACACATACATTTGGGGCATATACACACATAAGAGTTTTTGTACATGCACATTTAAAACATTTGGGGCATATATCACACTTGGGTAGCACATCAATTTAGAGCATTATGCATATACGTGATGCATGGCATCTTGCAAAAACTATTTTGGTTAAAATTGCGAATTTTCTTGGGGTCCATCATTAGCATGCTTATCTGTGCGAAATGAATAGTTCAAACTTTAAGTGAATTTGGGGTTTATTTCTTCATGTTGATAGTCTTGGTAAGGACTGACACAACCGACATCATCGATGAATTTGGGGTTTATTTCTTCATGTTGATAGTCTGGGTTGAGGGCTGACATAACCGATATCATCGATGAATTTGGGGTTTATTTCTTCATATTGATAGTCTTGGTTGAGAGCTGACACAACTGACATCATCAATGAATTTTGGGTTTATTTCTTCATGTTAACACAACCGACATAATCAGTGAATTTGGGGTTTATTTCTTCATGTTGATAGTCTTGGTTGAGGGCTGACACAATTGACATCATCGATTAATTTGGGGTTTATTTCTTAATGTTGATAGTCTTGGTTGAGGGCTGACACAACCGACATCATCGATGAATTTGGGGTTTATTTCTTCATGTTGATAGTCTTGGTTGAGGGCTTACACAATCGAAATCATCGATGAATTTAGGGTTTATTTCTTCATGATTGATAGTCTTGGTTGAGAGCTGACACAACCGACATCGTCGATGAATTTGGGATTTATTTCTTCATGATTGATAGTCTTGGTTGAGAGCTAACACAATTGACGTCATCGATGAATTTGGGGTTTATTTCTTCATGTTGATAGTCTTGGTTGATGGATGACACAACCGACATCATCGGTGAATTTGGGGTTCATCACTTTAAACCTAGCATATTTGATTTGGTTATCAAGTCATAGTCGAGGGCCGACACAAGCGACGTCTTTCCAAGTTCCAAAATATCTGGTTTTAAGCTCGTATATCTATCATCTAGGTTGTGGTAGGTATACTAAAATATTTGGCTCATTGTGTGAGTCTCTAAGTATAAATAAGTTATATTTCTCGGCGACATGATTCATTGTATTAGTCTTCATGCGATAATGTACTATCAAGCTCTATGTTATTCATCCCCTGGGATTCGATGAATATACAAAATCTGCATCATAAACTTACTATATTAGTCTTCAAGCATTAGTAAGTTAGCTTTTCCAAACTTGTATTATTTCGCCTCCTAGGTTATGGTAAACATACAATAGACTCTATAATCTCTCTTAGATATTAACGAGTTATTCGCGTCATCATATCTAAGTCCGGAAAAACTGAGGTTAAAACACTGGTAAGATGACACATCATCATCTATGCCGACTCTTCATACCCATGGGAACATTGTACAGCGTATCCTTAAAATCTTTCGGACAAATTTTGGGGTCTTCCAATATATAATAAACTTCTGATCAGAACGTACGAGACCTGCGTATTCTCGCACTATTCAATCGAAAAGTAATTAAATAGGGGCATCTGTCATACCCCAAATTTTTCCCTACTAGTTCCTAATCTTTTATTCCTAAAAGGTATCATTTTTGCTTTATTTGTTCATGGGGGTTTAGTTTTTGAAAGGGGGTTTTAATGGGCTTTTCTAAATCAGAAAATGCCCATGGAAAATTTTAAGGCCCATTGTATTTTGAGTGAGATTTTTGTTTTTGTTTCACACTATTTACAAACTTTGACGGATGTTTAAACTATTTGAGAACTCTTGGGGTTTCTAAATCAGAAAGGCCCATGTAGAATTATTCGCCCATTTAAAATTCAATAGAAGAAGGGGGTACGCTGATTGCATAAGGGGTTTGTTGGTTAAATTGGACCGGCCCACTATGGTGTTAAGGCCCATTTTAAAAGAATAGGGTATGTTTTATTTTAAACAAAGAAGCCCAATATTTAAAATAATGTGGCCTGTTCAGTTTTTTTGGTTTGTTTTGAAAAATTGTTTTATTTTTTTAATTATAACATTATTATTGTTATTATAGTTAAGCGTTACTATTAGAAACTTAATTAAAATTGTGTTTGTTTATTAAATTGAAAAAACAACAATTGATAAAAAGTGGCCTGAGCCCAAGATCCAAATGCTTTGTGTCCAAGATCTAGAACAACTATTGTACTTATCAGTGAAGAAAAAATACTTATTTTATTACCAAAAACTGTTATTGTTCAAACCAAACAAAACATAATCAAATCTTGAATTGATTATCCAGAACAAAACTAATCAAATCAATACAAAACTTATCAAAACAATTACAAATCGAATCAAGACTAAATCAATTATAATAAAAAAACTCCTCGTAACAGAATCAACTTTGTACAGAATCACATCAAATTACAAACAGAATCAGGAACAAATCTGTAAATTCCTAACTATATAAAAAGTAATGATAAACATTAAAAAACTTCCTAAATCATTTGTACATAAAATGCTTTAAGAAGAACTAGGGTTCTAAGTCAGAAGGGAGAGAAAATTTTTACCAAAAAGAAAATTTTTGGGGACAAAGGGAAGAATAGAGAAGGCCAGAGATCCTTGAATCACCATCGTAAGCTTCTTTCTGTTTCATCCTAGATCTAGGGTTTCAACATCTGAAACCCTAAGACCCTTTTAATCGCCGCAACTACATTATCTCTGCTTCCGCGTTGCCGGCAAAATAAGGAGAAAGAGGGTGAGGATCGAGAATCAGAAACGAACTCGAAGAATGATAGGAGGTATCAAAAACTTAGCTTTTTCTTGCATTTTTATGTTGATAACTGTTCTGATTGGGGTTTTATTTGGGTCAATTAAGGAAGATTAGGGTTTAATTTATGGAGAAGGAGACGATCGTTGCCATTTAGGGTTGTGGGAGCAGCGGCAATTTGGGGGTATTTTTCTGTGTTAGGGTTTGGTACTATTTGGGTGGATTAAGAGATGCAGCAGTTGAGAGAGACAAAAAAAATAATGAAGTGTTTTGTAAAAAAAATATATATTATGTTCAGCAATCCCATACGCACAATACCATGATCATTACACTGCACACTCAGCCATACCCACATGATCTCAATCCAGCGTCCCAAGAACATGCACCCATAGTATTACTGTACACCGTCTGTATGATGTCCAAACAGACTCCCAGCTCTCCCTTGGGCCAAGCCCATTGCTAAAGCCACCCTCCTCTGTTTTCATTTTGCTAGCGCTCTCAAAATTACACCCCTATCCTTATGGGCCAAGTCCAATATCTGGACTTAGACCCTTACTCTTAGATACCCCTTGTTTTTGCAAACATATTCAAATCTACACCCCCTGCACTAGGCCTGAATTCAATATCTGAATTCAGGGCCCTGCTACATGCACCCTCTTATTTTACTAGCCTAACTTAATTCACACCCCCATGCGTTTTCTAATTTATTTATTTATTATTTATAATTTTTATATTTTATAATTTTTAATATATTTATAATATTATTATTATTATAAAATCAAGTATTATTTTCTAAACTCATTCAAATATTTATTTACTTTATGGCATTAAAATATTTTTTATCATGCATTAATAAAAAACTTTTACAATTAACACATTAAAAAAATATTTAACCAACACCAAAACTTTTTTCATAATCAAATTAAATTTAACAATTAATTTTCAAAAAGGATTACGAATATATTATAATTGACTGTGCACTTTTTCCATAAAACTCCTCTATTCACACACCCGGATTAAGTACAAGGAGAATTCAAATATCTTCGTAATCTATAAAAAACACCAATCCATGCGAACTATGAATTGGGACTCTAATTCCTCATAAGAGGATACATAGGCATACAACTAATTTCGTGGCGAGTTCTCCTAATAAAATATTAAAACACTATTTCTTAAAGATTGCGCTACAAAACCCTAATATCCTTGTGAACAAGGTAGATGAGGGGTGCCTAACACCTCCCCTTAGGATAAAAATTAAGGGTGGCGACTCTATATTTTAAACTGGTTACAACAGATTATGTTATGCCTAATACATGATTTTATGAAGATTGATGGATTCATATTTATGTATGTATATTTTACATTGCTTATGATTATATATTTTCATAATGATATGAATTTTCACCCTTCTGTTGAAATGATGTTTTATACGACATCGCTTAGGTATCAGAGATAGTGATACTTCATGTCAGGATTATATGAGGAGGTAGATCCTTATTTATCTACTTATTCCTAATTAGTGAGTCATTGCTTTGGTCTATGTAACATGGGGATATTCGAACTCATGTTTGATTTGTTTTGAGAGATATTTGTTATTACTCTCTTTTATTTGGATATGTATGAGATTATTTGATGTTTGGCATTAGTGCCTAGAACTTATGATATGATTGTCAGTATGAGATTTCAGTCATTTATATCTTTATGTTGAGATAATTATTCTGCTGCGAGATACAGATTTTGTATTGGTGTATGAAACATGAATTTGAATATGTGTTATGATCATGACCAGTATGCATGTTTGAATTTTCTTTACCATTTTGTGAAGTCAATTGTGACTCCCTCTTTGAGATGTATGCTAATTAATTCTTATTGTGCTATTTATGTCTATGTGGGGTTAGAGGGTTTTACAGGCGCAATCATGTAACAATTAAAATATAAACCATCAGTTACTTTCAATTAATTAGTAACACATAAAAACAACTTAAAATTAAATATTTCATCGTGGGAAGCAACATAGTACAATATGTAAGCAAGTAGTGGAATCTTTTAATCATATTGACCGTACTGTAAACTTCGTGGCTAAGTTTCTTAAGACTTTATATTCTGATGATTTACTTATGACTTGAAGAAGTAAGCTTGGAAGATGTCTCTTGATCTTTGTCTTTGTCTTCTCTTCTTGCTGGATTGTTTTTGTTATGAGGAGTGATATTGATCCAGAAGATACTTCTTTATTGTAGAGTCATAGTATTTTAGATATTTGAACATTGTCTTCATATATATAATCAATAACTTATCTGATGAATAATTTCTTCTTTTAGTGAAAGCTTCTTCTGATCTACTTCTTAACTTGATCCTTGATTCTTGATTATTAGCTTTTCTTAGCTGCATATTTGATGTCTGATTTCTGAAGTAACAACTTATATCAATACATATGATTTGACGTTGAATTCCTTCTTTCTGATCTCTTGAATTCTAATCTTTGGATTGAGATGAAAGCAATAGCTTATGTAAGCTACATATTTGTTTGATCATGAATTCATTTCTTGTTAATTGAAAGTGTATATGGTTTCTGATATGAGAATGACACTTTCCTTAGAACATACTTGATTCCTTTTCTGATGATCATTCTGCATTTCGTAGAACTGTTGATGTTTCTATAGAAATGGTTTCAATAGTTATTTTGTTGAGTGCAATGGTTCTTTTGATGATATTTGTCTTCTTGTGGATATTACTTCTGTTGAGTAGATTAGCTTGAGAAAATATCATCCTTTGATCTTGTCTTCCGATGGACTTTGAGATATTGATTAGAAGTGAGTCCAAAAGATCTTCTTTCTTTAATCCTTTCTTATGATGGAATACTTCTGATGTTGAATGAAGGTGTGTATTCCATGAACTTCTATGAGTCTTCAAAATCTTGACTTTGTCTTTAGATACTTAAACAACAACTCTTCTGATGAGAAAATCTTGAATTTTAATCTTGGAATAGAAGCTTTCTCTATATGTGTTCACAATCTTGACTTCCTCTTTAGAATCATAAGAAACAACTCTTCTAATGAACTATTCTTGACTTCTGATCTCCTGCGTTGGAAGCTTGTTTCTTGTCTCCTCTTGATTTCTGATCTTGAAGAAATAGCTTATCAGAAATGCTTTCTTCTTGGAAACTCATTGAGACTCTTTTCTTGTCGAACATTCAGCATTTCAATAGAACTACTGACGTTTCATTAGAAACAGAACTCAATGGTTCTTCTTCTGAGTGGTAATGTGATTCTGATGATATCTTGATTAAGATTATCCAGAATACTAACAATGTATATCTGCACACTCAATGAAACCATTAGAACTAAAATTGTTTTTCATAAAATATATGTTTATTATCATCAAAACTTAGAGATTAAACACATATCCAAATCTTTTTCTTACAATCTCCCCCTTTTTGATGATGACAAAACCATGAATTTTGATGGAACAATTTTACAGGGTTAAATCATAAACAAAGTAATTTAAGAGTTTAGAAAAATTCCCCTTGAGTTGGAAACTCCCCCTGAGATAAACAATCTCCTCCTAAATCATAAACTTATGATATTTCAGAGCCTAACAGCATTGTTATCCTTTCTTAGAATTACGAGTTAAAGCATATGGAAGCGATTTATCAGAGTTTGCTTTATCAGGCATTCTTGATTAGAACTCTCTAATCAACAGAAAAGTTCATCATCATAGCTTGATCTATTAGACCCTTCTATGTTTAAATTTTTTTATCAACACTCGATCTCTAAGAACATTCTATACCATAGAATTTCTTTTTATCAGAGTTTGATCAACCGACCCTTCCAAAACATTAGAAGTTCTGAATTCATTTACTTTGTACCTGAAATATATTTCTGAAAGCTTTTGCATATATATATATATATATATATATATATATATATATATATATATATATATATATATATATATATATATATATATATATATATATATATATATATATATATATATATATATATATATATATATATATATATATATATATATATATATATATATATATATATATATATATATATATATATATATATATATATATATATATATATATATATATATATATATATATATATATAGAGAGAGAGAGAGAGAGAGAGAGAGAAATGGAAGCAATTAGATTTAAAGAAATGTGTATTTATCAAAATCATCACGCTTTCTCCCCCCTTTTTGTCGTTATCAAAAATATTTGAAACATAGAGAAAATATGTACATATATTATAGTTACTTAAACACAAACTAATTCCTAGAGTGCCTAAGACGAGGAAGGGTTCTATTCTGGTGAAGAAGTTTGTGAAGAATCTCCTTGATAGTGTTATTTGTATCCTTCTGGTTTTACAGAGTTTCCTTGATCAATGATTGTTCCTTTTGTATTTCCTCAAGAGTTGTTAAGAAACGAGTGAACACACGATAATTTTTTTTGAAAAGTTCTTCTAACTCTTCTCGTTCCTTTCTAGCAGCTTCTCTAGCATCTTCTTCAACCTTCTTAGTAGATTCTACTATTGCAACTTTATGAGCTTTTGTAGCTAGAAATATTTCTTCAACTTCTTTGATATAGATTTCTTTAGTTTTAACTGAGAGATTTTTAATTTTGATGAATTCAACTGAGATCCATCTTTTAAACATATTCTAGGTTGCTGACAGATGAGAGGAATCAGTGTTGATGTTGGATACTTCATGAATCTTTTCTAATCTCCTAAGTGAATTCTCTTTGAGGTTTCTAATAACTTCCTCAATACCCATTGATGATCGATCAATTTTTTAATGGTCAAAAGTGATATCTTCCTCAGTGTTATCTTCTTCAGTATAAAGATGTTTAGAATCTAAGCTGATGTTTAGTGAGAACGAATCTGATGGTTTTGATGTAATTTTTTGAGGAGAGAGGTTGGTAAGGATGTTGATAGGTTCCGGAATGGAAACTTGAATGGAATAAAGGATTTCTGATAAAAGTGTTTCAAAATTGATTTGAGTGGGTAAAGAGATTGTAGGTGGGTTAGAAATGTTTTCAGTTTGATTGATTAAATTTGCTTCTGGGGAAAATGCAAATTCAAATAAGGACATGGTGGAAACAGTGGTAGTAAGGCTTTCAGATTGTGGGTTGGTGAGAGTTTGATGAGCTTCATATATGTTGTATTCTTTAGTGGGAATGAATGAATTGGATTTAAGGGTTGATGCAACTTCTTTTGAGGGTTTTATAACTACCATCAGAACTTTTAGCTTTATCTTTGAATCTTATTCCATCTTTTCAAGAGCTTGATTCTTCCTTTTACACAATGAGGGAGGTTTGGATGGAAGTGAATCATAGGAAATATCAGAAGTATCAAAACATTCTTCTTGAAGCTTTTTAACATAAATTGCAAGAATTTATGGTGAATCTTGCTTAGTGTAGTAAGGGTAATCATCAACTGGTGTTCTCTGAGACATTATTCCTTGTTGAACAATGATCACTTTTGGCTTGATAACATTCTCAATAATTTTCATATTCTTGAGATTGTTACCGTTGAATAGTTTTCCAGTTTCTGCATAAACAACATCCATCCTTTCTGTTTCAATAAAGTAATCTATAATACCATTTTCAGTTAGAACATCTGATATCAATTTCCCTAGTCGAATGTAACCCTTTTTAGGCTTTGTGGATCCATCATTCCTTGTCTCAATAAAAGTATCCCTTAAATGATTAAAGAGTAGATAAGGCATATGTATCTTTTATTTCTTCATTAGATAGTAAAGGATATACTTCTGATCAGCATTGATTGAGTCAGTAGAGCTTGTTGATGGTCTGTGATGTATACATCCCAAGATGATCTTGAACCATGCATTAATATTTTTGTTGAGTTCCATTGTCTTTGAGGATTTCTCTTTTGCAGTTCCTTGTCTTACTTAAACAAAAATAGTTGGTTGTATCACATTTTGTAAGAATTTTGATTTAGGTTTTACTCCATAGACAAATTTTCCTCTTGCTTTATCCATCCCTAGTGTAATATGGTGGGAGAAATGACTTTTGGTTTTGCCTTTTATCGCAAATGTTGCGGTAAGCAAGAGTCGCCACCGACTTTTCTTTTATCTAATAAAGGAAAGGGTGAAAAGAGCAGGAAAAACCTTTGAGAATTTTTCTGAGTAAGGGGGGTAGGTTATGAAAAGGGAAGGTGTTAACACCCTTTTCATCTATAGTTATTTGTGTGATCTTAATCGCTAGCTCACTTTTGAAAAGGCTTTGTGTTTGTGTGTTTTGAAAATATTTTGAAAAATTCCTAAGTGCGACAAACTTTATAATGATTCCTATATCGTTCTGTATCATTGAGAACACATATAAAGTGTTTGTTTTTTGAAAATATTTCAGAAGAGAAGTGTATTGTGTGAAAAATGTTTTGAAATGTTCGCGAGCAAGCGATTAAGAACTATCTACCTACTCAAAAGTATTTTGTTCTTTTCCTCCTCCTTTAGAAAGTTCTATCCTACCATTAGTTAGTAGGAAGCCCTATCGTTGGATGTTTGATAGACAAACGCGAGTCATCATACAGTCATAAAGACAACTCGTAGGGCACTTTAGCAATTTATCGTAAGGGACTAAGATCGTTTACCGAGGCAGCATCGAAGGGTCATCGAGGGACTACGATCTTTTAACTGAGGGTCTTTGCTAAAGCGTTCCAAGTTCGAGGGACATGACTATTTTCTGAAGGCAACAAGTGGAGTCACCCTAGAGGTGTGTGTGTGTGTGAAAAGTGATTTGTTTTCATTTAATTTGTCTTGATTAAGTTTTCTAGCATTTTGTTTTAAATTTTGTTTCTAAGTGTTAGGTAACTATTTTTTGATGTTTTATTATTTGAAAAATAATTAAAGTGATAATAAAATAATTAAAACCTAATTAATTCTACTTTTTTTTTCCGTTTTAAAGAAAATTAAGTTAATAATGATAAAAAAACCTAATGTCTAATTATTTTTAAATACAAATTAATTAATAAAAAAAATCTAAGTCTAAATAATTCTAAATAAAAATTAGTTTTTTTGATTTTTTATAGTCTAATTAAAAAGGTAATTAAATTAATCAAGAAAAAGAAGAAAAAAAATAAAAACAATTAAATTGAAAAGTTAATGGGACCCTCCCCCCTTAATTGAAGGACTATGAATCCAATGGTGGGGTTCTTTTCTCTTGAATGTTCCTGTAAAGAGAGATCTCAAGCAAACGCATTTCTATGCCTTAAAATGGCATATAAAGATTTATGCATCAAAGCTTGCATGTGATACGTCAAACTCGTCCTAAATCATATCCTGGATACATTTGAGCTCATCAAACACATTAGTAATGCATGGAATTTAAGATTGAGTTCAAATAAAAAAACACAAACCAGTGGAGTTTGAAGCACGAGTTCCAGGCACCAAATCTTCTGGTTCTTAGGCTGGATGTGTTCCTGAAGACTTCAGGAAGAAGTTTGGACACTTCGTTTGGCTTTAGAGTGGCTGGATCGTGTGATACGGATTTGCATTTTTCTTGAGGATTTTAAGAGATTTTTGAAGTGTTCTTGAGGCAGCAACTTGTGTGTCCTTTGCACTTGAGTATTGCATGTATTTATAGAGGAATGAAATGGAACAAGAATAAGACAAGAATCTTGTACTATTATGTCATAATTCATTGCAAAAAATCACATTGAAATCTCTCTAAAATTGTTTTAGAAACATTCCAAACTTGAATATTCTTGTTCCTAACTTGTTTTCACGATTTTGACATATTTTTCATATGTTCTTGGGCCTCCATGTGATTGAAATCAAAAGCCCATGAGCCTTGGCCCAGTGATTTTATTTTTTATTTGATTTATTGGTATTTAAATGAATAAAAATTCAAATAAAAGAAATGAAAATCATAAAAAATATATGAATGGATTTAGAGGTCCTTTAACACATTGTGAACATGTTTGAACATCAAAAGTTAGGCTCATTAGTCTAAAATTTTAAGTTTTCTCATTTTGCATTTCATGTATTTTACCAAAAAATTTCAACTTGCAATGGTCATAAATCTCTCAATGTTCATCTTTTTGGAGGTGATATTGGACTTTTTGAAAAGCTCAAGTGTCTTCTTCAATTTCTCTTTTGATCATTTTTGCATTTGGAGACTTTATTTTGATGTAAGTTGCCTTGATAAAAATTGTCTTTTTGTTGACTTTTGAAATGACCTATAATGTATGGGCTCATATCTCTCAAATGAAGCACTTTTTAGATTTGAGCATACAAATACAAAGTTTTCGAGAATTAAATTTCCTTCAAAATGGGCTTTGGTTTGGGAAAAGTTGACGAATCATGTGAAAGTTATGCTCGGTCATAGGGCAGGTGCGGTGACCTCTACATTACATCAAATGCTGAAATATCCAGTGAAAGAGAAGGTTGTCATAGTCTGTGGAGAGGAAGAATATATGGTCAGTCATTTGAATTCTTTCAAATACGTTGAAATGGATGGATAATTCATTGAAACCCCTGTCAAGCATTTGAGGTAATCCCTCCAACGATTGCTGTTTCTAAAGCTATTATTCCTGAGGTCTCTAAGGACACACCAAGGATGGTCTCCTTGAAGGATGCTAGCGCTGTGGTAGAAGATGGAGGTTGCACTATCTGGGGACAACTTACCGACATTCCCTATAATTCCGACAAATTTGGATTGGGTTTTACTTCAAAGGCTCGAAAGGAAGTTCGACGTGCTCGTGCTGGTGGACTACCTCTCTATATTAGCAACAATGAAGTCAATGCTTTGGAGGACACTAATTGTAACACCCCAATTATACCCGGCAATAATGAATGTAAATCAGAGTTATAAAATCCAGACAACTGAATCAGGATTCCACAAATTCAACTTAAAAATCATTGCATTCATCATGGATACATAACACTTTTAAACCTTCAGATGAACTAACCACAAAATAATTTAATCTCTTAATTCAACAACTTGAACAACTACACAGCAGAATAATAATAACATCTTTGCCCAACATTACAGCAACTTCAAAATAATACATACTTAGCAACAATCAAATTAAAGTTCAACAACTGAAATAATCAATAATTAAAAGCAACAAGCGTTCATCCCCTCGAGTGTTACGTATCAGAGCAATGACACCGACGCGGAAACTAACTCTAATCCTAATTTGGGTACTAGGATTATTTCTTCTTATCCTTCATTTTAATCCTTAAGAATGAAGTTCATTGCGTTAGCTATCCAACCCTTCAAACGACACCTCAAACGGAGTCCAGAAACTCAAGTTACAGCTTTTGGAAGAATCTGTCAAAAATCACACTGCATGAGTCGATGAATACTTCTTTGAGTCGACGCGTACTGGTCTGGAATCCTGTATGAGTCGACACGTAATCCCCTTGTGTTGACTTATACCGAGTCTGAAACAATGCATGTATCGATGCATGATCTTATATATCGACTCATCCTGAGTCTAAATTCCTGCATGTGTCGATGCATGGTGTGATACGGTGGGAGAACTAACTTGGGTGTTTTGCATTTTGATCGCATTTGTGCGGATAGCAAGAGTCGCCACCGAATTTTCTTTTATCCAAAAGGAAAGGTAAAAAAGCACAGGAAAGACCTTTCGAGATTATTTCTCGGGTTCATGGGATAGATTATGAAAAGGGAAGGTATTAGCACCCTTTTCATCCATGGTTTTCCATGGGCTCTTAGTTACTCTCTAGATCACTTGCTTTTGAATGTGCTTGTGGTGTGGGTTTTGAAAGTATTTTGAAAATGTCTTTGCAATGGTTCTCGTCTCTATAAGAACGCGTACAAAGTTTTGTTTCAAAAAATAGTTCAAAGATGTGTTTATGGAATGTGTTTTTCAAAGTGGTTTTTGAGAAGATGTTTTGCAATGGTTCTCGTCTCTATAATAACGTATACAAAATGTTTTGTCTTTTTTTGAAAATGTTTTGAGATAAAAGTGTCGGTGTAAAAGGTTTTTTTCGTGAGCAAGCGAGTAACTAGGAGTGAATCTACCTACTCGAAAAGTCTTAGATGTTCTTTTCTTCTTCCTTTAGATGTTTCTATATTACCATTGATTTGGTAAGAAGCCCCATCGTTGGATATGAAGGGACAGGCGCGGGACATTTGTACAGTCATAGAAGGCAACTTGTGAGACGCTTTAGCAATTTTCGAAATGGACTAGATCGTTTTACCGAAGGCAACATCGAGGGACATCGAGGGACTACGATCTTTTTTATCAAAAGGGTTTTGCTAAAGCGTCTCATATTCGAGGGACATGACTGTATTTGAGGAAACGAGCGAGGTTACCCTAGAGGTGCGCATGTGAAAAAGTGTGTTTGATTCAAGTTATTTTGTCTTTGAAATTAGGTTATCTAGCGATTGATTGTAAATTTTGCCATACACGCCTAATTACTATACAGTAATAAGTAAAACAGTAAAGTGCGGAAATTGAAATTCTACGCTATTACAAAGCTTCGGGAATGGGGGTACAAATTAATGAATGGGGGTGACAATAAGAAATAAACACTTAAATCACACAATACAAGTCTAAACCATTAAATAATTATTTAAGTTAAAACTCTTTTCATTTGATAAAATTAATTAATAATTTAATTAATAATGTCAAACAAAAATTATTTTAAAGTTAATAATTATTTAAAACAAATATTGATCTATTTGCAAATTTAAATATATGTTGAAATATAAAACAAAAATCAAATAATTAAAAAAATAAATAAATAAAAAGATATAAGGGAAAAGTTTAGAAATGGCCATGCATTGGAGCAAATCTGGGGGGTGTAGAAATAAATCTGGTTGGCCCAAATAAAGGGAAAAGCCCAAAGCTCTTGGCTGATCAGGTGCAGCAGTCTCCAGGAGGTGCACCATGGGCGTGCTCATGTGGTGCATTGATAACTTGTTATGATTTTTGTGAGGGTTCTTGCAATTTCTAAGATTTGTATGTAGCTTTGTATCTTCTGAATGGATTCTGAGGAGGGAAAAATGATGAACAAAATTTTGGCTTTTTGTTGTTTGTTTGAGTTATGGGCTCACTGTGAATCTTTTTTTTTTTGAGTTGTTGGTTATTCTTGTTTGTTTTTTGAGTGTTTGTTTGGGACTAGAGATTTGTGGAAAAATTTGACTCCCTGTAGTTGGTGATTCTCGCTGGCTTTCTGTATATCATTTGTCCCTTGTTTTTTGCCCTTTGGTCCTATGTTATAGTGACTGAGAAGTCAGAATAATGGAGGGAAGGTTTGATGAGTTTTTATTTAATAAAGTTGGTTTTCTAACTTTGGGCTTTAGAGTGCAGGTTATGCTTTCCCATTTTAGTGCATGTTTTGGCGCAGGCTGTAGCAGGGCTGACTTTGCAGCCAGTGATAGCAGTTGGCTTGGAAATTTTGGGACTGTATGTGGCCTACGTGATACCTTTTCAAAACTTATCTCTTTCCCTCTTCATATTTCCATGAGATAAAGCAATTTTCGCTTACTATTATATATTTTCCTGAAGGGTTTGTATTAGGGAAATGATGACATGTGATTGTTTGAGCATGCTTGCCTCTTTGCTATATTACTGCTTTTACTTGTTGCCTTAACATCCTATGCTGCCTTGTTTGACATGAAACAGTATTGCTATATTTTTTGCACTAGCCTGTTGTTTGGACTGTGGTTGCCTGCTGCCTTTATGATACAGTCTTGCTTTTTTCTTGTACTGCTGTGTTATTTGACAGCCTGCTATTGCTGCCTATTATTTATGCTGCAATTTGGATGTTGTATGTATAACAGGTTGGGCAGCTTGCTCTTTTCGTTTGCTTTGCAGCTGTTGTGGCTTTGTTTGGGCAGCTTGCTTGCTTTTGTAATGTTTGCAACTACTGTTGTTTGCTGTTTTGTAATTTACTGCTGTTGTTTGCTGTTTTGGTTTGCTTGTAGGCCTTCCTTGCATATGTCTTTTTTCTTTTTTTTCTTTTGTGAACCAAGAAAGGCAATCTTTCTTGTGATTTGCAATAGAATTTGGGGCCTATGATCTGATTATGTGAAACAAATCAAATGAGGCTTCATGGAATGTTTGAACATGATTTGACAACTACCCCCTAATTCTGATTCCTACACAAACCCTAGTGATGAATTTGTGAAAAAAGCTCTTTGAAAATTCCTTGTTCATGTTCATGTTTCTTTCTTGTACTAATCATGCTCTCTTTCTCTTGTTTCATGTGAGCAAAAGTGGAGATGGCAAGGCAAAGAATGCAAGGAATCCGTGGAAAACATGAAGGTCTTGGAGAAAAGTCAAAGGAAATGAAATAATTTGAGTCTTCAAGCAACTTGATCATGGATTAGTTTCTCTTAGGTCAAATGTTCACTTGATTTTTTATCTGTAACTTAGAACAATTCCTTTTGTACTTTGATGTATTTTGGAAGTATTGTATTCAATAGTTGTACCAATGTAACCTTGAATAACAATAAGTTGTAAAACATAAAGTATTGAAAGAATTGAAGTTTTGTAACAACCTTGGATGGTGTGCTTGAAATTGGGGAAGAACTTGAATTGTAGCATGAATTATCCTTGTGATCAATGAAGTATTAGAACTTGAAATCCTTTGTAAACAAGAAATTTGCAATTCTTTGCAAACAAACAAAATTTGTAATTTTATTTGCAGTGCAATGATACAAAGATTTGAACTATTTTGGTATGATAGGATCTTGTACAAATTTTGTATTCTAATTGGATTTTTTTTTAAAATCCCAATCAGGATATTTGAAATAAAATGCTTCAGTCTGGTAACTTGAATTCCAAATAATCCAAATAACTTTGTAACTGTATTTCAAACAAACATGCATCTTGTACTTCAATTCCTAAAAAAAAAAAAGTTTAAGAATGTAAATAATTTGGTCAACTTGAATCCAAGATCATGATTGTTTTAAATGACAGTCTTAATCTTCACATCTTGTCCAAACAAACATGCTCTGAGAAGAAACGTTAATCTTTCAATAAACCGTGTTTAAGAAAAATTCAAAATCAACAAATGCCTTGCGATGATTCGATAATTTTAAAGTCTTCCAAACCCAATTTTCCTTTGATTCTTTGAATATAAACCCGTGAGCGTCATCACACATGACCATGAATAGAAATAATCGTCTCAAAGTCTTGTAGCTTGAAGAAATCACAATTCTTAGAAATTAGACGACTGTTATTTGAAATTAGGTCAAAATTCATGATGCGACTTCCAATGCATTCGAATTTTTAATGATCCTCTATGCGTAATCAATTCTTGATTTGTGAAGAGAGATTTGGGATGGAATCAAGGAAAATCATACACAAGAAAAACCATTCAAAAATATTGAATAATGAAGAAGTTACAATCGTTTGAATTTGTTTTCACAAAAAGGTGATTTTCAAGTCGACGTAGTCGTTTTCAATTATCTGGACCATTGATTGAGCCAACTTGCAATGTGAGGTTTGAAAACTGACTTAAACAACCTCGAGGAGACATGAAGACCTATGAAGATCATTTGAAACCTTGAAGACTCAATTTTCTTTGAGAAATGCAAAACCCTAATTGCTGATTTATTGCTTATGAAGAGAATTTGTCTGATCAACTTCTGAGCCAAATTAGGTATTCGAGAAACCCTAGGATAATATCTTGAATGAAAAATGGGAGGGAAAATTTTGGGGTACAACACATGGTCTTTGAGGTCAATTCATACTGACCTGTGCTGAATATTTTCTGTGATTTCACTTCGTTTTTAGTGTGATTTCCCTGCCCTAGGTCCTAAAAACATCCTCTAATCATAGGTAATCGTCAATTATAATGACATATGTTTCTACATCAATTATACAGCATTAGGGCATCATTATTCATCTCTAAATCATTGATCCTCATTAAACAGCAAAATATATATTTCAATCATAAACAAAAAAACTTTTCAAATCCAATCCCACATACTACTCATCATAAACCCAATTATAGAGTCAGAACCCCACCCTTACCTTGGATTGAAGGTTACTCTACAACTTTTCCGATTGAATTCCGTTCTGGCTCTTTTCCTTCTTTTCTGCAACTTTCACGTTCTCTTCCAACCCTTATTTCTTTCTGTTCTTACTGCTACTTCTTTTCCTTATCAATTCTAAATAACTAATATAATAACCCTATAATTCTCATTATGCCTTAATGGGCTTAAAACTCCTACACCCCCTTTCTACTACTTCTAATTCTTAAAAATAAGCCCACATCAAATAATATTATTATTCTAATATTATTCCACAACTTAATAGAATAATTAAATCCAACTAATCACACACAACATCTATCATCGTAACACAACTTCATAAATAACCCAAAAAAAATAAATTAATTAAATAATTAATTAAATTACGGGCGTTACAACTCTCTCCCGCTTAGAATATTTTCGTCCTCGAAAATTTACCTTAATCAAACAATTGAGGATAGGAGTCCCGCATCTTGCTTTCCAACTCCCAAGTCATGCTTTCTCTGGAAGCTCCTAGCCAAACCACTTTAACCAAAGCAATCTCTTTGCCCCTCAGAATCTTTATTTCATGTTCCGCGATCCGTATAGGCATCATCTCCACAGTAAGATTATCCTGTACTTACACATCATCCACATGAATCACATTAGATGAATATGAAATATACTTCCGGAGTTGTGACACGTGAAACACATCATGAAAATTCGAATGATTAGGCAGTAAAGCCACCTTATAAGCAACATTCCAAAATCTTTCGGAAATCTGATATGGACCAATAAAACGAGAAGTGAGCTTATTAGACTTCAATGTTCGTCCAACACCAGTCACAGGTGTAACTCTCAAAAACACAGGGTCACCTGCTTAAAATTCTAAGTCCTTCCTTCGCTTTTCATGATAACTCTTATGTTTACTTTGGGAAGCTTTCATCTTTTCTCTAATCAACTTCACCTTCTCTGTAGTCTCACGAACAAGTTTAGGTCCAAGTACTACACGTTCTCCAGATTCATGCCAACATAAAGGAGTTCTACATCTTCGACCATACAACGCTTCAAAAGGTGCCATCCCAATACAAGAATGGTAACTGTTATTATAAGTGAACTCTATCAACAGAAGGTAAGTATCCCACAAACCTACCTACTCAAGAACACATGCCCTCAACAAATCTTCAAACGATTGAATAGTCCATTCAGTCTGACCATCTGTCTGAGGATGATACGCTGAACTCAACCTCAACTTAGAACCCAACGCTTCTTGCAAACTCTTCCAAAAATCAGAAGTAAACCTCAGATTGAATCAAATGAGCCGAATTTGTAAGCCTATTAACAATCACCCAAATTGAATCATGTCGTCTTAACGTATTAGGTAACCCTGTCACAAAGTCCATCGAAATCCTATCCCATTTCCATTATGGAACTTCTAATGGTTGCATCAACCCTGCAGGCTTCTGATGTTCAACTTTCGAATTCTGACAAGTCAAACATGCATACACAAACCGAGCCATATCACTTTTCATCCCAGGCCACCAAAACAAACCTTTCAAATCTTGATACATCTTTGTAGCTCCTAGATGAATACTCATCTTACTTCTATGACTCTCTTCAAGTATCACTTTCTTCATCTCTGCATCATCAGGAATACAAATCCGGTTATGAAATCTCAACACACCTTGCGCATCTAAATTAAAATCATTATTCTTAGACTGATCGATCCCAACCATTGAATCTACCAGTTTCACATCCAACTTTTGAGCTTCTCTGATACTGTCTAGAAATTCATTATTAATCTTCAACATACCCAACATAACACTCTGTGGTGTCACCTTGCAAACTAAGGTCATATCCCTGAACTGTTCAATTAATTCCAACTCTTTAACCATCATTATCGACATATGTAAAGTCTTTCGACTCAATGCATCAGCTACCACATTCACATTTCCTGGATGGTAATTCAAACTGAAATTATAATCCTTTAACAATTCCAACCATCTTGGTTGTCTCATATTCAACTCCTTCTGGTCAAATAAATACTTTAAGCTCTTATGGTCACTAAACACTTCAAATCTAGAACCATAAAGATAATGCCTCCAAATCTTCAACACGAAAACAACTGCAGCAAGCTCTAAATCATGCGTAGGATAGTTCTTCTCATGAGTCCTCAACTGCCTTGACGCATAAGAAACTACCTTATCATTATGCATAAGCACACCTCATAAACCCATCTTATAAGCATCACAATATACCACAAAAGGTTATCCTGGATTAGGAAACATCAAAATCGGAGCCGACGTCAATCTCTTCTTAAATTCCGTAAAACTTTCTTCGCATTGAACATCCCGCACAAAAGCTCTACCTTTACAAGTCAACTTAGTAAACAAAAGTTCCAACTTAGAAAAACTTCGATAAACCTTCTATAGTAACCAGCTAATCCCAAAAAGCTTCTAATCTCAGTAGCTGACTTCAGAGTTTCGCATTGCAACACAACATCAACTTTCGATGGATCTATAGCGATGCCACTACCTGAGATCACATGACCAAGAGAACTAACCTCCTTTAACCAGAACTCACACTTGGGCAGTTTGCATACAACTTATTTTATTTCAAAACTTGCAATACTACTCTTAAGTGTTCTGCATGCTCTTCTTCTGACTTAGAGTAAATCAAAATGTCATCAATGAACACCACTACAAACCGATCCAAATAAGTATGAAAGATACGATTCATGTATTCCATGAATACTCCAGACACATTAGTAACACCGAAAGGCATCACCGAATACTCACAATGTCCATAACGCATTATGAAAGTTGTCTTCTAGATATGTTCATCCTTAACTTTAATCTGATGGTAACCCTGCTTCAAATCAATCTTAATGAACACACGCGCATCCACCAATTGGTCCATCAAGTCATCTATTCTTGGAAGTGGATACTTGTTCTTAATCGTCACTTTATTCAACTGCCTATGATCAACACAAAGCCTCATACTTCCATCTTTCTTCTTTACTAACAACACCGGAGCTCCCCACGATGATACACTTGGTCTTACAAACTTATTTTCAAGTAACTCCTCCAATTGCTTCTTTAACTCTGATAATTCAGATGCAGACATCCTGTATGGTGCCATAGACACGGGTCTGGTACCAAGTACAATATCAATAGCAAATTCAACTTCCCTCTCTGGCGGTACATCAAGAATTTCATCAGGGAAAACTTCAGGAAATTCACGCACCACCTGCAATTCCTCAATTATAGCTTGAGTATTTACAGATAGCGACGCCATCAACGAGAACATTTGTACTTCTTATTGCATCAACTTCCTCAACTATCTAGCAGACAATAGACTATCTTCCTCTTCTTCAGGAGTAGAAAACCTCACAAACTTTTTATAACAGTTAATATGAACATAGTTATGCTCTAACCAGTTCATACCCAAAATTACATCCAACCCTCTTAACGGCAAACAAACCAAATCAACAATAAAGGACACTATAAACACACAAAAGAAGTAGTCACTGACACCTTGGCTGGAGTGTCGATGACCATCTCTCCATTCAAAGAAGAAAACATGAGACCCAATCTTTCAACATAATCAGCAGCTATAAAGCACTGAGTAGCACCAGTGTCAATAATAGTAATTAAAGGAGTACTATTAATGAAACATGTACCTCTGATAAGTCTATCCTCAGCAGTTGCCTGATCCTCAATTAAAGTGAACACTTTACCACTTGTCTGCACCCTTTTTGGTTTCTGGCATTGACTACCACTGTGCCATTCTTCACTACAATTGAAACAAATCACCTCCCTATGCTTGCACTCAGATACAACATGTTCAGTCTTACCACAATGGAAACACCTCTTTACCTCAGCAGTACACACATTACTCTTATGCCTAGGTTTTCCATATTTGAAACAAACCACACCAACAGGAGCATCTCCCCCACTAGTCTTCTGACCCTAAGAAGCTTTCTGTTTACCTTTACCAGCTAGGGTATCATAAGGCTTACCACGATTTTTTGGGTGCTTACCCCTCTTCTCACTGATAATCTTGTAATGAGCATTATTATCCTCTTCATATATTCTGCAACTATCAATCAAATCAGCAAAGACACAGATCTTCTAGTATCCAACTACCTTCTTGATCTCTTGGCATAACCCATTCTCAAACATGATGCACTTCGAAAACTCAGCATCTGCCTCACCATAGTGCGGATAAAACTTGTCCAACTCAAAAAACTTTGCAACATACTCAACAACCGACATACTCCCTTGCTTCTGTTCAAGGAAATCAATTTCCTTCTTACCATGAACGTCTTCAGGAAAGTACTTTCTCAGAAATTCCCTATGGAACACAGCCCAAGTGACATTTTCCCCTGCAACTTCTAACCTCTGACATGTCTCTAGCCACCAGTCATCAACTTCGACTGCTAGCATATGAGTACCATATCAAATCTTCTATGTTGGAGTGTAGTCCATCACATGGAAGATTCTCTCAATCTCTTTCAGCCAATCCAATGCTCTTTCAGGATCATACTTGCCCTTGAAGGTAGGCGAATTCTCTCTTTGGAAAGTCGGAAAACTACGAGATCCAGCATTCCTGTCAGGATTTGGTTGATTCTGCATCGCATGCGCCATTGCTTCTAAAGCAGTAGCAAGTGCAACATCATTCCTTCCAACCATTTCAAGTTATCACTACAACATAAACAACAGTTAGAACTCAAATTAACAATACTCGATTGTTAGACAACTACGACTCGACAACTTGGTCGGACGGGCCAACCATTGCTCTGATACCAAATTTGTAACACCCCAATTCTACCCGACAATTATGAATGTAAATCAGAGTTATAAAATTCATACAACTGAATCAGGATGCCACAAATTCAACTTAAAAACCATTGCATTCAACATGGATACATAACAATTTTATAACTTCGGATGAACCAACCAAAAAATAATTTAATCTCTTAATTCAATAACCTGAAAAACTATGCAGCGGAATCATAATAACATCTTTGCCCAACATTACAACAACTTCAAAATAACACATACTTAGCAACAATCAAGTTAAAGTTCAACAACTGAAATAATCAATAATTAAAAGCAACGAGCGTTCATCCTCGCGAGTGTTATGTATCAGAGCAATGACACCGACTCGAACTACTGAAGGTAGACCACCTTCACTCTGGATTACCTGCACGTTACCAACATAAGGGTAACATTCAAACAGAAGGGGTGAGATATCTAACAATATAATAAAACGTATGATAAATAATATATTAAATCAGATCACATGATATCACCACTTCACATCTTATAAGCAACAATAATTGCAACAAAACGCCAACAATATACAACATTTACCGCATCAATACACAACTTCTTTATACAATCGTATAATGTGACTCAATACTATGCAAATGCACGTGGTACCATTGGAGCAGAACTCCCATCTCAAAATAATTGCCAATAAATAGAGGCATCAATAAGGCATAAGCCTTCATCATAATATTCGCCAATACAGACCATCTTAACGAGCATCAGCTCCATCCTTGATATGTAATGTATGAGACACAATCATGAATGTATTAATAACAATCATAATTAACAACATCTCAACACAACATCATCGTTGGCCAGAAGCCTACATCTTAATAGCTGTCAATTATTAGAGGCATCTCAACATCATTCCTCAACATAATTCATCAACATGATTCATCAACATAATTCATCAACATAATCCATCAACATAATTCATCAACATAGTTCATCAATATAATTCCACAACTGTAGCAGTAGAAATGTTTAAGACTAAGCCATTGGATTGACTAGACTTATACAGATCAAAATAAAAATTGCCACCGCGCTTTATTATTTCCAATGGAATGGGAAAAGAGCGAGTAACCCAAAAGACGGGGAAAGATTCAAGGTAAGGGGTTGGTTATGCAAAGGGAAGGTATTAGCACCCTAAACATCTATGGTACTCCGTAGAAACCTCTTTGAAAACATCTGTATATTTTGGCTATAAAACATTGTATGAAAAATAGATGGTGGAGGTGAGAAAAGAAGTATTTTTTTATGATTTTTTCTCCCACCGCGGTTGTGAACCTTTAGTGCCTACATACCACCTTCCATGCAATAGGGGATCAGGGTACACGTTGTTCCTCTTTTAAAAATTTTAAAACACAAGTATGTTGGTTAATTTTATGAGATAAGACATCATCGTCATTGTCCGTGTGGAAAACATACTTACTACCCACAATTATGAGAAAGGAGAATTTGCATCATCTCAAAGTGGAGGATATGGCTTGGATTTTAAAATCAACAATGTCTCACTCAACACCCAAGTGGAAAATATATCTCTTCACTACATATTGTAGAAGTATAGTTGTTTGCATCACTACGAGGATTGACAAGAGTCTAATATTTTGAGAAAGGTTTTAAAATAAAAAGCCAAAGTGGGAAAATTGTTTGAAATGAGATGGATTGACTTTTAGTCTTCTCACAAAAAATGTCAAGGTATTATTAAGTTGATGGAAGTTTATTTATGAAACTGTTTGGAAAATGCATCGACATAAGTCCAAGTTTATTATGAAAGTGGTTCAAGTTTAAAAAGAAGAAGATTTTTCAAAAGGAGGAAGAATATTTTTGAAATTAAAGAAGATGGGAGGAGAAGAAGAGGCTACTCTAAAGCATAAGGTAAAAAGCTAGGGATAAGAACAATCTAACCAACTAGAAGCCAATACTTGACATTATGAGTCAAGATAGAATTCTAATTATTTGGATTAAAACCAAGCAAGCAAAGATACTAGACCTCTTGAGAGAACCAAACTTCAAGTGTATTAAGTCTTCACAAAAATTGGGAAGAGTAACGGCTATATACAGGTGAATTCCAGATTACACACAAAGTATGTAATCACAATAACCTGCACACAAAACAAACAAACAACCCAATGTCTTGAGGTAAACCTCAAGAACTCCAGACAAAATATCAATTAAGGTCACAAGGTCTCCAACATAGGCCAAGGTTTTTATTCCTAAGTCCAAGAAGTCCAATACTCCATAATGCCAAGGATAGTAACCAAATAGTCCAAGTATCATTAAAGATTTTTATTGTTCATGTTGATTATTAAGTATCTTCAAAAAGAAAAGAAGAGCTCAAGTGAGCAGAATAAAAATGACAAGAAAGTAAATGCTCAAGTGAGCAAAGATGAAAAATAGCATGAAATGTAAATGCTAAAGTAAATGGTGCATAACATAAAAGATCATAAAATAAAAAAACACAAAATAAAGTTAATTATTAATAATTAGTGATTAGTTGGATGACCATCTTGAAACTTACATTTGAAACTCATTAGAGGATTGGTAGAACCAAAGCCACCACACAACAAGTTGCATTTGCTTTTTGTCAAGTATATCATCCATTTTGGAATCCTCAAAAATAAATTTAATGATTGTGATGCGGTTGGAGAACTGACTTGGGCGTTTTTCGTTTGATTGCAAATGTTACGGTTAGCAAGAGTCGCCATCGACTTTTCTTTTATCCAAAAGGAAAGGTAAAAAATCACAGAAAAGACATTTGAGATTATTTCTTGAGTTCGGGGGGTAGATTATGAAAAGGGAAGGTATTAGCACCCTTTTCATCCATGTTTTTCCATGGGCTCTTAGTTACTTGCTAGATCACTTTCTTTTGTTTGAAATTATGCTTTTTGTGGTTTTTGAAAGTATTTTTTAAAGAGGCCATTGTTTAGGCAATCTTTGTAATGATTCTCGTTCGTAAGTGTGATACGGTGGGAAGAGAACTGACTGTTTTTGGAATGCTGGTTCGCTTTTTGCGTTTGTTTTTGCAAAATGTCACGGTAAGCAAGTGTCGCCGCCGTCTTTTATTTTATCCAACAAGGAAAGGAAAAAAGCACAGAGAAATTCCTTTTTCGAGATGTTTCTCGGGTCCGGGGGGTAGATTTTAGAAAGGGAAGGTGTTAGCACCCTTTCTATCCGTGGTTATCCACGGGCTCTTAGGTACTTGCTCAAAGTGTTTTCAAAATTTTCTTTTCTTTGTGTTTGTGGGTTTGAAAGAAGTTTTGTTTTGAAAAGGAGTGTAAGTGCGAAAAGTTTTGTTTTGTTTTGAAGGAGCAAGTACTTAAGAACCATCCACCTACTCGAAAAAGGAATCAATCTGTGCTAATGTCCTTTAGACAATGCTATCCCACTATGAATGAGTAGGTAGCACCGTCGTTGGAGTTTAAGGGTCAATTCGATTAAGGGACGTGTGGTCACTAAAACAATGTTAGGACGCCTTAGCGGTAACCCTAATGTCTTAGATCATTTTCCGAGGCAACCGTTTCGAGGCAACTATGATCTTTGGACAAGAGGGCGACCTCTAAGACTTCCTATACTCAATGACCACGTTCGAAGGCAACCAAGTGAGGTGTACCCTAAGAGTGCGCATGTGCAAGTGTGTTATTTCGGTTAATTTTATCTTTGTACATGTCATGGGTGAGCTATGTTGATTTTAGGTTAAACATTCGATCTTGTCATGCATTCCCTATTATCAAACATCTAACGGTTTATAGATTGCGGAAATCAAATTGCGGAAATTAAATCTAAACTATTATAAGGTGTCGGGTATTTACATTGCCAAAAACAACCCTTGAAATTAAATTGCAGAAAATAAAATAAAGCGACAAAAATATTAAAGGTCCTATTATACTATTACATTCCGGGAAACAGATACATCAATATGGCAAAATAGATCGCGTGCGGAAAGTTAAATCGAATGCGAGTTTTTTAGGGTTTTGACCCTTTTATGAAAGAAAAGGTTTTTTTTTGTTATTTTTGAATTAAAAGGAATTAAATCTAAATTAACAATTAAATTAATTAATTAATTAAAGTATTTTTGGATTTTTGGATATTTAAAGAAATAAAAATAAAATTGATTAAAGTTAGTAAAAACTTAATTTTCTACATGAATTTTAATTATTTGTAAAAGATATTAGAAGTTATACCTATTTAAAACTAAATTAATTAAGTTAGTATTTATTTACAAAAATAAAAAAAATGCTGAATTTAATTTTAATAAATAAAATTATATTTTTTGGTTTTTTTTTATTTTTATGAGGAAAAAATTTAATTGGTTAGTTTAAATAATAAAAATAATAATACAAAACAATAAAATAAAAGAAATATAAAAAAGAATAGAAATAACCAAGGAGGGTGTGGGCCTGATTTGGATGTGAGATCAGCAATTTTTGTGGCCCAATATAAGCCAGCCTGATTGACTTTTCTATTTCTCCACGCGCATGTTGACTAGGGCGTACGATGGACTTTCATCCTGGGCCATCAGATTTGGCCTGGAGGCCATCTGGCAGATGATCAGGTGATGGTGTATGATGTGTTGCGCCTTGGATGTTGCATAGGATGACCTGAAGAAAAATATTACAAATGCATTGGGGGACCTGGGATTCGAACCTAGGTCCTGTTGGACTATGCACTAACGCCTTCACCACTGGACCACTGGACTTTGTTTGTTAATATAATAGATAATAAAGATTATATGGGAAAACACGTGAATGTCAGAAAATATAAAAAAAATAAGGGCGAAATTTGAATCATCCAATGGGAGGGGGACGTGTCATCGTCTTCCTCATTGAAAAACCTGGTTATTTACCTGCGGATTTTTATCCGCAGCTAAATCCAAAGGTGTCTCCTAAAACGAGTTCTAGGCCATAGAAATTAATTCTAAGACCATAGCCATGTTCGTCTTCCTGACTTGATTTCATCCATGTCCATTATTGGTTCCAATTTTTCCTGCAAAGAAAATGCTCAAAAACAAGCTTCCAAAACCCTAGGTTCGGGTATGGCATTACAGACTATAAAAACACAATCAAATATTGCAGAAAGTTTAGGAATCATGCAAGGATCATGACCATGCCAATAATTTGTCAAAAAATGCAAGAATGAGAGGTTGCGATTTCAATTGTAGGGCGGTGTTCAAGGAGACTTACAGCGCAATTTATGAGGTGAATGGCCTTGCTTTTGATTGCTACAGACTCAATGGATGTCTAGCAAGAGGTCTACGTTGAGTTTTTTCTTTGAATCGACCTCTACAACAAATTTCAGTTTCAAGCTTTTTCAAGTTTTTCTCAAGTTGTGTTCTTGTGATTTTGCAACCTCTAGCCCTTGATTCGTGCCTCTTTAGCTTGTATATGTATAAGGCAATGCATTAGGTTAAAAATTTGGACTTGAATCTTTGTAAATCAATGCTTGGAGATATGATATGATCCTCCATTAAAAAGCTTCCAATTTGATTCCAAATCCAATATTTTGTGCATGATATGGCTTGATACGAGTTTGATCTTGTCCATGATGATAATTAAAACATGTATCAATCAAAAAGATACCAAGTTATCAATGTTTAGATTTTATTTGGATTTAAATTGATTTAAAATGAATTAATTCAATAAAAATCAAATAAAATAGAAAAATTAATGAATGGATACAAGACTGAAGATAGGACATGTGTATAGTGTGACAAGATCAAATCAAGTGGAAAAAGTGGGTCCATTTGAAAAAATTTGAAATTTTGAGGATAGTTGACTTTTGGCAATTTTGGAAAAATGCCCAACTTCAACAATGCATAACTTCTTCAATTTTGAACTCTTGGAGGTGTTATTGGACTTTTTAGAAACCTTAAGATGTCCTCTAACCAACCCTTTTGGTCTCATCTCATTTGGATATTCCATGCTCAAGTTATAAGCTTTGGAAAAAAAGGTGTTTTTGTTGACTTTCAAAAATGACCTATAATGTCCAAATGTGTAACTTCTTGTGAGTGAATTTCTTGATCTTGGGGTGTGACGATGGATTGTAGGAAATTGCATCCTCTTCAAAATGAGCTTTGGATGGGTCATTTCTCATAAAGTATGAGAAAGTTATGCTTGGTCAAAGTTGAGTTGACTTTTCCTGCAAAACCCTAATTTAGCAACTTTTGAATCTTGATGAATCTTGAGCAATCCTTGATGAATCATAATCAACCCTTGATCAAATGATTAATTATCCTCCAAAATTAGAATGTTGATAAAAAATATTGAGGTTTGACTGTTTGTAGGTCACTGTTGACTTTTGCCCTAGCACAATCAATTTTTGGACCCCTTGAGCAATTGACTGACCAAACTTCCTCTGCAAGGCTTGAAATTTGACATGGATGAACTTGAGAACATATTAATGAATTTGGGAGAACTTGAAGTCATTTGGATGCAAGGACCTTGATGCAACACAAAACCCTAATTTGAGATTGACTGCCTTTGGAGATGATTTGACTGTCCAACTTTTGAGCAATCTTGGCCACTTGGGGATTCTTCTTGACATGTCTTGAGAAATATGGGAGGGCAAATTTTGGGGTACAACAGCTGCCCCTGTTCAATTTTCTTAAACCTGAGGATGTAGATTGGCTTTCGAGCCTTTCGTGATCCGAAGGTGGAAGATGATTGAACACTAGAGTGCCCAGAAATTTGCACTCGCATGATGTAGTATCAGCATTGTGATGTCGGGAATGGGCTTACAAATGCCATTTGGAGACTGTTGATAGGTGGTATTGGCTTCTTTGACTGGATTGGTATCAGAAAAATCTTTAGGAATCGATTTAACTGGACCAGATTTGGTTTTGTCTTCTTTGACTGGATTGGCATCAGAAAAATCTTTAGAAATCGATTTAACTGGTCTTGTCTTCTTTAACTGGGTTGGCATCAGAAAAATCTTTAGGAATCGATTTAACTGGTCTTGTCTCCTTTGACTGGATTGGTATCAGAAAAATCTTTAGGAATCGATTTAATTGGTCTTGTCTCCTTTGACTGGATTGGCATCAGAAAAATCTTTAGGAATCGATTTAACTGGTCTTGTCTCCTTTAATTAGATTGGCATCAGAAAAATCTTTAGGAATCGATTTAACTGGTCTTGTCTCCTTTGACTGGATTGGTATCAGAAAAATCTTTAGGAATCGATTTAACTGGTCTTGTCTCCTTTGACTGGATTGGCATCAGAAAAATCTTTAGGAATCAATTTAACTGGACCAGGCAAGGCCTTTGACTGGATCGACATCAGAAAAATCTTTAGGAATCGATTTAACTGGACCAGACAAGGTCTTGGAATAACTTCAATTGGATCGGCATCAGAAAAATCTTTAGGAATCGATTTGACTGGACCAGAGAAGGTTTTGTCTTCTTTAACATAGTTGAGAATTTAACTGCATCTTTCTTGAAAGGCAAAGGTCAGTCATATGCAATGCATGATATGGATCAAGCAATAATGTTCTCAACATAAATGAGATTGTAATATATGATGCATATATGCATGTATCATGATGTATGGAAATGTGATGTTTAGTTGGGGAAAATAAATCCTGGATAGCTGTTGGAGAGTAGATTTGAATTCTTCGTTTCCGTTGGGGATGGTGAACGAAGGTGATTGCGAGAATAAACCTGAAGAAGAAGATAACTCCGTTGGGGAATAAACTGATGGGGAGATTACTCTGTGGGGAAGAGATTCTCTGCTGAGGATTCCACTAATAAACTCCGCTGGGGATGGATTACCATTGCTGGTGATACTGAGTCTATTGAGGATTGAATTCCTTCTTGGGAAAGGAAAGAACTCCATTGGGGATGATCTTTCAGTTGCAACCTGCTGGGGGTAACCCTGTTAGGTTCTTGTGGGGATAAATCTCTGAGTTCTGCTGGGAATAATCCTTTGAACTTGGCTGGGGAAATTTATTTTGTACTCCGCTGGGGGTAAATTTCCAGAGTCTACTGGGGATGATGCCTCAACTCTGTTGGGGAAGCTTTTTCATACCATGCTGGGGAAATATTGACTCCACTGGGGGTATCTTGTATTCTGCCGGGGAACATTTTTATACTCCGTTGAGGGATATTAAGACTGCCGGGGATACTCTTATACTTGCTGGGGAATATTCTTATACTCCGTTGGGGAATATTAAGACCCTTTTAGTGCTGATGGTAGACCAACTCTGCTCGGGGAGAGTATTGCTGATTCGTTCATAGTTGCAAGTCTCAGCTGGGAAGAGCTATCATTATTGTCTTACTCTGCGGGGAGTGAAAGCATCTTAGCCATATTCTTCAGCTGAGTTTACCTTGTACCTGGTGGACAAAGCAACTATACAACTTGGACAATTCTTATTGCCCCTGTTTCTGATATTACCCATAATCAACTTTGTTTCGCATTTAAATATTTATGAGCAGCGATTAATGTCAAATGCATATATATCAAAAATTAACATTGGACGTTCTTTGCAAAACAAAACAGATAAAGGAAAAACAGTTTGAATTTTAATTGAAAATGAATTGTATTGATTTTGAAGTTTGGCCTGTAAATAAGCATTTTTGTACAAGAGGCTGACGTCCTAGTAAGAGAACGCCGCCAAATAATAGGATTTACACAATTTGTGAAAAACTAAACAAAACAGCTACGTGAATGATCCCACTGGGTTCCAACTCTGCTATTGCCTTTATATCCTCAAGCATCTCATCACTTTGCTGCTGGTTGAAGATGATTCAGATTGATTAGTGCCGTCCGAGCTTGACAGTTGATACCGAAGTCTGGATGCAAGGTGATCCAATGAGACATAGTATTACGCTTTCATCCCTAACTTTTTCCCGGACCGCCCTTTCGGGTTTTCAGTCCACCGGGATACCCTTTTTTGCCCAAGCAGCCTTTTTAGGTTTTCGACTTGCCGGGTGTACAAATTTTTCATTTTCATCCCTTATTTTTTCCCGAACCCTTTTGGTTCGCCGGGAAGCCCTTATTTTTGCCTAGGCCAGTCAATCTAGCGGGTCTTTGATTATGCGTAGTATCTATTTACTATGTCTGCATTGACGGGGTGAGGAAGGTCGTAACCATCCATGGTTGTTAGAATCATAGCTCCTCCTGAGAAAATGTTCTTAACCACAAATGGTCCTTCGTAAGTAGGGGTCCATTTTCCCCTGGGATCACCTTGAGGTAGAATAATGCGCTTGATTACCAGGTCCCCAACTTGATACTCTTGTCGTCTAACTTTCTTGTTAAATGCCTTGATCATCCGTTTTTGATACGTCTGACCATGACAAATAGCAGTAAGTCTCTTTTCGTCGATTAGGTTCAGCTGATCAAGTCGGGTCTGAATCCAGTCATCTTCACTCAAACCTGCATCCTTTATGATTCGAAGAGAGGGTATCTGAACTTCAATAGGCAAGACTGCCTCCATGCCATATACCAAGGAATAGGGTGTTGCCCCTGTTGACGTCCGTGCTGAGGTACGGTACCCATGAAGAGCAAATGGTAACATCTCGTGCCAGTCTTTGTATGTCACTGTCATCTTCTGCACAATCTTCTTAATGTTCTTATTAGCCGCTTCGACAGCCCCATTCATCTTCGGCCGGTAAGGAGAAGAGTTATGATGCTGTATCTTAAATTGCTCGCAGAGCTCGATGATCATTTTGTTATTGAGATTGGTACCATTATCCGTAATGATCCTCTCTGGTACACCATACCGACAGATCAGATTGTGCCGAATGAATCGTGCCACGACGTTCTTGGTTACTGTAGCAAAGGAAGCTGCTTCAACCCACTTCGTAAAGTAATCAATAGCTACCAGGATGAAACGGTGCCCGTTGGATGACATAGGTCTGATCTCGCCGATCATATCAATGCCCCACATTGGAAAAGGCCAAGGTGCCGTCAAGACGTTCAGAGGTACTGGAGGTATGTGCACCTTATCAGCATAGACTTGACACTTGTGACATGTCCGAGAATGCTGATAACAGTCGGCTTCCATTGTGGACCAGTAATATCATGCCCGAAGGATTTTCTTTGCCATGGTGTGTCCACTGGAATGAGTTCCGAAAGTACCTTCATGTAACTCCGCCATGATCCTTTCTGCTTCATTCTTATCCACACATCGCAGTAAGGTTGAATCATAGTTACGCTTGTAAAGGATGCCATTACTGATGAAGAACTTTGCTGCGAACCTTCTCAGAAACTTCTTGTTATTAACAGACGCTCCCTTGGGGTATTCCTGAGCTTCCAGATACCTCTTCACCTCATGAAACCAGGGCTTTTCTGTTACCTCTTCAGTCTCAATGTCACAGCAATGTGCAGGTTCGTCAAGTCTTTCAATGATGATCTGGGGAGCTTCGTTGTCCCAATTGACTTTAAACATAGAAGACATCGTAGCTAGCGCGTCCGCCAATTGGTTCTCCTCTCTAGGGAAGTGTTCAAAGGTTATCTCCTCGAAATGGGGAAGCAGTGTCAACACATACTCCTTGTAAGGAATAAGATTTGGGTGTTTCGTATCCCACTCGCCTTTGATCTGATTGATCACGAGAGCGGAATCTCCGAAGACACTTAGAAACTTAATCCTTAGGTCAATTGCTGCTCGAAGACCCATGATGCACGCCTCATAATCCGCCATATTGTTGGTGCAGTTGAAACATAGTCGGGCGGTAAATGGAGTATGAGAGCCTTTAGGAGATATGATCACGGCGCCAATACCATTACCCAAAGCGTTCGAAGCTCTATTAAAGTACATATACCATCGGGATCCTTCCTCGGGTCCTTCATCTGGTCCAGGTGTCTCACAGTCAGTTACCAACATGATATTCTCGTCTGGAAATTCAAAGTTCATAGACTGGTAATCATCCACTACCTGATGTGCCAAATGGTCTGCCAACACACTTCTCTTAATTGCTTTTTGGGTCGTATATTGGATGTCATACTCAATCAAGATCATTTTCCATCTTGCTATTCTTCCGGACAAAGCAGGCTTTTCGAAGATATACTTGATTGGATCCATCTTTGATATCAATAAAGTAGTGTGAGTCAGTATATACTGTCTCAGCCGGCGAGCAGCCCATGCCAAAGCGCAACAATTTTTCTCGAGCAGTGAGTATCGGGTCTCACAGTCGGTAAACTTTTTGCTAAGGTAATAAATAGCATGCTCTTTTTGGCCAGACTCGTCATGTTCACCCAGCACACACCCCATTGAGTTATCGAGTACTGTCAAGTATAAGATCAAAGGTCTCCCTTCAACTGGCCGCATCATAATAGGTGGCTCTTGGAGATACTCTTTGATCCTTTCGAACACGGCCTTGCATTCATCGTTCCAATGTACCACTTGATCTTTCTTCAGCAGCTTGAAGATTGGCTCACAAGTAGCAGTCAGGTGCGAGATGAATCGGGCAATGTAGTTCAATCGTCCCAGGAAACCTCTGACTTCTTTCTCTGTTCTGGGAGCCGGCATTTCCTGTATAGCTTTCACTTTTGCAGGATCTACTTGAATACCTTTGTCGCTCACGACGAAACCCAGTAGTTTACCAGATCTTACCCAGAAGGTGCACTTGTTCAGGTTTAACCTCAACTTGTACAACATCAACCTGTCAAACAGCTTCTGTAGATGGTCAAGATGTTCCTCCTCTATCTGGGATCTTGCAATCATATCGTCGACGTATACTTCAATCTCATGATAGATCATTTCATGAAACAAAGCAACCATGGCACGCTGATACGTTTCCCCAGCATTTTTCAATCCAAAAGGCATGACCTTGTAGCAAAAAGTACCCCACTGAGTAACAAAGGTCGTCTTCTCCATTTCTTCGGGAGCCATTTTTATCTGATTATAACCGGAGAAGCCATCCATAAAGGAGAATACCTTGTGCTGAGCGGTGTTGTCTACCATAACATCGATATGAGGTAGAGGGAATTCATCCTTGGGACTGGCCCTGTTCAAATCCCTATAGTCAACACACATTCGAACCTTACCATCCTTCTTTGGCACAGGAACCACATTGGCCACCCACTGAGGGTAAGAAGTAACTGCTAGAAAACCAGCGCCAAACTGTTTCATAACTTCGGCCTTGATCTTCTCAGACATCTCTGGGCGCATTCGGCGAACCTTTTGTTTCACAGGAGGACAGTCTTCCTTGGTACGCAGGCGGTGAACTACAATATCAGTATCCAACCCAGGCATATCTTCGTAAGACCAGGCGAAGATCTCAACATAGTCATGCAACATCTGAATCAACCGTTGTTTCACACTAAGCTCCAGATTTACACCGATCTTGACTTCCTTCTTATCCTCTTTTGTACCCAGAGTCACTGTTTCCACAAGCTCTTCATGCGGCTGAATAGCCCTCTCCTCTTGGAGTAACAGTCTTGCAAGTTCACCAGGCACTTCGCAATCATCTTCACCTTCGTCTTCGGCTAAGTTGATCGGATTTTCAAAGTCATAACTGGCAGTAGCAGAGTCGTTACCAGTGAGATCCAGAGTGGATGTGGACCTGTATATGTGAGTGTGTGTAAAATAGCTGTTTTGCAATATATAATAAAGAAAAACAAGGAGCGCGAAATTTGAAATGCAATAACATCCAATGATTTTATTAATGATATATGAAAATGACACACATAAAGCCCTCACAAAAGAAGCCACAGTGCCCCGGGTACGACACCGGGTTGTAAAGTTTAAAACATTGTCTTTTACAGATTCAAAACAAAAGTTTCATTACTGGGTAACAAAAGTAATAGGGATGAAATCCTTTTCTGTCCAGTTGCTTGGTCCACCGTCGGTCATTGGATAGATCCAGCTGTCGAACTCAGACTCGTCCACATCATCTTCAATGGCATTCACTCCCGAGTTGCTGATGAACACGGGAGGTCTTCCGATTCGTGCATTCCGAACAGCCCTTTGAGCTTCTGCAGTGAAACCCAAACCAAACTTGTTAGTCTTCTGTGTAAAATCAGGGAGTCGGCCCCAATTCGCACACCCACCTTTCTTGACAACAGCCCGGGCATCCTTGAGGGAAGCCATCTTCATAGGAGAATCTTCAACAACGGTCTCGGCTAATGCCAATGTCTGGGGAACCTCTTCAAAATGCTGAAACGGGGTCTCAATGAACTCCCCATCCATCTCTACATATCGGAAAGAGTTGAGGTGGCTCACCATGTACTCTTCCTCTCCTTGTACTGTCACAATCTCCCCTTTGACCGGGTACTTCAACTTCTGGTGGAGTGTTGAGGTTACGGCCCCATCTTTGTGGATCCATGGACGACCCAACAAACAAGAATAAGATGGCCGAATGTCCATCACATAGAACGTAGAATTGAAGACCTGAGAACTAACCTTTATCGGGATATCGACCTCTCCATGTACCATTCTTTTAGACCCAACAAAGGCCCTGACGACAATGTTGCTTGGCTTCAGCTCCAACCCTTCACAATCCAACCGGTCTAGAGCTTTCTTAGTCAAGACGTTCAATGAGGAACCAGTATCCACCAATACATGTGCAAGAATAGTGCCCCTGCATTCAATAGATACATGCAGGGCATCATTGTAATTCTTCCTATTAGCAGTCAAGTCGGCGTCAGAGAAACCAAACCCATTATCAGCAGTCAAGTTGGCCATGCAATCTGTGAACTGATCAGCTGATGTCTCTTGCGGCACGTGGGCAGTCTTCAAGAAGGTAATCAGAGCCTTGGCATGGGCCTCTGAGCACAGCAACAGTGACAACATAAAAATCTTGGACAGGGTTTGCCCCAGCTGTTCAACTACATTGTAGTCACTCTTTTTGATGATTTTCATAATCTCTTCTATCTCTTATTTAGAAGCTTCAACAATAATCGTCTTTGGTGCTTCCGTCTAGGCAGAAACATCAGTGGTGATCCCTTTGCCCCGAGTGTCAGATAACTCGGCGATAGGGGTAAGAATAGGAACTTGAACATGAATAGTGACAGGTACACTGGCGGGTGTAATAACAACGGGTTATCGGACAATTGGTGGAGCAATATCAGATGAGAAAAGTCTTCCGCTACAGGTGACTTTAGCAGGTCCAACAATATTCCTGATGTCAGTATCAACATCCAATTCTTGCTTAACTCCATGAAAATAAACATCGGCCCCATAGTGCCAAGGGACAACTTTATCAGAGGTGTAGGGGATGGGCCCCGGAACAGTGATGATCACAGGTGCGATTCTTGGAACAGATGTAATTCTAACAGGATTCTTCGAGGGAACCTTGGAAGAATTGTCGAAAATGGTAATGATGGCAAATTCTTCAGTATGAACTAGAGGAACAACAGTCTTCTCAAACAGAATTTCTTTACTATCCATCAGGCGTTGGACACCTGATTTTAAAAGTTGGCAACCGGTAGGTAGGATAGAACACATACGGCAACCTTCGTCACAGCCCGGAAATAAACCGGCTAGCAAAAGGTTCTTCTTCACATTCATCAAAGGGGTAAAGATGTTATTCACAGAAACCACAAACGAGTCTTCATCTATAGCATTCACTCCATGCTTGGGCATAGGAGCAGTCACAACATTAGGCCTTTCGGGCGCCTCGAACTCAGTCTCCTTCGCATCAATTAAGTCCTGTATCTTATTCTTCAAAGTCCAACAATCATCTGTATTATACCCCGAGCTATCAGAGTGATAAGCACAACGGGCATTAGGGTTATACTTCGGTGACATTGTATTTGGATTCTTCGGGGCTTCCTTTGGAATCACCAGATTGGTCTTCAACAATGGTGGCAGAATCTGAGACAAAGTCATGCTGAGACAGGTGAATTGCCTTCGAGGTCTCTCGTCCTTTTGTTGATTGTTGTACTGAGGAGCACCAGTAGGTTTTGAAATAACAAATGCATTCACAGCTTGGCGGCGTTCAGGTCTACTTTGGCTTCTCGAACTGTAGACAACACTGGACTCCTTCTTAAAGGGCTTCTTCTCGATGGTCGATGAAGCACCCTTTTGTATCTTACCAGCCTTAATACCAGCCTCAATCCTCTCACCGATCAAAATAAGCTCTGTAAACCCAGATGAAGAGCTTCCAATCAGATGGTTAAAAAATGGACCAGACAGGGTCCCCAGAAACATGTCCACAAGCTCCCGATCAGCCAAGGGTGGTTGTACTCTTCCGGAGAGGTCCCTCCACTTCTGAGCATAATCTTTGAATCCTTCACCCGTTCCCATTGACATACCTTGGAGTTGGGTACGCGTGGGAGCGAGGTCGGAGTTGTACTGATACTTCCTGTAGAATGCAGTAGCCAAATCTTCCCAACTGCGAATACTGGCTCCATCTAACTGATAAAACCACTCAAGCTGAGTCCCTGAGAGATTGTCTTGAAAGAAATGGATCCACAAGTTCTTATCAGCGGTGTACGGCTGAATCTTCCTTACATATGACCGAAGGTGCAGCTTTGGACAAGAAACTCTGTCATACTTAGTAAAGGCTGGTGCCTTGAATTTGTGTGGAATCACCACCCCGGATGATAGACCTAGATCACCAAAGTCCAGACCAGACACCTTCTGAACTTCCATAGCACTCAATCGGTCTTCCAGTTGCTTGTATCTATCCTCGGCCGGAGGATACTGTTCTTCGTCGAAGTCCATCTCGTTGTCGAAGACCACAGGGCTAGGAGCCCTCCTTTCTTCCTGACTATCTTTCCCTCCAGATGAGGTGGTCAAATCAACTTCATTCTGAAGCCTGTTTCCAAACCTGTACCCCAATGACCTACAAAACAGAACAAAGATGAATCTCTCCTGTCTTTGAAATAGGTTAGTCCAATGCAAGATGTATGCAATGTTATGATGTCATGATGTCATGATAGTAAGCACACCACAAGTATCCACAAATAGCAAACATGGTAAAGGCACACAAGTCACACCAAGAGCCCTTAGATTTCAGGCTGGCAAGGAGCTTAGGTACTAACTTATTTCAGTTCAGTTGGTTTAAACCTGTCCTAAAAATAGTAACCGGGTTCTAGAGGATCTTAATATCACTGACTACCCTCAATCGGTCATAATTCCAGTTTAGCAACCTTTTCTTGCAGCCGGAATCATCACGAGAGTTTAGTCTCAATGAGTGTAGCGTACTGCTACTGTTCTATGGCCAAGTTGGTCAATTTAAAGGATCTAAGGTCAGTTGGTGCTTAATGACCCCTTAAAAGACCCATATTCTTCTCATTCCAACACAAGGGACATCGGTACAGACTAAAGTGCCATACTAACGTAGGTACTACTTCAACCATATCGGTCTACGCCGTACAGTTCCCTCACAGTTTATTGCTACTTACCTAAAGGGTATCCCCAGATCCGAGTTAGGATCTATAGAAACTCCGATACAAGCCCACAAATGTAAATCATACAAAGCATACAATTGAAAACACAATGATCTAATTCTAAGGTACACCTCACTTATAAAAGTCCCCAGCAGAGTCGCCAGTTCTGTGATACGGTGGGAAGAGAACTGACTGTTTTTGGAATGTTGGTTCTCTTTTTGCGTTTGTTTTCGCAAAATTTCGCGGTAAGCAAGCGTTGCCACCGTCTTTCATTTTATCCAACAAGGAAAGGAAAAAAGCATAGAAAAATTCCTTTTTCGAGATGTTTCTCGGGTTAGAGGGGTAGATTATAGAAAGGGAAGGTGTTAGCACCCTTTCTATCCGTGGTTATCCACGGGCTCTTAGGTACTTGCTCAAAGTGTTTTCAAAATTTGCTTTTCTTTGTGTTTGTGGGTTTGAAAGAAGTTTTGTTTTGAAAAGGAGTGTAAGTGCGAAAAGTTTTGTTTTGTTTTGAAGGAGCAAGTACTTAAGAACCATCCACCTACTCGAAAAAGGAATCAATCTGTGCTAATGTCCTTTAGACAATGCTATCCCACTATGAATGAGTAGGTAGCACCGTCGTTGGAGTTTAAGGGTCAATTCGATTAAGGGACGTGTGGTAACTAAAGCAATGTTAGGACGCCTTAGCGGTAACCCTAATGTCTTAGATCATTTTCCGAGGCAACCGTTTCGAGGAAACTATGATCTTTGGATAAGAGGGCGACCTCTAAGACTTCCTATACTCAATGACCACGTTCGAAGGCAACCAAGTGAGGTGTACCCTAAGAGTGCGCATGTGCGAGTGTGTTATTTCGGTTAATTTTATCTTTGTACATGTCATGGGTGAGCTATGTTGATTTTAGGTTAAAGATTTGATCTTGTCATGCATTCCCTATTATCAAACATCTAACGGTTTATAGATTGCGGAAATCAAATTGCGGAAATTAAATCTAAACTATTACAAGGCGTCGGGTATTTACATCGCCAAAAACAACCCTTGAAATTAAATTGCGGAAAATAAAATAAAGCGACAAAAATATTAAAGGTCCTATTAAACTATTACATTCCGAGAAACAGATACATCAATATGGAAAAATAGATCGCGTGCGGAAAGTTAAATCGAATGCGAGTTTTTTAGGGTTTTGACCCTTTTATGAAAGAAAAGGTTTTATTTTTGTTATTTTTGAATTAAAAGGAATTAAATCTAAATTAACAATTAAATTAATTAATTAATTAAAGTATTTTTGGATTTTTGGATATTTAAAGAAATAAAAATAAAATTGATTAAAGTTAGTAAAAACTTAATTTTCTACATTAATTTTAATTATTTGTAAAAGATATTAAAAGTTATACCTATTTAAAACTAAATTAATTAAGTTAGTATTTATTTACAAAAATAAAAAAATGCTGAATTTAATTTTAATAAATAAAATTATATTTTTTGGTTTTTTTTATTTTTATGAGGAAAAAATTTAATTGGTTAGTTTAAATAATAAAAATAATAATACAAAACAATAAAATAAAAGAAATATAAAAAAGAATAGAAATAACCAAGGAGGGTGTGGGCCTGATTTGGATGTGAGATCAGCAATTTTTGTGGCCCAATACAAGCCATCCTGATTGACTTTTTTGTTTCTCCACGCGCATGTTGACTAGGGCGTACGATGGACTTTCATCCTGGGCCATCAGATTTGGCCTGGAGGCCATCTGGCAGATGATCAGGTGATGGTGTATGATGTGTTGCGCCTATGATGTTGCATAGGATGATCTGAAGAAAAATATTACAAATGCATTGGGGGACCTGGGATTCGAACCCATGTCCTGTTGGACTATGCACTAATGCCTTCACCACTGGACCACTGGACTTTGTTTGTTAATATAATAGATAATAAAGGTTATATGGGAAAACACGTGAATGTCAGAAAATATAAAAAAAATAAGCGCAAAATTTGAATCATCCAATGGGAGGGGGACGTGTCATCGTCTTCCTCATTGAAAAACCTGGTTATTTACCTGCGGATTTTTATCCGCAGCTAAATCCAAAGGTGTCTCCTAAAACGAGTTCTAGGCCATAGAAATTAATTCTAAGACCATAGCCATGTTCGTCTTCCTCTCCTGATTTCATCCATGTCCATTATTGATTCCAATTTTTCCTGCAAAGAAAACGCCCAAAAACAAGCTTCCAAAACCCTAGATTCGGGTATGGCATTACAGACTATAAAAACACAATCAAATATTGCAGAAAGTTTAGGAATCATGCAAGGATCATGACCATGCCAATTATTTGTCAAAAAATGCAAGAATGAGAGGTTGCGATTTCAAATGTAGGGCGGTGTTCAATGAGACTTACAGCGCGATTTATGAGGTGAACAGCCTTGCTTTTGATTGCTACAGACTCAATGGATGTTCAGCAAGAGGTCTACGTTGAGTTTTTGCTTTGAATCGACCTCTAAAACAAATTTCAGTTTCAAGCTTTTTCAAGTTTTTCTCAAGTTGTGTTCTTGTGATTTTGCAACCTCTAGCCCTTGATTCGTGCCTCTTTAGCTTGTATATGTATAAGGCAATGCATTAGGTTAAAAATTTGGACTTGAATCTTTGTAAATCAATGCTTGGAGATATGATATGACCCTCCATTAAAAAGCTTCCAATTTGATTCCAAATCCAATATTTTGTGCATGATATGGCTTGATACGAGTTTGATCTTGTCCATGATGATAATTAAAACCTGTATCAATCAAAAAGATACCAAGTTATCAATGTTTAGATTTTATTTGGATTTAAATTGATTTAAAATGAATTAATTCAATAAAAATCAAATAAAATAGAAAAATTAATGAATGGACACAAGACTGAAGATAGGACACGTGTATAGTGTGACAATATCAAATCAAGTGGAAAAAAGTGGGTCCATTTGACAAAATTTGTAGTTTTGAGGATAGTTGACTTTTGGCAATTTTGGAAAAATGCCCAACTTCAACAATGCATAACTTATTCAATTTTGAACTTTTTGAGGTGTTGTTGGACATTTTAGAAACCTTGAGATGTCCTCTAACCAACCCTTTTGGTCTCCTATCATTTTGATATTCCATGCTCAAGTTATAAGCTTTGGAAAAAAATGTGTTTTTGTTGACTTTCAAAAATGACCTATAATGTCCAAATTTGTAACTTCTTGTGAGTGAATTTATTGATCTTGGGTTGTGAATATGGATTCCGACTAATTGGTGCACTTGAGATGCATTTCCTCTAGCTCCTGAAAAAGACATGATATGGACTGGATTAAAGGGGTCAGTCATCCTAAAATTGGAATTCATTTGTTGTCGCAAATATTCGCTTGTAGCATACCATATTTCAATGGATTGGCGTAATTTTTCTACCGCATGGACATTTCCATAATGATTATGTTTTTCCAAAATGGAACTTTGTTGTTCAGCATCTTGGACTAGCCATCCTTTTGAAGGTATTGTTAAAAGATCATCAATTCCTAATGAAATAGATGTAGCAGTAGCTTGATGGAATCCTAGAGTCTTTACTTGATCTAGGATGTGTGATGTATATGCCATTCCGAAATGATCTATTAATCTGCTAATAAGTCGTTTAATGGCAGTTCCACCTATCACGTTATTGTGAAAGACTAGATCGGCCCGTTCTGCCATAAGTACCTCCATATTCCACTCATTGTAGGAAATTTCATCCTCTTCAAAATGAGATTTGGATGGGTCATTTATACTAAAGTATGAGAAAGTTATGCTTGGTCAAAGTTGAGTTGACTTTTCCTACAAAACCCTAATTTAGCAACTTTTGAATCTTGATGAATCGTGAGCAACCCTTGATGAATAATAATCAACCCTTGATCAAATGATGAATTATCCTTCTAAATGAGAATGTTTACAAAAAATCTTGAGGTTTGACTGTTTGTAGGTCACAGTTGACTGTTGCCCTAACACAGTCGATTTTTGGACCCCTTGAGCAATTGACTGACCAAACTTCCTCTGCAAGACTTGAAATTTGACATGGATGAACTTGAGAACATATTAAGGCATTTGGGAGAACTTTAAGTCATTTGGATGCAAGGACCTTGATGCAACACAAAACCCTAATTTGAGATTGACTGCCTTTGGAGATGATTTGACTGTCCAACTTTTGAGCAATCTTGGCCACTTAGGGATTCTTCTTGACATGTCTTGAGAAATATGGGAGGGAAAATTTTGGGGTACAACAGTAAGAATGTATACAAAGATGTTTGATCTTTTGAAAATTTTTTCAATTTTGTAAGATGTTTGAAAGTGTATGTGATTGTTTTGAAAATAGCAAGGATGTTTTGTTTGAAATTGAGCAAGTAATTAGGAGCAATCTACATACTCAAATGTCTTTCTTGTTAATTTTCTTTTCCTTTGACAATGTTGTCTTACCATTGATTTGGTAAGCAACCCTATCTTTGGATGTAAACGGGACGGGCGTGGGTCATCGTATAACCATGATTAGCAATGTTGCAAGGTATCTTAGCATTGTTTTTTAGGGACTAAGATCATTTGTAAGGCAACTTAGATAGCGTCATCGAGGGACTATGATCTTGTATTTGCTTGTTTTTTCTAAGATACCTTACATGCGTAATATGGCCATTTTGTAAGGCAACCAAGTGGATTTTACCCTAAGGGTGCTTGTGTGCAAATGTATTGTTTTTCATGCTTGGTTTTGTCTTTGATTAGGGTTTTCTAATTGATTGATTTTGTTCTTTCCATACAAATCCTAATTACTAGCATTTGTATATAAAGCGATAAATTGCGGAATTTAAAGTTACTATGCTATTACAATACTTGTGGGAGGGGGTATACAATTTGTGAATGGGGATTGCAATAATATAAACCTAATTAATCTATTACAACCAAATTGAATAAATGTACAAGGAAATGAATAAATATAAAGTACAAATGCAAACGGAAAGAAATGATTTTTGTTTGGGTTTTTATATGAAAGAGGTTTTAACCTAAACCTAATTAGAGAAAAATAATTAATCAAAATTAAATTAACTTAAACTAATTAAGAAAATAAATTAATTAAGAAATGATTTTTGAATAAAACCCTAATTCTATTTAGTTGATTAAAAGAAAATAAGTTTAGAGAAAAAAGTTTTTTTATTTTATTTTTGCCTTCAAAATAATATATGTTGTTGTAAAATATTTTTGGCCTTTTTTTTATATTATATTAAAATAATATATTTAAATAGGTATAAAAGAAAATTAATAATAACCTAGTTCTAATTTAATTTACAAGATAATTAGTAAAGACAAATAAAGTATGATGAATAAAAATAATTTTTTGGTGTGAGAAAAAAATTTAAATTATGTCAAAACATAAATCTACTATTTTTATATTTTTTATGACTTTTTTAGTATTTTAGAAAATATATTTAAAAGGAAAAATGAAATAAATAAATAAATAAAATGGGCCAGGGGGTGCCAAAAGTAGGCAGGGAGTTAATCATCAAAAAATAAAATAAATCAGATAATGTCAAAAAATATGAAAAATGAAAAAGGGTACAACTAGGGCTCGAATCCAGGTCGCATAGGTTAACAGACGCGCGCTTTACCACTGGGGTGGCTATACAATAAATATGTAAGGCAAATCAAGTCCTGGTGACTTCATCTTCAACCTTCAGCCGGTGCACCTGTAACTTCTTCATTTCTGAACAAAAATGGAAGATGACAAAATGAAAGTTGTTGTGTTCTTCCTCATGAATCTAACCATGTAAATAACTAAAGCTAAAAGTCAAAGATAAATGAGAATTTCTCTGGCCCTAATTTGAACCCTAAAAATTTCAGAAACTTCAAATCTAAAATTCTCTAAGCTCAGGCCATGTAAATGCAAACTATGGATATGTACAATTTCGTGGTAATGAGGCCTGCATTTTATCTTCAGAAATGCAAGCCTAACAATTCCTAAGTAATGAAATAGAAGTTCAAGAAAACTACCTGAAAACTGTAAATTGTGAAATGCAAATGAGCTTGATTCAAAGTGCTGCAAGGATCAGGTTAGCTTCCTTGAGGTCCCAGGAAGCTAATGCAATGATTAGCTTGAGCTGAAAGTGGCTGAGGAGCTCTGGAGAAGTCAAGTTGCAGACCCCTGTTTTTGAAAATGTAACTTGACGATGGAGGTGTTATAGTTGAGCAAATGGACTTTGGATGGTTTGTATTTGATGTTTAGAAGCTTTTGGAAGTGAAAAGCCAAAGAACGCACGAGGGAATTTGGAGTTTGGTATGTAAAGTCAGAACTTGCACAACAATGGTGTTTTGAGTTAATTTCTGGCTAAAGTAAATTTGAGTGGGTTTTAGGGTCTTCAAGCTCATGTCCTGGCTCACGAATAGTGCTTCTATTTATAAGGAACAGGTTTAGAGACTTGTTGTTGATCAGAATTTGAATTTGCATCCTTAAGCTAAACATGTGATTTTTTGAGAAAACAAGTTTCAATGCCTTGTGTACTTGCTAAGATAGAGTGGTTATGCTTTAAAAACACTTGCTTCTGACTTTGTAGATGAAGTGTGATCAGAGGGAACAAGTTAGAGGCTCCAGAGTGGACTTTATGCATAAAGCTTGCTTTTCAAGAATGGTATTGTTAACTTTCTTCCCAAAATGGAAATGTGAATTTGATAAAGCTTAAATCACTTGGATTATAGCTCAAAGGTTTGCGTAATCCATTAATTATGGAGTGACAAACAAGTTTGAGGCCTGCAAAGCAAAGATTATGCAGCCTAACATTGATTTGCATTTGTGTTCATCATGAAAATGACCTATAATTCAAGTGACAAAACACCAACTTCATCTCTTCGATTCTCCCTACTCAAGAATGATCTCAAGGAGTTCTTGGACATTTTGGAAAGCTTGAAACGTTGTATACAACTCATCTTTGAATTGATTTTGAAGATTCCCATTGGAACTATGTGAAAAATTTCCATGAAGTTAGGTCAAAAATCTGCCTAACTAGGGCAAAATTTCACTAAGTCTTTTTTAGTTCATGAGCATGTATTCATAAAATTATAACTTAAGATCCAAGCATTTTTAGAATATGTTGTGTGATGCAAAGTTTTATATTTCATGGAGATGTACAACTTTCATGTTGGAAGTTTCCTTTGAATCATCATGCATCATAATGAAAAAATTGCTCAAAGTTATGAAAAAATAAGAAAATTTTCACACTTAGAAAAATTTCTAAGTTTAGAAATTTTTGACTTTTCAAAATGAAATCTTGATTTCTTTATTTCTTGATGAATAAGTTTCCTATTTTGACATGTTTTGATGAATTGTGATATTTGGTGCTTGAATTTGACCAAAAAGTCAACGGTTTACTTTTCAGTATACAATTGACTTTTGATCAGTTGACTGCAAAATTAATCTATCAATCCAATGGATTTGCAATGTTTTGAATCATGTCATTAGGTAAAAATTATGAATTTGGACTCTTGAGATCATATCTTAAACCAATTTACCATTTTCTAGGTCAAAAATAAGAAATTGCCCTTTCCCAATCAAAACCCTAATTTTGACTATTTTGCCCTTTTGGAGATTTGATCAAATTTCTTGAGGAATTATGGTCCAAACTTAATCAAATGATACATATGAGTCTAAAATGTTTATGTGGATAAAAAATTATGAAGTTTGACTGTAAATTGACCATGGTTGACTTTTTCCCCAATACAATTGATTTTTAGGTTAACTATTTAATTGACTGATCAAAAGTCTGATCCAAGGCTTGAAACTTGTCACGAGTAATCCTGGGGGTCCATAATGATCCATGAAAGTCATATGGGGCATTGGAAGTTCAAAAATCCTTGTGCAAACTTAAACTCTAATTTTGGTCATCAGTGCATAAGGAGGTGTCTTGAGCTGATCAAACCCTAGTGCAGTCTTGAGCCCAAAGAGATCTTGTGAACAAATTCTTGATAAGTGAGAGGACAAATTTTGGGGTACAACAACTGCCCCTGTTCAATTTTCTTAAGCCTGAAGAGTTAGATTGGCATGTTTTTCCAGTCGTGACTCGAAGGTGGAAGATGATTGGACACTAGAGTGCCCAGAAATTTGCACTCGGCGATGTGATGGTTGAGGGAATGGGCTTAAAGATGCCATTTGGAGAGCTGAAAGAAAGTTTTTGGAGATGGGCTTGTAGATGCCATCCAAGAGTGATTGTTGGTATTGTAATTTGTAAGATGGAAGAATGAGTATCAAGATGGCGTCCGTGTCTGGAGCGTGTCTGAACTGTATCTGGGAGATGATTTTGAATGATTATCAGAATAGAATCCGTGTCTGGAGCATATCTGAATTGTATTTGAAAGCTAGTTTTGAATGAGTGTTAGAATGGCATCTGTGTCTAGAGCGTATCTGAAATGTATCTGAGTGTTGAAACTGAATGAGTATCAGAATGGCATCCGTGTCTGGAGCGTATCTGAACTGTATCTGACAGTTGAAACTTAATGAGTATCAGAATGGCATCCGTGTCTGGAGCATATCTGAATTGTATCTGAAAGTTGCACTTGAATGAGTATCAGAATGGAATCCGTGTCTGGAGTGTATCTGAACTGTATCTGAAAGGTGAAACTGAATGAGTATTAGAATGGAATCCATGTCTGGAGCGTATCTAAATTGTATCTGAAAGTTGAATCTGAATGAGTATCATAATGGCGTCTGTATCTGGAGCGTATCTGAAATGTATCTGAAAACTTTGAATATTATTAATGGTAGCTGTTAACCTTATCCTGAAAAGGGTAAAATGTTAGCTAAAATTCAATGTTTATGTTGTATGAAATGCATAGTATAATGCATTCGTGTTATCAATGTTTATGATATATGGATGCAATGTATGCGTATGTGAGCTAGTTTGCTGCACTGCTGTTGGATTGGGGGAAATAAATCCCTGACTGCTGCTGAGGATATAAGTCTTCATGTTGTGAAGTCTAAGTGTTGATGAATTTCTTTTTAGAGAAATAAACTATGTTATAAAGGAAATGCCATGTAATGCTTGTAAACCCCTGTTGTGAAATCTAAGAAAATGAACGACTTCTACCGGGGATTGATAATTGGAAGCTCATTCCGCTGGGAATTAAACTGCAAACTGTGGGGGATTTATGGAAATAGCTTAGAGAGATTTCCCTACCTCTTAAAGTCATTAGTAATTGTTTTTTATTTTGTTTATTTGTAAACAGTTAATTATGTTCAAATGCATATGTTCAACAATGAATCATTGGACGTTTTTGTGAACAAAACACAAGAGTAAAGAAAAACAGATAGTTTTTCACTTTCAAAGGAATATCTTTGTATTGACTTTGAGTAAGTATTTGTACAATGAGACAAGAATTCTAGTAAGAGAATGCAAGTCGTAAAAAATGAAAATTTTGATACAAAGAAAGGATAGCTATGTGCAATAATCCCATGGGGGTCCCATTCTGCTATAAACTTTGTATCTCCGAGCATCTTGCCTATTTTTTGCCTCGTCCGAAGATGATTTAATTCATCATAACCTCTAAATTTGTTAGTTGAAGCCAAAGGTTTTCCGTAAGGTGATCCAACGGAACATAGTCATATGCTTTAATTCCCTAACTTTTTCCTGGACCGCCCTTTCGGGTTTTCAGTCCACCGGGATACCCTTTTTTTTACCCAAGTCCCCCTTTCGGGTTTTCAACTTGCCGGGTGTACAAATTTTTTTGTTTTATCCATAATTTTTGCCCGAACCTTTTTGGTTCACCGGGATGCCCTTGTTTTTCCTACGTATGTCAACCTAGCGAGTCTCTTATGCGTAGTATCTTTTGACTATGTCTGCATTCGTAGGATGCAGCACGTCATCGCCATCCAAGGTGGTTAAGATAATTGCCCCACCAGAGAAAATCTTTTTGATTACAAATGGTCCTTCATAGGTAGGAATCCATTTTCCCCTAGGATCACCTTATGGCAATATGATGCGTTTCATCACTAGATCTCCAACTTGATACACTTGGCGTCTGACCTTCTTGTTGAAAGCCTTGATCATCTGTTTTTGATACATTTGACCATGGCAAACAGCAGTAAGTCTTTTCTCATCAATCAAGTTTAGTTGATCAAGTCGAGTCTGAATCCAATCTTCTTCATTCAGCCCTGCATCCTTTATAATTTTTAGAGAGGGCATCTGAACCTCAATAGGTAAGGCGACTTCCATGCTGTAAACCAGAGAATAGGGTGTTTCCCCGATTAATGTGCAAGATGTGGTACGATACCCGTGGAGAGCTAATGGTAACATCTCATGCCAGTCTTTGTATGTGGCTGTCATTTTCTGTATGATCTTTTTAATGTTTTTATTTGTGGCTTCGACAACACCATTCATCTTTGGCCGGTAAGGCGAAGAACTGTGATGCTGGATCTTGAATTGCTTGCACAAGGCGGTGATCATAGTGTTGTTGAGATTTGTACCATTGTCAGTTATGATCCTTTCTGGGATACCGTACCGGAAAATGAGATTTTGTTTGATGAAACGGGCAACAACATTCTTGGTAACGGAAGCAAAAGAGGCTGCCTCAACCCACTTTGTAAAATAGTCAATGGCCACTAGGATGAAACAGTGTCCATTGGAAGTTGTTGGCTTGATTTCCCCAATCATATCTATTCCCCACATAGCAAAGGGCCAAGGAGCTTTCAAGACATTTAGAGGAACCAGAGGTATGTGCACCTTGTCAGCCTAAATATATCATTTATGGCAGGCTCAGGAGTGTTGATAGCAATCTGCTTCCATGGTAGACCAGTAATAGCCTGCCCATAGGATTTTCTTTGCCATCGTATGGCCACTGGAATGGGTGCCAAAAGTGCATTCATGCAAATCAGCCATGATCCTTTCAGCTTCAACCTTATCTATGCACCGAAGTAACACAGAGTCATGATTGCGTTTGTACAGGATGCCATTACTAAGGAAGAACTTAGCGGAGAATCTCCTTAATAACTTCTTATCATTAACTGAAGCTCCTTCTGGATATTCTTGAGCCTCAAGATACTTCTTGACTTCGTGAAACTAAGGTTGGTCCATTACTTCTTCAGTACTAATCTCGTGACAGTGCACAGGTTCCTCCATTCGTTCGATGGTGATCTGGGGAGCCTCGTTATCCCAATTAAGTTTAAACATAGATGACATTATGGTCAGAGCATCTACTAGCTGATTTTCTTCTCGCGGGAAATGCTCGAAGGTAATCTTCTCAAAATGTGGTAGCAATGTAAAAACATGTTATTTATAAGGGATAAGGTTAGGGTGTTTGGTGTCCCATTCCCCTTTGATATGACTGATAACCAAAGCTGAATCTTCGAATACATCCAAGGATTTGATCCCCAAGTCTATGGCAGCTCTGAGACCAAAGATGCATGCTTCGTATTCCGCCATGTTGTTTGTACAATTGAAGCAGAGTCTTGCCGTAAAAGGAGTATGACATCCTTCAGAAGATATGAGTACAACACCGATACCATTTCCTAGTGCATTGGATGCCCTATCAAAGAACAAGGTCCATCGGGATCCTTGTTCAGGTCCGTCATATGGCCTGAATTTTTCACAGTGGTTTACCATCATGATGTCTTCATCTGGGAATTCGAACTTCATGGATTGGTAGTCTTCCACTTCTTGGTGGGCAAGGTGATTAGCTAGTACACTTCCCTTTATATCTTTCTGGGTAGTATACTATATGTCATATTCTGTCAGGATCATATGCCATCTCGCTATTCTCCCAGAAAGAGTAGGTTTCTCGAAGATGTATTTTATCGGATCCATTTTAGATATCAACAAAGTAGTATGAGTTAGAATATACTATCTTAGCTAGAGAGCAGCCCATGCCAGAGCGCAACAAGTTTTCTCGAGCAGTGAATATCTGGTTTCACAGTCAATAAACTTTTTGCTCAGGCAATAAATAGCATTCTCTTTTCGGCCAGACTTGTCATGCTGCCCCAATACACACCCCATTGAGTTTTCTAAAACAGTCAGATACATGATTAATGGTCTTCCCTCGAATAGTGGCATCAACACAGGAGGTTCTTGTAAGTATTCTTTGATTTTGTGAAAAGAAACTTGGCACTCGTCATTCCATTTGACTACCTGATCTTTCTTCAGTAGTTTGAAGATTGGTTCACAAGTAGCTGTCAGGTGAGAAATGAATCTGGAAATGTAGTTCAAACATCCCAAGAATCATCTAACTTCCTTCTCAGTACAAGGAGCAAGCATCTCTTGTATTGCTTTAACTTTGGCAAGATCGACCTCGATACCTTTGTTGCTGACAAAAAAGCCTAGGAGTTTACCAGACCGTACCCCAAATGTGCATTTGTTTCAATTCAACCTCAGCTTGTACTTTTTCAGTCTCTAAAATAGTTTTTGTAAGTGATCAATATGCTCTTCTTCTGTTTGAGATCTGGCTATCATGTCGTCTACATAGACCTCTATTTCGTGATGTATCATGTCGTGAAATAGAGCTACCATGGCACGTTGATAGGTTGCCCCAGCATTCTTCAGTCCGAATGGCATCACCTTATAGCAGAAAGTGCCCCACTGCGTGACAAACGTTGTTTTCTCCATGTCCTCAGGTGCCATTTTGATTTGGTTGTAACCTGAGAAACCGTCCATGAAGTAAAACACTTCGTATTGTGCCATATTGTCAACTAGAATATCAATGTGGGGGAGTGGAAAATCATCCTTATGGCTTGCCCTATTCAAATCTCTGTAGTCCATACACATTCGTACTTTGTCGTCCTTTTTGGACATGGGAACAACATTGGCAACCCATTGGGGATAAAAGGTGACAACTAAGAATCCAGCGTTGAATTGCTTTATGACTTCTGCTTTAATCTTTTCTGACATATCAGGCCTCATGCAGCGAACCTTTTATTTTACTGGCGGACAATCCTCTCTTGTAGGCAGATGATGTACCACAATATATGCATCAAGACCTGGCATGTCTTCATACAACCAGGAAAATACTTCAACATAATCGTGTAACAAATGAATCAGATGCTCCTTGATACTGGGTTCCAGATCGGCACCCACCTTGACCTCTTTTTTGTCTTTTTCGGTACCTAGGTTGATTGTTTCCACGGGTTCCTCGTGAGGCTGAATGGTTCTCTCTTCTTGTTGTAGTAGTCTGGCAAGTTCCCTTGGTACTTCACAATCTTCCTCGCCTTCGTCTTTGGCTTGGTAGATTAGAATCTCAGAGTCACAAAAGGCCATAGCAGTATCGTTACCCATGGGATCCCGAATGGATGCATACCTACATTGTGAGTGTGAGTGTGTGTAAGGGTATAGTTACCCTTGAAAGAAAGTAAAAATGTAAAAAGAAAAACAATGAGCACAAATGTTTGTACGCGAAAACGTCCATGATTCATTGATGTCATATGAAAATGAGATAATAACCCTTACAAATGGACCATTGTGCCTCGGGTAAGACACAAGGTTTAAGAGTGCGAATTGTTTTAATATTACAGATCCAACAAAATGTAAAGACAAATTATTGTGGGATAAAAGTGATCGGGAAAAAATCTCTAGCCTCCCATTTGTTGAGCCCTCCAATGACAGTCGGGAATATCCAGTCCTCCAAGTCACAACTATCTTCATCATCTTATACAACGTTGACCTCGCGGTTGCTGATCTTCAGAGGTGATCCTCCGACACGAGCGCGACGTACAACTTTCTAAGCACTTAAAGTGAAACCTAGGCCAAACTTGTCAGACTTATATGGGATATCTGGAAGTTATCCCCAGATAGTGAACCCACCTTCTTCTACCACTGCTTTGGCATCCTTTAGAGATGACATCCGGAGTGGAGGCCTTGTAATAATGGGAACAACCTTGGTTACTGCCACATCTTGCGGGACCTCTTCAACGTGTTGGAATGGAGTTTCAATAAATTCACCATCTAATTCCATATATCTGAAGGAATTGAGATGGCTGATCATATACTATTCTTCTCCATGAACGGTGATAATCTTCCCTTGAATCGGATATTTCAGCATTTGGTGCAACGTAGAAGTGACAGCTCCAGCATGGTGAATCCATGGTCGATCTAGCAAGCAGGAATATGAGGGACGGATATCCATTACATAAAAAGTTGAATCAAAAGTTTGTGTTCCAACTTTTATGGGAATGTCTACCTCCCTATGTACCATCCTTTTCGAGTCGTCAAAAGCCCTCACTACTATGTTACTTGGTTTCAATGTCAATCCCTCACAGTCAAGCCTATCAAGAGCTTTTTTAAGCAATACATTCAGAGATGAGCCAGTGTCCACCAAAACCTAAGCCAAGGTTATGCCCTTACATTCAACTGAGACATGCAATGCCTCATTATTCTTCCTTCCTCTTGGCGTTAGATCAACATCTGAAAAACCTAGACCATTATCTGCAGTTAAGCTGGCTACGCAGTCTTGAAATTTATCGGCAGATGTCTCTTGTGGTACATGGGCAGTTTTCAGGAATTTTACCACGGCTTTTGCATGCGCCTCGAAACATAGTAGTAATTCTAGCATGGGAATTTTAGAGGGGGTTTGCCCCAGTTGTTCAACTACATCGTAGTCGCTTCTTTTAATGATCTTCAGAATCTCCTCCATCTCTTTTCGGGAGGTCTCAGGGAAATCCAATGACTGAGCCTTCATCGGACAGGCTCAATCAAAATACTTTTACCTCGAGTTTAAGTTAACTTGGCAGCAGGAGTGTCAGTAGGAATGATAACAGGGGTTGTAACAGCTTTGTCAGTTGGAGTGTTGGCTGAGATGATCGTAGGACCAGGAATAGATTTTGGGGGAGAAACATTAGGAATGATTACGGGTCCATAAACTGCTTTTGGGGGAGCAATTTCTGGAGAGAATATTCTTCCGCTTCGGGTAATCTTGCTAGTTCTTGCAATATTACTGATGTCGGAGTTGACTTTCTCAAAACTCGAATCTTCGGCGGCTGGCCAGTCCTGCTTGATACCATGGTAGTAGACATTCCCTCCATAATTCAATGGTATGATTTTTTCTGACGAATATGGGACTGGTCCATGCATTGTGATTATTAAAGGAGTTGCTTTTGGAACTGATGTAATTCTAACAGGTCTTTTGGTGGAGACCCTGGAAGAATTGGCGGAAATGGTAATGATAGAAACATCTTCAAAAGGAACAGATAGAATAGAAGTCTTCTCGAATAAAATTTCTTTGTTATCTATTAGGCATTGAACGCTTACTTTCAATAAAGGACAGCTGGTTGGTGAGGACAAACAGAAATGGAAAACTTCATCACAGCCCGGGAACACACCAGCATTCAAAAAGTTCATTTTAATAGTCAGAAGTGGGGTCATAAGTTCATCAACTGAAGTAACAAACATTTCTTCTTCAATGGCATTGGTATTATGGCCATGTCTGGGCATAGGGGCAGAAATGACATTTGGCTTTTCAGGCGCATCGAATTCAATCACTTTTGCTTCAATGAGGTCTTGTATTTTGTTCTTTAGAGCCCAACAGTTATTAGTGTCATGGCCGGGACTTTCAGAGTGATATGCACAACGGGCATTGGGATGATAGTGAGGAGATGTTGTGTTGGGGTTTTTCGGAGCTTCTTTCAAGGTCACCAAATTAGATCTTAGTAGATGCGGTAATATCTGAGACGGGGTCATGTTAATTCTAGTGAACTGCCTGACTGGCCTTTCCATCCTTGGTTGGTTATTTCATTGCTGATCAGGCGTCGGTTTAGGAATTATAACAGCCCCCACCATTGGTCGGCGTTCGGCCCTATCTTGATTTCTCTAAGGATAAACAACAACCACTTCTTTCTTTCCGATAAATGGCTTCCTTATGGCAGCAGAGGAGGATGTATCTTTTTGGATCTTTCCATTCTTTATACCGGCTTATACCCTTTCTCCAGTCAATATTAGTTCAGTAAAACCTGCAGATGAACTTCCAATTAAATGATTGAAGAAGGGACCAGACAAGGTGCCCAAGAACATATCTACCAATTCTCTCTCAGATAGAGGGGGTTGAACTCTTCCGGCTAAATCTCTCCATTTTTGCACATAGTCCTTGAAACCTTCATTGGAAACCATGGCCATACTTTGGAGTTGAGTACAGGTAGGCGCAAGATCAGCATTGTATTGGTATTGTTTGTAAAAGGATGAAACAAGATCTTCCCAGTTCTGAATGTTGGCTCTTTCTAACTGGTAAAACCAATCAAGTTGAGTTCTAGACCGGCTGTCTTGGAAGAAGTGTACCCATAAGTCTTTGTCAGCTGTATGGGGCTGGATTTTCCTCACATAGGACCGGAGATGCATTTTAGGGAATGAGACTCCGTCATACTAACCCCAATTTCTCAAAGTCCAAGCCAGGCACTTTTTGGATTTCCATCACACTCAACCGCTCTTCGAGATGTTTATACTTGTCATCAGCTGAAGGGTATTGTTCTTCAGAATAGTCTTCTTCTTCCTCTTCCGATTCTGACGGGACAACAATTTCCTTGCCTTTCCCATCTTAATTGTCTCTTTTACCAGATGTTGTGGCAAAGTGTAAGGTCCTTCTTGTCTGCCCATAAAATCTTCTTCCCGTGTTTAGGACTCCGGTCACCTTCTTTGTTTTCTTTTTCTTCTCCTCGGCTAGCAAATTCTTCAACTTTTCTTGTCCTTTGGCTAGGGTCAAGAGCAACTGTTGAAACTGTGTATTCGGAGCTTGGAGGTCCTTCACTGTTTGCTCGAGATCCATCTTACTGAAATAAACAATAGAGAGATTAGGAGACTTGTTGCAAAAGACCTGCTTATGTTATGATGAATGGTATATGCATATGTAATGATTTCAAGGATTTCAAAGATTCAAACTTGTTTTCGACAAAAAGGGAACACACGTTATATTAATAGATTAAAGCTTGAGTACATTAATGCCTTTTCGGGAAAAATAATACAAAAACTCTAAGATAAAAAGGTAGTTCGCATCCTCTTTGGTACGATGTAGGCATTCAGAGTCTGCTCCTCATGAAGTAGTCTAGTGAGTTCCAAAACCTTCTTCTCGCTTGCGTAGAATTGGGCTTCAAAAGTATCTCGCTCTCCCATGAGTTGTATCCAATCTCTTTGTAGGTCTTCAAGAGAGGTGGAACATCTCCCTCCATGACAGGCTCGATGATTACCAGGAGAATGGAGGGGTAAGGCATCATAAGGCTCTGAGCACGAGTTCGTACCCATTTGAGGTAAGGCTCAAGAGGGATGGAATTTTTATGCCCCAAAGTCTTGCTATCCACCTTGTTTAACATCCTCCAAGCTTGGATAAATCTATGGCGAAGACCTTGATCGTCGTTGTTGTAGTCAAATAACAAACCTTGAACCAGTATCTCGTGCGGGACATCCCTTCGGGCGTAACCAAACTGTCTTAAGACTAAACATGGGTTGTAGGTGATACCTTCCCTAATGCCAAGTAAAGGGACATTAGGGAATTCTCCATAACGGTCGACAATGATAACATTCTCTTTGGATCGGGAACACCAATGAATGTCTGAATGTTTGAGTGTCATCAACATTTGTGACCACCTTGAACCTTGCTCATTCTTTAATACAGATTGGGGAAGATTCGAAATAAACCATCTTGCCAAGAGAGGAGTGCAACACATAAGGACACCTCTTTTCCTCATTGTGCGAGTGTGAAAAGAGTGTAGGATATCTCCTAACAATGTAGGCACTGGGTTGCGGGATATGAAGATTTTGACGGTGTTGATATCTATAAGTTGGTCAGGATTTGGAAACAAAACCATCCCATAGATGAAGAGAGCCACAATTTCCTCAAAGGCTTGCAAGTCCAAGGAATTCCAAAAAATTTGGGCTTTCTCAAACCGGAACTTTGCTAGGAAACCTTTGACACCAGTCCTTGTTTCCCAATGAGTTGTGACATCAGATGAGTGAAATTGTAGAGCTTGAGCAATCTCTTCTAGCTTTGGATCTCTTTCCGTACCGTTGTAAGGTAGTTGATTGAGAACGGGAATCCTTAAGAGTTGGTAGAATTCTTCCAAAGTTGGCACAATTTGATAGTCAGGAAATGTGAAACAATGGTGTAAAGGATCAAAGAACTGAAAGAGCACCTTCATCATATCCTCATTTGTGTTGGAGGTGACCAAGTTGAGTAGGTGACCATGTCTCTCGGTGAATTGAGAGTTTTCAGGAATCCTTGAAGCTAGCTTCTTGAGTTGTGGAGGGATCCTTACAAGATTGACTTGAATAGTTTTCCTGCAAAATGAATCCATATCTTACAAAACAAGAACAGAGATGAATCCAAAAAATCCTTGAAATGGTCAGTGGATGTATATGATGTTCGTGATGTTCATGATGTTATGTACAAGTATGCATATATAAACAAAACAAACAAATCCTTAGGTTTAGGCTTGCATGGAGTTTTATAGGTAAGTACCCTCTTGAAGTTTAGTTGGCTTAAACCTGTCCTAGTAATAGTAATCGGGTTCTAAGGAGCTCAATATCACTGGTTTGTTTCCTTGGTCATTGTTTCAGCACAAACCTCTTTAATGGAGACCGAAATATCCAAAGAAACCAAACCTCAATGAGTGTAGTATCGAGTATCTACCAACTTCGGACTGCACCAAAGTTGGTCATCTCACTACATCCTAAAGGCCAAGTTGGTCAAGTAAAGGTTCTAAAAGTTCATTAGTGATTCATGACATCACTCAGCGGCCCCGTATTCTCTTTGATTAACTCAAAGGCTACCGGTACCCACAAATATGTCGCACTAACATAGCTATTGCTTAGACCATGTCAGTACACCCCGCACAGTTTCCACAATGTATTGCTACTTACCTATAATGTATCCCAAATCCGGGTAGAGGATTCAAACCCAAACAAAGAACCACAATGTAAAGCATACAAGTCAAACAATGTAAGCAAATAAATGTGATAATCCCTAAGGTAACCCCACTTTAGAATTTTCCCCAACAGAGTCGCCAGTTCTGTGATGCGGTGGGAGAACTAACTTGGTGTTTTGCGTTTGATCACAAATGTTGCGGTTAGCAAGAGTCACCACCGACTTTTCTTTTATCCAAAAGGAAAGTGTATTGTTTTTCATGCTTGGTTTTGTCTTTGATTAGGGTTTTCTAATTTATTGATTTTGTTCTTTCCATACAAACTCTAATTACTAGCATTTGTATATAAAGCGATAAATTGCGGAATTTAAAGTTACTACGCTATTACAATACTTGTGGGAGGGGGTATACAATTTGTGAATAAGGATTGTAATAATATAAACCTAATTAATCTATTACAATCAAATTGAATAAATGTACAAAGAAATGAATAAATATAAAGTACAAATGCAAATGAAAAGAAATGATTTTTGTTTGGATTTTTATATGAAAGGGGTTTAAACGTAAATCTAATTAGAGAAAAATAATTAATCAAAATTAAATTAACTTAAACTATTTAAGAAAAGAAATTAATTAAGAAATTATTTTTGAATAAAATCCTATTTCTATTTAGTTGATTAAAAGAAAATAAGTTTAGAGAAAAAAGTATTTTTTGGTATTTTTGCCTTGAAAATAATATATGGTGTTGTAAAATATTTTTGGCCTTTTATTTATATTATATTAAAATAATATATTTAAATAGGTATAAAAGAAAATAAATAATAACCTAGTTCTATTTTAATTTACAAGATAATTAGTAAAGACAAATAAAGTATGATGGATAAAAATAATTTTTTTGTGCGAGAAAAATATTTAAATTATGTCAAAACATAAATCTACTATTTTTATATATTTTATGATTTTTTTAGTATTTTAGAAAATATATTTAAAAGGAAAATGAAATAAATAAATAAATAAATATAAATGGGCCAGGGGGTGCCAAAAGTAGGCAGGGAGTTAATCAGCAAAAAAAAAAAAGAGCCAGGCCCAAAGGGCCCAACGCCTACAAACAAAACAAATCAGAAAATGTCAAATAATATGAAAAATTAAAAAGGGTACCACTGGGGCTCGAACCCAGGTCCCATAGGTTAACATGCACGCGCTTTACCATTGGGATGGCTATACATCTGTTTATAAAAACAAAACAATAAATATGTAAGGCAAATCAAGTCCTGATGACTTCATCTTCAACCTCCAGCCGGTGTACCTGTAACTTCTTCATTTCTCAACAAAAATGGAAGATGACAAAATGAAAGTTGTTGTATTCTTCCTCACGAATCTAACCATGTAAATAACTAAAGCTAAAAGTCAAAGATAAATGAGAATTTCTCTGGCCCTAATTTGAACCCTAAAAATTTTAGAAACTTCAACTCTAAACTTCTCTAAGCTCGGGCCATGTAAATGCAAACTATGGATATGTACAGCTTCGTGGCAATGAGGTCTACATTTTATCTTCACAAATGCAAGCATAACAATGCCTAAGTAATGAGATAGAAGTTCAAGAAAATACCTCAAAACTGGAAATCATGAAATGAAAATGAGCTTGAGTCAAAGTGCTCCAAGGATCAGGTTTGTTTCCTTGAGGTCCCAGGAAGCTAATGCAATGATTAGCTTGAGCTGAAAGTGGCTGAGGAGCTCTGGAGAAGTCAAGTTGCAGGCCCCTATTTTTGAAAATGGAACTTGATGATGGAGGTGTTACAGTTGAACAAATGGACTTTGAATGGTTTGTATTTGATGTTTAGAAGCTTTTGGAAGTGAAAAGCCAAAGAACGCACGAGGGGATTTGGAGTTTGGCATGTAAAGTCAGAACTTGCACAACAATGGTGTTTTGAGACAATATCTGGCTAGAGTGAATTTGAGTGGGTTTTAGGGTCTTCAAGCTCATGTCCTGGCTCACAAATAGTGCTTCTATTTATAAGCAATAAGTTTAGAGACTTGTTGCTGATCAGAATTTAAATTTGCATCCTTAAGCTAAACATGTGATTTTTTGAGAAAACAAGTTTCAATGCCTTGTGTACTTGCTAAGATAGAGTGGTTATGCTTTAAACACACTTTCTTTTGACTTTGTAGATGAAGTGTGATCAGAGGGAACAAGTTAGAGGCTCAAGAGTGGAATTTATGTATAAAGCTTGCTTTTCAAGAATGGTATTGTTAACTTTCTTCCCAAAATGGCAATGTGAATTGGATAAAGCTGTAATCACTTGGATTATAACTTAAAAGTTTATGTAATCCATTAATTATAGAGTGACAAACAAGTTTGAGGCTTGCAACGCAAAGATTATGCATCCTAACATTGATTTGCATTTGTGTTCATCATGAAAATGACCTATAATTCAGGTGACAAAACACCAACTTCATCTCTTCGATTCTCCCTACTCAAGAATGATCTCAAGGAGTTCTTGGACATTTTGGAAAGCCTGAAATGTGCCCTACAACGCTCATTTGAATTTATTTTGAATATCCCCCTTGGAACTATGTGAAAAATTGCCATGAAGCTAGGTCAAAAATCTACCTAACTAGGGCAAAATTTCACTGAGTCTTTTTTAGTTCATGAGCATGTATTCATAATATTATAACTTGAGATCCAAGAATTTTTAGGAGAAGTTGTGTGAAGAAAAGTTGTAGATTTCATGGAGATCTACAACTTTCATGTTGGAATTTTCCTTTTAATCATCTTGCATCATAATGAAAAAATTGCTCAAAGTTATGAAAAAATAAGAAAATTTTGACACTTAGAAAAATTTCGAAGTACATAAATTTTTGACTTTTCAAAATGAAATCTTTATTTCTTTATTTCTTGATGAATAAGTTTCCTATTTTGAAATGTATTGATGAATTGTGATCTTTGGTGCTTAAATTTGACCAAAAAGTCAAAGTTTGACTTTTCAGTATACAGTTGACTTTTGATCAGTTGACTGCAAAATTCATCTGTCAATCTAATGGATTTGCAATGTTTTGAATCATGTCATTAGGTAAAAATTATGCCATTGGACTCTTGAGATCATTTCTTAAACCAATTGACCATTTGCTAGGTCAAAAATCAGAAATTGCCCTTTCCCAGTCAAAACCCTAATTTTGACCATTTTGCCCTTTTGGAGATTTGATCAAATTTCTTGATGAATTTTGGTCCAAACTTGATCAAATGATACATATGAGTCTAAAATGTTGATGTGGATAAAAAATTATGAAGTTTGACTGTAAATTTCCATTGTTGACTTTTTCCTTAATACAACTGATTTTTAGGTCATCTATTCAATTGACTGATCAAAAGTCTGATCCAAGGCTTGAAACTAGTCACGAGTAATCTTGGGGGTCCATAATGATCCATGAAATTCATTTGGGGCATTGGAATTTCAAAAATACTTGTGCAAAATCAAAGCCTAATTTCGGTCATCAGTGCATAAGGAGGTGTCTTGAGCTTATCAAACCCTTGTGCAGTCTTGAGCCCAAGGAGATCTTGTAAGAAAATTATTGATAAGTGAGAGGGAAAATTTTGGGGTACAACAATGATCAACGATGTTTAAGTGATCCGCGTTGACCAAAAGTGATGTAGATCCATTAGAGGATTGGTAGAACCGAATCCTCCACACCATGGATCTTAAGGTTATTGGATCAAAGATATCAAATTAACATACTTGGGCTTGCAAACATAGGTTTGGGAAACGAATGATCATTTATTCGAATTGGGAAAAAATTTAACACTATGTTAAGAAATCGTAAGTGGGCTTATATAGAAGTTGCACCTATTTTGAGGTCGGTCAATAACAATCTATACACCATTTATTTTGAGACATGATATAGAGATCATGCTCCAATAACACTTAGTGCAATAAGAAGGGGATGAGATGAAGAGGGGTGGGAAAGAATATACAAACACATTTGAATTAAAATTTAATCAAACTATTATTAAAATAATTCATCCATTTTTATGGATTTAGACTCAACACCATGGACCCAATGATGTTAACAAAGTTCATGATCATAATTCAACCCAAGATCAGCCAGAAAATAATCATAAAATAACATTACATCTAATATATACATTAAAAAGGGTTTTAAAATGTTTTAAAATAGAAATAAGAGATAAAAATATCAATTATGTTCAAATTAATCAAGAAATATGAAGTAAGACCATAGAAATATCAGAAATGAACTCAAATATTTTTATAAAATTTTTGGTAATTTTTTTAAGTCAGAAACTATTTTTAAAATTAAAAGAAATGAGTAAAATAAACCAAAAATGATAAAGAAATAACAAAGTCAGAAATAAAAAATAAGTGAGGTCACCAATATTTGTCACAATATCATTGGATCATTCCAAAAAAAATTTAGAATTTAAAAATGCATAAAAGTATTTTTAAACATTTAAAACAATTCAAATAAAGTGAAAATTTATAAAAAAAATATCAAAATACAAAATAAAATTGTGAAAAAATAAAAATAAGAAAGAGAAAAATCAGAAATATTTTTCAGAATTTTTTCAGATTTTTTGGACTTAAAATGAATTTTCTATGTTTTTTTAAGTTTTAAACAATTAAAATGAAAATAAGAAAATTAAATATCAAACCAAAAAAATATGGGCCATCTGATCATTGTTAAAACGCGTTAATAAACAAATCAAGTGGACCTGGCGCGCTGTGCATGTTATGGACTTTAGTGAATAAAGCATAGAATCAAATATAAATCAGATTTAAAAAAAAAAAGGCACGCCATCATTGGTTGGAAGATGACACGTTGGTCATCTTCAACTTCTAGCCAGTCTCAAAACCAGGTCACTCAGACTGTAAAATTAGAGCACGAGACTTATGCCATCCGCTTCGTCTCATCAAGACGAAGACAACCACGCCTTCGCGACAAATTTATATAAACTGTAGTTCAAGCAATTTGGAAAGAAAGTTTTGAAAAGGAATTTGAAATTTCATGGTCAAAATGTGTTTCTAGTTAAAAGCAAGTGTTACGACTAGAACCAGGGCAATGAGAGCTTCACAATGATATCAAAGTTTGAGAGAATTAGTGAAGTAATCTACCTATTGAAATTCAGTTGTGGAGCTCTGTAAATGGACTTTTATGGATTAATATAGGTTACGATTCTTGAAGGTAATTGTACCGTTAGCTTCATGGAAGATCAAGGAAGGTGAATTGATAGAAAAAATGGATTGAAAATGGCTTGAACATTAATTTCGAAGTTGCATAAAATTGAGTTATGGAATGAGTTTGGCAGGGTGATTTTGGCTTTTCAAGCTTGAGGAAATGAATGAGGGATGACCCTCTATTTATATGGAATCAAATGGAATGTTCAAGTGTGTGAAATGATGAAGTTTGGAGGGAAATCATGTGAAGTTGCAAACAAGAAAAGTGTGACTTCTATTTTGATTAAAACTCATCCAAAATGCATGTTTTGCTATGCTAATCAGTTCTAGAAGTTCACTAAACATGTTTAGAAGCAAAAACACACAAAAAATGTGTTTAGAATCTAAATCAAAAATTTCAAATTTTGACTTTTGAAGAAACTTCAGTTTCAAGTTACCAAGTTCAAATCAATGGCATTATCAGCTCAAGGGGTCTTAGGACATGATTCTTGAAGCTTTAGAAAGATGATATTACAAGATTTGCAATGGGAAAAGAATGGAATCAAATGGATGTTTGAGCTGAAAGTTGCAATGAGTCAAAGTTGGGAAAAAGAAGTTGACTTTCCACACTTAGAAATATTTCAAGTTTTTTCTTCAAAAGTGACCTATAATGTTTTGCATCCAAACATGGCCTTCCACTTGGAATTTTCTCTTTACCAAAAAAGATGGCATGAAACAGACTTCTTGAATGACATTTTGAAACTTGAACCAGTCAAAATATCCAAAAATTGAGAGAGTTATGTATTATTGAAGTTGGGAAAAAATCATGAAATGACCTATAATCTTTTGTATCCTTAGGGAAACTTCCATCCATCTTCTCACTCTGCATATGAAAGAAGGAATAAAGTTCAAATCCTCAAGATCATTATGGAAAATGATTGGGCTCAAGGTGATAAAAATTGACCAAGTTATGATCATTTTAAGTCACACATGGGAAATTGCGGGTTAATCTGGAGGACTTGTAATCTTTCTTCATCATCAAGTTTCTTTCACATGAATACTCCTTGAATCTTTTGAAGTGATTTGTTAATAACCCTTTGAAGAGATGTATGTTTTTGGAATCACTCAAAAACACCAAAAGAAGAGAAAGATATACTTCTTTGAAGTTCAAAACCCTAGCTCCTAGATCAAGAAAATGCTTTGAGGAACTTTGACAATTTTGAACAACCTTCTTGTACCAACACTTTTGCTTTGTAGATATAAGTTATTGAGGATGATAATGATAACTCATAGCAACAAAAACCACTTCCATATCTTAAGAATTGAGAGAAATATGCACTTGTGAGCAATGGGAAAAAGGCCTTGTCCAACCATGACAACTTATTCAATCAACCCCTTGTACTTTTGAATTAATCTTGATAACTTTGAAATGTGGTGACCCAAAATAAACCTTTCCATTCCATTTCTTCCAAAACAACTTCAATGGTTAGGTTTGAATTTCTCAAGCTTTATTGACTAGGGCATAAAAATAAACTCATGAACCCATGGATCAACTTGCTAAGCCACATTGCCTTTACCTACATTATTAACAAGTAAGACAAACCAACATTGCATTTTATTAATTAAAAGGAAAGTCAAAACAAAACATGCATGATTACAAAAGAAAAACAAGACAAGGTGCTTGGTGATTCCTCAAAGAGCAAAGCTAATGATAGGGAGGAGAACCAGAAGTCCTAATGTGATCTTGTTGTGATTGAATCAATATGGTATGGTGAAGGGATCTTAGGGGGGGAAATTGGGGTACAACAGCTTCCCTTATTTAAGTTTCTTCCATACAGAGATACGAAGGTTAAAAATCTTCGTGTCGACGTGATCGAAGATACTTAAATATAAAACAAACCCTATTTTTGGCCCTAAGATGCCATGCAATGCTTATGAGTATGAATGCATATGAACAACTTCAAAGGGACGCAAAACACCATTAGGGATGTAGCAAAGGAAATAAGAATCAAGAGAGAAACCCAACCAGGAAAATAAATCGTTGGTGAATCCAAAAAGACCCAACTCATAGAGGATGGTAAAAGACCAAAGGTTACACCAAATTTTACTGAAGGCGAAACTACCAATGTTTACTGAAGGTAGAAAGAGAAAAGAATAACAACACCGACATTCACTGATGGTAGGCTACCAATGTTTACTGAAGGTAGAGAGATAAACATCGACAATCACTGGCTATGAACTACCAACTTTCACTGAAGGTAGAGAGAAAAGAAATATCATAGCACCGACGTTCACTGACGGTGAACTACCAACGTTCACTGAAGGTAGCAAAAAGATAACAATCACCAACTTTCACTAATGGTGAACTGCCAACTTTCACTAAAGGTAGTAAGAGAATAACATCGACATTCACTGACGATGGTGACTTACCAACTTTCACTGAAGGTAGAGAAAAAATATATCATAGCATCGACGTTCACTGACAGTGAACTACCAACGTTCACTGAAGGTAGCAAAAAGATAACAATCACCAACTTTCACTGAAGGTACGAAGAGAATAACATTGAAGCTCACTGATGATGGTGACCTACCAACTTTCACTGAAGGTAGAGAGAAAATATATCATAGCACCGACGTTCACTGACGGTGAACTACCAACGTTCACTGAAGGTAGCAAAATGATAACAATCACCAACTTTCACTTATGGTGAACTACCAACTTTCACTAAAGGTAGAGAGAAAATATACCGTAGCACCGACGTTCACTAATGGTGAACTACCAACGTTCACTGAAGGTAGCAAAAAGATAACAAGTTTTCCCCAAAATCCCGGCGTTTCACCTAGAACGAGTCTCAACTTCTTCTTTAACCAAGGCATTCCTCCTAGAAAGGGTAGTATATAAGCCGTCTCAAATAAAGAGACCTGCTACTTGCTGTTATCAGAAGGATTGTAAAAATGACTTCCTGGGGAAAGCAATATGGCTTCCTGGGGAAAGAAATATGACTTCCTGGGGAATGAATCATGACTACTGGGGAATGAAATATGACTTTCTGGGGAGAGAAATATGACTTCCTGGGGAAAGAAATATGACTTCCCGGGGAATGAATCATGACTTCCTATGGAAATGCCATCATATTTCTGCTGAGGAGATAAAATCTTTCTCGTGCCAAAATAAATGCACATTCTCAAACCAAGGTTCAAAGCTTGTTGAAATCCTAAGTAATAATATTGCTGGGAACCAAAGATTCAAACTATAAATAAACTGGAGTGAAACAGTCAACCAAAACACATCCTTTGAGAAATAATCTCAAGAGGGAAACCCAATCTATCCAGACCAAAAGCTGTATAGGAAGGCTAAAGAAAAAATCTTACACGATGGATAACTCAGTGGGGAAATTGAAAGAATATACACTTTCTGCTTAAGACCGACACTCTATTGGAGAGGGGACAACACAACTCTACGAAATAGGGTAATACGTCAACAAAATATTAACGAATGAAATGAGCAATGACTTTCTAAATTCAACTATGTATGATGTATGTATGAATGTATGAGTGTTATCATGTATATGCTGACAAAACAAACATATAACACTGGGAGTAACTAGGCAAAACCAACTCGGGCACAGTCAACACTCGGCTAAATCATATCTAAGATGAACAATTCCATAAGAAAATAAGCACCAAATGAGGAAACAAAATCCTATTTCTCGGCTTAACTTCACTGGGAAGGAACATAATCCGGAAATAAACAAATCATAGCGACAAAACACTACTGATACAGGGATATAACATCCTTCTCCATGCTTCACCGGGGAATAGCACTCAGACTTCAATGGGGAAACAAATGTTTTCACGGACCGCACTTCTACTGGGGATTGCAATATCGTTTTTAAATAAGGCAGATGGAAACCATATTGGCAAAACATCAACTGAGGATTTCGAGCTGACTTTATTGGGGAAACGTCATAAAGGCCTAACAAGGGGAGATAGTGCCTCATCATTGAGACATCAATTGGGGACCTCGTGCTGACTTCAATGGGAAGGACAACACCACATCGAAGAGATGAAACTAAGATACGTTCTTCAAGTATTGCACCAACTTCACTGTGAAAAAGTATGAAACCTCATGGGGATAACAGCTTAGGGAGTTAAGAAGTCAAACATAACAGCAAGAAATCAATCTTATGGGGATTTTAAATCAAACCCAGCACTTGGCGGTGAAAACAAAAAAAACTGACAAATGCCTCAACACTTCTTAAATAAAACATTGCCTTTTCCTGATTATCGGGAAATCAACAAAATGCAAGTACGCCGAAATGAGATGCTTCGCAAATGAGTCTGACTCAGCATGCACGGGGAGAAAAGACTTTTATTAAATAGCGAAGCCTTCACTGGGGAATCTAGGATTGAGTCTTCATATCATGCAAACTTATTCCAACAAAAGATGCTCTAGGATAGCCTTCCTGGGGAATCAAGAAGTCAACATTATAGAAAAAGGTCAAACTCATGGGGATTTTAAATCAAACTTAGCACTTAGCAGGTGAAAACCCAAAGGGTTGACAACTGTCTCAACACTTCTTAGAAAATATATTGCCCTGGTCTAGTTGCTTGGGAAATAAATACCCACAATAATACCAATACTGCAGAAAGAGGGACATTTTGCAAATAGTTCCATTTCAGCACACCAAGGGAAAAAGACCTTTCATCATATGAGGGAAAACTTCGCTGGGGAATCTGGGATAGAAGCCTCAGACCATGCAAACCCAAAATAAAAAAAAATGAACTAAGACTTGACTGGGGATCATGGGATCACAAACCCAATACCGCACCTTACACCAATTGGTATCGTCTTCAATATACAAAAATCATGCGCATACTAGCGAAAACGACCTGAGAAAACCTTCCCGGGGGAAACAAAACTTCCCAAAATTACTGGAGTTCATCCATTCGTGGGATCAACACTTTTGTTTTCCTCTTGATTCACAAAATCTAAAGTAAAAGTAAGTTGTAAATTCTTTTTGAAAAACAATTTTGTTATTTAATCTTTTTTCTTTTAAAATTATTATCAGTAATAAATTGAGTCTTTGTAAGATGAATAAAAATAACAAAATACAAAGAATTGGGTAGAAGCTCAAATTTTATTGATAGAATGGTAGTATGCAAATGGCGAGACTCCACAAATAATTACAAAGTTCAGAAAATTGTAATATATAATGGAAAAGATACATTAAGATACAATGACCATTATTCCCTCTGACAACTTTGAAATTATGAGCAGCAACTTCCGTTGAAGTATGGTGAGAATCCAAGAAGATTGTTGCTTCAATGATCAAGTCTTGTCTGATGCAGTTACTTGCGAAGAAAGTCCATAACTTTTTCCTAAGCTGCCCTTACGGGTTTTCAACTTAGCGGGAAATTTTATTCTGTTTATGTCTTTAATTTTTTCCTAGACCGCCCTTTCGGGTTTTTGGCCTACCGAGATACTCCTTTTTTCCTAAGCCGCCCTTTCGGGTTTTCAACTTAGCGAGTTGTTCTTTTATTTCTTTAGGAAAAGTATTTCTTGACTGCATCAACATTCATGGGACGTGGGAACTCCTCGCCATCCATAGTTTCAAGAATTAATGCACCGCCAGAGAAGGCTTTCTTGACAACATATGATCCTTCAAAATTGGGAGTCCAATTGCCCCTAGAATCAGAGTTAAAAGACATGATCTTCCTGAGCACGAGGTCACCTTCTCTGAATTCACGAGTTTTGACCTTCTTATCAAAAGCTTTCTTCTTTCTCTTCTGATATAACTGCCATGACACAAATTCGTCATTCTCTTCTCTTCGATCAAATTTAATTGGTCAAACCTGTTCTGGACCCATTCAGCCTCTGACAACTTGGTTTCCATTATCACATTGAAAGAGGGAATCTCAACCTCGATTGGGAGCACAACTTCCATTCCATACACAAGGGAGAATGGGGTTGCTCCTGTTGAAGTGCAGATAGATGTCTGATATCCATGTAAAGTAAAAGGGAGCATTTCATGCCAATCTTTATAAGTAACAACCATCTTCTAGATGAACTTCTTGATATTCTTATTAGCAGCTTCAACAACCCCATTCATCTTCGGCCTGTACGGAGATGAATTATGATGAATAATATTCAATTCTTCAAAAAGTTCTGTCAGCATCTTGTTGTTCAGATTCGAGCCATTATCGATGATAATTCTGCTCGGCATACCATTCTGACATATGATATTATTCTTAATGAAGCGCACTACCACCTGCTTAGTAACATTAACATATGAAGCAGCTTCCGCCCATTTGGTGAAGTAATTAATTGCTACCAAGATAAAACAGTGTCCATTCAAAGCTTTGGGTTCTATCATTCCAATCATGTCAATACCCCACATAGAGAAAGGCCACGGGGAAGAAATAACATTGAGAAGTGTCATAGGCACATGAATTTTGTCCACATAAATATGGAATTTATGGAACTTCTTTGAAAATTTGTAACAGTCATATTACATTGTCAGCCAATAGTAACCCGCCCTTAGTATATTTTTAGCCATCGAATGTCCATTGGCATGAGTGTCAAATGAACCCTCATGAATCTCATGCATCAACATGTCTGCTTCGTGTCTATCCACGCATCTGAGCAAGACCATATCATAATTTCTCTTTGTAACACGGTGGGAGAACTGACTTGGTTGTTTTATGTTTGATTGCAAATGTTGCAGTTTAGTAAGAATCACCACCGACTTTCCTTTTATCCAAAAGGAAAGGATGAAAAGAACAGGAAAGACCTTCAAGATGTTTTCTTGAGTTCGGGGGGTAGATTATGAAAAGGGAAGGTATTAGCACCCTTTTCATCCATGGTTTTCCATGGGCTCTTAGTTACTTTCTAGATCACTTGCTTTTGTTTGAAAATGTGCTTTGTGTGGTTTTTGAAAGTATTTTGTAAAGATGCCATCGTTTAGGCAAACTTTGTAATGATTCTCGTTCGTAAGAATGTATACAAAGTGTTGGTCTTTTTGAAAATGTTTTCAAGTTTGAAAGCTATTTTTGAAAGTGTTGGTGTTTGTTTTGAAAATAGAAAGTATGTTTTTGTTTTGAATTTGAGAAAGCAACTAGGAACAATCTACCTACTCAAAGTCTTTCATGTTCATTTACTATTTCTTTTGACATTGTTATCTTACCATTGATTTGGTAAGTAACCCTACCTTTGGATGTAAAAGGGGCGGGAAAGGGTCATCGTATAACCATGATTAGCAATGTTGTAAGATATCTTAGCATTTTTTTAGGGACTAAGATCATTTTGAAAGGCAACATGGATAGCGTCATCGAGGGACTATGATCTTGTATTTTTTTGCTTCTTTTTGCTAAGATACCTCACATGCATAATATGGTCATTTTTGTAAGGCAACCAAGTGGATTTACCCTAAGGGTGTTTTTGTGCAAGTGTATTGATTTTCATATTTGATTTATCTTTGATTAGGGTTTTCTATTTGTTAGTTTTAATCTTTCCATACAAAACCCTAATTACTAGCATTTGTATATAAAAGCAATAAATTGCAGAAATTAAAATTACTACGCTATTACATCATTTAGGGGAGTGGGTGTACAAATTACAAATGGGGAATTGCAAGAAATTAAATCTAAATAATTATTACAACCATATCGAATTTGAATAAATGTACAAAATTGAATAAGTAAAAATGCAAGAATGTAAATGTAAAAAGAAATGTGATTTTGATTGATTTTCATGAAAAAAAGGTTTTTTTGACCAAGTTAACTAATATAAAATAATTAACTAAAAAAAGAAAATTAAACTTAAGTTAAATAAAAGAAATTAATTTAAAGAAAACAAGTTTTGTAGGGTTTTTTTGTGAATTTAATTAGTAAATAAAATTAATCAAATAAAAGTCCGAAGTTTTAAATTGATTTTAATTAATAAGAAAAATATAATAATATAATGATCAAAACTAAATTATCTAAGTATTAAAAAATTAAATTAAATTATTTAAAGGAAATGTTTTTTTTTTGTTCTTTTGTTTTTATGAAGAAAAATAAACTAAATAAATATAAATATTTTTTTGGATTTTTTATTAATGAAAATAATAATAATAATAATAATAATAATAATAATAATAATAATAATAATAATAATAATAATAATAATAATAATACTAATAATAAAAGATGAAATATAAATAAAATAAAAATAATAAAGTCAAGGAGGTTAAAATTGAATTTTTAGAGGTTTGTTAGAAAAACATTTTTTTTGAATCTAGCCCAATTGATGTTTTTGTTTGGAAATCAGAAAAATAAAAAAGACATATGGGTTGCGTGATATGAGCAAACAGGGTGGGGTATTAGTGAGTAAAAATGCAAAGCCCAGGAGGGGAAGGCCCAAGCGCTTCCTGTAAAAAAAATGTCAAAAAAATGTGAAAAAATGCAAAAGGCAGCGCACTGGTGTTGAACCCACGACCTCTTGGTTACCAGCATGCTGCCTTACCACTAGGGTGGATATACATCCGTTAATATAACTGAAATGATAAATATATAATACAAAACAAATCCTGAATACACTTCATCTTCAACCTCCAGCCAGACCACTTGTATCTCATTCATTTCTCAACAAAAATGGAAAATGTAAACATGAAAGTTGTTCCATTTTTCCACACGAATCCAACCATATAAATATCATAAACTATAAATCAAAGATGAATGAGAATTTTTGAATGTTCCAAATTCTGACCTAATTATTTTCAGAGGTTCAGATTCAAAATTCTAACTACTCTAGCAACAATAATGAAATCTAAGGATATGGTTAGATTCAGGACAATGATATCTACATTTCTTATTCACAAATAAACTATTAATGATGCTTGTATGAAGAGTTAAAAAGTCAGAAAACTCACCTTGCAAGAGGGTATCGTGTTTTGAGTTTGAGCAGCATTTGATGAGTTCTAGTGATTGGGTTAGCTTCCTCAAGTTCCCAGGAAGCTAATGTGATGCTTGGCTTGAGCTGAAAGTGGTTGAGGAGTCCTGGAGAAGTCAAGGTGCAAGGTGCTATTTTTGAAAATGGTGGATGGTGATGGAGGTGTTACAGTCGTGTTTCAGGTGTTGGAATTGTTTGCATGTGTTATTTAGAAGCTTTGGAAAGTAAAAGGCCAAGAAACGCACGAGCAAATTTAGAGATTAGATTCAAAACTCAGAAATGGCAAGTTTTGAGATATTTTTGGTGGTTTTGTGCTTTAGGGGGTTTCAGGGCTTGAGCATACGTGTGTTTTCTTGTAAATGACTTGTGTATATCTATAAGCAAAAGGTTGCAGAGTTTTTGCACAAAGGATTTCTAAGTTATAGGGTTATGGCTCAATTGCTTGATTTTGAAGAAAAGTGAGAAATATGGTTTCAAGGTAGAAAGTACAAGCATGTAGAGTGGTTAGGCACTTTAAAAATGTTTGCTTCTGATCACTTATCTTGAGTGTGGACAGAGACAACAAGTTAGGTGCTCAAGGAGAGTTGACATTTGCAAAAGCAATGCTTTATCAAAATAGCAATGGTAACTTTGTTCCATAAATAGAAAACCAACTTGGACAAAGCTTCAAACACTTGGATAAGGGCTTAATAAATTGTGTAAACCATTAATTATAGAGTGAAACACAAGTTTGAGGCCTGAAAGGTGAATATTATACAGCATGGCTATGGATTTGGATTCTTGTTCATCACAAAATGACCTATAATTTCAGTTTGAAACCCTAACTTCCTCTCTTCGATTCTCCTTGCTCAAGAATTATCTAAAGGAGTTCTTGGCCATTTTGGAAAGCTTGTAATGTTATCTAAAATCCCTATTTGAATCACTTTTGAAAATTCCCCTTGGAACTATGTGAAAAATTTCCATGAAGTTAGGTCAAAATCCTGCCTAAACTAGGGAAATTTTTTCACTAAGTGTTTAGTTTCATGACCATGACTTCATGGATTAATAACTTGAGATCCAAGAATTTATAGGATAAGTTTTGTAAAGAATTTTGTATATCTCATGGAGAACTAAAACTTTCATGCTGAAAGTTTCTTTTGAATCATCTTGCATCATGGTGAAAAATTGGCTCAAAGTTGTGAAAAATTATGAAGTTTCCAACACTTAGAAAAATTTCTAAGTTTGGAAACTTTGACTTTTCAAAATTAAATCTTGACTTTTTGATTTCTTGATGAACAAGTTTCATATTTTGACATGTTTTGATGAATTTTGATCTTTGGCACTTGATTTTGACCAAAAAGTCAAAGTTTGACTTTTCAGTGTACAATTGACTTTTGATCAGTTGACTGAAAATCAACTATCAACCAAATGACCTTGAGCAATGTTTTGAGTAATGCCATTATGTCAAAATGGTGAAATTGAACTCTTGAGATCATGCCTCAAATCAATTAACCATTTTCTAGGTCAAAAATCAGAAATTGCCCTTTCTTAGTCAAAACCCTAATTTTAACCATTTTGCCCTTTTGATGATCTGATCAAATTTCTTGAGGAAATGTGGTCCAAACTTGATCAAATGATACATATGATTTTATAATGTTGATATAGATAAAAAATTATGAAGTTTGACTGTAAATTGTCCATAGTTGACTTTTTCCCAATACAATTGATTTTTAGGTCAACTGCTCAATTGACTAAGCAAAAATGTGATCCAAGACTTGAAACTTGACATGATAAAACTTGGGGTTCCATAATGATCCATGAAATTCATATGAGGAATTAAGATTTCAATTATCCTTGTGCAATCTCAAACCCTAATTTCAGTCATTAGTGCTTAAGGAGGTGTCTTGAGTTGATCAACCCTTGTGTAGTCTTGAACCAAAGGAGATCTTGTGAGAAAATATTTGATAAATGAGAGGGAAAAATTTGGGGTACAACACTCTTGTACAAAACATTTTCACTGAGGAAGAATCTTCCAGCCATTCTTCTCAATGTCTTTCTATCTTTATTCGAAGCACCAATCGGGTATTCTTGAGTCTGGAGAAAATGCTTGATATCATAATACCAAAGTTTCTCATCTGCTACCTCTTCTATTGTAAACACATGAGTGGGCCTATCCAGTCGCCGAACTATAATTCAAGGTATATCGTTCCAAGTATTCACTTGATACATAGAAGCCACAGTTGCCAGAGCATCTTTCATTTGATTTTCGTCTCTAGGGATGTGATGGAATTCAACTTTATTAAAGAAGGGTAACAATATTCTAGCATAATCTTGGTAAGGGATCAAGCCGGGGTGACGATTATCCCACTCTCCTTTAATCTGATTTATTACCAAAGCTGAATCACCATACACATCTAGAATTTTAATTCTGAGATCAATAGCTTCTTCGAGACCCATGATGCAAGCCTCATATTCTGCCATATTATTAGTACAATCAAATGTCAACCTTGCAGTAAAAGGAATAATGTATCCATGTGGTGTGACAATCACAACACCAATTCCTTTACCATAAGCATTCACAGCTCCATCAAATATCATCTTCCAGAGAGATTCAGGATCAGGACCTTCCTCAGGAAATGGTTCATCACAATCTTTCACTTTTAGAAACATCACATCCTCATCGGGGAAATCATACTTCACAAACTGATAATCATCAACTGGTTGGTGAGCAAGATAATCTACCAACACGCTTCTTTTAATAGCTTTTTGAGTGCGGTATTTGATGTAATTTTCAGATAACTGCATCTGCCAATGGTAAATTCTCCCAGTAAGAGCAGGCTTTTCAAAAATGTACTTGATTGGATCCATTTTGGAGATCAACCAAGTAGTGTGATTTAACATATATTGCCGCAAACATTTTTCCACCCAGGCCAGAGCATAACATGTCTTTTCCAGCATGGAATACCATGACTCACAATCAGTAAAAATTTTACTGAGATGATAAATGGCATACTCTTTCTTCCCTGTTTCATCTTGTTGTCCCAAAATACAGCCCATGGAATTATCTAACACTGTTAGATACATAATCAATGGTCTTACTTCAACCGGAGGGAGCAAGATAGGAGGTTCAAGCAGATATTCTTTAATACTTTCAAATGCCCTTTGGCAGTCATCTGTCCATACACAACCTTGATCTTTCTTTAATAACTTAAAGATCGGTTCACACGTTACAGTCATGTGGGAAATGAATCTGGAAATATAATTAAAACGCCAGAGGAACCCTTTGACTTTATTTTCAGTTCTCGGCGCTGGCATTTCTTGAATTGCTTTAACTTTATCAGGGTCAACTTCAATCCCTCTCTGGCTAACAGTGAAACCCAACAATTTCCCTGATCGAACACTGAAGGTACATTTATTTGGATTCAAGCGGAGACGGTCCTTCCTCAAACGGTGAAACAACTTCAACAAATATTCTACATGCCCTTCTTCAGTCTGGGATTTAGAAATCATATCATCAACATATACCTCAATTTCCTTATGCATCAGATCATGGAATAGGGTTGTCGTAGCCCTTTGGTACGTTGCACCAGCGTTCTTCAACCCGAAGGGCATCACTCTGTAACTGAATGTTCCCCAGGGTGTGATAAATGTTATTTTTTCCATGTCCTCAGGAGCCATCCTTATTTGATTATACCTGAAAAATCCATCCATGAACGAGAAGACTTTGAATTTTGCTGTGCTATCCACTAACATATCAATGTGTGGCAATGGAAAATCATCTTTTGGACTAGCTTTATTTAGATCTCTGTAATCCACGCACATGCGAACTTTTCTGTCTTTCTTCGGTACTGGGACAATATTGGCAATCCACTGAGGGTACACTGGTTTCACAAGAAAATCGGCATTAATCTGCTTTAGAACTTCTTCTTTGATCTTCACTGCCATATCTGGGTAAGTTCTTCGCAACTTTTGTTTGATTTGCAAGCACTCTGGCTTCAACGGTAAACGGTGCTCTACAATATCTGTATCTAGACCAGGCATATCTTGGTAAGACCAAGAAAAAATATCCACATACTCTTTCAACATCTCAATCAACCTGCTCTTCACATCAGGATGCAGTAAGGCTCCAATCTTGACTTCCTTCGGATCTTCTTCTGAAACCAAATTGATTACTTCGAATGGCTCTTTATATGACTGAATAACATTCTCCTCACGCTCAAGAAACCGTGAGACCTCTTCTGGAATCTCATTATAGTCTTCTTCTTCGGCCCCATACACAGGACATTCAAAGTTGGGAGAGGGTACAGGGTCATTGTATTCAACGAGTTTTTTTAATTAATCTGCACATATGATTTATGATTGCTTTTAGAAACTGACACATATAGCAAGTGATCATGCAGATTGAATTTCAGTTATTATTTATTTTGAAAGGTTTTTTCTGATTACCATTTTCCAAGAAAAAAGCAAAAAATAAAAACACAATTTGGGAAACAAAGACAACTTTTATTATTGATTTTAAAAATCAAAGCAAATGATGAGCCCATACAATATCAATACTTTCAACTTGGGCAGAGTGAAAGCTTTTTCAAAAAGATTAACAAAAAAAACAAATTACTTTGAAACATGTATGCAAGAGGGAACATCAATGGTGATCCAGTTCTGAACTCTAACTCCGTGTGTCACATAATTTGGAATTTCTGGCTCTGCTTCATCTTCCACAATGGCATTAATCCCGGAAACAGTTGGATGAAGATAACCCCCACTATGAAAGATGTCTTGATACTTGCCTGCAGCAGACTTCGGCTTCATGCTCTTACCTTTATCATTCTTCACAGAGAACCCCAAGCCAGCTCTATTTTTGTTTACAGGTGGATCAACAATTTGTCCCCATACTTCACTATGGCCATTATGCACAACCTGTTGAGCATCCTTAAATGAATCCATATAATTCTCATTTCCTCTTATATTATCAATGGATAAATCTTGGACCCGGGTTCCAACAACAGCTTCATCCGCCTCCACAATACTAAAAGAGGACAAATGAGATATCAACAATGCCTGCTCTCCATTTATAATTACCACTTTTCCTTCACGTACAAACTTCAACTTCTGGTGTAAATTTGAATTGACAGCTCCTGCCTCATGTATCCATGGTCGTCCCAGCAAGCAACTATAAGTGGGTACAATATCCATGACCTAGAAAGTAATTTGAAACAAATGTGGACCTATATGAATAGGAAAGTACACTTCACCAATAATAGATTTCCTTGATCCATGAAACGCTTTCACAATAATGCCACTTGGGCGCATGGGCTTTCCTTGATATTTCAACTTCATAAGCGTGCTCCTTGGTATAACATTCAATACGGATCCATTATCAATCGGCACATTGGATAGTGAATCATTCTTGCAGTTCATAGAGCTGTGGAGGGCCAGATTGTGATTCCTTCCTTCATCGGGCAGTACATCGTCGCAGAAACTCAAGTTATTACATGATGTAATGTTCCCTACCACACTGCTGAATTGGTTTGTTGGCATATCACTTTCCACGAAAGCTTGGTCCAATACCCTCATCAAAGATTCTCTGTGAACATAAGAGTTCATCAATAAAGCCAAGATAGATATTTTTGAAGGAGTCTGCAGTAGCTGATCTATAATTATGTAGTCGCTCATCTTGATTATCTTCAAAATATCATCCACTTCTTTGTCTAGCGTAACTCCACTAGATTCACCCACTGCCTTCTTGGGTTCAACATTTTCAACAATTTTCTTTCCAGTACTAACATCTCCACGAATAACTAGTGCAAATACACGACCGTTGCGGGTCACTCTGCTAGTCTCGGATATATTTCCAACATTAGGCATTGGCTGGATTGGAACTTCCACACAATCTTCTAAGATTGTAACATTATATTTGTAAGGTACAACCTTATCTAACTCGTAGGGGTCAAGACCCGACAAACTAATCACCAATGGAGTAATAGTTGGCTTGCTATGATATTCAATTTCAAAATGGGTGGGTGCACCAAAACAAGGCACAATAACATTTACTCCCTCTTCAACACATTTTGTCATCTCTGGAAAACATATCTTCATCCTAGGAGAAGAACTCATCTGCAGAGGCATACTCATCATTTGACTCTTCTTCATCCAAACAAACCTCAATCATATCAACTTCATGGTAATCATCCCTTTGTCCTGTAACCTTGATAGTTCCATTATCCAATAACAACTGAACACCTTTCCTTACAATTGAACACCCTCGGGAGTCTTGGCAGCAAATTCGGCAAGATCCATACTGATGTTCTACCTGACCGGCCATGTGGCAGAAAGTAGCATGCAATTGTACAAGATCCTCATTCATATGTTCCACATCAAAGATTATGAACTCCCCATGACATCCAGAAACCATGTTTACTTCCTCTTCATATTCTTCCCTAGGCATGATTATGTGGATGAGGCCCTCATCCATCATCTCCTGCAAATCAGCCTTTATCTTGTCACAACCTTGTATATTCGTAGTGCAAATAGCACAACCAGCATGGTCATGCCTATAATAGCTAAATTCACAGAGGTCTACATGCATTTTTACCAAATATCCTCTAACCAATTTAATATCAAAAATCTGGAAGTCGTCTGGACAACCGGCCACCATGTTCACATCATTTGCTCCTTCATGCTTTGGCAGAGGATTATCTTTCACATTAGGCCCAAAATCTTTTAAGGACAAGATACCAGACTTCACCAATTTTTGCACTTCAGTTTTCAAAGGATAACAGTTCTCAATATTGTGCCCTGGTGCTCCCTGATGAAAAGCACATGTTTGGTCTTCCTTATAATACCAAGGCAATGGTGATGGTATAGCGGGAGGTGGTCCGATCTGAACCAACTTCTTCTGAATTAATGCCGGGAGTAATTTTGTATAACTCATAAGGATAGGGTCATAACTCTCCCTTCTCTGATTATACCCTTGATTCCCCTGATGGGATGGTCTCTGATAAGCAACGGTGGTTGGAGCTACACCAACAACGGGAGTTACTGAGGCGACTTATTGATGACGCTGATAATTTCTTCTAGAAGGATTAACCCTTCTCTCTTGCATAACATCATTTGTATCTCCTTCCTTATTTTTTGCAAACCCATAGGACGGCTTCTTCATACTTCTGGAACTTTCACTTTTTGTTAAACGATCTTCTCTTACAGGAGGTGCAGGAGTAACAGTAGTCTGAACAACTGGAGTAACTTGAGGATCAAGATTGAAGCCTTCAGGAACAAAGTTCTCTGGCATTACCCATGGACAACCTTGAGACATGTGATTCTGAATAACAGTTGGATTAGCAGACACATGAATAGTCGGAGCTTCAGTAGTAACCCTTGTCTGTTGAGGTTGAACACTCGGTGGCTGATTCTGAGCAGCCACCGGAGATTCCATCAGAGCAGTGAGATTGGCCATGCCGGCCTTCAGAGCATAAACTTCCTCGCGCAATTCACGATTCTTTTATTCTAAGTTGTCCATCTTCTTTCTAAAATATGCTTGAGTATTGTAGTGGTGAGATAACTTGCTGAACGAAGTAAAGAAGCATGGTAAGACACCTGGATATGCATAATAAATGCAATAAATATGTGCAACATGATGCATGATATGCAATGCACATGATTTATTTTATTATTAATATTTCAAGGGACTTAAAGATTTATAGACATATTGCAAATATCAAAGTAATAACACATTTGAAATATTGGAAAATTTTATTATAATAACTTCTAAATGGATTACAAATTTCAATAATCCCAAGTACAAGATGAAAATAAAGTCTAAACCCCTAAGAGGTAAAGCTGATGGAGATCACTCTATACGTTGGCAGTTACATGTAAGCCTGGAAATTTGAGCCTTCAACCTCTGGTTTTCTTCCGCATATCTGGTGGCAACCTCCTTCCAATCACCTGAATCAGGAAGTGAGCAACTAGCATCTGACTAAGGCTTAGAGGAAAATAAATCCCCTTTCCTCTCCATTGTCTCTACAGCCCGACTCTCAAGAATCTCAATCAAGTCATCTTTCTCCTTCAAGTCTTCTCTATAGGAAATCTCTAAAGTTTGGCACTTATTCTTCCAAGCATCCTTTTCCTGCTGCATCCTGACCAAAGCAAGCTGTAGCTCTTCCACATCATCCAATAAGGAAGGTGTGGTCTTCACAAACAGATCAGGAATAGGTTCTTCCTGAGAATACGACACCTTCAACTGAGTAGCCCTCGTTTGGAACCACTGGAGATAAGGCTCCAAATAAACAGCCCCCTAGGTCCCAAGTCTTTCCCTACTCTTCCTATGAATGTGACGCCAGGCCTTCGCAGTCTGCTCCCTAGCTTTCTTATGGTATTCTCCCTCCTTCATGAAGAAACTACTCAAATGAATACTGTTTGGTTTATCTCTCATCGGATAACCAAGCTGTCGTCGTGCGAGAACAGGGTTGTAGTTAATTCCTCCCTTTGTACCAAGAAGAGGTACATTGGGGAAACTACCACAACTTTCGACAATCTCTACATCATGGTAATCCCGATGATACCAATAAATATCTGAGTGAGTAAGCGCCATGATCTTAGGAGCCCAACGGGGTTAGTTCCTGACATCCCAGAAAGCATCAGACTGAGGCATATGAGAAATAAACCGTCGGTACAACAGAGGCGTGCAACAGATAATCACCCCCCACGATAAGAACTCTGAAGATGAATAGACTAATAAGCATCACCCAACAATGTAGGAATTGGGTTTCCAATCATGAAGATCCTGATAGCATTAACGTCAACAAACTTATCCACATTAGGAAATAAAAACAAATTGTAAGCAAGTAGAGCAAAGATGGCCTCAAAAGTGACTGTACTCTTCATCCTGGAAAAGTAACGAGCTTTCTCCAATAAGAACTGAGCTGGTAATCCTCTAATCCATCCTTTAGTAGTCATATGGGCTTCATCCTCAGACTTCCCCAGATGGATCAAAGCAGCAATCTCGTGTGGTTTTGGCTCACCCTCCAAACTAGTAAAAGGAACATGATCAGTAATAGGTAAATCCAACAGATAAGAATACTCCTCTAGTGTAGGCATTAACTGATAGTCAGGGAAAGTAAAGCAATGATACATCGGATCATAGAACTGTACCAAGGTCGAGAGAATACCCTCCTTCATCCTAAGCTTCATGAGAGAAATGATGGATCCATACTTCCTCCGAAAATCTGCAGAATACTCAATCTCGGGAATTAGACTGATCAACTCATCTATCTTGGGATCTTTGAAACTGTATTTTCCGTTCTTTCTTTTTCCAGGGTCCATGGTCAAAAGGTACTTGATATATTCACAAATGGTCAACTTTTAAGTCCCTTGAAATAAAATTCCTTCAAAAGATGCTTATGAGTGCATGGATGCATGATGCAACAATCACACACAAGATCACAAAAATAGGGTTCATAGGTTCAACATCACGAGCAGGAGGTTGAAGGTACTACCCATAAGGTATGGTCTAAAAGTTATCACCTGCCGAAAAAGGTTCTAGAAGTTCCCAGAGTCTACATCCTTCCTTCGGATATTACCAACTTCCCGATTAACTCGATAATTAGTAATATTCTCAAGAAAAACTCGTCCGAGCGTAGTATCGCGTGACAACTATTTCTGGATTACTCTGTCATAGCTTCCGCACTACACCTAAAAGGCCAAGATGGGTTAGGTATTCTACGGTCCTCAGCTTTAGAAGGCTCCCAGGTCAAAAGCAGTACGTCTTCCTGATTACTCGGTAAATGAAACTACAGTCAAAGGGGCCTCCACTAAGTGGGGGATCTCATTACTCCTTTTTTAGGATTACTCCCTTAAAGTTAACATGACTATATCGCCCGTCCTATCTTAAAGTTTTCCCAAGTCTGGGTATAGGACTTATGAGTAATCACCAAGCACCCTAAAAACCAGGAAAATCCAGGAAAACATATATACAACATATAACACATAAACAAAAATAACATATATACAGATTATAAACAAAGATAGGTACAACCCACTTAGGGATGAACCAGCAAGAGGTCAATCTTTCCCCAGTGAAGTCGCCATTTTTTTCTGTAGCGGTAGAAAAGTTTAAGACTAAGCCAATGGATTGAATAGACTTATACAGATCAAAATAAAAATCGCCACCGCGCTTTATTGTTTCCAAAGTAATGGGAAAAGAGCGAGTAACCCAAAAAGAGGGGGAAAGATTCAAGATAAGGGGGTTGGTTATGCAAAGGAAAGGTATTAGCATCCTAAACATCTATGGTACTCCGCAACAACATCTTTGAAAGAATCTGTATATTTTGGCTATAAAGTGTTGTATGAAAAATAGATAGTGGAGGTGAGAAAAGAAGTATTTTTTAATGATTTTTGCACCCTCCGCGGTTGCGAAACTTTAGAGCCTACGTACCACCTTCAGTGCAATAGGGGATCAGGGTACACGTAGTTCCTCTTTTAAAAATTCTAAAACATAAGTGTGTTGGTTAATTTTATGAGATAAGACATCATCATCATTGTCCGTGTGGAAAACATACTTTCTACCCACAATTATGAGAAAGGAGAATTTGCATCATCTCAAAGTGGAGGATATGGCTTGGATTTTAAAATCAACAATGCCCCACCCAACACCCAGGTGGAAAATATCTCTCTTCTTATATATTGTAGAAGTATAGTTGTTTGCATCACTACAAGGATTGAAAAGAGTCTAATCTTTTGAGAAAGGTTTTAAAATAAAAATCCAAAGTGGAAAAATGGTTTGAAATGAGATTGATTGACTTTTAGTCTTCACACAAAAAATGTCAAGGTATTACTAAGTTGATGGAAGTTTATTTATGAAAATGTTTTGAAAATGCATGGACATAAGTCCAATTTTATTATGAAAGTGGTTCAAGCTTTAAAACAATAAGAGTTTTCAAAAGGAGGAAGTAGATTTTTGAAATTAAAGAAGATGGGAGGAGAAGAAGAGGTTACCCTAAAGCATAAGGTAAAAAGCTAGAGATAAGAACCATCTAACCAGCAAGAAGCTAATACTTGACATTATGAGTCAAGATAGAATTCCCATTCCTTGGATTGAAACCAAACAAACAAAGATACTAGACCTCTTGAGAGAATCAAACTTCAAGTGTATTAAGTCTTCACAAAAATTGGACAGAGTAACGGTTGTATACGGGTGAGTTCCAGATTACTAACAAAGTATGTAATCACAATAACCTACACACAAAACAAACAAACAAACCAATGTCTTGAGGTAAACCTCAAGAACTCCAGACAAAATATTAATTAAGGTCACAAGGTCTCCAACATAGGCCAAGGTTTTTATTCCTAAGTCCAAGAAGTCCAATACTCCATAATGCCAAGGATAGTAACCAAATAGTCCAAGTATCATTAAATCCTTTTATGGTTCATGTTGATTATTAAGTATCTTCAAAAATAAAAGAAGAGCTCAAGTGAGCAGAATAAAAATGACAAGAAAGTAAATGCTCAAGTGAGCAAAGATGAAAAGTAGCATGAAATGTAAATGCTAAAGTAAATGGTGCATAACATAAAAGAGCATAAAATAAAAAAACACAAAATAAAGTCAATTATTAATAATTAGTGGTTAGTTGGGTGACCATCTTGAAACTTGCATTTAGAATTCATTAGAGGAGTGGTAGAACCAAAGCCTTCACACAACAAGTTGAATTTGCTTTTTGTCAAGTATATCATCCATTTTGGAATCCTCAAAAATAAAATTTAATGATCAATGTTGTTTAAGTGATCCGCGTTGACCAAAAGTGATGTAGATCCATTAGAGGATTGGTAGAACCAAAGCCTCCACACAATGAATCTCAAGGTTATTGGATCAAAGAGATCAAATTAACATAGTTGGGCTTGCAAACATAGGTTTGGGCCACAAATAATCATTTATTCGAATCGAGACAAAATTTAGCGCTATGTTAAGAAATCGTAAGTGGACTTATATAGAAGTCGCACCTATTTTAAGGCCGGTCAATAGCAATCTATGCACCATTTGTTTTGAGACATGATATAGAGATCATGCTCCAATAACACTTAGTGCAATAAGAAGGGGATGAGATGAAGAGGGGTGAGAAAGAATATACAAACCACTTTTGAATTAAAATTTAATCAAACTATTATTAAAATCATTCATCCATTTTTACGAAGTTAGACTCAACACCATGGATCCAATGATGCTAACAAAGTTCATGATCAGAATTCAACCCATGATCAGCCAGAAAATAATCATAAAATAATATTACATTTAATATATACATTCAAAAGGGTTTTAAAATTTTTTAAAATAGAAATAAGAGATAAAAATATCAACTATGTTCAAATTAATCAGAAATTATTTAAAGTCAGAAATTATTTTTAAAATTAAAAGAAATGGGGAAAATAAACCAAAAATGATTAAAAAAAAAATAACAAAGGCAGAAATAAAAAATAAGTGAGGTCACCAATATTTGTCACAATATCATTGGATCATTCCAAAAAAATTTCAGAATTTAAAAATGCATAAAAGTATTTTTAAACATTTAAAACAATTCAAATAATGTGAAAATTTATAAAAAAATATCAAAACACAAAATAAAATTGTGAAAAATTTAAATTCAGAAAGAGAAAAATCAAAAATATTTTTCATAATTATTTCAGATTTTTTGGACTTAAAATGAATTTTCTATGACTTTTTGAAGTTTAAAACAATTAAAATGAAAATCAGAAAATAAAATATCAAACCAAAAAAATTTGAGCCATCTGATCATTGTCAAAACGCGTTAGTAAATAAATCAAGTGGACCTTGCGCGTTGTGCATGTTATGGACTTTAGTGAATAAAGCATAGAATCAAATATAAATCAGATTTGAAAAAAAAAACAAATGGGACGCCATCATTGGTTGGAAGATGACATGTTGGTCATCTTAAACCTCCAGCCAGTCTTAAAACCAGGTCACTCAAACTGTAAAATTAGCACACGAGACTTATGCCATTCGCTTCGTCTCATCAAGACGAAGACAACCATACCTTCGCGAAAAATTTATATAAATTGTAGCTCAAGCAATTTGGAAAGAAAGTTTTGAAAAGGAATTTGAAATTTCATGGTCAAAACGTGTTTCCAGTTAAAAGCAAGTGTTGCGACTAGAACCAGGGCAATGAGAGCTTCACAATGATATCAAAGTTTGAGAGAATTGGTGAAGGAATCTACCTATTGAAATTCAGTTGTAGAGCTCTGTAAATGGACTTCTATGGATCAATATAGGTCACGATTCTTGAAGTTAATTGTATGGTTAGCTTCAGGGAAGATCAACGAAGGTGAATTGATAGAAAAAATGGATTGAAAATGGCTTGAACACTGATTTCGAAGTTGCAGAAAAGTGAGTTATGGAATGAGTTTGGCAAGGTGATTTTGGTTGTTCAAGATTGAGGAAATGAATGAGGGATGACCTTCTATTTATAGGGAATCAAATGGAATGTTCAAGCGTGTGAAATGATGAAGTTTGGAGGGAAATCGTGTGAAGTTGTAAACAAGAAAAATGTGACTTCTATTTTGATCAAAACTCATCCAAAACGCGCGTTTTTCTATTTTAATCACTTCTGGAAGTTCACTAAACATGTTTAGAAGCAAAAACACACAAAAAATGTGTTTAGAAGCTAAATCAAGGATTTCAAATTCTGACTTTTGAAGAAACTTCAGTTTCAAGTTACCAAGTTCAAATTAATGGCATTCTCAGCTCAAGGGGTCTTAGGGCATGATTCTTGAAGCTTTAGAAATATGAGATTACATGCTTTACAATGGGAAAAGAATGGAATTAAAATGAATATTTGAGATGAAAGTTGCAATGAGTCAAAGTGTGGAAAAAGAAGTTGACTTTCCACACTTAGAAATATTTCAAGTTTTTTCTTCAAAAGTGACCTATAATGTTTTGCATCCAAACATGGCCTTCCACTTGCATTTTGCTCTTGGCCAAAAAGGATGGCATGAAATAGACTTCTTGAATGACATTTTGAAACTTGAACCATTCAAAATCTCCAAAAATTGAGAGAGTTTTGAATTGTTGAAGTTGACAAAAATCATGAAATGACCTATAATCTTTTGTATGCTTATGGCATCTTCCATCAATCTTCTCAATTTGCATACAAAAGAAGGAATAAAGTTCACATCCTCAAGATCATTATGGAAAAATAGCGGTCTCAAGGTGATAAAAATTGACCAAGTTATGATCATTTGAAGTCACACATGGGAAATTGGGGGTTCATCTGGATGACTTGTAATCTTTCTTCATCATCAAGTTTCTTCCACAAGAAAACTCCTTGAAACTTTTGAAGTGATTTGTTAATAAACCTTTCAAGAGAATGATGTTTCTGGAATCACTAAAAAAAACCAAAAGATGAGCAAGATATAATTCTTTGAAGTTCAAAACCCTAGCTCCTAGATCAAGAAAATACTTTGAGGAACTTTGACAATTTTGAACAACCTTCTTGTACCAAAATTTTTACTTTGTAGATAGAATTTTTTGGGGGTGATAATGAGAACTCATAGCAACCAAAACCACTTCCATATCTTGAGAATTGAGAGAAATATTCACTTGTGACCAATGGGAACAAGGCCTTGTCCAACCATGACAACTTCTTCAATCAACCTCTTGTACTTTTGAATTAATCTTGATAACTTTGAAATGTGGTGACCCAAAATAAATCTTTCCATGCCATTTCTTCCAAAATAACTTCAATGGTGAGGTTTGAATTTCTCAAGCTTTATTGACTAGGGCATATAAGTAAACTCATGAACCCATGGATCAACTTGCTAAACCACATTTCCTTTACCTACATTATTAACAAGTAAGACAAACCAACATTGCATTTTATTAATTAATAGGAAAGTCAAAACAAAACATGCATGATCACAAAAGAAAAACAAGTCAAGGTGCTTGGTGATTCCTCAAAGAGCAAAGCTAAAGATATGGAGGAGAACCAAAAGCCCTAATATGATCTTGTTGTGATTGAATATATATGGTATAATGAAGGGATATTAGGGGGTAAAATTGGGGTACAACAATAGTAACCCAACCATAAAAACAATACAACGACAGATCGACAAACCCTCAACGTTGCCCATAGGCCTACAACATGATAATGCCTATAATTAATTAATAATCTAAGGCTTATCTCTAATTACCAAACCTCTACATATTATTATTCTATAATACTACATCATTATCATTATAAATCTTACTGTCATGAACCAAGTGATAATCTAAGATCGTCTTATCCTCATCATACTTCACAAAATCATCATAATGATTAACACGAAAACTAACTCTAATCCTAATTTGGGAACTAGGATTATTTATTCTTATACTTCATTTTAATCCTTAATAATGAATTTCATCGCGTTAGATATCCAACGCTTCAAACGGAACCTCAAACGGAGTCCGAAAACTCAAGTTACAGCCTTTAGAAGAATCTGTCAAAAATCAGGCTGCATGAGTCGACGCATAGTTCTTTGAGTCGACGCATACTAGTCTGGAATCCTGCATGATTCGACGCAAAATCCCCTTCTGTCGACTCATACCGAGTATGAAACATTGCATGTATCGACACATGATCCTATGTATCGAATCATCCTGAGTCTTAATTCCTGCATGTGTCGACGCATGGTCTTTGAGGTCAACTCATACTGACTTATGCTGAAAATTTTCTGCGATTTCAATGCATTTTCACTGTGATTTCCCTGACCTAGGTCCTAAAAACATCCTCTAATCATAGGTAGTCCTCAATTATAATGATCATATGTTTCTACATCAATTATACAACCTTAGGGCATCATTATTCATCTCTAAATCATTGATCCTCATCAAACAACAAAGTATATATTTCAATCATAAACAAAACAACTTTTCAAATCCAATCCCATATACTACTCATCATAAACTCAATTATAGAGTCAGAACCCCACCCTTACCATGGATTGAAGGTTTCTCTACAACTTCTGATTGAATTCCGTTCTGGCTCTTTTCCTTCTTTTCTACAACTTTCACGTTCTCTTCCAACCCTTATTTCTTTCTCTTCTTACTTCTACTTATTTTCCTTATTAATTCTAAATAACTAATATAATAACACTATAATTCTCATTATGCCTTAATGGACTTAAAACTCCTACACCCCATTTCTACTACTTCTAATCCTTAAAAATAAGCCCACATCAAATAATAATATTATTCTAATATCATTTCACAACTTAATAGAATAATTAAATCGAACTAATGACACACAAAATCTATCATCGTAACACAACTTCATAAATAACCCAAAAATAATTTAATTAAATAATTAATTAAATTATTGGCATTACACTGATAGTGATGGTGACTTGGACGACTGGATATTCCCAACTACTGAAGGTGGACTCAACAACTAGAGGGCCAAAGACTTCATCTCAATCTCCTTCAACTAGGAGTAATTGATATTTCATGTTTTTATTGCTTTACGAATTTTTTCTGTATAATTTCCTTCAAAACAATGACTCTAAACCATGTGCCTTACTAAGGGCACAATGGTCCATTTGTTAAGGGTTTGTCATTTCATATATCATATGCTCATTTAATAAAAAAACATTGAATGATTTTGCATTCAAATCTTGTTCTATTTGTCTTTCTTTTTTTACTTCATTTTCAAATAGCCATGTGACCTTACATGCACACACACATTTGCAGATCCACAGCCACCCCGGATCTCGTAGGCAACAATTCTACTATTGTCATTTATGACTTCGAAAATCAAATCTATCAAGCCAAAGAAGAAGGTGAAAAAGATTGTGAGATACCTGGATAACTCGCCAGACTCCTGATACAAGAGGAAAAGGCCATCCAATTGCACGAAGAACTGGCCGAAGTGATAAATTTGGGTACTGAGGCATTTAAAAAAGAAATCCAGATTAGCGCCTGTGATACGGTGGGAGAATTGACTTGAGGTTTTGCGTTTGTGTTCGCAAATGTTTCAGTTTAGCAAGAGTCGCCACCGACTTTTTATTTTATCCAAAGGAAAGGTCAAAAAGCACAGGAAAGACCTTTGAGATGTTTTCTTGCGTTCGGGGGGTAGATTATGAAAAGGGAAGGTGCAAGCACCCTTTTCATCCATGGTTTTCCATGGTCTCTTAGTTACTTGTTTAGATCACTTGCTTTTGCTTTTCAATTGTTTGAAATGGTGCTTTGTGTGTGGTTTTGAAAATATTTTGAAAAGAGGCCTTTTGTCTAGGCAACCTTTGTAACAATTCTTGTTTGAATGTTTTACAAAGGTGTTTGTCTTTTGAAAAATGTTTCAATGTTTGAAAGTTTGTATTTGGGAAATGTTTTGAAATTGTGTGTTTTGAAAATAGCAAGGATGTTTGTAAGTTTGATCAAGTAACTAGGAGTTGTCTACCCTACTCAAAGATCTTTCCTACACATTTTTAACCCTTTGACAGTGTTGTTTTACCATTGTATTTGGTAAACAACCTTGTGTTTGGATGTTAAACGGGACATGCATGGGTCATCGTATGACCATGATAGCAATAGTGCCAAGCATCTTAGCAAGTTTTGAGGGACTAGATCCGTTTTGTATAAGCAACCAAGATAGCGTCATCGAGGGACTATGATCTTTTTGTTTTGTTTTTGTTTGCCAAGATACCTAGCATTCATACCATGGCCATGTTTTTAAGGCAACAAGTGGATGAAACCCTAGGGGTGCTTGTGTGCATTATGTTGTCATTTTCATGCATTTTTGTCTTGTGTTTAGTCAAACTATTTGTTTGATTTTGGATATTTGCATACAAACCCTAATCTTTCTATCATGGCATATTTAAAAGCAATAAAGTGCGTAAAAATAAATCTACAATTATTACAACATGATTATGGGGAGAGGGGTACAAGTTTGAATAGGGGGATATTTGCAAGAAAATAAAACCCTAAGATTATTACAACCATATTGAATTCTTTGTACAAATAAATAAATAGACAATATTTAAATATGAAAATAAATATAAATATGCAAAATGTTTTTGTATTTATTTTTATGTATGTAAAAAATCAACTATTTAATGTATCAAAAATAAGAAAATAAGAAGTTTATTTTTATTAAGGGTGGAAACCCTAATTTGTTTTAAGAAAATATATATATTATAATTATGTATTCATGTACAAGTAAATAAAATAAAATATATACAAATGTTAAAAAATAAAAATATGTGAGAAAATATTATTTAAGTGTATAAATAATAAAAAATATATATATAATATTTTTATAATATTTACAAGTTTTTATTTTAAGAAAATAAAAGTATATTATTTAATAATTATTTCTATGTCCAAAAAATAATAAAAATAATAAAATAAAATATGAAAATTTTAGAAAATGTTTTTGGTAATTTTTAATGTTTAGAAAAATAAATAAAAGTCAGAAAATAAAAAGGAAATAGAAAAATATACAAAAGTAAATTAAATGGGACAAGGGGGTCCAAAAAGCACAATGGGGGGTGCAAACAGCAAGGCCAAGTTAGGCCCAGCCCATTCCATCTTCATCCCTGTCCTCTAAAACGCGCGCGCCATGGCTTTACACACAAATCCTGTTCTCTCTTGTTCTTGCATTAAATAAAAAACTCACAACATAAAAGTTAAAGCATTTTAAAACACGATTTCAACCATATAAAGAACTTATTCTAACTCTCAAAGACTAGAGAGAATTTCTCTGGCCCTAATTTCTAACCTAGTTTTTTCAGAAAGTTCATCATTCAAATTCTCCCAACTCAGTTAACTTAAATGAAATCTATGCATATGTACAGCTCAAGGGCAATGAGTACTACATTTTTATTCACAAACCTAAGCCTAAGGATTCCTAAATAGAGAGATAGAAGTTTGAACTTTACATGTTTCAGTCAAGCTCGAGTATGGCAATGCAGGGGTTTTCAGTGAGGCCTGAGATGATTGTGAGCTTGCTTGAAGTTCCTTGGAGCTTTCCCAATGCTTAGCTAGCTTTGAACTTGCCTGAATAAGCTTGTAGAAGTCAACCTGCACAATCAGAATTCAAAAATGGTGAAGCTTTAAAACAAGGTTACAATTGCTGGCCAATGGTTGGGATAACTTAGGTGTGTTGTTTAGAAGGTGTTTGAAGTGGTTGCAAGCAAAACGCACGAGTGGATTTCGCTTTGGATGTCAAACTGCAGAAGTTGCCCTGTTTTGCAAGAAAATGTGATTTTGGTGTTTTGGAAGGTTTGAGAAGTGGTTAGCTCGTGCTTCTGACTTAGTGTGATATGCAAAACTTGTTTGGAATGTTTACCACACTTGGTTATATCAGATTGCCAAGTTATGTGCTTTTTGCAAGTTAACTTGGTTTTGAAGCAAAAGTGAAAAGTGACCAAGGCCAGGCCTGTACAGGTTAGCTCGAAGCATGCACATAGTTGGAGTACTTTCCATGTTATTTGTGGATGTTGTTTGCTGCAAAAGAATTGGTGCAATGCTCAAGAGAATCAAATTGGCAAAAGTTGTGCTTTATGTAAATGGCAATGTTCACTTTTTGCCAAAAATGGATTAAACCCTTGTGTAATCTTCTAAAGCTCAGAAAAATGCCTCTAACCAATGTGTTTGCATTTAATTTTTGAGTGTGGAAGGGTTTAAGGACCTGTAAACAAGTACAAACAAGGCTGGTCAGAAATTGCAACTTGTAGCAACATGAAAAATGCCATGGACCAAAGTGACATTTTGCCAAATTCAAACCTTCGATTCTCCCTAACCACAAATGATTTTGGAGAGTTTTTGGACATTTTGGAAAGCTTGTAACATGCTTTATAATCCATATTTGAAATGAATCTTGAGATTCCAATTGGAACTATGTGAAAATTTTCCATGAAGATAAGTCAAAATCCTGCCTAAACTAGGGCAAAATTTCACTAAGTTAAAAGTTTCATGGACCCTTATTCCAAAAATCATAACTTGAGATCCAAGCATACTTTGGGAAAACTTTGTGAATAAAAGTTGTAGATTTTGTGGAGGACTACAACTTTCAAGTTGGAAGTTTTGTTTGAATCCAATTGCATCATGGTGAAAAAGTTGGGCAAAGTTGGGAAAAAATAAGAAAGTTTCATAACTTAGAAAATTCCTAAGTTATGAAAATTTTCCATTTTAAACCCTAATTTGCAAAATTAGGTTTCCTGGTGAACAAGTTTCATGTATTGACACATCTTGATGAAAAATGACCCTTGGCACCTGATTTTGACCAAAAAGTCAAAGTTTGACTTTTTAGTGTACAATTGATTTTTGATCAGTTGACTGGAAAATTCATCTGTCAATCCAATGCTTTTGAGATCTTTTGAACCTTGTGATTAGGTAAAGATGATGCCATTGATTCCTTGAATCCATGCTTGAACCAATTTTCCATTGGCTAGGTGAAAAATCAGAAATTGCCCTTGTGCAGTCAAAACCCTAAAAATGACCATTTTGCCCTTTTGATGATCTGATCAAATTTCTTGAGGAGTTGTGGTCCAAACTTGATCAAATGGTTCATATGAGTTTATAATGTTGATATGGATAAAAAATTATGAGGTTTGACTATAAATTGTCCACAGTTGACTTTTTCCCCAGTACAGCTGATTTCTAGGTCAACTGTCCAATTGACTGGACAAAAATTTGATTCAAAGCTTGAAACTTGGTATGAGAATATTATAAGTCTAACATGAAGTATGAAAGTCACATTGAGAATTGAAAGTCCAAAAATCCTTGTGCAAACTCAAACCCTAATTTCAGATCAACAGTGCAAGGAGATGTCTTGAGCAGAGCAAACCCTAGCCTGGTTTTGAGTTCAAAGAGTCTTGTGAGGGGAAATCTTGATAAAATGAGAGGGAAAATTTTGGGGTACAACAGCTTCCCCTGTTCAATCTTCTTGAACCTGAAGAGTTAGATTGGCGAGTTTTCCTTTCGTGACTCGAAGGTAAAAGAGGATTGGACACTAGAGTGCCCGTAAATTTGCACTCGTCAAAATATAGTTGAGAGAATGGGCTTAAAGATGCCATTTGGAAGATGTGACAAAATCTTGTCGGAGATGGGATTAAAGATGCCATCCAATAATGTTTTTTAAATTGTATGTTGTAAGTCAAAAGAATGAATATCATAAAGGTATCCGTGTCTGGAACATTTCTGAGCTGGGGATCTGAATAAGCAATAGAATAGAATCCGTGCCTAGAGCGACTCTAAGCTGTTTTCTGAATTTTGAATAAGCAACAGAATTGCATCCGTGTCTGGAGCATCTCTAAGCTGTTTTCTGAACTTTGAATCTGAATAAGCAATAGAATTGCATCCGTGTCTAGAGCGTCTCTAAGCTGTTTTCTGAAATATTTTGAATAAGCAATAAAATTGCATCCGTATCTGGAGCGTCTCTAAGCTGTTTTCTGAATTTTGAATCTGAATAAGCGATAGAATAACATCCGTGTCTGGAGCATCTATAAGTTGTTTTCATGATTGCATATTAGTAGCTTGTTAATCTTATCCTGAAAAGGGTAAAATGTTAGCTGAAACACAAGGTTATGTTGCATGAAATGTATGATGCAATATATGTGTTTTATCAATGTTTATGACATATGATTGTAATGTATGCGCATGTAAGCTGATTAGCTGTCTTGCTGAGGAAAATAAATCCTTGATGGCTGGAGATAATAAAATCTTTGACTGTTGTCAGGGAAAATAAATCCTTGACCCCTGCTGGAGATTCAAAATCTTTGACTGCTGAAGATGAGAAATCCTTGTTGACTGCTTGGGGATAGAGAATCCTTGGCAACTCGCGGGGATTATCAAAAACTTTTACAACCTTCGTGGGGATGTGAGAATCCTTCATGACTTTCCTGGGGATTATATGATGAGAATCCTAACTCGGCCGGGGAATAAGGAAAACTCTGGAGATCTCTACCGGGAATCAAACAAAGGAAAAACCTTGATCTACTGGAGAATAAGGAAGACTCTGATGGCTTCTGCAGAGAATTGAGAATGAGAATCTTAAATCTACTAGGGGATTTAAAAATTCTGACAAATTCATGATGAGAGTAAAGAAGGCTCTGGCAACTTCACTGGGGAATCCAGAGTGAGAATCTTCATTGTGTTGGGGAGAAAAACTCTGTGGGGAGTAGCTATACTGCTGGGGATAACAGGAGCTTGGGTTGTATGCCAATCTACTGGGGAATTATCCTTTCTTGGGGATCAGACAAAAGTTAACTGTTATCTGGTTGATCCTCAGCCTTTAAGATAACTTGCTGGGGAATCTGGGGAAGACTGAATGGTTTCCGCTGTAGATTGATAGTTTGACTCCACTGGGGAAGAAGGTTTTAAGATAACTCTCTGGGGAATTATCTGGTTTTAAAGCGACTCTCCAGGGAAATTGGAAGAAACTGGATGGTTTCCATTGGGGTTTAAAGGTTTAAGATTTGACTCCGTCAGGGAAGAAAGTTTCATCTTCACTGAGGATCTGTAGTTCAAAGTTTTGCTCTGCTGGGGGTTGGGAGTTTGAAAACTTAACTCTGATGCGGATTTTGAAATTTAACTCCGCTGGGGATATGTATTTCAAGGTTTTAGCTCCAATGGGGGGATCCAGATGATGTACTGCAGGGGATTTCTCTTGGAATAGCCCAAAAACATTTTCCTATACTTCCAACCTATCAGTAATTATTCTTTCTCATTTCGTTCATTTGTAAACATGTGATTATATTCAAATGCATATGCTCATTTTAATAAATCATTGGACGTTTTCAAATAAAACACAAGTGTAAAAAGAAAGAAAAGGCAAATAGTTTTCTGCACTTTGAAGTATCTTTGTATTAACTTTGTGTAAGTATTTGTATAAAGGAGACAGACATCCTAGTAAGAGAATGTTGTCATAAAATTGATAAAAATTTATAGAAAGAAAGATGGCTATGTGTAACAATTCCATGGGGTTCCCATTCTGCTATAGCCTTCGTAACTCTGGATATCTTGTTCATTCGTTGCTTCGCTCGAAGATGATTGAGTTTATCAGAAGCCAGGAGCTTGTCTGTGAAGAGATTATCCTTAAAGTGATTCGACGAGACATAGTCATACGCTTTGATTCCCTAACTTTTTCCAAGACTGCCATTTCGGGTTTTGGATCCACCGGGAAACCCTTTTTTGCCCAAGTCGCCCTTTCGGGTTTTCAACTTGTCGGGTAATTTATGCGTAGTATCTTTTGACTATGTCTGTGTTCGTAGGGTGCGGCAGGTCGTCGCCGTCCATGTTGGTCAGGATAATTGCCCCACCAGAAAAGATGTTTTTGATCATAAATGGTCCTTCGTAGGTAGGAGTCCATTTTCCCCTGGGATCACTTTACGACAAGATGATCCGCTTGATTACAAGATCTCCGACTTGATATACCTGGCACCTGACTTTCTTGTTGAAATCCTTGATCATCTGTTTTTGATACGTCTGACCATGACAAACAACAGTAAGTCGCTTTTCTTCAATCAAGTTAAGTTGATCAAGCCAGGTCTGAATCCAATCGTCTTCACTCAAACTAGCATCTTTCATGATTCTCAAGGAGGGAATCTGAACCTTGATAGGCAAAACAACTTCCATGCCGTATACCAAAGAATAGGGTGTTGCCCCAGTTGATGTTTGCGCCATGGTACGGTACCCGTGAAGAGCAAACGGTAACATCGCATGCCAGTCCTTGTAGGTGACTGTCATCTTTTGAATGATCTTATTAATATTTTTATTCGCAGCTTCGACAGCACCATTCATCTTTGGCCGGTAGGGAGATGAATTGTGATGTTGAATCTGGAACTTCTCGCACAAAGCGGTGATCATAGTATTGTTCAGGTTTGTACCGTTGTTAGTGATGATCTTGTCGGGGATACCATATCGGCAAATGAGGTTCTGCTTGATGAAGCGAGCAACAGCATTCTTTGTAATGAAGGCGAAGGAAGCTGCTTCGACCCACTTGGTAAAGTAATCAATAGCCACCAGGATGAAATGATGTCCATTGGATGCTGTAGGCTTGATCTCTCCAATCATGTCGATTCCCCTCATAGCGAATGGCCAAGGAGCTGTTAGGACATTGAGAGGAACTGGAGGAATATGTACCTTATCCGCATAGACTTTAGATTTGTGACAAGTACGGGAATGTTGATGACAATCAGCTTTTATGGTGGACCAGTAATAGCCTGCCCTTAGAATCTTCTTAGCCATCGTATGTCCGCTTGAGTGAGTGCCAAAGGTGCCTTCATGCAATTCAGCCATAATCAGTTCAGCTTCAATCTTGTCCACACAACGGAGTAGAATGCAATCATGATTGCGCTTGTATAGGATATCATTGCTCAAGAAGAACTTTGCCGAGAACCTCCTTAAGAACTTTTTGTCGTTGACCAAAGCTCCTTCAGGGTATTCTCGAGTCTCGAGATACCTTTTGACTTCGTGAAACCAAGGTCGGTCCACTACTTCTTCGGTATTAATCTCGTGACAATGTGCAGGTGCGTCCATTCGCTCGATGGTGATTTGGGGAGTCTCATTATCCCAGTTTAGTTTAAACATGGGAGACATTGTAGCTAGATCATCTGCTAGCTAATTTTCTTCTCGTGGAAAGTGCTCGAAGGTAATCTCCTCGAAGTGAGGTAGCAATGTCAGGATATGTTCTTTGTAAGGGATGAGATTGGGATGTTTAGTGTCCCACTCTCCTTTGATCTAACTGATGACCAAAGCTGAGTCTCCAAATACAACCAAAGATTTGATTCCTAGGTTAATTTTATCCTTGAGACCAAAGATGCAAGCTTCATACTCGGCCATGTTGTTGGTGCAGTTGAAGCAGAGTCTAGCGGTGAAAGGTGTATGGCAACCTTGTGGAGAAATGAGCATAACACCAATACCGTTCCCAAGTGCATTGGAGGCACCATCAAAGTACAGAGTCCATCGGGATCCTTGTTCAGGTCCGTCATACGGTCCGTTACCTTCAATGTTATCCAATGTCATAATGTCCGCGTCTGGGAAGTCAAACTTCATGGATTGGTAATCTTCGACAGCTTGATGAGCCAGATGGTCAGCTAGTACACTACCCTTTATAGCTTTTTGGGTCGTGTACTGGATATCATACTCAGTCAGTATCATTTGCCATCTAGCTATTCTTCCAGATAAAGCACGCTTTTTGAAGATGTACTTGATCAGATCCATCTTAGAAATCAATAGAGTGGTATGAGTCAACATATACTGCCTTAGTCGGTGAGCAGCCCATACCAAAGCGCAGCAAGTTTTCTCGAGCAGCGAGTATCGGGTCTCACAGTCGGTAAACTTTTTGCTAAGGTAATAAATGGCATGCTCTTTTCGGCCAGACTCATCATGTTGGCCCAATACGCACCCCATTGAATTATCCAAAACAGTCAGGTACATGATTAGCGGTCTTCCTTCGACGGGAGGCATCAAGATAAGAGGTTCTAGCAAATACTCCTTGATTTTATCGAAAGCAACTTGACAGTCATCATTCCATTTAACCACCTGATCTTTCTTCAACAGCTTGAAGATTGGCTCACAGGTAGATATAAGGTGAGAAATGAACCTTGCAATGTAGTTTAGGCGTCCCAAGAAACCTCTGACCTCCTTCTCAGTGCGAGGGGCAGGCATTTCTTGTATAGCTTTGAATTTGGCAGGATCAACCTCGATGCCTTTGTTGCTGACTATGAAACCCAAGAGTTTACCGGACCTGACTCCGAAAGTGCACTTGTTAGGGTTCAGTCTGAGCTTGTACTCCTTCAACCTGAAAAACAACTTTTGCAGATGGTTGAAGTATTCTTCTTCTGTTTGTGAACGGGCTATCATGTCGTCTACGTAGACTTGAATCTCATGATGTATCATGTCATGAAACAAAGCTACCATGGCACGCTGATAGGTTGCCCCGGCATTCTTCAGTCCGAATGGCATCACTTTATAGCAGAAGGTACCCCACTGTGTAACAAAAGTAGTCTTCTCCATGTCTTCAAGGGCCATTTTGATCTGGTTGTACCCTGAAAATCCATCCATGAAAGAAAATACCTTATGCTGAGTTGTATTGTCAACCAAGATGTCAATTTGCGGTAGTGGAAAGTCGTCTGTAGGGCTAGCCCTGTTTAAGTCTCTGTAATCCTGGCACATTCTCACTTTGCCGTCCTTCTTAGGCACGGGCACAATGTTAGCAACCCATTATGGATAGGAAGTAACAGCAAGAAACCTAGCATTGAACTGGTTCATCATTTCAGCTTTGATCTTTTCAGACATATCGGGCCTCATGCGGCGAACTTTCTGTTTAATTGGTGGACAGTCTTCTCTTGTAGGGAGACGGTGAACCACAATATCTGTATCGAGTCCCGACATGTCTTCATAGGACCAGGAGAAGATCTCAACATATTCATTCAACAGCTGAACTAAATGCTCCTTGATACTTGGCTCTAGGTTAGCACCCACTCTGACTTCTTTTCTGTCTTGATCAGAACCCAAGTTGATTTTCTCTAACAGCTCTTCATGGGGAAGAATGGCCCTTTCTTCCTGTTGCAACAGTCTAGCCAATTCTCCAGGCACTTCACAGTCTTCATCACCTTCGTATTCCGTATGATTGACCAGATCTTCAGAGTCACTGAAGGCCATAGTAGAATTGTCACCCATGGAATCTGGAATGGAAGGGTACCTGCATTTTGTGAGTGTGGGTGTGTGTAAGAGATAGCCACCTTTAAACAAAATAAAATGTAAAAAGAAAGAAAATGAACACAAAAGTTTATATATGAAAACGTCCATGATTCATTAAAAATGGCATATGAAGATGAAAAATCAAACCCTTACAAATGGACCTATATGCCTCGGGTAAGGCATAAGGCAAAAAGTGTACGAATTGTTTAAGAATTATTACAGACCAACATAAATGTTTGAAAGATAAATTACAGATTTATGAAAGTAATGGGAACAAAGTCCTTCGCCTCCCAGTTGTTTAGTCCTCCTTCAATAGTCGGGAAAATCCAGTCTTCAAAGTTGCTCTCATCTTCACCATCCTCCAAAGCATGAACTCCATGATGGGTGATTTTCAACGGTGGCCCTCCAGCCCGGGAGTGGCGTACTACCTTTTGATCAGAAGCAGTGAAACCCAAGACAAATTTATCTTCCTTGAAAGGAAAGCCTGGTAGCTGACCTCATACTGTGCTTCCTCCTTCTTTAATCACAGCCTTCGCATCTTTAAGGGATGACATCCGGGACACAGGTTTGGTAATGATGGGCACAGAAGTCATTGTCTTAGCTGCCGCAACTTTAGGAGAAACCTCTTCAAAGTGCTGAAAGGGGGTCTCGATGAATTCACCATCTAATTCAACATAGCGGATTAAATTAAGATGGCTTATCATATACTCCTCCTCGCCATGAACTGTTATAATTTTCCTCTGGACTGGGTACTTGAGCATTTGGTGTAAAGAAGAAGTGACGGCCCCAACATTATGAATCCAGGGTCTTCCCAACAAGCAAGAGTAGGAGGGACAGATGTCCATCACATAAAATGTGGAGTTGAAAGTTTTCGTTCCCACTTTAACCGGGATGTCCACCTCCCCGTGGACCATCCTTTTAGAACCGTCAAAGGCTCTGACAATGATATTGCTGGGCTTCAGGGTCAAACCTTCACAGTCCAATCTATCCAATGCTTTCTTCGGCAAGACATTTAAAGACGACCCGGTATCAACCAGAACGTGAGCTAAAGTAGTCCCTCTGCATTCCACCGAGACATGCAGCGCGTCATTATGCTTTCTCCCCTTGATGTTAAATCGACATCAGAGAAGCCAAGACCGTTGTTGGCTGTTAGGCTAGATACACACTCCTGGAACTGGTCCGCAGAGGTTTCCTGAGGCACGTGGGTCGTCTTCAAGAATTTGATCAAATCTTTGGCATGAGCTTTAGAACAGAGCAATAGGGCCAGCATAGAGATTTTTGAGGGGGTTTTCCCCAGTTGTTCTACGACATCATAGTCGATTTTCTTAATTATTTTTAAAATCTCCTCCATTTCCTTTTGAGTGGTCTCGTGGATGACCAAAGGCTGAGCCCTCGTCCTGACGGGCGCTTCTTGGATCCCTTTACCTTTATCAGCAGCAACAGCAGAGGGTACAACTACGGGAGTAACAATTTCTTCAATAACTGGAGTTCACACAAATATGTTGACCGGCACAAGAGTAGCCTTAGGAGCATTTGAGGGTCCGAAGATTGCCCTTGGAGGAGAAATCTCCGGAGAAAAAATTCTTCCACTGCGGCTGATTTTACTCGTCCCAATAATATTTCCTATGTCAGGAGTCTCTTCATCGGAACTTTCTTCAACTGATCCAATCTGCTTAACACCGTGGTAGAAGATCTCTCCTCCATAATTCCACGGTATTGATTTGTTGGACTTGTATGGGATAGGCCCCGACATAGTTATCTTCAGAGGTATAATCTTTGGATCAGATGTAATCTTAACAGGTCTTTTGGAGACCTTGGAAAGATTGGCGGAAATGGTAATTATAGCAACATCTTTGACAAAAGTTGGAGTAACAGGAGTTTTCTCAAAGAGGATTTCTTGATTATCCATTAGGCGTTGGATGCCTAAGTTCAACAACGGACAGTCGGTTTGTAAGGACGAACAAAGGTAGCAATCTTTTTCACAGACTGGGAAATCCCGGCTTTCAGCAGATTCATCTTGATTATTGGTAACGGAGTCATCAAATCATTAACAGTAGCAACATAAAGATCTTCTTCAATAGCATGGGCATTGTGGCCATGCTTTGGCATTGGGGCAGAAATCACATTCGGCTTTTCAGGGGCGTCGAATTCAACTTCCTTAGCATCTATTAAATCCTGAATCTTATTCTTGAGGGCCCAACAATTGTTGGTGTCATGCCCCAGGTTGTCTGAATGATAAGCACATTTGGCGTTGGGATGGTAATGGGGTGATGAAGTGTTAGGGTTTTTAGGTGCCTCCCTCAAACTGGAAAGGTTTAACTTCAAGAGATGGGGTAGAACCTGAGCGGGAGTCATGTTTATCCGGGTATATTGCCGTTGTGGCCTTTCCACCCTTTGCTGGTTGGTTCTAGGTTGATTGTTTCTGGGCTGATCAGCTACATACTTCTGAATCATTACGGCCCCTACCGCTGGCCGGCGCTCAACTCTTCCTTGACCTCTTTGAGAGTAGACAGCTAAGACTTCTTTCTTTGCTGGAAAAGTCTTCTTGATGGCAGCGGAAGCAGATGTATCTTTCTGAATTTTACCGCTCTTGATGCCAACTTCAACTCTTTCACTAGTCAGAATTAACTCGGTTAACCCCGCAGACGAACTTCCTATCAGGTGATTAAAGAATGGACCTGACAGAGTCCCCAAAAACATATCAATGAGCTCTCTTTCAGATAATGGCGGCTACACCCTTCCCGCCAAGTCTCTCCATTTCTGGGCATACTCCTTAAAGCCTATATTGGAGACCATACCCATACTCTGTAATTGAGTACGAGTAGGTGCTAAGTATGCATTATATTGATACTTCTTGTAGAAGGTAGCAGCCAAATCCTCCCAATTATGCACATCAGACCTCTCAAGCTGGTAGAACCAATCCAATTGCGTACCCGACAAACTATCCTGAAAAAAGTGGACCCACAGGTCCTTATCAGAAGAATGAGGTTGAATTTTTCTGACGTAAGACCGTAGGTGCATCTTCGGGAAAGACACCTCATTGTATTTAGCAAACAGCGGAACTTTAAACTTGGGGGGAATGACAATTCCAGAAACCAAACCCAGCTCTTCGAAATCCAGCCCAGGAACCCTCTGAACCTCCATGGCTGCCAAACGCTCTTCCAGATTTTTATACTTGTCATCTGCAGGAGGGTACTGCTGTTCAGAATAGTCTCCATCCTCCTCCTCTTCTTCTTCCTCAGACTCAGATGGTAATGCAGCTCCCTTTCCTTTTCCTACCTCTTCATCAGATGTTGAGGCGAAATCCAGGATCCTTCTAGTTTGACCTTCAAATCTTCTACCCAGAGTAGCCACACCAACTCTTTTCTTTTTCTTTTTCTCTTTTTCCTTGTCCTTATCTAACAGAGCTTTAAGATCCTCTTGACCCTTTGCCAAGGTCATGAGGAGTTGTTGGAACTGTGAATTCTACGCTTGTAAGTCTTTGACCGTCTGCTCTATATCCATCTTGCTGAAATAAACAGCAGAGAGATAAGGAAACCTGGTGTGAAGACCTTTTTATGCATATGATGAATGAAATGTATTCTTGTAATGCATTCAAGGATTCAGAAATTCAAATTTGTTTTAAACAAAAAGAACACACGTCATATTAATAGAATTGTCAGTTACATAAATTCCCCATGGGCAAAATAATAATAATACAAAATTCTAAGGTAAAAAGACATTGCGCATCCTCTTTGGTGTAATGTAGGTGTTGAGAGTTTGCTCTTCATGGAGTTGACGAGTAAGTTCCAAAACCTTCTTCTCACTGGCGTAGAATTGGGCTTCAAAATTGTTGCATTCTCCCTTGAGCTATATCCAACTCCTTTGCAAATCTTCCAATGATGTCGGCATGTCAGGATGTAGGAGGGTGTATGGAACCTCTCCTTCCATAACAGGCTCTTTGATCACAGGGAGAATGTAGGGGTATGGCATCATATGACTCTGGGCGCGTGTTCGTACCCACTTGAGGTAAGGCTCAAGGGGGATGGAATTATTGTGTCCCAAGGTCTTACTGTCTACCTTGTTGGGCATCCTCCAAGCTCGGATGAATCTTTCTCGAAGTCCTTGAGTGTCGCTGTCGAAGTCAAAAACCAAGTCTGGAATCAGCATGTCATGAGGGACATCCCTTCGGGCGTACCCAAACTGTCTCAGAGCCAAGCATGGGTTGTAGGTAATGCCTCCCCTAATGCCAAGTAGTGGGACATTAGGGGATTCCCCATAATGATCAATGATGATGACATTTTCTCTGGACCGAGAACACCAATGAACATCAGAATGTGTAAGAGTCATCAATCATTGTGACCACCTTAAGCCTTGCTCATTCTTCAAGACTGATTGGGGAAGGTGAGAAATAAACCACCTTGCCAGAAGAGGAGTACAACATATGAGAACACCTTTTTTCCTCATTGTTCGTGTGTGAAATGAGTGGAGGATATCCCCAAGCAATGTAGGTACATGATTCCGAGATATGAAAATCTTGACAGCATTAACATCTATAAGCTGATCAGGGTTTGGGAACAAGACCAACCCATAGATGAGAAGTGCTAAAATCTCCTCAAAAGCTTGCAGATCTAGAGAATTCCAGCAGTCTTGTGCCTTCTCAAATAGAAACTTTGCCAAGAAACCCTTGACACCACTTCTGGTTTCCCAATGACCTATGATATCAGATGGTTGCAAGTGTAAGGCTTGAGCAACATCTTCAGGATTTGGATCTCTTTCTGTACCGTTGTAGGGTAGTTAGTGGAGAATAGGAATCCTCAGGAGTTGAGAAAATTCCTCCAAAGTAGGCACTAACTGGTAATCAGTAAATGTGAAGCAGTGGTGTAGGGGGTCAAAGAACTGGAAGAGAACTTTCACCATGTCTTCTTCAATGTTGGAGTTGACCTAGTTGAGAAGTCTACCACGTCTTTCAGTGAATGGAGAATACTCTGGAATCTTGGAAGTATGCTCCTTGAGTTGAGGAGGAATTCTCACAAGGTTGACCTGGATTGTTTTCCTGCGAAGTGATTCCATAACCTACAAAACAGGAACAAAGATGAAGATCCAAAATCCTTGAAATGGTTAGTGGATGCAAATGATGCTTCATGATGTTCATGATGTATGCACAAGTATATGTACAAGAAAATCATACAAGTTCCTAGTTTCAGGCTTGCATGGGGTTTCATAGGTAAGTACCCTCTTGAAGTTAGCTGGCTCAACCTGTCCTATAAATAGTAACCGGGTTCTAAGGAGCTCAATATCACTGGATTATTTTTTATGTTCATTGTTTCAGTTTAGCCACTTTACTGGCGACCGAAATATTCCAAGAAAATAAACCTCAATGAGTGTAGTATTGAGTATCTACCAACTTCGGACTGCACCAAAGCCGGTCATCTCACTACCCCTAAAAAGGCTAAGATGGTCAAGTAAGGGTTCTAAAAGTCCATTAGTGCTTCATGACATCACTCAGCGGCCCCGTATTCTCTTTGATTAACTCCAAGGCTACTGGTACCCATAAATATGTCGCACTAATATAGCTATTGCTTCAACCATGTCGGTATTCCCCGCACAGTTTCCACAACGTATTGCTATTTACCTATGAATGTTTCCCAAATCCGGGTAGAGGATTCAAACCCAAACAGTAGAACCAAATGTAAAGCAATCAAAGCAAACAATATAAGCATGTAAAGGTGATCTAAACCCTAAGGTAACCCCACTTTTAGATTTCTCCCCAACAGAGTCGCCCGTTCTGTGATACGGTGGGAGAACTGACTTGAGGTTTTGCATTTGTGTTCGCAAATGTTTCGGTTTAGCAAGAGTCGCCACCGACTTTTTATTTTATCCAAAGGAAAGGTCAAGAAGCACAGTAAAGACCTTTGAGATGTTTTCTTGGGTTCGGGGGGTAGATTATGAAAAGGGAAGGTGCAAGCACCTTTTTCATCTATGGTTTTCCATGGGCTCTTAGTTACTTGTTTAGATCACTTGCTTTTGCTTTTCAATTGTTTGAAATGGTGCTTTGTGTGTGGTTTTGAAAATATTTTGAAAAGAGACCTTTTGTCTAGGAAACCTTTGTAACAATTCTTGTTTGAATGTTTTACAACGGTGTTTGTCTTTTGAAAAATGTTTCAATGTTTGAAAGTTTGTATTTGGGAAATGTTTTGAAATTGTGTGTTTTGAAAATAGCAAGGATGTTTGCAAGTTTGATCAAGTAACTAGGAGTTGTCTACCCTACTCAAAGATCTTTCCTACACATTTTTAACCCTTTGACAGTGTTGTTTTACCATTTTATTTGGTAAACAACCTTGTCTTTGGATGTTAAATGGGACAGGCGTGGGTCATCGTATGACCATGATAGCAATAGTGCCAAGCATCTTTGCAAGTTTTGAGGGACTAGATCATTTTTGTATAGGCAACCAAGATAGCGTCATTGAGGGACTATGATCTTTTTGTTTTGTTTTTGTTTGCCAAGATACCTAGCATGCATACCATGGCCATGTTTTTAAGGCAACAAGTGGATGAAACCCTAGGGGTGCTTGTGTGCATTATGTTGTCATTTTCATGCATTTTTGTCTTGTGTTTAGTCAAGCTATTTGTTTGATTTTGGATATTTGCATACAAACCCTAATCTTTTTATCATGGCATATTTGAAAGCAATAAAGTGCGTAAAAATAAATCTACAATTATTACAACATGATTATGGGGAGAGGGGTACAAGTTTGAATTGGGGGATATTTGCAAGAAAATAAAACCCTAAGATTATTACAACCATATTGAATTCTTTGTACAAATAAATAAATAGACAATATTTAAATATGCAAATAAATATAAATATGCAAAATGTTTTTGTATTTATTTTTATGTATGTAAAAAATCAACTATTTAATGTATCAAAAATAAGAAAATAATAAGTTTATTTTTATTAAGGGTGGAAACCCTAATTTGTTTTAAGAAAATATATATATTATAATTATTTATTCATGTACAAGTAAATAAAATAAAATATATACAAATGTTAAAAAATAAAAATATGTGAGAAAATATTATTTAAGTGTATAAATAATTAAAAATATATATATAATATTTTTATAATATTTACAAGTTTTTATTTTAAGAAAATAAAAGTATATTATTTAATAATTATTTCTATGTCCAAAAAATGATAAAAATAATAAAATAAAATATGAAAATTTTAGAAAATATTTTTGGTAATTTTTAATGTTTAGAAAAATAAATAAAAGTCAGAAAATAAAAAGGAAATAGAAAAATATACAAATGTAAATTAAATGGGCCAAGGGGGTGCAAAAAGCACAATGGGGGGTGCAAAAAGCAAGGCCAAGTCAGGCCCAGCCCATTCCATCTTCATCCCTGTCCTCCAGAACGCGCGCGCCATGGCTTTACACACGAATCATGTTCTCTCTTGTTCTTGCATTAAATAAAAAACTCACAACATAAAAGTTATAGCATTTTCAAACATGATTTTAACCATATAAAGAACTTAATCTAACTCTCAAAGACTAGAGAGAATTTCTCTGGCCCTAATTTCTAACCTAGTTTTTTCAGAAAGTTCATCATTCAAATTCTCCCAACTCAGTTAACTTAAATGAAATCTATGCATATGTACAGCTCAAGGGCAATGAGTACTACATTTTTTATTCACAAACCTAAGCCTAATGATTCCTAAATAGAGAGATAGAAGTTTAAACTTTACCTGTTTCAGTCAAGCTCGAGTATGGCAATGCAGGGGTTTTCAGTAAGGCCTGAGATGCTTGTGAGCTTGCTTGAAGTTCCTTGGAGCTTTCCCAATGCTTAGCTAGCTTTGAACTTGCCTGAATAAGCTTGTAGAAGTCAACCTGCACAATCAGAATTCAAAAATGGTGAAGCTTGAAAACAAGGTTACATTTGCTGGCCAGTGGTTGGGATAACTTAGGTGTGTTGTTTAAAATGTGTTTGAAGTGGATGCAAGCAAAACGCACGAGTGGATTTCGCTTTGGATGTCAAACTGCAGAAGTTGCCCTGTTTTGCAAGAAAATGTGATTTTGGTGTTTTGGAAGGTTTGAGAAGCCGTTAGCTCGTGCTTCTGACTTAGTGTGATATGCAAAACTTGTTTGGAATGTTTACCACAGTTTGTTATATCAGATTGCCAAGTTATGTGCTTTTTGCAAGTTGACTTGGTTTTGAAGCAAAAGTGAGAAGTGACCAAGGCCAGGCCTGTACATGTTAACTCCAAGCATGCACATAGTTGGTGTACTTTCCCTGATATTTGTGGATGTTGTTTTCTGCAAAAGACTTGGTGCAATGCTCAAGAGAAACAAATTGGCAAAAGTTGTGCTTTATGTAAATGGCAATGTTCACTTTTTTCTAAAAATGGATTAAACCCTTGTGTAATCTTCTAAAGCTCAGAACAATGCCTCTAACCAATGTGTTTGCATTTAATTTTTGAGTGTGGAAGGGTTTAAGGACCTGTAAACATGTACAAACAAGGCTGGACAGAAATTGCAACTTGTAGCAACATGAAAAATGCCATGGACCAAAGTGACATTTTGTCAAATTCAAACCTTCGATTCTCCCTAACCACAAATGATTTTGGAGAGTTGTTGGACATTTTGGAAAGCTTGTAACATGCTCTAAAATCCATCTTTGAAATTCATCTTGATATTCCAATTGGAAATATGTGAAAAATTGCCATGAAGATAGGTCAAAATCCTGCCTAAACTAGGGCAAAATTTCACTAAGTTAAAAGTTTCATGGACCCTTATTCCAAAAATCATAACTTGAGATCAAAGAATCCTTTGGGAAAACTTTGTGAATCAAAGTTGTATATTTTGTGGAGGAAAACAACTTTCATTTTGGAAGTTTTGTTTGAATCCAATTGCATCATGGTGAAACAGTTGGGCAAAGTTGGGAAAAAATAAGAAATTTTCATAACTTAGAAAATTTCTAAGTTATGAAAATTTTCCATTTTAAACCCTAATTTGCAAAATTTGGTTTCTTGGTGAAAATGTTTCATTTTTTACACATCTTGATGAAAAATGACCCTTGGCACTTGATTTTGACCAAAAAGTCAAAGTTTGACTTTTCAGTGTATAGTTGATTTTTAATCAGTTGATTGGAAAATTCATATGTCAATCCAATGATTTTTTGATCTTTTGAATCTTGTGATTAGGTCAAGATGATGCCATTTAGTCCTTGAATCCATGCTTGAACCTAATTTGCCATTGGCTAGGTGAAAAATCAGAAATTGCCCTTGTGCAGTCAAAACCCTAAAAATGACCATTTTGCCCTTTTGATGATCTGATCAAATTTCTTGAGTAGTTGTGGTCCAAACTTGATCAAATGGTTCATATGAGTTTATAATATTGATATGGATCAAAAATTATGAGGTTTGACTGTAAATTGGCCACAATTGACTTTTTCCCCAATACAACTGATTTCTAGGTCAACTGTCCAATTGACTGGACAAAAATTTTATTCAAAGCTTGAAACTTGGTATGAGCAATCTTATAAGTTCAACATGAAGTATGAAAGTCACATTGAGCATTGAAAGTCCAAAAATCCTTGTGCAAACTCAAACCCTAATTACAGGTCAACAGTGCAAGGAGATGTCTTGAGCAGAGCAAACCCTAGCCTGGTTTTGAGTTCAAAGAGTCTTGTGAGGGGAAATCTTGATAAAATGAGAGGGCAAATTTTGGGGGACAACAGCGCCAACCTGGAAGACAGTGTCAAGAGAAGATTGGTTCAAATGTTGCACAAATATGTTGAAGTCTTTGCCTGGTCATACAAAGACATGTCAGGGATTGATACTGAAATCATGGTTCATCACCTATCAATGAAAGAGGTTTACTTTCTAATCAAACAAAAGGTTCATCGCATGCATCCTGACATGTCTGAAAAGATCAAGGCCGAAGTAATGAAACAATTCAATGCAGGTTTCTTGGCAGTGACATCGTATCCCCAATGGGTTGCAAATGTTATTCCAGTGCCGAAGAAAGACGGTAAGGTTCGTATATGTGTAGACTATAGGGATTTAAATAGGGAAAGCCCTAAAGACGACTTCCCACTACTGCATATTGATGTGTTACTTAACAATAGTGCTAAACACAAGGTGTTTTCCTTTATGGATGGCTTCTCGGGTTATAACCAAATCAAGATGGCCCCTGAAGATATGGAGAAAACAACTTTTGTTACACAGTGGGGCACCTTCTATTATAAGGTCATGCCTTTTGGGCTAAAGAATGCAGGCGCAACTTATCAACGGGCCATGGTGGCTTTATTTCATAACATGATTCATCATGAAATAGAAGTCTATGTGGATAACATGATAGTAAGATCCCAAACTAAAGAAGAGCACCTTGATCATCTGCACAAGCTATTTGAGAGGTTGAAGAAATATAAGCTAAGGTTGAATCCCAAAAAATTCATCTTCGGGGTAAGGTCTAGAAAGCTCCTAGGCTTCGTTGTCAGTGGCAAAGGTATTGAAGTCGATCCTGCAAAAGTCAAAGCTATCAAAGAAATGCCATCTCCTCGTACTGAGAAGGAGGTTAGAGGTTTTCTAGAACGACTCAATTACATTACCCGATTCATCTCTCACCCGACTGCTACTTGTGAACCACTATTCAAACTGCTGAAGAAAGATCAAGTGGTAAGATGGAATGACGACTGCCAAATAGCTTTTGACAAAATTAATGAGTACTTGCAAGAACCCCCAATTCTAATGCCACCAGTTGAAGGAAGACTTTCGATCATGTATTTAATCGTGTTAGAGAATTCAATGGGGGTGTGTGATGGGGAAACATGATGAGTCTAGTTGTAAAGAGCATGCAATATACCACCTTAGAAAAAAGTTTACCAACCGTGAAACAAGATATTCACTGCTCGAGAAAACTTGTTGCACTTTGGCACGAGCTGCTCGCCGACTAAGATAGTATATGTTGACTCATACAACTCTATTAATCTCTAAGATGGATCCCATCAAGTACATATTTAAGAAGCCAGCTCTCTCCGGAAGAATAGCCCGATGGCAAATGATCCTAACTGAATATTATATCCAATACACTACATAAAAAGTAATCAAACGAAGTGTGCTGGTGGATCATTTGGCACATCAAGTTATGGATGACTACCAATCTATGAACTTTGAATTCCTAGATGAGAATATAATGCTGATTACGGATTGTGAGAAGCCTGGACCGTATGAAGGACCTGTACAAGGATCTCGGTGGAATATGGTTTTTGATGGAGCTTCAAATGCACTGGGTAACAAAATTGGGGCTGTGATCATTTCTCCTGAGGGTTTCCATACTCCTTTCACTGCCAGAATTTTCTTTGAATGTACCAACAATATGGCCGAATATAAAGCGTGCATCTTGGGTCTTAAAGCTGCTATTGACCTGAGAATCAAATTATTAAGTGTATATGGAGACTCAGCTTTAGTCATCAGTCAAGTTAAAGGAGAGTGGGATATGAAACATCCAAATCTTATCTGTTACAAAGAGCTTGTGCTAACCTTGATCCCGAACTTTGAAGAAGTTACCTTTGAACACATTCTGAGGGAAGAAAATCAATTGGCATATTCTTTGGCTACCATGTCTTCTATGTTCAAGGTAACATGAGACAACAAAGCTCCCCGAATTATTATCGAAAGATTTAACGAACCTACGCACTTCTATGAGATTGAAACTGATGGTGTACAGGAGAAGCCTTGGTTTCATGAGGTAAAAAGATATCTCGAAGCTCAAGAGTATCCTGAAGGGGCGTCAGTCAACAACAAGAAATTGCTACAGAGGTTCTCAGTCAAATTCTTCTTGAGCAATGGGATCTTATACAAGCGCAACCCTGATTCAACTCTGCTCCGTTGCATGGAAAATAAGGAAGCAAAGAAAATTATGGAGGATATGCATGAAGGTATCTTTGGTACTCATTCTATAGGACATACTATGGATGAGAAGATTCTGAGAGCTGGTTACTATTGGTCGATCATGGAAACTGATTGTCATCACCACTCAAGGACTTTCCATAAGTGCCAAATTTATGCTATAAGGTCCATATGCCTCCAATTCCTTTGAACGTGTGATACGGTGGGAGAACTGACTTGAGGGTTTTGCGTTTGATCGCAAATGTTGCAGTTATCAAGAGTCGTCATCGACTTTTCTTTTATCCAAAAGGAAAGGTGAAAAAGCACAGGAAAGACCTTTGAGATTTTTTCTTGAGTTCGGGGGGTAGATTATGAAAAGGGAAGGTATTATCTCCCTTTTCATCCATGGTTTTCCATGGGCTCTTAGTTACTTGCTAGATCACTTGCTTTTTGTTCGAAAGTGTGCTTGTGGTGTGGGTTTTGAAAGTGATTTTGAAAAGGTGTCTTTGTAATGGTTCTCGTTTCTATAAGAACGCGTACAAAGTGTTTTGTCTTTTAAAAATGTTTCAAAGTGAAAGTGTTGGTGTATAAAATGTTTTTTTCGTGAGAAAGCGAGCAACTGGGAGCAACCTACCTACTCAAAAGGTCTTAAATGTTCTTTTCCTCCTCATTTAGATGTTGCTATCTTACCATTGATTTGGTAAGAAGCCCCATCATTGGATGTAAAGGGACGGGTGTGGGACATTTATATAGTCATAGAAGGCAACATATGGGAAGTTTTAGGAGTGTTGTTTAGGGACTAGATCATTTACCGAAGGCAACATTGAGGGACTACGATCTTTTATCGAGGGTCTTTGCTAAAACACCCATGTTCGAGGGACATGACTATATTTCCGAAGCAACAAGTGGAGTCACCCTAAGGGTGCATGAGTGAATGGTGTGTTTGATTTGCATGCATTTTGTCTTTTATTAGGGGTTGTCTACTTCTTGTTTTTATTTTTCCATACACACCTAATTACTAGCATTTGTATAAAAGTAATAAAAAGTGAAAAAAAATAAATCCTACACTATTACAACCATATTTAAGTGCATAGAAATGTAAAGGCAAAAATAAGATAAAAAGAAGTAAAAAAGAGCTCCTTCGATTCAGGTAGGAGCACCCTTCGATTTGCATTCTGTTGGCCTCCTTCGATTAGGGCTAGCACTAGTGAGGTCATGGCCTTCGATTGGGGGCTGGCACTAGTGCATGGCGAATCCTTCTGGTTATGCCTTGTTTCCTTCTTCGACTAGAGGTTGAAAGTAGTGCGGGAATGCCTTTCGACTGAGCCTGGAATCAAGGAAGGCATGCTTTTCATTTGGGCCTAGAAGTAAACATGGTTTGCCTCCTAGTTGTCTCTTTCGTTTGACCTGGAGAAAGAGGGTAGAAGCCAGAAGCTTCATTTCCTTTTTCCTGTTTCCTGTTTCTTTTATTTAAAGCATTAAATGGCAACATGGCCTGAGGTCATGCTAGTATTTGTCTTGTAAATAGTTTAATAGTTAAAGCAAGTTCAGGTAAACATAAAGTTAAACGAAAGGGTTAGCTCTGAAAAATATGTTAAAAGGGTGGAAACGAAAGGAACAATGGTATGTACATGTTTCAAACGAAAGGGTAAATTACTATGCCATGAAACAAAAAGTTCAAAGGTAAGAATAACTTACCTTGCTTCAGGCCTTGAATGGATGTGGGACCTTGAGTGGAGGCCCACGATGTTGGATTCGAAAGAGGGGGTCAATAGTTGTGCTTGGAACACTGGATTCTAAGGAAGAGAAAAAGCAAGTGTGATGCTTCTTTGATTTGAAGGAGACTGAAGTGTGGTTGTTCTTCAGAACTGAAGAAGATGAATGTGATTGTAGGTTTTTTTATGATTTCTCAAGTGTTGATGAACTTGAGATTTTTGTTGTGTTTGAGAAAATTTGGGGGATTCGTTCCTCTTGTCCAAAGATCCTCTCTTAGCTTTGCAAATGTTCCTCTATTTATAGAGAAAATAATGGACATATTTGAAGTAGCCAGCCTTGCAAAACAAAAAAATAATAGGTAACGTGAAAGGTACTAGTGGGGGCCTGTTGGTAGTTGATTAAACTTGTTCCTCTGGCCCTGCTTTTCGTTCAGACGAAATTCAGGTGGAAAGCTTCTTTTGTGGTAAAAGTACTTTCTATGATAAGAAAGGGTATGTAGCCTTTAACCAAGGATAGTATTATCCAGAATACAAATTTTAAAACCCTTGTACAAGCCTCTGATTATGTAAAGATTCGAAAGCAACATAGCCTGGCAAATTAGATTTGGTCTTGAGTCGAATGCAAGAATGAGATCGAAGGGTACTTATTTGAAAGAAGCCTTTGCCTCAGTCGAAGCTTGTGGTCGAAACAAGCTTACTCGAAGGAAGCTAATGCCCAGTCGAAGCTTGGATTAAAAAAAACATAAAGGGAGTCATTCCCTTTTAGCGTGAGGGAAGTTCCTGGCTTCTGAGTCGAAGGGTGTTCCTTCAAGGGAAGCAAGAACTTAGTCAAATCTTGTATGAAGATATCTCTTGGCTCAAACGAAACTTGTGAGAGGCAGAGTCTGCAAGACGCCCTTAGTGCAAGTGGATTCGAAGGAGGTTTCAAATCTAAATGAAAGATGTATCTAAACATGCATTCAAAGGAGGCTTTAAGTTCAAAATGTAAGACATACCCAAGTTGCACTCAAAGGAGGCTCTTGCTCAAAACGAAGGATGTAATCCAAGGTGGATTTGAAGGAGGCTCTTGATCAACTGAAGTTTGCACGCAGGCATGCAGAAGGTGAGTGCCCAAACGAAGACTTGCATGCAGGCACTTGTGTCCAAACGAAGACTGCAACAAGAAATCACATGCCCAGGCGAAAGAGGCACGCTAGCAACCATTTTGAGCAATCGAAGGAGGCCAAGAGTCAATCAAAGGGTGTTGAATCGAAGGAGACCTGTTTTCCTCCAAATTTATCAAAATTTTAGTTTTATCTGTTTTCTCCCTTTTTTGACAGTTTCCTTTTAATTTTGGTATTGGAAAATCCCAATGCACTTGTTCAAGCTTGAACCTTGAAAATCCTTGTAAGAAAAGCCTTGAGAATTGAGAGGGAAAATTTTGGGGTACAACAGCTGCCCCTGTTCAATCTTCTTACGCTTGAAGAGTTAGATTGGCGAATCTGCCATTCGTGACTTGAAGGTGGAAGATGATTGAACACTAAAGTGCCCAGAAATTTGCACTCGATGATATGATGGTAGAGGGAATGGGCTTAAAGATCCCATTTGGAGAGATTATAGAAAGTTGTTGGAGATGGGCTTGTAGATGTCATCTAGAAGTAATTGTTGAACTGTATCTGTAAGCTGTAATCGAATGAGTGTCAGAATGGCGTCTATGTCTGGATCTATCTAAACTGTATCTGAGAGTTGAATGAGATTCAGGACGGCATCCGTGTTTGGAGCATATCTGAACTGTATTTGAGAAGCTGGATCTGAATGAGTATCAGAATGGCATCTGTGTCTAGAGCGTATCTGAACTGTATCTGAAAGCTGAATCTGAATGAGTATCAGAATGGAATCCATATCTGGAGCGTACCTGAACTGTATCTAAAAGCTGGATATGAATGAGTATCAGAATGGCATCCGTATCCGGAGCGTATCTGAACTATATCTGAAAGCTGGATCTGAATGAGTATCAAAATGGCATCCGTATTTGGAGCCTATCTGAACTGTATCTGAAAGCTGGATCTGAATGAGTATCAGAATGGAATCCGTATCTGGAGTGTATCTGAACTCTATTTGAAAGCTGAATCTGAATGAGTATCAGGATGGCATCCGTATCTAGAGCGTATCTGAATTGTATCTGAAAGCCGAATCTGAATGAGTATCAGAATGAAATCCGTATCTGGAGCGTATCTGAACTGTATCTGAAATTTGTATTGAATGTTTAGAATGTTTCCACCGAGGATTCCTGTTTTGTTGAGGAGAAATCCGTTGGGGAATATCGACTTTGTTTGAGAATACTCTATTGGAGAGTGTTGATTCCTGCTTGGGGAAAAGAGATTAGGATTCTCGGTTGTCCGTTGCTCTACTGTGAGTTATCTCTTGATGGACGAAGTTGAACTAATATCTAGTCAAGTCTAGGCTTTACAGTAACTTGCTGGGGATTGTAGAGTAGTCTAATGGGAAAGAGGAGTTGTGGTCCTTTGATTTGTAGTAGTCGAAGAGGTCACCTCAAGTTGGGGAACCCTATCATTTGTTGGGGAAATAAACCCTGTTTCTTAGTTGTTGGAGAGGTGTCTTCTTCACTGGGGAAAATCCTCGAGGATTCTTGAGATCGACTCAGCTGGTGAGAAAATTTTCAGAGAGTGAAACTATGGCTGGGAGTCATCCTATGGGAAGGATCTTGGGGAGATTTGTCACTGCCCCTAGTAGTAATTTTTTGTGGCACTTCCAGGAATTAATTGACTGTACGTAACCCTTTGTTGGGATTTGCGTTCAATTCCCCAAGTGATGGCGATCTGCCCCTGGTATATTCAACATTTCTTGAGAAATTTCTTAAGATCTTGACTGGACTGCCCCAGGTGTGCTGGATAGTGACATGTCATGCCCCCTTGTTGATAGGAGATTTGTCATTGGAAATGTCATCCCACTTGAAGTTTTTTTATTCACTGAGAGAGCTTTCGTTCACTAGATATCCGTTGTGTGAATTTCTTCGCTGTCAAACAAATAGGCATATGCAAACAACGATATTCAAATAGTGCAAAGTTTATGCTTTTCTTGAAATTTTGAAAATGTGTTTTAGCAAGTAAAGAAGTTTTGTAAGAAATTTCAAACTCAGGATTTAGAGTAAATCCTTACAGGAGTTAGGATACCTTTTGTAATAGTATGCTTTCGAACTAACCCATGCTTCAATTAGGACTTTTGAAGGGTTGTAACATGGATTGGTTCATGGTTTAAGGAACAAAGGATAAAGGATCAAAGTCTAATTGTACCCACCCTCTCTTCGTGATGTTCTTCAGTCCTAAACTCATTTAATTATGCGTTTGAACCCCAATTGAGTCTGGAATGACGTTTTGGTGATGGTTCTGACAAGTTAAGTTTATCGGAAGGCAGTCACTTTTGCAGCATTTTTCATGTTGTTGAGGATTTATAGTGACCGCTTTTTGATTTGTTATCCCTAATTTTGCCTGACTGTTCTTACGGTCAGCGGGATGCCCCAGTTTTTCTTAAGTCTTCTTTGTAGGTTTTGACTTAGAGGGATTTTCTCTTGAGAGCTAATGACTACCTATGTGATAGGAAACCATCACCGTCTTTTGATTCCAGAGGAATATTTTTGATGCCACTCGTTGTATTACGAAGTGAAAATTTGCGACTGAATGCACATTTGAATTAACTAAGACTATCCTGCCTCAGGTTTTGATTTAAAGGTTTCAATTTGTGTAAAAAAGAAAACTCCTACTTCTTTGGCTCGAATGGGTTGACTAGGGATTATCTTCCTTATAACTCCAGTGTTTAGGATTTGAAAGAACGCATGTACATCGTCAGCAAAGTTTGTTCAAAAGCATATTGTATGAGATTTATGGCATTGTTTTCGTCATCCTCCATCTAAAGGCTTGTAACTTTTAGCAAGAGTTGAATGTCATAAAGAGAGTAAAAAATCATAGTTTAAATATAGTGAAAATGAATGGATGGATTCAAGCCAAACATATGCAATGCATTAATGAAACAATGTTTGACAATAATAGATAATTATTTGAACAAAAAAAGAGATTACAATTGAAAATTCAAATGAACAGAAGCCTCTTTGTCTGAACTTGTCACTTTAGGTGGTGAGCATTTGAGGGATGGCAGAAGAATTCCAGTTGACCATCTGGTGCAAATTCTAGTGTGCCCTAATCAATTAGGTCTTGAACTTTATTTCTCAACATCCAACAACCATTTGTATCATGTCCAGGACTGTTGGAGTGGTACGCACATCTTGCATTTGGATTGTACCTTGGGGAGGTTGTGTTGGGATTCTGAGGAGGGTCCTTTAACGTAATCAGCTTGGCCTCTAACATGTGTTGCAGTGCTTGAGCTAATGACATATTGACTTTGGTGAAGCGTCTTTCAGATGTATTCCGCTTATCTCGATTACCCTGTTGTTGTTGGCGAGGTTATTGTTGGACCCGTGAGGTAGTAGCAATTTGAGAAGGTCTAACCTCTTGTCTTCTTGGAGGTTGACCAATGACTTGGTCCCCAACCTCGACTATTTGTTTCATACGGTTGCATCTGTCTTGATGGAGCTTGTTGACAACGGTCCTCAGCTCTTCTTATCCCTGGGCTAGGCTTTGGATAAGAGCCATTTGCCCCAGCATTTGGATTCTCATTGCTTTCATCTCAACCTGCAGCTGTTCAACCTGGTTATCCTTGTTGTTATCAGGATGTTTCTTGGTCAGATTTCTAGCGAGGAGTGCTTTCAATTCTTCCTGCCCCTTGCATAAGTTAAGGAACATTTCCCTGAACTGAGCCTCTTGAGTTTGAAGATCTCTGTTGTTTTGTTAGAGAGCCATTGCTTAAATAAACAGCGAGAACATGAGAGACATGTACCGGAGACTACCTATTATGCAATGACGTATATAACATGCAAATATTTTCAAGGATCTCGCGGTCCAAATGTTAGTAGTCACTTACAGCTTTGATTGGAGAACTTTGTATCGGTGAATGTCCTTCCACGAGAATTAAGCTCACCATGTCGAGTGGGTTATAGCCTTTGACTCAAGTTATTGTACTTGATCTTTGACGGTGCTTGGTTAGAGGAAAATAAATCCTCTTGCCCCTTGATAGACGTCTAGCTCAACGTGACCCTGTATCAAAGACCCTTGAGATCCTTGAAATGCTATGGTTCAATGTTATTGAAAATGCTATGGTATGATGTCATGATGTTATGTACAAGTATGCAAAGTAAGCAAGTTTATATACAAATAATCATATACACACAAAACATACAAGTCCTTAGGTTTACACTTGCATGGAGTTTGTAGGTAAGTACCCTCTTGAAGTTTAGTTGGCTCAAACCTGTCCTAGTAATAGTAACCGGGTTCTAAAGAGCTCAATATCACTGGTTTGTTTCCTTCACATTGTTTCAACGCAAGCCTCTTTAATAGAGACCTAAATATCCCAAAAAACCAAACCTTAATGAGTGTAGTATCGTGTATCTACCAACTTCAGACTGCACCAAAGCCGGTCATCTTACTACGTCTTAATGGCCAAGTTGGTCAAGTAAAGGTTCTAGAAGTTAGTTAGTTCTTTATGACATCACTCAACGGCCCTGTATTCTCCTTGACTACTCAAGGGCTACCGGTATCCATAAATATGTCACACTAACATAGTTATTGCTTAGACCATGTCGGTATACCCCGCATAGTTTCCATAACGTATTGCTACTTACGTATAAGGTATCCTAAATTCGGGTAGAGGATTCAAACCCAAACAAAGAACCAAAATGTAAAGCAAACAAATCAAACAATGAAAGCAAGTAAATGTGATCTAGCCCTAAGGTAACCCCACTTTTAAAATGAATCCCCAGCAGAGTCGCCAGTTCTGTTATACAGTGGGAGAACTGACTTTTTTGCGTTTGATCGCAAATATTGCGGTTAGCAATAGTCACCACCGACTTTTCTTTTTTCCAAAAGGAAAGGTGAAAAAGCACAGGAAAGACCTTTGAGAATTTTTCTTGAGTTTGGGGGGTAGATTATTAAAAGGGAAGGTATTATCTCCCTTTTCATCCATGGTTTTCCATGGGCTCTTAGTTACTTGCTAGATCACTTGCTTTTTGTTCGAAAGTGTGCTTGTGGTGTGGGTTTTGAAAGTGAATTTGAAAAGGTGTCTTTGTAATGGTTCTCGTTTCTATAAGAACGCGTACAAAGTGTTTTGTCTTTTAAAAATGTTTCAAAGTGAAAGTGTTGGTGTATAAAATGTTTTTGTCGTGAGCAAGCGAGCAACTAGGATCAACCTACATACTCAAAAGGTCTTAAATGTTCTTTTCCTCCTCCTTTAGAAGTTGCTATCTTACCATTGATTTGGTAAGAAGCCCCATCATTGGATGTGAAGGGACGGACGTGGGACATTTATATAGTCATATAAGGCAACATATGGGACATTTTAGCAATGTCGTTTAGGGACTAGATCGTTTACCGAAGGCAACATCGAAGGTCATCGAGGGACTATGATCTTTTATCGAGGGTCTTTGCTAAAACGCCCATGTTCTAGGGACATGACTATATTTCCGAGGCAACAAGTGGAATCACCCTAAGGGTGCATGTGTGAATGGTGTGTTTGATTTGCATGCATTTTGTCTTTGATTAGGGGTTGTCTACTTGTTGTTTTTATTTTGGCATACACACCTAATTACTAGAATTTGTACAAAAGTAATAAAAAGCGCAAAAAAATAAAACCTACACTATTACAGCCATATTGAAGTGCATAGAAATGTAAAGGAAAAATAAGATAAAAAGAAGTAAAAAAGAGCTCCTTCGATTTTGGCAGGAGCACCCTTCGATTTGCATTTTGTTGGCCGCCTTCGTTTGGGGCTAGCACCAGTGAGGTCATGGCCTTCGATTGGGGGCTGGCACTAATGTATGGTGAAGCCTTCTGGTTATTCCTTGTTGTCTTGTTGCCTTCTTCGACTGGAGGTTGAAAATAGTGGGGGAATGCCTTTCGATTGAGCCTGGAATTAGTGAAGGCATGCTTTTCGTCTGGTCTTGGAAGTCAACATGATTTTCCTCCTAGTTGTCTCTTTCGTTTGACCTGGAGAAAGAGGGTAGAAGCCAGAAGCTTCGTTTCCTATTTCCTGTTTCTTTCATTTAAAGCATTAAATGGCAACATGGCCTGAGGTCATGCTAGTATTTGTCTTGTAAACAGTTTAATAGTTAATGCAAGTTTAGGTAAATAGAAAGCAAAATGAAAGGGTTAGCTCTGAAAAATATGTTAAAAGGGTGGAAACGAAAGGAACAATGGTATGTACATGTTTCATACGAAAGGGGAAATTACTATGCCATGAAACGAAAAGTTCAAAGGTAAGAATAACTTACCTTTCTTCAGGCCTTGAATGGATGTGGGACCTTGAGTGGAGGCCCAGGATGCTGGATTCGAAAGAGGGGGTCAATAGTTGTGCTTGGAACGCTGGATTCGAAGGAAGAGAAAAAGCAAGTGTGATGCCTTCTTTGATTCGAAGGAGATTGAAGTGTGGTTGTTCTTTAGAATTGAAGGAGATGAATGTGATTCTAGGTTTTTTTGTGATTTCTCAAGTGTTGATGAACTTGAGAGTTTTGTTGTGTTTGAGAAAATTTGGGGGATTCGTTCCTCTGGTCCAAAGATCCTCTCTTAGCTTTGCAAATGTTCCTCTTTTTATAGAGAAAAGAATGGACATATTTGAAGTAGCCAGCCTCGCAAAACAATAAAATAATAGGTAATGTGAAAGGTACAAGTGGGGGGCCTGTTGGCAGTTGATTAGACTTGTGCCTCTGGCCATGCTTTTCGTTCAGACGAAATTCAGGTGGAAAGCTGCTTTTGTGATAAAAGTACTTTCTATGAAAAGAAAGGGCATGTAGCCTTTAACCAAGGATAGTATTATCCATAAGACAAATTTTAAAACCCTTGTACAAGCCTCTGATTATGTAAAGATTCAGAAGCAACATACCCTGGCAAATGAGAATTGTTCTTTAGTCGAATGCAAGAATGAGTTCAAAGCGCACTTGTTCAGAGGAAGCCTTTGCCTTAGTCGAAGCTTGTGGTCTAAACAAGCTTACTCGAAGGAAGCTAATGCCCAGTCTAAGCTTGGATCGAAACAAACCTAAAGGGAGTCATTACCTTTTAGCGTGAGGGAAGTTCCTGGCTTTTGAGTCGAAGGGTGTTCCTTCAAGGAAAGCAAGAACTTAGTCAAATCTTGTATGAAGATATCTCTTGGCTCAAACGAAACCTGTGAGAGGCAAAGTCTGCAAGAGGCCCTTGGTGCAAGTGGATTTGAAGGAGGTTTAAAATCCAAATGAAGGATGTATCTAAACTTGCATTCGAAGGAGGCTTTAAGTTAAAAATGAAGGGCATACCCAAGTTGCCTTCGAATGAGGCTCTTGCTCAAAAAGAAGGATGTAATCCAAGTTGCATTCGAAGGAGGCTCTTGCTCAACTGAAGTTTGCACGCAGGCACGCAGAAGGTGAGTGCCCAAACGAAGACTTGCATGCAGGCACTTGTGTCCAAACAAAGACTGCAACAAGAAGTCACATGCCCAGGAGAAAGAGGCACGCTAGCAGCCATTTTGAGCAATCGAAGGGGGCCAAGACTCAACCGAAGGTTGCTGAATTGAAGGAGACCTGTTTTCCTCCAAATTTGTCAAAATGTTATTTTATCTGTATTCTCCCTTTTTTGATAGTTTCCTTTTAATTTGGTATTGGAAAATCCCAATGCACTTTTTCAAGCTTGAACCTTGAAAATCCTTGTAAGCAAAGCCTTTAGAATTGAGAGGGAAAATTTTGGGGTACAACAGAACGTCATGACCGCTCCCTGGCTATTTTCAATGTGGGGCATTTGCATGACTAGAGAGATCAAGCCTACTGCCTCTAATGGACATCGTTTCATTCTTGTTTCCATTGACTACTTTACCAAGTGGGTTGAAGCAGCTTCATTTCCCTCAGTTACCAAAAATGTTGTAGCTCGATTCATCAAACATAACCTCATCAATCGGTATGGCATCCCTGAGAGAATCATCACTGACAATGGCACCAACCTTAACAATTCCATGATCACTGAACTCTACACGCAGTTCAAGATTAAGCATCACAACTCTTCTCCATATAAACCTAAGATGAATGGTGTAGTGGAAGTTGCCAACAAGAATATAAAGAAGATTGTGCAAAAGATGGTGGTGACCTACAAAGACTGGAATGAGATGCTACCATTTTCTCTTCATGGCTATCATACTTCGGTGCGAACATCAACTAGGGAAACCCCTTTTTCTTTGGTCTATGGCATGGAAGTTTTCATGCCTATCGAAGTTCATATTCCTTCTCTAAGGATTACGAAAGAAGCAGACCTAGACGAAGACGAATAGATTCAGACAACGTTGGATCAGCTTATTTTGATTAACGAGAAAAGGATGGTTGATATCTGTAAAGGTCATATGTACCAGAAGCCCATGATCAAAGCTTTCAACAAAAAGATCAAGCATCGGGTATACCAGGCTGGTGACTTGGTGATAAAGTGCATCATTCTACCACAAGACGATCCAAGGGGAAATGGACTCCCACTTACAAAGGGCCATTTATTGTCAAGAAAGTATTCTCGGACGGTGCTATGATGATAACTACTATGGATGGCCAAGATTTCCCGCACCCTGTGAACGCAGACATAGTAAAAAAAATACTACACATAAGAATGACCCGCTAGGTTGACATGCCTAGGAAAAAATAGGGGCATCCTGGCGAACCAAAAGGGTTTAGGAAAAAATAAGGGATATATACAAAAAATCATACACCCGGCAAGTCAAAAACCTGAAAGGGAGGCTTGGGCAAAAAAGGGTATCCTGGTGGACTGAAAACCTGAAAGGGCGGTCCAGGAAAAAATTAAGGATTAAAGTGTACGACTACGTCCCGTCGGATCACTACAACCAGCTTTATTACCAAGGTAAAAAGTTCAAATGGTACAAGACCAATTCAATTAACTTCTTCTCACGGCAAGGGATGAGACATTCAAAGGCATAAGGGCAATATCGGAGTTGGAACCCAGTGAGATCACTTTCATTTTACAACGACTTCCTCTTACTAGGGTTTCCGTCTCTTTGTACAAAATCGCCTGTTTATAGGAAAATTATCAATACAAATATACTTTAAAGTTCAAACTTTTAGTTTTTTGTTTTGCTTGAAAAAACGTCCAACGACTAAAATTGAATGAGCATGTGCATATGAACATGATTAGATATTAACAAATAACAAAGAACATGAATAAGCATTTATTTAAAACTCTAAAAGCTGGGATGACACTGAAGCCGTCTGTAAATTCCCACAGATCCCCTTTCATAAGGTTACCACCAGTGAAGTCGCTAGAGCCACCTCTGTGGAATTATCCCCCACTGAGTAATCTTCACAAATAAGGGTACATTCCCCACAATGTCCCCAGCAGACCACTTTAACAAATAAAGGAGTATAATCTCCTCCCCGTTAAATCTCCCCACGGAGTCTCAATCAGTACAATGCATGGAATTTCTTTTCCCCAACTGAGTTAATTCCTCCAAAACTAAAAAAAAAACCTTGCAGAATCCTTCTCTTTAGAAAATTAAATTTCCCCAAGAGAAATAGTTTCCTCAGTAGAGCACTTCTCCATCAAGAAGGGTTTATTTCCCCAACAGGATACAAATTCCCCAACTCGAGTATATTTCTCAGGCTACTACAAATCACTGACAAATTTCTTCTCCCCAGTAAAGTCATCACTATCCCCAGAAAATTGCTGCAAAACCTGGAACCCGGCCAGATACCCGTTAATTCTATTCTCCCAATATGATTCAGAATTTAAACCATCTCTTTTATCCCCAGTCAGGGTAGATAAGAAATAAATTTCCCAGTAGAGAAACAGACGACCGAGGTTCCTAAACTCTACTCCTAAAATAGAAATCAATACATCCCATACAGATCTTTCTCAAACAAGTAACCAGGAATCCCCAGCGGAAGCATTCTAGCCAAGATTGAACTTACACATACTCTTCATCCCCAACAATAGTCAGGGATTTATTTTCCCAGACAAAGAAACACTTCAAACAACATTGCATATTTATTCATCATAACATATGCATATGAAACGCATATGGCACAATCTCAGTTATTTTGAGAAAATCATTAGGCAATGCATTTCATACATTATGAAATTTCATACAGCTAAATCTTTACCTTTTTAGGAAAAATAAATCAACAGATAAATATCATCAACACTTTTCAAACAGGTCCAGGATTAATTCTAAAAATAAGACCGGGTAACTATCTATGTGACCAGGTCAGAGATTAATTTCTGAAACAAGACAGGGCAACTATCTCTACGGCCAACAAAAAATAGTTTAAAGATTAACTCCCGAAATAGGACAAGGAAGCTATCTTTCTTTCTCTTTGGTTAGATAAAGATCAATTTCCGAAACAGGACGGGGCGACTATCTTTATAACCAATGGTATAGACTTCTGAAACAAGACAAGTTTACCAACAAAACATATGGAAGATTAACTCCTGAAACAGGACGGGGAAACTTTCTTTCTTTCTCTTTGGTCATATAAATATCAATTCCCGAAAAAAGACAAGGAGACTATCTTTATCACCAATGGTATAAACTCCCGAAATAGGACGGGTTTACTAACAACACTGATTATAGATCAATTCCTGAAACAAGACGGGGCGACTATCTACATGAACATATTGAAGATTAACTCCCGAAACAGGATATGGAAACTATATTTCTTTCTCTTTGGTCAAATAAAGATCAGTTCCCGAAAGAGGACGGGGCAACTACCTTTATTACCAATGGCATAAACTCCCGAAATAGGACGGGTTTACCAACAAACTGATTGTAGATTGTGATACGGTGGGAAGAGAACTGACTGTTTTTCGGAACGCTAGTTTGCGTTTTCCGTTTTTTTTTGCAAAATGTCGCGGTAAGAAAGAGTTGCCACCGTCTTTTATTTTATCCAACAAGGAAAGGAAAAAAGCACAGAAAAATTCCTTTTTCGAGATGTTTCTCGGGTTCGGGAGGTAGATTATAGAAAGGGAAGGTGTTAGCACCCTTTCTATCTGTGGTTATCCATGGCCTCTTAGGTACTTGCTCATTGTGTTTTCAAAATTTGCTTTTCTTTGTGTTTGTGGGTTTGAAAGGAGTTTTTTTGTTTAAAAGGTGTAAGTGCGAAAAGCTTTGTTTTTGTTTTGAGAATGAGCAAGTACTTAAGAACCATCTACTTACTCGAAAAAGGAATCAATCTGTGCTAATGTCCTTTAGACAATGCTATCCCACTATTGATGAGTAGGTAGCACCGTCGTTGGAGTTTAAGGGTCAATTCGATTAAGGGACGTGTGGTCACTAAAGCAATGTTAGAACGCCTTAGCGGTAACCCTAATATCTTAGATCCTTTTTCCGAGGCAACCGTTTCGAGGCAACTATGATCTTTGGACAAGAGGGCGACCTCTAAAGCTTCCTATACTCAATGACCACGTTCGAAAGTAACCAAGTGAGGCGTACACTAAGAGTGCGCATGTGCGAGTGTATTGTTTTTCAGTTATTTATCTTTGTACATGTCATGGGTGAGCTATGTTGATTTTAGGTTAAAGATTTGATCTTGTCATGCATTCCCTATTATCAAACATCTAACAGTTAATAGTTGCAGAATTTAAATTACGGAAATTAAATCTAAACTATTACAAGGCGTCGGGTATTTACATCGCCAAAAACAACCCTTTAATTTAAAGTGCGGAAAATAAAATAAAGCGATAAAATAAAGTCCTAATTAAAAGCTATTACATACCGGAAGCAATTACAATATTGGAAATATGGATCGCATGCGAGAAATTAAAACGGCGCATTTTTTAGGGTTTTGACCTTTTTTGAAAGAAAGCATCTTTTTTTTGAATTAAAAGAAACTAAATCTAAATTAACAATTAAATTAATTAATTAATGAAAATATTTTTGGATTTTTGAATATTTAAAGAAATAAAATAAATTGATTTAAAGTTAGCAAAGACCTAATTCTACATTAATTTTAATTATTGCAAAATTGTTAATGTTATTTCCTAATTAAAACTAAATCAATTAAATTAACTTATTTAACAAAAATAAAATGGTGAATTTAATTTTAATAAATAAAAATAATATTTTTTGTGTTTTCTGATTTTTATTGAGAAAAAATAATTAATTGGTTAGTTTAAATAATAAAAGTAATAATACAAAAACAATTAAATAAATAAAATATAAAAAGAATAGAGATAACCAAGGGGGGTGTTGGGCCCAGATTGATGGTGAGAGTAGCATTTTCAAGGCCCAACATGCGCTGGCCTGGGCTGACTTTTCCAATTCTCCATGGCACGTTGACTAGGGTGTAGGATGGACTTCTCATCTGGGCCATCAGATCTGGCCTAGAGGCCATCTGGCACGTTGAGATCTGAAGTGTATGGTGTGCTACGCTTTTGAATTTGCACTGGAATACCTATGAACAAAATTCAACAAATATTGGGGGACCTGGGATTCGAACCCAGGTCCCATTGGCCAATGCACTAGCGCCTTCACCAACTGAGCTATTGTGTTTAATTGTTAATGGAATGAATAAAGAATATTATATATGAAAAGCAATCAATATGCTGGAATTAAAAAAAACACGCGCCAATATTCAAAACCAGCCAATCAAGGGAAGGCACGTAGTCGTCTTCTTCAACGAAAAGCCTGGTAATTTACCTGCGGATTTCATCCGCAGCTAAATCCATGGCTCACTCCTAAAATCTTCTCTAGGCTGTAAAAATCAATTCCAAGAGCATGGTTCGATTTGTCTGGGTCTCGTGAACACATCCATGTCCATCAATTGGCTTGATTTCACCTGTAGCAAAAATTCCCAAAAAACAACCTTTCAAACCCTAGGTCCGGTTACAAGGTTAAAAGCTACCAAAACAAAATCAAATAATGCAGAAACGTCCTAAATGGAACGATAAACATGATAGTGTCAAGATTTTGGCAAAAACATGCAAGAATCACAGGTTATGTTTTCGTGTACAGGGGTATGTTCAAGGGGACTTACATCGTGTTTGATGAGGTTTCAGGGCTTGTGACTGGTTGCTTTTGCTTCAGTGGATCTCCAGTAAGAGGTCTATGTTGAGATTTTGCCTTGAATTGGACTCTAAGGCTGATTTCAATTTCAAACTTTTCAAGCTTTTTTTCAAGTTTTGGTATTGCAGTTTGTGCAGCCTCTAGGTCGTGTTCTTTGTGCCTTTGCCTTGTGTGAGTATAATAGAGTGAATTAGGTTTAAGTTTGGGCCTTGAATCCATGAGCATTGATGTTTGAAGATTTGATATGAATCACCATTAAAAAGCTTCTAAAATTGTCTCAAATCAAATATTTTGTTCATAACATGGCATGATTCGGATTTGATTGTGTTCATGATGTCAATTAAGACCTGTAATGATCAAAAGATACCAATTGATTAAGATTTGGATTTTATTTGGATTTAAATTGATTTAAAATGAATTAAATCAATAAAAATCAAATAAAATAGAAAAATTAATGAATTGGCACAAGACTGAAGATATGACACGTGTGTAGTGTGACAAGATCAAATCAAGTGGAAAAAAGTGGGCCCATTTGTCAAAATTTTAATTTTTAGGGATAGTTGACTTTTAGCAATTTTGGAAAAATGCCCAACTTCAACAATGCATAACTTCTTCAATTTTGACCTTTTGGAGGTGTTCTTTGACTTTTTAGAAACCTTGATATGTCCTCCAAACAACCCTATTGGTCTCATAGCATTTTGATATTCCATGCTCAAGTTATAAGCTTTGGAAAAAAAGGTGTTTTTGTTGACTTCCAAAAATGACCTATAATGTCCAAATTTGTAACTTTTTGTGAGTGCATTTTCTGATCTTGGGGTATGAATATGGATTGTAGGAAATTGTATCCTCTTTAAAATGAGCTTTGGATGGTTCATTTCTCATAAGGTATGAGAAATTTATGCTTGGTCAAAGTTGAGTTGACTTTTCCTACAAAACCCTAATTTAGCAACTTTTGAATCTTGATGAATTTTGAGCAATCCTTGATGAATCATGATCAAAACTTTATCAAATGATTAATTAACCTTCAAAATGAGAATGTTGACAAAAAATCTTGAGGTTTGACTGTTTATAGGTCACAATTGACTTTTGCCCTAGCACAATCGATTTTTGGACCTCTTGAGCAATTGACTGACCAAACTTCCTCTACAAGGCTTGAAATTTGTCATGGATGAACTTGAGAACATATTAGGACATTGGGGAGTACTTGAGGTCATTTGGATGTAAGGACCTTGATGCAACACAAAACCCTAATTTGAGATTGACTGCATTAGGAGATGATTTGACTGTCCAACTCTTGAGCCACTTGGAGACTTCTCTTGTAATGTCTTGAGAAATATGGGATGGAAAATTTTGGGGTACAACAGTTTCCCCTGGTCAATCTTCTTAAACCCGAGGATATAGATTGGCTTTCGAGCCTTTCGTGATCCGAAGGTGGAAGATGATTGAACACTAGAGTGCCCAGAAATTTGCACTCGCATGAACTGGTATCAACATTGTGATGTCGGGAATGGGCTTACAGATGCCATTTGGAGATTGTTGGTAGGTGGATTTTGTCTTCTTTGACGGGATTGGTATCAGAAAAATCTTTAGGAATCGATTTAACTGGACCAGAGGGGTTTTGTCTCCTTTGGCTGGTTGTCTCTTTTGACGGGTTGTCTCTTTTGACGAGTTGTCTCTTTTGACGGGTTGTCTCTTTTAACGGGTTGTCTCCTTTGACGGGTTGTCTCTTTTGACAGGTTGTCTCTTTTGACGGGTTGTCTCTTTTGACGGGTTGTCTCCTTTGACGGGTTGTCTCTTTTGACGGGTTCGTATCAGAAAAATATTTAGGAATCGATTTAACTGGTTTTTGTCTCCTTTGACTGCGTTCGCATTAGAAAAATATTTAAGAATCGATTTAACTGGTTTTTGTCTCCTTTGACTGCGTTCGCATCAGAAAAATCTTTAAGAATCGATTTAACTGGTTTTGTCTCCTTTGACTGGCTTAGCCTCAGAAAAATCTTTAGGAATTGATTTAACTGGTTTTTGTCTCTTTTGACTGGGTTTGTCTCCTTTGACTGGATTTGTCTCTTTTGACTGAATTTGTCTCCTTTGACTGAATTTGTCTCCTTTGATTGGATTTGTATCAGAAAAATCTTTAGGAATCGATTTAACTGGTTTTTGTCTCCTTTGACTGCGTTCGCATCAGAAAAATCTTTAAGAATCGATTTAACTGGTTTTTGTCTCCTTTGACTGCGTTCGCATCAGAAAAATCTTTAAGAATCGATTTAACTGGTTTTGTCTCCTTTGACTGGCTTAGCCTCAGAAAAATCTTTAGGAATCGATTTAACTGGTTTTTGTCTCTTTTGACTGGGTTTGTCTCCTTTGACTGGATTTGTCTCTTTTGACTGAATTTGTCTCCTTTGACTGAATTTGTCTCCTTTGATTGGATTTGTCTCTTTTGACTGAATTTGTCTCCTTTGACTGGATTTTTCTCCTTTGACTGAATTAGTATCGGAAAAATCTTTAGGAATCGATTTAACTGGATTTGTCTTCTTTGACTGCTGAGAACTTTAACTATATCTTTCCTGAAAAGCAAAGGTCCGTCATATGCAATGCATGATATGGATCAAGCAATGATGTTCTCAACATAAATGAGATTGTATTCGTATGATGCGTATATGCATGTATCATGATGTATGGAAATGTAATGTTTTAGCTGGGGAAAATAAATCCCGGATAGCTGCTGGAGAATAGAGCTGAAGTCTTCGTTTCGGCTGGGGATGATGAACGAAGGTGATTGCGAGAATAAACCTGTAGGAGAAGATAACTCCGTTGGGGAATAAACTGATGACGAGATTACTCCGAGGGGAATTACTCTGTAGGGAAGAGATGCTCTGCTGAAGGATTTTAACGATAAACTCTATTGGGGATTCCGCTGATAAACTCCACTGGGGATATATTACCGTTGCTGGTGATATTGGATCTATTGAGGATTGAATCCCTGTTTGTGAAAGGAAAGAACTTCGTTAGGGATGCTCTTTCAGTTGCAACTTGCTGGGGATAACCCTTTTAGACTTTTGTGGGGATAATCCTCTGAATTTTGCTGGGAATGATCTTTTGAACTCGGCTGGGGAGATTTATTGTTGTACTCCGCTGGGGATAAACTTCCAGAGTCTACTGGGGGGAGAGGTTTCAACTCCGTTGGGGAAGCTTTTTTTAGACCGTGCTGGGGAATATTGACTCCACTGGGGGTATCTTGTATTCTGTCGGGGAACATTCTTATACTCCATTTGAGGAATATTAAGACTGTCGGGGATACTATTATACTTGCTAGGGAATATTCTTATACTCCGTTGGGGAATATTAAGATCTTCTGGGGATACCAAGCCTTTTTAGCATTGATGATGGATGAACTCTGCTTGGGGAGAGTATTGTTGATTCGTTCATGGTTGTAAGTCTCAGCTGGGAGAGCTACCATTACTGTCTTACTCTGCGGGGAGTGAAGGTATCTTAGTCATATTCTTCAGTCTAATTTACCTTGTTCCTTGGTGGACAGAGCAACTACACAGCTTGGACACTTCTTATTGCCCCTATTTCTGATATTACTAGTAATTCGTCTTTTGCTTCGTATGAAAATATTTATGAGCAGCAATTAATGTCAAATGCATATATAAAAAATGAACATTGGACGTTCTTTGCAAAACAAAACAGATAAAGGAAAAACAGTTTGGAATTTCTTTGAAAATGAATTGTATTGATTTTGAAGTTTGGCCTGTAAATAGGCATTTTTGTACAAGAGGCTGACGTCCTAGTAAGAGAACGCCGCCGAATAAGAGAGTTTATACATTTTGTGAAAAGAAAACAAAACAGCTATGTGAATAATCCCACTGGGTTCCAACTTTGCTATTGCCTTTATGTCCTCGAGCATCTCATCACTTTGCTACTGGTTGAAGATGAATCAGATTGATTAGTGTCGTCCGAGTTTGATAGTCGATACCGAAGTCTGGATGCAAGGTGATCCAATGAGACATAGTGTTACGCTTATCCCTAATTTTTTCCTGGACCGCCCTTTCGGGTTTTCAGTCCACCGGGATACCCTTTTTTGACCAAGCCGCCCTTTCAGGTTTTCGACTTGCCGGGTGTAAATTTTTTTTTTCATTTTCATCCCTTATTTTTGCCCGAACCCTTTTGGTTCGCCGGGAAGCCCTTATTTTTGCCTAGGCCAGTCAACCTAGCGGGTCTTTGATTATGCGTAGTATCTTTTCATTATGTCTGCATTGACGGGGTGAGGAAGGTCGTCACCATCCATGGTGGTTAGAATCATAGCTTCTCCTGAGAAAATGTTCTTAACCACAAATGGCCCTTCGTAAGTAGGGGATCATTTTCCCCTGGGATCACCTTGAGGTAGAATAATGCGCTTGATTACCAGGTCCCCAACTTGATACTCTTGTCGTTTGACTTTCTTGTTAAATGCCTTGATCATTCGTTTTTGGTACGTCTGACCATGACAAATAGCAGTGAGTCTCTTTTTGTCGATTAGGTTCAATTGATCAAGTCGGGTCTGAATCCAGTCATCTTCACTCAAACCTACATCCTTCATGATTCGAAGAGAGGGTATCTGAACTTCAATGGGCAAGACTGCCTCCATGCCATAAACCAAGGAGTAGGGTGTTGCCCCTGTTGACGTCCGTGCTGAGGTACGGTACCCATGAAGAGCGAACGGTAACATCTCGTGCAAGTCTTTGTATGTTACTGTCATCTTCTGCACAATCTTCTTAATGTTCTTATTAGCCGCTTCGACAGCCCCATTCATCTTCGGCTGGTAGGGAGAAGAGTTGTGATGCTGTATCTTGAACTGCTTGCAGAGCTCAGTGATCATCTTGTTGTTGAGATTGGTACCATTGTCCGTAATGATCCTCTCTGGTACACCGTATCGACATATCAGATGGTGCCGAATGAACCGTGCCACAACGTTCTTGGTTACAGTAGCAAAGGAAGTTGCTTCAACCCACTTCGTAAAGTAATCAATCGCTACCAGGATGAAACGATGCTCGTTGGATGTTGTAGGTCTGATATCGCCGATCATATCGACGCCCCACATTGCAAAAGGCCAAGGTGCCGTCAAGACATCCACACCTTTGATATCAATAGGGTAGTGTGAGCCAGCATATACTGTCTTAGCCGGCGAACAGCCCATGCCAAAGCGTAGCAAGTTCTCTCGAGCAGTGAGTATCATATCTCAAAGTCGGTGAACTCTTTGCTAAAGCAATAAATAGCATGCTCTTTTCGTCCAGACTCGTCATGCTGCCCCAGTATGCCTCTCCGTATTATCCAACACTTTTAAGTATGAGATCAACGGTCTTCCTACAATTGGAGGTATGAGAATTGATGGCTTGGAGGTAGTATGACCCTCTCTTTTTGGAGTAGCAGTCTTGCAAGTTTAGCAGACACTTCGCAATCATCTTCACCTTCGTCTTCGGCTAAGTTGATCGGACTTTCGAAGTCATAACTGGCAGTAGCAGAGTCGTTATCAGTGGGATCCAGAGCGGATTTGGATCATGATATATGAGTGTGTGTAAAACAGTTGTTTTGCAATATAGAATAAAGAAAAACAAGGAGCACAAAATTTGAAATGCAAAAAAACGTCCAATGCTTTTATTAATGATATATGAAAATGACACACATAAAGCCCTCACAAATGAAGCCACGGTGCCCCGGGTAAGACACCGGGCCATAAAGTTTAAACATTGTTTCTTACAAATTCAAAACAAAAGTTTCATTACTGGGTAACAAAAGTAATAGGGATGAAGCCCTTTGTTGTCCAGTTGCTTGGTCCACCGTCGGTCGTAGGATAGATCCAAATGTCGAACTCAGACTCCTCAACATCGTCTTCAATGGCATTCACTCTCGAGTTGCTGATGAACACGGGAGGTCTTCTGATTCGTGCATTCTGAACAGCCCTTTGAGCTTCTGCAGTGAAACCCAAACCAAACTTGTTAGTCTTCTGTGTAAAATCAGGAAGTCGACCCTACTGTGCGTACCCACCTTTCTCAACAACAGCCCAGGCATCTTTGAGGGAAGCCATCTTCATAGGAGAATCTTCTACCACAGTTTCAGCTGACGCCAGTGTCTGAGGAACCTCTTCAAAATGTTGAAATGGGGTTTCAATGAACTCCCCATCCATCTCTACATATCGGAAAGAGTTGAGGTGGCTCACCATGTATTCTTCCCTCCTTGAACTGTCACAATCTTCCATTTGACCGGGTACTTCAGCTTCTGGTGGAGCGTTGAGGTTACAGCCCCAGCTTTATGGATCCATGGACGACCTAGCAAACAAGAATAAGATGGTAGAATGTCCATCACATAGAATGTAGAATTGAAAACCTGAGAACCAACCTTGATCGGGATATCAACTTCTCCGTGCACCATTCTTTTAGACCCATCAAAGGCCCTGACGACAATGTTGCTTGGTTTTAACTCCAACCCTTCACAGTCTAATCGGTCTAGAGCTTTCTTCGACAAAACGTTCAATGAGGAACCAGTATCCACCAGTACATGTGCAAGAGTAGTGCCCATGCATTCAATGGAGACATGCAGGGCATCATTGTGATTCTTCCCTTTAGCAGTCAAATCAGCGTCAGAGAAACCCAACCCATTATCAGTAGTTAGATTGGCCATGCAATCTGTAAACTGATCAGTTGATGTCTCTTGTGGCACGTGGGCAGTCTTCAAGAAGGTAATCAGAGCCTTGGCATGGGCCTCTGAGCATAGCAACAGTGACAACATAGAAATCTTGGACGGGGTTTGCCCCAGCTGCTCAACTATGTTATAGTCACTCTTTTTGATGATCTTCAGGATCTCTTCCATCTCTTTTTTAGATGCTTAAACAGTAATCGTCTTTGGTGCCTCCGTCTGGGCAGGCATATCAGTGGTAATCCCTTTGCCCCGAGTGTCAGAGGACTAAGCGACAGGGGTGAGAATAGGAACTTGAACAGGAATAGCAACAGGTACACTGGCAGGTGTAATAACAACAGGTTTTCGGGCAGTTGGTGGAGAGATATCAGGCGAGAAAAGTCTTCCGCTGCAGGTGACTTTAGCAGGTCCAACAATATTACTGACGTCAGTATCAGCATCCAACTCTTGCTTAACTCCATGAAAATAAACATCAGCCCTATAGTGCCAAGGGACAGCTTTATTAGAGGTGTAGGGGATGGGCCCCGGAACAGTGATGATCACAGGTGCGATTCTCGGAACAGATGTAATTCTAACAGGCTTCCTCGAGGGAGCCTTGGAATAATTGTCGAAAATTGTAATGATGGCAACTTCTTCAGAATGAATTAAGGGAACAACAGTCTTCTCAAGCAGAATCTCTTTACTATCCATCAGGCGTTGGATACCTGATTTCAAAAGCGGACAACCGGTAGGTAGAACATAACATATACGACAACCTTCATCACAGCCCGAAAATAAACCGGCTAGCAAAAGATTCTTCTTGACAGTCATCAGAGGGGTAACAATATCATCCACATAAACCACAAATAAATATTCTTCTATAGCATTTACTCCATGCTTGGGCATAGGAGCAGTCACAACATTAGGCCTCTCGGGCGCCTCAAACTCAATCTCCTTCGCATCAGTTAAGTCTTGTATCTTATTTTTCAAAGTCCAACAATCATCTCTATTATGCCCCGGGCTATCGGAGTGATAAGCACAGCGGGCATTAGGGTTATACCTTGGTGATGTTGTATTTGAATTCTTTGGGGCTTCCTTTAGAATCACCAGATTAGTCTTCAGCAACTGTGGCAGAATCTGAGATAAGCTCATGCTGAGACGAGTGAATTGCCTCTTAGGTCTCTCGTCCTTTTGTTGATTGTTGTATTGAGGAGCACCAGCAGGTTTTGAAATAACAACCGCATTCACAGTTTGGCGATGTTCAGGTCTATTCTGTCTTTTCAAACTGTAGACAACACTGGACTCTTTCTTAAATGGCTTCTTCTCGGTGCTTGACGAAGCAACCTTCTGTATCTTATCAGCCTCAATACCAGCTTCAATCCTCTCACCGGTTAAAATAAGCTTTGTAAACCCAGATGAAGAGCTTCCAATCAGATGGTTGAAGAATGGACCAGACAAGGTCCCCAGAAACATGTCAACAAGCTCCCGATCAGCCAAGGGTGGTTGTACTCTTCCAGCGAGGTCCCTCCACTTCTGAGCATAATCTTTGAATCCTTCACTCGTTCCTATTGACATACCCTGGAGTTGGGTACGCGTGGGAGCGAGGTCGGAGTTGTACTGGTACTGCATGTAGAAAGCAGTAGCCAAATCTTCCCAACTGCGGATACTGGCTCCGTCCAACTGATAAAACCACTCAAGCTGAGTCCCTGAGAGACTGTCTTGAAAGAAATGGATCCATAAATTCTTATCAGCGGTGTACGGCTGAATCTTCCTCACATATGACCAGAGGTGCAGCTTCGGACAAGAAACTCCGTCATACTTAGCAAAGGTTGGTGCCTTGAATTTATGGGGAATCACCACCCCATATGATAGACCCAGATCAACAAAGTCCAGACCAGGCACTTTCTGAACTTCCATAGCACTCAACCGGTCTTCCAGCTGTTTGTATCTGTCCTCGGCCAGAGGATACTGTTCTTCGTCGAAGTCCGTCTCGTTGTCGGAGACCACAGGGCTATGAGCCCTCCTTTCTTCCTGACTATCTTACCCTCCAGATGAGGTGGTCAAATCAACTTCATTCTGTAGCCTGTTTCCAAACCTATGCCTTGTGTTGAACAGGATGGTCCTCTTCTTCTTCTTCTTCTTCTTCTCTTTCAGAATCAGGGTCTTCAGGTCTTGCTGACCCTTAGCAAGATTCATGAACAGCTCTTGAAATTAGGCATTCTGGGCCTGGAGGGCCTTGATAGCTTGCTCAGTTGAAGGTTCAGCAGACATGATGAGTGCTGAAATAAACAGCGAAGAAGATAAGAGACCTGTAATGGGTACCTGTTATGGAGTGCATGGGATGAAATGCGTATGATTATGATTTCAAAGACAATCGGGAAATTCAAATTTGTAAACCAGAAAGGAAACACACTTTATTAGATAAACTTCAAAATTCAAATTGTTTAACTGATGCCATTTACATGAAAGGAAATACTGAAAAGTAGATAAAACTGAAATGGAAATAAACAAAGCCCAATCAATGCTCCCATGGTCTCTTCTTGTCGGTGCGGACGTAGTCATTCCGAATCCGCTCGTTCTCCAACTGCCTAGTTAACTTCTAGATCTTATGCTCTTGCTCGTTGAACTTCTCTCGGTAAGAATCCCGTTCCTCCCTCAGTTGCATCCAAGATCTCTTCAGTGCCCCAATGTCAGTGGTCATATAAGGATGGAGGATGGTTGGAAGAACCCCTTCTTCATTAGCAACTTCAAGAATGACAGGCCGGACGACTTCATACGGCATACCCAGCTTTTGGGCACGGATACGGACCCATCTGAGATATGGCTCCATTGGAAGTGAAGTCTTTGAGCCCAGCTCATATGGATCAGATTGGTGAACTCTATCCCAAGCCCTTATGAATCTGCAGCGTAGCTCATCGCCATCCCCTTGAAAGTCAAAGATGATATGAGGCATTAGCAGCTCATGAGGTCCTTCTCTTCTGGCACGCCCAAACTGACAGAGAGCTAAGCACGGGTTGTAAGAAATTCCTCCATGGGTCCCTATCAATGGAACATTAGGGTACTCCCCAAAGCGATCAATAATAGTCACCTCATCCATACCCTTGAGAGTCCAGATAATGTCATTAGGCGAGAGAGACATAACCCTGTAAGCCCAGCCCATGCCTTCTTTGTTCTTCAACACTTACTTGGGAAGGTGCGAAATAAACCACCTTGCCAATAACGGAGCACAACATATCAAGGTTCCCCGCTTTCGAGCAGTACGAGCATAGAGCTGATGAAGGATGTCACCCAAGAGAGTGGGTACAGGGTTCTAAGAGATGAAGATATTTACCGCATTAACATCAACAAAGGAGTCAGAGTTCAGAAACAATACCAAGCCATATATCAGAAGAGCCAAAATATCCTCGAATGCCTTGAAGTCTAGACTATCCCAAAAATAGTTAGCCTTACCAACCAAGAACTTAATCAGAAATCCCTTTGCTCCACTTCTAGTCTCCCAATTAGCCATTACCTCATCCTTTGTCATATGAAGGGCTACAACAATCTCTTCTGGCCTAAGAGTCTTTTCCCAACCAGTAAGCGGGGTATGCTCCCGAATAGGGATACCAAGCAGCTCAGAGAACTCTTCTAAGGTGGGGATCAACTGATATTCCTGAAAAGTAAAGCAATGGTACAATGGATCATAGAATTGGACTAGGACACTCATCATCTGCTCATCCAGTTTGGAGGTGACCAAATTGAGAAGATAACCATGCCTCCTGATGAAGGAAGTAGTATCAGGCATCTTGGCAACCAGCTCTTTAAGCAAGGTGGGAACCTGGACAAAGTTGTTCCGGATGGTATTCTTATGCATGGGCATCATGATGACCTACAAAACAGAACAAAGATGAATCCCTCTTGTCTTTGAAACAGGTTAGTCCAATGCAAGATGTATGCAATGTTATGATGTCATGATGTCATGATAGTAAGCACACCACAAGTATCCACAAACAGCAAACATGGTAAAGGCACACAAGTCACACAGAGAGCCCTTAGATTTCAGGCTGGCAAGGAGCTTAGGTACTACCCTCTTTTAGTTCAGTTGGTTTAAACCTGTCCTAAAAATAGTAATCGGGTTCTAGAGGATCTCAATATCACTGACTACCCTCAATCGGTCATAATTCCAGTTTAGCAACCTTTTCTTGCGACCGGAATCATCGTGAGAGTTTAGTCTCAATGAGTGTAGCATACTGCTACTGTTCTATGGCCAAGTTGGTCAATTTAAGGTTCTAAGGTCAGTTGGTGCTTAATGACCCCTTTGAAGACCCATATTCTCCTCGTTCCAACACAGGGGATATCGGTACAGACTAAAGTGCCACACCAATGTAGCTACTGCTTCAACCGTGTCGGTCTACGCCAGACAGTTCCCTCACAGTTTATTGCTACATACCATAAGGGTACCCCCAGATCTGGGTTAGGATCTATAGAAACTCCGATACAAGCCCACAAAATTAAAGCATACAAAGAATACAATTGAAAACACAATGATCTAATCCTAAGGTACACCTCACTTATTATATCTCCCTAGCAGAGTCGCCAACTTTGTGATACGGTGGGAAGAGAACTGACTGTTTTTCGGAACGCTGGTTTGCGTTTTGTGTTTGTTTTCACAAAATGTCGCGGTAAGCAAGAGTCGCCACCGTCTTTTATTTTATCCAACAAGGAAAGGAAAAAAGCACAGAAAAATTCCTTTTTCGAGATGTTTCTCGGGTTCGGGAGGTAGATTATAGAAAGGGAAGGTGTTAGCACCCTTTCTATCTGTGGTTATCCACGGGCTCTTAGGTACTTGCTCATTGTGTTTTCAAAATTTTCTTTTCTTTGTGTTTGTGGGTTTGAAAGGAGTTTTTTTGTTTGAAAGGTGTAAGTGCGAAAAGCTTTGTTTTTGTTTTGAGAATGAGCAAGTACTTAAGAACCATCTACTTACTCGAAAAATGAATCAATATGTGCTAATGTCCTTTAGACAATGCTATCCCACTATTGATGAGTAGGTAGCACCGTCGTTGGAGTTTAAGGGTCAATTCGATTAAGGGGCGTGTGGTCACTAAAGAAATGTTAGGACGCCTTAGCGGTAACCCTAATGTCTTAGATCATTTTTCTGAGGCAACCGTTTCGAGGCAACTATGATCTTTGGACAAGAGGGTGACCTCTAAAGCTTCATATTCTCAATGACCACGTTTGAAAGCAACCAATCAAGGGAAGGCACATAGTCGTCTTCTTCAACGAAAAGCCTAGTTATTTACCTGCGGATTTCATCTGCAGCTAAATCCATGGCTCACTCCTAAAATCTTCTCTAGGCTGTAAAAATTGATTCCAAGACCATGGTTCGATTTGTCTGGGTCTCGTGAACACATCCATGTCCATCAATTGGCTTGATTTCACCTGTAACAAAAATTCCCAAAAACAACCTTCCAAACCCTAGGTTCGGTTACAAGGTTACAAGGTACCAAAACAAAATCAAATAATGCAGAAACGTCCTAAATGGAACGATAAACATGATAGTGTCAAGATTTTGGCAAAAAGATGCAAGAATCACAAGTTATGTTTTTGTGTACAGGGGTATGTTCAAGGGGACTTACATCGTGTTTGATGAGGTTTTAGGGCTTGTGACTGGTTGCTTTTTCTTCAGTGGATCTCCAGTAAGAGGTCTATGTTGAGATTTTGCCTTGAATTGGACTCTAAGGCTGATTTCGATTTCAAACTTTTCAAGCTTTTTTTCAAGTATTGGTATTGCAGTTTGTGCAGCCTTTAGGTCGTGTTTTTTTTGCCTTTGCCTTGTGTGAGTATAATAGAGTGAATTAGGTTTAATTTTGGGCCTTGAATCCATGAGCATTGATGTTTGAAGATTTGATATGAATCACCATTAAAAAGCTTCTAAAATTGTCTCAAATCAAATATTTTGTTCATATCATGGCATGATTCAGATTTGATTGTGTTCATGATGTCAATTAAGACCTGTAATGATCAAAAGATACCAATTGATTAAGATTTGGATTTTATTTGGATTTAAATTGATTTAAAATGAATTAAATCAATAAAATTCAAATAAAATAGAAAAATTAATGAATTGGTACAAGACTGAAGATATGACACGTGTGTAGTGTGACAAGATCAAATCAAGTGGAAAAAAGTGGGCCCATTTGTCAAAATTTGAAGTTTTGGGGATAGTTGACTTTTGGCAATTTTGGAAAAATGCCTAACTTCAACAATACATAACTTCTTCAATTTTTAACTTTTGGAGGTGTTCTTTGACTTTTTAGAAACGTTGAGATGTACTCTAACCAACCCTTTTGGTCTCATATCATTTTGATATTCCATGCTCAAGTTATAAGCTTTGTAAAAAAAGGTGTTTTTGTTGACTTCCAAAAATGACCTATAATGTCCAAATTTGTAACATTTTGTGAGTGCATTTTCTGATCTTGGGGTATGAAGATGGATTGTAGTAAATTGCATCCTATTTACAATTAAATTTGGATGGGTCATTTCTCATAAAGTATGAGAAAGTTATGCTTGGTCAAAGTTGAGTTGACTTTTCCTACAAAACCCTAATTTAGCAACTTTTGAATCTTGATGAATTTTGAGCAATCCTTGATGAATCATTATCAACCCTTGATAAAATGATGAGTTACCCTTCAAAATGAGAATGTTGACAAAAAATATTGAGGTTTGACTGTTTATAGGTCACAGTTGACTTTTGCCCTAGCACAGTCGATTTTTGGACCTCTTGAGCAATTGACTGACCAAACTTCCTCTGCAAGGCTTGAAATTTGTCATGGATGAACTTGAGAACATATTAGGACATTGGTGAGCACTTTAGGTCATTTGTATGTAAGGAATTTGATGCAACACAAAACCCTAATTTGAGATTGACTGCATTAGGAGATGATTTGACTGTCCAACTCTTGAGCAATCTTGAGCCACTTGGAGACTTCTCTTATAATGTCTTGAGAAATATGGGAGGGAAAATTTTTGGGTACAACATAGATCAATTCTGGAAACAGGACAGGGCAACTATCTAATGACAAGCAACTATTAAAACACCTTTCTCAGAGGTTCACACTGGAAAGAACTCTTCAGATATAGTCGAGCATAGACTCATTCTGATATTTCTACCAACAGTTACTTTGGATGGCATCTTTAAGCCCATCTCTGATAACTCTCCATCATCTCTCCAAATGGAATCTCTAAGCCCATTCCCGGTATAATCAACCAACTGTTTTAATTCATGCACAGGCAAGTGCAAATTTCCGGGCACTTAAGTGTTCAATCATCTTCCACCTTCAAGTCACGAATGGCGCCAAGCCAATCTAACTCTTCAGGTTTAAGTGGATTGAACAGGGGCAGTTGTTGTACCCTAAAATTTTCCCTCTCTTTTATCAAGAACTTTCCCACCAAAGATCTTAAATTCTCAAGGGTCCTCACGGGTTTGATCAGACAAGCCCACCTCCTAAGCATTGAGACACAAATTAGGGTTTTGACTAAAGTTGACTGATCGTTGACTTTTGACCTAATACATAATCTAATGGTTTGAAACATAATCTCAAAGATTCAAACACGACATGTTAACCTAAGATTCAAACACAACAAGATTCAAACTTTGACTTTTTGATCAACATCGAATTTAAAAGATCAAAATTCATCAAGACATTCAAAAATATCAAACTTGATCATCAAGTATCAAGAAAGTCAAGAAAGTCCACAAAAAGTCAAAGTTTTGAATACTTAAAAATTTTCTAAGTGTTTTTACACATGATAATTTCATTACTTCATGACATTATTTCACCAAGATGCAAGATGATTCAAAGAAAACTTTAAACATGAAAGTTGTAGATCTTGATGAATTATATAACTTTGTATTAGAGGGTTTATGTCCAAAAATGCTTAGATTTGAAGATATAGTCTCATGAAGTCATGACATTTTTGTATAAAAACTTAGAGAAATTTTCAACAAGTTTGGTCAGATTTTTGTCCCAACTTCTTGGCCAATTTTCATCAAATTCTAATTTTATTTAGCCAAAGTGGTCAACATGAAAGTTATAGACAATATTTCAAGCTTTCCAAAATGTCAAAGAACATGAATTTATCATACTTGAGCTAGGAGATTCAAAGGCATGAAGTTGGGCATCCATTCTTGAATTGCAAGTCATTTTGGTGAAGAACACATAATCCAATATGCATGCTATGCTGCATAATCTTGCTTTGCAGGCCTTCTAACTTGCAAATCTCACCATAATTTAATGTTTTCACAAACTTTTGAGCTATGGTCCATTTGATTTAAGCATTATCCAAATGATTTTTCCATTTTCGGCACAAAGTTAATATTGTTGTGATACGGTGAGAGAACTAACTTGAGGGTTTTGCGTTTTATCGCAAATGTTACAGTTAACAAGAGTTGCCACAGAATTTTCTTTTATCCAAAAGGAAAGGTGAAAAAGCACAGGAAAGACCATTGAGATTATTTTTTGAGTCTGGGGGGTAAATTATGAAAAGGAAAGGTATTAGCACCATTTTCATCCATGGTTTCCATGGGCTCTTAGTTACTTGCTAGATCACTTGCTTTTGTTTGAAATTATGCTTTGTGTGGTTTTTTTGAAAGTATTTTGTAAAGAGGACATTGTTTAGGCAATCTTTGTAATGATTCTCGTTCTTAAGAATGTATACAAAGATGTTGATCTTTTGAAAATGTTTTCAAGTTTTGTAAGATGTTTTGAAAGTGTAAGTGTTTGTTTTTGAAAATAGCAAGGATGTTTGTTTGGAAATGGAGCAAGTAATTAGGAGCAATCTACCTACTCAAATTTCTTTCTTGTTCATTTTCTTTTCCTTTGACATTGTTATCTTACCATTGATTTGGTAAGCAAACCTATCTTTGAATGTAAACGGGACGGCCGTGGCTCATCGTATAACCATGATTAGCAATGTTGCAAGGTATCTTAGTATTCTTTTTGATGGACTAAGATCATTTGTAAGGCAACTTAGATAGCGTCATCGAGGGACTATGATCTTGTATTTACTTGTTTTGGCTAAGATACCTTACATGCGAAATATGGCCATTTTGTATAAGGCAACCAAGTGGAATAACCCTAGGGGTGATTGTATGCAAGTGTATTGTTTTCATGCTTGCTTTTGTCTTGAATTATGGTTTTCTAAGTATTGGTTTTAGTCTTCCCATACAAACCCTAATTACTAGCATTTATATTTAAAAGTGATAAATTGCGGAATTTTAAAGTTACTACGCTATTACAACATTTATCGGGAGGGGGTGTACAAATTGAATGGGGATTGCAAGAATTGTAAACCTAATTAGTCTATTACAACCATATTGAATGGGTATTAATGTACAAGAATTTAAATAAATACAAAGTACAAAATGAATGAATTGTACAAAAAATGCAAAATGTAACGAAAATGCATCTTTGTTTGATTTTCATGAAAAAATGGATTTTGTCTTAACCTAATTAAATAAAGAAAATAATTAATTAAATTTGGATTTTATTAAGAAAAGATTTTAAGTAAACCCTAGTTCTATTAATTAATCAAAAGAAAATAAATTTAAGAAAAGGATTTTTGGTATTTTTATCTTAAAAATAATTATAGCATTATAAAATATTTTTAGCCTTTTTTATATCAAAAATAATGTATTTTAAATGGTGTGAAAAATAAATAAATATTAACCTAGTTCTAATTTAATTTACAAAATTATTTAATAAAAATAAATAATATAGTTAAACAAAAATATTTTGTGAGAAAAATAAAATAAAATAAGCCAAAATATAAATCTATCATTTTTTGTATTTTTTATGATTTTCTAGTATTTAGAAAATATATTTAAAAAATAGAAATAAAATAAAAAAAATAAATAAATAAATTTGGACCAGGGATGCCAAAAGTCTGCAAGGGGTTAGTAAGCAAAAAAAAATAAAACAAGGAAAAGGCCCAACAAAGCCCAAGCGTCTGCCAAAAATCAGAAAATGCAAAAACATGTAAAAAAATGCAAAAGGGTACCATTGGGGCTCGAACCCAGGTCCCATAGGTTATAGGCGCGTGCTTCCACCACTAGGGTGGCTATACATCCGTTAATACAAGCAAAACAATAAATATGTAAGGAAAAATATGCCCTGAAGACTTTATCTTCAACCTCCAACCAGACCGACTGTAACTTGCTCATTTCTCATCAAAAATGAAAAGTGTAAACATGAAAATTGTAGCACATTTTCTCACGATTCCAGAAATGTAAAGTATTAAAACTATAGATCAAAGATAAGCAAGAGTTTTAATGTCTCTAATCTGAACCCTAAAAATTTCAGAAGTTTCAGTTTCAAAATTCTCTAAGCTCAAGAAAAATTAATGGAAACTAAGGACATGGTTAGCTTCAGGGCAATGATATCTACATGTTTTATTCACAAATAAACTATTGATGACGCCTGTATGAAGAGTTCCAAGTTGAGAAAACTTACCTAAAAACTGGAAATCGTGTTTGGAGTTTGAGCTTGTTTCAAGTGATGGTAATGATCAGGTTAGCTTCCTTGAGGTCCTAGGAAGCTAATGCAATGGTTTGCTTGAGTTGAGAGTGGCTGAAATGACCTGGAGAAGTCAATGTGCAATGCTCTATTTTGGTTATGGAGGATATGGTAAGTGATGTTACATTAATGAAACAGGGACAGGGATAGGTTACACTTGATGTAAGGAAGCTTTAGAAACTAAAAGTCCAAGAAACGCACGAGGGAAATGTGAGTTTGAAGTCCAAGGTCAGAAACTGTGCAACAATGGAGTTTTTGGGCAATTTCTAATTTGAGAGAGTTTGATGTATTTTAGGGTGCTTAAGCTCGTCCTCTAGCTCACAAATAGTGACTCTATTTATAAGAAACAAGTTTGGAGTGCTCTAGTTGATCAGAATTCAAAATCACAAGTTTATGCATACAATGTGATTTTTTTTAGAAACCAAGTTTCAATGCTTTGTACTTGGTTCATAGAGTTGTTAACTACTTTAAACACCATCCTTATGACTTTGTGTATGGAGTGTAATCAAGGAAAACAAGTTGGGAGCTCAAGAAGCTGACTTTGTGCATAAAGCTTGCTTTACAAGAATGGATATGTTGCTTTCTCCCTAAAATGGCAAATTAATTTAGACAAAGCTTGAAACACTTGGATAAGGGAATAATCAGTTTGTGTAAACCATTAATTATGGAGTGAAAAACAATTTTGAGGCCTACAAAGAAAATATTATGCAGCCTAGCATGGATTTGGTTCATGTGTTCATCAAAAATGACTTGTAATTCAAGTGACAAAACCCTAACTTCATCTCTTCGATTCTCCATCCTCAAGAATGATCTCAAGGAGTTCTTTGACAATTTGGAAAGCTTTCAATCTTCTCTAAAACCCATCTTTGAATTTATTTTAAAGATTCCCCTTGGAACTATATGAAAAATTGTAATGAAGTTGGGTCAAAATCCTGACGAAATTAGGGGAAAATTTCACTAAGTGTTTAGTTTCATGACCACATGTTCATAAAATTATAACTTGAGATCCAAGTATTTTTGGAAGGAGCTATGTAAAGAAAAGTTGTATATTTCATGGAGATCTACAACTTTCATGTTGGAAGTTTTTCTTGAATCATCTCGTATCATGCTGAAAATTTGGCTCAAAGTTATAAAAAAATATGAAATTTCCAACACTTAGAAAAATTTCTAAGTTTAGAAATTTTGACTTTTCAAAATGAAATCTTGACTTTTTATTTCTTGATGAATAAGTTTCATATTTTGACATGTTTTGATGAATTGTGATCTTTGGCACTTGAATTTGACTAGAAAAGTCAAAGTTTGACTTTTCAGTATACAGTTGACTTTTGATCAGTTGACTGCAAAATTCATCTGTCAATCCAATGGACTTGCAATGTTTTGAACCATGCCATTAGGTCAAAATGATGCAATTGGACTCTTGAGATCATGCCTTAAACCAATTGATCATTTGCTAGGTCAAAAATCAGAAATTGCCCCTTTCTCAATCAAAACCCTAATTTTGACCATTTTGCCCTTTTGGGGATTTGATCAAATTTCTTGAGGAGTTGTGGTCCAAACTTGATCAAATGATACATATAAGTTTAAAATGTTGGTATGGATAAAAAATTAAGAAGTTTGACTGTAAATTGGCCATAGTTGACTTTTTCCCCAATACATCTGATTTTTAGGTCAATTGCTCTATTGAATGAGCAAAAATGTGATCCAAGGCTTGAAACTTGGAATGAGTGATCTTGGGGGTCCATAATGATCCATGAAAGTCATATGCGGCATTGGAAGTTCAAATGTCCTTGTGCAAACCCAAACCCTAGTTTTGGGTCATCAGTGCATAAAGAGGTGTCTTGAGTTGATCAAACCCTAGTGCAGTCTTGAGCCCAAGGAGATATTGTGATAAAAAATCTTGATAAGTAAGAGGGAAAATTTTGGGGTACAACAGCTTCCCCTGTTCAATCTTCATAAACCTGAAGAGTTAGATTGGCTAGTTTTGCCATTCGTGACTCAAAGGTGGAAGATGATTGGACACTAGAGTGCAGAGATAATTTGCTCTCGGTGATGTGATGGTAGAGCGAATGGGCTTAAAGATGCCATTTAGAGAAGTGATAGAAAGTTGTTGGAGATGGGCTTGTAGATGCCATCCAAAGTGATTGATGAATCATATTTGTAAGCTAAAACTGAATGAGCATCAGAATGCCATCCGTATCTGGAGCGTATATGTACTGCATCTAGAGGATGATTTTGAATGTTTATTAGAATGGAGTCCGTGTCTAAAGCATATTTGTACTGTATCTGGAAGTTGAGAACTGAATGAGTATCAGAATGGCATCCGTGTCTGGAGCGTATCTGAACTGTATCTGAGAAGTTGAATCTAAATGAGTATTTGAATGGCATCCGGGTCTGGAGCGTATCTGGACTGTATCTGAAAGTTGAAAATTGAATAAGTAATAGAATGGAATCTGTGTTTGGAGCGTATCTGAATTGTATCTGAGAAGTTGAATCTGAATGAGTATCAAAATGGCATCCGTGTCTGGAGCGTATCTGAACTGTATATGAAGACTTTGAACATTGTTAATGGTAGTTGTTGATAAATCTTATCCCGAAATAGATAAAATGTTAGCTAATATGCAATGTTATGTTGTATGAAATGCATAGTGTAATGCATTCGCGTTATCAATGTTTATGATATATGGATGCGATGTATGCGTATGTGAGCTAGTTTGCTGCACTGATGTTGGATCAGGGAAAATAAATCTGTGACTGCTGCTGAGGATATGGAGTATAATTCTTCATGTTGTGAAGTCTAAGTGTTGATGAATTTATGTTTGGAGAATTAAACTCTATTGTAAGGGAAATGCCATGTACTGCTTGGAAAATCCTGCCTGGGGAATTCAGAGGAATTTGACGACCTCTACTGGGGATTTTATAATTGAAAGCTCTGTTCCGCTGGGGATTGAACTGCACACTGCAGGGGTTTATGGAAATAGCATAAAGAGATTTCCCTACCTCTTAAATCCATCAGTGATTGTCTTTCTATTTTGTTTATTTGTAAACAATAATTATGTTCAAATGCATATGTTCAAAAATAAATCATTGGACGTTTTTGTAAACAAAACACAAGAATAAAAGAAAAAATAGATAATTTTGCACTTTCAAAGGGATATCTTTCTATTGATTTTGAGTAAGTATTTTTGTACAATGAGACAAACATTCTAGTAAGAGAATGTTGTCGTAAAAATGTCAATTTTGATACAAAGAAAAGATAGCTATGTGCAATAATCCCATGGGGTTCCCATTCTGCTATAGCCTTCGTATCTCTGAGCATCTTGTCTATTTGTTTCCTCGTCTGAAGATGATTGAATTGATCAGAACCTCTGAGTTTTCCAGTTGAAGCCAAAGGTTATCCGTAAGGGGATCCAACGGGATATAGTCATACGTTTTAATTCCCTAACTTTTGCCTGGACCTCCCTTTCGGGTTTTTAGTCCACCGGGAAACCCTTTTTTGCCCAAGCCGCCCTTTCGGGTTCTTAACTTACCGAGTGTACAAATTTTTTTGTTTTATCGCTAATTTTTGCCCGAACCTTTTTAGTCTGCCGGGATGCCCTTGTTTTTCCTAGGTGTGTCAACCTAGCGGGTCTCTTATGCATAGTATCTTTTGACTATGTCTGCATTCGCAGGGTGCGGAAAGTCGTCACCATCCATGGTGGTCAGGATCATTGCTCCACCAGAGAAAATGTTTTTGATTACAAACGGTCCTTCATATGTAGGAGTCTATTTTCCCCTGGGATCACCTTGCGGCAGTATGATACGTTTATTCACCAAATCCTTGACTTGACACACTTGGCGTCTGAACTTTTTGTTGAAAGCCTTGATCATCTGTTTTTGATACATTTGACCATGACAGACAATAGTAAGCCTTTTCTCATCAATCAAGTTTAGTTGATCAAGTCGAGTCTGGATCTAATCGTCTTCATTCAACCCTGAATCCTTCATAATTCTCAGAGAGGGGATCTGGACCTCAATAGGCAAGACAACTTCCATGCCGTATACCAGAGAATAGGGTGTTTCCTCGGTCGATGTGCGTGCCATGGTACGTTAACCGTGGAGAGAAAATGGTAGCATCTCATGCCAGTCTTTGTATGTGACTGCCATTTTCTATATGATCTTTTTAATGTTCTTATTCGCGGCTTCGACAACACCATTCATCTTTGGCCGGTAAGGGGAAGAATTGTGATGCTGGATATTGAATTGCTCGTATAAGACGGTGATCATAGAATTATTCAGGTTCGCACCATTGTCTATAATGATCATCTCCGGGATACCATATTGGCAGATGAGATTTTGCTTGATGAACCGGGCGACAACATTCTTGGTGACGGAAGCGAAGGAGGCTGCCTCAACCCACTAGGTAAATAGTCAAGGGCCACTAGGATGAAGCGGTATCCATTGGAGGTTGTTGGCTTGATTTACCCAATCATATCAATCCCCCACATAGCAAAGGGCCAAGGAGCCGTCAAGAGATTCAGAGGAACCAGAGGTATGTGCACTTTGTCAGCATAGATCTAACACTTATGGCAAGTTCGAGAGTGTTGATAGCAATCTTCTTCCATGGTAGACCAATAATAGACTGGCCGTAGGATTTTTTGCCATCGTATGCCCACTGGAATGGGTGCCAAAAGTGCCTTCATGTAACTCAACCATGATCCTTTCAACTTCAACCTTGTCTACGCACCGAAGTAACGCAGAGTCATGGAAGCGTTTGTAAAGAATGCCATAACTAAGGAAGAATTTAGCAGAGAGTCTCCTTAAGAACTTCTTATCATTGACTGAAGCTCCTTCTGGATATTCCTGAGTCTTGAGATACCTCTTGACTTCGTGAAACCAAGGCTGGTCCACTACTTCTTCAGTATTAATCTTGTGACAGTGTTCTGGTTCATCCATTCATTCAATGGTGATCTGGGGAGCCTCGTTATCCCATTTAAGTTTAAACATAGATGACATTATGGCTAGCGCGTCTGCTAGATGATTTTCTTCTCGCGGGAAGTGCTCGAATGTAATCTTCTCAAAGTGTGGGAGAAATTTAAAAACATGTTCTTTGTAAGGGATAAGGTTAGGGTGCTAAACTTTTTCCTCAGGTAATAAATAGTGTGCTCTTTTTGGCCAGACTCGTCATGCTACCCTAGCACACACCCCATTGAATTTTCCAAAACGGTCAGATACATGATTTTTGTACCCCAAAATTTTCCCTACCATATTTCTCAAAACATTTCAGGAAAGATCCCCAAGTTGCTCAAGGTAGTCCAAGGGTTGGCCAGACAAGCGCTCTCCTAAGGCAGTCTACCTCAAATTAGGGTTTCATGTTGCATCAAGACACTTGAGTCCAAGGGATCCCAAATGCTCACCAATGTCTTAATATTTTATCAAGATCATCCATGTCAAGTTTAAAGTCTTGCAGAGGAAATTTGCTCAGTCAATTGCTCAAAGACCTGAAAATCGACTATGCTAGGGCAAAAGTCAACTATGGCCCACATACAGTCAAACTTCAAGATTTTTCGTCAAGATCCTCATTTTGAAGTATATTTCATCATTTTATCAAGGTTTGATCATGATTAATCAAGGATTGCTCATAATTCCTCAAGAATAAAAAGTTGCTAAATTAGGGTTTTGTAGGAAAAGTCAACTCAACTTTGACCAAGCATAACTTTCTCATACTTTATGAGAAATGACCCCTCCAAAGCTCATTTTGAAAAGGATGCAATTCCCTACAGTCCATATTCATCTCCCAAGTTCAAAATACACACTCACAATAAGTTATGAATTTGGACATTATAGGTCATTTTGAAAAGTCAACAAAAACACCTTTTTTGTCAAGGCTTCATACATGATCATGGAATATCAAAATGAGATGATACCAAAAGGGTTGCTTAGAAGACATCTCAAGCTTTCTAAAAAGTCTAAGAACACCTTCAAAGAGTCAAAATTGAGGAAGTTGTGCATTGGTGAAGTTAACCTTTTTTACAAAATTGCCAAAAGTCAACTATGCCTAAAGCTTCAATTTTGGCCAAATGGGCCCAATCTTTTTCACTTGTTTTGAGTTGGCAACATAGTCCACGAGCTCTAGCCCTTGCCACTTGTCATCATCATGTTTTTATTATTTATTTTGATTTTGATTTGAGTTAAATCAATTTTAATCAAAATAAATCATGAGAAAATCCAAAATATTGAAAACAAAAGATTTTGTGCTTGTTTCTGGTTTCAATTACAGCTAGCATCAAATCAAACTCGTGCAAGGCATTAGGGTGGACAAAAAGATTGATTTTATGCCAATTTTGGAAAAAATTTTAAGGTGTATCAAATCAAGATCCAATTCATTGATGGAGGAATATTGAGATCAGTTATCAACCCTAATCCATTCCTTGATACATATAGAACGAAGGCAGAACAAAAACTAGGTTAGAAGGAGGCGCAACATCAAGAACACAAACTTGAAAAATCAAGAAAAAGTGCAAACACGAATTCTTATTTCCAGGCATCCTCAAGGCCTTCTAGCTATCCCAATCGATTCCTGGGAGTGTCAGCAACCTAAAGCAATCAAGAACAAAGCCTTTCCAGTACCCAAAATCGCTGTAAGTCCATCACGATATCCATGAATTTTTGAATTCGGTTAGCATGATTTAGGCATTGTTAGCATGAATTAACCACATATTGTTGATCCATAGAACCTTTGCAAGCTTTCTGCATCATTTAATTTCATTTATATGTCCTGTACAAGATTTCACCATTGCTAGGGTTGCTTGTTTCGATTTGGGGTTTTCTTTTACAGGCTAAATTAGACCATGAAAGGGACACCATTACACTCAGGAGGTCCAGGCGAATTGATTGGTGGCCCTAGTTTTCATTTATCTTGCTCATGGTTAATTTTGAAGAATGACAGGGGTATAGCTACGGACAAACGTTCGTAGGTAAAAGTGTTCCACTTCCCATTGGCATATTTGAATCTGGCGCGCGTTTTTGTTGATCTCCACTAACCCACTTTGTTTTCCATATCATAATTATTATTGATTGTATATACAAAAAAGAACGAGTGGTGCAGTGGTAGTCAAGGCGTGGAAATTGCTTCAGGACCTGGGTTCGAATCCCAGGTCCCCCAAATTGCTTTATGTTATTTTCTTTTCAGTGATTCAACATGCATACAAGCCAGGGGACTACCATGTTCCCTCAAGATCCAACCATACAGGCGTCCTAGAATCCAGATCTGATGGCCAGCAGTGGAGGAGCATCATAAGCCAAGTCAAACGCAAAGCATATGATCGTGCAAGTCAACATGGACTACTTGATTTTGGGCCGAGATCTGGCTATTTGCACCCCTCCAAATACTTTTCAGGCCCATTCTCTCTTCCTATTTTCTTTTATATTTTATTTTATGTCTTTTAATTTATTTATTTATTTACTAACCAATTAAATTATTTTCTTTTTTATCAAAAAATCACAAAAAATATTACTTTTCATAAATTAGGTCTAGATTTTATTTTTATTAAGAAATTAGTTAATTTAATTAGATTTTTGATTTTAGACAACTTTAATACTTTTTGCACATAATTAAAATTAATTAGAACAAACAAGTTTTATTTCTGATTTAATTATTTTCTTTTTCTTAAAAATAATAAAAACACAAAAATAGGCCATGTAATTATTTTTATTAATAAATTTAATCACTAATTAATTTATACATTTATTTTTTAAAACCTAAGTTCTTTTCTTTAAAAAATATTAAAAATAACAAAAAACAATCTTTGATTAGGTTAGAAGGGTCAAAACCCTAATTTCTTCCCGATCTTAATTTTTCTCACGCGCTTTATTTTTATTATTTATCATATTGATGTAACTGCCTAAAGTTTGTAATAGTTTAATTAGGATGTTTATTTCCATTTATCGCTTTATTTTCAAAGGGTTTGTTTTTGGCTATGTAAATACCTGAAGCCTTGTAATAGCTTAGTTTAATTTCCGCAATGTAAAATTCCGCAAATATTAACTGTTAGATATATGATATTAGGATGCATGACAAGAATGTATGTATAAAACTTTAAAATAGTTAGATAACCCTAACATATGCAAAGATAAATAATCTGAAATTGAATCACTCGCACATGCGCACTCCGAGGGTACATTCCCACTTGGTTGCCTTCGGTAAACGATCATTGAGTATAGGATGCTTTAGTGGTCATCCTTTTGTCTAAAGATCAAAGTTGCCTCGGAAAGGTTGCCTCGGATATTGTTGCCTCGGATAATTGATCTAAGACATTAGGGTTACTACTAAGACATCCTAACATTGCTTTAGTGATTGTATGTCCCTTTCCGAATTGACCCTCAAACTCCAACGACGGTGCTACCTACTCACTAATAGTGGGATAGCGCTGTCTAAACGAAACGAACATAGAACGGTTCTTTTTTCGAGTAGGTAGATTAGTTCTTAAGTACTTGCTCAATCCAAACAAACTTTTTCACACTTACACTCCTTTACAAACAAGTTTTCAAAAACACTTCATTACACTCTTGAAGACAGAAGCAAGAGTTAAATCGAAGTCAAAACAAAAACTTTTCAAAACACACAAGCACACAAAGAAACAATTTTGAAATTGATGAGTAAGTACCTAAGAGCCCGTAGATAACTACAGATAGAAAGGGTGCTAATACCTTCCCTTTCTATAATCTACCCCCCGTACTCAGAAATATCTTGAAAAAGGAATTTTTATGTGCTTTTTTCCTTTCCTTGTTGGATAAAATAAAAGTCGGTGGCGACTCTTGTTTACCGCGACATTTTGCGAACACAAACGCAAAACGCAAACCAGCAATTCCTTAAAAAGGGAAACGCGTCCCGGTTCTGGCCACCGTATCACAGAACTGGGGACTCTGCTGGGGATTTAATAAGTGGGGTGTACCTTAGGATTAGTTCATCATATTGTTTTCAATTGTTTGATCTATTTGCTTTATCTTTGTGGGCTTTGTATCGGAGTTACTATAGATCCTAACCCAGATATGGGGATACCTTTTAGGTAAGTAGCAATAGATTGTGAGGGAACTGTACGGCGTAGACCGATACGGTTGAAGTAGTAGCTACGTTGGTGTGGTGCATTAGGTGGTACTGATATCCCTTGTGGAGGAACAAGGAGAGTATGGGGCTGCTAATGGGTCATTAAGCATCAACTGACCTTAGAACCTATAATTGACCAACTTGGCCATAGAAAGTAGCAGTATGTTACACTCATTAAGACCAAACTCTCGCGATGGTTTCGGCCACAAGAAAAGATTGCTAAGCTGAAACTATGACCGATCGAGGATGGTCAGTGATATTGAGAACCTCTAGAATCCAGTTACTATTACTAGGATAGGTTGAACCAACTAAACTGCAAGAGGGTAGTACCTAAACTCCATGCCAATCTGAAATTTAAGGGCTATTGTGTGACTTGTTTGCCCTTACCATGTTTGCTATCTATGATACATGTGGTGTGTTTTTATCATGACATCATGCCTCATGACATCGCATGCATATTTCATTAGACTAACCATTTCAAAGACCGAGGGGATTCATCTTTGTTCTGTTTTGCAGATCATGGCTTCTATGTGCAGAAATACCATTCGGATTAGCTTCGTGCAGATACCTGCTCAGCTTAGAGAGTTGGTTTCAAAAGTTCCTAATACTTCTTCCTTTGTTAGAAGGCATGGTCATCTCCTTAGCCTGGTCACTTCAAAGCTTGATGAGCAAATGATGAGCGTCTTGTTCCAGTTCTTTGACCCGTTGCATCACTGTTTCACCTTCCCGGACTATCAGTTGGTCCCTACTATCGAGGAGTTCTCTAATTTACTTGGCATATCTATTCTAGAGCAGACACCCTTTACAGGTTTAAAGATAGCTCCTAGGCCAGAGGATATTGCTTCAGCCCTACATCTAACAATGGCTGATGTAGTATCTAACTGGGAGATTTGGAGTGGGGTTAAAGGCTTCTTGGCTAAGTTCTTGATTGATCAAGCTCAACTGTTTTGGGATAGTTTGGACTTTCAAGCATTTGAAGATATCCTTGCTCTCCTCATCTATGACTTGGTTCTGTTCCCAAATTCAGATTCTTTTTTCGATGTGAACGCAGTCAAGATCTTCATGTCCCGTAACCCAGTGCCTACACTTCTAGGTGACATTCTACATGCTCTTTATACTCGTACTGTTCGGAGAAGGGGAAATCTCATGTGCTGTACACCGCTGCTGGCGAGGTGGTTTATTTCTCACCTCCCCAAATCTGTATTGAAGAATGAGGAAGGTATGGGTTGGGCTTACAGAATCATGTTCCTTGCTCATACGGACATCCTTTGGAGTACTAAAGATATGGAAAAGGTAGCTGTCATTGATCGATGTGGGGAATACCCCAATGTTCCATTGCTTGGAATTAGAGGAGGGATAACCTATAATCCTTGTTTGGCTTTACGACAATTTGGACGAGCTCGAAGGGACGGTCCTCATAAGCTGTTACTTCCATACATTGCTTTTGACTTCAATGGGGATGTTGAGGGACATCGCCGCAGATTTATACGAGCCTGGGACAGGGTGAACAAGTCTAATCCACATGAGCTAGGAATGAATACTTCTCTCCCGATGCAACCATATCTCCAATGGGTTCGAGCCCGTGCTCAAAAGCTGGGAATGCCATACGAAGCTGTTTTGCCAATGATTGTGGAGCATATTGATGAAGAAGGTGTTCCTTATACGATCCTCCATCCCTATATGCCTACTGATCCGGGGGCATTGAAGAGGTCTTGGATCCAGTTAAGGGAAGAAAGGGATACCTATAGAGAAAAGTATCATGAGCTGGAACGAAAGATCCTGAAGCTTACAAGGCAGCTAGAGATTGAGAGGACAATCAACGATTATGATGTCTTTTATTGTTTCTAGTTTAGATTTACTTTTCAATATTTCTTTTGTAACGCCTTAAAGGCATTTGATAAACATTGTTTCAAGTTTTAATCTAATAAAAGTGTGTTTTATTTTGATTTACAAATTTGAATCTCCCAAAGTCTTTGAAATCATTTCATACGCATTCCAGTCCCATGCACCTCATTACAGGTACCCTTACAGGTTTCTTATCTTCTTCGCTGTTTATTTCAGCACAACGTGTCTTCTGAAACACCTACTGATCAAGCTATTAAGGCTCTTCAAGTTCAGAATGCTTAGTTCCAGGAAATGTTCTTGAACTTATCCAAAGGTCAACAAGATTTGAAGACTCTCATCTTGAAGGACAAGAAGAAGAAGAAGAAGAAGAAGAAGGTGGTTCTGCCAAATATGGGTCACAGGTTTGGGAACAGGTTGAGACAGGAAGTTGATTTATCTCATTCATCTGGAGGAGGAGAGAATCAAGAGGAAAGAAAGGGTCCTAGCCCTGTGGTTTCTGAAAATGACACTGACTTTGATGAAGACCAGTATCCTCTGGCTGAGGATAGGTATAAGCAACTTAAAGACCGTCTGAGCGCAATGGAGATCCAGAAAGTCCCTGGTTTGGACTTCAGAGATTTGGGTTTGGCATCTGGGGTGGTGATCTTGCACAAGTTTAAATCCCCTGTCTTTGCTAAGTATGATAGGTTCTCCTACCCGAAGTTACACCTCCGCTCGTATGTTAGAAATATTCAACCATATACTGCTGATAGGAACCTCTGGGTTCATTTCTTTCAAGATAGTCTGTCAGGGACTCAACTTGAATGGTTCTATCAACTGGAAGGAGCTAATGTCCGCAACTGGGAAGGACCTTGCTTCTGCTTTTTACAAGCAATACCAGTATAATGCCGACCTTGCTCCCACGCGTACCCAACTTCAGGGTATGTCTATAGGTGCGAGCAAAGGTTTTAAGGACTACGCTCAGAAGTGGAGAGATCTTGCTGGAAGAGTACAACCCCCTTTGGCTGATAGGGAGTTGGTGGATATGTTTCTTGGGACTTTGTCTGGTCCGTATTTCAATCATTTGATCAAAAGCTCATCGTCTGGGTTCACTGAATTGATTATGACTGGGGAGAGAGTTGAAGCTGGTATTAAAAGTGGCAAGATACAGAAGGGTGCTTCGCCAAGTACAGAGAAAAATCCCTTCAAGAAGGAGTCTAGTGCAGTTTACAACTCGAGGAGCCAAAACCGACCCGAACGCCACCAAGCAGTTAACGCGGTAGTTATATCAAGACCTGATGTTGCCCCCCAACACAACACTCAACAAAGAGTAGAGAGACCGCAAAGGCAGTATACTTTGCTCAGTATGACCCTATCTCAAATTATGCTGCAACTGTTGAAAACCAACTTGGTGATTCTGAAGGAGGCCCCAAAGAATCCCAGTACTACATCATCGATGTATAATCCGAACGCGCGCTGTGCTTATCACTCTGATATCCCAGGGCACGATACGAATAACTGCTGGGCTTTGAAGAATAAAGTGCAGGATCTGATTGATGCTAAGGAGATTGAGTTTGAAGCTCCGGAAAAACCTAATGTCATAACGGCCCCTATGCCAAAACATGACGCGGGAGTCAATGCAATTGATGATGATGATGATGAAGAGTCAGATTTCGACAACTGGATTTACCCGACTACCAACGGTGGCTTGAACAATTGGACGGCGAAGGACTTCGTGCCCATTTCTCTTATTACACAGTAATAGACTTTTGTTTTGGATTTGTAACGGACAATTTGAAACTTTTACGGCCCGGTGCCTTGCCCGAGACACCGTGGCTTTGTTTGAGGGCTTATTATGTGTCATTTCCATATATCATCAATAAAAGCATTGGACATTTTCTTGCATTACGAATTTTGCGGTCCTTGTTTTTCTTTTCTATCTTGCAAAACAACTATTTGTCTTGCACACACTCACATATCATGATCTACATCCACTTTGGGTCTCATTGATAACGACTCTGCTACTGTCGATTATGTCTTCGAAAGTATGACCAACCAAGCTGAGGATGAAGGTTAGGATGATTGAGAAGTGCCTAGGGAGCTTACTAGATTGTTACTACAGGAAGAGAAGGCTATACAACCTCCAAGAGCCACCAATTATGATGCCTCCAGTTGAAGGAAGACAGTTAATCTTACTTGACAGTACCCGACAATTTAATGGAGTGTGTGCTGGGGCAGCATGACGAGTCTGGCCAAAAAGAGCATGCTATTTACTGCTTTAGAAATAATTTTACCGATTGTGAGACCCGATACTCACTGCTTGAGAAAACTTGATGCGCTTTGGCATGGGATGCTCGCCGGCTGAGACAGTATATGCTGACTTACACTACTGTATTGATACCAAAAATGTGAACGTCTTGACAGCTCCTTGGCCTTTTGCAATGTGGGGCATCGATATGATAGGTGAGATCAGACCTACTGCGTCCAACGGGCATCGTTTCATCCTGGTAGCTATTGATTACTTTACAAAGTGGGTTGAAGCAGCTTCCTTTGCTACAGTGACCAAGAATGTCGTGGCACGATTTATTCGGCACAATCTGATCTGTTGATACGGTGTACCAGAGAGGATCATTACGGACAATGGTACAAATCTCAACAATACAATGATCACCGAGTTCTGCAAGCAGTTCAAGATACAGAATCACAACTCTTCTCCTTACCGACCGAAGATGAATGGGGTTGTTGAAGCGGCTATTAAGAACATCAAGAATATTATGCTGAAGATGACGCTGACATGCAAAAACTGGTATGAGATGTTACCGTTTGCTCTTCATGGGTATCGTACCTCAGCGCAGACGTCAACAGGGGAAACCCCCTATTCCTTGGTATATGGCATGGAGGCCGTCTTACCCATTAGGGTCCAGATACCCTCTCTTCGGATTATGAAGGATGCAGGTTTGAGCGAAGATGACTGGATTCAGACCTGGCTTTATCAACTGAACTTAATCGATGAAAAGAGACTTACTGTTATTTCATGGTCAAACGTATCAAAAGCGGATGATCAAGGCATTTAACAAGAAAGTTAAACGACAAGAGTATCAAGTCGGGGATCTGGTGATCAAACGCATCATCCTACCTCAAGGTGATCCCAGGGGCAAATGGACCCCTACTTACAAAGGACCATTTGTGGTTAAGAACATTTTCTCAGGAGGAGCCATGATTCTAACCACCATGGATGGTGACGACCTTCCTCACCCCTTCAATGCAGACATAGTTAAAAGATACTACACATAATCAAAGACCCGCAAAATCGACTGGCCTAGGCAAAAATAAGGGCTTCCCGGCGAACCAAAAGGGTTCGGGCAAAAATAAGGGATGAAAATGAAAAAATCTGTACACCCGATAAGTCGAAAACCTGAAAAGGCGGGTTGGGCAAAAAAGGGTATCCCGATGGACTGAAAACCCGAAAGGGCGGTCTAGGCAAAATTTAGGGATTAAAGCGTAACACTATGTCTCATTGGATCATCTTGCAACCAGACTTCGGTATCGACTATCAAGCTCAGACGACACTAATCAATCTGATCTACCTTTAACCAAGTAGCAAAGTGATGAGATGCTCGAGTATATAAAGGCAATAGCATAATTGGAACCCAGTGGGATTGTTCACATAGCTGTTTTTTTTCATAAATTGTATAAACTCTATTGTTCGCCGGCGTTCTCTTACTAGGACGTCAGCCTCTTGTACAAAAAACGCCTATTTACAGACTGACTCCAAAATCAATACAATTCATTCCCACAAAGAAATTTCAAAATTATTTTCTTTTTCTGTTTTGTTTTGCAAGAACGTCCAATGGTTCATTTTTGATATATGCATTTGACATTGATTGCTGCTCATAAATATTTACATACGAAACAAAAGATGATTACTCGTAATATCAGGAACAGGGGCAAATAAGAATTGTCCAGACCTTACAATTGCTCTGTCCACCAGGTACAGGGATAAATTTAGCTGAAGAATATGACTAAAGTACATTCACTCCCCGCGGAGTAAGAGAAAGAAAATAATGTTAATTCTCCCCAGCTGAGGCTCGCAACCGCGAATGAGTCGGTAAAATTCTCCCCAAGCAGAGTTTATCTATCATCAGCACTGAAAATTATCCCAAGTGGAGTTTGGAGAATTATCCCCAGTAGAGGCTGGACGATTGTCCCCAGAAGAGCCTAAAAGGTAATCCTAAGTAAAGTCATAATTGGATAATCATCCCCAGCGGAGTTCATTCCTTTTACAAACAGAAACTCAATTCCCAACAGAATTTCATTATCGCCAACAACGGTAATTCATCCTCGGCTGAGGTTATTCTTCCAAATCAACAGATCCTCCGGCAGAGTATGTCCTCCCCAAAGAGTCATTTCCTCATCAGTTTATTCCCCAACGGAGTTATCCTCTCCCGCAGGTTTATTCTCACAATCATCTTCATTCACTATCCCCAGCGGAAACAAAGAATTCAACTCTTTTCTCCAGCAGCAATCCAGGATTTATTTTCCCCAGCTAAAAACATCACATTTCTATACATCATGACATGCATACGCATCATACAACACAGTCTAATTTATTTTGAGAACATCATTGCCTGATACATATCATGCATTACATACAGCTAACCTTTACCTTTCAGGAAAGATACAATCAAATTCTCACAAAATTCAAGCTGTGAAGCCCGGGTGCAACTGGATAATAGTTTAATCCCCAGTTGAATAACGGACGACCGAAGCTCCTAAAATTCAACTTTCCTCTTCAACAGAGATGATTCCTCAGTAGAATACGGACGCCCGAAGCTCCTAAAATTCAATAGAGCTGATTCCTCAATAGAATACGGACGACCGAAGTTCCTAAAATTCAATAGAGATGATTCCTCAACTGAATACGGACGACCGAAGTTCCTAAAATTCAACAGAGATGATTCCTCAGCTGAATACGGACGACCGAAGTTCCTAAAATTCAACAGAGATGATTCCTCAGTAGAATACGGACGACTGATGTTCCTAAAATTCAACAGAGATGATTACTCAATAGAATACGGACGACCGAAGTTCCTAAAATTCAACATAGATGTTTCCTCAATAGAATACGGATGATCGAAGTTCCTAAAATTCAATAGAGATGGTTCCTCATTAGAATAAAGGACGATCGAAGTTCCTAAAATTCAAACAGAGATGACTCACCAGCAGAATAACGGGCGATCGAAGCTCATAAAATTCTACTTCTCTCAACAAAGATTAGCCTTCCCTAGCGGAATCTTCCTCAACGACAGGTATACAAGCTCTCGCTAAGGAATCTCTTATGCGATCGAAACTCCTTCGGATGGAATCTTTAAGCCCATCTCCAGTCATCAGTCTCCAAATGGAATCAATAAGCCCATTCCTGACATCACAGGACAATTACCACTTCATGCGAGTGCAAATTTCTGGGCACTCTAGTGTTCAATCATCTTCCACTTTCATATCACGAAAGGTAGACAAGCCAATCTAAATCTTCAGGTTTAAGAAAATTTAACAGGGGCAGCTGTTGTACCCCAAAATTTTCCCTCCCGTATTTCTCAAAACATTTCAAGAAAGATCCCCAAGTTGTTCAAGGTAGTCCAAGGGTTGGCCAGACAAGCTCTCTCCTAAGGCAGTCTACCTCAAATTAGGGTTTCATGTTGCATCAAGACACTTGAGTCCAAGGGATCCCAAATGCTCACCAATGTCTTAATATGTTGTCAATATCATCCACGTCAAGTTTCAAGTCTTGCAGAGGAAATTTTCTCAGCCAATTGCTCAAAGGCCTGAAAATCGACTATGCTAGGGCAAAAGTCAACTGTGGCCCACATACAGTCAAACTTCAAGATTTTTGGTCAACATCCTCATTTTGGAGTATATTTCATCATTTGATCAAGTTTTCATCATGATTCATCAAGGATTGCTCATAATTCCTCAAGAATCAAAAGTTGCTAAATTAGGGTTTTGTAGGAAACGTCAACTCAACTTTGACCAAGCATAACTTTCTCATACTTTATGAGAAATGACCCCTAAAAAGCTTATTTTTAAGAGGATGCAATTCCCTACAATCCATCTTCAGCTCCCAAGTTAAAAATATGCACTCACAAGAAGGAATATCAAAATTAAATTAGACCAAAAGGGTTGCTTATAGGACATCTCAAGATTTCTAAAAAGTCTAATAACACCTTCAAAGAGTCAAAATTGAGGAAGTTATGCATTGGTGAAGTTGACCTTTTTTGCAAAATTGCCAAAAGTCAACTATGCCTAAAGCTTCAATTTTGGCCAAATGGGCCCAATCTTTTTCACTTGTTTTGAGTTGGCAACATAGTCCACGAGCTCTAGCCCTTTCCAATTGTCATTATCATGTTTATATTATTTATTTTGATTTTGATTTGATTTAAATCAATTTTAATCAAAATAAATCATGAGAAAATCCAAAATATTGAAAACAAAAGATTTTGTGCTTGTTTCAGGTTTCAATTACAGCTAGCATCAAATCAAACTCGTGCAAGGCATTAGGGTGGACAAAAAGATTGATTTTATGCCAATTTTGGAAAGATTTTTAAGGTGTATCAAATCAAGATCCAATTCATTGATGGAGGAAGATTGAGATCAGTTATCAACCCTATTCCATTCCTTGATACATATAGAACGAAGGAAGACCAAAAACTAGGTTAGAAGGAGACGCAGTATCAAGAACACAAACTTGAAAAATCAAGAAAAAGTGCAAACATGGATTCCTATTTCCAGGCATCCTCAAGGCCTTCTAGCTATCCCAATTGATTCCTGGGAGTGTCAGCAAGCTAAAGAAATCAAGAACAAATCCTTTCCAGTACCCAAAAGCGTTGTAAGTCCATCACGATATCCATGAATTTTTTAATTCGGTTAGCACGATTTAGGCATTGTTAGCATGAATTAACCACATATTGTTGATCAATAGAAACTTTGCAAGCTTTCTGCATCGTTTAATTTCATTTATATGTCTTGTACAAGATTTCACCATTGCTAGGGTTTCTTGTTTTGATTTGGGGTTTTCTTTTACAGGCTAAATTAGACCATGAAAGGGCCACCATTACAGTCAGGAGGTCCAGGAGAATTGATTGGTGGCCCTAGATTTCATTTATCTTGCTCATGGTTAATTTTGAAGAATGACAGGGGTATAGCTACGGACAAACGTCCGTAGGTAAAAGTGTTCCACTTTTACCAATAGTGCAAGGTTGAAGACGCCTGCGCGTCACCTTCCCATTGGCATATTTAAATCTGGCGCGCGTTTTCGTTGATCTCCACTAACCCACTTTGTTTTCCATATCATAATTATTATTGATTGTATATACAAATAAGAACGAGTGGTGCAGTGGTAGTGAAGGCGTGGAAATTGCTTCAGGACCTGGGTTTGAATCCTAGGTCCCCCAAATTGCTTTATGTTATTTTCTTTTCAGTGATTCAACGTGCATACAAGTCAGGGGACTACCATGTTCCCTCAAGATCCAACCATACAAGCGTCTTAGAATCCAGATTTGATGGCCAGCAGTGGAGGACCATCATAAGCCAAGTCAAACGCAAAGCATATGATCGTGCAAGTCAACGTGGACTACTTGATTTTGGGCCCAAATCTGGCTATTTGCACCCCTCCAAATACTTTTCAGGCCCATTCTCTCTTCCTATTTTCTTTTATATTTTATTTTATGTCTATTAATTAATTTATTTATTTACTAACCAATTAAATTATTTTCTTTTTTATCAAAAAATCACAAAAAATATTACTTTTCATAAATTAGGTTTAGATTTTATTTTTATTAAGAAATTAGTTAATTTAATTAGATTTTTGATTTTAGACAACTTTAATACTTTTTGCACATAATTAAAATTAATTAGAACAAATAGGTTTTATTTCTGATTTAATTATTTTCTTTTTCTTAAAAATAATAAAAACACAAAACATGTAATTATTTTTATTAATTAATTTAATCACTAATTAATTTGTACATTTATTTTTTAAAACCTACGTTCTTTTCTTTAAAAAATATTAAAAACAACAAAAAACAATTTCTCCTTTGATTAGGTTAGAAGGGTCAAAACCCTAATTTCTTCCCGATCTTAATTTTCTCGCGCGCTTTATTTTTATTATTTATCATATTGATGTAACTGCCTACAGTTTGTAATAGTTTAATTAGGACGTTTATTTCCATTTATCGCTTTATTTTCAAAGGGTTTGTTTTTGGCTATGTAAATACCCGAAGCCTTGTAATAGCTTAGTTTAATTTCCGCACTGTAAAATTCCGCAAATATTAACTGTTAGATGTATGATATTAGGATGCATGACAAGAATGTATGTGAAAAATTTTAAAACAGTTAGATAACCCTAACATGTGCAAAGATAAATAATCTGAAATTGAATCACTCGCACATGTGCACTCCTAGGGTACACTCCCACTTGGTTGCCTTCGGTAAACGGTCATTGAGTATAGGATGCTTTAGTGGTCGTCCTTTTGTATAAAGATCAAAGTTGCCTCAGAAAGGTTGCCTCAGATATTGTTGCCTCGGATAATTGATCTAAGACATTAGGGTTACTACTAATACGTCCTAACATTGCTTTAGTGATCGTATGTCCCTTTCCGAATTGACCCTCAAACTCCAACAATGGTGCTACCTACTCACTAATAGTGGGATAGCGCTGTCTAAAGGAAACGAACATAGAACGTTTCTTTTTTCGAGTAGGTAGATTAGTTCTTAAGTACTTGCTCAATCCAAACAAACTTTTTCACACATACACTCCTTTACAAACAAGTTTTCAAAAACACTTCATTACATTCTTGAAGACAGAAGCAAGAGTTAAATCGAAGTCAAAACAAAAACTTTTCAAAACACACAAGCCCACAAAGAAACAATTTTGAAAATGATGAGCAAGTACCTAGGAGCCCATAAATAACTACGGATATAAAGGGTGCTAATACCTTCCCTTTCTATAATCTACCCTCCGTACTCAGAAATATCTCGAAAAAGGAATTTTTCTGTGATTTTTTCCTTTCCTTGTTGGATAAAATAAAAGTTGGTGGCGACTCTTGCTTATCGCGACATTTTGCAAACACAAACGCAAAACGCAAACCAGCAATTCCTTAAAAAGGGAAACGCGTCCCGGTTCTAGCCACCGTATCACAATGATCAATGGTCTTCCCTCGACTGGTGGCATCAAAACAGGAGGCTCTTGCAGGTATTCTTTGATTTTGTCAAAAGCAATTTGGCACTCAAAATTCCATTTGACTACTTGGTCTTTCTTCAGTAGTTTGAAGATTGGTTCGCAGGTAGCTGTCAGGTGAGAAATGAATCTGGCAATGTAGTTCAAGCGTCCCAAGAATCCTATGACTTCCTTCTCAGTACGAGGAGCAGACATCTCTTGTATAGCTTTCACCTTGGCAGGATCTACTTCAATACCTTTATTGCTGACAATAAAGCATAGGAGTTTACCAGACCTTACTCAAATGTGCATTTATTTGGGTTCAACCTCAGCTTGTATTTAATTAATCTCTCAAACAGTTTTTGTAAATGATCAATATGCTCTTCTTCTGTTTGAGATATAGCTATCATGTCGTCCACATAGACCTCTATTCTGTGATGTATCATGTCGTGAAATAGAGCTACCATGGCACGCTGATAGGTTGCCCCAACATTCTTCAGTCCGAATGGCATCACCTTGTAGCAAAATGTGCCTCATTGTGTGACAAAGGTTGTCTTCTCCATGTCTTCAGGCGCCATTTTGATTTGGTTGTAGCTTGAGAAACCGTCCATGAAGGAAAACACCTTGTGTCATGTCGTATTTTCAACTAGAATATCAATGTGGGGGAGTGGGAAATCATCCTTAGGAATTGCCCTATTTAAATCTCTATAGTCCATGCACATTCGTACCTTTCCGTCCTTTTTGAGTACGGGAACAACATTGGAAACCCATTGCGGATAAGAGGTGGCGGCCAAGAATCCAGCGTTGAATTGCTTCATGACTTCTGCTTTAATCTTCTCCAACATATCTGGTCGCATTCGACGGACCTTTTATTTTACTGGTGGGTAATCCTCTTTTGTAGGTAGACGATTGTTGCACCCCAAAATTTGCCCTCTCATCTCACAAGGGATCACCCTGGATCCCAAGTTTGCTTCTATCAAGTTTCTAAGCCTTGAACTACAAAATTTTCCAAGCAACCCATTCACAAGGGCAAAATGGCCATTTGCATGTTGATAAGTCAAACTTTGACTTTTGGATCAAAATCAAGCTTCAAGAATCATATTTCATCAAGACACGTTGAAATATGAAGTTTTGTTTCATCAAAATCCAAAAAGTCAAAATTCTAAATACTTAGAATTTTTTCCTAAGTGTTTAAGAAAATATGACAATTTCAGAACATCTGACTAGGTTATTACCATAACGCTCAGCAAATTCTGGACGCTCTCAAGGCAGAGTTTGGTCAGAACTTCTAGGAAGGTTTTCACAAAAAAGCTTCAGTCAGAGGTTGCAAGCATGGTTCATAATATGACGCTTTAATCAGAATATGTGGAAGCAATGTTCTCCTTCAGAACATGTTGGAGCCATACGATAAGAGGATCAGAAGATGGGATGCTACGCTGAAGCAGAACTTCTGATCCAGAACTAAGCCTTGGTGTAGAGTTTCATGTTGCAGGATTTCTGGTTGTGATAAGTCTCATCATCATTTAATGCTCATTTAATTCTCACAACCACCTTCTAAGTCTTTATCCAAAGGATTTTCACCACGTGTACCTCTACTGTCTTGGGATAGCAACTTTGCTACTAAGCCCATGCTTTACTTTTTACTTTTCCTTAATTCTTGCTGACAACCACCTTGCTTGCTTCAAATACAAGGCAGCACTTCAGCACATGAAGGCTATATTCAACGCTTTGGTCAGAACATGACCAAATCCCAAAACCTTGCTTATACAACTTGCTGCAGACCTATGACCAACATCTGGTTCAGCCTACACCTGCATCTCATGATTACACCAAACTAGCATACGAAAACTGTGATGAAAAAGAAAAAGAACAGGATGCCAAAATAGGTTCAAATCCTACTTGTTTTTTCCTTAAAATCACAACAAATTCATCTATAAATACTTGGCTCCATCACACGTTCAAGGGGATGGCTTTTGAAGAGAGAGATTGGCCAAAAGAGAGAAAAGCAAGTTGTGAAACCTTCATAAAAATCCAGATTTCCCATACATAAAAATAAACCTTTGTTCTTCCCTTTGAACAAAAGGACATAACCACTCTTCCGTCTCTTTTGCTGACTCAGAACATCCAGAGTCATCCACTGAAAGCTCCAAGCACGCTCCAGGTAAGTCTTTTTGACTTTACTTGTTTTTCATTATGAACATCATTAACATGTAAATATCATAGTATTAATGTTGCACATATCATTGCATGAACTGAAAAACTATGGATCAGAACTTCTAGAATAATGCTAGACTCAAACTTAGGATTAGAACTTCTATAAACTATTGTGATGTTATTCTTCTGATTTGTTGTTTTCCAAAAATGAATGAGTTGTTGACGTGCTGATTAATATGAGAAAAGAGTTGAAATGTAATATAGAACTTCTGATTTTCACATGCTGATAACACACAAAACTTTTATGATTTTTTGCTCATTATTAAAATAAACTGAACTTCTGATTCTTATATACTGATAGTGCACTGAACTTCTAAGGTTCATTCACTGGCTCAGCACAACACTGAACTTTTGATGACTCACTCACTGTTCTAACACAGCACAAAACTTTTGATTTCTCCTCACACGTCAAATACACTGAACTTCTGATGTTTCCATCAGCTGTTTTCAAACACTCAGAGTTTATGACTTTCACATTCTGACAATGTACTGAAGTGCTGATGTTTTCTCACTGTCTTAGTGGAATGCATAACTTCTGACTTTTGGTTCACTGGCTGAACACCATCCAGAGCCTCTGTGTTTTTCCCCTAACGTTTCTTGCAGGACCTCAGAGTTTACCAGTCCAGAACTTATGATCCCACGGATGTCTCCTGCTGAGTCACAATGCTCTTGGCTTCAGAACTTCTAATCCTAGTTGTTCTGCTTACAGCAACACGCTGTTTCCACCTTACATTTATTTTCCTTTTCATTTTTTTTATATTAACACAAAAAGACATAAAAAACATAGAAATATTTTCCTTTTAATTTATTTCCTTAAGAGAATTTTTTTTTTAAAACAAGTCCATTTCTTTCTTATGTTATGCATTTCAATATGGTTGTAATAATAACTTAGGACTTATTTTTACTTGCAATCCCCATTCGTACATATGTATCCTCGTCCCCTAAATATTGTAATACCGTAGAATTTCATTTTTCGCAATTTATTGTTTTCCTTATACTGTATAGTAATTAGGCGTGATAAAACCAACAAGTAGACCACCAAAAATCAAAGACAAATGCATGCAATCAAACACACTTGCACACATGCACCCTTAGGGTAATCTCACTTGTTGCCTAAAAATGGCCATGTTATGCATGTGGGATGTCTTAGCACAAACAAATCGAAAAATACAAGATCATAGTCCCTCGATGACGCTATCAAAGTTTCCCTTTTCAAAATGATCTTAGTCCCTAAAGGAAAAGTGCTAAGTCATCTCACAACATTGCTATCATGGTCATACGAAAGGGTACCACTAGGGCTCGAACCAAGGTCCCATAGGTTACAGGTGTGCGCTTCTACCACTGGGTGGCTATACATCCGTTAATACAAGCAAAACAATAAATATGTAAGGCAAAACGTGCCCTGAAGACTTCATCTTCAACCTCCAGCCAGACCAACTGTAACTTGCTCATTTCTCATCAAATATGAAAACTGTAAACATGAAACTTGTAGCAAATTTTCTCAAGATTCCAGAAATGTAAAGTATTAAAACTATAGATCAAAGATAAGCAAGAATTTTAATGGCCCTAATCAGAACCCTAAAAATTTCAGAAATTTAAGTTTCAAAATTCTCTAAGCTCAAGCAAAATTAATGGAAACTAAGGACATGGTTAGCTTCAGGGCAATGATATCTACATGTTTTATTCACAAATAAACTATTGATGATGCCTGTATGAAGAGTTCCAAGTTGAGAAAACTTACTTCAAAACTGGAAATCGTGTTTGGAGTTTGAGCATGTTTCAAGTTATGGTAATGATCAGGTTAGCTTCCTTGATGTCCTAGGAAGCTAATGCAATGGTTTGCTTGAGACAAGAGTGGCTGAAATGACCTGGAGAAGTCAATGTGCAATGCTCTGTTTTTGGTTATCAAGGATATGGTAAATGATGTTACAGTAATGAAACAGGGACAAGGATAGGTTACACTTGATGTAAGGAAGCTTTAGAAACTAAAAGGCCAAGAAGCGCACGAGGGAAATGTGAGTTTGAAGTCTAAGGTCAGAAACTGCGACATAATGGAGTTTTTGGGCAATTTCTGATTTGAGAGAGTTTTGGTGTATTTCAGGATGCTTAAGCTCGCCCTTTAGCTCACAAATAGTGACTCTATTTATAAGTAACATGTTTGGAGTGCTCTAGTTGATCAGAACTCAAAATCACAAGTTTATGCATAACATGTGATTTTTTTTGAGAAACCAAGTTTCAATGCTTTTTTACTTGGTTCATAGAGTTTTTAACTACTTTAAACACCATCCTTATGACTTTGTGGATGGAGTGTAATCAAGGAAAACAAGTTGGGAGCTCAAGAAGCTGACTTTGTGCATAAAGCTTTCTTTACAAGAATGAATATGTTACTTTCTCCCTAAAATGGCAAATTGATTTGGAAAAAGCTTGAAACACTTGGATAAGGGCATAATAAGTTGTGTAAACCATTAATTATGGAGTTAAAATCAAGTTTGAGTCCTTCAAAGCAAATATTATGCAGCCTAGCATGGATTTGGTTCATGTGTTCATCAAAAATGACTTGTAATTCAAGTGACAAAACCCTACCTTCATATCTTTGATTCTCCATCCTCAAGAATGATCTCAAGGAGTTCTTGGACATTTTGGAAATCTTGAAATATGCTCTACAACCCATATTTGAATTTATTTTGAATATTACCCTTGGAAATATATGAAAAATTTCAATGAAGTTGGGTCAAAATCCTGAGCAAATTAGGGAAAATTTCACTAAGTGTTTAGTTTCATGACCACATGTTCATAAAATTATAACTTGAGATCCAAGCATTTATGGAAGGAGTTGTGTAAATAAAATTTGTATATTTCATGGAGATCTACAACTTTCATGTTGGAAATTTCTCTTGAATCATCTTGCATCATGGTGAAAATTTGGCTCAAAGTTATGAAAAAACATGAAATTTCCAACACTTCGAAAAATTTCTAAGTTTAGAAATTTTGACTTTTCAAAATAAAATATTGACTTTTTGATTTCTTGATGAATAAGTTTCATATTTTTACATGTTTTGATTAATTGTGGTCTTTGGCACTTGAATTTGACTAAAAAAGTCAAAGTTTGACTTTTAAGTATACAATTGACTTTTGATCAGTTGACTACAAAATTCATCTGTCAATCCAATGGACTTGCAATGTTTTAAACCATGCCATTTGGTCAAAATGATGCAATTGGACTCTTGAGATCATGCCTTAAACCAATTGATCATTTTCTAGGTCAAAAATCAGAAATTGCCCCTTTTCAGTCAAAACCCTAATTTTGACCATTTTACCCTTTTGGGGATTTGATCAAATTTCTTGAGGAGTTATGGTCCAAACTTGATCAAATGATACATAAAAGTTTAAAATGTTGGTATGGTTCAAAAATAAAGAAGTTTGACTATAAATTGGCCATAGTTGACCTTTTCCTCAATACAACTGATTTTTAGGTCAACTGCTCAATTGATTGAGCAAAAATGTGATCCAAGGCTTGAAACTTGACATGAGTGATCTTGGGGGTCCATAATGATCCATGAAAGTCATATGGGGAATTGGAAGATCAAATGTCCTTGTGCAAACTCAAACCCTAGTTTTGGGTAATCAGCGCATAAGGAGGTGTCTTGAGTTGATCAAACCCTAGTGTAGTCTTGAGCCCAAGGAGATCTTGTGAGCAAAAATCTTGATAAGTGAGACGGAAAATTTTGGGGTACAACAATTGCCATTCTTGCAAAGTAGCTTTAATCACAAAGTCAACTCTTCTTGAGCCTCTAACTTGTTCCTTCTACACACACTCAACATAAAAAATCAGATAAGTATGCTTAAAATATCCAACAACTCTATGAAGCAAAGTACAAAGCATTGGAACTATGACCTTCAAGCTTGCTTCATTTACAATCCAACCTAGCCATAACACGTGATCTTGCAAATTTGATCAGCCCTTGTCTTAAAACCTCTTGCCTATAAATAGAGAGATCATTTGCAAGATAGAAGGAGATGAACAAGCCCTCAAAACCCCTTTACTCTCAAAAAACCAGAATTGTCCATAAAACCTCCATTTTTGGGCTTTGATGTCCAAATCTTTGAAAATTTCTCAAACCTTGTAATCTTTTACCAAACAAACCATCAAAATACTTCACATACATCATACAAAAGTTATCCAAATACAAGAACAACTTCTATAAAATCATTACCACCATCTTCCAAGCTCAAAAACAATACCTTGCAACTTGACTTGGTTGGAGTGATTCAGCAACTTTCATCATAAAGTGAGGATTGACATAACTTCAATAAGGTACAAGGAAGCTTAATCAATCATAATATTTCACCTGGAACAACTACAAGAGGCTTCAGACTTTTCTCCAAGAGAGGTAAGTTTCCTCAAACTTTGATATCTTTATGCATACATCATTTGCTTTTGTTTTCAAAAGAATAAAACAGGATAAATCAAGGCATAAGAGTGAAAATATCCAAAATCCCAAAAAATTCTCCATGAGCATTGACACTGGCGGCCGTGTCACCTGACACGGGCCATTTCAAGGGGGGAGATAGACTAAAAAGGCATGATATGGGTTGACACGGGTGCCCGTGTCACACGACATAACCCGTGTCAACTCAACTGGGGTGAGAAACATGCAATGAGGCAGGACAGGGGCTGACACGGGCGCCCGTGTCACATGACACGGCCCGTGTCAATTCAATTGGGACTAAAAATGTGCAAGAAGCAATATCAGATTCTGACACAGGTGCTTGTGTCTGCTGACACGGCCCGTGTCAGCTGAGGCATTAAAATTCCTAATTTTGAGATTTTGCTGTAGTTTTAGATCATTAAGGTTACTTTGGACATATTGCATTGCTTGGAGATGGTTGACATCATTAGACTTAGGTTATATTTTTAATTAATTAACTCCTTTTGTAATTAAATTAACTACAAAACCTTTTCTATGAAAAAACCCTAAAAAGAAATCTCTTTTCTTCATTTACATTTTTGTACATTTTATTATTTCACGCTATAATTTATGTAATTGTCAAAGCCTTGTAATAGTAATTAGGGTTTATTTTTACTTGTCGTCCCCATTTGTAAATTTGTATCCCCATCCCCAAATTAGGGTTTATTTTTACTTGTCATCCCATTTGTAAATTTGTATACCCCATCCTCAAAAGCATTGTAATAGCGTAGGACATTTAAATTCCATAATTTATCATTTTCCTTATTATTGTTACTAATTAGGGTTTGTATGGAAAGATTTAAAACCAACATTAAGATAAAAATACTTGAAAACAACACACTTTTCACACATGCACCTCTAGGGTAACCCACACTTATTTCCTCGGATATAAATCATCATGTCCCTTAAACGTGGGATGTTTTAGCGAAGATCCTAGATTATAAGATCGTAGTCCCTCGATGACCCTTCGAAGTTGCCTTCGGAAAATGATCTTAGCCCCTTACGACAATTGCTAAAACATCTCACAATTGGCACTCTATGACTATACGATGACCCACGCTCGTCCCTCACATCCAATGATATGGCTCACTACCAATGAATGGTAAAGTAGCACTATCTACAGGAGGATGAAAAGACCAAATACTTTTTTGAGTAGGTAGATCGCTCGTAATTGCTTGCTCACAAACAAAACCATTTCCATACTTCACAAAACATTTGTCAAGATAAACATTTTGTGTACATTCTCAACGATATGAGAATCATTACAAAATTTCCCTATATTGGCATTTTCAAACATCTTTCCAAACATTCCTTTTCAAAAACTATTTTCAAAACCAAAACTTTGTATACATTCTCAACAATACGAGAATCATTGCAAAGTTTGCCAAACTTAGGCATTTTCAAAATATTTTCAAACTTACACAAACACAAAAGTATTTTAAAGTGATCAAGCAATTAATAGCCCATAGATAACTACGGATGAAAATGGTGCTAACACCTTCCCTTTTCATAACCTACCCCCCGAACTCAAGAAAATATCTTAAAATTTCTTTCTTGTTCTTTTCACCCTTTCCTTTATTGGATAAAAGAAAATTCGGCGGCGACTCTTGCTATCTGCAACATTTGCGATAATACGCAAAAACACCAAGTCATTTCTCCCATCGTATCACAACATGCATGATATGTAAATGCAATGTTTTCAAGGATCTCACGAGATAAACAGAAGAAAATATTAGAATCCAATTGCATATTTGATTGAAGAACTTCGTATCGTTGAATGTCCTTCTACGAGAATCAAGCTCACCATGTCGAGTTGGTCCTATCCTTTGACTCAGACTCACGTACTTCAGTCTTTGACGACATCTAGTTAGAGGAAAATAAATACCCTTTCCCTTTGCTAGACGTTGGTTCATGATACTTTGGCGACATTTGGTTAGAGGAAAATAAATCCCCCTGCCCCTTGCAAGGCATCCAGTTCATGATAATTCGACAGCATTCAGTTAGAGGGAAATAAATCCTCCAGCCCCTTGCTAGACGTCTTTTTCATAATAAGCCTGCGTCACAGACCCTTGAGGTCCTTGAAATGGTTAACGAAAATGCTATGGAATATTGTCGTGATGTGTATGCTATGCACCAAACAAAAGTGTAAGGTGGTGAAAACAAGTAATTCTTACAAGAAGTTCAAATTATTGGATAACGAATACAAACAAGTCCGACAAGGAATTCACGTCGTTAGATGATGAATACAAACAAGCCCTGCAAGGAATTAAAGTTTTTAGATAATGAATGAAAACAAATCACACAAGTAGACTTAGGTCCAGGCTTGTTTGGAGTTTGTAGGTAAGTACCCTCTTGAGTTTTAGTTGGCTCAACCTGTCCTAAGAAAAGTAATCGGGTTCTAGGAGCCTCAATATCACTGATCTTTCTCCCAAGCATTGTTTAAGCACAAGCATCTGATTTGCGACCGAAATATCCTAATAGTACAGTCTCAATGAGTGTAGCATCGAGTATCAACCAAATTCAATTTGCACCAAAGTCGGCCATCTCACTAATTTCTAATGGCTAAGTTGTGTCAACTAAGGTTATATGGTTAATTAATGCTTTATGACACCACACGGCAGCCCAGCATTCTCCTTGACTTAACTCAAGGGACACTGACACCAACCAATGTGTCACACTAATGAAGACATCACTTCAACCATATCGGTATACGCCGTACAGTTTTCACGATCTATTGCTACTTACCTAAAATGCCCCATATCTGGATATAGGATCTTTACAAAAATAAACCCGAGCAAACCCCTGAAATTTAAAGCATGTAAATCAAGCAAGTAAAGCATTTTAAATGTGATCTAACTCTAAGGTAACCCCACTTTTAGTTTTCCCCAACAAATTCTCCAGTTCTATAATACGGTGGGAAAACAGACTTTTGGTTTTAAGTTTTATCACAAATGTTATGGTTAGCAAGAGTTGCCACCAACTTTTCTTTTATCCAATAAAGGAAAGGGTTAAACAAACAGGAAACACCTTTGAGAATTTTTCTGAGTAAGGGGGGTAGGTTATGAAAAGGGAAGGTGTTAGCACCTTTTTCATCTGTAGTTATCTATGGGCTCTTAATCGCTAGCTCACTTTTGAAAATGCTTTGTGTTTGTGTGTTTTGAAAATATTTTGAAAAATGCCTTTTGCGGAAAACTTTATAATGATTACCGTATCGTTGAGAACACATACAAAATGTTTGTTTTTTGAAAATATTTCATAAGAGAAGTGTATTATGTGAATTTTTTTTTGAAATGTTCGCGAGCAAGCGATTAAGAACTATCTACCTACTCAAAAGTCTTTTGTTATTTTCATCCTTTTTTAGTTAGTGTTATCCTACCATTAGTTAGTAGGAAGCCCTATCATTGGATGCTTGAGGGACAAGCGCGGGTCATTGTACAGTCATAAAGGCAACTCGTAGGGCACTTTAGCAATTTATCTTAAGGGACTAAGATCGTTTACCGAGGAAGCATCGAAGGGTCATCGAGGGACTACGATCTTTTAACCGAGGGTCTTTGCTAAAGTGCCCCACGTTCGAGGGACATGACTTTTTTTCGAAGGAAACAAGTGGAGTCACCCTAGAGGTGCGTGTGTGAAAAGTGATATGTTTTTATTTAATTTGTCTTGATTAAGTTTTATAGCATTTTTTTTTAAATCTTACCATACACGCCTAGTTACTATACAGTTATATATATACAGACATGCATACATACATAGGTGCGGAAAGTAAAAGTGCGGTAAAATAAACCTAGGCTATTACATCCCATGAGAAGTTACATAATAAGGAAAAATGCGGGAAAATAAACTAAGCTATTACAAAATCAACTGTGTGACCTATACATTTGTTTTCTAGAATTTAAATAGAAAAGAGAAAAGAAATTAGAAGAAGGTATTTAAAACCTAAAGAAAATTTCTAAGTGTTAGGAAACTATTCTTTGATGTTTTATTATTTGAAAAATAATTAAAGTGATAATAAAATAATTAAAACCTAATTGATTCTACTTTTTTTTCCTTTTTTAAGAAAATTAAGTTAATAATAATAAAAAAAAACCTAATGTCTAATTATTTTTAAATACAAATTAATTAATAAAGAAAATCTAAGTCTAAATATTTTTAAATACTTTTTATTTATTTTTTATAGTCTAATTAAAAAGGTAATTAAATTAATTAAGCAAAAGCAAAAGATAATAAAAACAAGAAAATTGAAAAGTTAATGGGTCTCTCCCCCCTTAATTTAAGGATTATGAATCCGATGGTGGGGTCTTTTCTCTTGAATCTGCCTGTAAAGAGAGATCTGAAGAAAACGTATTTCTATGCCTTAAAAATGGAATATAGAGATTTATGCGTAAAAGCTTGCATGTGATACATCAAACTCATCCTAAATCATATCCTGAATACATTTGAGTTCATCAAACACATTAGTAATGTATGAAATTTAAGATTGAGTTCAAAGAAAAACGAAAACTGGTGGAGTTTGAAGCATGAGTTCTAGGCACTAAATCTTCTGGTTCTTGGGCTGAATGTGTTCCTGAGGACTTCGGAAAGAGGTTTGGACACTTCGTTTGGCTTGAGAGTGGCTGGATCGTGTGATACGAATTTGCACTTTTCTTGAGAATTTTGAGAGATTTTTGAAGTGGTTCTTGAGGCAGCAGCTTGTGTGTCCTTTTCACTTGAGTATTCCATGTATTTATAGAGGAATGAAATGGAACAAGAACAAGACAAGAATCTTGTACCATTATGTCACAATTCATTGCAAAAACACACATTGAAATCTCTCTAAAATTGTTTTAAAAATATTCCAAACTTGGAGATTCTTGTTTCCAACATGTTTTCACGGTTTTGGCATGTTTGTCATGTGTTCTTGGGCCTCCATGTGATTGAAATCAAAAGCTAATGCGCCTTGGCCCAATGATTTTATATTTTATTTGATTTACTTGCATTTAAATGAATAAAAATTCAAATAAACGAAATAAAAATCATAAAAAATATATGAATGTATTTATAGGTCCTCTAACACATTGTGAACATGTTTTAACATCAAAAGTTAGGCATATTAGTCTAAAATTCCAAGTTTGCTCATTTTGCATTTCATGCATTTTACCAAAATTTCCCAATTTGAAATGGTCATAACTCTCTCAATTTTCGTCTTTTAGAGGTGATATTGAACCTTTTGAAAATCTCAAGGTATCCTTTTCAATTTATCTTTTGATCATTTTTTCATTTGGAGACTTTATTTTGATGTATGTTGCCTTGACAAAAGTGTCTTTTTGTTGACTTCTAAAATGACCTATAATGTAAGGGCTCATATCTCTCAAATGAAGTACTTTTTATATTTGAATATACAGATACAAAGTTGTACAGAATTGAATTTCCTTCAAAATGGTCCTTGGTTGGGGAAAAGTTAATGAAGCATATGAAAGTTATGCTTGGTCAAAGTTCAGTTGACTTCTCCTAAGGAAACCCTAATTTGGCAACTTTTGACTTTTTATGATTTGAGGGCTTTCCTTATGGAATCAAGATCAACCCTTGATCAAATGATGAATATCACTTCAAAATATTGATGTTTACCAAAAATCTTGAAGTTTGATTGTATGTTGACCATAGTTGACTTTTTACCCAATATAGTTGATTTTCAATCATCAGAGCTATTGACTGAGCAAACTTGTGATGCAAGACTTGAAACTTTACATTAACATTGTTTAAGACCTATTGATTACCATGGAAACCACTTGAGTCCTTTTAAACCCACACTTCCTTGAAAAACATAAAACCCTAGTTGTGGACCCATTGCTTAAGAGGAGATTTGACTAGTCAGCCCTTGAGCATCCTTGAGCATTTGAGAACCCTATAAGAATGTCTTGAAGAAAATGGGAGGGAAAATTTTGGGGTACAACACCCAGTAAGGTAGCAATTGATCTAACGTTTATGATAATTTTTGCACCAAGAACATGAGAGACAGTGTGATTTTCGTCGGCAATTGAAAATCTCCAAAACTCTTTTACCAATTTTTCTATACAGGATCGTGAAGACACTTGAAGTAGTTACCCCATTCTTGAAAATTAAGTTCTTCACTTAAACCCACATCATTCTCTTTTAGGTTTTCAAAGTCGACGAGAAGTTCAGGGATGACTTCTAACTGATTTGCTAGAGTTGCCACATGAACATTCTTATGTTGATCGAGGATTGAGATCTTTTGATATCCTTAATACATAGGCAGAAGTTGATGAAGTGTTAATTTATTTTAAGGTGAATTTCTTTAGTTACCCTATTGAGATGCTTCTTGTCATTCCCATTCTTGAGAGAATTTGAATAGTTCTAATTGTTGTGCATCCATGGATAAACAACTTTTGGTGAAGAAGCAGTTTTAGGGTTTTCAGATGAAAGGTAAAACAAAACGGTGAGTGTTGGGTGAGATGTGTGTGAGAGAGGAAGAAATGGGTAATTTTGTAAAAGAATATAAGAAGCACTACAAGATATCAATAATGACTCTAATAGCCTATTCTCAAATGTTTTATGGCTCAATGAGACACTCAATCGTTATAACATGTGTATTTCCATAAGTCATAATCATATATGTTAATGTGACATTAATTAATGATTTTAAGACAATAATATCTAAATATTTGTCTTTAGAATATTTCTTATAAAAATTAAGAGAGAGATATAGATACCTTTATCAACAGATACAAATATTTTGACATATTTCCCCTTTTTACTTTTTTGAAGGGTGATGAGTGCTTCTGGGTATGTGTGTTATTTATTCGATTCTCCATTTTCTTTTGATGACTTTCTTTGAGACCCCTAACTATGATTTCTTCAAGTTCCAGATTTTGGAACATAAGCTTTCTTACCATGACGGGTGTCTTCACATTTCTATTTAATAGATCTGTAACATATACTATTTTAATTTTTGGTACCCAGATTCTTTTAGGTCCTTTTGGATTGGTTTTACTAAAATTCTTGATGAATTTTGGTTTTCGTGCAACATAATTTTTTTGTGTTTGGTTGATGTATAATGATATGAAAATGGAGACTTAGGTTTGTTAGCTTTGTGATCATTATTAGAATCATTACTTATTTCTCTTATTCCCTTCTGATTAATTCCATAGATCATAGAAGCAATCTTGCTTCTGTCCAGACTTTTATTCAAGAGCTTTTGAAACTCCTTGTCATATTTGTATAAGATAGTTTCGGAAAAAGGTGGATCTTTAGAAAGAGTTCCTTCAAGTTTCAGAAAATTTTCGTCTAGAAAGGTGTTCTCATTTTCTAAAATATAATTCTTTTGTTATTGTTCAGAAACTTCTTTTTCAAACCTACCATTTTCTTCAATAACATGTTCATGAACTTTTGTTAAGTTCTTGATGTTCTGTTTAAGTTCTTGGTATTTACTTCCTGTCTTGATTTCCTTTTCTGATTTAGACCTTAGAGCAATGGACTTGATCCTTTTCTGAGGTTTATCTCCCTCCAACTGTAATTCATGACTTCTTATAGTGCTGATCAAGTCTTCAAGACTGATTTTGTTCAGGTCTTTAGAAATATTCAAGGTTGTTACCATAGGTCTCCACTTCTTTGGAAGACTTCTGACAATCTTCTTATCATGATCCGCTGTTATATACCCTTTGTAACACCCCCATTTCTCCCCAAAAAATTAATATAAAATCATACTTTCAGAATTTCCAACGTACAAATGAGATGCTACACATTCAACTTAAAACAACAACGTTCAATCGCATATAAAACATATACATAACACTTAATTCATCAGATGAACAAATAACAACAATTAATTCAACAACGATTCAACAAAATTCAACACTGGCCATAAGCCTACAACTTCATATTGCCAATAATTAGAGGCATTTCAACAACAAAATTCATCACTACCGGCAACTTCGTAATTAACAACAATATCATTACAACAACTTAATAATTGTCCCTGCTAAAGCATATCAACTCTGTCATCTATTAATCCTACATGCTATATATGCTAATCCATAATTTATTTTCTTTGGTAACTAACAAATAGTCTCTGCTATTATTTATTTTTGCTAACTCTGCTACATAATAATTCGAAACTAATTAAATAATTGCTATATATATATATATATATATATATATATATATATATATATGTATGTATATTCTATAGTCATTTAATTATTCTCTTCTGCGGATTAACTTGCTAAGACCATAGTAAATATTGATTACTTAATCTTTGCTACCTATAATTCATTAATTTTGTGATAACAATTGGTAACCAATTAATAAAGTAGGAGACACAGGAAACAGACATAACGAATAAAATAAAATGATAGGTTTAAGAGTGTGTGCCCCTAGGCACACTATGTTCCCCTCGGCAAACTATGTGCCCCTCGGCACACTATGTGCCACTCGGCACATCCTTCCCTTCAAATGGTGTCGATCAGAACCCTATTCTTCCCCCTGACACACCCTTCCATTGTGTGCCCTTCAGCACACCCTGTGCCCTTCAACACCGTATGCTTTTTACATAGTTTCAACATAAAACCTCAAATAATTTTTCCTTCGATAACAATTTTCACCGAAATAACAATTTTACACACAGTAGTAATCTCATACAACCTAATCCCTCTATAATATTAATCATATACCCAATTATAGAGTAAGAACCCCACCCTTACCTTGGATTGAAGGTCGCTCTATAATTTTCCGATCGAACCTAGCTTTACCTCTTTTCCTTGTTCCTCTTCTCTGCAACTTCCTACGTTAATGCTCCAAGACTTCTTGATCTTTCTAATTAACCTAATTTATTATTATTATAACTAACCTAATAATATTATTATTATTCCTAATAGGCTCAACTTACACACCCCACCTATTACTACTTCTAACCATCAAAATAGGTCCAACTAATATTCTACTAATATTCTATACTTTCTAATATTATTTATTATTATTATTAATCAACTTAATTTAACTGACTAATAACAATACCGCAACTTATACCGACATAACACAACATTTCAACAAATAATTCGAAATTAACCGAAAATATCTAATTAAATAATTAATTAAACCAATCGGACGTTACAACTCTCCCCCACTTAGAATATTTTCGTCCTCAAAAATTTACCTTGTTCAAACAACTCAGGATAGAAGTCTCGTATCTTGCTTTCCAACTCCTACATCATGCTTTCTCCGACAACTCCTAACTAGACTACTTTCACCAAAGCAATCTCTTTTCCTCTTAGAGTCTTCCTTTCATGATTTGCGATTCATACAGGCATCATCTCCACAATAAGAGTATCCCTTACTTGCACATCATCCATATGAATCACATGAGATGGATCTGAAATATACTTCCAGAGTTGTGACACATGGAACACATCATGCAAATTCGAAATATTAGGCGGTAAAGCCACTCTATAAGCAACATTCCCAACTCTGTCTGAAATCTGATATGAACCAATAAAATAAGGAGTGAGCTTCTTAGACTTTAATGCTCGCCCAACACCGTTCATATACATGACTCTCAAAAACACATGGTCACCCTCTTGAAATTCTAAATTTTTCCTTCGCTTATCATGATAACTCTTTTGTCTACTTTGGGAAGCTTTCATCTTTTCTCGGATTAACTTCACCTTCTCGGTAGTTTCTCGAACAAGTTCATGTCCAAGTAATACGCTTTCTCCAGATTCATGCCAACATAAAGGAATTCTACATCTCTGACCATGGAACGCTTCAAAAGGTGCCATTCTAATACTAGAATGGTAACTGTTATTATGTGGGAACTCTATCAATGGAAGATAAGTGTCCCATGAACCTCCCTACTCAAGAACACATGCTCTCAATAAATATTCCAACGACTGAATAGTCCTCTCTGTTTGACCATCCGACTGAGGATGATACGCCAAACTCAACCTCAACTTAGAACCCAACGCCTCTTGCAGACTCTTCCAAAAATCTAAAGTAAACCTCGGATCTCTATCCGACATAATGCAAAAGGGAACACCATGCAACTTTACAATTACAATAGTGTAAATCTCCGCTAACTTTGATATTGGAAAACTGATGTTAATAGGAATAAAATGAGCTGACTTGGTAAGCCTATCAACAATTACCCAGATTGAATCATATCCCCTTGAAGTATTAGGTAATCCTATTAAAAAGTCCATCGAAATGCTATCACATTTCCATTCTGGAACTTCTAACGGTTGCATCAACCCTGCAAGCTTCTGATGTTCAACTTTCGACTTCTTACAAGTTAAACATGCATACACAAACCGAGCCACATCACTCTTCATTCCAGGACACCAAAACAAATTCTTTAAATCTTGATACATTTTTGTAGCTCCTGGATGAATGCTCAACGTGCTTCTATGACTTTCCTCGAGAATAACTTTCTTCATCTATGTATCATCAGGAATACAAATTCGATTATAGAATCTCAACACACCTTGCACATCTAACTTGAAATCATTATTCTCAGGCGGATCAAACCCAACCCTCAAATCTACCAACTTCACATCTAACTTCTGAGCTTCTCTGATATTATCTAGAAAATCATTATTAATCTTCAACATCCCCAACATAACACTATGCGGTGTCACCTGGCAAACTAAGCTCATATCTCTAAACTGTTCAATTAATTCCAACTCTTTAACCATCATTTCTAACATATGTAAAGTCTTTCAACTTAACACATCGGCCACCATATTCACTTTTCCTGGATGATAATTCAAACTGAAATCGTAGTCCTTTAACAACTCTAACCATCTTTGTGTTCTCATGTTCAATTATTTCTGATCAAATAAATACTTTAAACTCTTATGGTCGCTAAAACTTCAAATCTAGAACCAGAAAGATAATGCCTCCAAATTTTCAACATAAAAACACTTGCGACAAGCTCTAAATCATGTGTAGGATAGTTTTTTTCATGAGTCCTCAACTTCCTTGACATATAAGCAACTACCTTTTCATTATGCATAAGCACACCTCCTAAACCCATCTTAGAAGCATCACAATATACCACAAAAGGTTCTCCTGGTTTAGGTAATGTCAAAATCAAATCCAACGTTAATCTCTTCTTCAATTCTACAAAGCTTTATTCACATTGAATATCCCACACATAAGCTCTACCTTTACAATTCAACTTATTCAACGGAAGTTCCAACTTAGAAAAACCTTCGATAAACCTTCTACAATAACCAGCTAATCCCAAAAAGCTTCTAATCTTGGTAGCCAACTTTGGAGTTTCCCATTGCAACATCGCATCTAATTTAGATGGATCTACAACAATGCCATTACTTGACATCACATGACCAAGAAAACTAACCTCCTTTAACCAAAATTCACACTTAGACAGCGTTACGTATAACTTATTTTCTTTCAAAACTTGTAATACTATTCTTAAGTGTTCTGCATGTTCTTCTTCCAATTTAGAGTAAATCAAAATGTCATCAATGAACACCACTAAAAACCGATCCAAATAAGTATGAAAGATATGGTTCATGTATACCATGAATACTCCGACACATTAGTAACACCGAAAGGCATCATCGAATACTCATAATGTCCATAATGCATTCTAAAAGCCTTCTTCTGGATATCTTCATTCTTTACTTTAATTTGATGATAACCCGACTTCAAATCAATCTTTCTAAACACACGAGCACCCACCAATTGATCCATCAAGTCGTCTATTCTCATAAGCGGATACTTTTTCTTAATCGTTACATTATTTAATTGTCTATAATCAACCTAAAGTCTCATACTTCTATCTTTCTTCTTTACTAGCAACATTGGAGCTCCCCACAGCGATACACTTGGTCTCACAAACTTCTTTTCAAGTAAATCTTATAATTTCTTCTTTAGTTCTGACAATGCAGATGCAGACATCCTGTATGGTGCCATAGAAATAGGTATGGTACCAGGTACAAGATCAATAGAAAATTTGACTTCTCTCTCTGGCGGTACATCAGGAATTTCATTAGGGAAAACATCAGGAAATTCACGCACCACTTGCAATTTCTCAATTATAGCTTGATTCTCGACAGATAGCGATGCCATCAACGAGAACATCTGAGCCTCTTCTTCCAACAATTGCCGCAACTGTCTAGGAGACAACAGACCAACTTCCTTCTCTTCAGAAGTAGAAAACCTCACAGACTTGTTATAACAGTTAATATGAACATAATTATGCTCTAACCAGTTCATACCTAAGATCACATCTAACCCACTTAAAGGCAAACAAACTAAATCAACGGTAAAGTCTCGGTCGAAGATCGACAAAGGGCACTTTAAACATACAAAAGAAGTAGTCACTGATCCCTTAGCTGGAGTATCAACAACCATCTCTCCATTCATAGAATACAACATAAGTCCCAATCTTTCAACATAATCAGCAGTAATAAAGCAATGAGTAGCACCGATATCAATAATAGTAATTAAAGGAGTATTATTAACGAAACATGTACCTCTGATGAGTCTGTCCTCATTAGTCATATGACATGCAAACACTTTTCCACTGGTTTGCGCCTTCTTTGGTTTCTAAAACTGACTACCAATGTGTCCTTCTTCACCACAGTTGAAATAAATCATCTCTTTATGCTTGCACTTAGATATAGCATGTCCCGTCTTATCACAATGGAAAAACCTCATCACCTCAGTAGTAATCACGTTGCTCTTATGACCAGGTTTTCCATATTTGAAACAAACCACACCAACAGGAGCATCTCCCCCACTAGTTCTCTGACCCTGAGCACCTTTCAGTTTACCTTTACCAGTTGGGGCATCATAAGGCTTACCATAGTTTTGTTGTTGCTTACCTCTCTTCTCATTGATAATCTTAAAGTGAGCATCATTATCTTCTTCATAGATCATGCAACTATCAATCAAATAAGCAAAGACACAAATCTTCTGGTATCTAACTGCCTTCTTGATCTTCGGACGAAACCCTTTCTCAAACTTGATGCACTTTGAAAACTCATAATTTGCCTCGCTATAGTGCAGATAAAACTTATCCAACTCAGCAAAATTTGCAGCTTATTCAACCACTGACATACTCCCTTGTTTCAGCTCAAGAAACTCAATTTCCTTCTTACCATGAATGACTTCAGGTAAATACTTCCTCAGAAACTCCCTACGAAACACAACCGAAGTGACATTTTCACCTGAAACTTCCAATTTCTAACAAGTCTCTAGCCACCAGTCATCAGTCTTGACTGTTATCATGTGAGTACCATATCGAACCTTATGCGCTGGAGTGCAATCCATCACACGAAATATTATCTCAATCTCCTTAAACCATTCTAACACTCCGTCAGGATCATACTTGCCCTTGAAGGTAGGCGAATTCTCTCTCTAGAAGGTCGCCAAGCTACGAGATCCAGCATTTCTGTTAGTGTTCAAATAATTCTCCATAGCATGCGTCATCGCTTCCAAAGCAGCAGCAAGTGCAGCGTCATTCCTTCCAGCCATCTCAACTTATCACTACAACATAAACAACGGTTAGAACTCAAGTTAATAATACTCGATTGTTAGACAAAACTACGACTCAAAAACATGGTTGGACAGACCAACTTGCTCTGATACCACTAATGTAACACACCATTTCTACCAAACAATTTAATTTAAAATCAAAGTTTCATAATTTCCAACGAACAAATGAGATGCTACACATTCAGCTTAAAACAACGATGTTCAATGCATATAAAACATACACATAACACTTAAATCATCGGATGAACAAATAACAATAATTAATTCAACAATGATTCAACACAATTCAACACTGGCCATAAGCCTACAACTTGATATTGCCAATAGTTAGAGGCATTTCCACAACAAAATTCATCACTACCGGCAACTTCCCAATTAACAACAATATCATTACAGCAACTTAATAATTTTCCCTGCTAAAGCATATCAACTCTGTGATCTATTAATCGTACCTGCTATATATGCTAATCTACAATTTGTTTGCTTTGGTAACTAACAAATAGTCTCTGCTATTATTTATTTTTGCTAACTCTGCTACATAACAATTCTGAAACTAATTAGATAACTGCTACATATATATATATATAATTATTCTCTTCTGCAGAGTAACTTGATAAGACCATAATAGATATTGATTACTTAATCTCTGCTACCTATAATTCGTTAATTATGTGATAACAATTGGTAACAAATTAGTAAAGTAGAAGACACAGGAAACAAACAGAACGAACAAAAGAAAATGAGAGGTTTAAGAGTGTGTGCCCCTTGGCACACTATGTGCGTCTCGGCACATCCTTTCCTTCACATGGTTCTGATCGACACCCTTTCCTTCCCCGCTGGCACACCCTTCTATTGTGTTCCCTTCAGCACTCCCTGGGTTCTTCGACATTGTATGATTTTTACATAGTTTTAACACAGAACCTCGAATAATTTTTCCTCCATTTATCGGTCTCATACCAAAACAATATATGTTTACAACAACATCAATTTTCACGGAAACAACAATTTTACAGAGACGACAATTTTACACACAGTAGCAATCTCATACAACCCAATCCCCACATAATATTAATCATATACCCAATTATAGAGTAAGAACCCCAACCTTACCATGGATTTAAGGTTGCTCCACAATTTTCTGATCGAACCTAGATTTGCCTCTTTTCCTTGTTCCTCTTCTCTGCAACTTCCTACGTTACTGCTCCAAGACTTCTTGATCTTTCTAATTAACCTAATTTCTTATTATTATAACTAACTTAATAATAATATTATTATTCCTAATGGTCTCAACTTACACACCCCACCTATTACTACTTCTAACCATTAGAATAGGTCCAACTAATATTCTACTAATATTCTATACTTTCTAATATTATTTATTAATATTATTAATCAACTTAATTTAACTGACTAATAACAACACCACAACTTATACTGATGTAACACAACATTTCAACAAATAATTTGAAATTAATCAAAAATATATAATTAAATAATTAATTAAACCAATAGGGCGTTACACCCTTTGTCTAGAACTTTGAGTCCTGCTACTAAGGTTTGAAACCTTGAGAACATTATCTCAACAGTTTCATCTTCTTCCATTTTGAATGCTTCATATTTCTGAATTAAAGCTAACGCTTTAGTTTCCTTTACTTGTACATTTCCTTCACGAGTCATTCTTAACGAATCAAAGATCTCCTTAGTTGTTTCTTTGTTGGTGATCTTCTGATATTCATTATATGGGATAGTGTTGTACCCCAAAATTTTCCCTTCCATTTTTCTTTAAAGCATTCTTTTAAGGCTCTTTAAATGGTCGAAACACTCAAGGTTTGATTAGTCAAGGTGCTCCTCCTAGACCAAAGACCCATAACTAGGGTTTGGAATTTATCAAGGAAATTTGGTTTGAAAAGGTATCAAATGGCTTCCATGGTTCTTCTTAGGTCCTCAGCGAGGTTCATGTCAAGTTTCAAGCCCTACATCATAAGTTTGCTTAGTCAATGGCTCAAATGCTTGAAAATCAGTTGTATTGATCAAAAAGTCAATTATGGTCAACATACAGTCAAACTTCAAGATTTTTGGTCAACATTAACATTTTTAAGTAATATTCATTATTTGATCAATGGTTGATCATGATTCCCCGAGGAAAGTCCTCCGATCATCAAAACTCAAGAATTGCCAAATTAGGGTTTTCCTTAGGAGAAGTCAACTGAACTTTGACCAGACATAACTTTCTCATGCTTCATCAACTTTTCCCCAACCAAAGCCCATTTTGAAATAAATTCTATTCTCTACAAATTTATTGTTTATTCTCAAGTCCACAAAATGCTTCATTTGGAAGTTATAATCTCATTCATTATAAGTCATTTTCAAAAAGTCAACAAAAGACACTTTTTGTCAAGGCAACTTACATCAAGATAATATCTCCAAATGCAAAAATAATTAAAAGAGAAAGTGTAGAGGACATCTTGGGCTTTCCAAAAATTAAAAGATAATCTTCAAAAAATGAAAATTGAGCAAGTCATGAGTTGCACAAGTTGGGCAATTTTCAAGAAATGCATGAAATCTCAATTGAGCAAATTTGTGATTTTAAGTTATTGGGCCTAACTTTTAGAGTTCAAACATACTAATGACATATCCAAGAGCCTCTAAAACTACCCATGCATTATTTTTTATTTATTTTTATTTATTTGAAATTTTCATTTAAATATAAAAGAAATCAAGTGAAATATCAAACAAATGGATCAAGGCTTAAGTGGGATTCATTTGGATCATTCAAGAGGCTCAAATTCGTGCAAGGTAAATCATAAATGACCGAGTTCATGTAGCAAACTAAAATGGCAAGGGATCATGAAGTTTGGAAACTTTTCAAAACTTGATTTTTGTTTTAAACCATGGTTTAATGGTGTGATTCCTTCCCATGTTGGTGGCTTTAATGGTGCGATTCTTTACCATATTGATATATCCTCCTACTCCTATATAAATACACTATATTGCAAGCTTAAAGGGGACGGAAAAAATTTGTAAAGAAAGCTTCACAAAATTCTCAAGAAAAAATTCTCAAAGTTGCAAAAATTTTAACTGCATTCTCAGGCGTGATCAGTCCCAACCAGTGATCAAATCATATCCCTGAGACTCCCAGGAGTTGAACCAGGCTGATAACCAAGCCCTTCCACGTCCAAAACTCCCACATCCAATCATACCGGTTTGGTAAGGTTTTAATTCCTCGAACTCTCTAAACACGCGATTTAAAGTAATTCTATGCATACATCTATGTTGTTATCAATATTTAGAATGGATCTAACATGTCACATGTAAGGTTTAGTGAAGAAACACTAAAATGCCATTGTTAGGCCTCAAGAACCATTGAGTTTCAGATCTAACTCTACAGGCCGTTTCAGGCCAAACTAATGCCATATTTGAGTTCGCAGCATGCGATTTAGGTCCAAGGATTCGAGTTGTTTTTGTGTGTGCAGGTTTTAAAAAAAATACATCATCGGAGAAGATGGTGTTTCTCCCCCATGTCTTGCTACATGGTCTAGGCCAATATTATTAGGCTTAGGGGATTTCAAATCTCTACACCCCCTAATTAATTGTTTTGCAGCTTGGCCCAATTTAATTTTTTGTCTTTTTCTTTTATTATTTGTTTTCTTTTATTTCAATTAATTTCTTTTCCCTAAAAATCATAAAATCAAAATCACCAAAATAATTAGACATATATTTTCATTAATTAAATTATTTTTAATTAATCATTTGTAATCACTTTTTTTAAAATTAATTAATCAATTAGAATTAGGTTTTCTTTTTCTTAATTTAATTTAAATATTTTCCTAAAACAAATAAAAACAACAAAAACATTTCTTTTATCACTTAGCAATTTTTTTAAGGTTTTTTCTCCATCCTTTTATTTTTCTTTCTTTCTTCCCCCACGCGTCTATTTATTTTTCATAATTATGTAATTGTATAAATGATGTAATAGTTTTAATTAGGACTTTTACACTTTTCTTTCCTCCCGTTTTGGTTTGTAATTCCCCAACCCCGAAGCCTTGTAATAATGTAGATTTAAATTCCCGCATCTTTATTTTCGTACTAGTATTAACTATTAGATAAACGATAATAGGCTTGTATGAAAAGACTAAAAATAAACACTAGCAAACCTAACATCCGAAGATAAATAACTGAAACACAACACACTCGCATACGCGCGCCTCTAAGGTACCTCCACTTGTTGCCTTTGGTGAAACAAACAGTCACGACTCTCGAACATAAGAGACTTTAGTGGTAACCCTTTGGTTTAAAGATCATAATTCCCTCGATGAACCTTTCGAAGTTTCCTCGGTATATGATCTTAAAACCTTAGGGTAATTACTAAAGTATCTTACTAGTTGCTTTCGTGACTATACGATGACCCTCACCCGTCCCTAAAAAATCCAACGATAGGGCTACCTACTCACTAATAGTAGGATAGCATTGTCTAAAGGAAAAGAGGAAAAGAACAAAACTTTCAAGTAGGTAGATAGCTCCTAGTTGCTTTCTCATAAAAACAATCAAAAACAATTTTTTCACACATACACAAACTCTTTTCTAAATATTTTCAAAGACAAAAAACACTTTGTATACGTTCTTGCCGAAACGAGAAACATTACAAAGCTTTCAGCACTAAGGTGTATTTTAAAAATATCTTCAAAACACACCTACACAAAATAACATTTTCAAAGCGAGCTAGCAACTAAGAGCTCGTAGATAACTACTGATGGAAAGGGTGCTAACACCTTCCCTTTCCATAACCTACCCCCCTTACTCAGAAAATAATCTAGAAAGGTCTTTCCTGTTCTTTTCACCCTTTCTTTGTTGGATAAAATAAAATTCAGTGACGAATCTTGCTAACTGTAATATTTGCGATAAAATGCAAACCGGTAAATTCAGTTCTCCCACCGTATTACAGATATCACTGAGAATAATGGTTATGGATTTGTATTTATTTTTGCTTCTTCATTTCTGATCGTAATTCATTTGACTCATGAGAATAGGAATACCTTTTTCAGATAAAGGTTCCCTATAACCATCTGTAATCAGATCCCATAGATTTGCATCATAACCTAGAAGGAAACTTCCTAGTCTATTTTTCCAATATTCAAAATTTTCACCATAAAAAAAGGTGGTTTAGTAAAGTATTTATCTTTTTCATTATTGTTTGTATGCGCGGCCATAGAAAGTTTTTTCTCAACTGGATCTTTCTACACGGTTAAGTGTTTGATTTACAAATCAAAAAAGAGTCAGAGCTCGGATGCCAATTGAATGTGAGAAAAACACAAGAAAAGAGGGTTTGAATTGGGTTTTCTAATGGGCTAGTTCTTTTAAAAATATTTCGCTAACTAACTAGAAAGAAAATAAATTGAGAAGGACTATAAAAGACACTTTGGTTTATCCAAGTTCACCTCTAACTAGGCTACTCCTGTCCACCCTCCTCGAGTGATTTCTCCTTCAACAAGGACTTAATCCACTTATCTCCACATATTACAGATGCACGGGCTATCCGCTGGTGACTAACAACAATCATCTAAGAGTCTACCTGACACCTTATCCCTCTCAACTCTTAGACTAACAACCTAGTCACTTGAGGCAATAATCAATTCTTAACAGAATTACAATCAATTGTGTTACAATTTTTGCTTCTAAATAAGTAGATTAACACAACTATGAAGAACAAAGTCTCTAATAGAAATAATGAGCAACAACTCTTTATATTGATAAATATAAGATTAACACACAAGTAATGAGCAACAAATCTTTGTGTTTAATCCCTAATATCTTAACACAATAACGAGAAGCAGCTCTTGTGTTCTTGATATTTCTCTAGAAGAATATATGAAGATGTATATGAATAGTGATTCTTCTTTTCTCTTGGTGTTTCACAGTATTTCAGCCATTTGATTCAAGAGTCATAATAGTTAATAGTTCATCAATCTTCAAATTCTGGAGAGGTCTCTTTAAATAGACTTGAGAATAAGACTGTTGGTTGTACGGAGAAGTCGCTTTCACTTGCCAGCTACAGTAAAGGTAGTACTTCATAATAGGAAGCAACATAGTACAATACGTAAGGAAGTAGTGAAATATTTTAATCGTATTGAATATACTGTAAACTTTGTGGCTAAGTTTCTTAAGACTTTATCTTCTAATGATTTACTTGTGACTTGAAGTAGTAATCTTGGAAGATGTCTCTTGATCTTTTTATTTTTCTTCTCTTCTTCTTGCTAGATTTTTTCTTATATGAGGAGTGATATTGATCCAGAAGATTCTTCTTTGTTGTAGATTCATAGTCTTTCAAATATTTAAACATTTCCTCAGATATATAATCAACAACTTATCTAATTAACAATTTCTTCTTTGAGTGAAAGCTTTTTCTGATCTACTTCTTGACTTGATCCTTGATTCTAAATTATTAGTTTTTCTTAGCTGCATATTTGATGTATGATTTCTGAAGTAATAACTTATATCAGTACATCTGATTTGACGTTGAATTCCTTCTCTCTGATCTCTTGAATTTTGATCTTTGGATTGAGCTAAAAGCAATAGCTTATGCCGGATACATATTTGTTTAATCATGAATTCCTTTCTTGTTGGTTGAAATCGTATATGGTTTATGATATGAGAATGATGATTTCCTTAGAACATACTTGATTCCATTTCTATTGAACATCCAACATTTCGTAGAACTGTTGATTTTTATATAGAAATGGTCTCAATTGTTCTTCTATTGAGTGAAGTGGTTCTTTTGATGATATTTGTCTTCTTATGGATATTACTTTTTTTGAGTAGATTTGCTTGAGAAGGTATTATCATTTGATCTTGTCTTCTGATGTACTTTGAGATATTGATTAGATGTGAGTCCAGAAGATCTTCTTTCTTTAATCCTTTCTTCTGATGGCATACTTCTAATGTTGAATGAAGGCGCATACTACATGAACTTCTCTGAGTCTTCAGAATCTTGACTTTGTCTTCAAATACTTGAACAACAACTCTTCTAATGAGAAAATCTTGACTTTTGATCTTGGAGTAGAAGCTTTCTCTATATGTGTTTAGAATCTTGACTTCGTCTTTAGAATAATAAGTAACAAGTCTTCTAATGAACTAATCTTGACTTATGATCTTCTACGTTGGAAGCTTGTTTCTTGTCTCTTCTTTATTTCTGATCTTGAGGCAACAACTTATCAAAAATTCTTTCTTCTTAGTAACTCATTGAGATTCTTTTCTTGTCGAACATTCAACATTCTATAGAACTACTGATGTTTCATTAGAAACATAACTCAATGGTTCTTCTTCAGAGTGGTAATGTGATTCTTATGATATCTTGATTAAGACTATCAAGAATACTAACAATGTATATTTTCATAGTCAATGAAACCATTAGAACTAAAATTATTTTACATAATATATATGCTTGTTATCATCAAAACTTAGAGATTAAACACATATCCAAATCTTGTTCTTACACACGTGATTGGCATGCCTAGTAATCAAGGAAAGAACATTGGGCCCTCTAGAGAATCCTTTATCTGTGCAATTATGTAATTTCATTGTAAAAGTAATAAAAAACAACATATGCATGATTGATGCAAAATTATATCCTATGCAAAGAATAACCCTTCGGTAAGAGTTTCATTTCCCTAATAAGATGTAAGATGTCAGGAAAATTAGCTTCATGCCTTTCTCTATTGTATTTCATAATATATATACTAGTGTATTTAATTACAGGTAATTACACTTCATAATGGGGTAGGTTATGAAAAGGGAAGGTGTTAGCACCCTTTTCATCCGTAGTTATCTACAGACTCTTAATCGCTATATCACTTTTGAAAGTGCTTTTTGTTTGTATGTTTGAAATAATATTTTGAAAAGATGCCTAAGTTCGGAAAATTTTATAATGATTCTCGTATCGTTGAGAATGCATACAAAGTGTTTGTCTTTGAAAATATTTTATAAAAGAGAGTGTATATGTGGGAAATTATTTTGTTTGTGAGAAAGAGACTACGAGTTATCTACCTACTCAAAAAGTCTTTGTTTTTTTCCTCCTTTCCTTTAGATAGTGCTATCCTACCATTAGTTAGTAGGTAGCCCTATCATTGGATGTTTTAAGGGACATGCATGGGTCATCATACAATCATGAAGGCAACTCGTAGGATGCTTTAGCAATTATCATAAGGTACTAAGATCGTTTATCGAGGCAGCATCGAAGGCTCATCGAGGGACTATGATATTTTAACCAAATGATCTATTCTAAAGTGTCCCACGTTCAAGGGACATGACTGTTTAAATTTGAGGAAATAAGTGAGGGTCACCCTAGAGGTGCGCGTGTGGGAAGTGTGTTATATTTCAGTTATTAGTCTTGAGATTAGGTTATCTAACGTTTTTTTTACGTCTTTCCATGCACGCCTAATTAATCTAGCAATTAAACATATACAAGTGCGAAAAATAAAAATGCGGGAAATAATCTTATAGTGAGCATCATTATCTTCTTCATAGATCATGCAACTATCAATCAAATAAGCAAAGACACAAATCTTCTGGTATCTAACTGCCTTCTTGATCTTCGGACGAAACCCTTTCTCAAACTTGATGCACTTTGAAAACTCATAATTTGCCTCGCTATAGTGCAGATAAAACTTATCCAACTCAGCAAAATTTGCAGCTTATTCAACCACTGACATACTCCCTTGCTTCAGCTCAAGAAACTCAATTTCCTTCTTACCATGAATGACTTCAGGTAAATACTTCCTCAGAAACTCCCTACGAAACACAACCGAAGTGACATTTTCACCTGAAACTTCCAATTTCTAACAAGTCTCTAGCCACCAGTCATCAGTCTTGACTGCTATCATGTGAGTACCATATCGAACCTTATGCGCTGTGCAATCCATCACACGAAATATTCTCTCAATCTCCTTAAACCATTCTAACACTCCGTCAGGATCATACTTGCCCTTGAAGGTAGGCGGATTCTCTCTCTAGAAGGTCGCCAAGCTACGAGATCCAGCATTTCTGTTAGTGTTCAAATAATTCTCCATAGCATGCGCCATCGCTTCCAAAGCAGCAGCAAGTGCAACGTCATTCCTTCCAGCCATCTCAACTTATCACTACAACATAAACAACGGTTAGAACTCAAGTTAATAATACTCGATTGTTAGACAAAACTACGACTCAAAAACATGGTTGGACAGACCAACTTGCTCTGATACCACTAATGTAACACACCATTTCTACCAAACAATTTAATTTAAAATCAAAGTTTCATAATTTCCAACGAACAAATGAGATGCTACACATTCAGCTTAAAACAACGATGTTCAATGCATATAAAACATACACATAACACATAAATCATCGGATGAACAAATAACAATAATTAATTCAACAATGATTCAACACAATTCAACACTGGCCATAAGCCTACAACTTGATATTGCCAATAGTTAGAGGCATTTCCACAACAAAATTCATCACTACCGGCAACTTCCCAATTAACAACAATATCATTACAGCAACTTAATAATTGTCCCTGCTAAAGCATATCAACTCTGTGATCTATTAATCGTACCTGCTATATATGCTAATCTACAATTTGTTTGCTTTGGTAACTAACAAATAGTCTCTGCTATTATTTATTTTTGCTAACTCTGCTACATAACAATTCTGAAACTAATTAGATAACTGCTACATATATATATATATATATATATATATATATATATATATATATATATATATATATATATATATATATATATATATATATATATATATATATATATATATATATATATATATATATATATATATATATATATATATATATATATATATATATATATATATAATTATTCTCTTCTGCAGAGTAACTTGATAAGACCATAATAGATATTGATTACTTAATCTCTGCTACCTATAATTCGTTAATTATGTGATAACAATTGGTAACCAATTAGTAAAGTAGAAGACACAGCAAACAAACAGAACGAACAAAAGAAAATGAGAGGTTTAAGAGTGTGTGCCCCTTGGCACACTATGTGCGTCTCGGCACATCCTTTCCTTCACATGGTTCTGATCGACACCCTTTCCTTCCCCGCTGGCACACCCTTCTATTGTGTTCCCTTCAGCACTCCCTGGGTTCTTCGACATTGTATGATTTTTACATAGTTTTAACACAGAACCTCGAATAATTTTTCCTCCATTTATCGGTCTCATACCAAAACAATATATGTTTACAGCAACATCAATTTTCACGGAAACAACAATTTTACAGAGACGACAATTTTACACACAGTAGCAATCTCATACAACCCAATCCCCACATAATATTAATCATATACCCAATTATAGAGTAAGAACCCCAACCTTACCATGGATTTAAGGTTGCTCCACAATTTTCTGATCGAACCTAGCTTTGCCTCTTTTCCTTGTTCCTCTTCTCTGCAACTTCCTACGTTACTGCTCCAAGACTTCTTGATCTTTCTAATTAACCTAATTTCTTATTATTATAACTAACCTAATAATAATATTATTATTCCTAATAGTCTCAACTTACACACCCCACCTATTACTACTTCTAACCATTAGAATAGGTCCAACTAATATTCTACTAATATTCTATACTTTCTAATATTATTTATTAATATTATTAATCAACTTAATTTAACTGACTAATAACAACACCACAACTTATACTGATGTAACACAACATTTCAACAAATAATTTGAAATTAATCAAAAATATCTAATTAAATAATTAATTAAACCAATAGGGCGTTACACCCTTTGTCCAGAACTTTGAGTCCTGCTACTAAGGTTTGAAACCTTGAGAACATTATCTCAACAGTTTCATCTTCTTCCATTTTGAATGCTTCATATTTCTGAATTAAAGCTAACGCTTTAGTTTCCTTTACTTGTACATTTCCTTCATGAGTCATTCTTAACGAATCAAAGATCTCCTTAGTTGTTTCTTTGTTGGTGATCTTCTGATATTCATTATCTCGGATAGTGTTGTATCCCAAAATTTTCCCTTCCATTTTTCTTTAAAGCATTCTTTTAAGGCTCTTTAAATGGTCGAAACACTCAAGGTTTGATTAGTCAAGGTGCTCCTCCTAGACCAAAGACCCATAACTAGGGTTTGGAATTTATCAAGGAAATTTGGTTTGAAAAGGTATCAAATGGCTTCCATGGTTCTTCATAGGTCCTCAGCGAGGTTCATGTCAAGTTTCAAGCCCTACATCACAAGTTTGCTTAGTCAATGGCTCAAATGCTTGAAAATCAGTTGTATTGATCAATAAGTCAATTATGGTCAACATACAGCCAAACTTCAAGATTTTTGGTCAACATTAACATTTTTAAGTAATATTCATTATTTGATCAATGGTTGATCATGATTCCCCGAGGAAAGTCCTCCGATCATCAAAACTCAAGAATTGCCAAATTAGGGTTTTCCTTAGGAGAAGTCAACTGAACTTTGACCAGACATAACTTTCTCATGCTTCATCAACTTTTCCCCAACCAAAGCCCATTTTGAAATAAATTCTATTCTCTACAAATTTATTGTTTATTCTCAAGTCCACAAAATGCTTCATTTGGAAGTTGTAATCTCATTCATTATAAGTCATTTTCAAAAAGTCAACAAAAGACACTTTTTGTCAAGGCAACTTACATCAAGATAATATCTCCAAATGCAAAAATAATTAAAAGAGAAAGTGTAGAGGACATCTTGGGCTTTCCAAAAATTAAAAGATAATCTTCAAAAAATGAAAATTGAGCAAGTCATGAGTTACACAAGTTGGGCAATTTTCAAGAAATGCATGAAATCTCAATTGAGCAAATTTGTGATTTTAAGTTATTGGGCCTAACTTTTAGAGTTCAAACATACTCATGACATATCCAAGAGCCTCTAAAACTACCCATGCATTATTTTTTATTTATTTTTATTTATTTGAAATTTTCATTTAAATATAAAAGAAATCAAGTGAAATATCAAACAAATGGATCAAGGCTTAAGTGGGATTCATTTGGATCATTCAAGAGGCTCAAATTCGTGCAAGGTACATTATAAATGACCGAGTTCATGTAGCAAACTAAAATGGCAAGGGATCATGAAGTTTGGAAACTTTTCAAAACTTGATTTTTGTTTTAAACCATGGTTTAATGGTGTGATTCCTTCCCATGTTGGTGGCTTTAATGGTGCGATTCTTTACCATATTGATATATCCTCCTACTCCTATATAAATACACTATATTGCAAGCTTAAAGGGGACGGAAAAAATTTGTAAAGAAAGCTTCACAAAATTCTCAAGAAAAAATTCTCAAAGTTGCAAAAATTTTAACTGCATTCTCAGGCGTGATCAGTCCAAACCAGTGATCAAATCATATCCCTGAGACTCCCAGGAGTTGAACCAGGCCGATAACCAAGCCCTTCCACGTCCAAAACTCCCACATCCAATCATACCGGTTTGATAAGGTTTTAATTCCTCGAACTCTCTAAACACGCGATTTAAAGTAATTCTATGCATACATCTATGTTGTTATCAATATTTAGAATGGATCTAACATGTCACATGTAAGGTTTAGTGAAGAAACACTAAAATGCCATTGTTAGGCCTCAAGAACCATTGAGTTTCAGATCTCACTCTACAGGCCGTTTCAGGCCAAACTAATGCCATATTTGAGTTCGCAGCATGCGATTTAGGTCCAAGGATTCGAGTTGTTTTTTTGTGTGCAGGTTTTAAAAAAAAATACATCATCGGAGAAGATGGTGTTTCTCCCCCATGTCTTGCTACATGGTCTAGGCCAATATTATTAGGCTTAGGGGATTTCAAATCTCTACACCCCCTAATTAATTGTTTGGCAGCTTGGCCCAATTTAATTTTTTGTCTTTTTCTTTTATTATTTGTTTTCTTTTATTTCAATTAATTTCTTTTCCCTAAAAATCATAAAATCAAAATCACCAAAATAATTAGACATATATTTTCATTAATTAAATTATTTATAATTAATCATTTGTAATCACTTTTTTTAAAATTAATTAATCAATTAGAATTAGGTTTTCTTTTTCTTAATTTAATTTAAATATTTTCCTAAAACAAATAAAAACAACAAAAACATTTCTTTTATCACTTAGCAATTTTTTTTAGGTTTTTTCTCCATCCTTTTATTTTTCTTTATTTCTTCCCCCACGCGTCTATTTATTTTTCATAATTATGTAATTGTATAAATGATGTAATAGTTTTAATTAGGACTTTTACACTTTTCTTTCCTCCCGTTTTGGTTTGTAATTCCCCAACCCCGAAGCCTTGTAATAATGTAGATTTAAATTCCCGCATCTTTATTTTCGTACTAGTATTAACTATTAGATAAACGATAATAGGCTTGTATGAAAAGACTAAAAATAAACACTAGCAAACCTAACATCCGAAGATAAATAACTGAAACACAACACACTCGCATACGCGCGCCTCTAAGGTACCTCCACTTGTTGCCTTTGGTGAAACAAATAGTCACGACTCTCGAACATAAGAGACTTTAGTGGTAACCCTTTGGTTTAAAGATCATAATTCCCTCGATGAACCTTTCGAAGTTTCCTCGGTATATGATCTTAAAACCTTAGGGTAATTACTAAAGTATCTTACTAGTTGCTTTCGTGACTATACGATGACCCTCACCCGTCCCTAAAAAATCCAACGATAGGGCTACCTACTCACTAATAGTAGGATAGCATTGTCTAAAGGAAAAGAGGAAAAGAACAAAACTTTCAAGTAGGTAGATAGCTCCTAGTTGCTTTCTCATAAAAACAATCAAAAACAATTTTTTCACACATACACAAACTCTTTTCTAAATATTTTCAAAGACAAAAAACACTTTGTATACGTTCTTGCCGAAACGAGAAACATTACAAAGCTTTCAGCACTAAGGTGTATTTTAAAAATATCTTCAAAACACACCTACACAAAATAACATTTTCAAAACGAGCTAGCAACTAAGAGCTCGTAGATAACTACTGATGGAAAGGGTGCTAACACCTTCCCTTTCCATAACCTACCCCCCTTACTCAGAAAATAATCTAGAAAGGTCTTTCCTGTTCTTTTCACCCTTTCTTTGTTGGATAAAATAAAATTCAGTGACGAATCTTGCTAACTGTAATATTTGCGATAAAATGCAAACCGGTAAATTCAGTTCTCCCACCGTATTACAGATATCACTGAGAATAATGGTTATGGATTTGTATTTATTTTTGCTTCTTCATTTCTGATCGTAATTCATTTGACTCATGAGAATAGGAATACCTTTTTCAGATAAAGGTTCCCTATAACCATCTGTAATCAGATCCCATAGATTTGCATCATAACCTAGAAGGAAACTTCCTAGTCTATTTTTCCAATATTCAAAATTTTCACCATAAAAAAAGGTGGTTTAGTAAAGTATTTATCTTTTTCATTATTGTTTGTATGCGCGGCCATAGAAAGTTTTTTCTCAACTGGATCTTTCTACACGGTTAAGTGTTTGATTTACAAATCAAAAAAGAGTCAGAGCTCGGATGCCAATTGAATGTGAGAAAAACACAAGAAAAGAGGGTTTGAATTGGGTTTTCTAATGGGCTAGTTCTTTTAAAAATATTTCGCTAACTAACTAGAAAGAAAATAAATTGAGAAGGACTATAAAAGACACTTTGGTTTATCCAAGTTCACCTCTAACTAGGCTACTCCTGTCCACCCTCCTCGAGTGATTTCTCCTTCAACAAGGACTTAATCCACTTATCTCCACATATTACAGATGCACGGGCTATCCGCTGGTGACTAACAACAATCATCTAAGAGTCTACCTGACACCTTATCCCTCTCAACTCTTAGACTAACAACCTAGTCACTTGAGGCAATAATCAATTCTTAACAGAATTACAATCAATTGTGTTACAATTTTTGCTTCTAAATAAGTAGATTAACACAACTATGAAGAACAAAGTCTCTAATAGAAATAATGAGCAACAACTCTTTATATTGATAAATATAAGATTAACACATAAGTAATGAGCAACAAATCTTTGTGTTTAATCCCTAATATCTTAACACAATAACGAGAAGCAGCTCTTGTGTTCTTGATATTTCTCTAGAAGAATATATGAAGATGTATATGAATAGTGATTCTTCTTTTCTCTTGGTGTTTCACAGTATTTCAGCCATTTGATTCAAGAGTCATAATAGTTAATAGTTCATCAATCTTCAAATTCTGGAGAGGTCTCTTTAAATAGACTTGAGAATAAGACTGTTGGTTGTACGGAGAAGTCGCTTTCACTTGCCAGCTACAGTAAAGGTAGTACTTCATAATAGGAAGCAACATAGTACAATACGTAAGGAAGTAGTGAAATATTTTAATCGTATTGAATATACTGTAAACTTTGTGGCTAAGTTTCTTAAGACTTTATCTTCTAATGATTTACTTGTGACTTGAAGTAGTAAGCTTGGAAGATGTCTCTTGATCTTTTTATTTTTCTTCTCTTCTTCTTGCTAGATTTTTTCTTATATGAGGAGTGATATTGATCCAGAAGATTCTTCTTTGTTGTAGATTCATAGTCTTTCAAATATTTAAACATTTCCTCAGATATATAATCAACAACTTATCTAATTAACAATTTCTTCTTTGAGTTAAAGCTTTTTCTGATCTACTTCTTGACTTGATCCTTGATTCTAAATTATTAGTTTTTCTTAGCTGCATATTTGATGTATGATTTCTGAAGTAATAACTTATATCAGTACATCTGATTTGACGTTGAATTCCTTCTCTCTGATCTCTTGAATTTTGATCTTTGGATTGAGCTAAAAGCAATAGCTTATGCCGGATACATATTTGTTTAATCATGAATTCCTTTCTTGTTGGTTGAAATCGTATATGGTTTATGATATGAGAATGATGATTTCCTTAGAACATACTTGATTCCATTTCTATTGAACATCCAACATTTCGTAGAACTGTTGATTTTTATATAGAAATGGTCTCAATTGTTCTTCTATTGAGTGAAGTGGTTCTTTTGATGATATTTGTCTTCTTATGGATATTACTTTTTTTGAGTAGATTTGCTTGAGAAGGTATTATCATTTGATCTTGTCTTCTGATGTACTTTGAGATATTGATTAGATGTGAGTCCAGAAGATCTTCTTTCTTTAATCCTTTCTTCTGATGGCATACTTCTAATGTTGAATGAAGGTGCATACTACATGAACTTCTCTGAGTCTTCAGAATCTTGACTTTGTCTTCAAATACTTGAACAACAACTCTTCTAATGAGAAAATCTTGACTTTTGATCTTGGAGTAGAAGCTTTCTCTATATGTGTTTAGAATATTGACTTCGTATTTAGAATCATAAGTAACAAGTCTTCTAATGAACTAATCTTGACTTATGATCTTCTACGTTGGAAGCTTGTTTCTTGTCTCTTCTTTATTTCTGATCTTGAGGCAACAACTTATCAGAAATTCTTTCTTCTTAGTAACTCATTGAGATTCTTTTCTTGTCAAACATTCAACATTCTATAGAACTACTGATGTTTCATTAGAAACATAACTCAATGGTTTTTCTTCAGATTGGTAATGTGATTCTTATGATATCTTGATTAAGACTATCAAGAATACTAACAATGTATATTTTCATAGTCAATGAAACCAATAGAACTAAAATTATTTTACATAATATATATGCTTGTTATCATCAAAACTTAGAGATTAAACACATATCCAAATCTTGTTCTTACACACGTGATTGGCATGCCTAGTAATCAAGGAAAGAACATTGGGCCCTCTAGAGAATCCTTTATCTGTGCAATTATGTAATTTCATTGTAAAAGTAATAAAAAACAACATATGCATGATTGATGCAAAATTATATCCTATGCAAAGAATAACCCTTCGGTAAGAGTTTCATTTCCCTAATAAGATGTAAGATGTCAGGAAAATTAGCTTCATGCCTTTCTCTATTGTATTTCATAATATATATACTAGTGTATTTAATTACAGGTAATTACACTTCATAATGGGGTAGGTTATGAAAAGGGAAGGTGTTAGCACCCTTTTCATCCGTAGTTATCTACAGACTCTTAATCGCTATATCACTTTTGAAAGTGCTTTTTGTTTGTATGTTTGAAATAATATTTTGAAAAGATGCCTAAGTTCGGAAAACTTTATAATGATTCTCGTATCGTTGAGAATGCATACAAAGTGTTTGTCTTTGAAAATATTTTATAAAAGAAAGTGTATATGTGGGAAATTATTTTGTTTGTGAGAAAGAGACTACGAGCTATCTACCTACTCAAAAAGTCTTTGTTTTTTTCCTCCTTTCCTTTAGATAGTGCTATCCTACCATTAGTTAGTAGGTAGCCCTATCATTGGATGTTTTAAGGGACATGCGTGGGTCATCATACAATCATGAAGGCAACTCGTAGGATGCTTTAGCAATTATCATAAGGTACTAAGATCGTTTATCGAGGCAGCATCGAAGGCTCATCGAGGGACTATGATATTTTAACCAAATGATCTATTCTAAAGTGTCCCACGTTCAAGGGACATGACTGTTTAAATCTGAGGAAATAAGTGAGGGTCACCCTAGAGGTGCGCGTGTGGGAAGTGTGTTATGTTTCAGTTATTAGTCTTGAGATTAGGTTATCTAACGTTTTTTTACGTCTTTCCATGCACGCCTAATTAATCTAGCAATTAAACATATACATGTGCGAAAAATAAAAATGCGGGAAATAATCTATGCTATTACATCGCTTCGGGGATGGGGAGTAGAAACCATAAATTGGGGAGGAAAGCAATAAACCATAATTATCTATTACAAACTTTTAAGCAATTACAATATTGGAAAATAATGTGAAAAATTAAATGAGCGCGCAGAGATTGAAAAGGGGAAAAATGTAAAATCCTTAAAAAATTCTAAGTATTAGAAAATAGTTTTGGAGTTTTTTGTTTAGAAAAATATTTGAAGTGTAAAATAAAAAAATAAAACCTAATTCTAATTAATTTACTAATTAATTATGTAAAATAAAACAAAGTGTGATTATATTAATTAATTTTATTTATCAAAAATTAAATTAATTAATTAAAAAACCTAAATCTATTTTTTTATGATTTTATGATTTTTCTTATTAAATTAAAAAAAGAAAAGTAAATAATTAAAGCAAAATAAAAAATGGAAATGGGCCTCCAAGAATAGAAAATGAGGGGGGTGTGGATCTGAATTTTGTCAAAGCACAAACATTTTTTGGCTGAGGCGTTAGAGGGAGCATCCTCGTGATTCTGTATGGCTCTCCCATGGGATCTATCATGAGCGCACGAATCTAGAACATTTGATCTACATCCATTGAGATCTGCTGGTTCTGATGTGAGCCTACATGATGCACGCGTATGCCTAGCTTGCACTGGATCTGAAATAGAAAACTTTGAAAAATAAAAATTATCCCACGCCTGGATCGAACCCAGGATCAGGCATAGGTAAGCCTTAAGAACACGCGCACTGTCACTTGGGTGGCCTGTACATCTGGTATATGAATCAAATCCAAACATTATATTTTAAAATGGAAATTAATATTAGCCAATCAAACTAATGTGCGCGTTGTGGGCCATCGTTATTTGAATTAACGAATCAGGTGGTGGCACGCCTAGGCCAATGGAATCAGCTATCAGGCCATGCCGGAGTCAACCTTCTGGTTGTCTTCCCCGATCACAATAAAATGAAAACCTGCAAAAATGGCTCAAACAACAAAATCAAAATATTCAGGTCCACTAATTTGGACCTTGCAGATCTGATAATGAGGTTGGTTTGGTCTAAAAATGGCTGGATTTAGGGATTCAAAGCTTCTTTAAAATTCTTCCCTAACAATGGTACAATCTCATTCCTGTGTCCAAACTAACATGTCATGCGTCAAATAAATTCCTATTGTGCATATGATTAGATCAAACTGGTTAGCAACAATCAAAACCACAAGAGGTCACAGTTTTAGAATTTTACCAACTTGACAAACGGCGTGAGAAAGAGATCATGTTATGGTGCTTGAGAGAGGTAGTCGTGGACTCGGATAAACTCCTTTGATCTTCAGGGGATGAATGTTGGCTTCAGTTTTGATTTATAAGGGCTGGGAGTCAGGTTACAATTTTTTGCAATTCTTTTGAATTTTGATAATTTTGGTGTTCTTCCTTAGGCAGTGATCTTGTGTCCCTTGTGATCTTACTTGCTTGCATATATATATATATATATATATATATATATATATATATATATATATATATATATATATATATATATATATATATATATATATATATATATATATATATATATATATATATATATATATATATATATAGCAAGGAAATAACTCCAATAATATGGCAATAATCAAGTCATCAAACATGTTTAAATCAAGAATCAAACAAATTGAAAACATTCCTTTTTGAGCCATTCTTGCCTTCTTGAACACTTTCACGAATTTGGAATGTTCTTGCTAGGTTGTCACTAGTTGTATGGGCTTGTAGATGTTTGAAATCAAAAGGCCCAAGCCCTTGTACCATTATCTCATATTTATTTTGAATTTATTTATATTTAAATTAAAAAATTGAAATAAAAGAAATAAAATTCATAAAAAATATGTGAAGGGATTTAGAGGTCCTCTAACACCTTATGAACATGTTTGAATATCAAAAGTTAGGCCCACTAGTTCAAAATTTCAAGTTTGCTCATTTTGCATTTCATGCATTTCTTCAAAATTTTCCAACTTGTGGATCTCATAACTTGCTCAATTTTTATCTTTTGAAGGTGATCTAGGAATTTTTGAAATCTCAAGATGTCCTCTATAGTTTCTCTTTTGATTAATTTTGCATTTGAAGAGTTTATATTGATGTAAGTTGCCTTGACAAAAAGTGTCTTTTTGTTGACTTTTGAAAATGACCTATAATGTATTAGCTCATATCTTTCAAATGAAGCATTTTTTTGGACTTGAGCAAAAATAAAAAGTTGTAGGGAATTAAATTTCCTTCAAAATGGGCTCTAGTTGAGGAAAAGTTGATGAAAATGTGAAAGTTATGCTTGGTCAAAGTTTAGTTGACTTCTTCTAAGGAAACCCTAATTTGACAATTTTTTACTTTTGATGATTTGAGGGTTTTCCTTGAGGAATCATGATAAACTCTTGATCAAATGTTTAATATGACTTCAAAATGTTGACGTTGGCCAAAAATCTTGAAGTTTGAATGTATGTTGACTATAGTTGACTTTTTATCCAATGTAGTTAATTTTCAATCATCTGAGCCATTGACTGAGCAAACTTATGATACAAGAACTGAAACTTGACATGAACATTGTTGGACACCTAGGAGAACCATGGAAATAATTTGATGCCTTTGTAACCCAACTTTCCTTGATAAACTGAAAACCCTAGTTGTAGACCCTTGGCTTAGGAGGAACATCTTGACTAGTCAACCCTTGGATTCTTGAGCACTTTGAGAACCCCTGAAAGAATTTCTTGAAAAAAATGGGAGGGAAAATTTCCGGGTATCACAAATTTCCCTGTTCAATCTTCTTAAACCTGAAGAGTTAGATTGGCATACTCATTGTGATACGGTAGGAGAACTAACTTGAAGGTTTTTGCATTTTATCACAAATGTTGTGGTTAGCAAGAGTCGCCACTGACTTTTCTTTTATCCAAAAAGGAAGGGTGAAAAAGCACAGGAAAGACCTTTAGAGATGTTTTTTTGAGTTCGGGGGGTAGATTATGAAAATGGAAGGTATTAGCACCCTTTTCATCCATGGTTTTCCATGGGCTCTTAGTTACTTGCTAGATCACTTGCTTTTGTTTGAATGTATGCTTGTGGTGGTGATTTTTGAAAGTATTTTGAAAATGGAACTTCGTAAAGGTTCTCATTTCTATAATAACGCCTACAAAGTGTTTGTTTCGAAAATAGTTCAAAGGTGAGAGTGTGGGTGTATAAAATGTTTTTGTCGTGAGCAAGCGAGTAACTGAGAGAGAACCTACCTACTCGAAAGGTCTTAAATGTGCTTTTCCTACTCCTTTAGATGTTGCTATCTTACCATTGATTTGATAAGAAGCCCCATCGTTGGATGTAACGGGACGGGCGTTGGGACGTTTGTATAGTCATAGAAGGCAACATATGGGACGTTTTAGCAATGTCGTTTTAGGGACTAGATCGTTTACCGAAGGCAACATCGAGGGTCATCGAGGGACTACGATATTTTTATCGAGGGTCTTTGCTAAAACGCCCATGCTCGAGGCACATGATTATTTTCCGAAAGGGGCAACAAGATGGGATTACCCTAAGGGTGCATGTGTGAATAGTGTGTTAGTTTGCATGCATTTTGTCTTGTTTTTTCGAAAGTCATCTATTTGTTGATTTCATCTTGCCATACATCTTATTTACTAGCAATATATGAAAAGCAAGTAAAAAGCGGAAAGTAAAATCTAAGCTATTACATCACTTTAGGGGGATGGGGATACAATTTAACAATGGGGATGAAGTAGGAACTAAAATATTACAACCACATCGAATAATAATGAAAAGAATGTGAAAACAGTGTAGAATAAAGGAAAAATGCATTTTGAACTGCTATGTGTCGACCCATGCTGCTATGCATCGACACAAAGCTTTTCCCTGCCCCTGTAAAACAAAATTAGTTCAGTATGGGTCGACCCATAATGGGATGTATCGACTCATACGCCTTTTGCATCGATGCGAAATGCGTATGTATCGACTCATAGGCCTTTCCAGCTTCTGTAAAGTGAAATCTGTTCAGTATGAGTCGACACATAATGGGATGTATCGAATCATACACCTTTTTGCATCGATGCAAAATGCGTATGTGTCGACTCATAGTCCTTTCCAGTTTCTGTTTTGTAACCTGAACTCAGTATGGGTCAATGCATGAGGGTCATGTGTCGACTCATACCCTACATTTTCACTAAGATTGGTCGACACATGTGGATATGTGTCGATACATATTGCCTTTTTCTGCCTTAAACACCATTCTTTGCATACATCAGTTAGTTTTTAACATATAAATGAATAACATGAAAAAATGATTAACTTCAAAAATAATGATTACTACATCCTATAAACAGAAAAATTGATGTATGGAAAAGGCAAGGTAAAGATGACTTACCTTAAAACTGCACTTTAGGTTTTTGAATCCAAATACCCTTCAATATGTTGTATGAACCTTAAGGAAGCTCCAACTGGCTGCTAGACTTCTTTTTTGTTGAAGGTTACTAAACAACTTCTGTGTGGTATGAAATGTTTGGATGGTTTTTAGATGGAATATGCAAAGTGTGAGAGGTTTTAAGGTTTAGACTTCAAAACTCAAGAGTGGAAGTCTTAGGGACTGTTATGGCTTTTTTTTAAAGGTTTATCAATAAAACTACTAGCTGTTCTCCTTGTTCTCTCTCTCTCTCTCTCTCTCTCTCTCTCTCTCTCTCTCTATTTTTTCTAACCTCCTTATCTTGCAAATGCTTCTTCTATTTATAGGCAGGAGGTTTGTGAACAAATGTTAAATATGTTTACAACACCACATGTTATGGTTTGGTTGGGATGTAAGTATCAAACTATGTCAAGTACTCCATGGTCCCAAGGTGAAGTACCAAAGTTGCTGGTTTAGAGGGGTTGGTTTCCATGTTTTATGGTGGAGTGTGTTGTACCCCAAAATTTTCCCTCTCATTTCATCAACATTTTCTCATCACAAGACTCTTGGAACTCAAGATCAAGTTAGGGTTTGCTCTACTCAAGACCCCTCCTTGCACTGTTGACCCAAATTAGGGTTTGAGTTTGCAAAGGGATGTTTTGACCCAAAATTCCCAAAGTGACTTTCATGCTTCATGTTAGACTCACAAGTTTATCCATACCAAGTTTCAATCCTTGATTCCAATCTTTGCCCAGTCAATTGGACAGTTGACCTAGAAATCAGCTGTATTGGGGAAAAAGTCAATTGTGGCCAATTGACAGTCAAACCTCATGATTTTTGACCCACATCAACATTATGAACTCATATGAATCATTTGATCAAGTTTGGATCACAATTCCACAAGAAATTTGATCAGATCACCAAAAGGGCAAAATGGTCATTTTTAGGGTTTTGACTGCACAAAGGCAATTTTTGACTGTTTGACCTAACCAATGGAAAACCAAGCTCACATATGGACTCAAGGACTCAATGGCTTTGTCTTGATCCATTCAACAAGTTCAAAAGATCTCAAATGCATATGATTGACAGATGAATTTTTCAGTCAACTGATCAAAATTTGACTGTATACTGAAAAGTCAAACTTTGACCTTTTGGTCAAAATCAAGTGCCAAGATTCATTTTTCATCAATACATGTCAAATTATGAAACTTGTTCATCAAGAAATCCAAATTTGCAAATTAGGGTTTAAAATGAGAAAATTTCATAACTTAGAATTTTTCTAAGTTATGAAACTTCCTTATTTTTTCCTAACTTTGTCCCATTTTTTCACCAAGATGCAAATGGATTCAAACAAAACTTGAAACATGAAAGTTGTAGTCCATTGAAAAATCTACAACTTTGATTCACAAAGTTTTCTCAAAGGAAGCTTGTATCTCAAGTTATGATTTTTGGAACAAGGGTGCAAAACATTTTTAACTTAGAGAAATTTTGCCCTATTCTAGGCAGGATTTTTGTCCAACTTCTTGGCCATTTTTCACATGGTTCCACTTGGAGTTTCAATTTTCATTGCAAAGATGGATTGTAGTACACATTCCAAGCTTTCCAAATTGTCCAAGAACTCATCAAACACCCTTGTGGTTAGAGAGAATCGAATTTGCAAAGTTGGCCAAAACTCACTTTTATTCATAACCAAATACATGTTCATACAAGTTTCATTTTCAAACCAGCATGCTTGGTACTTGATTGCAGGCCTCTAAACCAAGTTTGCACTCCTTAATTTAATGCATAACCATTGTGTTAAGACATTATTTCATTCATTTGGACAATACATGCTAAATTAATCCTTAATTAGAAAAAGCAAACTTGCCATTTTGGAAAAGTGATGCTTTATGTCAAGTTCTAAATCTTTGAAGTACAAGCCAGATCTTTAAGGCAAAGTTTCGTAGACAAATTCCAGTTACCAAGAGCCAAATTTGCAGCATACTTTAGGGCATTGTACAGGCCTATATGTCAACTGGCACTTTCTTGCTTCAAGTAGAAGGAACTTTGCAAAACATAGAGGACTCTCACTTCATGTCAACACAGCCAAGAACAAACTTTGTTCTCATCTTCCATACATCAAAACTGACTTAAGGCACGACCCTTCCATCCCTCATACCTCCTCATACACCAAATCACAGTTTTGCTGCAAAACAGGGTACCTGCTGCAGATTGAGTTCCAAAATCCATTCCACTCGTGCACTTTGGCTAAAACCTATTCAAACATCTTCCATATCATCCACCTAAACTATCCCAAGCCTTGAACTCAACCTGTAACACCCCTAACCATGTTTTCCATTTTTACTTTCAAGCTGTGCAGGTGGACTTCCATAGCATGATACAGTTGGTTTCAAAGCAAGCTAGGCATTTGGGAAGCATCCTTGGACTTCAGGCAAGCTCAACCAAAGCTCAAACTCCATTGAAGATACCTACATTGCTCTGTTCAAGTCAAGTTGAGACAGGTAAAACCATGAACTTCTATCTCTCAATCTAGGAAGAGTTAGGCTTAAGTTTGTGAATGAAACATGCTCTACTCATAGCCCTGAAGCCATACATATGATTACTTTTCATTTATGTTAAGCGTGCTGTGAGAATTTTAGCCATGAACATTGAAGAAAAATTAGGTCAGAAATTGGGGATGGAGAAATTCTCCCTGGTTTCTTAGAGTTAGGTTAAGTTTTTTACATATTTGGAATCGTGACTTGATGCTCTACATTGTTTGTGTTATGAGTTTTTGCTAAAAATCAAAGAATTAGGAGTTGGCATTTTGTACAAGAGGCGCGCGTTTTCAAACAGAAGCTGGAGGTTGAAGATGATGGCTTGGGCTGGGCCTGAGCCATCCTTGCTTTTTACACCCCTTTTTTAGTTTTGCACCCCCCTGGCCCATTGTGTGAAATATTTGTCATTTTTTACTTTTTATTTTTTATTCTGACTTGATATTTTTTGTCCAAACATAATAAACATTAAAAATATTTTTCCACTTTTTTTTTTATATTTATTTGGCATTTATTTGTTTTATTAAGTATGTATATATAAATAAATAGATTTTCTTTTCATTTTAAAAACCCTAAAAATAATACAAAAAATATTTATTTTCAGTTATTATTTTTTATTTACATTTTGAAAACATTTTCTGAAAAAATACATTTTTTGTAAATAATTACTATTTTTATTTTTGTACATATTTAGTATATTTAATATATATTATATAAATACTTGTATATTTTATTAAATATTTAGGACAAGAATATAGAAATAATACATTTTTATTTTTATTTGATATTTGACATCAAAAATACTTTTTACAATATACTTCCTTTTTTATTATTTTTTGTATATAATTAACAAATATGGTATATAATTAATAAATAAATATTATTTATTCAAAAACTAGGGTTTTGCCCTAAATGACAAAAATATTCAAAATTTGACCTTTTTATTTTTGTTTATGTTTCACATTGAAAAAGACTTTCACTTACATAAAAAATCATTTTGTGCATAATACATTTTGCATATTTATTGTATTTATTTAAATATTGTACAATTAAATATTTGTATCCTATACATTCGATATGGTTGTAATAACTTAGATTTTATTCTCTTGTCAAATACCCCCAAATTCAAACTTGTACCCCCATCCCCATAATCATTGTTGTAATAGCTTAGCATTTAAATTTCTGCATTTAAAAGCTTTCAAATTATGCCATGATAAACTTAGGGTTTGTATGGAAAAATCAATCAACAAATAGCTTAACCTAATTCAAGATAAACATGCATGAAAAACAAACACAATGCACACTTGCACCCTTAGGGTTACTCCACTTGTTGCCTTCAAAAACGGGCCATGGTTGCATCTTGAGTGTCTTTGGCAAAACAAAAACAAACAAAATGATCATAGTCCCTCGATGACGCCATCAAATTGCCTAAACAAAAATGATCAAGTCCCTTAAGAAAAATGCCAAAGATACTTGACACTATTGCCTCTATGGTCTAAACAATGACCCGCGCCCGTCCCGTTAACATCCAAACACAAGGTTGTTCACCAAATACAATGGTGAAACAACACTGTTAAAAGGGTTAAAACATAAGAAAGATCTTTGAGAAATTTAGGGTAGATAGCTCTTGGTTACTTGACCGAACTTGCAAAATAATCCTTGCCATTTTTCAAAACACACATCACAACACAACTTCAAAACAAACTTTCAAAAACATTGAAACATCTTTTCAAAAAGACAAACACCCTTGTAAAACATTCAAACAAGAATTGTTACAAAGGTTGCCTAGATAAGGCATCTTTTTCAAAACATTTTCAAAAACCACACACACAAATCACCATTTCAAACAATTGAAAAACAAAGGCAAGTGATCTAAGCAAGTAACTAAGAGCCCATGGATAACCATGGATAGAAAGGGTGCTAATACTTCCCCTTTCTATAATCTACTCCCCGAACCCAAGAAAACATCTCAAAGGTTTTTCCTGTGCTTTTTAACCTTTCCTGAGGATAAAATAAAAATTCGGTGGCGACTCTTGCTCAACAGAAACATTTGCAAAAACAAACGCAAAATCCCAAGTCAGTTCTCCCACTGTATCACAGAACTGGCGACTCTGCTGGGGAATCTTCTAAAAATGGAGTAACCTTAGGGCCTAGATCACCCTTTTGCATGACTAATTGTTTGCTTTGATTGCTTTACATTTTGGTTCTCTTGCTTGGGCTTGAAATCCTACACCCGGATTTGGGAAACATTCATAGATAGCAATACATTATGGAAACTGTGCAGGGTATACCGACACGGTTGAATCAATAGCTATATTAGTGCAAAATATTTGTGAGTACCGGTAACCCTTGAGTTCAATCAAGGAGAGTACGGGTCCGCTGAGTGATGTCACTAAGCACTAATGACCTAGAACCTTACTTGACCATCTTGGCCTTTTATTAGGGGTAGTGAGATGACCGGCTTTGGTGCAGTCCGAAGTTGGTAGATACTTGATACTACACTCATTGAGGGTTGTTTTCTTTGAATATTTTGGTCGTTAGTTAAGTGGCTAAACCAAAACAATGAACATGGAAAACAATCCAATGATATTGAGCTCTTTAAAACCCGGTTACTATTTATAGGACAGGTTTTTAAGCCAACTTCACTCAAGAGGGTACTTACCTATGAAACCCCATGCAAGCCTGAAACTAGGGTTTTATGTGACTTGCTTGTACATATGTTTGTGCATACATCATGAACATCATAAAGCATCATATGCATCCACTAACCATTTCAAGGGTTTGGATCTTCATCTTTGTTCTTGTTTTGTAGGTCATGGAAATTCTTCGCAGGAAAACTATCCAAGTCAACCTTGTGAGAATCCCTCCTCAACTCAAGGAGCTTACATCCAGAATTCCAGAAAGCTCTCTCTTCAGTGAAAGACATGGTAGACTGCTCAGCCTAGTCAACACCAACATTGAAGAAGACATGGTGAAAGTGTTGTTCCAATTCTTTGACCCCCTTCACCACTGTTTCACATTCCCCGACTACCAATTGGTGCCCACTTTGGAGGAATTTTCTCAACTCCTGAGAATTCCTATTCTTAATCAACTACCCTACAACGGTACGGAAAAAGAACCAAAGCCTAAAGATGTTGCTCAAGCACTACACTTGCAACCATCTGACATCAAGGGGCATTGGGAAACTAGAAGTGGTGTCAGAGGCTTCTTGGAAAAATTCTTGTTTGAGAAGGCACAAGAGTGTTGGAATTCTTTGGATCTACAAGCCTTTGAAGAGATTGTGGCACTCCTTATTTATGGGTTGGTCTTGTTCCCAAATCTTGACCAACTTATAGATGTGAATGCTGTCAAGATTTTCATGTCCAGGAATCCCATACCTACATTGCTTGGGGATATCCTCCACTCATTTTACACACGAACAATGAGGAAGAGAGGTGTTCTCATGTGTTGTACTCCTCTCCTTGCAAGGTGGTTTATTTCTCACCTTCCACAATCTGTTTTGAAGAATGAGCAAGGTTCAAGGTGGTCACAACGATTTATGACCCTCACACATTCTGATGTACATTGGTGTTCTCGGTCCAGAGAAAATGTCATCATCATCGATCGTTGTGGTGAGTTCCCTAATGTTCCATTACTTGGCATTAGGGGAGGCATTACCTACAACCCTTGTTTAGGTTTGAGACAATTTGGATATGCACGGAGGGATGGCCCTCATGCCATGCTGATTCCTGACCTAGTTTTTGACTTCGACAACGATGCGCAAGGACTTCGCCAAAGATTCATCAGATCTTGGAGGATGCCTAACAAGATAGATAGCAAGACACTGGGGCACAAGAACTCCATCCCTCTTGAGCCTTACCTCAAGTGGGTACGAACCCGAGCCCAGAGTCTTATGATGCCTTACCCTCATATTCTCCCTTTGATTAAAGAGCCTGTTAAGGAAGGAGAGGTTCCATACACCATCCTACATCCTGACATGCCAACGTCATGGGAGGAAATGCAAAAGAGTTGGATCCAACTCAAGGAAGAAAGGGATACTTTTGAAGCCAGCTTCTATGCCAGTGAGAAGAATGTTTTGGAGCTTACCCGCCGACTTCACGAGGAGGAGACCCTCAACACTTACATCGCACCAAAGAGGATGCGCAACGTCTTTTTACCTTAAGAAGTTTTTTGTAATATTTGGCCCATGGGGCATTTATGTACTAACAAAATTTCTTCTTATTAATATGACGTGTGTTCTTTTTGTCTACAACAATTTTGAATTTCTAAATCCTTGAATGCATTACATGAACATATCATTCATCATATGCATAAACAGGTCTTCACACCAGGTTTCCTTATCTTTCTGCTGTTTATTTCAGTAAGATGGATCTTGAACAGACGGTCAAAGATCTGCAGGCACAAAACTCGCAGTTTCAACAGCTCCTTATGACCTTGGCAAAGGGTCAGGAGGATCTTAAAGCACTGTTAGGGAATAAAGAGCAAGAAAAAGGAAAAAAGAAGAAGAAAAGAGTTGGAGTAGCTACACTGGGAAGAATATTTAAGAATGAAGCTAGGAGAGTTCTTGAATTCCCCTCCACATCTGACGAGGGGACCGACAAAGGAAAAGGAGCTGCATTACCTTCTGAGTCCGAGGCTGAAGAGGAAGAGGTTAAGGAAGATGAAGATTATTCAGAGCAGTAATACCCGCCAGCGGACGACAAATACAAAAACCTGGAGGATAGGCTGGGAGCTATGGAGCTGCAAAGGGTTCCCGGTTTAGATTTTGAAGAATTGGGATTGATTGTTGGGATTGTGATCCCTCCAAAGTTTAAGGTGCCAACTTTTGCAAAATACGACGGTCTGTCTTTCCCGAAGATGCACCTAAGGTCGTATGTCAGAAAAATTCAACCTCATTCATCCGATAGAAATCTTTGGGTACACTTCTTTCAGGACAGCCTGTCTGGTACACAGCTAGATTGGTTTTACCAGCTTGAGAGGTCAGAAGTGCATAGTTGGGAGGATTTGGCAGCTGCCTTTTATCGCCAATATCAATATAACGCTGACTTGGCGCCAACCCGTACTCAGCTACAAGGTCTGGGGATGGCCTCAAATGAGGGATTCAAAGAATACGTCCAGAAATGGCGCGACTTAGCTGGAAGAGTGCAGCCACCTCTTTTAGATAGGGAACTAGTTGATATGTTCTTGGGGACCCTATATGGCCCGTTCTTCAACCATTTGATCGGGAGCTCTTCCGCAGGGTTTACTGAATTGATTCTGACTGGCGAAAGGGTGGAAGCTGGTATTAAGAGTGGGAAGATTCAAAGGGACGCCTCTGCCTCCACAACTGTTAAGAAACCATTCCCGGCCAAGAAGGAAGCAGTTGCCATATACTCTCAGAAAGGATTGAGAAGAACTGAGCGTCGGCCGACTGTAGGGGCCGTGATGATTCAAAATTCGTCAAATGATCAGCCTCGTAACAATCAGTCTAGACCTAACCAGCAACGGGTAGAACGGCCACAACGGCAGTTCACCCGCATCAACATGACGCCTGCACAAGTTATTCCCCATTTGTTGAAGCTAAATCTCACCAATATTAGAGAGGCGCCAAAGGTTGTGAATACCGCTTCCCCACACTATCATCCCAATGCTAAATGTGCCTATCATTCTGACAGCTCCGGGCATGACACCAACGATTACTGGGCACTTAAGAATAAAATTCAAGATCTGATAGACACGAAAGAGGTTGAGTTCGACGCCCCCGAGAAGCCGAATGTAATCTCCGCTCCAATGCTAAAGAATGGTCGCAATGTCCATGTTGTTGAAGAAGATCTGTTTGTTTCTACTATTGATGATCTGATAACCCCACTACTGACAATCAAGTTGAATTTGTTGAAGGCTGGGATTTTCCCAGGTTGTAAAGAAGATTGCTAATTTTGTTCCTCCCTACCGATCGACTGTCCATTGCTGAAGATAGGCATCCAACGCCTAATGGACAACCAACAAATTCTTTTCGAAAAGACTCTTGTTACTCCAACTCCTATCAAAGATGTTTCAATAATCACCATTTCCGCCAATCTTTCCAAGGTCCCCAAAAGGCCTGTTAAGATTACATCCGCTCCGAAGATTGTACCCTTGAAGATAACCATGCCTGGGCCCGTCCCATACAAATCTGACAAATCGATACCGTGGAATTATGGTGGAGAAATCTACTACCACGGTGTTAAGCAAATCGAGATAACTGAAGAGAACTCTGAAGAAGAAACTGCCGACATTAGAAACATTGCCGGTACGAGCAAAATTACCCGAAGTGGAAGAATTTTCTCTCCAGAGATTGCCCCTCCAAAGGCAATCTTTGGACCCTCAGTTGTTCCCAAGGTTACCCCTGCGCCGGTAAAACTATCTGCAAGAATGCCAATGATTGAAGAAGTTGTTACTCCTGTGGTTGTCCCTCATGCTGCTGCTCATAAGGGGAAAGGGATCCAAGAAGAGCTCGTCAGGATGAGGGCTCAGCCATTGGTCATCCCTGAGACCTCTAAAAAAGAAATGGAGGAGATTCTGAAAATAATCAAGAAGAGTGATTATGATGTGGTGGAGCAACTGGGGAAAACCCCCTCGAAGATCTCCATGTTAGCTTTTCTGCTTTGTTCGGAGGATCATGCCAAAGCTTTGATAAGTTTTTTGAAGACAGCCCATGTGCCCCAGGAAACCTCAGCCGATCAATTTCAAGATTGTGTAGCCAGCCTTACCGCCGACAACGGCCTGGGTTTCTCTGATGCTGACCTGACTCCGAAGGGAAGAAAGCACAATGACGCATTGCATGTGTCTGTTGAATGCCGAGGAACCACTCTCGCCCATGTCTTGGTCGATACTGGTTCTTCTCTAAATGTGTTGCCTAAGAAAGCTCTCGACCGGTTGGATTGTGAAGGCTTGGAGCTGAAACCAAGTAATATCATTGTCAGGGCCTTTGACGGGTCTAAAAGAATGGTGTATGGGGAGGTCTACATTCCCATCAAGGTAGGCACTGAGGTATTCCACTCCACATTATATGTAATGGACATCCGCCCATCCTACTCCTGCTTGCTAGGAAGGCCGTGGATTTATAATGCTGGGGCAGTCACTTCTTCTCTACATCAGATGCTGAAATACCCTGTTAAGGGAAAAATCATAACTGTACACGGTGAGGAGGAGTACATGATCAGTCATCTGAACTCCTTTCGGTATGTGGAAGTGTATGGAGAATTCATCGAAACACCGTTCCAGCACTTTGAAGAAGTTTCTCCCGAGGTGGCAGTAGTAAAGGCAGTAGTTGAGGTACCCAAGCAGGTGGCCAGGAGGCATCTCTGAAAGACGCAAAGGCTGCAATGAAGGAGGGGAAGAGCTCAACATGGGGACAGTTTCCTGACTTTCCTCACAAGACGGACAAGTTTGGGTTGGGATTTACCGCTGCGGGGAAAAAGGCTATGCGTCGCTCAAAAATTGAAAAGGCACCCATCAAGATTTCTCCTCATGGAATCAATGCTTTAGAAGACGAAGACGGAGAGGGTAACATTGAAGATTGGATCTTCCCAACCATTGAAGGAGGACTACACAACTGGGAGGCGAAAGACTTCGTTCCCATTACTTTCATCAATCAGTCATTTATCTTTCGAACCTTTCCTGTTTGTCTGTAATAATTACTAAAACAATCTGCACACTATTTTTCACCTCAGGCCTTGCCCGGGGCATGTAGGTCAATTTGTAAGGGTTTCGATTCTCTTCATAATCATATGCCATGTTTAATGAATCATTGGACGTTTTTCATTTATAAACTACTGTGTTCATTTTCTTTCCTTTTGAATTTTTGTTTGTTTAAGTATGGCTATCCCTTACACACACCCACACTCACAAATGCAGGTACCCATCCACTCCGGATTCCATGGGTGACTATTTTGTTGTATCCTTCAATAACTCTGAAGATTTGGTCAATCAGGCTGAATACGAAGATGACGAAGATTGTGAAGTACCGGGAGAGCTAGCCATACTTCTACAACAAGAAGAGAAGGCCATCTTACCTCATGAAGAGTTGTTGGAAACCGTCAACTTAGGAACAGAGGAAGACATGAAAGAAGTACAAGTGGGTGCCAATCTGGAACCAAGTGTCAAGGAGCGCTTAATACAGCTGTTGAATGAATATGTTGAAATCTTCGCCTGGTCTTATGAAGACATGCCGGGGTTAGACACAGATATCGTGGTTCATCGTCTCCCTACAAGAGAGGACTGTCCACCGATCAAACAAAAAGTTCGCCGAATGAGGCCCAACATGTCTGAGAAGATTAAAGCTGAAGTAATGAAGCAATTAAATGCTGGCTTTCTGGCTGTTACATCCTATCCATAATGGGTTGCTAACATCGTGCTAGTACCTAAAAAAGACGGCAAGGTCAGAATGTGTGTGGACTATCGGGATTTGAACAGGGCTAGCCCTAAAGATGATTTTCCGCTACCACATATCGACATTTTGATTGACAACACGGCTCAGCATAAAGTGTTTTCCTTCATGGACGGATTCATGGGCTATAACCAGATCAAAATGGCCCCCGAGGACATGGAGAAAACAACCTTTGTTACACAATGGGGTACCTTCTGCTACAAGGTGATGTCGTTCGGACTGAAGAACGCAGGGGCAACTTATCAACGCGCCATGGTAGCTTTGTTTCATGATATGATACATCATGAGATAGAAGTTTACGTAGAAGACATGATAGCTCGATCACAAACAGAAGAAGAACACCTTGAACATCTGCAGAAGCTGTTTGCCAGGTTGAAGGAGTATAAACTCAGGCTGAATCCAAGTAAGTGCACTTTTGACGTTAGGTATGGTAAACTTCTGGGATTTATTGTCAGCAACAAGGGCATTGAGGTCGATCCAACAAAAGTAAAGGCTATATAAGAAATTCCTGCCCCCCGTACTGAAAAGGAGGTTAGAGGATTCTTGGGACGCTTGAACTATATTGCCAGATTCATCTCTCATCTAACGTCTACCTGTGAGCCAATTTTCAAACTATTAAAGAAAGATCAGGTAGTCGAATGGAACGATGATTGTCAAACTGCTTTTGATAAGATCAAGGAGTATTTGCTAGAACCTCCAATTTTGATGCCACCCGTTGAAGGAAGGCCGCTGATCATGTATCTGACTGTTTTGGACAACTCAATGGGGTGTGTATTGGGCCAGCATGACGAGTCTGGTCGAAAAGAGCATGCCATTTATTACCTTAGCAAAAAGTTTACCGATTGTGAGACTCGCTACTCACTGCTCGAGAAAACTTGTTGCGCTTTGGTATGGGCTGCTCGCTGACTAAGGCAGTATATGTTGACTCATACCACTTTGTTGATTTCCAAAATGGATCCTATCAAGTATATCTTTGAAAAGCCTGCTTTATCTGGAAGAATCGCTAGATGGCAAATGATCCTGACCGAGTATGACATCCAGTATACTACCCAAAAAGCTATAAAGGGGAGTGTACTAGCTGACCATCTAGCTCATCAAGCTATCGAAGATTATCAATCCATGAGATTCGACTTCCCGGACGAGGACATCATGACATTGGACAACATTGAAGGTAACGGACTGTATGACGAACCTGAAAATGGATCCCGATGGACCCTGTACTTTGATGGTGCTTCAAATGCACTGGGAAACGGTATCAGTGCGGTACTCATTTCCCCGGAAGGTTGCCATACACCTTTCACTGCCCGACTTTGTTTCAGCTGTACCAACAACATGGCCGAATATGAAGCTTGCATTTTTGGTCTCAAGGCTGCTATAGACTTGGGGATCAAATCTTTGATTGTATTTGGGGACTCGACTTTGGTTATCAGTCAAATCAAAGGAGAGTGGGATACCAAACATCCTAATCTTATCCCATACAAAGAACATGTCCTGACATTGTTGCCTCATTTCGAGCAAATCACCTTCGAGCATTTCCTGCGAGAAGAAAATCAGCTAGCAGATGCTCTGGCTACAATGTCTTCAATGTTTAAACTCAACTGGGATAACGAGGCTCCCCAAATCACCATCGAGCGAATGGATGAACCTGCGCATTGTCATGAGATTAATACCAAAGAGGTAGTGGAACAACCCTGGTTTCACGAAATCAAAAGGTATCTCCAGACTAGAGAATACCCCGAAGGAGCTTCCGTAAATGACAAGAAGTTCTTAAGGAGATTTGCTGCCAAGTTCTTCCTGAGCAATGGCATCCTCTATAAATGCAGCCATGATTGTGTTTTACTTCGTTGTGTGGACAAAGCTGAACTGAGTTGATCATGACTGAGATACACAGCGGCACATTTGGGACCCACTTGAGCGGGCATACGATGGCTAAGAAGATCCTAAGGGCAGGCTATTAATGGTCTACCATGGAAGCTGATTGCCATCAACATTCCCGTACTTGCCACAAAGTGCAAGTCTACGCCGACAAGGTTCATATTCCTCCTGTTCCTCTCAACGTTCTGACAGCTCCTTGGCCATTCACAATGTGGGGCATTGACATGATTGGAGAGATCAAGCCTACGGCATCTAATGGACACCTCTTCATCCTGGTCGCTATTGACTATTTCACCAAGTGGGTCGAAGCAGCTTCCTTTGCCTCTGTTACAAAAAATGTGGTTGCCCGCTTCATCAAGCAGAACCTCATATGCCGGTATGGTGTCCCCGACAGGATCATCACAGACAACGGTACAAACCTGAACAATACTATGATCACCGCTCTATGCGAACAGTTCAAGATTTATCATCATAATTCATCTCCCTATCTGCCGAAGATGAACGGTGATGTTGAAGCTGCGAACAAAAACATCAAGAAGATCATTCAGAAAATGACAGTTACCTACAAGGACTGGCATGAGATGTTACCGTTTGCTCTGCACGGATACCGTACCACGGCACATACTTCAACAGGGGCAACCCCATTTTCTTTGGTATACGGTATGGAAGTTGTCTTACCCATGGAAGTTCAGATTCCTTCTTTAAGGATTATGAAAGACTCTGGTTTGAGTGAAGACAATTGGATTCAGGCCCGACTTGATCAACTCAATTTGATCGACGAGAAACGACTCACTGCTGTTTGCCATGGTCAGACGTAACAAAAACGGATGATCAAGGCTTTCAACAAGAAAGTCAGACGTCAAGTATATCAAGTCGGAGATCTTGTAATCAAGCGGGTTATCCTGCCGCAAAGTGATCCCAGGGGCAAATTGAATCCTACCTATGAAGGACCATTTGTGATCAAGAGCATCTTTTTTGGTGGTGCAATGATTCTGACCACCATGGACGGCGACGATTTGCCACACCCTGCGAACGCAGACATAGTCAAAAGATACTACGCATAAAATAACCCGACAAGTTGAAAACCCGAAAGGGCGACTTGGGAAAAAATGGGTATCCCGGTGAACCGAAAACCCGAAAGGGCGGTTCAAGCAAAAATTAGGGATAAAACAAAAAAAAAATCTATACACCCGGCAAGTTGAAAACCCAAAAGGGCGACTTGGGCAAAAAAGGGTTTCTGGGTGGATTGAAAACCCGAAAGGGCGGTCCAGGAAAAATTTAGGGAATTAAAGCGTATGACTATGTCTTGTCGGATCACTTTAAAGAACAATCTCTTCATCAACAAGCTCCGAGCTTCTGATCAATCCAATCACCGGTGGACGAAGCAGTGAATGAACAAAAAATTCAGAGTTGTGAAGGCTATAACAGAATGGGAATCTCATGGAACTATTACACATAGCCATCTTTCCTTTTGTATAAATTTTTCATTTTTTTACGACGACATCCTCTTACTAGGATGCCTGTCTCCTTTGTACAAAGATACTCATAAAAAGTTAATACAAATACTTTTCCAAATACAGAAATTTGCTTTGTCTTCCTTTTGCTTTTTACACTTATGTTTAATTTGAGAAACGTCCAATGTTTTGTTAAATAGGCATATGCATTTAAACATAATCATTCTCTTACAAATCAAGAAAGATGATTGTTGATAGGTTGAAGGTACAGATAGATATCTTGATGCCCTTTCAGAGGAAATCCCCAGCGGAATTAAACTCCAAATTCCTCAACAAAGTTAAAATCCAAAGCTTAATTACCCAAACAGAGTTAAACTTCAGGATCCTCAGCAGAACAAAAGCTTCCTCAAAGCTGATTTCCCCAGCCAGAGAGCCTTCCAGAACTTAATTCCCTTCAGAAGAAAGTTTCAGTATCTCCGGTGGAGCCCTAAAATCAGAAAATCCTTTCCCCAGCGAAGTCAAAGCTGTTAATCCCCAGCGGAGCTAAAACTTCCAACTATCAATCCCCAGCGGAACCAGATTAGTGAACATTCTCCCACAGAGATACTTCCCATCAGATTGAAGATTCTCAGTCTCACTCCTCCAGCATGAGTCTCCCAGGTTCTGAACTCCCCAGTAGAGATCATCAGAATTCTCATTCCCCACAGGTCACTAAGGGTTTTCAATCCCCAACAGTGGTCCTAAGATCCCTCAACAACTGAAGATCTTGTTCCCCAAGCAGTCAACACTCAACAAGGATGTCTCGCCTTCAGCAATCAAAGATTCATGCAATCCCCTACAGCAGTCAATGATTCACTTTCCCCCGCAACAGTCAAGATTCTATCATCTCCGACTATCCAGGATTCATCCATCCTCAGCGAGACAGCTCATCAGCTTACATGCGGATTTATTACATTCATATCATAAACATTGATATACACATATTGCATCATACATTTCATGCAACATAACTTTGTGTTTCAGCTAATGTTTTACCCTTTTCAGGATAAGATTGATAAGCTCAAGACTTCTGAAAACAGTCCAGATACAAATGTTAACCTATCACTTGTTCAGATTCTCCACTTCTGAAAACAGTTTACGGATTCTCCAAACACGGATGTTAATCTATCGCTTGTTCAGACTCAACTTTTGAAAACAGTTTACGGACGCTTCCCAGCATAGATGCTGATCTATTGCTTATTCAATTTCAAGACTTCTGAAAACAGTTCACGGGTTCTCCAAACACGGATGTTAATCTATCGCTTGTTCAGACTCAACTTTTGAAAACAGTTTACGGATGCTTCCCAGCATGGATGTTGATCTATTGCTTATTCAATTTCAAGACTTCTGAAAACAGTTCACGGGTTCTCCATATACGGATGTTAACCTATCGCTTGTTCAGATTCTCCACTTCTGAAAATAGTTTACGGATTCTCCAAACACGGATGTTAATCTATCGCTTGTTCAGACTCAACTTTTGAAAACAGTTTACGGATGCTTCCCAGCATGGATGCTGATCTATTGCTTATTCAATTTCAAGACTTCTGAAAATAGTTCACGGGTTCTCCAGATACGGATGTTAACCTATCACTTGTTCAAATTCTACACTTCTGAAAACAGTTTATGGATTCTCCAAACACGGATGTTAATCTATCGCTTATTCAAATTCAACTTTTGAAAACAGTTTACGGATGCTTCCAGATACGGATGTCAATCTATTGCTTATTCAGACCCCCAGCTCAGAGATGTTCCAAAACATGGACACCTTTCTGATACTCATTTCTTTCACCTACAACATACATTCCAGATGGCATCTTTAAGCCCATCCCCCGACAAGATTTTGTCACATCTCTAGATGGCATCTTTAAGCCCATCTCTAAATGGCATCTTTAAGCCCATTCCTGCATCCATGTTTTGACGAGTGCAAATTTACGGGCACTCTAGTGTCCAATCTCCTTTTACCTTCGAGACGCGAAAGGCAAACCTGCCAATCTAACTCTTCAGGTGCAAGAAGATTGAACAGGGGCAACTGTTGTACCCCAAAATTTTCACTCTCATTTCATCAACATTTTTTCATCACAAGACTCTTGGAATTCAAGATCAAGTTAGGGTTTGCTCTGCTCAAGACCCCTCCTTGCATTGTTGACCCAAATTAGGGTTTGAGTTTGCACAGGGATGTTTTGACCCAAAATGCCCAAAGTGACTTTCATGCTTCATGTTGGACTCACAAGTTTATCCATACCAAGTTTCAAGCCTTGATTCCAATCTTTGCCCAGTCAATTGGACAGTTGACCTAGAAATCAGCTGTATTGGGGAAAAAGTCAACTGTGGCCAATTGACAGTCAAACCTCATGATTTTTGACCCACATCAACATTATGAACTCATATGAATCATTTGATCAAGTTTGGATCACAATTCCACAAGAAATTTGATCAGATCACCAAAAGGGCAAAATGGTCATTTTTAGGGTTTTGACTGCACAAAGGCAATTTTTGACTGTTTGACCTAACCAATGGCAAACCAAGCTCACATATGGACTCAAGGAATCAATGGCTTTGTCTTGATCCATTCAACAAGTTCAAAAGATCTCAAATGCATAGGATTGACAGATGAATTTTTCAGTCAACTGATCAAAATTTGACTGTATACTGAAAAGTCAAACTTTGACTTTTTGGTCAAAATCAAGTGCCAAGATTCATTTTTCATCAAGACATGTCAAATTATGAAACTTGTTCATCAAGAAATCCAAATTTGCAAACTAGGGTTTAAAATGAGAAAATTTCATAACTTAGAATTTTTCTAAGTTATGAAACTTCCTTATTTTTTCCTAACTTTGTCCAATTTTTTCACCAATATGCAAATGGATTCAAACAAAAATTCAAACATGAAAGTTTTAGTCCATTTCAAAATCTACAACTTTGATTCACAAAGTTTTCTCAAAGGAAGCTTGTATCTCAAGTTATGATTTTTGGAACAAGGGTGCAAAACATTTTTAACTTAGAGAAATTTTGCCCTATTCTAGGCAGGATTTTTGTCCAACTTCTTGGCCATTTTACACATGGTTCCACTTGGAGTTTCAATTTTCATTGCAAAGATGGATTGTAGTACACATTCCAAGCTTTCAAAATTGTCCAAGAACTCATCAAACACCCTTGTGGTTAGAGAGAATCGAATTTGCAAAGTTGGCCAAAACTCACTTTTGTTCATAACCAAATACATGTTCATACAAGTTTCATTTTCAAACCAGCATGCTTGGTACTTGCTTGCAGGCCTCTAAACCAAGTTTGCACTCCTTAATTTAATGCCTAACCATTGTGTTAAGACATTATTTCATTCATTTGGACAATACATGCTAAATTAATCCTTAATTAGAAAAAGCAAACTTGCCATTTTGGAAAAGTGATGCTTTATGTCAAGTTCTAAATCTTTGAAGTACAAGCCAGATCTTTGAGGCAAAGTTTGGTAGACAAATTCCAGTTACCAAGAGCCAAAGTTGCAGCATACTTTAGGGCATTGTACAAGCCTATATGTCAACTGGCACTTTCTTGCTTCAAGTAGAAGGAACTTTGCAAAACATAGAGGACTCTCACTTCCTGTCAACACAGCCAAGAATAAACTTTGTTCTCATCTTACATACATCAAAACTGACCTAAGGGACGACCCTTCCATCCCTGATACCTCCTCATACACCAAATCACAGTTTTGATGCAAAACAGGGTACCTGCTGCAGATTGAGTTCCAAAATCCATTCCACTCATGCACTTTGGCTAAAACCTGTTCAAACATCTTCCATATCATCCACCTAAACTATCCCAAGCCTTGAACTCAACCTGTAACACCCCTAACCACGTTTTCCATTTTTACTTTCAATCTGTGCAGGTGGACTTCCATAGCACGATACAAATGGTTTCAAAGCAAGCTAGGCATTCGGGAAGCATCCTTGGACTTCAGGCAAGCTCAACCAAAGCTCAAACTCCATTGAAGATACCTACATTGCTCTGTTCAAGTCAAGCTGAGACAGGTAAAACCATGAACTTATATCTCTCAATCTAGGAAGAGTTAGGCTTAAGTTTGTGAATGAAACATGCTCTACTCATAGCCCTGAAGCCATACATATGATTACTTTTCATTTATGTTAAGCGTGCTGTGAGAATTTTAGCCATGAACATTGAAGAAAAATTAGGTCAGAAATTGGGGATGGGGAAATTCTCCCTGGTTTCTTAGAGTTAGGTTAAGTTTTTTACATATTTGGAATCGTGACTTGATGCTCTACATTGTTTGTGTTATGAGTTTTTGCTAAAAATCAAAGAATCAGGAGTTGGCATTTTGTACAAGAGGCGCGCGTTTTCAAACAGAAGCTGGAGGTTGAAGATGATGGCTTGGGCTGGGCCTGAGCCATCCTTGCTTTTTACACCCCTTTTTTAGTTTTGCACCCCCCTGGCCCATTGTGTGAAATATTTGTCATTTTTGACTTTTTATTTTTTATTCTGACTTGATATTTTTTGTCCAAACATAATAAACATTAAAAATATTTTTCCACTTTTTTTTTATATTTATTTGGAATTTATTTGTTTTATTAAGTATGTATATATAAATAAATATATTTTCTTTTCATTTTAAAAACCCTAAAAATAATACAAAAAATATTTATTTTCAGTTATTATTTTTTATTTACATTTTGAAAACATTTTCTGAAAAAATACATTTTTTGTAAATAATTACTATTTTTATTTTTTTACATATTTAGTATATTTAATATATATTATATAAATACTTGTATATTTTATTAAATATTTAGGACAAGAATATAGAAATAATACATTTTTATTTTTATTTGATATTTGACATCAAAAATACTTTTTACAATATACTTCCTTTTTTATTATTTTTTGTATATAATTAACAAATATGGTATATAATTAATAAATAAATACTATTTATTTAAAAACTAGGGTTTTGCCCTAAATGACAAAAATATTCAAAATTTGACCTTTTTATTTTTGTTTATGTTTCACAATGAAAAACACTTTCACATACATAAAAAATCATTTTGTGCATAATACATTTTGCATATTTATTGTATTTATTTAAATATTATACAATTAAATATTTGTATCCTATACATTCGATATGGTTGTAATAACTTAGATTTTATTCTCTTGTCAAATACCCCCAAATTCAAACTTGTACCCCCATCCCCATAATCATTGTTGTAATAGCTTAGCATTTAAATTTCCGCATTTAAAAGCTTTCAAATTATGCCATGATAAACTTAGGGTTTGTATGGAAAAATCAATCAACAAATAGCTTGACCTAATTCAAGATAAACATGCATGAAAAACAAACACAATGCACACTTGCACCCTTAGGGTTACTCCACTTGTTGCCTTCAAAAATGGGCCATGGTTGCATGTTGAGTGTCTTTGGAAAAACAAAAACAAACAAAATGATCATAGTCCCTCGATGACGCCATCAAATTGCCTAAACAAAAATGATCAAGTCCCTTAAGAAAAATGCCAAAGATACTTGACACTATTGCCTCTATGGTCTAAACGATGACCCGCGCCCGTCCCGTTAACATCCTAACACAAGGTTGTTCACCAAATAAAATGGTGAAACAACACTGTTAAAAGGGTTAAAACATAAGAAAGATCTTTGAGAAATTTAGGGTAGATAGCTCTTGGTTACTTGACCAAACTTGCAAAACAATCCTTGCCATTTTTCAAAACACACATCAAAACTCAACTTCAAAACAAACTTTCAAAAACATTGAAACATCTTTTCAAAAAGACAAACACCCTTGTAAAACATTCAAACAAGAATTGTTACAAAGGTTCCCTAGACAAGGCATCTTTTTCAAAACATTTTCAAAAACCACACACAAAAAGCACCATTTCAAACAATTGAAAAACAAAGGCAAGTGATCTAAGAAAGTAACTAAGAGCCCATGGATAACCATGGATAGAAAGGGTGATAATAGCTCCCCTTTCTATAATCTACTCCCCGAACCCAAGAAAACATCTCAAAGGTTTTTCCTGTGCTTTTTAACCTTTCCTTAGGATAAAATAAAAAGTCGGTGGCGACTCTTGCTCAACCGAAACATTTGCGAAAACAAACGCAAAATCCCAAGTCAGTTCTCCCACCATATCACAGAGTGAAATCAGAAACAAGCAAGGTATGGGCTCAAGATAAACTTTGTACCAAAAGGCTTGCTTTTCAAGAGTAGCAATGGTGCCTTTATGCCATTAATTGAAAGATCTTCTGGACAATGGCTCAAACACTTGGGTAATAGCTCAAGCTCTTGTGTAAACATTAAATATGTTGAGATTTGCAAGTCACAAGACCTTCAAAGTGAGATTATGCAGCACATCATGCCAATTGGATTATGTGTTCTTCAACAAAAATGGCTTGTAATTCAAGGATGGATGCTCAACTTCAGATCCTTGTATCTTCTAGCTCAAATATGATAAATTCATGCTCTTGGATGTTTTGGAAGCTTGAAACACCCTCTATAACTTTCATGTTGTCCACTTTTGTTAAATCAAACTGGAACTTGATGAAAAAAGGGCAAGAAGTTGGGATAAAAACCTAACTAAAACTGCTGAAAATTTCTCTAAGTGTTTAAATGAAAATGTCATGACTTCATGAATTTATAACCTGAAATCCAAGCCTGTTTAGGAGAAGTTGTGTAAATAAATGTTGTAGATATCATGGAGATCTATAACTTTCATGTTGGAAGATTCTCTTGAATCATCTTGCATCAAGGTGAAAAGTTGGCATGAAGAAATGAGATTATCATGTGTAAAAAACACTTAGAAAAATTTCTAAGTCTTGAAGGGTTTGAGCTTTCACATTGACTTTTGACTTTCTTGATTCCTTGATGATCAAGTTTCATATTTTTGAATGTCTTGATGAAATTCGATCCTTGGAATGTAATGTTGACCAAAAAGTCAAAGTTTGACTTTCTAGTATGCAATTGACCATTTTTCCCTTGTGCCAATTTCAAACCTAAATTGATGTATCAGTGCTGCAAACTTGACGTCATAGAATATCTTGTGAGCAAATACTTGACAAATGAGAAGGCGAATTTTGGGGTACAACACTCGTCATTTGTGACTTGAAGGTAGAAGAGGATTGGACACTTAAGTGCTCAGAAATTTGCACTCGCCTATGCAAGAAGTAATGTTGTTGGTTGATTATGTTAAGAATAGGCTTATTGATGGCATTTGGAGAGGTGACGATGAATCATCGGAAATGGGCTTATAGATTCCATCCAAAGTAATCATTAACTTCAGCTGGAAGAAGTATTAGAATATACCTACACTCGATTCAATCTGAGCCAGAAGAGGTATATACCTGTCTTCAGCTGGAAGAAGTATCAGAATAAATCCACACTCGATTTAAACTGAGCCAGAATATATTTTTTCTCGACTTTAATTGGAAGAAGTATTAGAATAAATCTACGTTCAATTTAATCTGAGCAAGAAAACGTTTATGCTTGACTTTAACTAGAAGAAGTATCAGAATAAATCTATGCTCGATTTAAATTGAGCCAGAAAAGTCTATGTTTGTTTTCAACTGGAAGAAGTATCAGAATAAATCTATTCCTGATTAAATCTAAGCCAGAAGATGGCTGCTAGAAGAAGTATCAGAATAAATCTACGCTCGATTTAAACTGAGCCAGCAAATATTTGTTCTCGACTTTAACTCAAAGAAGTATCAGAATAAATTTATGCTTGATTTAATCTGAGCCAAAAAATGTTTATGCTTAACTTTAACTGGAAGAAGTATCAGAATAAATCTATGCTTGAGTTAATCTGAGCCAGAAAATATCTATGATCGTTTTCGACTGGAATAAGTATCAGAATAAATTTGTGCTCGATCTAAAATGAGCCATAAGATATTTGTATTCGACTTTAACTGAGATAAGTATCAGAATAAATCTATGCTCGGTTTAATCTGAGCCAGAAAATGTTTACGAACGTCTTCAACTGGAAGAACTATCAGAATAAATTTGTGGTCGATTTAAACTGAGCCAAAAGAGATTTACGCTCGTCTTTATCTCGAAGAAGCATCAGAATAAATCTATGCTTGATTTAATCTGAGCCAGAAAACTTCTACTGGAAAAAGTATCAGACTAAATCCACGCTTGATTTAATATGATCCAGAAGATGTATATGTTCGACTTAAACTGGAAGAAGTATCAGAATAAATCTACGATCGATTTAAACTGAGCCAGAAAATGTCTACGATCGTCTTCGACTGGAAGAAGTATTAGAATAAATATTAAGCTTGATTTAATTTGGTCCAGAAGATGCTCAAGACCGTCTTCAACTAGAAGAAGTATCAGAATAAATCTAGGTTCGATTTAAACTGATCCAGAAGATATTGTCTTTGAGAATGACCTTTTGAGGAAATTTCTTAAGAAGCCATTTGTCAAATGTAGCCTTTGAGAAGACTTTCTGGTCATATAAGTAGTTGATGATGTTTGTTTGTTGATTGATCTTTCCTGAAAAGGTAAAGAGTTAGCTTGTATGCAATGTCATGATGTATGAAATGCATTGCGTAATGATGTTCTCAAAATAAATGAGACTGTGTTATATGCATTTTGAATGTGTTGTACCCCAAATTTTTCCCTCCCATTTTTTTCAAAACATGCTCACAAGGGTCTCGAATACTCAAAGTCATTCAAGAGTTGATTGGTCAAACCTCCTCCTAAGCAAGGGTCTTCACCTAGGGTTTGGTGCTTCTCTAAGAATATTAGGTTGCAAGGGTCTCAAGTTACTTTCATGGTTAATCATAGGTCCTCACTAATGCTTATGTCAAGTTTCAAGTCTTGCATCACATGTTTGCTCAGTCAATGGCTCAAAAGATTGAAAGTCAATTGTATTGGTTAAAAAGTCAATTATGGTCAACATACAGTCAAAGTTGAAGATATTTTTGTCAACATCAACATTTTGAGGTGATATTCATTATTTCATCAAGGTTTGATCATAATTCCTCAAGGAAAGCCCTCAAATCATCAAAGGTCAAAAATTGCCAAATTAGGGTTTTGATTGAAGATGAATGATCATTGACTTTTGAGCTAGTGCATGACCTAATGGCTTAAAGCATGATCTCAAGGGCTCAAATACAACACCTTGACCTGATTACATGGCTCAAGAAATTTCCAAAGATACAAGTGATTGATAGTTGAAGAATTGAGTCAATTGATAAAAATTCAACATTCATTCAAAAGTCAAACTTTGACTTTTTGGTCAACATTGGAATTCAAAAATTAATAATCATCAAAACATTCAAAATTATCAAGTTTGATCATCAAGAATCAACAAAGTTAAGAAAATCAATAAAAAAGTCAACAAAAGTAAAAAGTTGGAAAATTTTCCAACACTTTGAAAAATTTCTATGTTTTTTGGTTCTTAACAAAGTCACTACTTATTCTACCACTTTCAAATATTTCTCTTGTCAGAATTAGCTCATTTAACTACGGGATCCTCCTCAAAATCCCAACACATCCTCTCTAAAGTACAATCCAAATGCGAGGTGTGCCTATAATTCGAACAGTCATGGGCACGACACCAACAATTGTTGGGCCCTGAAAAGTAAGATTTTGGATATGATCGATAATAAGGAAATTGAGTTTGATCCTCCGGAGACTTCGAACATGATTACTGCACCTATGCCTAAGCATGACAAAGGCATAAGTACTATTGAAGATATTTTGTATGTTCCCTCCGTATGTGATGTGGTTACTCCTCTCTCAATAGTCAAGGAGAATTAGCTACAAGCCGGTTTATTTTTGGGTTGTGTTAAAGAATGTTATTGTTGTGTGGTTCAACCCAATGGTTGTGGGTTACTGAAGGAAGGTGTTCATCGCTTGATGGATGAACATGAAATTTTGATTGAGAAAGTTCCGTATGCTGGGAATTTGTTCTGAGATTTGTCTATCATATTTGGTACTCATTTCAAGAACACTTCCAAGGGTCCTGTAAGGATTACTGCCAATCCAAAAGTTGCTACTTTAATCATTACAACACCTTGGCCCATCCCATATTCCTCGGAGAAGGCTATTCTGTGGAATTATGAGTCTGACATCTATTACCGAAGAGATTACTTTTGAGCATATCCAAAGAGAAGAGAATCAGTTGGCTGACGCATTAGCTACCATGTCATCCATGTTCAAGGTCAAATGGGACAATGAGGCTCCTAGAATTACCATTGAAAGATTCGACAAACCGGCACATTGCTACGAAATTGATCCTGATGCAGTAGAAGAAAAACCTTGGTTTCATGAAGTGAAAAGGTACCTTAAAGTTCAAGAATACCCTGAAGGGGCTTCGATCAATGATAAGAAATTCCTACAGAGATTCTCGGCTAAGATCTTCCTGAGTAATGGAATTTTGTACAAGCGCAATCATGATTCAACTCTGCTTCGCTGTGTAGGCAAGAAGGAAGCAGAGAAAATTATGGAGGATATGCACGAAGGCATCTTTGGTACTCACTCCTATGGGCATTCTCTGGCTAAAAATATTCTTAGAGTGGGTTACTATTGATCAACTATGGAAACCGACTGTCACCATCACTCGATAACTTGTCATAATTGCCAAATTTACGCTAATAAAGTTCATGTGCCCCCAGTACCTTTGAACGTCATGACTTCTCCTTAGCCATTCGTAATGTGGGGCATTGATATGATTAGAGAAATCAAGCCTACTGCTTCTAACAGACATCGCTTCATTCTCTTCGCCATTGACTACTTCACAAAATGGGTTGAAGCAGCCTCGTTCGCCTCTATTACCAAGAATATGGTAGCTCGATTCATTAGGCATAACCTCATCTGTCGGTATGGCATCCCTAAGAGAATTATCATGGACAATGGCACCAACCTCAACAACACTATGATCACTGAACTCTGCATGCAGTTCAAGATCAAGCACCACAACTTTTCTCTGTATCGACCAAAGATGAATGGCACGGTGGAAGCCGCCAACAATAATGTTAAGAAGATCATATATAAGATGGTCATGACTTACTAAGGCTGGCACGCCATGTTACCGTTTGCTCTTCATGGCTATCTCACTTCAGCTCGAACATCAACTGGGGCAACCCCATTCTCTCTGGTATATGGTATGGAAGTTGTCCTACATGTCGAAGTTCAGATTCCTTCTCTGAGGATAATGAAAGATGCAGACTTAGACAAAAACGAGTGGATTCATACTAGGCTAGACCAGTTGAATCTGATTGACGAAAAGAGGCTTGCAGCTGTCTGTCACAGTCAGATGTATCAAAAACATATGATCAATGCATTCAACAAGAAAATCAAGCATCGGGTATATCAGGCTGGTGAATTGGTAATAAAGCGCATCATTCTACCGCAAGGTGATCCCAAGGTCAAATAGACTCCCACCTATGAAGGGACATTTATTGTCAAGAAAGTATTTTCAGGCGGTGTTATGATACTAACCACCATGGATAGAGAAGATTTTACACACCCCGTGAACACGGACATAGTCAAAAGATACTACGCATGAAAACGATCTGCTAGTTTGACTGTCCTAGGCAAAAATAAGGGCATCCCGGCGAACCAAAAGGGCTCAGGCAAACATTAGGGATATATATAAAATACTGTACACTCGAGAAGTCGAAAACCTGAAAAGGCAGCTTGGGCAAGAAAGGGTATTCCGGTGGACTGAAAACCCAAAAGGGCGGTCCAGGAAAATTTTAGGGATTAAAAGCGTACGACTATGTCCCAATGGATCACTTACTGCAAGCTTTATTACCAAAGTCAAAAGTTTAAATGGTATAGATCAGTTCAATCAACTTCTTCCGACAGCAAGAGATGAGATGTTCGAAGACATAGGGGCAATAGCGGAGTTGGAACACAAAGAGATCATTTCTGCATAGCTATATGTTTTGTTTTCACTTTGTACTCTTTTCATTTCATGACAATTTCCTCTTACTAGGATTTATGTCTCTGTGTACAAAATCACTTGTTTATGGATAAATTATCAATACAAATACACCCTAAAATTTAAACTTTTTTTTTTATTTTTTTATTTGTTTGCAAAAACGTCCAATGCCTAAAATTGAACATACGCATATGAACACGATTAACTTTTAACAAATATATGCATAAGAACAGGTATAAACATTTAATCAAAACTCTAGGAGTTAGGATAACGTCCAAGCCATCTACAAATCCCCACACAACCACTTCCATGAGATTATCCCCACAAAGTAATCTTCACAAATTCATCTTCAATGAAGATACATTCCCCACAATTTCCCCAGCAGGTCGCTCTGGAGGATAAAGTAGTATGATCTCCTTCCCGACAATATCATCAACCTACGGAGTACCAATCAGTACAATTCAAGGAAGTTCTCTTCCCCGGCTAAGTGTATTCTTCCGAAACTGTAAAACCCCCTGCAAATTTCTTCTCTCCAATAGAGCTCATTTCCTCAACAAGGGTGTTTCCTCAGCAGAGTATTTCTCCGCCAACAAGGTTGATTCCTCCAATAGGGTTTATTTCCCTAATAGATTACAGTCTCCCCATCTTGAGTTTATTCCTCAGATGGCTACGAATCACCGACAAAATTCCTCTCCCTAGTGAAGTCGCCATTATCCTTAGAGAGTTACTATAAAACTTGGAATCGGACCAGATATCAATGAACTTTATCCTCCCCAGACGAGTCGGAAGGTTATCCATCTCTTTTATCCCCCGTCAGGGTATATAAGAATTAAACTCCCCAATAGAGAGATGAACGACTAATGTTCCTAAACTCTTCTCCCCAAATAGAAGTCAAAATTCCCAAGCGGAGTTTCCTCAAACAGCAAGCATGAATCCCCAATGGAAGCATTCTAAACAAGGTTGAAGACTACATATGTTCTTCATCCGCAACACCAGTTAGGGATTCATTTTCCCCAGAAAGATGTCGTACGAAACTGTTGATACACTTCTAACAACATTTCACATTCATACATCATTTACCAATATCATAGCATATCCATACGAAACGCATATAGCACATTCTCATTTATTTTGAGAACAACATTATACAATGCATTTCATACATCATGACATCGCATACAGCTAACTCTTTACCTTTTTAGGAAAGATTAATCAACAGACAAACATCATTAACTACTTATATCATCCCACAGTCTTCTCCAAGGCTACATCTGACAATGGCCTATTTCAGCAATTTCCTCAGAGGATCATTCTCAAAAGAAACATTTTTTGGCTCAGATTAAATCAACCAAAGATTTATTCTGATACTTCTTCCAGTTAAAGACAAAAAGACCTCTTCTGGATCAGATTAAATCGAGTGTAGATTTATTCTGATACTTCTTCCAGTTAAATATAGGCGTAGACATCTTCTGGATCAGATTAAACCAAGCGTAGATTTTTTTTATACTTCTTCTAATAGATATTTTCTAGCTCAGATTAAATCAACCGTAGATTTATATTGATACTTTTTCCAGTTAAAGACAAATAGACCTCTTCTGGCTCAGATTAAATCAAGTATAAATTTATTCTGATACTTCTTCCGATAGACATTTTATGGCTCAGATTAAATCGACCATAGATTTATTCTGATACTTCTCCTAGTTAAAGACGAATGCAAACATCTTCTGGCTCAGATTAAATCAAGCGTAGATTTATTCTGATACTTCTTCCAGTAGACATTTTCTAGCTCAGATTAAATCAGGCATAGATTTATTCTAATACTTCTTCCAGTAGACATTTTCTGGTTCATATTAAATCGAGCATAGATTTATTCTGATACTTCTTCTAGTTGATGTCGAGCGTAGACTTAGTCTAATCTCTGTCAACAATTACTTTGGATAGCATATATAAGCCCATCTCCGATGACTCACTGTCACCTCTCCAAATGGCATATTTATGCCCATTCTCGGTATAATCAACCAACAACATTACTTCGTGCACCGACGAGTGCAAATTTCTAGGCACTTAAGTGTGCAATCATCTTCTACCTTTAAGTCACGAATGGCGGACAGGCCAATCTAACTCTTTAGGTTTAAGAAGATTGAATTGGGGAAGTTGTTGTACCCCAAAATTTTCCCTCCCATTTTCTTCAAAACATGATCACAAGGCTCTCGAATACTCAAAGCCACTCAAGAGTTGACTGGTCAAACCTCCTCTTAAGCAAGGGTCTTCAACTAGGGTTTGGTGCTTCTCAAAGAATATTGGGTTGCAAGGGTCTCAAATGACTTTAATGGTTCATCGTAGGTCCACAATAATTCTTATGTCAAGTTTCAAGTCTTGCATCACATGTTTGCTCAGTCAATGGCTCAGAAGATTGAAAGTCAATTTTATTGGTTAAAAAGTCAATAATGGTCAACATAAAGTCAAACATCAAGATTTTTTGTCAACATTAACATTTTGAGGTGATATTCATCATTTTATCAAGGGTTGATCATGATTTCTCAAGGAAAGCCCTCAAATCATCAAAGGTCAAAAATTGCCAAATTAGGGTTTTGATTGAAGATGACTGATCATTGACTATTGACCTAGTGCATAACCTAATTGCTTAAAGCATGATCTCAAGGGCTCAAATACAACACCTTTAACTAATTACATGGATCAAGACATTTCCAAAGATACAAGTGATTGATAGTTGAATAATTGAGTCAATTGATAAAAAGTCAACAATCATACAAACGTCAAACTTTGACTTTTTGGTCAACATTGGAATTCAAAAATCAAGAATCATTAAAACATTCAAAATTATCAATTTTGATCATCAAGAATCAACAAAGTCAATAAAATCAAGAAAAAAGTCAACAAAAGTCAAAAGTTGGAAAATTTTCCAACACTTAAAAAAATTCTAAGTGTTTTGGTTCTTAACAAAGTCACTACTTTATGGCCATTTTTCATTAAGATCCAAACCGATTCAAGGAAAACTTTCAAAATGAAATTTATAGGGAATAATGAATTCTACAACTTTTTTAATGTGGGATGATCCTCAAAAATTGCTTAGATTAAGAGATATGGGCCCATGAAGTTCTGATATTTTTTTATCTCACACTTAGAAATATTTTTGATCAGTTTTTCATCTCAACTTCTTGGCCAATTTTCACCAATTTCCCTTTTGTTTTAGCCGAAATGGTAAACATGAAAGTTGAAGATCTTGATTCAATATTTCCAAAATATCCTGGAGCATGAAAAGATCATACTTGATCTGAGAGCTTCTAAGAGTTGAAGTTGGCATTTCATTCTTGAATTATAGGTCATTTTTGTGATGAACTCATGACCAAAACTCCAACCAAACCACAAGATCTCTCTTTTCAGGCTATGTTATCTCTAAACCTCTCCACAATTAGAAGATTACACATTCTTTATGACTATTATCCAATTGGTTCAAGCTTTATTCAAAACATTTTTCTATTTTGAGAAGAAAGACAAGACTTCCATTTTGATAAAGCTTGCTTTATGCATTTGTCAACTCTCCTTGAGCCTCTCACTTGTTCCCTCTGTATACACTCAACCTAAAAGCTCAGAGAAGCATGATTAAAATGTCCAACAACTCTATGAGACAAGGTATAATGCATTAGAACCATGTTCTTCAAGGTTACTTCATAACTAAGCTTCCAAACCATAACTTGTTATCTTGCAAATCTGGTTACTTCAACTTCTCAAACCTTTTTCCTATAAATAGTGTGGTCATTTCCAAGCCAAGGGACGATTTTTCAAGCCCTCAAACTCTCCCAAATCCGAATTTGCCTCAAAAACTCAATTTTTGAGCTTTGGAATCCAAATCTTTGAATCTCTTAAACCTTGCAACTTTTGTCCAAACAAATCATCCAAACACTTCATATACATCATGTATAAGTGATCCAAACATCTGCTTTATCACTATAACTGCATTATCATCATTCACTATTTTCAATTTCCATCCTTGCAACTTGACTTGGACAAAGCATTCCAGTTACTCTCAAAGCAAAGTAAGGATTGCAATACATTCACCAAGGTCCCAGCATGCTAAAGAAATCATCATTTTACTTCTGGAAGTGCTTAAAGAAGCGTTGGACTTTCTCCAACTTGGTATATTTTTCAAACTTTGAAATCCTTATTTAAGCATCATTTGTATATACATTATAAAGGAAAAATGTAGATATCATGTCTATGAAGATAACCATGTCCTTAAATCTCATTTTAATTGACTGTGTGATGAGAATTTTAGAATAGAGTTTTCTTAAATCTTAGGGTTTCAGTTTGGTACCAAATAAAATTCACACTCATCTTTAATCTATAGCTTTTGAAATTTATATGGTTGCATTCCTTGTAAAAAATCAAGCGAGTTTGGTTTTGAAAGTTTTCAATTTGGTTATGAAATGGAGATTTTTGAAAATCATCCATGGAGGTTTGTTGTTGTACAACGCGCGAAGAGGGAGAAGATAGTGATATGGCCATTTCAAATTATCAAACTTGTTTCATATTATATTTATTGGGTGTTGTTTCATAATCGGATGAAACAACCACCCCGGTGGCAAGCGTGTGTGTGAGTAAGGATTCTGTGTGCCAGGGCAGGGGTTCGATCCCTACATCTGGCATTTTATTTTCTAAAATTTTCTGTTTGCAGATCCCATACAAACAAGTCCAAGACGCACATGGTGTACCTCATATCTTGACCATCAGATCTCAATTCTATATCCAGAGCTCCAGACAACCAGGACCATGGTTTACCTCTTGAGATCATCCTCACTGGATAATGCAGGCAACTAGGCCAGCGTTTAGGCTCAATATTTGTTGATGTTTCCACACCCCCCAAATTTCTTTACAACTCAAGCTCATTTTACTTTTTTTTCCTTTTTTGTTTTAATCATTTAATCTCTTTTTAATTATTTTTATTTAAATAAAAAAATCATAAAATCATAAACAAATTAGATTTAGGTTTTAATAAATTAATTTAATTTTTATTTAATAGAAATTAATTAATTTAATCACACTTTATTTTATTTTAATGAAATTAACTAATGATTTAATTAGAATTAGGTTTTATTCTTTATTTTACATTTCAAATATTTTTCTAAACAAAAACAACAAAAATATTTTCTTAAATGCTTAGAATTTTTTTTAGGGTTTTTAATATCCTTTCCCTTTCCAATCTCCACACGTTTAATTATTTTTCGCCTTATTATCATCATGTAATTGTCAATGGTATGTAATAGATAAATTATGACTTCTTTAAATTTTTCCCCATTTTGAGGTTTGTACTCCCCATCCGCGAAGCAAAGTAATAGCATAGATTATTTCCCTCATTTTTATTTTATGCACTTGTATATATTTAACTGCTAGATTAATTAGGCGTGCATGGCAAGACATAAAAAACAAACGTTAGAAAATCTAATATCAAGACAAATACTTGAAATCAAAACACTTGGAACACGCACACCTCTAGGGTGACCCTCACTTGTTGCCACATATTTAAACAGTCATGTCCCTCGAACATGGGATTCTTTAGCAAAGACCCTCGATAAAAAGATCGTAGTCCCTCGATGACCCTTCGATGCTGCCTTCGGTAAACGAACTTAGTCCCTTATGAAAATTGCTAAAAAATCCTACAAGTTGCTTTCTATGACTGAACGATGACCCGCACCTGTCCCTCACATCCAATGATAGGGCTTCCCAGTAACTAATGGTAGGGTAGCACTATCTAAAGGAGGAGGAAAAGAACAAAGAATTTTTTGAGTAGGTAGAACGCTCGTAGTCGTGTGCTCACAAAATTTTCAAAATGAAACATCTTTTCACAAAACAACACTTTCTTTCAAAAATATTTTTGAAACGAACATTTTGTATACATTCTCAACGATACGAGAATCATTACAAAATTGTCGTACTTAAGCATTTTCAAAATATTTTCAAACATACACAAACACAAAGCATTTCAAAAGTGTGATAGTGATTAAGAGCCTGTAGATAACTATGGATGAAAAGGATGCTAACACCTTCCCTTTTTATAACCTACACCCCTTACTCAGAAAATTCTCAAAAGGTCTTTCCTTTTCTTTTCACCCTTACCTTTATTGGATAAAATAAAAGTCGATGGTGACTCTTGTTATCTGCAACATTTGTGATAAAACACAAAACCCAAAAGTCAGTTCTCCCACCATATTACAGAACGGACGACTCTGCTGGGGAAAAACTAAAAGTGGGGTTACCTTAAGAGCTAGATCACATTTATTGCTTTACTTGTTTTCCTTGTATGCTTTATATTTCGAGATATTCTTGGGTTTTTTTCTTGTATATATCCTATACCCGGATCTGGGGGCATTTAAGGTAACTAGCAATAGATCTTGAAAATTGTACGGCATAGACCGATATGGTAGAAACGATGGCTATGTTAGTGCGACACATTGGTTGGTGTCAGTGTCCCTTGAGTTAGTCAAGGAGAATGTTGGGCTGCCGCGTGGTGCCATAAGCACTGACTAACCTTAGAACCTTAGTTCACACAACTTAGCCATTAGAAATTAGTGAGATGGCCGACTTTGGTGCAGAGTGAAATTGGTTGATACTCGATGCTACACTCATTGAGATTAGACTCTCGGGTTATTTCGGCCGTAATTCATATGCTTGAGCTGAAATAATTCCTGAGAGAAAGATCAGTGATTTGAGATTCCTAGAACCCGATTATTTTTTTAAGGACATGTTGAGCCAACTAAACTCAACAGGGTACTTACCTATAAGCTCCATGCAAGCCTGAACCTAAGACCTGGTGTGTCTTTTTTGTGTTTGATTAAATTTGTGCAAACATGACATCATGACATTATGACATCATTACACATGTCATTTTCACTAACCATTTCTAGGACCTAGGGATTTATCTTTGTTCTTTTTTGTAGGTTATGGCCTTCGCTCGCATAAATACTATCCAAATCAGTTTTTTGAGGATAACTTCTCAACATAAGGAGTTAGTCTCAAAAGTTCCTGAAAGCTCCCAATTCACCAAAAGGCATGGTCATCTACTCAGTTTGGTTACTTCATGTTTTGAAGAAGACATGGTGAATGTTTTATTCTAGTTCTTTTATCTTGCACATCACTGTTTCACCTTTCCAGATTATCAACTGGTACCCACAATGGAAGAATTCTCTAAGCTACTGGGAGTACATGTTCTTTATCGGACACCTTTCACTAGTTTAGAGAAAGATCCACAACCTGAAGAAATTGTGGCAACCTTACATCTAAAGTTGTCTAACATTGTATCTAATTGGGAAACAAGAAGTGGAGTCAAGGGTTTTCTTGCTAAATTTCTGTTAGAGAAGACTCGGCCATTTCTGAATGCTATGAGTTTTCAGGCATTCGAGGAAATCTTGGCTTTGTTGATTTATGTTTTGGTGTTATACCCTAATCTAGACCAACTCATAGATGTGAATGTTGTTAAAATTTTCCTCACTCATAACCCTGTGCCTACTTTGCTTGGAGATATTTTGCGTTCTCTTCACACTCGTACTATGAGGAAATAAGGGACTCTTATGTGTTGCATACCTCTGCTATCCAGGTTGTTTATCTTGCACCTTACCCGATCAGTAGTGAAGAAGGAACAAGGATTGAGGTGGTCTTAAAGGATGATGTCACTCTCTGATTAAGATATCTATTGGTGTTCCCGATCTCTGGAAGATGTTACTATCATTGACCGCTGCGTGGAATTCCCTAATGTTCCACTCCTTGGCATTAGGGGAGGTATTACCTACAACCCTTATCTAGCTTTACGCCAATTTGGTTATTGTCGAAGAGATGGTCCTCATGACATGCTTATCCAACATATTGTATTCAATTACAAGAACAATTTCTAAGGTTATCGTCAAAGTTTTATACATGCTTGGGGCATGGTAAACAAGATTGATAGCAAGACTTTAGGACAAAAGAATTCCATTCCTTTGGAGCCTTACCTTAAATGGGTACGAGCTCATGCTCAAAACCTCATGATGCCATATCCAACTTTTTTACCGGTGATGATAAAGTATGTTGTTGAAGGAGACGTTTCTCGCACCATCCTCTATCCAGACATGCCCACTGACCTCGAAGAATTGCAGAAGTCCTGGATTCAAATCAAGAAATAACGAGACACCTTTGAGACTTATTTCTATGCAAGTGAAAATAAAGTGTTGGAGCTCACAAAGAAAATTCACGAAGAGCAAAGCCTTAATTCATACATCGACACGATGAGGAAGCGCCCATGGGAGTCTTGAGTCTTAGGTTTTAGAATTTCATATTGTTGTCTCTTTGAGACCCTTTTGTTTTCATTGTAAGCCTAAGAGGCAATTGTAATCTTGAACTTATTAATAAAAATCTTTGTTTTTGTTTCCTCTCGATTAGCAAATTTAAATCTCCTAAGGTCCTTGAAAACATTGCATCCACATATCATGCATCATTTCATAAACAGGTTTTCTAATACAGGTTTCCTCATCTATTTACTATTTATTTCAGTATAAGATGGCCCTCAAATAAACTGTCAAGGATCTCCAGGCTCAACATTCAAAATTTCAAGAGACTCTTATGAATCTGCCAAAGGGCAACAAGAGATGATGGCGCTCCTCTCCAAGAAAAAGAAGACTAAGAAGTCGGTTATTATCCTCAATATGGGGAGAAGATTCAAAGGTCATGCTCAACCAGTTCGAGTGGATGATATTTCCTCTAAGGAAGACGACAACCAAGAGGAGGATGGTAGAAGTGTCAGGGGTGAAGGTAGAAATAACCAGGGTTCTGAGAATATTCCTGAAGATGAAGACTACTCCGACAAACAGTACCCTCCTACAGATGACAAGTACAAACAGTTATAAGGCCGTCTCAAAGATATGGAAACCCAAAAAGTGCCTGAATTGGATTTTGGAGAGCTAGGTCTGATCTCGGGGGTGGTCATCCCTCACAAGTTCAAGGTCCCTATCTTTTCTAAATATGATGGGGTCTCTTATCCCAAACTTCATCTGAGGTTGTATGTTCAAAAAATCTAACCTCATACTGCTGACAGGAAATTATGGGTCCATTTCTTTCAATAAAGTTTGTCTGGTACTCAACATGAATGGTTCTACCAGCTGGAAGAAACCAACATCCACATGTGGGAATACTTGGTTGCTACTTTTTACAAACAGTATCAATATAATGTTGACCTTGCACCAACTCGTGTACAATTGCAAAACATGTCCATGGGCTCCAATGAAGGGTTCAAGGAGTATGCCCAAAAGTGGAAAGACTTAGTTGGAAGGGTCCAACCTCCCTTGTCTGACCGAGAATTAGTTGATATGTTCATGGGTACTCTGACAGGCCCATTCTTTAATCATCTGATTGGGAGTTCTTCATATGGCTTTACTGAGCTAATTCTGACAGGAGAAAGAGTTAAAAGTGGTATTAAGCGTGGGAAGATTCCAATGGCTGCAACTTCTAATGCTTTGAAGAAGTCATTCGGTGGTAAAAAAAGAAACCAATGTTGTCTATGGCCAGAAGGGCCATAGTAAAAATTATCGCCATCAGTCTGTGGGTGCGGTATTGATCTCTAATCCGGCACATATCCAACAATCACAACAAGGCAACCATCGAAGGCCATACGCTATGTCAAGGTAGTTTACCAAGATCGACATGCCTTTATCTCAGGCATTACAACATTTGTTAAAAGCCGAACTCATTTCACTACGGGATCCTCCTCAGAATCTCAACACATCCTCTCCAAAGTACAACACAAATGTAAGGTATGCCTATCATTCGAACAGTCCTGGGCACGACACCAACAACTGCTAGGCCCTGAAAATTAAGATTCATGATATGATAAGGAAATTGAGTTTGATCCTTCGGAGACTCCGAACGTAATTACTACACCTATGCCTAAGCATGACAAAGGCATAAGTGCTATTGAAGATGTTTTGTATGTTGCCTCCATAAGTGATGTGGTTACTCCTCTCTCAATAGTCAAGGAGAATTTTCTACAAGTCGGTTTATTTCCGGGTTCTGTTAAAGAATGTTATTGTTGTGCAGTTCAACCCAATGGTTGCGGGTTACTCAAAGAAGGCGTTCAATGCCTGATGGATGAACATGAAATTTTGATTGAGAAAGTTCCGTATAGTGAGAACTTGTGCCGAGATTTATCTGTCATATCTGGTACTCCTTTCAGGATCACTTGCAATGGTCCTGTAAGGATTACTTCCAATCCAAAAGTTGCTCCTTTGATCATTATAACACCTGGTCCCATCCCATATTCCTCGGAGAAAGCTATTACACAGAATTATGGGTCTGACATCTATTACCACAGCATTAAACAAGAGTTGTCTGACGAACATGATGAAGAGGTTGATCCAAATATTGACAATATTGCAGGGACAAGCCAAATTACTAGAAGCGAAAGGATTTTCTCCCCGAAAATCTCTCCACATGTTCAAGTCACAGTTACCAAGACAACTTCCGAGGCTCGGGGTAAATAGCCAATGATAGAGCCTGTCCAGATGGAGGCGCCAAAAGAAGCTACAGTCAAATACACTTCTTGACAAGAGTTGGAAGAGGTTTTAAAAATCATCCACAAGAGTGACTATAAAATTGTTGAATAGCTAGGGCAGACCCCGTCCAAAATCTCCATGCTATCTTTACTACTGTGTTCTGAAGCCCATGCGCAAGCTTTAGGAAAATTCTTGAAGACTGCTCATGTGCCGCAAAAAATTTTGGTTGATCAATTAGGAAGTTACATAGAGAGTTTAACAATTGATAATGGATTAGGCTTCTCTGATGTTGACCTAACACCGAAGGGGAGAAATCATAATAGGACAATGTATGTCTCCATTGAATGTAGGGGCACTAGGTTGGCTCATGTGTTAATTGATATTGGATCTTCTCTGAATGTTCTGCCAAAAGGCACTCTCGACAGACTAGATTGTGAAAGGGTTGTGCTAAAGCCTATTAATATCATAGTTCGAGCCTTTGACGGGTCCATAAGAATGGTGCATGGAAAAGTGGACCTCCCAATCAAAGTAGGTTCAGAGATATTTGAGTCCACTTTCTATGTAATGGACATTTGGCCAACTTATTCTTCTCTATTAGGACGCCCTTGGATCCATAGGGTAGGCATTGTTACCTCCACCTTACACTAGGAATTAAAATATCCTGTAAAAGGGAAAGTTGTTACTATTTGCGGAGAGGAGGAGTACATGGTTAGCCACCTGAATTCATTCCGGTATGTGGAGATGGACGGAGTATTTATCGAGACTCCATGTCAGACCTTTGAAGTGATTTCCCCTGCTGCTGTTAAAGATGTTTCTGCCATTCCAAAGACTATCAGGGTTCCTCACAAGATGGCTACCTTGAAAGATGCCAAAACTATTATAGAAGAAGGTGGTTGCATAATTTGGGGTCAGCTTTCTAATATCCCCTACAAATCTGATAAGTTTAGTTTGGGCTTTTCTACAGAAGGTCAAAGGGTTGTATGTCACGCTCGTAATGGAAGACCTTCATTCCGTTTCAGCAACAATGGAGTCAATGCAATAGAAGATATTGATAGTGATTGTGATCTCAGTAACTGTATATTTCCTACCATTGGCAACATGCCTAGCAACTGGAAGGAGGAAGACATTATCTCTATCTCCTGTAGTTAGGAGTAATAGCTATTTCTATTTTTTAATGATTTAAGAAGTTTAGTTATGTAATTTCTTTTAAAACAATGACTTTAAATCTCGTGTCTTTCCCGGGGCACAATGGTTCATTTGTTAAGGGTTGTCATTTCATATGTCATATTTTCATTTAATGAAAATATTGGACGTTTTGCATTCAAATTTTGCGCTCTCTGTCTTTCTTTTAATTTATTGAACTTTCAAATTACTATGTGTTCTTACACACACCCACACACTACATTGCAGATCCACATCCACTCTGGATCTCGTTGATAACGATTCTGCTATTGCCGCATATGACTTTGAAAATCCGATCTACCAAGCCAAAGACGAAGGTGGGGAAGATTATGAAATACCAGGAGAACTAGCCAAACTCTTAATACAAGAAGAAAAGGCTATCCAACCACATGAATAGCCGATCAAAGTGGTAAACTTGGGTTCTGAGACAGACAGAAAAGAGGTCAAGATAGGCGCCAACTTAGAAGGTAGTGTCAAGAACAAATTGATTCAAATGTTGCACGACTATGTTGAGATATTTGCTTGGTCATACGAAGACATGCCAGGGCTTGATATTGATATCATGGTTCAGTATCTGCCGATGAAAGAGGGTTGTTCTCCGATTAAGAAGAAGGTTTTTCGCATACGTCCTGAAATGTAAAAAAAGTTTAAAGTCGAGGTTATGAAACAATTCAATACAGGGTTCTTAGAAGTGACGTCATATCCTCAATGGGTTTCTAATGTTGTTCAGGTACCAAAGAAATATTGAAAGGTATGTATGTGTGTAGATTACATGCATCTGAACAGGGCAAGCCCCAAATATGACTTCCCGTTGCCACATATTGATGTCTTGGTCGACAACACCGCTCAGCACAAGGTATTCTCCTTCATGGATTGTTTCTCGGGTTATAATCAGATCAAGATGGCACCTTAATACATGTTGAAAACTACCTTCGTCACATTGTGGGGCACTTTCTGTTACAAGGTCATGCCTTTTAGTTTGAAGAACACCGGGGTGACTTATCAGCGGGCCATGCTAGCCTTATTTGACGATATGATTCATCTTGAGATAGAAGTCTATGTTGAAGACATGATAGCAAGGTCACATACTGAATAATAACATCTTGATCATCTACATAAATTATTTGAAAGGATGAAGAAGTACAAACTAAGGCTAAATCCGAACAAATGCATTTTTGGGGTGAGATCTGGTAAACTCATGGGTTTCGTCGTCAGCGGTAAAGGTATTAAAGTTGATCCCGCAAAAGTTAAATCTATTCAAGAAATTTCGGCTCCCCGCACTGAGAAGGAAGTCAGAGGTTTCTTAGGACGACTAAATTACATTTCCTGATTCATTTCCCATTTGACTGTTACTTGTGAACCAATCTTCAAGCTATTGAAGAAAGGTCAAGTAGTAAGGTGGAACAATGACTGTCAAATAGCCTTTGATAAAATCTAGGAGTGCTTACAAGAACCTCTAATTCTGATACCACCAGTTGAAGGAAGACATTTAATCATGTACCTAACACTGCTAGAGAATTCAATGGGGTGTGTACTGGGGCAGCATGACGAGTCTGGTCGAAAAGAGCATGCAATATACTACCTTAGCAAAAAGTTTACCGACTGTAAAACTAGATATTCACTGCTCGAGAAAACTTGTTGCGCTTTGGCATGGGATGCTCACCGACTAAGACAGCATATGTTGACCCATACTACTTTATTGATCTCTAAAATGGATCTTATCAAGTACATATTAGAGAATCCAGCTCTCTCAGGAAAAATAGCCCGATGCCAAATGGTCTTAACAAAATACGACATTCAGTACACCACTCAAAAAGCAATCAAAGGAAGTGTACTGGCAGATCATTTGGTGCATCAAGCTGTAGACGACTACCAATCCATGAACTTCGAATTCTCGGATGAGAACATCATGCTAGTTACGGATTGTGAAAAGCTTGGACCGTATGAAGGGCCTGAGCTAGGATCCCGATGGACTATGGTTTTCGATGTAGCTTCTAACTCACTTGGCAACGGGATCGGTGTTGTAATTATCTCTCCCCAAGGTTATTATAGACCTTTCACTGCCAGACTTTGCTTTAATTGCACCAATAATATGGTTGAATTTGAAGCGTACATCATGGGTATTAAAGCTGATATTAACCTGAGAATCAAATTCCTAATTGTATATAGGGATTTAGCCTTGGTAATCGGCAAGGTCAAGGGAGAATGGGATATGAAGCATTTGAATCTTATCCCTTATCGAGAACATGAACTAACTTTTATTCCGTACTTCGAAGAGATTACTTTTGAGCATATCCAAAGAGAAGAGAATCAGTTGGCGGACGCATTACCTACCATGTCATCCATGTTCAAGGTCAGATGGGACAATGAGGTTCCCAAAATTACCATTGAAAGATTCGACGAACCGGCACATTTCTACGAAATTAATACTGATGGAGTAGAAGAAAAACTTTGGTTTCATGAAATGAAAAGGTACCTTGAAGCTCAAGAGTACCCTGAAGGGGAATCAATCAATGGCAAGAAATTCCTACAGAGGTTCTCGGCTAAGTTATTCTTGAGCAATGGAATTTTGTACAAACGCAATCATGATTCAACACTGCTTTATTGTGTAGACAAGAAGGAAGCAGAGAAAATTATGGAGGATATGTACGAAGGCATCTTTGGTACTAACTCCAGCAGGCATATTATGACTAAAAAGATTCTGAGATCGGTTTACTATTGGTCGACTAGGGAAACCGATTGTCACCGTCACTCGAGAACTTTTCATAAGTGCCAAATTTATGCTGATAAAGTTCATGTGCCCCCAGTACCTTTGAACGTTATGACTGCTCCTTGACCATTCGCAATGTGGGGAATTGATATGATCATAGAAATCAAGCCTAATGCTTCTAACAAATATCGCTTCATTCTTGTCGCCATTGACTACTTCACAAGATAGGTTGAAGTAGCCTCGTTCGCCTATGGTACCAAGAATGTGGTAGCTCGGTTCATTAAGCATAACCTCATATGTCAGTATGGCATCCCCGAGAGAATCATCACGGACAATGGTACCAACCTCAACAACACTATGATCACTGAACTCTGCACGTAGTTCAAGATCAAGCACCACAACTCTTCTCCGTATATACCAAATATGAATGGCGCGGTGGAAGCCGCCAACAAGAATATTAAGAAGATCATACAGAAGATGGTCGTGACTTACAAAGACTGGCACGAGATGCTATCGTTTACTCTTCATGGCTATCTCACTTCAGCATGAACATCAACTGGGGCAACCCCATTCTCTCTGCTCTATGGTATGGAAGTTATCCTATATGTCAAATTTCAGATTCCTTCTCTGAGGATTATGAAAGATGAAGACTTATATGAAAACGTATGGATTCAGACCAGGCTAGACCAGTTGAATCTCATTGACGAAAAGAGGCTTGTGGCTGTCTGTCACGGTCAGATGTATCAAAAATGTATGATCAAGGCATTCAACAAGAAAGCATCGGGTATATCAGGTTGGTGACTTGGTAATAAAGCGCATCATTCTAATGCAAGGTGATCCCATGGGCAAATGGACTCCCACCTACGAAGGGCCATTTGTTGTCAAGAAAGTATTTCCAGGAAGTGCTATGATACTAACCACCATCGACGGTGAAGATTTTCCATACCCTGTGAACGCGGACATAGTCAAAAGATACTACGCATGAAAACGACCCACTAGGTTGACTAGCCTAGGAAAAAATAAGGGCATCCTGGTGAACCAAAAGGGTTCAGGAAAAACTTAGGGATATATATAAAAGATTGTAAACCCGACAAGTTGAAAACCTGAAAAGGCGACTTGGGCAAGAAAGGGTATCCCGATGGACTAAGAACCCGAAAGGGCGGTCCAGGAAAAAGTTAGGGATTAATATCATACGACTATGTCCCATTGGATCACTTACTGCAAGCTTTATTACCAAATTCAAAAGTTCAGATGGTACAGATCAGTTCATTCAACTTCTTGCGACAACAAGGTATGAGATGTTCGAAGACATAGGGGCAATAGCAGAGTTGGAACCCAGCGAGATCATTTCCATATAGCTATATGTTTTGTTTTCACTTTGTACTCTTTTCATTTCATGACAATTTCCTCTTACTAGGATTTATGTCTCTGTGTACAAAATCTATTATTTATGGGCAAACTATCAATACAAATACACCCTAAAATTTAAAACTTTTTTATTTTTTCTGTTTTGTTTGCAAAAACGTCCAATGACTAAAATTGAATGAACATATGCATATGAACATGGTAAACTGTTAAATACTATATGCATAAGAACATGAATAAGCATTTACTCAAAACTCTAGGAGTTGGGATAACGTCTAAGCCATTCATAAATCCGCACAGATCCACTTCCATGAGATTATCCCCACAGAGTAATCTTCACAAATTCATCTTCAATGAAGATACATTCCCCGCAATTTCCCCGACAGATCGCTCAGGCGGATAAAGGAGTATTGATCTCCTTCCCGACAATATCATCAACCTACAGAGTACCAATCAGTATAATTCATGGAAGTTATCTTCCTCAGCCGAGTTTATTCCTCCAAAACTGTAAAAACCCCTGCAGATTTCTTCTCTCCAGCAGAGCTCATTTCCTCAGCAAGGGTGTTTTCTAAGCAGAGAATTTATCTGTCAACAAGGTTGATTCCCCCAACATGGTTTATTTTCCCAATAGATTATAGTCTCCACAGCTTGAGTCTATTCCTCAGATGGCTACGAATCACCGAAAAAAATCCTCTCCCCAGTGAAGTCGCCACTATCCTTAGAGAGTTGCTAAGAAACCTGGAACTAGACCAGATATCAATCAACTTTATCCTCCCCAGATGAGTCAAAAGGTTATCCATCTCTTTTAAGCCCAGTCAGGGTATATAAGAATTAAACTCCCTAGTAGAGCGATGAACGACCAATGTTCCTAAATTCTTTTCTCCAAATAGAAGTCAACATTCCCAAACAGAGTTTCCTCAAACAGCAAGCAGGAATCCCCAGTGGAAGCATTCTAGAGAAGGTTAAAGATTACAAATGTTCTTCATCCCCAGCACCAGTCAGAGATTCATTTTCCCTAGAAAGATGTCATATGGAATTGTTGATACACTTCCAACATCATTTCACATTCATACATCATTTACAAATATCATAGCATATGCATACTAAACGCATATAGCACAGTCTCATTTATTTTGAGAACATCATTATGCAATGCATTTCATACATCATGACATTGCATACAACTAAATTTTTACCTTTTTAGGAAAGATCAATCAACAGACAAACATAATCAACTACTTATATCACCCCATAGTCTTCTCCAAGGCTACATCTGACAAAGGGCTATTGTAACAATTTCCTCAGAGGATCATTCTCAAAAAATACATTTTTTGGCACAGATTAAATCAACCATAGATTTATTCTGATACTTCTTCCAGTTAAAGACAAAAAGACCTCTTCTGGCTCAGATTAAATTGAGTGTAGATTTATTCTAATACTTCTTCCAGTTAAAGACAGATGTAGACATCTTCTGGATCAGATTAAAACAAGCTTAGATTGATTCTGATACTTCTTCCAATAGATATTTTCTAGCTTAGATTAAATAAACCATAGATTTATTATGATACTTCTTCCAGTTAAAGACAAAAAGACCTCTTTTGGCTCAGATTAAATCAAGTATAGATTTATTCTGATACTTCTTCCAGTAGACATTTTATGGCTCAGATTAAATTGACCATAAATTTATTCTGATACTTCTCCCAGTTAAAGACGGACGCAAACATCTTCTGGATTAGATTAAATCAAGCATAGATTTATTATGATACTTCTTCCAGTAGATATTTTCTGGCTCATATTAAATCAGGCGTAGATTTATTCTGATACTTCTTCTATTAGGCATTTTCTAGCTCAGATTAAATCGAGCATAGATTACTCTGATACTTCTTCCAGTTGAAGTCGAGCGTAGACTTAGTCTAATCTTTATCAACAGTTACTTTAGATGGCATCTATATGCCCATCTATGATGACTAACTGTTACCACTCCAAATGGCATCATTAATCCCATTCCCGGTATAATCAACCAACAATGTTACTCCGTGCATCGGCGAGTGCAAATTTCAGGGTACTTAAGTCTTCAATCATCTTCTACCTTCAAGTCACGAATGTAGGACATGTCAATATAACTCTTCATGTTTAAGAAGATTGAACAAGGGCAGCTGTTGTACCCCAAAATTTTCCCTCCCATTTTCTTCAAAACATTCTCACAAGGGTCTCGAATACTCAAAGCCACTCAAGAGTTGACTGGTAAAACCTCCTCCTAAGCAAGGGTCTTCAACTAGGATTTAGTGCTTATCAAAGAAGACTGGGCTACAAGGGTCTCAAATGACTTTCATGTTTCATCATAGGTCCCGAGTAATGCTTATGTCAAGTTTCAAGTCTTACATCACATGTTTGCTCAGTCAATGGCTCAGAAGATTGAAAGTCAATTATATTGGTTAAAAAGTCAAGTATGGTCAAAATACAGTCAAACTTCAATATTTTTTGTCAACATCAACATTTTTAGGTGATATTCATCATTTGATCAAGGATCGATCATGATTCCTCAAGGAAAGCCCTCAAATCATCAAAGGTCAAAAATTGCCAATTTAGGGTTTTGATTGAAGATGACTGATCATTGACTTTTGACCTAGTGCATGACCTAATGGCTTAAAGTATGATCTAAAAGGCTCAAATACAACATCTTGACCTAATTACGTGGCTCAAGACATTTCCAAAGATACAAGTGATTGATAGTTGAAGAATTGAGTCAATTGATAAAAAGTCAATAATCATACAAAAGTCAAACTTTGACTTTTTGGTCAACATTGGAATTCAAAAATCAAGAATCATCAAAACATTCAAAGTTATCAATTTTGATCATCAAGAATCAACAAAGTCAATAATATCAAGGAAAAAGTCAACAAAAGTCAAAAGTTCGAAATTTTTCAAACACTTAGAGAAATTTCTAAGTGTTTTGGTTCTTAACAAAGTCACTACTTTATGGCAATTTTTCACTAAGATCCAACTTGATTCAAGGAAAACTTTCAACATGAAAGATGTAGGGATTAATGAATTCTACAACTTTGTTAATGTGGGATGATCATTTAGAGGTATAAATGTTTAAGACTAAGCCATTGGATTGACTAGACTTAAACAGATCAAAATAAAAATCGCCACCGCGCTTTATTGTTTCCAAAGGAATGGGAAAAGAGCGAGTAACCAAAAAAGGGGGGGAAGGATTCAAGGTAAGTGGCTGGTTATGAAAAGGGAAGGTATTAGCACCCTAAACATCTACGGTACTCCGCAGGAGCCTCTTTGAAAAAATCTGTATATTTTTGTTATAAAATGTTATGTGTAAAATAGATGGTGGGGGTGAGAAAAGAAGTATTTTTAATGTTTTTTTCACCCGTCGCGGTTGTGGACCTTTAGTGCCTACATACCACCTTTCGTGCAATAGGTGATCAGGGTACACATAGTTCCTCTTTTAAAAAATTTAAAACATAAGTGTGTTGGTTAACTTTATGAGATAAGACATCATCGTCATTGCCCGTGTGGAAAACATACTTACTACCCACTACAATGAGAAATAAGAATTTGCATCATCTCAAAATGGAGGATATGGCTTGGATTTTAAAAATCAACAAAACCTCACTCAACACCTAAGTGGAAAATATCTCTCGTCACTACATATTATAGAAGTATAGTTGTTTGCATCACTACAAGGATTGACAAGAGTCTAATCTTTTGAGAAATGTTTTAAAAGTAAAAGGCCAAAGTGGAAAAATGGTTCGAAATGAGATTGATTGACTTTTAGTCTTCTCACAAAAAAAAGTCAAACTATTATTAAATTAATTGAATTTTTCTTATGAAAATGTTTTGGAAAAAAGTATGGACATAAGTCAAAGTTTATTATGGAAATGGTTCGAGTTTAAAAAAACAAGAAGAGTTTTCAAAAGCATAAGGTAAAAGCTAGGAATAAGAATCATCTAACCAACAAGAAGCCAATACTTGACATTATAAGCCAAGATAGAATTCCCATTATTTGGATTGAAACCAAGCAAAAAAAGATACTAGACCTCTTGAGAGATCCAAAACTTCAAATGTATTAAGTATTCACAAAAATTGGGCATAGTAACGGCTGTATAAGGATGAATTCCAGATTACAAAAAAATAAGGCAATCATAATAACCTGCACACAAAACAAACAAACAACCCAATGTATCGAGGTAAACCTCAAGAACTCCAGACAAAATATCAATTAAGGTCATAAGGTCTCCAACATATGCCAGGGTTTCTAATCCTAAGTCCAAGAAGTCCAATACTCCATAATGCCAATGATAGTAACCAAATAGTCCAAATATCATTAAACCTTTTTATGGTTCACGTTGATTATTAGGTATCTTCAAAAAGAAAAGAAAAGCTCAAGTGAGCAAAAATAAAAATGACAAGAATATAAAGGGGCTCAAGTGAGCAAAGATGAAAAATAGCATGATATGTAAATGCTAAAGTAAATGGTGCATAAAGTAAAAGAGCATAAATTAAAAACACAAAATAAAGTCAATTATTAATAATTAGTGGTTAGTTGGATGACCATCTTGAAACTTGCATTTGGAACTCATTATAGAATTGATAGAACCAAAGCCTCCACACAACAAGTTTCATTTTCTTTTTGTCAAGTATATCATCCATTTTGGAAGCCTCAAAAGTACCCTTTAATGATCAACGATGTTTAAGTGATCTGCGTTGACCAAAAGTGATGTAGATCCTTTTGAGGATTGGTAGAACCAAGGCCTCCACACAATGAATCTCAAGGTTATTGGATCAAAGAGATCATATTAACATACTTTGGCTTGCAAACATAGGTTCGAGCCACAAATGATCATTTATTCGAATCAGGACAAAACTTAGCGCTATGTTAAGCAATTATAAGTGGACTTATATAGAAGTCGCACCTATTTTGAGGTCGGTCAATAGCAATCTATGCACCATTTTTTTTAGACATGATATAGAGATCATGCTCCAATAACACTTAGTGCAATAAGAAAGGGGTAAGATGACGAAGGGTGGGAAAGAATATACAAACCACATTTCAATTAAAATTTAATCAAACTATTATTAAAATAATTCATCCGTTTTTATGGAGTTAGACTTAACACCATGGATCCAATGATGTTAACAAAGTTCATAATCAAAATTCAACCAAAGACCAGTCAGAAAATAATCACAAAATAATATTGCATTTAATATATTTATTAAAAAATGTTTTTTAATAAATGTTTTAAAATAGAAATAATAAATAAAAATATCAACTATATTCAAATTAATCAAGAAATATTGAGTAAGACCATAGAAAAATCAGAAATGAACTCAAATATTTTTATAAAATTTTTGGTAATTTTTTAAAGTCGGAAACTATTTTTTAAAATTAAAAGAAATGAGTAAAATAAACCAAAAACGATAAAAAATAACAAAGTCATAAATAAAAAATAAATGAGGTCACCAATATTCATCACTATCATTGGATCATTCTAAAAAAAATTCAGAATTTAAAAATGCATAAAAGTATTTTTAAACATTTAAAACAATTAAAATAAAGTGAAAATTTATAAAAAAAATCAAAACACAAAATAAATTTGTGAAAAAATAAAAATCAGAAAGAGAAAAATCAAAAATATTTTTCATAATTTTTTCAGATTGTTTTGAATAAAAATGAAATTTCTATGATTTTTTGAGATTTAAATCAAATAAAATAAGAATCAGAAAATAAAATATCAAACCAAAAAATATGGGCCATCTGATCATTGTCAAAACGCGTTAGTAAACAGATCAAGTGGACCTAGCGCGTTGTGCATGTTATGGACTTTAGTGAATAAAGCACTGAATCAAATGTAAAATCAGGTTTTCCAAAAAAAACAAATGGCAAGCCATCATTGGTTGGAAGATGACACGTTGGTTATCTTCAACCTCCAGCCAACGTGAATTGCAGGTCTCTCAAATTGTAAAATCAGAAGCTCAGACCTATGCCATTTGCTTCGTCTCATCAAGGCGAAGACAACCACGCCTTTCGCGAAAAATTTATATAAACTGTAGCTCAAGCAATTTGGAAGGGAAGTTTTGAAAAGGGATTTGAAATTTCATGGTCATAACGTGTTTCCAGATAAAAGAAAGTGTTGCGACTAGAACTAGGTCAATGAGAGCTTTACAATGATATCAAAGTTTGGAAGAATTGATGGAGAAATCTACGTATTGAAGTTGAGTTGCAGAGCTCTGAAACTGGACTTATATTGATCAATATAGGTCACGATTCTTGATGGTAATTTTATGGTTAGCTTTAGGGAGGATCAAGGAAGGTGAATTGATAGAAAAAATGGATTCAAAAATGCTTGAACACTGATTTCGAAGTTGCAGAAAAGTGAGTTATGGAATGAGTTTGGTAGGGTGATTTTGGTTGTTCAAGCTTGAGGAAATGAATGAGGGATGACCCTTTATTTATAGGGAATCAAATGGAATGTTCAAGCATGTGAAATGATGAAGTTTGGAGGGAAATCGTGTGAAGTTGCAAACAAGAAAAGTGTGACTTCTATTTTGATAAAAACTCATACAATACGTGCGTTTTGCTAAGCTAATCACTTCTGGAGGTTCACTAAACATGTTTAGAAGCAAGAACACAAAAAAAATGTGTTTAGAAGCTAAATCAAGGATTTCAAATTCTGACCTTTGAAGAAACTTCAGTTTCAAGTTACCAAGTTCAAATCAATGGCATTCTCAGCTCAAGGGGTCTTAGGGCATGATTCTTGAAGCTTTAGAAAGATGAGATTACGAGCTTTGCAATATGAAAAGAATGGAATCAAATGGATGTTTGAGCTGAAAGTTGCAATGAGTCGAAGTTGGGAAAAAGAGGTTTACTTTCCACACTTAGAAATATTTTAAGTTTTTCTTCAAAAGTGGCCTATAATGTTTTGCATCCAAACATGGCCTTCCACTTGGAATCTGTTCTTGACCAAAAAACATGGCATGAAATAGACCTCTTGAATGACATTTTGAAACTTGAACCATTCAAAATCTCCAAAAATTTAGAGAGTTATGAAATGTTGAAGTTGGCAAAAAATCTTGAAATGACCTATAATCCTTTGTATCCTTAGGGCATCCTCCATCCATTTTCTAACTTTGCACATAAAATAAGGAATAAAGTTCACACCCTCAAGATAATTTTGGAAAAATAGTGGGCTCAAGGTGATAAAAATTGACCAAGTTATGATCATTTGAAGTCACACATGGGAAATTGGGGGTTCATCTGGAGGACTTGTAATCTTTCTTCATCATCAAGTTTCTTCAACTTGAAAACTCCTTGAAACTTTTGAAGTGATTTGTTAATAAACCTTTGAAGAGAAGGATTTTTTTTGAATAACTCAAAAATACCAAAATATGAGCAAGATATACTTCTTTGAAGTTCAAAACCCTAGCTCCTAGATCAAGAAAATGCTTTAAGGAACTTTGACAATTTTGAACAACCTTCTTATACCAAAACTTTTGCTTTGTAGATAGAAGTTTTTGAGGATGATTGTTGTACCCCATAATTTTCCCTCTAATTTTACTCAATATATGTCCATTGAGATCTTCAATTTTCTCAAGATTGCCTAAGAGTGGACCAGACAAACTCCCTCCTAAGGCAGTGTACCTCAAATTAGGGTTTCCATTTTCATAAAGATGGGTGAACCACAAAGACCTCATATGCTCCCAATGGTCTTAATATGTTCTCAAGACCTTACATGTCAAGTTTCATGCCTTGCACAAGAGGTTTTCTCAGTCAACTACTCAGATGCTTGAGAATCGACTGTATTAGGTCAAAAGTCAACTGTGACCCACATACAGTCAAACTTCAAGATTTTTGGTAAACATTAACATTTTGAAGTTACGTTCATCATTTTATCAAGGGTTGATCATGATTCCTCAAGGAATGCTCCAAATTCATCAAAACCCAAAAGTTGTTAAATTAGGGTTTCTCAATAAAAGTCAACCAAACTTTGACCAAGCATAACTTCAACATGCTTTATAAAAAAATTTCCATCTAAAGCTCATTTTGAAGAGGATTCAATTCCCTAAAATTCATCTTCATCCCACAAGTTCAAAATATGCACTCATAAAAAGATATGAATCTCTACATTATGAGTCCTTTTGAAAAGTCAACAAAAATACCTTTTGGGTCAAAGCTTCTTACATGAACATGGAAGACTCAATTGAGATGAGACCAAAATGGTTTCTAGGGGACGTCCTAAGCTTTCTAAAAAGTCAAAGAACACCTCTCTAGGGTTAAAATTGGAGGAGATATTCCTTGTCAAAGTTGACCCTTTTTGTAAAATTGCACAAAATCAAATATGCTCAAAAATGCATTTTTTGCTAAATGGGCCTAACTTTTTATGCTTTCACCTCACTTATAATTTGGTTCACGACTCAAATATTCATCCACCCATTATTTGCTTCATTTTTCAATTTATTTTGATTTTTTATTAATTAAAAAATGAATTAAATCAAATAATTGATGAATAATAGCAAAGATATGATTTAATTTGGTTTTTGGACAGGTTGGCAATCAAAATATGCTGAGTTATCAAGGCCAAAACGAATCAAGCATAATTGGTACAAGAAAGGGATGATTTGGCTCAAAATAGCAAGTTTACATGTAGCATGAAAATCAAATCAAATCTCTCATAATTGCAAAGATTCAATCCAATTGTGCAACCCTAATTCATTCCTAGATATATAATGGACAAGAACAAAGCATGGGACAAGGTTTTGCAATCGTGAAAGTGAGAGAACAAAAACTTCAAAATTGGATAAAAGTGGTGAATCGGTTTCAATCATACAGGCCATCTCAAGCCATCCCTGCATTGCCAATCGATTGTTGAACGTCTCAGGAAGCTTTTCCAATCAGTCACAAGCCCTTTCACGCCCAGAAATAGCTTGTATGAACATTAAGGTTTGCCTTATTTTTTTAAAATGATTACATCAATTCCTGCATTGTTAAGACATTTTATTGGCATATTTGTGATCCTCGTTGTGTTTGCAAGTTAACTGAATAATTTAATTGCATTTTTGAAGCCTTTATTTGCACTTGCCATTGTTAGGGTTTCCATATGCGTTTTGGGATTTTTGGCTACAGGGAAAATTAGACCACAAGCTGGATACTGGGATGACTGGGACATCATGATCAGTTGAACTGTGGTCTTCAATTCCATTTATATTGCATTTTGTGAATTTTTAAATTGCACAGGTTTTTAGCCATGAAAGTTGTCCGTAAGTATAGGTTATATGCCTAAAACGACGGATGAGGAAGAAGAAGATAACATGTTCAATCATCATTGGACTATTTGAAAGTTGGCGTGCATTTTTTATTTTATTCATTAATCCACTTATTTTTATATAATATTAATTGCTCTTGTTATACTAACAAAACAAAGCAGATGGCTCAGTGGTAAAGCGCACTTGGTATTGGGTGGGAGGACCTAGGTCCAGATACCCTCTCTCAGGATTATGAAGGATGCGGGTTTGAACGAAGACGACTGGATCCAAACCCGACTTGATCAGCTGAATCTAATCGACGAAAAGAGACTTACTACTATTTGCCATGGTCAGACGTATCAAAAGCGAATGATTAAGGCTTTTAACAAGAAAGTCAAGTTCCAAGAATATTAAGTCGGGGATCTAGTGATCAAATGCATCATACTGCCGCAAGGTGATCCCAGGGGAAAATGGATCCCAGCGTACAAAGGGTTATTTGTGGTTAAGAGCATTTTCTCAGGAGGAGCTATGATTCTAACCACCACGGATGGTGAAGACCTTCCTCACCCTGTCAATGCAGACATAGTGAAAACATACTACACCTAATCAAAGACCCGCTAGGTTGAATGGCCTAGGCAAAAATAAGGGCTTCCCTGCGAACCAAAAGGGTTCGGGTAAAAGTAAGGGATGAAAATGAAAAAATCTGACACCCGGCAAGTCGAAAACCCGAAAGGGAGGCTTGGGCAAAAAAGGGTATCCCGGTTAACTGAAAACCCGAAAGGGCGGTCCAGGTAAAAGTTAGGGATTGAAGTGTATCACTATGTCTCGTATGATCATCTTGCGACCAGACTTCAGTATCGACTATCAAGCTCAAATGAAGCCAACCAATCTGATCAACCTTCGGCCAAGTAGCAAAGTGATGAGACGCTTGAAGATAAAAGGCAATAGCAGAGTTGGAACCCAATGGGGTTGTTTCACATAGCTGTTTTTTCTTTCTTTTACACAAATTGTATAATTTCTATCTTTCGACGGTGTTCTCTTACTAGGACGTTAGCCTCTTTGTACAAAATGCCTATTACAGGCCAACTTCAAAAATCAATACAAGTCACTTTCACAAGAAACTTCAATTTGTTTTTTCTTTTTCTGTTTTGTTTTGCAAGAACGTCCAATAATTTATTTTTGATATATACATTTGAAAATGATTGCTGATCATAAATATTTACATAAGAAACAAAAGACAATTACTCGTAATTCTAGAAACAGAAAAAACAAGAAGTGCCAAACCCTACAGTTACTCTGCCCAGCAAGTACCAGGATAGAGCCAGCTTGGGAACACAATTATTGGTATATACACTCCCCACAAAGAAAAAAGTATCCAAAGGCATTGATGTCAGATTCCCTAAAATAGGACATAACTCTACCCAGTTGAGGTTCATAATCGCGGGCGAGTCAGTAAATTTCATCCCCCAAGCAGAGTTTATTTCTCTAACAGAGCTCGTCATCTCTAGCAACGGAAGTTCATCCCCAGCTGAGTTTATTCCTCTAGATCAGCAGAGTATCTCTTCCCCCTAAGTTTGGTCCCCACAGAGTTATTCTCTAGCATCTCTTCCCGGCAGAATATTTACAAATCTCCAGCAACTGTCAGGGATTTATTTTCTCAGACGCGGGCATACCCCAATAGCATTTCATGAACATACATCATGACATACACATGCATATCATATACAACATAATCTCATTTATTTTGAGAACATCATCTCACCCTGCATTTCATGCATCGCATATAACTAACCCTGATATCTTTTCCGAAAAAGAGGATTAGCTTCAACAAATTCAGCAGTTATACAGATCACATCTACAGACGACTAATGGAAACTCAGTTCCCGAAATCAAAAGGGTCAACTAATCTACATTATTGCTTCGAAGAAACCCTACGACCCAGGTTCCTTCTCACAACCCTACTATCCAGGCTTTCATATCGAAGTAACCCTACAACCCAGGTTCCTTCTCACAACCCTACTATCCAGGCTTTCATATCGAAGTAACCCTACTATCCAGGTTCCTACTCATAACCCTACTATTCAGGCTTTCATATCGAAGTAACCCTACGGCCCAAGTTCCTTCTCACAGCTCTACTATCCAGGCTTTCATATCGAAGTAACCCTACGACCCAGGTTCCTTCTAACAGCCCTACTATCCAGGCTTTCATATAGTAGTAATCCTACGACCCAGGTTCCTTCTCATAGCCCTACTCTCCAGGATTTCATATCGAAGTAACCCTACTATCCAGGTTCCTTCTCACAGCCCTACTATCCATGCTTTCATATCGAAGTAACCCTACTATCTAGGTTCCTTCTCACAACCCTACTATCCAGGCTTTCATATCAAAGTAACCCTACTATCCAGGTTCCTTCTCACAGCCCTACTATCCAGGCTTTCATATCGAAGTAACCCTACGACCCAGGTTCCTTCTCACAGCCCTACTATCCAGGCTTTCATATGGAAGAAACCCTACTATCCAGGTTCCTTCTTACAACCCTACTATCCAGGCTTTCATATCGAAATAACCCTACTATCCAGGTTCCTTCTCACAGCCCTACTATCTAGGCTTTCATGTCGAAGTAACCCTACCATCCAGGTTCCTTCTCACAGCCCTACTATCCAGGCTTTCATTCTAAAGAAACCCTACTATCCAAGTTCCTTCTCATAACCTTACTATCTAGGTCCATTCTCTCTTATCTCCAGACAATAGTTCACAACACTGTAAGACCTGGACCATCAAACATGATTGGTTTCGCATTTCCCCAATAAGTCACGGTGCAGCATATACCCTGACCAGATTTGTAGTTCACTTCTGCTTCCTCAAGCCAGAGTTATTTCCCCAGTAGAGTAACGGACAACTGAAGCTCCTAAAATTCTATTTCACCCAAGACAGATACCAACGTTCCTTAGCATATTCCTCATCAACAATAGTAACAGGAACTCTCATCGAAGGAATGTCTCAGGAAATCAACGTCCTTTAGATGGCATCTTTAAGACCATCTCCGATGATTCTCCGTCACATCCAGGATTGCGTCTTTAAGCCCATCTCTGAATATCTTCTATCACCAACTTCCAAATGGAATCTATAAGCCCATTCCCGATATCACAAATCAAGTGCCACTTCATGCGAGTGCAAATTTCTAGGCACTCTATTGTTCAATCATCTTCCACCTTCAGATCACGAAAGGCAGACGAGCCAATCTACATCCTCAGGTTTAAGAAGATTGAACAGGGGAAACTGTTGTACCCCAAAATTTTCCCTCTCATTTTACTCAATACATGTCCATTGAGATCTTCAATTTGCTCAAGCTTGCCCAAGAGTGGACAAGACAAACTCCCTCCTAAGGCAGTGTACCTCAAATTAGGGTTTCCATTTTCATCAAGATGGGTGAACCACAAAGGCCTCATATTCTCTCCATGGTCTTAATATGTTCTCAAGACCCTATATGTCAAGTTTAATACCTTGCATAAGAGGTTTTCTTAGTCAACGAATCTGATGCTTGAGAATCGACTGTATTAGGTCAAAAGTCAACTGTGACCCACATACAGTCAAACTTTAAGATTTTTGGTCAAGATTAACATTTTGAAGTGAATTTCATCATTTGATCAAGGGTTTATCAGGATTCCTCAAGGAATGCTCCAAATTCATCAAAACCCAAAAGTTGCTAAATTAGGGTTTTCTTAGTAAAAGTCAACCAAACTTTGACCAAACATAACTTCCACATGCTTTATCAAATATTTTCCATCCAAAGCTCATTTTTAATAGGATGCAACCCCCTACAATTCATCTTCATCCCTCAAGTTCAAAATATGCACTCATAAAAAGATATGAATTTCTACATTATGGGTCCTTTTGAAAAGTCAACAAAAACACCTTTTGGGTCAAAGCTTCTTACATGAACATGGAAGACTCAATTGAGATGAGACCAAAAGGGTTTCTTAGGGGACATCCTAAGCTTTATAAAAAGTCAAATAACACCTCTCTAGGGTTAAAATTGGAGGAGATATGCCTTGTCAAACTTGACCCTGTTTTGCAAATTTACCAAAAGTCAAATATGCTCAAAAATGCATTTTTTGCTAAATGGGCCTAACGTTTTATGCTTGCACCTCACTTATAATGTGGTCCACGACTCAAATATTCATCCACCCATTATTTGCTTCATTTTTAAATTTATTTTGATATTTTATTAATTAAAAATTGAATTAAATCAAATAATTGATGAATAATAGAAAAGATATAATTTGATTTGGTTTTTGGACAGGTTGGAAATCAAAATATGCTGAGCTACCAAGGCCAAAACGAATCAAGCATAATTGGTACAAGAAAGTGATGATTTGGCTCAAAATATCCAGTTTACATGTAGCATGAAAATCAAATCAAATCTCTCATAATTGCAAAGATTCAATCCAATTGTGCAACCCTAATTCATTCCTAGATATATAATAGACAAGAACAAAGCATGGGACAAGGTTTTGCAGTCGTGAAAGTGAGAGAACAAAAAGCTCAAAATTGGACAAAAGTGGTGAATCGGTTTCAATCATACAGGCCATCTCAAGCCATCCCTGCATTGCCAACCGATTGTTGAACGTCTCAGGAAGCTTTTCCAATCAATCACAAGCCCTTTCACGCCCAGAAATAGCTTGTATGAACATTAGGTTTGCCTTATTTTTTGAAAACGATTACATCAATTCCTGCATTGTTAAGACATTTGATTGGCATATTTGTGATCCTCGTCGTGTTTGCAAGTTAACTGAATAATTTAATTGCATTTTTGAAGCCTATATTTGCACTTGCCATTGTTAGGGTTTCCATATGCGTTTTGGGATTTTTGGATGCAGGGAAATTAGACCACAAGATGGATACTGGGATGACCTGGACATCATGATCGGTTGAAACATGGTCTTCAATTCCATTTATATTGCGTTTTATGAATTTTTGAATTGCACAGGTTTTTAGCCATGGAAGTTGTCCGTAAGTATAGGTTATATGCCTAAAACGACGGATGCGGAAGAAGAAGATAACGTGTTCAATCATCATTGGACTATTTGAAAGTTGGCGCGCGTTTTTTCTTTTATTCATTAATCCACTTATTTTTTATATAATATTAATTGCTCTTGTTATACTAACAAAACAAAGCAGATGGCTCAGTGGTAAAGCGCGCTTGGTATTGGGTGGGAGGACCTAGGTCCAGATACCCTCTCTCAGGATTATGAAGGATGCGGGTTTGAACGAAGACGACTGGATCCAAACCCTACTTGATCAGCTGAATCTAATCGATGAAAAGAGACTTACTGCTATCTGCCATGGTCAGACGTATCAAAAGCGAATGATTAAGGCTTTTAACAAGAAAGTCAAGTGCCAAGAATATTAAGTCGGGGATCTAGTGATCAAATGCATCATACTGCCGCAAGGTGATCCCAGGGGAAAATGGATCCCCACGTACAAAGGGTTATTTGTGGTTAAGAACATTTTATCGAGAGGAGCTATGATTCTAACCACCACGGATGGTGTGATCGGTGGAAATAGAATTGACTGTTTTAAAGCTGGTTCATGAAATGTCGCGGTAAGCAAGAGTCGCCACTGTCTTTTATGTTCTCCAACATGGAAAGGACAAAAGCACAACAAAATTCCTTTTCGAGATGTTTCTCGGTTCGGGAGGTAGATTATAGATAGGGAAGGTGTTAGCACTCTTTCTATCCATGGTTATCCATAGGCTCTTAGGTACTTGCTCTTATGTTTTCAAAAATTGTTTTCTTTTCAAGTGTTTGTGGGTTTTGAAAAAGTTTAGTTTGAAAACTTCTAGGTAACTCTTGTATCAGTCCTCAAGAGTGTATGAAGTATTTGTTTGAAAACTTTTTGAAAGTGTAGGTGCGAAAAGTTGTTTTTGTTTTTTGAAAGAGTAAGTACCCAGGAGAAATCTACCTACTCTAAGGAATTAAGCTGTGTAAGAGTCCTTTAGACAGTATTATCCCACTATTGAGAAGTAGGTAGCACCGTCGTTGGAGTTATTTGGGTCAATTCGATTATTAGGGACATGTGTGGTCACCAAAGCAATAGTAGGACGCCTTAGCGGTAACCCTAATGTCCTAGATCCTTTTTATCCGAGGCAACCGTTTCGAGGCAACTGGATCTTTAGACATGAGGGCGACCTCTAAAACACCCTATACTTGACGACCACCTCGAGGCAACCAAGTGAGGCATATCCTAGGAGTGGCATGTGCACGTGTGTTGTTTCAGTTTAAGATTATCTTTGAACATGCATCATTGTGAGCTACGGATTGATTTTATTTTTCATACAAGTCTTGTCATGCATAGCCTAGTTAACATACATCTAAGAGTTAATAGTTGCAGAAAATAAATCTACGCTATTACAAGGCGTCGGGTATTTACATCGCCAAAAACAACCCTTGAAAAGTAAATGCGAGAAAATAAATAAAAGCGGTAAATAATTAAAGTCCTAATTAAAAGCTATTACATTCCGGGAACACAGATACAATAATATGATAAAATGGATCGCGTGCGGGAAATTAAATTGGATGCGAGTTTTCTGGGTTTTGACCCTTTTTTATTAAAGAAAGGATTTTTTTGGTTATTTTTGAATTAAATGGAATTAAATTAAATGAACAATTAAATTAAATTAAATAATGAAAATATTTTTGGATTTTTGAGTTTTTAAAGAAATAAAATAAATTGAATTAATGCTAATAAAAATCTAATATTCTAAATTGATTTTAAATATTGCAAAAAATATTAAAAGTTAAATCTAATTAAAGCTAAATTGATTAAATTAATTTATTTACAAAAATAAAAGTGATGAAGTTAATTTTAATAAATAAAATATTTTTTGTGTTTTTGATTTTATTAGGAAAAAATGTTAATTGGTTAGTGATTAATAAAAATAATAACGATTAATTAATTAAAGGAACATAATACAAATAGAGAGAGAGTTTAGGAGTATACGAGCCTGATTGGAGGGGTGAAACAGCTATTGGCGTCATGTGTAAAATGTTTTGTTTTGACCATTTGTGTTTTGGCTTTTGGCCATTTGTGTTCAGGCTTTTGGCCATTTGTGTTCTGGCCTCAACGTTTCTTAACCTTCTCAAGATGTCTGTCTCGCCATGTATTAGTGTCATGTGTAAGCTGTTCTGTTTTGGCCATTTGGCTTTTGGCCTTTGGCCATTTGTGTTTTGGCCTCAACGTTCTTTAATGAACTTGCATGGGATCCTGTCTAAATCTGCAGTGTTGAATCTCATAAACACATTAAATAAATTACTATATATCATAAAATACAAATAAAGCCATATGAAGAAATTTAATGTTTAGGTCAATATGGCATGCATGAATGATTATACCTTTTTGATCATGGAGATCAAATCAACCTTACCCTTACTGGAAAAGTAGTGACATGAATGCTTTTATGTCCTTTTGATCATGGAGATCAAGCCAACCTTATCCTTACTGAAGAAGTAGTGAGATGTTGGTTTGTAAATGAGATGGCTTGTTTGTAGTGAGATGTTGGTTTGTAACTAGGATGACTTGTTTGTAGTGAGAGAGGGATTTATAATAAGGATTTCAAGGTTTTAGGTTTCTTGAAAGAATTTGATATTCTGACAGTGTTGTGGCAAGGTTTTTTTTCTCTCCTGGTTTGTGTGAAAAGAATGTGATTATATAATGGAAATTAGGGTAAAGAAAATGGGCTTTGAATGTGCAATTGGGCCTCCAATGTTCACTTGAGTTCGTCACTTTCCAGGATAAATCGCAGGGACTTAAGTGAAATTTTTGAAGTTGAAATGTGAAAACAAAATGTAACCGACATCGAGAACTAACTCCTGTCCAAAAATCGGCTCAATCGGATAAACAGTGAATTAGTTATGAATTTTTGAAGTTTCAGCTCAGACAAACTTATTTTGGGCTCCAGTGTCGACTCTGACACGTTCTTCAATAAAAAACTGGTATTGATCGGGGAATAATCCGGTCTCTACTTTTGAATCAAAGTTGTAGATCTATGAGTCAGTGACTTTATGTAAAAATATGAGCCCAATCCGATAAAAATTGATCGAGTTATGAATTTTCGAAGTTTCGGCCCAGATGAAATAATATTCAGCATTCAGGATTTTCAGCGTGTCACGCACTCTGAGCAAAAAACGAAGGCCTTTTGAATACCGTTTGAACTCAATACCTTCTGTGAAAATGTATTCAACACAATTTGTGAAATTTTGGCACCAGAACCAGCTCGATACAATGAAAATCGACCAAGTTATGATTTTCTGAACATGACGCAAATAAACTTCTGTCACAAATTTTCTGTATGAAAATACTTGATAAATCCACATTTTTGAAGACCTTCTGATCGAAATTGGCTTCCAGCTGTGAGAGATAAAAACGTAGATAATGTCAAGACGGAATTTTGGCCACCAGAACGGGTTCAAAACGAGCCACGATCTTCAAGTTATGAATTTTTTAGCGCGTAAAAACTGCACTTTTAGCACACTTTTTTCACCATATTTCTTCGAGAAAACTCACACATTCGGATACCTTCTTTAAAGAATTAACTCTTGAGCTGAACCTGAATTTGAGAATACATTATCAGAGATATCTTGGTGAAAGAACACCTGAATATGACGCGCCGGGTTGGACTTGTGAATTTTTCTTGAAGTGTTTTGAGAAATATGGGAGGGCAAATTTTGGGGTACAACAGTTGCCCCTGTTCAATCTTCTTAAACCTGAGGATGTAGATTGGCTTTCGGGCCTTTCGTGATCCGAAGGTGGAAGATGATTGAACACTAGAGTGCCCAGAAATTTGCACTCGCATAGTAGAATATCAACAATATGATGTCGGGAATGGGCTTACAGATGCCATTTGGGGATGTAATGGAGTCTTGTCGGGAATGGGCATATAGATGCCACTTGGAGATGTAATGGAGTCTTGTCGGGAATGGGCTTATAGATGCCATTTGGAGATGTAATGGATAGTTGTGGAGATGGGCTTAAAGATTCCATCCGGAGATGTTGGTCGCGTAAGAGATTCCTTAGCGAGAACTTGCGTACCTGAGAAAGAAAGATAATTTCCTGGCCTGTTACAGGTGTTGATCTTCAAACTCTTCATGCAGATACTTTCCTGGCTAGTTACAGGTATAAATCTACAATCAATCGCTCACAGATATGCCCTGGCTAGATACAGGTATCAAACCTGGAACTTCAAAAGGTTGATCGAGATAGCTTTCCTGGCTGGATACAGGCGTAGACCTCTGATCAGTCGCTTACAGATATGCCCTGGCTGGATACAGGTATCGAATCTACAAACAATTGCTCACATATATGCCCTGGCTAGATATAGGTATCGAATCTGGAACTTCAAAAGGTTGATCGAGATAGCTTTCCTGGATGGATACAGGCGTAGATCTCTGAGAATGAAAGATAATTTCCTGGCCTGCTACAGGTGTTGATCTTCAAACTCTTCATGCAGATATGCCCTGGCTAGATACAGGTATCGAATCCACAATTAATCACTCACAGATATGCCCTAGCTAGATACAGGTATCGAATATGGAATTAGTCGTCTACAAATATGCCTTGGCTGGATACAGGTATCGAATCTCTAAACTCTTCATGCAGATATGCCCTGGCTGGACACAGGTATCGAATCTACAATCAATCACTCACAGATATGCCCTGTCTAGATACAGGTATCGAATCTGGAATTAGTCGTCTATAGATATGCCCTGGCTGGATACAGGTATCGAATCTCTAAACTCTTCATGCAGATATGCCCTGGCTGGATACAGGTATCGAATCTACAATCGATCGCTCACAGATATGCCCCGGCTAGATACAGGTATCGAATATGGAACTTCAAACTCTTCATGCAGATATGCCCTGGCTAGATACAGGTATTGAATCCACAATCAATCGCTCACAGATATGCCCTGGCTAGATATAGGTATCGAATCTGGAACTTCAAACTCTTCATGCAGATATGCCCTGGCTAGATACATGTATCGAATCCGGAACTTCAAACTCTTCATGCAGATATTCCCTAGCTAGATACAGGTGTCGAATCTACAATCAATCGCTCACAGATATGCCCTGGCTAGATACAGGTATCGAATCTGGAACTGGTCATCTACAGATATGCCCTGGCTGGATACAGGTATCGAATCTCTAAACTCTTCATGCAGATATGCCCTGGCTAGATACAGGTATCGAATCCATAATTAATCGCTCACAGATATTCCCTAGCTAGATACAGGTATCGAATCTGGAACTAGTCGTCTACAGATATGCCCTGGCTGGATACAGGTATCGAATCTCTAAACTCTTCATGCAGACCTGCCCTGGCTAGATACAGGTATCGAATCCACAATTAATCGCTCACAGATATGCCCTGGCTAGATACAGGTATCGAATCTGGAACTGGTCGTCTACAGACATGCCCTGGCTGGATACAGGTATCGAATCTCTAAACTCTTCAGGCAGATATGCCCTGGCTAGATACAGGTATCGAATCCACAATTAATCGCTCACAGATATGCCCTGGCTAGATACAGGTATTGAATCTGGAACTTCAAACTCTTCATGCAGATATGCCCTGGCTAGATACAGGTATCGAATCCACAATCAATCGCTCACAGATATGCCCTGGCTAGATACAGGTATCGAATCCGGAACTTCAAAAGTTGATAGTAATATCTTTTGATTTGACTTTTTCCTGAAAAGGCAAAACATTAGTTGTATGCAATGTCATGATGTATGAGATGCATGATGTCATGATGTTCTCAAAATAAATGAGATTGTGTGTTATGATGCGTATATGCGTGTGTCATGATGTATGACAATGTGATGTTTATGAATGTATTTTCGTCTAGGAAAATAAATCCTTGACGACTTCCGGGAGTTTGTTGAATCCTGGGCTGATGTTGAAGAGTAGAGTTCTTCGTTTCTGCTGGGGATGATGTTTGCAAGAATAAACTGGCAGGAGAAGATGACTCCGTTGGGGAATAAACTTGTTGAAGAGATTACTCTGTGGGGAATTACTCTGTGGGAAGAGATACTTCGCTGAGGTTTTGATGATAACTCCGCTGGGGATTCCGTTGATAAGCTCTGTTAGGGATTTGATGAACTCCGCTGGGGATAGGAAGAACTTCTCCGAGGACGGTCTTTCCGTTGTAATTAGCTAAGGATAACCCAGTTATAAGCTCTGGTGGGGAATAACCTCTGAACATGGTCGGGGAGAGATACGTTGGTACTCTGCGGGGGATAAGCCTCCAGAATCTACTGGGGATAAGCTTCCAGAATCTACTGGGGATAAGCTTCCAGAATCTACTAGGGAGATTGATTCAACTCTCCTGGGGAAACTTTTGGACTGTACTGGGGAAGTGGCTCCACTGGGTGTCTGTATTCCACCGTGGAACAATCTTATATTTCGTCGAGGAATATTAAGACTGTCGGGGATGCTTGCTGAGGAATATTTGTATACTCGGCTGGGGAACGTCAAGATCTTATGGGGATACCCAACTTCCTTAAGGCTGACAGTAGGCTAACTCTGCTTGGGGAGAGTATTGCTGACTTGCTGGAGATACTGTGGCTTTTTGGGGCTGATGGGAGACCAACTCTGTTAGGGGAGAGTATTGCTGGGTCTTGTCCTACTCTGCGGAAAGTGAAGGTATCTTGGTCATGTTCTTCAGCTGAATTTACCTTGTACCTAGAGGACAGAGCAGCTTGTACCGTTCGGACAATTCTTATTGCCCCAGCTTCTGTGGGAGAAGGTACTTGTGGAGGTCTTGATAACTGCCGTTTTGACAAATCTTCTTCTGGTAGACAAGTGATGAGATGTCGGAACATAGTCGTATGCTTTGATCCCTAAATTTTTCCTGGACCGCCCTTTCGAGTTTTCAGTCCATCGGGATACCCTTTTTTGCCCAAGCCGCCTTTTCAGGTTTTCGACTTGTCGGGTGTACAGATTTTTTTATTTTCATCCCTTATTTTTGCCCGAACCCTTTTGGTTCGCCGGGAAGCCCTTATTTTTGCCTAGGTGTGTCAACCTAGCGGGTCTTTGATTATGCACAGTATTGTTTCGACTATGTCCATTCCCTCAGGATGTAGAGAGGTGTCACTGTCAGTAGTGTTATGTTTCCATACTACCAGAAGATGTTTGATCGTACCAGATTGTCGCTGGAATTCATGTCCAATGCCCCAAGTGACTCAGGCGGAGATTTGCCCCTGGTATTTGGCATCTTGAGAGATTCCTTGAATCTTGACTTAACTGCCCCAGATGATGGACAATGCTCATGCCGTGCCCCTTGATTGGAAGTGTTTTCCCATTTGATGTGATCCTCTTTATTGAGAAGATTTTTGTTCTCAAGATATTCATCGTGCGAATTTCTCTGTTGTTCGAACAAATAGTCATATGCAAACAATGTTATTTTAAAAATGCAAAGCTTATGTCTGTCTTGAAGTTTTTTGAAAATGCAGTTTTTTAATAAAACAAGTTAATTTTTGTAAAACGTGATGTCAACTCAGTATTTCACAGCAAGCCTTAAGGAGTCAGGATACCTTTTGTAACAGTATGCTTCCGAACTAACCCACGCTTCAGCTAGGACTTTTAAGGGTTATAACGTGGCCTGGTTCACGGTTTAATAAACAAAGGATAAAGGCTCAAAATTTATTCGTACCCACTCGTTCTTCGTGATGTTCTTCAAACCTAAGCTCAGCTAATCGTGCATTAGATTTTGTTTGAGTCTTTGCTCTAATATTCCGGTGATGGTTCGGATACTGACAGTTTATTTTGAATAGGCAGTCATTTCTTTTTGTCGAGGGTTTGTAGGACCTCTTTCTTTTGATTTTGTTATCCCTGTTTTTTGCCTGAACTGTTTCTTTTGTGATTACAGTCAGCGGGATGCCCCAGTTTTGTAAGTCTCCTTCATAGGTTTTGACTTAATGGGCTTTTATTTTGAGAGATAATGACTGCCTGTCTTTATGATTATTCGGAACCATCACTGTCTTTTGCTTTGGAAGGACTCTTTTGATGCCATTCATTGTGCACCTGGATTAACTGAGAAGACTACCCTGCCCCAGGTTATGATTAAGGGTTTTAATTTTTTTGTGAAAAGAAGAAAAAAAACTCCTACTTCTTTGGCTCAAAGGGGTTGACGAGGGATTATCTTCCTTATAACTCCAGTGTTTAGGATTTGAAACAATGCATATACCTCATCAGCGGGGTTTGTTCAAAAGCATACTGTAAAGATCGTGGTATCATTTTCGTCATCCTCCCTCAAAAGGCTTAGAATCTTTAATTGAGAGTTGAACATCACAAAAATGAAAGCAGTTTGAATATAGTGGATACGAATGGATTAATTCAAAACAGACATATGTGATGCATTAATGAAAGTAATAAAGTTTTCTATGACAATAATTGTTTGTATAAGCAAAGAAAAATACAACTTGAAAATTCCAATGAACAAAAAATCTTCTAGTCTCAGGACTTGTCACTTCAAATGGTGAACCTTGCAGGGATAGTAGAAGAACTCAGCCTGGCCATCTTGGGTGAATTCCACTGCTCCTTCATCAATCAGGTCCTGGATCTTGTTCTTCAGAGACCAGCAGTCGTCGGTGTCGTGTCCAGGACTGTCAAAATGGTAGGCACATCTCACACTCTGGTTATACCTGGAAGAGGAAGTGTTGGGATTCTTAGGAGGGTCCCTTAGCATTACCAGATTCAATCTCAACAGGCATTGTAAAGCTTGAGACGGTGATACGTTGAGCTTGGTGAATTGCCTCCTGGGCTTGTCTGGCTTTCTCTGATCAACCCGTTTTTCTTGGCGAGGTCGTTGTTGGACCTGTGAAGTAGTAGCAGCTTGGAGAGGTCTATTCATTGAACCAAACCTTTGACTTCTTGGAGGCTGATTACCGGTTTGGTCCCCAGCCTTGACTACTTGCTTCATATTGTCTTGCTGAAGCTGGTTGATCACAGTTCTCAACTCTTCTTGCTCCCGAGCTAAGCCTTGGATAAGGGCCATCTGCCCCAGCATCTGAGTCCTCATTGCGTCTATCTCAACTTGCATATGTTTCAGCCGTTCATCCTTACCGTCTTCTGGACTGTTCTTGACCAAATTCCCCATGAGGAGCATTCTCAATCCTTCCTGCCCCTTGGATAGGCTTAGGAAGATTTCCCTGAACTGAGTCTCTTGAGTACGGAGATCCTGGTTGCCTGGTTGGAAAGCCATTGCTGAAATAAACAGCGAAGAAGGTAAATGACCTATAACAAGGGTACCTGTAATGCAATGATATGTATGTATGTAATGTTTTCAAGGATCCCGTGGGGTAGACAAGAAAATTGCTAGAATTTGAATCTGGTAGCTTGATTGAAGGAACTGTATATTGTTGAGAGTCCTTCTTCAAGAGTCAAGGCTCACCATATCGAGTGGGTCATAGCCCCTGACTTAAGCTGTCATGTTTTGATCTCCGAATGACCTTGGCTAGAGGAAAACAAATCCCTTTTGCCCCTTGCTTGACAGTTGGTTCATCATGACCTGCATCACAAACCCTTGAGATCCTTGAAATGGTTAAGGAAATGCTACGGTATGATGTTATGATGCGTATGATGTTATGTACGTGGATGCAAAGGTGTGAGGTGTAAGTAAGCCATGTAATAAGTCCAGATTAAGGACTGTAAACAAAACCTGCAAGGAACTCATATTGTCAGATAACAAGTATGTGCAAGTAGTTCAAGTTTGAAAGCACACAAGTCACACAACGAGCCCTTAGATTTCAGGCTGGCATGAAGTTTAGGTACTACCCTCTTTCAGTTGCGTTGGTTAAGACCTGTCCTAGAAAATAGTAACCGGGTTCTAGAGGATCTCAATATCACCGACTACCCTCAACCGGTCATAACTCCAGCTTCGCAACCTTTTCTTGCGGCCAGAACCATCGCGAGAGTTTAGCCTCAATGAGTGTAGCATACTGCTACCGTTCTATGGCCAAGTTGGGTCAATTAAGGGTTTTAAGGTCGGTTAGTACTTAATGACTCCTCAGAAGACCCATATTCTCCTCGTTGCAACACAAGGGATATCGGTACAGACCAAGGTGTCACACCAACGTAGCCACTGCTTCACCCGTGTCGGTCTATGCCGGACAGGTCCCTCACAGCTTATGCTACCTAAAGGGTATTCCCCAGATCTGGGTTAGGATCTATGAAACTCCAAAAAGGGCCCACAATATTAAAGCAATCAAAGCAAGCAATTGAAAACAAGAGTGGTCTAATCCTAAGGTACACCTCACTTATTAGCTCCCCAGCAGAGTCGCCAGTTATGTGATCGATGGAAATAGAACTGACTATTTTAAAGCTGGTTCGCGAAATGTCGCGGTAAGCAAGAGTCGCCACCATCTTTTATGTTCTCCAACATGGAAAGGACAAAAGCACAGCAAAATTCCTTTTCGAGATGTTTCTCGGTTCGGGAGGTAGATTATAGAAAGGGAAGGTGTTAGCACCCTTTCTATCCATGGTTATCCATGGGCTCTTAGGTACTTGCTCTTATGTTTTCAAAAATTGTTTGCTTTTCAAGTGTTTGTGGGTTTTGAAAAAGTTTAGTTTGAAAACTTCTAGGTAACTCTTGTATCAGTCCTCAAGAGTGTATGAAGTATTTGTTTGAAAACTTTTTGAAAGTGTAGGTGCGAAAAGTTGTTTTTGTTTTTTGAAAGAGTAAGTACCCAGGAGAAATCTACCTACTCTAAGGAATTAAACTGTGTAAGAGTCCTTTAGACAGTACTATCCCACTATTGAGAAGTAGGTAGCACCGTCGTTGGAGTTATTCGGGTCAATTCGATTATTAGGGACATGTGTGGTCACCAAAGCAATAGTAAGACGCCTTAGCGGTAACCCTAATGCCCTAGATCCTTTTTATCTGAGGCAACCGTTTCGAGGCAACTGGATCTTTAGACAGGAGGGCGACCTCTAAAACACCCTATACTTGACGACCACCTCGAGGCAACCAAGAGAGGCGTATCCTAGGAGTGGCATGTGCACGTGTGTTGTTTCAGTTTAAGATTATCTTTGAACATGCATCATTGTGAGCTAGGGATTGATTTTATTTTTCATACAAGTCTTGTCATGCATAGCCTAGTTAGCATACATCTAACAGTTAATAGTTGCAGAAAATAAATCTACGCTATTACAAGGCGTCGGGTATTTAAATCGCCAAAAACAACCCTTGAAAAGTAAATGCGAGAAAATAAATAAAAGCGATAAATAATTAAAGTACTAATTAAAAGCTATTACATTCCGGGAAACAGATACAATAATATGATAAAATGGATCGCGTGCGGGAAATTAAATCGGATGCGAGTTTTTTGGGTTTTGACCCTTTTCTATTAAATAAGGGATTTTTTTGGTTATTTTTGAATTAAATGGAATTAAATTAAATGAACAATTAAATTAAATTAAATAATGAAAATATTTTTGGATTTTTGAGTTTTTAAAGAAATAAAATAAATTGAATTAATGCTAATAAAAACCTAATATTCTAAATTGATTTTAAATATTGCAAAAAATATTAAAAGTTAAATCTAATTAAAGCTAAATTGATTAAATTAATTTATTTACAAAAATAAAAGTGATGAAGTTAATTTTAATAAATAAAATATTTTTTGAGTTTTTGATTTTATTAGGAAAAAATGTTAATTGGTTATTGATTAATAAAAATAATAACGATTAATTAATTAAAGGAACATAATACAAATAGAGAGAGAGTTTAGGAGTATACGAGCCTGATTGGAGGGGTGAAACAGCTATTGGCGTCATGTTTAAAATATTTTGTTTTGGCCATTTGTGTTTTGGCTTTTGGCCATTTGGGTTCTGGCTTTTGGCCATTTGTGCTCTGGCCTCAACGTTCCTTAACCTTCTCAGGATGTTTGTCTCGCCATGTATTGGTGTCATGTGTAAGCTGTTCTGTTTTGGCCATTTGGCTTTTGGCTTTTGGCCATTTGTGTTTTGGCCTCAACGTTCCTTAATGAACTTGCATGGGATCCTGTCTAAATCTGCAGTGTTGAATCTCATGAACACATTAAATAAATTACTATATATCATAAAATACAAATAAAGCCAATATATGAAGAAATTTAATGTTTAGGTCAATATGGCATGCATGAATGATTATACCCTTTTGATCATGGAGATCAAATCAACCTTACCCTTACTGGAAAAGTAGTGACATGAATGCTTTTATGCTCTTTTGATCATGGAGATCAAGCCAACCTTATCCTTACTGAAGAAGTAGTGAGATGTTGGTTTGTAACTGAGATGACTTGTTTGTAGTGAGATGTTGGTTTGTAACTAGGATGACTTGTTTGTAGTGAGAGAGGGATTTATAATAAGGATTTCAAGGTTTTAGGGTTCTTGAAATAATTTGATATTCTGACAGTGTTGTGGCAAGGTTTTTTTTTCTCTCCTGGTTTGTGTGAAAAGAATGTGATTATATAATGGAAATTAGGGTAAAGAAAATGGGCTTTGAATGTGCAATTGGGCCTCCAATGTTCACTTGAGTTCGTCACTTTCCAGGCTAAATCGCAGGGACTTAAGTGCAATTTTTGAAGTTGAAATGTGAAAACAAAATGTATCCGACATCGAGAACTAACTCCTGTCTAAAAATCGGCTCAATCGGATAAACGGTGAATTAGTTATGAATTTTTGAAGTTTCAGCTCAGACAAACTTATTTTGGGCTCCAGTGTCGACTCTGACACGTTCTTCAATAAAAAACTGGTATTGATCGGGGCATAATCCGGTCTCGACTTTTGAAGAAAAGTTTTAGATCTATGAGTCAGTGACTTTGTGTAAAAATATGAGCCCAATCCGATAAAAATTGACCGAGTTATGAATTTTCGAAGTTTCGGCCCAGATGAAATAATATTCAGCTTTCAGGATTTTCAGCGTGTCATGCACTCTGAGCAAAAAACGAAGGCCTTTTGAATACCGTTTGAACTTAATACCTTTTTTTAAAATGTGGCCAACTCAATTTGTGAAATTTTGGCGCCGGAACCAGCTCGATACGATGAAAATCGACCAAGTTATGATTTTCTGAACATGACGCAAATAAACTTCTGTCACAAATTTTCTGTATGAAAATACTTGATAAATCCACATTTTTGAAGACCTTCTGATCGAAATTGGCTTCCAGCTGTGAGAGATGAAAACGTAGATAATGTCGAAACGGAATTTTGGCCACCAGAACGGGTTCAAAACAAGCCACGATCTTCAAGTTATGAATTTTTTAGCGCGTAAAAACTGCACTTTCAGCACACTTTTTTCACCATATTTCTTCGAGAAAACTCACACATTCGGATACCTTCTTTAAAGAATTGACTCTTGAGCCGAACCTGAATTTGAGAATACATTATCAGAGATATCTTGGCGAAAGAACACCTGAATATGACGCGCCGGGTTGGACTTGTGAATTTTTCTTGAAGTGTTTTGAGAAATATGGGAGGGCAAATTTTGGGGTACAACAGATGGTGAAGACCTTCCTCACCCTGTCAATGCAGACATAGTGAAAACATACTACACCTAATCAAAGACCCGCTAGGTTGAATGGCCTAGGCAAAAATAAGGGCTTCCTGGCGAACCAAAAGGGTTCGGGTAAAAGTAAGGGATGAAAATGAAAAAATCTGACACCCGGCAAGTCGAAAACCCGAAAGGGAGGCTTGGGCAAAAAAGGGTATTCCAGTGGACTGAAAACCCGAATGGGCGGTCCAGGAAAAAGTTAGGGATTGAAGTGTATCACTATGTCTCGTATGATCATCTTGCGACCAGACTTTGGTATCGACTATCAAGCGCAAATGACGCCAACCAATCTGATCAACCTTCGGCCAAGTAGCAAAGTGATGAGACGCTTGAAGATATAAAGGCAATAGCAATGTTGGAACCCAATGGGGTTGTTTCACATAGATGTTTTTTCTTTCTTTTACACAAATTGTATAATTTCTATCTTTCGACGGCGTTCTCTTACTAGGACGTCAGCCTCTTTGTACAAAATGCCTATTACAGGCCAACTTCAAAAATCAATACAAGTCATTTTCACAAGAAACTTCAATTTGTTTTTTATTTTTCTGTTTTGTTTTGCAAGAACGTCCAATAATTTATTTTTGATATATACATTTGAAAATGATTGCTGATCATAAATATTTACATAAGAAACAAAAGACAATTACTCGTAATTCTAGAAACAGAAAAAACAAGAAGTGCCAAACCCTACAGTTACTCTGCCCAGCAAGTACCAGGATAGAGCCAGCTTGGGAACACAATTATTGGTATATACACTCCCCACAAAGAAAAAAGTATCCAAAGGCATTGATGTCAGCTTCCCTAAAATAGGACATAACTCTACCCAGCTGAGGTTCATAATCGCGGGCGAGTCAGTAAATTTCATCCCCCAAGCAGAGTTTATTTCTCTAACAGAGCTCGTCATCTCCAGCAACGGAAGTTCATCCCCAGCTGAGTTTATTCCTCTAGATCAGCAGAGTATCTCTTCCCCCTAAGTTTGGTCCCCACAGAGTTATTCTCTAGCATCTCTTCCCGACAGAATATTTACAAATCTCCAGCAACTGTCAGGGATTTATTTTCTCAGACGCGGGCATACCCCGATAGCATTTCATGAACATACATCATGACATACACATGCATATCATATACAGCATAATCTCATTTATTTTGAGAACATCATCTCACCCTGCATTTCATGCATCGCATATAACTAACCCTGATATCTTTTCCGAAAAAGAGGATTAGCTTCAACAAATTCAGCAGTTATACAGATCACATCTACAGACGACTAATGGAAACTCAGTTCCCGAAATCAAACGGGTCAACTAATCTACATTATCGCTTCGAAGAAACCCTACGACCCAGGTTCCTTCTCACAACCCTACTATCCAGGCTTTCATATCAAAGTAACCCTACAACCCAGGTTCCTTCTCACAGCCCTACTATCCAGGCTTTCATATCGAAGTAACCCTATTATCCAGGTTCCTACTCACAACTCTACTATTCAGGCTTTCATATCGAAGTAACCCTACGGCCCAAGTTCCTTCTCACAGCCCTACTATCCAGGATTTCATATCGAAGTAACCCTACGACCCAGGTTCCTTCTGACAGCCCTACTATCCAGGCTTTCATATCGAAGTAATCCTACGACCCAGGTTCCTTCTCACAGCCCTACTATCCAGGATTTCATATCGAAGTAACCCTACTATCCAGGTTCCTTCTCACAGCCCTACTATCCATGCTTTCATATCGAAGTAACCTTACTATCTAGGTTCCTTCTTACAGCCCTACTATCCAGGCTTTCATATCAAAGTAACCCTACTATCCAGGTTCCTTCTCACAGCCCTACTATCCAGGCTTTCATATCTAAGTAACCCTACGACCCAGGTTCCTTCTCACAGCCCTACTATCCAGGCTTTCATTCCAAAGAAATCCTATTATCTAAGTTCCTTCTCATAACCTTACTATCTAGGTCCCTTCTCTCTTATCTCCAAACAACATTTCACAACACTTTAAGACCTGGACCATCAAACACGACTGGTTTCTCATTTCCCCAGTAAGTCACGGTGCAGCATATACCCTGACCAGATATGTAGTTCACTTCTGCTTCCTCAAGTCGGAGTTATTTCCCCAGTAGAGTAACGGACAACTGAAGCTCCTAAAATTCTATTTCACCCAAGACAGATACCAACGTTCCTCAACATATTCCTCATCAACAACAAGAACAGGAACTCTCATCAAAGGAATGTCTCAGGAAATCAACGTCCTTTAGATGGCATCTTTAAGCCCATCTCCGACGATTCTCCGTCACATACAGGATGGCGTCTTTAAGCCCATCTCCGAAAATCTTCTATCATCAACTTCCAAATGGCATCTATAAGCCCATTCCCGATATCACAAATCAAGTGCCACTTCATGCGAGTGCAAATTTCTGGGCACTCTAGTGTTCAATCATCTTCCACCTTCAGATCACGAAAGGTAGACGAGCCAATCTACATCCTCAGGTTTAATAAGATTGAACACAGGCAGCTGTTGTACCCCAAAATTTTCCCTCTAATTTTACTCAATACATGTCCATTGAGATCTTCAATTTGCTCAAGCTTGGCCAAGAGTGGACCAGACAAACTCCCTCCTAAGGCAGTGTACCTCAAATTAGGGTTTCTATTTTCATCAAGACGGGTGAACCACAAAGGCCTCATATTCTCTCCATGGTCTTAATATGTTCTCAAGACCCTACATGTCAAGTTTCATACCTTGCACAAGAGGTTTGCTCAGTCAACGGCTCAGATGCTTGAGAATCGACTGTATTAGGTCAAAAGTCAAATGTGACCCACATACAGTCAAACTTCAATATTTTTGGTCAAGATTAACATTTTGAAGTGAATTTCATCATTTTATCAAGGGTTGATCATGATTCCTCAAGGAATGCTCCAAATTTATCAAAACCCAAAAGTTGCTAAATTAGGGTTTTCTTAGTAAAAGTCAACCAAACTTTGACCAAGCATAACTTCCACACGCTTTATAAGAAATTTTCCATCCAAAGCTCATTTTGAATAGGATGCAATTCCCTACAATTCATATTCATCCCACAAGTTCAAAATATGCACTCATAAAAAGATATGAATTTCTACATTATGGGTCCTTTTGAAAAGTCACAAAAACACCTTTTGGGTCAAAGCTTCTTACATGAAAATGGAAGACTCAATTGAGATGAGACCAAAAGGGTTTCTTAGGGGACATCCTAAGATTTATAAAAAGTCAAATAACACCTCTCTAGGGTTAAAATTGGAGGAGATATGCCTTGTCAAACTTGCCCCTGTTTTGCAAATTTGCCAAAAGTCAAATATGCTAAAAAATGCATGTTTTGCTAAATGGGCCTAACTTTTTATGCTTGCACCTCACTTATAATGTGGTCCACAACTCAAATATTCATCCACCCATTATTTGCTTCATTTTTAAATTTATTTTGATATTTTATTAATTAAAAATTGAATTAAATCAAATAATTGATGAATAATAGAAAAGATATGATTTGATTTGGTTTTTGGACAGGTTGGAAATCAAAATATACTGAGCTACCAAGGACAAACCAATCAAGCATAATTGGTACAAGAAAGGGATGATTTGGCTCAAAATAGTCAGTTTACATGTAGCATGAAAATCAAATCAAATCTCTCATAATTGCAAAGATTCAATCCAATTGTGCAACCCTAATTCATTCCTAGATATATAATAGACAAGAACAAAGCATGGGACAAGGTTTTGCAGTCGTGAAAGTGAGAGAACAAAAAGCTCAAAATTGGACAAAAGTGGTGAATCGGTTTCAATCATACAGGCCATCTCAAGCCATCCCTGCATTTCCAACCGATTGTTGAACGTCTCAGGAAGCTTTTCCAATCAATCACAAGCCCTTTCACGCCCAAAAATAGCTTGTATGAACATTACGGTTTGCCTTATTTTTTGAAAACGATTACATTAATTCCTGCATTGTTAATACTTTTGATTGCATATTAGTGATCCTCATCGTGTTTGCAAGCTAACTGAATAATTTAATTGCATTTTTGAAGCCTATATTTGCACTTGCCATTGTTAGGGTTTCCATATGCGTTTTGGGGTTTTTGGCTACAGGAAAAATTAGACCACAAGCTGGATACTGGGATGACCGGGACATCATGACCGGTTGAAGCATGGTCTTCAATTCCATTTATATTGCGTTTTGTGAATTTTTGAATTGCATAGGTTTTTAGCCTTGGAAGTTGTCCGTAGGTATAGGTTATATGCCTAAAACGACAGATGAGGAAGAAGAAGATAACGTGTTCAATCATCATTGGAGTATTTGAAAGTTGGCGCGCGTTTTTTCTTGTATTCATTAGTCCACTTATTTTTTATATAATATTAATTACTCTTGTTATACTAATAAAACAAGGCAGATGGCTCAGTGGTAAAGCGCGCTTGGTATTGGGTGGTAGGACCTGGGTTCGATCCTAGGTCCCAGCAAATTTTATTTTCCAACTTTGTGCTTGCAGATTCTATACACCACCATGCCAAGTGTCTTCCATGCACCTCACTGATCCAGCCATTGGATCCATTGCTAGCCAAATCCAGTGCTCAAATCCATGAGGGACCATGATGCACCCTCAGGTCAACTCTACAAGGAATCAAATGCTGATCAGGCTTGAAGGGTTATTGGGTTTGGAAAATTCAGATTGGCACCCCCTATTTGCTAGTACACAGGCTCAGTTTGCATTTTCTTTCTATTTCTTTTTTTTTTATTTCTTGAATTAATTTCTTTAATTGTTTTAATTAATTAACACAAAATTATTTTTTTTTATAAAACCAAAAATCACAAAAAACACAAAAAATATTTTTTTCTTATGAAATACTTATTTATTTAATTAATTTAATTAGAAACTAGGCTAATTTAATTCTTTTTTCATAATTAAAATTAAATAGAACTTAGGTTTTAAATTTTGGTAATTAAATTTCTTTTCTCAAGTAAAAACCACAAAAATACACAAAATCTTCTTTTTACAAAATATTTTATTTTTCTTGAAATTATTTAACTTGGTTTAGATTAGGTTAATTTCAATTTCTTTTTATAATTAAAAATAACTAGAATTAGGGTTTTAGTCGTACATAACTTAATTAATTATTTTCTCAAAAAATAACTTAATTATTTTCTAGTCATATTTTTAGGGTTTTTCATTTTCTCCTCGCATTAAATTTGCCGCGCGCATTTTAAATTTTTTTCTTATTATTGTAACCGTTTCGAGCTTGTAATAGTTTTAATTAGGGTTTTAAATTCTGCACTTTTATTTCTCGTCAAGGCAATTATGTAACTGTCAAAGCCTTGTAATAGCTAGGTTTATTTTTCGCATTTTAAATTCCTGCAAATATTTAACTGTCTAGATTTATGCTAATAGGATTGTATGGAAAGAATATCTTGAAATTTAAACGGTAGATCAGCTAATGTGCAAAGACTAAATAACTGAAAAAATCCACATGCACATATTCACTCCTAGGGTTTACCTCACTTCAGTTGCCTTCGGTAAACAATCATTAAGCATAGGAGATTTTAGTGGGTGCCCTCCAGTCTAAAAGATCAAAATGTCCCATTCGAATGTTGCGTCGGAAATATTGCCTCGGAAATGTTGCCTCAGAAAGATCTTAAGACTCTAGGGTTACTACTAAAGTTTTCTAATTGTTGCTTTAGTGATTGTACTTGTCCCTTTCAAATGTCCCTTACAACTCCAAAGACGGTGCTACCTACTCCTTAATAGTAGGATAGCGCTGTCTAAAGGAAACGAGAACAAACAATCTTTTTTCGAGTAGGTAGAATCTTAAGTACTTGCTCAATAAAAGCCTTTCACACAAACACCTTTCAAAACAAATTTTCAAAACAAACTTTGTCACATCCTTGAGGACTGATACAAGGGTTATCACGAAGTAAAACATTTTCAAGACAAACACACACAAGCAATTTGAAAAATGAGCAAGTACCTAAGAGCCCGTAGATAACTACGGATAGAAAGGGTGCTAACACCTTCCCTTTCTATAATCTACCCCCTGTACTCAGAATATCTCGAAAAAAGGTTTTTTCTATTCTTTTTCCTTTTCCATGATTGGATAAAATAAAAGTCGGTGGCGACTCTTGCTTACCGCGACATTTTGAAAACAAAAAACGCAAACCCGTATTAACAGTCGGTTCTGCCACCGTATCACAATGATAATCAAAACTCATAAAAACCAAAACCACTTCCATATCTTAAGAATTGAGAGAAATATGCACTTGTGACCAATGGGAACAAAGCCTTGTCCAACCATGACAACTTCTTCAATCAACCCCTTGTACTTTTGAATCAATCTTGGTAACTTTAAGATGTGGTGACCCAAAATAAACCTTGCCATGCCATTTATTCTAAAACAACTTCAATGGTGAGGTTTGAATTTCTCAAGCTTTATTGACTAGGGTGTGGAAATAAACTCATGAACCCATGGATCCACTTGCTAAGCCATATTGCCTTTACCTACATTATTAACAAGTAAGACAAACCAACATTGCATTTTATTAATTAAAAGGAAAGTAAAAAATTAACATGCATAATCAAAAAATAAAAACAAGTCAAGGTGCTTAGTGATTCCTCAAAGAGAAAAGCTAAAGATAAGGAGGAGAACCAAAAGCCCTAATGTGATCTTGTTGTGTTTGAATAAATATGGTATGATGAAGGGATCTTAGGGGCAAAAATTGGGGTACAACAACTGCCCTTATTTAAGTTTCTTCTATCCAGAGATACGAAGGTTAAAAATCTTTGTGTCGATGTGATCGAAGATACTTAAATATAAAACAAACCCTATTTTTGGAACTAAGATGCCATGCAATGCTTATGAGCATGAATGCGTATGAACAACTTCAAAGGGACTCAAAACACCACTGGGGATGTAGCAAAGGAAATAAGGATCAAAAGAGAAACCCAACCAGGAAAATAAATCACTGGTGAATCAAAAAAGACCTAACTCATAGAAGATGGTGAAAGGTCAAAGGATACACCAACTTTTACTGAAGGCGAGACTACCAACGTTCACTGAAGGTAGAAAGAGAAAATAATAACAACACCGACATTCACTGATGGTGGGCTACCAATGTTCACTGAAGGTAGAGAGAAAAAATCATCGATGTTCACTGACGATGAACTACCAACTTTCATTGAAGGTAGAGAGAAAAGAAATATCATAGCACTAATGTTCACTAATGGTGAACTACCAACATTCACTGAAGGTAGAAAAAAGATAACAATCACCAACTTTCACTGAATGTGAACTACCAACTTTCACTGAAGGTAGGAGGAAAAGATATATCATAGCACCGCCGTTCACTGAAGATGAACTACCAACGTTCACTGAAGGTAGCAAAAAAGATAAAAAATCACCAACTTTCACTGATGGTGAACTACCAACTTTCACTGAAGGTAGAGAGAAAATATATCACCGCACCGACGTTCACTAACGGTGAACTACCAACTTTCACTGAAGGTAGCAAAAAGATAACAATCACCAACTTTCACTGATGGTTAACTACCAACTTTCACTAAAGGTAGCGAGAAAATATATCATCAGCGTTCACTGATGATGAACTACCAACTTTCACTGAAGGTAGAGAGAAAATATCAGAACACTGACGTTCACTGACAGTAAACTACCAACATTCACTAAAGGCAGCAAAAAGATAACAAGTTTTCCAAAAATTCTGGTGTTTCACGTAGAACGGGTCTCAACTTCTTCTTTAACCAAGGCACTCCGCCTGGAAAGGGTGATATATAAGCTGTCTCAAATAAAGAGACTACTACTTGCAAAGATTTCACAATGAACCGTCTCTGTCATATTGAAAAGACTTGCCATCCACTGGAGTAATTTGACAATGAATTACAAACTATCCACTCATAGAGAAGATAGCAAAAAAGGTAACGTCGACTTTTACGGGGAAGTATAAGTTGCTCAAATAAAGAGACCTGCTACTTGCTGTTATAAGAAGGGTTGTAAAAATGACTTTCTGGGGAAATAATATGGCTTTCTGGGGAAAGAGATATGACTTCCTGGGGAATGAATCATGACTTCCTGGGGAGATGCCAATATATTCCTGCTGAGGAGATAAAGCCTTCTCGTGCAAAATAAATGCACATTCTCAAACCAATGCTCGAAGAAATCCAAAGTAATAATATTGTTGGGAAACAAAGATTCAAACTAGAAATAAACTGGAGTGAAACAGTCAACCAAAATACATCCTTTGAGAAATAAACTCAAGAGGGAAACCTAATCTATCCAGACAAAGAGATGTACAGGAAGGTTAAAGAAAACATCTTCCATGAGGGATAACTCAGTGGGAAAATGGAAAGAATATACACTTTCTCCTTAAGGCCAACACTCTATTGGAGAGAGGACAACAAAAATCTACAAAACAGGGTAATATGTCAAAAACATATTAACGAATGTGAATGAGCAATGATTTGCTAAATTTAACTATGCATGATGTATGTATGAATGCATGAAGGTTATCATGTATATGCTGACGAAACAAACATATAACACTGGGAGTAACCAGACCAAACCAACTCGGGCACAATCAACACTCGGCTAAATCACATCCAAGATGAACATTCCATAAGAAGATAAGCACCAACTTAGGAAACAAAATCCTATTCCGCGTCTTAACTTCACTGGGAAGGAACATAGTCCGGAAGTAAACAAATCATAGCGACAAAACAGTACTGATACCGGGATATAACATCCTTCTACAGGCTTCACCGAGGAATAACACACAGACTTCAATGGGGAAACAAATATTTTCACGGTCCACACTTCTACTGGGGATTACAATACTGATTTCAAATAAGACAGATGGAAACCATATCGGCAAAACATCAACTGAGGATTTTGAGTTGACTTTATTGGGGAACATCATACAGACTTCACTAGAGGAGATAGGGTCTCATCATCGAGACATCAACTAGGGGCCTCATTCTGACTTCATTGGGGAGGACAACACCACATTCTCGAGGGGAAATTGAGATGCGTTCATTAATATTGAGAGTAAGTATTGCACCAACTTCTCTGGGGAAAAAGCATGCAACCTCATGGGGATAACAACTTGGAGAATTAAGAAGTCAAACATAATAGCAAGAAATCAAAATTAGGGGGATTTTAAATCAAACCCAACACTTGGTGGGAAAAAACCCATAAAGTTGATAACCATTTCAACACTTCTTAAATAAAATATCGCCCTTTCCTGATTATCGGGCAATTAAACAAAATGCAAGTATTGTCGAAAGGGGGATGCTTCACAAATGAGTCCAACTCGGCATGCACGGGGAGAAAAGACTTTTACCAAATAAGTGAGGCCTTCACTGGGGAATCTTGGATTGAGTCTTCATATCATGCAAACTTATTCCAACAAAATATGCCCTGGGATAGCCTTCCTGGGGAAACAAGAAGTCAACATTACAGAAAGAGGTCAAACCCCTAGGGATTTTAAATCAAACCCAGCACTTGGCGGGTGAAAACCCAAAGGGTTTACAACTGTCTCAACACTTCTTAGAAAATATACGACCCTGGTTTAGTTTCCTGGGAAATAAATACCAATAATAATACCAATACTGCAGAAAGAGTGACATTTTGCAAATAGTTCCATCTCAGCACACCAGGGGAACAAGACCTTTCGTCATATGAGGGAAGATTTCGCTGGGGAATCTGGGATAGAGGCCTCAGACCATGCAAACCCAAAATCAAAAAAAATAACCAAGACTTGATTAGGGACACTGGGATCACAAACCTAATACCGCACCTTATGCCAATTGGTATCGTCTTCAATATACAACAATCACACGCATACCAGCAAAAACGACCTGAGAAAACTTTCCTGGGGGAAACAAAACTTCCAAAAATTACTGGAGTTCATCCATTCCTGGGATCACCACTTTTGTCTTCCTCTTGAATCACAAAATTTAAAGTAAAAGTAATTTGTGAATTCTTTTCGAAAAACAATTTTGTTATTTAATCTTTTTGCTTTTAAAATTTTTATCAATAATAAAATGGAGTCTTTGTAAGCTAAATAAAAATAAGAAATACAAAGAATTGGGTAAAAGCTCAAATTTTATTGATAGAATGGTAGTTTGCGAATGGTAAGACTCCATGGATAATTATAAAGTTTGGAAAATGGCAATATATAATGGACAAGATACATTGAGATACAATGACCACTATTCCCTCTAACAACTTTGAAGTTCTGAGCAGTAGCTTCTGTTGAAGTATGGTGAGGATCCAAGAAGATTGTTGCTTCAACGATCAAGTCTTGTCTGATGTTGTTACTTGCCAAGAAAGTCCCTATCTTTTGACTAAGCTTCCCTTGCGGGTTTTCAACTTAGCGGGAAATTGTATTTTGTTTATGTCTCTAATTTTTTCCTAGACCGCCCTTTCGGGTTTTCGGCCTACCGAGACGCTCTTTTTTGCCTAAGCCGCCCTTTCAAATTTTCAACTTAGCGAGCTGTTCTTTTATTTCTTTATGCGAAGTATTTATTGAATGCATCAGCATTCATGGGACATGGGAACTCCTCGCCATCTATAGTTTCAAGATTTAATGCACCGCCAGAGAATGCTTTCTTGACAACATATGGGCCTTCAAAATTGGGAGTCCACTTGCCCCTAGAATCAGCGTTAAAAGACATGATCTTCCTGAGCACGAGGTCGCCTTCTCTGAATTCACGAGGTTTGACCTTCTTATCAAAGGCTTTCTTCATTCTCTTATGATATAACTTCCTATGACACAAAGTTGTCATTCTCTTCTCTTCTATCAAATTCAATTGGTCAAACCTATTCTGGACCCATTCAGCCTCTGAGAACTTGGTTTCCATTATCACACGCAAAGAGGGAATCTCAACCTCGATTGGGAGCATTGATTCTATTCCATACACAAGGGAGAAGGGGGTTTCTCCTATTGAAGTGCAGACAGATGTCTGATATCCATGTAAAGAAAAATGGAGAATTTCATTCCAATCCTTATAAGTAACAACCATCTTCTAGATTATCTTCTTGATATTCTTATTAGAAGCTTCAACAGCTCCATTCATCTTCGGCCTGTACAGAGATGAATTATGATGGAAATCTTGAATTATTCACAAAGTTCTGTCATCATCTTGTTGTTCAGATTCGAGCCATAGTCGGTGATAATTCTGCTCGGCACCCCATACCGACATATAAGATTATTCTTAATGAAACGCACTACCACCTACTTAGTAACATTAGTATATGAAGCAGGTTCCACCCATTTGGTGAAGTAATCAATTGCTACCAAGATAAAACGGTGTCCATTCAAAGCTTTGGATTCTATCATTCCAATCATGTCAATACCCCACATAGAGAAAGGCCACGGAGAAGAGATAACATTGAGAAGTGTCTGAGGCACATAAATCTTGTCCGCATAAATCTGACATTTATGGAACTTCTTTGCAAATATGTAACAGTCAGATTCCATTGTCATCCAATAGTAACCTGCCCTTAGCATCTTTTTAGTCATCGAATGTCCATTGGCATGAGTGCCAAATGAACCTTCATGAATCTCATGCATCAGCAAGACCATGTCATAATTATTTCTTGTACAACACATTTTCACTGAGGAAGAAGCTGTCAGCCAATCTTCTCAATGTCTTTCTATCTTTATTCGAAGCACCAATTGGGTTTTCTTGAGTCTGAAGAAAATGCTTGATGTTGTAATACCAAGGTTTCTCATCTGCTACCTCTTATGTTGTAAACATATGAGCATGCCTATCAAGTCGCCGAACCATAATTCTAGGTATATCATTCCAAGTATTCACTTGATACATAGAATCCAGAGTTTCCAGAGCATCTGCCATTTGATTTTCGTCTCTGGGGATGTGATGGAATTCAACTTTATTAAAGAAGGGTAACAATATTCTAGCATAATCTTTGTAAGGGATCAAGCCAGGGTGACGAGTATCCCACTCTCCTTTAATATGATTTATTACCAAAGCTGAATCGCCATACACATCTAGAATTTTAATTCTGAGATCAATAGCATCTTCGAGACCCATGATGCAAGCCTCATATTCTGCCATATTATTAGTACAATAAAATGTCAACCTTGTAGTAAAAGTAATGTGTGATCTATGTGGAGTGACAATCACATCACCAATTCCTTTACCATAAGCATTCACAGCTCCATCAAATATCCTACTCCAGCGAGATTCAGGATCAGGACCTTCCTCAGGCAATGGTTCATCACAGTCTTTCACTTTCAGAAACATCACATCCTCATCGGGGAAATCATACATCACAGGCTGATAATCTTCAACTGGTTGGTGAGCCAGATAATCTGCCAACACACTTCTTTTAATAGCTTTTTGAGTGCAGTATTCAATGTCATACACAGATAACAGCATCTGCCAGCGGGAAATTCACCCAGTAAGAGCAGGCTTTTCAAAAATGTACTTGATTGGATCCATTTTAGAGATCAACCAAGTAGTGTGATTCAACATATAATGTCGCAAACATTTTACCGCCCAGGCCAGAGCACAACATGTATTTTCCAGCATGGAATACCGCGACACACAATCAGTAAACTTCTTACTGAGATAATAAATGGCATACTCTTTCTTCCCCGTTTCATCTTGTTGTCCCAAAATACAGCCCATGAAATTATCTAACACTGTCAGATACATAATCAATGGTCTCCCTTCAACAGGAGGGAGCAAGATAGGAGGTTCAAACAGATATTCTTTAATACTTTCAAATGCCCTTTGGAAGTCATCTGTCCACACACAGCCTTGATCCTTTTTTAACAACTTAAAGATCGGTTCACACGTTACGGTCATGTGGGAAATGAATCTAGAAATATAATTCAAACCCCCGAGGAACCCTTTGACTTGCTTTTCAGTTCTCGGCGCTGGCATTTCTTGAATTTCTTTGACTTTATCAGGGTCAACTTCAATCCCTTTCTGACTAACAATGAAATCCAACAATTTCCCTGACCGAACACCGAAGGTACATTTATTTGGATTCAAGCGGAGACGATACTTCCTCAAACGCTGAAACAACTTCAACAAATATTCTACATGCCCTTCTTCAGTCTGGGATTTAGCAATCATATCATCAACATATACCTCAATTTCCTTGTGCATCAGATCATGGAATAGGGTTATCATAGCCCTCTGGTACGTTGCACCAGCGTTCTTCAACCCGAAGGGTATCACTCTGTAGAAAAATGTTCCCCAGGTGTGATAAACATTGTTTTTTCCATGTCCTCAGGAACCATCCTTATTTGTTTATACCCGGAAAATCCGTCCACGAATGAGAAAACTTTGAATTTTGCAGTGCTATCCACTAACATATCAATGTGTGGCAATGGAAAATCATCTTTTGGACTAGCTTTATTTATATCTCTGTAATCTACGCACATGTGAACTTTTTCATCTTTCTTCGGTACTGGGACAATATTGACAATCCACTGAGGGTACACTGATGTCACAAGAAAATCGGCATTAATCTGCTTTAGAACTTCCTCTTTGATCTTCACTGCCATATTTGGGTGAGTTCTTCGCAACTTCTATTTGATTAGCAGGCACTCTGGCTTCAGCGACAAATGGTTCTCTACAATATATGTATCTAGACCAGGCATATCTTGGTAAGACCAAGCAAAAATATCCACATACTCTTTTAACATCTCAATCAACCTATTCTTCACATCAGGATGTAGTAAGGCTCCAATCTTGACTTCCTTCAGATCTTCTTCTGAACCCAAATTGATTACTTCCAATGGCTCTTTATATGGATGAATGGCATTCTCATCGTGCTCAAGCAACCGTGAGACCTCTTCTAAAATCTCATCATAGTCTTCTTCTTCGGCCCCATACACAGGACATTCAAAGTTGGGAGAGGGTGTAGGGTCATTGTATTCAACCTATTTTTTAATTAATCTGCACATATGATTTATGATTGCTTTTAGAAACTGACACATATAACAAGTGATCATGCATATTGGATTTCAGTTATTATTTATTTTGAAAGGTTTTTTCCTGATTACCATTTTCCAAGAAAAAAGCAAAAAAATAAAAAAAATAAAGACACAATTTGGGAAACAAAGACAACTTTTATTGTTGATTTTAAAAATCAAAGCAAACGATGAGCCCATACAATATCAATACTTTCACCTTGGGCAGAGTGAAAGTTTTTCAAAAAGATTAACAAAAATAAATTACTTTGAAACATGTATCTAAGAGGGAACATCAATGGTGATCCAGTTCTGAACCCTAACTTCGTGCGTCACATAATTTGGCATTTCTGGCTCTGCTTTATCTTCCACAATGGCATTAATCCCGAAAACAGTTGGATGAAGATAACCCCCGCTACGAAAGATGTCTTGATACTTGCCTGCAGCAGACTTCGGCTTCATGATCTTACCTTTATCATTCTTCACAGAGAACCCCAAGCCAACTCTATTCTTGTTTACAGGTGGATCAACAATCTATCCCCATACTTCACTATAGCCATTACGCACAACCTGCTGAGCATCCTTAAAAGAATCCATAGAATTCTCATTTCCTCTTATATTATTAATGGATAAAGCTTGGAATTGGGTTCCAACAGCAGCATCATCCGCCTCCACAATGCTGAAAGAGGACAAATGAGATATAAATAATGCATGTTCTCCATTTATAATTACCACTTTTCCTTCTCGTATAAACTTCAACTTCTGGTGTAAAGTCGAAGTGACAGCTCGTGCCTCATGTATCCACGGCCGTCCCAGCAAGCATCTATAAGCAGGTACAATATCCATAACCTGGAAAGTAATCTGAAACAAATGTGGGCCTATATGAATAGGCAAGTCCACTTCACCAATAACAGATTTCCTTGATCCATCAAAAGCTTTCACAATAATGCCACTTGGGCACATGGGAGTTCCTTGATATTTCAACTTCATAAGCGTGCTCCTTGGTATAACGTTCAATGCGAAACCATTATCAATCAGCATATTGGATAATGAATCATTCTTGCAGTTCATAGAGATGTGGAGGGCCCTATTGTGATTCCTTCCTTCATCGGGAAGTTCATCTTTGTAGAAACTCAGGTTATTACATGATGTAATATTCCCTACCACACTGCTAAATTGGTCTACAGGCATGTCACTTTCCATGAATGCTTGGTCCAATACCCTCATCAAAGATTCTCTGTGAGCATAGGAGTTCATCAATAAAGCCAAGATAGATATTTTTGAAGGAATCTGCAGTAGCTGATCTACAATTTTGTAGTCGCTCATCTTGATTATTTTCAAAATATCATCCACTTCTTTTTCTAGCGTAGCTCCACTAGATTCACCCACTGCCTTCTTGGGTTCAACATTTTCCACAACTTTCTTTCCAGTACTAACATCCCCACGAACAACTGGTGTAAATACACGACCACTACGGGTCACTCTGCTAGTCTCAGCAATATTTCCAACATTAGGCATTGGCTGAATGGGAACTTCCACACCATCCTCTAAGATTGTAGCATTATATTTATAGGGTACCACCTTATCTGACTTGTAGGGGACAGGACCCGGAAAACTAATCACCAATAGAGTAATAGCTAGCTTGCGGTGATATTAAACTTCAAAATGGGAGGGTGCACCAAAACAAGGCACAATAACATTTACTCTCTCCTCAACACATTCGGTCATTGCAGAGTCATTTCTGGAAAACATATCCTCATCTGAGGAGAAGAACTCATACGCAGTGGCATACTCATCATCTGACTCTTCTTCAGCCAAATAAACCTCAATCACATCAACTTCATGATAATCATCCCTTTGGCCTGTAACCTTGATAGTTCCATTATCCAATAACAACTGAATACCTTTCCTCACAATTGAACATCCTCGGGAGTCTCGGTAGAAAATTCAGCAAGATCCATACTGATGTTCTACTTGACCAGCCATGTGGCAGAAAGTAGCATGCAATTTTACAAGATCCTCATTCATATGTTCCACATCAAAGATTCTGAACTCCCCAGGACATCCAGAAATTATGTTTACTTCCTCTTCATACTCTTCCCTAGGCCTGATTATGTGGATGAGACCCTCATCCATCATCTCCTACAAATCAACCTTTATCTTGTCACAACCCTGTATATCCGTACTGTAAATAGCACAATCAGCATGGTCATGCGTATAGTAGCTAAATTCCCAGAGGTATGCATGCATTTTAACCAAATCTCCTCTAACCATATTAACATCAAAAATCCAGAATTCGCTTGGACAACCGGCCACCATGTTCACATCATTTGCTCCTCCATGCTTAGGCAAAGGATTATCTTTCACATTAGGGCCAACATCCTTGAAAGATAAGATACTAGACTTCACCTATTTTTGTACTTCAGTCTTCAAAGGATAGAAGTTCTCGACATTGTGCCCTGGTGCTCCCTGATGAAAAGCACGTGTTTGGTCTGCCTTGTAATACCAAGGCAATGGTGATGGTATAGCGGGAGGTGTTCTAGTCTGAACCAACTTCTTATGAATTAACGTTGGGAGTAATTTTGTATAACTCATAGGGATAGGGTCATAAGTCTCCCTTATTTGATTATACCCTTAATTCCCCTGATGGGGTGGTCTCTGATAAGCAATGATGGTTGGAGCTACACCAACAACTGGAGTTACTGACGCGACTTGTTGATGATGCTGATAATTTCTTCTAGGAGGATTAACCCTCCTCTCTTGCATAACAGCATTTTTATCTCCTTCCTTCTTTTTGGCAAACCCATAGGATGGCTTCTTTGTACTTCCGAAACTTTCACTTTTTGTTAGACGGCCCTCTCTTACAGCCTATTCTAAATGGATACCCATGCCTACCATTTCAGTAAAGTCACTTGGCACACTCGCTACCATCCTCTCATAGTAGAAAGCACCTAGAGTCTTCAAGAAAATATTAGTCATCTCCTTCTCTTTCATGGGAGGAATCACTTGGGCGGCTACCTCACGCCATATCTGTGCATATTCTTTGAATGATTCTCTGTCCTTCTGGACCATAGCCCTGAGTTGATCGCGGTCAGGCGCCATATCCATATTGTATTTGCATTTTATGATAAATGCTTCTCCCAATTCGTTGAAAGTATGGATGTTGACATTGTCCAAACTCATATACCACTTCAACACAGCTCCAGTCAAACTATCCTGAAAAAATTGAATCAACAGACATTGATCATCAGTATGGGTAGACATTCTTCTTACATACATAACAAGATGGGAACGAGGACAAGTGTTGCCCTTGTACTTCTCGAATTCTGGGACTTTAAACTTCGCAGGTATCTTGACATTCGGTACCAAGCATAAATCATTTACATTATGCCCGAACAATTCCTTTCCCCTGAGGGCCTTCATCTCCCTCTTCATCTTGTCAAACTAATTTTGAAAATCATCCATTCTATCATAGATACCCAAGCCTTCACTTGGTTGAGGAAAAGGACGATACACATCATCATTAACAAACGGGGCCATATTCACCGAAGGAGGTGCAGCAGAAGTAGCATGCACCACAGAAGGTGCGGGAGTAACAGTAGTATGAACAACTGGAGTATCTTGAGGACCACGATTGAAACCTTCAGGCGCAAATTTCTCTGGCATTCCCCGTAGACAACCTTGAGGCATGCGATTCTGAACAACAACTGGAGTAGCAGACACAGGAACAGTCGGAGCTTTAGCAGTAACCCTTGTCTGTTGAGGTTGAACACTCGGTGGCTGATTCTGAGCAGTCACCAGAGATTCCATCAGAGCAGTAAGATTGGACATGCCGGCCTTTAGTGCAGAAACTTCCTCGTTCAGCTCGCTATTCTCTTGTTCTGAGTTGTCAATCTTCCTTCTGAAATTAGCTCGAGTATTATAGTGGTGAGACAACTTGCTGAATGAAGTTAAGAAGCTTGGTAAGACACCTGGATATGAATAACAAATGCAAGAAATATGTGCAATATGATGTATGATATGAAATGTACATGATTTATTTTATTATTAATATTTCAACGGACTTAAATATTTATAGACACATTGAAAATATCAAAATAATAACATGTTTGAAATACTGAAAAAATTTATTATAATAACTTCAAAAATGGATTACAAGTTTCAATAATCCCGAGTACAAGATGAAAATAAAGTCTAAAACCCTAAGAAGTAAAGCTGATGGAGATCACTCTATACGTTGGCGCTTCCCTGTAAATTTGGCAATTTGAGCCTTCAACCTCTGGTTTTCTTTCGCATATCTGGTGGCAACCTCCTTCCAATCATCTGAATCAGGAAGTGAGCAACTAGCACCTGACTGAGGCTTAGGAGAAAATAAATCCCCTTGCCTCTCCATCATCTCTACAGCCCGACTCTTAAGAATCTCAATCAAGTCGTCTTTCTCCTTCAAATCTGCTCTATAGGAAATCTCTAAAGTTTGGCACTTATTCTTCCAAGCATCCTTTTCCTGCTGCATCCTGACCAAATCAAGTTGTAGCTCTTCCATATCATCCAATAAGGGATGAGTGGTCTTCACAAACAAATCGGGCATGGGTGCTTCCTGGGAATATGGCATCTTCAACTGAATAGCTCTCATTTGGACCCACTGAAGATATGGCTCCAAAGAAACGGCCCCCCTAGGTCCCAAGTCTTTCCTACTCTTCCTATGAATGTGACGCCAGGCCTTCGCAATTCGCTCCCTATCTTCCTTGTGGTCTTCTCCCTCCTTCAGAAAGAAACTGCTCAAATGAATACCGTTTGGTTTATCCCTCATTACATAACCAAGTTGCCGTCGTGCAAGAATAGGGTTGTAGTTAATTCCTCCCTTTGTACCAAGAAGAGGTACATTGGGGAAACTACCACAACTGTCAAAAATCTCTACATTATGGTAAGCCCGATGATACCAATCAATATCCGAGTGAGTAAGTGCCATGATCTTAGAAGCCCAACGGGGTTCCTTCCTGACATCCCAGAAAGCATTAGACTGAGGCATATGAGAAATAAACCACCGGTACAACAGAGGCGTGCAACAGATAACCATCCCCCCATGATAAGAATTTCGAAGATGAATAGAGTAATAAGCATCACCCAACAATGTAGGAACTGGGTTTCCAATCATGAAGATCCTGATAGCATTAACGTCAACAAATTTATCTACATTAGGAAATAAAAATAACCCGTAAGCAAGTAGAGCAAAGATGGCCTCAAAAGCGATTGTATTGTTCATCCTGGAAAAGTAATGAGCTTTGTCCAATAGGAACTGAGTTGGTAATCCTCTAATCCCTCCTTTAGTAATCATATGGGATTCAACATTAGACTTCCCCAGATGGATCAAAGCAGCAATCTCGTGTGGTTTTGGCTCACCCTTCAAACCAGTAAAAGAAACACGATCGGTAACAGGTAAATCCAACATATAAGAATACTCCTCTAGTGTAGACATCAACTGATAGCTGGGGAAAGTAAAGCAATGATACATCAGATCATAGAACTGGATCAAGGTCGAGAGAATACCCTCTTTCATCCTAAGCTTCATGAGAGGAAGGATGGATCCATACTTCTTCCAAAAATCTGCAGAACACTCAATCTCGGGAATTAGACTGATCAACTCAACTATCTTAGGATCTTTGAAATTGTATTTTCTAGTCTTTCTTTTTCCAGAATCCATGGTCAAAAGGCACCTGAGATATTCACAAATGTTCAACTTTCAAGTCCCTTGAAATAAAATTTCTTCAAAAGATGCTTATGAGTGCATGGATGCATGATGCAACAATCACACACAAGATCACAAACATAGGGTTCATAGGTTCAACATCACGAGCATCAGGTCGAAGGTACTACCCATAAGATATGGTCTAAAAGTTATCACCTGCCAAACAAGGTTCTAGAGGTTCCCAGAGTCTACATCCTTCCTTCGGATATTACCAACTTCCCAATTAACTCGGTAATTAGTAATATTCTCAAGAAAAACTCGTCCGAGTGTAGTATCGCGTGACAACTATTTCCGGATTACTCTGTCATAGCTTCCGCACTACACCTAAAAGGCCAAGATGGGTTTGGTATTCTATGGTCCTCAGCTTCAGCAAGCTCCCATGTCGAAAGCAGTACGTCTTCCCAATTACTCGGTAAACGACACTACAGTCAAAGGGGCCTCCACTTAGTGGGGGATCTCATGCCTCCTTTTTTGGGATTACTCCCTCAAAGTTAACTTGACTATACCGCTCGTCCTATCTTAAAGTTTTCCCAAGTCTGGGTATAGGACTCATAGGTAATCACCAAGCACCCTGAAAACCAGGAGAATCCAGATAAACATATATACAACATATAACACATAAATAACAGCAGCACATATACAGATATAAACGAAGATAGGTTTAACCCACTTAGGGATGGACCAGCAAGAGGTCAATCTTTCCCCAGTGAAGTCGCCATTTTTTTCTGTAGCGGTAGAAATATTTAAGACTAAGCCATTGGATTGACTAGACTTATACAGATCAAAATCAAAATTGCCATCGCGCTTTATTGTTTCCAAAGGAATGGGAAAGAGCGAGTAACCCAAAAAGAGGGGGAAAGATTCAAGGTTAGGGGGTTGGTTATGCAAAGGGAAGGTATTATCACCCTAAACATCTACGGTACTCCGCAGGAACCTCTTTGAAAAAATCTGTATATTTTGGCTATAAAATGTTGTGTGTAAAATAGATGGTGGAGGTGAGAAAAGAAGTATTTTTTATGATTTTTGCACCCGCCGCGGTTGCGAATCTTTAGTGCCTACGTACCACCTTTCGTGCAATAGGGGATCAGGGTACACGTAGTTGCTCTTTTAAACATTTTAAAACACAAGTGTGTTGGTTAATTTTATGAGATAAGACATCATCGTCATTGTCTGTGTGGAAAACATACTTACTACCCACAACCATGAGAAAGGAGAATTTGCATCATCTCAAAGTGGAGGATATGGCTTGGATTTTAAAAATTAACAAAATCTCACTTAACACCCAAGTGGAAAATATCTCTCTTTACTACATATTATAGAAGTATAGGTGTTTGCATCACTACAAGGATTGACAAGAGTCTAATCTTTTGAGAAATGTTTTAAAAGTAAAAAGCCAAAGTGGAAAAATGGTTTGAAATGATATTGATGGACTTTTAGTCTTCTCACAAAAAAAGTCAAAGTATGATTAAATTGATTGAATTTTGTTTATGAAAATGTTTTGGGAAAAAAGCATGGACATAACTCCAAGTTTACTATGGAAATGGTTCAAGTTTAAAAAATAATAAGAGTTTTCAAAAGGAGGGAGAAGATTTTTTTTAAATTAAAGAAGATGGGAAGAGAAGAAGAGACTATCCTAAAGCATAAGGTAAAAGCTAGAGATAAGAACCATCTAACCAACAAGAAGCCAATACTTGACATTATGAGTCAAGATAGAATTCTCATTCTTTGGATTGAAACCAAGCAAACAAAGATACTAGACCTCTTTAGAGAATCAAAACTTCAAATGTATTAAGTCTTCACAAAAATTGGGCAGAGTAACGGTTGTATACGGGTGAGTTCCAGATTACAAACAAAGAAGGTAATCACAATAACTTGCACACAAAATAAACAAGCAATCCAATGTCTTGAGTAAACCTCAAGAACTCCAGACAAAATATCAATTAAGGTCATAAGGTCTCCAACATAGGCCAAGGTTTCTAATCCTAAGTCTAATAAGTCCAATACTCCATAATGCCAAGGATTGTAACCAAATAGTCCAAATATCATTAAAGCTTTTTATGGTTCATGTTGATTATTAGGTATCTTCAAAAAGAAAAGAAAAGCGCAAGTGAGCAAAAATAAAAATGACAAGAATATAAAGGGGCTCAAGTGAGCAAATATGAAAAATAGCATGAGATGTAAATGCTAAAGTAAATGGTGCGTAAAGCAAAAGAGCATAAAATAAAAACACAAAATAAAGTTAATTATTAATAATTAGTGGTTAGTTGGATGACCATCTTGAAACTTGAATTTGGAACTCATTTGAGGATTGGTAGAACCAAAGCCTCCACACAATAAGTTGCATTTGCTTTTTGTCAAGTATATCATCCATTTTGGAATCCTCAAAAGTAACCTTTAATGATCAACTATGTTTAAGTGATCCGCGTTGACCAAAAGTGATGTAGATCCATTAGAGGATTGGTAGAACCAAAGCCTCCACACAATGAATCTCAAGGTTATTGGATCAAAGAGATCAAATTAACATTCTTGGGCTTGCAAATATAGGTTTGGGCCACGAATGATCATTTATTCGTATTGGGACAAAATTTAGCGGTATGTTAAGCAATCGTAAGTGGACTTATATAGAAGTCACAACTATTTTGAGTTCGGTCAATAGCAATCTATGCACCATTTGTTTTGAGACATGATATAGAGATCATGCTCCAATAACACTTAGTGCAATAAGAAAGGGATAAGATGAAGAAGGGTGGGAAAGAATATACAAACCACATTTGAATTAAAAATTAATCAAACTATTATTAAAATCATTCATCCATTTTTATAGAGTTAGACTCAACACCATGGATTTAATATATACATTAAAAAAGGTTTTTTTTAAAATATTTTAAAATAGAAATAATAAAGAAAAATATCAACTATATTCAAATTAATCAAGAAATATTGAGTAAGACCATAGAAAAATTAGAAATGAAAAAAAAACAAAAATGATTAAAAAAAAAAACAAAGTCATAAATACAAAATAAATGAGGTCACAAATATTTGTCACAATATCATTGGATCATTCCAAATTTTCTCAGAATTTAAAAATGCATAAAATTATTTTTAAACATTTAAGACAATTCAAATAAAGTGAAAATTTATAAAAAATATCAAAACACAAAATAAAATTGTGAAAAAAATAAAAATCAGAAAGAGAAAAATCAAAAATATTTTTCATAATTTTTTTTGATTTTTTGGACTAAAAATGAATTTTCTATGATTTTTTGAAATTTAAATCAATTAAAATAAAAATCAGAAAATAAAATATCAAACCAAAAAATATGGGCCATCTGATCATTGTCAAAACGCGTTAGTAAACAACTCAAGTGGACCTGGCGCGCTGTGCATGTTATGGACTTTAGTGAATAAAACACTGAATCAAATGTAAAATCAGATTTTCAAAAAAAAACAAATGACAAGCCATCATTGGTTGGAAGATGACACGTTGGTCATCTTCAACTTCCAGCCAACGTGAATTACAAGTCTTTCAAACTGTAAAATCAGAAGCTCAGACCTATGCCATTCACTCTGTCTCATCAAGGCGAAGACAACCACACCTTCGTGAAAAATTTATATAAACTGTAGCTCAATTAATTTGAAAGGGAAGTTTTGAAAAGGGATTTGAAATTTCATGGTCAAAATGTGTTTTTAGATAAAAGTAAGTGTTGCGACTAGAACTAGGGCAATGAGAGCTTCACAATGATATCAAAGTTTGGAAGAATTGATGGAGAAATCTATCTATTGAAGTTTAGTTGCAGAGCTCTGAAACTGGACTTCTATGGATCAATATAGGTCACAATTCTTGAAGGTAATTGTATGGTTAGCTTCAGGGAAGATCAAGGAAGGTGAATTGATAGAAAATGGTTTGAAAAAGGCTTGAACACTAATTTCGAAGTGGCAGAAAAGTGAGTTATGGAATGATTTTGGAAGGGTGATTTTGGTTGTTCAAGCTTGAGGAAATGAATGAGGGATGACCCTCTATTTATATGGAATCAAATGGAATGTTCAAGCATGTGAAATGATGAAGTTTAGAGGGAAATCGTGTGAAGTTGCAAACAAGAAAATTGTGACTTCTATTTTGATCAAAACTCATCCAAAATACGCTTTTTGCTAAGGTAATCACTCCTAGAGGTTTTCTAAACATATTTAGAAGCAAGAACGTGCAGAAAAATGTGTTTAGAAGCTAAATCAAGGATTTCAAATTCTGACCTTTGAAGAAACTTCAGTTTCAAGTTACCAACTTCAAATCAATGGCATTCTCAGCTCAAGGGGTCTTAGGTCATGATTCTTGAAGCTTTAGAAAGATGATATTACAAGCTTTGCAATGGGAAATGAATGGAATCAAATGGATGTTTGAGCTGAAAGTTGCAATGAGTCAAAGTTGGGAAAAAAGGTTGACTTTCCACATTTAGAAATATTTCAAGTTTTTTTCAAAAGTGACCTATAATGTTTTGCATCCAAACATGGCCTTCCACTTGGAATCTGTTCTTGACCAAAAAATATGGCATGAAATGGACCTCTTTAATGACATTTTGAAACTTGAACCATTCAAAATCTCCAAAAATTGAGAGTTATGAATTGTCAAAGTTGGCAAAAAATCATGAAATGACCTATAATTTTTTGTATCCTTAGGGCATCCTCCACATAGAAGAAGGAGTAAAGTTCACATCCTCAAGATCATTGTGGAAAACGAGTGGGCTCAAGGTGATAAAAATTGACCAAGTTATGATCATTTGAAGTCACACATGGGAAATTGGGGGTTCATCTGGAGGACTTGTAATCTTTCTTCATCATCAAGTTTCTTCCACATGAAAACTCCTTGAAACTTTTGAAGTGATTTTTTAATAACCCTTTTAAGAGAAGGATGTTTTTGGAATCACTAAAAAATACCAAAAGATGAGCAAGATATACTTCTTTGAAGTTCAAAACCCTAGCTCCTAGATCAAGAAAATGCTTTGAGGAACTTTGACAATTTTGAACAACCTTCTTGTACCAACACTTTTTCTTTGTAGATATAAGTTGTTGAGGATGATAATGATAACTCATAGCAACCAAAACCACTTCCATATCTTGAGAATTGAGAGAAATATGCACTTGTGACCAATGGGAACAAAGCCTTGTCCAACCATGACAACTTCTTCAATCAACCCCTTGTACTTTTGAATCAATCTTTGTAACTTTAAGATGTGGTGACCTAAAATAAACCTTGCCATTCCATTTATTCGAAAACAACTTCAATGGTGAGGTTTTAATTTTTCAAGCTTTATTGACTATGGCATGGAAATAAACTCATGAACCCACGGATCCACTTGTTAAGCCACATTGCCTTTACCTAATTTATTAACAAGTAAGACAAACCAACATTGCATTTTATTAATTAAAAGGAAAGTCAATACAAAACATGCATAATCACAAAAGAAAAACAAGTCAAGGTGCTTGGTGATTCCTCAAAGAGCAAAGCAAAAGATAGGGAGGAGAACCAAAAGCCCTAATGTGATCTTGTTGTGTTTGAATCAATATGGTATGATGAATGGATCTTAGGGGGGAAAATTGGGGTACAATAGATCCTCAAAAATTTCTTGGATTAAGAGATATGGGCCCATGAAGTTCTGATAGTTTTTTATCTAACACTTAGAAATATTTTTGATCAGTTTTTCATCTCAACTTCTTGGCCAATTTTCACCAATTTCCCTTTTATTTTAGCTAAAATGGTCAACATGAAAGTTTAAAATCTTGATTCAAGCTTTCCAAAATATCCAAGAGCATGAAAAGATCAAACTTGAGTTGAGATATTAGAAGAGTTAAAGTTGGCATTTTATTCTTGAATTATAGGTCATTTTTATGATGAACTCATGACTAAAACTCCATCCAAAGCCACAAGATATCCCTTTCCAGGTTATGTTATCTCTAACATAATCAAAAGATTACACATTCTTTATGACTATTAACCAATTGGTTCAAGCTTTAACCAAAACACTTTGCTATTTTGAGAAGAAAGGCAAGACTTCCATTTTGATAAAGCTTGCTTTATGCATTTGTCAACTCTCCATGAGCCTCTCATGTGTTCCCTTTGTATACACTCAACCTAAAAGCACTGAGAAGCATGCTTAAAATGTCCAACAACTCTATGAGACAAGGTACAATGCATTGGAACCATGTTCTTCAAGGTTACTTCATAACTAAGCTTCCAAACCATAACTTGTTATTTTGCAAATCTGGTTACTTCAACTTCTCAAACCTTTTTCCTATAAATAGTATGGTCATTTCCAAGTTAAGGGTTGATTTTACAAGCCCTCAAACCCTCTCAAACTCAACCAAATTCGAATTGGCCTCAAAAACTCCATTTTGAGCTTTGAAATCCAAATCTTTGAATCACTCAAACCTTGCAACTTTTGTCCAAACAAATCATCCAAACACTTCATATACATCATGTATAAGTGATCCAAACACCTATTTTGTCACTGTAACTCCATTATCATTATTCACCATTTTCAATTTCCATCCTTGCAACTTGACTTGGATAGAGCATTCCAACCACTCTCAAAGCAAAGTAAGGATTGCAATACATTCACCAAGGTCCCAACAAGCTAAAGCAATCATCATTTTACTTCTAGAAGTGCTTGTAGAAGCGTTAGACTTTCTCCAACTTGGTACATTTTCAAACTTTGAAATCCTTATTTAAGCATCATTTGCATATACATTCTAAAGGAAAAATGTATATATCAAGTCTATAAAGCTAACCATGTCCTTAAATCACATTTTAATTGAATGTGTGATGAGAATTTTGGAACTGAGTTTTCTGAAATGTTAGGGTTTCAATTTGGTACCAAACAAAATTCGCACTCATATTTAATCTATAGCTTTTGAAATTTATATGGTTGCATTCCTTGTAAAAAATTATGCGAGTTTGGTTTTGGAAGTTTTCAATTTGGTTGAGAAATGGAGATTTTCGAAAATCATCCATGGAGGTATGTTGTTGTACAACACGCGAAGAGGGAGAAGATGGTTATCATGCCATTTCAAATTTTCAATTTGTTTCATATTATATTTATTGGGTTTTGTTTCATAACCGGATGAAACAGCCACCCCAGTGGCAAGCGTGTGTGTGAGTAAGGATTTGGTGTGCCAGGGAAGAGGTTCGATCCCTGCCTCTGGCATTTTATTTTCTAACATCTTCTATTTAAAGATCCCATACAAACAAGTCCAAGGCGCGTATGGTGTACCTCATATCTTGACCATCAGATCTCAAGATTCCAGATCCAGCGCTCCAGACAGTTAGGACCAAGGTGTACCTCATGAGATCATCCTCACTAGATAATGCAGGCAGTTGGGCTAGCATTTGGGCTCAATATTTGTTGCTATGTCCACACCACCCCAAATTTCTTTACAACTCAGGCCCATTTTACTTTTTTTTTTCTTTTTTGTTTTAATCATTTATTCTCTTTTTAATTAATTTTATTTAAATAAAAAATCATAAAATCATAAACAAATTAAATTTAGGTTTTAATAAATTAATTTAATTTTTATTTACTATAAATTAATTAATTTAATCACACTTTGTTTTATTTTAAATAATTAACTAATGAATTAATTAGAATAGAGTTTTATTCTTTGCTTTACATTTCAAATATTTTTCTAAACAAAAACAAAAAAAAAATATTTTCTTAAATGCTTAGAATTTTTTTAGGGTTTTTAATATCATTTCCCTTTCCAATCTCTGCACGTTTAATTATTTTTCGCCTTATTATCATCATGTAACTGTCAATGGTATGTAATAGATAAATTAGGACTTCTTTATATTTTTTCCCCATTTTGAGGTTTGTACTCCCCATCCCCGAAGTGATGTAATAGCATAGATTATTTCTCGCATTCTTATTTTCCGCACTTGTAATTATTTAATTGCTAGATTAATTAGGCGTGCATGGCAAGACATAAAAAACAAACGTTAGAAAATCTAATCTCAAACCAAATACTTGAAATCAAAACACTTCTCACACGCACACCTCTAGGGTGACCCTCACTTGTTGCCTTAGATTTAAACAGTCGTGTCCCTTGAACGTGGGATGCTTTAGCAAAGACCCTCGGTAAAAAGATCGTAGTCCCTCGATGATCCTTCAATGATGCCTTCGGTAAACGATCTTTGTCCCTTATGAAAATTGCTAAAACATCCTACAAGTTGATTTTTATGACTGAATGATGACCCGCGCATGTCCCTCACATCCAATGATAGGGCTTCCTACTAACTAATGGTAGTGTATCACTATCTAAAGGAGGAGGAAAATAACAAAGAATTTTTTGAGTAGGTAGAATGCTCGTAGTTGCGTGCTCACAAACTTTTCAAAACGAAACATCTTTTCACAAAACAACACTTTCTTTCACAAATATTTTGGAAATGAACATTTTGTATACATTCTCAACGATACGAGAATCATTACAAAATTGTCGTACTTAGGCATTTTCAAAATATTTCAAACATACACAAACACAAAGCATTTCAAAAGTGAGCTAGCGACTAAAAGTCTGTAGATAACTATGGATGAAAAGGATGCTACACCTTCCCTTTTCATAACCTACCCCCTTACTCAGAAAATTCTCAAAAGGTCTTTCCTGTTCTTTTCACCCTTTCTTTTATTGGATAAAATAAAAGTCAGTGGCGACTCTTGCTATCTACAACATTTGCAATAAAATGCAAAACCCAAAAGTCAGTTCTCACACCGTATTACAGTATGCATATGCTATGCAGTTTGTAAAGGATGTATGGATGTAAAATGTTATTGCAATGTATTTGTAAACTCAAGCAGCATCTTTGTCTGGGGAATATAAATCCTTGACTGTTTCTAGGGATAAAAGTATGTGTATCTTCGATCTGTTGGGGATTCCCACCTGATGTTTGAGGAAACTCCACTAGGGAACATTAATTTTTACTTTTTGCTTGAGGAAACTCCGATGGAGGATGTTGATTCCTGCTTAAGGAGAAGAGTTCAAAAACATTGGTCATTTTATCACTCTATTGGGGATTATAATCCTTGTATACCCTGACCGGGGATAAAAGATATGGATAACCTTTCGAGGTGCTGCCTGACGTAGTTTCCGATATGGATACCGGATCGTTCGGAGAGAATAAGATTGAACGATATCTGATCCAGTTTCAGATTCAGTATCAACTCCTTGGGGATATAAATTTGGACTATCCTTTGCTGTAGACAGGAATCCTGCCTGTAATTTGTGGTAAAAACAGACTCAAGCTGGGGAGATTGAACTCTGTGGGGGAAATAAACCTTGTTGGGGAAATAAGCCCTGTTGACAGAGAAATATTCTGTTGAGAAAACACCCTTCCTGAGGAAACGAGCTCTACTGGAGAGAAGAAATATGTAGGGGGTTTTATAATTTTGGAGGAATAAAATCAGCTGAGGAAGAGAATTTTCCATAAACTGTACTGATTGGGACCCCGTAGGTGGGCGATATTGCTGGGAAAAGGATTATATTTCTTTATCCGCTGGAGTGAATTTGCTGTTGAGTATGATTAGACTACTCTGTGGGGATGATCCCATGGAAGTGGCTCTGTGGGGATTTGTGGACAACTTGAATGTTATCCAAACTCTTAGAGTCTTGAGTAAATACTTATTCATGTTTTTATGCATATATTTGTTGATAGTTGATCGTATTCATATGCATATGCTCATTCAATTTTAGTCATTGGACGTTTTTGCAAACAAAACAGAAAAAGAAAAAAGAAAAGAAAAAAAAAGAAAAATTTTGAATTTTGGTATTTGTATTTTTATTGATAGTTTACCCACGAACAGGCGATTTTGTACAAAGAGACATAAATCCTAGTAAGAGGAAATTGTCGTGAAATGAAGAGAGTACAAAGTGTAAGCAAGATAATACCTATGTGGGAATAATCTCATTGGGTTCCAACTCTGCTATTTCCCCTATGCCTTCGAGCATCTCATCCCTCCTTGTTGGAAGAAAGTGACTGAACTGACCTGTACCATTTGAACTTGACGTTGGTAATAAAGCTTGTTGTAAGTGATCCAATGGGACATAGTCGTACGCTTTAATCCCTAACTTTTTCCTGGACTTCCCTTTCGGGTTTTCAGTCCACCGGGATACCCTTTCTTGCCCAAGCCACCTTTTCAGGTTTTCGACTTGCCGGGTGTACAATCTTTTATATATATCCCTAATTTTTCCCGAACTCTTTTGGTTCACTAGTATGCCCTTACTTTTTCCTCTTCCAGTCAACCTAGCGGGTCATTTTCATGCATAGTATCTTTTGTCTATATCTGCATTCACAGGGTGCGGGAAATCTTCACCGTTCATGGTGGTCAGTATCATAGCACCGCCAGAAAATATCTTTTTGACTACAAATGGCCCTTCGTAGGTGGGAGTCCATTTTCCCCTGGGATCACCATGCGGTATAATAATGTGCTTTATTACCAAGTCACCAGTTTGGTATACCCGATACTTGATTTTCTTATTGAATACCTTGATCATACACTTCTGATACATATGACCGTGACAGACACTCATAAGCCTCTTCTCGTCAATCAGATTCAACTGGTCTAGCCTGGTCTGAACCCACTCATCTTCGTCTAAGTCTGCATATTTCATAATTCTCAGAGAAGGAATCTAAACTTCGACAGGTAGGACGGCTTCCATACCTTAAACCAGAGAGAATGGGGTTGCCCCAGTTGATGTTCATGCTGACGTCCAACAGCCATGAAGAGAAAATGGTAACATCTCGTGCTAGTATGTGTATGTCACAACCATCTTCTGTATAATCACCTTTATGTTCTTATTGGCAGCTTCCACTGCGCCATTCATATTTGGTCGATACAGAGAAGAGTTGTGGTGCTTGATCTTGAACTGCGTGTAGAGCTTGGTGATTATAGTGTTGTTGATATTAGTGATGTTATCGGTGATGATTCTCTCAGGGATACTGTACTGACATATAAGGTTATGTTTTATAAACCGATCGACCACATTCTTAGTAACAGATGCGAACAAAGTTGCTTCAACCCACTTTGTGAAGTAATCGATGGCGATGAGGATGAAGTGATGTCCATTAGAAGCAGTAGGCTTGATTTCTCTGATCATATCAGTGCCCCACATTATGAATGTCCAAGGAGCAGTTATGACATTCAGAGGGATGAGAGGCACATGAATGTTATCAGCATAAATTTGGCATTTATGACAAGTTCTCGAGTGGTGGTGACATTTAGTTTCCATAGTCAACCAATAGTAACCAGCTCTCAAAATCTTTTTAGCCATAGTATGCCCGCAGGAGTGAGTACCAAAGACACCTTCGTGCATATCTTGCATAATTTCTTCTACTTCATTTTTGTCTACACAACAAAGCTGGGTTGAATCATGATTACGCTTGTATAAAAGCCCATTGCTTAAGAAGAACTTAGCCGAGAATCTCGGTAGGAATTTCTTATCATTGACTGATGCCCCTTCAGGGTATTCTTAAGCCTCAAGGTACCTTTTCACTTCATGAAACCAAGGCTTTTCCTCTACTCCATCAGTGTAAATTTCATAGCAGTGTGCCGGTTCATTGATTCTTTCGATGGTAATCCTGGGAGCTTCATTGTCCCATCTGACCTTGAACATGGATGACATGGTAGCTAATGCGTCCACCAACTGATTCTCTTCTATTAGTATATGCTCAAAAGTAATCTCTTTGAAATATGGAATCGAGGTTAGCACATGTTTCATGTAAGGGATGTGATTCAGATGCTTCCTATCCCATTCTCCCTTGACCTAATTAATTACCAGAGCCAAGTCTCCATATACTCTTAATAACTTAATTCTTAGGTGAATAGCAGCTTTAAGACCCATGATGCATGCTTCATATTCGTCCATATTATCAGTGCAGTCAAAGCAAAGTCTAGCAGTGAAGGGCGTGTGACAACCTTGAGGAGAGATAATTACAACACTGATTCCATTACCAAGTGCATTGGAAGCTCCATAAAAAATCGTAGTCCATTAGGATCCTAGCTCAGGTCCTTCATACGGTCCAAGTTCTTCACAGTCTGTTATTTGCATAATATTCTCGTCTGGGAATTCGAAATTCATAAACTGATAGTCATCTACAGCTTGATGTGCTAAATGATCTGCCAGTACACTTACTTTGTTGGTGTTGTACCCCAAAATTTTCCCTCTCATTTATCAAAACTTTTCTCATAAGATCTCTTTGACTCAAGACTGGATCAAGGTTTGGTCAGCTCAGGATATCTCATCTTACACTGATAACCCAAAATTAGGGTTTGAGTTTGCACAAGGATTCTTGGACTATCAATGATTCATATGACTTTCAAACATCATTATGGATCCCTAAGATCACTCATGACAAGTTTCAAGCCTTGAACCACATTTTTGATCAGTCAATTGGACAGTTGACTTAGAAATCAACTGTATTGGGGAAAAAGTCAACCATGGCCAATTTACAGTCAAACTTCATGATTTTTGATCCACATCAACATTTTGAACTTACATGTGTCATTTGGTCAAGTTTGGATCACAATTCCTCAAGAAATTTGGTCAAATCACAAAAAGGGCATAAATGGTCAAAATTAGGGTTTTGATTGAGGAAGGGCAATTTCTGATTTTTAACCTAGAAAATGACCAATTGAGTTAAAGAATGATTTCAAGGATTAAATTACATCATCTTGGATTAATTAAATGGCTCAAAACATTTCAAATTCATTGGATTGACAGATGAAGTTTGCAGTCAACTGATCAAAAGTCAACTGTGTACTGAAAAGTCAAACTTTGACTTTTTGGTCAAAATCAAGTGCCAAGGTCATAATTCATCAAGACATGTCAAAATGTGAAACTTGTTCACCAAGAAAACCTAATTTGAAAATTAGGGTTTGAATTTGAAAAAATTTCTAACTTAGAAATTTTCTAAGTATAGAAAATTTTCTTATTTTTTCTCAACTTTAGGCCACTTTTTCACCATGATGCATAATGATTCAAGGAAAGTTCCCAACATGAAAGTTTTAGACCTCCATGAAATCTACAACTTTACTTCACAAACGTTTCCATTAATATGCTTGTATCTCAAGATATAAATTTGTGAATACATGGTCATGAACTTGTTAACTTAGTGAAATTTTGCCATAATTTAGGCAGGTTTTGGACCCAAGTTCATGGAATTTTTTCACCTAGTTCCAAGAGGTATCTCAAAATTAATTTCAAAGATGAATTATAGAGAACATTGTAAGATTTCCAAAATATCCAAGAACTCCTCAAGATCATTTTTGAGTAGGGAGAATCGAAGAGATGAAGTTGGAAATTTCTCACTTTTTGTCCAAGCCATTTCATGAAGAACAAAGATGCAATCAGTACCTATGCTACCTAATCCATGCTTTACAGGTCTCAAACTTGTTCCATACTCCTTAATTAAATGCTTACTCAGTTGACAAAGCTTTTATCCATGCCTTAGAACCTTTATTCAACTTGTAATTTCATTTATGGCAAAAAGGTTCCATTGCCATTTTGAAAAAGAGCAACTTTTGCAAACTTTACAATCTTGAGCATTGGAATTGTCCCCTTGGCACATACAAGTACCACAGACCAAAGGCAGCTTGTAGGGAAGAAAAACCAACCCTAAACAAGCAGGTACAAGCATGTAAAGCTTTGTCTTATCACTTTGCTTCAAGTACAAGAAAATTGGAAAAAAAGGCTAGCACTTGCAGATCTGTTGGGAAGCTGACCTAAAACCATTTCAATACTAATATACAAACATTATACAACACAAGGCATGATTGGCAAGGACCTGAAACATTCCCAACCAGCAAAACACCAAAAATCTATCCAAAACTACAGATTTTGCATAAGCATATCCATCTTCTATTTGGCTCGTGCGTTTTGAGTTTGGATCATTCAAACATCTTACATACTTGATACCTAGTCAATCCAAGCCTTCATCCCAGTTCTGTAATCACTCCTCTACCATCTTCCATTGTTGACTTCAGAGCTTGCAGTTTTACTTGGCCAAGGAGTTCCAGCTACTTTTAGAGCAAGGCAAGGGCTGGGATACATCCAGGGAAGTTCAAGGAAGCTCAAGCAAGCATCAGGCCTCCATCAAACTCACCCCAATTCCATTCACGATTCCAACTGAAGGAGGTAAAATTTCAAACTCTATCTCCTTGTACATGCAACCTTAGGCCACGATTTGTGAATAAAAAATGTAGTCCTCATCATAACGAAGTTGTACATACCATTATCTTGCATTGATTTTACTTAAGCTAAGAGAATTTGGAACTTAAAATTTCTGAAAATATTAGGTTAGAATTTAGGGCTTTTAAAATTCTCTTTGATCTTTGATAGTTAGATTACATAGCTTATATGGTTGGAATCGTGAGTTCAAGTACTACAATTTTCATGTTATAAGTTTTATTTTCATGGAAGTATGAGAGAGTTACAGGGTGTCTGGCCAAGCTTGAGGAAGAAGACAACTACAGGGCAAGGGCGCGTTTTGTGTTATATTGTTTTTACTTTCCCGAAGACAATGGAAGTATAGCCACCCCAGTGGCAAAGCAGCGCGCTGGTGAGACCCATGTCCTGGGTTCGAACCTGCGCGCTACTTTTGTATTTTTTCACTTTTTTTTCCTTTCCCATTTCTATATTTTTGCAGGTTGGGCTTGGTCTTTTGGGCCAGGATTTTTTGCTAACATCATCACCACTAATCTGTTGCATTACCCCCCTTGCCAATTTCTCATTTTTTTATTTTTTTTATTTGTTTTATTTTCATATTTAATATTTTAAATATTTTCTTTAATACATAAAAATCCCAAAAAAATGTAAAATTAATAATATTACACTTTTATTGTATTTTTATTTTATTTCTCATAAAAATACATTTTTATTTTACTAGGATATCATTTATTTTCTTAATAAATTTGTAAATATAATTAAACATATTTAGTTCAATTTATTTTTCATTTCATATTTATAAATAGTTATTTTTGCACATATAAAATTTTATATTTATATACAATATTATTTATTATCTTTTACAAGAAAATACACAAAATAATACCTATAAAAAACTTTATTTTCTCTTAAATAATAATTAGGGTTAAACCCTTTTTAAAGATTAATTCTTTTTCTTTATATTTTTAGGTTTAGATTAAATTTTCTTTTACATAAAAAAATAAAACAAAAAAATCTTTTTTTACATGTACATTGCATTGCATTTTCTTTTTAATATTGTATTGTATTTATTCTAATTCATACAAATTCGATTTGGTTGTAATAATTTATTTAGGTTTATATTCTTGCAAATCCCCATTCAAATTTATATTCCCCCCTCCCATAAATTGTTGTAATAGCTTAGAAATATTTACATTATGCAATTTATCGCTTTATATTCCATGATTAGTAATTAGGGTTTGTATGACAAGAATAAAACAAAGCCAAATAGAAAACCCTAAATATAAGACAAAATCAAAAGCATGAAAATGATACACTTGCACACAAGCACCCTTAGGGTTTCTCCACTTGGTTGCCTAAAACAAAAATGGTCATATTACGCATGCGAAGTATCTTGGCAAAACAAAACAAATATAAGATCATAGTCCCTCGATGACTCTATTCAAAGGTTGACTTACAAAATGATCTTGGTCCCTCAAAAAATGCTAATATACTTTAAAAACATTGCTAATCATGGTTATACGATGACCCACGCCCGTCCCGTTTACATCCAAAGATAGGGTTGCTTACTAAATCAATGGTAAGACAACAATGTCAAAGGAATAGAAAATACATAAGAAAGACATTTGAGTAGGTAGATAGCTTATAGTTACTTGCTCCATTTCAAACAACAATCCTTACTATTTTTCAAAACAAACACACACACACATTTAAAAAACATCTTACAGACATTGAAAACATTTTCAAAAGACAAACATCTTTGTATACATTCTTACGAACGAGAATCATTGCAAAGATCGCCTAAACAAATGGCCTCTTTTACAAAATACTTTCAAAACCACACCAAACACAATTTCAAACAAACAAAAGCAAGTGATCTAAGCAAGTAACTAAGAGCCCATGGAAAACAATGGATGAAAAGGGTGTTAGCACCTTCCCTTTTCATATCTACCCCCCGAACTCAAGAAAACATCTCAAAGGTCTTTCCTGTGCTTTTTCACCTTTCCTTTTGGATAAAAGAAAAGTCGGTGGCGACTCTTGCTAACCGCAACATTTGCGATAAAACGCAAACCCTAAAGTCAGTTCTCCCACCGTATCACAGAACTGGCGACTCTGCAGGGGAATTTTTTTAAAATTGGGGTTACCTTAGGGTTTAGATCACATTTATTTGCTTACATTGTTTGACTTGTTTGCTTTATATTATGGTTCTTTGTTTGGGTTTGAATCCTCCACCCAGATTTGGGAAACATTATAGGTAAATAGCTATACATTGTGGAAAATGTGCGGGGTATACCGACATGGTCTAAGCAATAGCTATGTTAGTGTGACATATTTGTGGGTACCGAAAGCCTTTGAGTTAATCAAAGAGAATACGGGGCCGCTGAGTGATGTCATGAAGCACTAATGAACTTCTAGAACCCTTTACTTGACCAACTTAGCCTTTAGGATGTAGTGAGATGACCGGCTTTGGTGCAGTCTGAAGTTGGTAGATACTCGATACTACACTCATTGAGGGTTGGTTTCTTGGGATATTTCGGTCGCCATTAAAGAGGCTTGAGCTGAAACAATGACCAATGAAACAATCCAGTGATATTGAGTTCCTTAGAACCCGGTTACTATTACTAGGACATGTTGAATCAACTAAACTTCAAGAGGGTACTTACCTATAAAACCCCGTGCAAGCCTAAAATAAGAACTTCTTTGTTTTGCTTGTATATACATACTTGTACATAACATTATGGACATCATGAACATCATATGCATCCACTAACCATTTCAAGGATTTTTGAGATTCATCTTTGTTCTTTTTTTGTAGGATATGGATTCGCTTCGCAGGAAAACTATCCAAATCAACCTTGTATGAATTCCTCCACAACTCAAAGAGATAGCTTCAAGGATCCCTGAGAATTCTCCATTCACCGAGAGGCATGGTCGTCTACTCAACTTGGTCACCTCCAACACAGAGGAAGATATGGTGAAGGTTCTCTTCCATTTCTTTGACCCTTTGCATCATTGCTTCACATTTCCTGACTATCAACTTGTGCCTACTTTGGAAGAGTTCTCTCAACTCTTGAGGATTCCTATTCTCAATCAACTACCTTTCAACGGTACGGAAAAAGATCCAAAGCCAGAAGAGATTTCTCAAGCCCTGCACTTGCACTCATCTGATGTCACGACTCATTGGGAAACTAGAAGTGGTGTCAAAGGCTTCTTGGCAAAGTTTCTGTTTGAGAAAGCCCAAAGCTGTTGGAATTCCCTAGATTTGCAAGCTTTTGAGGAGATTGTGGCTCTTCTTATCTACGGGATGGTCTTGTTTCCCAATCCTGACCAACTCATAGATGTGAGTGCCGTCAAAATCTTCATGTCACGCAATCCTGTGCCTACATTACCAGGGGATATCTTGCACTCTTTTCACACTCGTACAATGAGGAAAAGAGGGGGACTGATGTGTTGCACTCCCCTCCTGGAAAGATGGTTTATTTCTCATCTTCCCCAATCAGTCTTAAAGAATGAGCAAGGATTAAGGTGGTCACAAAGGTTAATGACGCTAAAACATTCAGATATTCATTGGTGCTCTAGATCCAGGGAGAATGTTATCATTGTTGACCATTGTGGGGAATTCCCTAATGTCCCTCTACTTGGCATTAGGGGAGGCATCACCTACAACCCATGTTTAGCTCTAAGACAGTTTGGTTATGCCCGAAGGGATGGCCCACATGATATGTTGATTCAAGGTTTGGTATTCGAATATGACAACGACGATCAAGGACTTCGCCAGAGATTCATCCGAGCTTGGAGGATGCTAAACAAGGTGGATAGAAAGACTTTGGGACACAAGAATTCCATCCCTCTTGAGCCTTACCTCAAGTGGGTATGAACCCATGCTCAAAGTCTTATGATGCCTTATCCTTCCATTCTCCCAGTGATTATAGAGCCTGTTAAGGAAGGAGAAGTTCCATACACTATCCTATATCCTAACATGCCCACATCACTCGAAGATCTACAAAGGGATCGGATACAACTCAAAAGAGAGCGAGATACTTTCGAAGCGTAATTCTACGCAAGCGAGAAAAAGGCTTTGGAACTCACTAGGCTACTTCATGAGGAGCTGACTCTAAATACCTACATAGCCCCAAAGAGGATGCGCAATACTTTTTTATCTTAGAATGTTGTATTATTTTGCCCAAGGGGAAGTGATGTACTCAAATTCTATCTTATTAATATAACGTGTGTTTCTTTTTGTTTAAAACGAATTTGAATTTTTTTAAATCCTTGAAAGCATTGCATGTATACATATCATTCATCATAACATAAACAGGTCTTTTCCAACAAGTTTCCTCATCTCTCTAACTGTTTATTTCAGTAAGATGGATCTCGAACAGACGGTCAAAGATCTTCAAGATCAAAACAGGCAATTTCAACAGTTACTCGTGACTTTAGCCAAGGGGCAAGATGAGTTGAAGACTCTGTTAGCTGAAGAAAGAAAGAAGAAACCAAAGAAAGCCACTGGGGTTTTGAATATGGGGAGAAGATTTCGGGGACAGACTAGAAGGACCTTGAATTTTGCAACCACTTTCGGGGAAGGAGAAGGAAAAGGAAAGGAAACAGCGGTACCATCAGAATCTGAAGAAGAGGAGGAAGATGAAGATTACTCTGAGGAACAGTATCCTCCAGCGGATGACAAATACTGACATCTTGAAGAGCGTATAAATGCTATGAAAATATAGAAAGTACCAGGTCTAGACTTTGAGGAATTGGGGCTAGTGTCAGGAATTGTGATCCCACCAAAGTTCAAAGTGCCGTTATTTGCAAAGTATGATGGGGTGTCATGTCCTAAAATGCACCTCTGATCATATGTCAGAAAGATTCAGCCGCACTCCGCCGACAAAGACTTGTGGGTGCATTTTTTTCAAGATAGTTTATCCAGAACACAACTCGATTGGTTTTACCAACTAGAAAGGGCCGACGTCCACAACTGGAAGATCTTGCCGCAGCTTTCTATAAACAATACCAGTATAATGCAGATTTGGCGCCTACCCGTACTCAACTTCAGAGTATGGCTATGGCTTCAAATGAAGATTTCAAAGATTACGCGCAAAAATGGAGAGATCTAGCTGGGAGAGTGCAACCCCCTCTATCTGAAAGGGAGTTGGTGGATATGTTCTTGGTCACCCTATCGGGCCCTTTCTTCAACCATTTGATTGGGAGTTCATCTGCCGGATTTACTGAGTTAATATTAACTGGAGAGAGGGTGGAAGCTGGCATAAAAAGTGGAAAGATTCAGAAAGATTCATCTGCCTCTACAGTTGTGAGAAAGCCTTTCACCGGAAAGAAGGAGGTATCTGTTGTTTATTCACAAAGGAATCAAGGAAGAACTGAACGCCGACCAATGGTGGGGGCCGTTATGATCCCAAAGCCTGCATCTGATCAACCAAGAAATAACCAGCTGAGGGTGGAAAGGCCATTCCGGCAATTCACCAGGATTAATATGACTCTAGCCCAGGTTTTACCACATCTTCTGAAATTGAATCTGGAAACTTTAAAGGAGGCCCCAAAGAACCCCAATACTGCGTCCCCTCATTATCACCCAAATGCCATATGTGCATACCATTCAGAAAGTATGGGTCACAACACTAACAATTGTTGGGCCCTGAAAAACAAAATTCAAGACCTTATAGATGCAAAAGAAGTTGAGTTTGACGCACCTGAGAAACCAAATGTCATTTCCGCTCCGATGCCTAGGCATGGTCACAACACCAACGCTATCGAGGAAGATTTATTTATTGCCACAGTGGATGACCTTTTAACTCCGCTTCCAATCATTAAGATGAACTTGTTGAAAGCTGGCGTATTCCCAGGTTGTAAGTAAGACTACCATTATTGCTTATCCTCATCAACTGTTTGCCCTCTATTGAAGACAGGCATTCAACGCTTAATAGACAATCAAGAAATTCTGTTTGAAAATGCTCCCATTTTACCTATTCCTGTTGAAGACATTTCAATCATAACCATCTCCGCCAATCCTTCCCGGGTCCCTAAAAGACCCGTTAGGATTACATCAGTTCCAAAAACTACTCCTCTTAAGATCACAATGCCCGGGCCGATCCCGTATGAATCAGATAAAACAGTACCGTGGAATTACGGTGGATAAATCTACTACCATGGTATTAAACAAGATGGGCCAACTACCAAAGAAGTAAGCTCCGAAGAAGAAGATTCTGATATTAGCAATTTGCCGGAACTAGTAAGATTACCCGTAGCGGTAGAATCTTCTCTCCAAAGATTGCCCCTCCAAAGGCAGTTTTTGGACCTGTGGCCGTTCCAAAGATTACCTCTGTACCAATAATCATACCTGCAAGTGTACCTACCAACAAAGACGGCACAATCCCTGTTGTTATCCCTACCAATACTTCTACTACTGAAAATCGAGGAAAAAGTATTCAAGAAGAGCCTGTCCAGACGAAGGCTCAATCACTAGATATCCCCGAAACATCCAAGAAGGAAATGGAAGAGATCCTGAGGATAATAAAAAAGAGTGACTATGACGTGGTTGAACAGTTGAGGCAAACTCCCTCCAAGATCTCCATGCTAGCATTGTTGCTGTGTTCTGAGGCACATGCGAAAGTTCTGGTGAAGTTTCTGAAGACAGCCCATGTGCCACAAGAGACATATGCTGACCAATTCCAAGATTGTGTGTCCAGTTTGACAGCTGATAACGGCCTAGGCTTCTCTGATGCTGATTTGACACCCAGGGGGAGAAAGCACAACGAGGCATTGCATGTCTCTGTGGAGTGTAGAGGAACGACTCTGGCCTATGTCTTGGTGGACACGGATTCATCTTTGAACGTCTTACCTAAAAAAGCCCTTGACAGATTGGATTGCGAAGGGCTGACATTGAAACCCAATAACATAATTGTGAGAGCATTTGATTGCTCGAAGAGGATGGTCCACGGGGAGGTGGACATCCCCACAAAGGTGGGAACATAGACTTTCAACTCAACTTTCTATGTAATGGACATCCGCCCCTCTTACTCCTGTCTGCTAGGACGGCCCTGGATCCATAATGTCGGTGATGTCACTTCCACGCTACACCAGATGCTGAAGTACCCGGTCCAAGGAAAGATCATAACTGTCCACGGGGAGGAGGAGTACATGATTAGTCATCTAAATTCTTTTCGATATGTGGAGTTGGATGGTGAGTTCATTGAAACTCCTTTTCAACATTTCGAGGAGGTTTCTCAAGAAGTGGCGCTAACCAAAGCGGTATCCCTGATTCCCAAGATCACAAGACCTCCGCTTCGGATGTCATCTCTAAAGGATGCCAAGGCGGTAGTAGAAGAGGGTGGATGCACCATATGGGGGCAGCTTCCGGACATCCCGTATAAATCAGACAAGTTTTGCTTGGGGTTTACTGCAACTGCTCAGAAGGCTGTGCGCCATGCCCGTGCTGGAGGGCCACCTTTGAAGATTAGTAACCAGGAGGTCAACACAGTGGAAGATTTTGAAGAGGATGGCAGCTTGGAATATGGGATATTTCCTACTGGAAATGGAGGACTTCGCAACTGGGAAGCCAGAGACTTTGTCCTAATAACTTTCATCTCTCAGTAATTTATCTTTTACATTTCTGTTGAACTTGTAATATTCACGAACAATTCACACTTTAAAAACCTTGTGTCTTACCCGAGGCACAATGGTCCATTTGTAAGGGTTTTTATTTCATCTTCATATGACATTCAATGAATCATAGACGTTTTTCCACATACAAACCTGTTGTGCTCATTGTCTTTCTTTTACATTTTATTGTTTAAAGATGGCTATACCCTTACACACACCCACACTCACAAATGCAGGTACCCCTCCATTCTGGATCCCATGAACAACGATACTGCTATAGCCTTTAGTGACTCCGAAGATCTAATTTACCAAGCCGAATATGAAGGTGAGGAAGATTGTGAAATACCAGGGGAATTGGCCAGACTACTACAACAAGAGGAAAGAGCTATTCAGCCTCATGAGGGATCGTTGGATACAATCAACTTGGGTACCAAGGAAGATAAATAGGAAATCAAAGTGGGTGTCAATCTAGAGCCGAGTGTCAAGGAGCGCCTAATTCAGCTATTGCATGATTACATTGAGATCTTTTCCTGGTCATACAAAGACATGCCAGGACTTGATACAGACATCGTGGTACATCGTCTACCCACAAGAGAAGATTGTCCACCAGTGAAACAAAAAGTCTGCCGCATGAGACCTGACATGTCAGAGAAGATCAAAGCGGAAGTTATGAAACAATTCAATGCTGGGTTCTTGGTTGTCACTTCCTATCCTCAATGGGTTGCCAACATTGTTCCCGTGCCTAAAAAGGATGGTAAAGTACGAATGTGTATGGATTATAGAGATTTAAACAGGGCCAGCCCTAAAGATGATTTTCCACTTCCCCACGTCGACATCCTGGTTGATAATACGACCACGCACAAATTGTTTTCCTTCATGGACGGATTCTCAGGCTATAACCAAATCAAAATGGCACCTGAGGACATGGAGAAAACTACATTTGTCACACAGTGGGGCACATTCTGCTACAAAGTGATGCCATTCGGACTGAAGAATTTCGGGGCAACCTATCAGCGCACCATGGTAGCTTTATTTCATGATATGATACATCATGAGATAGAGGTCTATGTAGATAACATGATAGCCCGATCACAAACTGAAGAGGAGCACCTTGATCATTTGCAAAAGCTGTTTGAGAGGTTGAAGGAGTACAAACTAAGGCTGAATCCAAACAAGTGCACATTCGGAGTCCGGTCCGGTAAACTCTTAGGTTTCGTTGTCAGCGACAAAGGCATCGAGGTTGATCCTGCCAAGGTTAAAGCGATGCAATAAATGCCTGCTCCTCGTACTGAGAAGGAAGTCATAGGAATCTTGGGACGCATAAACTATATTGCCAGATTCATCTCTCATCTAACATCTACTTGTGAACCAATCTTCAAACTATTAAAGAAAGATCAAGTATTCAGATGGAACGACGAATGCCAGATTTCTTTTGACAAGATCAAGGAGTACTTACAAGAGCCTCATATTTTGATGCCACCAGTCGAGGGAAGACCACTGATCATGTATCTGACCGTTCTAGAGAATTCAATGGGGTGTGTATTGGGGCAGCATGACGAGTCTGTCTGAAAAGAGAACGCTATTTACTACCTGAGCAAAAAGTTTACCGACAGTGAAACCAGATATTCACTGCTCGAGAAAACTTGCTGCGCTCTGGTATGGGCTGCTTGCCGGCTAAGACAGTATATGTTGACTCATACCACTTTGTTGATATCTACGATGGATCCGATAAAGTATATCTTCGAAAAGCCTGCTCTGTCTGGGAGGATAGCTACATGGAAGATGATCCTAACAAAATATGACATACAGTACACTACCCAGAAAGCTATAAAGGGAAGTGTGTTAGTTGATCATCTTGCTCATCAAGCTGTAGAAGATTATCCGTCCATGAAGTTTGAATTCCTGGATGAAGACATCATGACATTAGACAACTGTGAAGAAATCAGACCATATGACGGACCTGAACAAGGATCCCGATGGACCCTGTTCTTTGATGGGGCATCCAATGCACTTGGTAATGGTATCGGCGCTGTACTCATATCTCCGGAAGGGTGCCATACTCCTTTTACTGTCAGACTTTGCTTCAACTGTACGAACAACATGGCGGAATATGAAGCATGCATCTTTGGTCTCAAGGATGCCATAGACTTAGGAATCAAATCTTTGGATGTGTTTGGAGATTCAGCTTTGGTCATCAGTCAGATCAAAGGAGAGTGGGACACTAAGCATCCAAACCTTATCCCTTACAAAGAACATGTCTTGACATTGCTACCACATTTTGAGCAGATTACCTTTGAGCATTTCCCGCGAGAAGAAAATCAGCTAGCAGATGCTCTAGCTACAATGTCATCTATGTTTAAACTTAATTGGGATAACGAGGCTCCACAGATCACTGTCGAACGAATGGATGAACCAGCATACTGTCACGAGATTAATACTGAAGAAGTAGTAGACCAACCTTGGTTTCATGAAGTCAAAAGGTATCTCGAGGCTCAAGAATAGCCAGAAGGAGCTTCAATCAATGATAAAAAGTTTTTAAGGAGATTCTCCGCTAAGTTCTTCCTGAGTAACAGCATCCTGTACAAATGCAATCATGACTCTATTCTGCTCCGTTGTGTGGATAAGATTGAGGCTGAAAAGATCATGGATGAATTACATGAAGGTACCTTTGGCACTCACTCCAATGGGCATACAATGGCGAAGAAAATCCTACGGGCAGGCTATTATTGGTCTACCATGGAAGCAGACTGCTATCAACACTCACGGACCTGTCATAAATATCAAATTTATGCTGACAAGGTGCACGTACCTCCGGTTCCTCTGAATGTCTTGACGGCTCCTTGGCCCTTTACTATGTGGGGAATCGATATGATTGGGGAGATCAAGCCTACAGCCTCCAATGGACACCGTTTCATTCTAGTGGCCATTGATTATTTCACAAAGTGGGTCGAAGCAGCTTCCTTCGCATCTGTTACTAAGAATGTTGTTGCCCGCTTCATCAAGCAGAATTTCATTTGCCGGTACGGTAACCCAGAAAGGATCATCATCGATAATGGTACAAACCTTAACAATACTATGATCACCGCCTTGTGCGAGCAGTTCAAGATTCAACATCACAATTCATCCCCCTATCGGCCAAAGATGAATGGTGCAGTCGAAGCTGCTAATAAAAACATTAAAAAGATCATACAGAAAATGACACTCACCTACAAGCAATTGCATGAGATGCTGCCATTTTCTCTCCACGGGTACCGTACCACGGCTCGCACATCAACTGGGGAAACACCCTATTCTTTGGTTTATGGCATGGAGGCTGTTTTTCCTATTGAGGTTCAAATCCCCTCTTTGAGAATTATGAAGTATGCAGGTTTGAATGAGGACGATTGGATCCAGACTCAACTTGATCAACTAAACTTAATTGATGAAAAGAGACTTATTGTTGTTTGCCATGGTCAGATGTATCAAAAACGGATGATCAAGGCTTTCAACAAGAAAGTCAGACGCCAGGTATATCAAGTCGGAGATCTAGTGATCATGCGCATCATCTTGCCACAAAGTGATCCCAGGGGCAAATGGAATCCTACCTATGAAGGATCATTTGTAATCAAGAACATCTTCTCTGGTGGGGCAATGGTCTTAACCACCATGGACGGTGATGACTTGCCACACCCTGCGAACGCGGACATAGTCAAAAGATACTACGCATAAGAGACCCGCTAGGTTGACACACCTAGGCAAAAAAAGGGCATCCCGGCGAACCAAAAGGTTCGGGCAAAAATTATGGATAAAATAAAAAAATGTGTACACCCGGCAAGTTGAAAACCCGAAAGGGTGACTTGGGCAAAAAAAGGGTTTCCCGGTGGACTGAAAACCCGAAAGGGCGATCCAGGAAAAAGTTAGGGAATTAATGCGTATGACTATGTCCCGTCAGATCACTTTGAGGATAATCTCTTCACTGACAAACTCAGAGTTTCTGATTAATTCAATCATCTTTGGACGAAGCAACAAATAGACAAGATATTCGGAGATACGGAGGCTATAGAAGAATGGGAACCCCATGGGATTATCACACATAGCTATCTTTCTTTGTATAAATTTTTCTTATTTTTATGACACTATCCTCTTACTAGGATGTATGTCTCCTTTGTACAAAATACTTATTCAAAGTAAATACAAAGATATCTCTTTAAAGTGCAGAAAACTATTTGTCTTTTTTCTTTACACTTGTGTTTTATTTGCAAAAACGTCCAATGATTCATTAATGAACATATGCATTTGAACATAATTATTGTTTATAAATAAACAAAATGAAAAAAAGGACAATTACTGACAGGTTGAAAGAATAGGAAAACGTCTTTAGGCTATTCCATGAGCAATCCCTACAGTACGTCATTTAGACCCCCAACGGAACTAAAACTTCAAACTATTAATCCCCGGTGGAAACCATCCAATTTCTCCAAATTCCCCAGCAAGTTATTTTGAAGCCTGAAATCCAACCGGGTGACAATTGACTTATGATACTCCCAAACGGAACAAAGACTCCCATTTATTAATCCCCAGTAGAAGTCATCAACTTTCTCTGGATTCCCCAAGCAGATTCCTCAAGCAGTATATGGCATTGCTCTCACAACAGAATTTTTGTCAAATACTCCAACTTCAAGACATGAAGAATCCACATATCCTCAACAATACAGCAAATCAGCTTACATGCGCATACATTACATCCACATATCATAAACATTGATAAAACACATATATTGCATCATACATTTCATGCAACATAATTTTGTGTTCCAGCTAACATTTTACCCTTTTCAGGATGAGATTAATAGCTACCATTAACAATATGCAATCATGATACAGTACGGATACGCTCCAGACACGGATGCCATTTTGTTACTCATTCAGATTTCAGATTCAGATACAGTACGGATACGCTCCAGACACGGATGTTATTTTGTTACTCATTCAGATTCAACCTTCATGATACAGTTCAGATATGCTCTAGTCACGGATGCCATTCTGTTACTCTTTGAGATTCGACCTTCATGATATAGTTTAGATACGCTCCAGTCACGGATGCCATTCTGATACCCATTCAGATTTCAAGTTCAGATACAGTTCGGATACGCTCTAGACGTGGATGCCATTCTGATATTCATTCATACTTCAGATACAATACAAATACGCTCCAGACACGAATGCTATTCTGTTGCTCATATAGATTCAGTCTCCAGATGCAGCTCAGATACGTTCCAGACACGGACACCATTCTGATACTTATTCTTTTGACTTACAACTTACAATTCAACAAACATTCTTGGATGGAATCTACAAGCCCATCTCCAACAATATTCTATCACTTCTCCAAATGGCATCTTTAAGCCAATTCCCTCAACTACACGTCGCCGAGTGCAAATTTGTGGGCACTTTAATGTCCAATCATCTTTCACATTCGAGTCACGAATGGAAAAGCTCGCCAATCTAACTCTTCAGGTTTAAGAAGATTGAACAGGGGCAGCTATTATACCCCAAAATTTTCCCTCTCATTTATCAAAACTTTTCTCACAAGATCTCTTTGACTCAAGACTGGATCAAGGTTTGGTCAGCTCAGGATATCTCATCTTACACTGATAGCCCAAAATTAGGGTTTGAGTTTGCACAAGGATTCTTGGACTATCAATGCTTCATATGACTTTCAAACATCATTATGGACCCCTAAGATCACTCATGACAAGTTTCAAGCCTTGAACCACATTTTTGATCAATCAATTGGATAGTTGACTTAGAAATCAACTGTATAGAGGAAAAAGTCAACCAAGGCCAATTTACAGTCAAACTTCATGATTTTTGATCCACATCAACATTTTGAACTTACATGTGTCATTTGGTCAAGTTTGGATCACAATTCCTCAAGAAATTTGGTCAAATCATAAAAAGGGCAAAATGGTCAAAATTAGGGTTTTGACTGAGGAAGGGCAATTTCTGATTTTTAACCTAGCAAATGACCAATTGAGTTAAAGCATGATTTAAAGGATTCAATTACATTATCTTGGCTTAATTACATGGCTCAAAACATTTCAAATTCATTGGATTGACAAATGAAGTTTGTAGTCAACTGATCAAAAGTCAACTGTGTACTTAAAAGTCAAACTTTGACTTTTTGGTCAAAATCAACTGCCAAGGGTCATAATTAATCAAGACATGTTAAAATGTGAAACTTGTTCACCAAGAAAACCAAATTTGAAAATTAGGGTTTGAATTTGAAAAATTTTCTAACTTAGAAATTTTCTAAGTATAGAAAATTTTCTTATTTTTTCTCAACTTTAGGCCACTTTTTCACCATGATGCATAATGATTCAAGGAAAGTTCCCAACATGAAAGTTGTAGATTTCCATGAAATCTACAACTTTTCTTCACAAACTTTTCCATAAAGATGCTTGGATCTCAAGATATAAATTTGTGAATACATGGTCATGAACTTGTTAACTTAGTGAAATTTTGCCCTAATTTAGGCAGGTTTTGGACCCAACTTCATGGCAATTTTTCACCTAGTTCCAATAGGTATCTAAAAATTCATTTCAAATATGAATTATAGAGCATATTGTAAGATTTACAAAATTTCCAAGAACTCCTCAAGATCATTTTTGAGTAGGGAGAATCGAAGAGATGAAGTTGGCAATTTCTCACTTTTTGTCCAAGCCATTTCATGAAGAACAAAGATGTAATCGGTACCTATGCTACCTAATCCATGCTTTACAGGTCTCAAACTTGTTCCATACTCCTTAATTAAATGCTTACTCAGTTGAAAAATCTTATATCCATGCCTTAGAACCTTTATCCAACTTGTAATTCCATTTATGGCAAAAAGGTTCCTTTGCCATTTTGAAAAAGAGCAACTTTTGCAAACTTTACAATCTTGAGCATTGGACCTGTCCCCTTGGCACATACAAGTACCACAGACCAAAGGAAACTTGTAGGGAATAAATACCAACCCTAAGCAAGCAGGTACAAGCATGTAAAGCTTTGTCATATCACTTTGCTTCAAGTACAAGAAAATTGGCAAAAAGGCTAGCACTTGTAGATCTGTTGGGAAGCTGACCTAAAACCATTCCAATACTAATATACAAACATTATACAACACAAGGCACGATTGCCAAGGACCTGAAACACTCCCAACCAGCAAAACACCAAAAATCTGTCCAAAACTGCAGATTTTGCATAAGCACATCCATCTTCTATTTGGCTCGTGCATTTTGAGTTTGGATCATTCAAACATCTTACATACTTGATACCTAGTCAATCCAGGCCTTCATCCCTGTTATGTAATCACTCCTCCACCATCTGCCATTGTTGACTTCAGAGCTTGCAGTTTTACTTGGCCAAGGAGTTCCAGCTACTTTCAGAGCAAGGCAAGGGTTGGGATACATCCAGGGAAGTTCAAGGAAGCTCAAGCAAGCATCTGGCCTCCATCAAACTCACCCCAGTTCCATTCATGATTCCAACTGAAGGAGGTAAAATTTCAAACTCTATCTCCTTGTACAGGCAACCTTAGGCCACGATTTGTGAATAAAAAATGTAGTCCTCATCATAACGAAGTTGTACATACCATTATCTTGCATTTATTTTACTTAAGCTAAGAGAATTTGGAACTTGAAATATCTAAAAATATTAGGTTAGAATTTAGGGATTTTAAAACTCTCTTTGATCTTTGATAGTTAGATTACATAGCTTATATGGTTGGAATCGTGAGTTCAAGTACTACAATTTTCATGTTATAAGTTTTTATTTTCATGGAAGTATGAGAGAGTTACAGGGTGTCTGGCCAAGCTTGAGGAAGAAGACAACTACAGGGCAAGGGCGCGTTTTGTGTTATATTGTTTTTACTTTCCTGAAGACAATGGAAGTATAGCCACCCCAGTGGCAAAGCAGCGCGCTGGTGAGACCCATGTCCTGGGTTCAAACCTGCGCACTACTTTTGTATTTTTTTCACTTTTTTTTCCTTTCCCATTTCTATATTTTTGCAGGTTGGGCTTGGTCTTTTGGGCCAGGATTTTTTGCTAACATCATCACCACTAATATGTTGCATTACCCCCCCCCCTTGCCAATTTCTCATATTTTTATTTTTTATTTGTTTTATTTTCATATTTAATATTTTAAATATTTTCTTTAATACATAAAAATCCCAAAAAAATGTAAAATTAATAATATTGCACTTTTATTGTATTTTTATTTTATTTCTCATAAAAATACATTTTTATTTTACTAGGATATCATTTATTTTCTTAACAAATTTGTAAATATAATTAAACATATTTAGTTCAATTTATTTTTCATTTCATATTTATAAATACTTATTTTTGCACATATAAAATTTTATATTTATATACAATATTATTTATTATTTTTTACAAGAAAATACAAAAAATAATACCTATAAAAAACTTTATTTTCTCTTAAATAATAATTAGGGTTAAACCCTTTTTAAAGATTAATTCTTTTTCTTTATATTTTTAGGTTTAGATTAAATTTTCTTTTACATAAAAAAACAAATCACAAAAAACTTTTTTTACATGTACATTGCATTGCATTTTCTTTTTAATATTGTATTGTATTTATTCTAATTCATACAAATTCGATTTGGTTGTAATAATTTATTTAGGCTTATATTCTTACAAATCCCCATTCAAATTTGTATTCCCCATCCCATAAATTGTTGTAATAGCTTAGAAATATTTACATTACGCAATTTATCGCTTTATATGCCATGATTAATAATTAGGGTTTGTATGACAAGAATAAAACAAAGCCAAATAGAAAACCCTAAATACAAGACAAAATCAAAAGCATGAAAATGATACACTTGCACACAAGCACCCTTAGGGTTTCTCCACTTGGTTGCCTAAAACAAAAATGGCCATATTACGCATGCGAAGTATCTTGGCAAAACAAAACAAATATAAGATCATAGTCCCTCGATGACGCTATTCAAAGGTTTCCTTACAAAATGACTTTGGTCCCTCAAAAAATGCTAAGATACTTTACAAACATTGCTAATCATGGTTATGCGATGACCCACGCCCGTCCCGTTTACATCCAAAGATAGGGTTGCTTACCAAATCAATGGTAAGACAACAATGTTAAAGAAATAGAAAATACATAAGAAAGACATTTTAGTAGGTAGATAGCTTCTAGTTACTTGCTCCATTTAAAACAACAATCCTTGCTATTTTTCAAAACAAACACACACACATTTCAAAAACATCTTACAAACATTGAAAACATTTTCAAAAGACAAACATCTTTGTATACATTCTTACGAAGGAGAATCATTGAAAAGATCGCCTAAACAAATCGCCTCTTTTACAAAATACTTTCAAAACCACACCAAACACAATTTCAAAGAAACAAAAGCAAGTGATATAAGCAAGTAACTAAGAGCCCGTGGAAAACCATGGATGAAAAGGGTGCTATCACCTTGCCTTTTCATAATCTACCCCCCGAACTCAAGAAAACATCTCAAAGGTCTTTCCCGTGCTTTTTCACCTTTCCTTTTGGATAAAAGAAAAGTCGGTGGCGACTATTGCTAACCGCAACATTTGCGGTAAAACGCAAACCCTTAAGTCAGTTCTCTCACCGTATCATAATTGGCTTTTTGAGTGGTGTACTGAATGTCGTATTCTATTAATACCATTTTCCATCGGGCTATTCTTCTGGAGAGAGATGGCTTCTGAATATGTACTTGATGAGATCCATTTTAGAAATCAACAAGGTAGTATGGGTCAACATATATTTCCTTAGTTGGCGAGAAGCCCATGCCATAGCGCAGCAAGTTTTCTCGAGCAGTGAATATCTTGTTTCACAGTCGGTAAAAATTTTGCTAAGGTAGTATATTGCATGCTCTTTTTGACAAGACTTGTCATGCTGGCCCAATACACACCCCATTGAGTTCTCTAGAACTGTTAGGTACATGATTAGAGGTGTTGCTTCAACTGGTGGCATCAGAATCAGAGGTTCTTGTAGGTATTCTTTAATTTTATCAAAGGTTATTTTACAGTCGTCATTCCATTTTACTTTTAGTAGCTTGAAGATTGGCTCACAAGTAGCAGTCAAATGGGAAATGAAACGGGTAATGTAATTCAGCCGTCCTAAGAAACCCCTGAATTCTTTCTTGGTACGAGAAGCTGGAATATCTTGAATACCTTTAAATTATTCTGGATCAACCTCAATACCTTTTACCACTGACAAAGAAACCCAGGAGTTTACCAGATCTCACCCCAAAAGTGCACTTGTTCAGATTTAACCTTAGCTTGTACTTCCTCAATCTTTCAAACAGTTTATGCATATGAACAAGATGTTCTTCTTCAGTTTTCGACCTGGCTATCATGTCGCCGACATAGACCTCTATCTCGTGGTGAATCATGTCATGAAATTAGGCTACCATGGTACGCTGATAAGTTTCCCAAGTGTTCTTCAACCAAAAAGGCATAACCTTGTAACAGAAAGTTCCCCACTATGTGACAAAGGTAGTTTTCTCCATGTCTTTAGGCGCCATATTGATCTGATTATAACTCTAAAAACCATCCATGAAGGAGAATACCTTATTCTGAGCGGTGTTGTCGACTAAAACATTAATATGTGGCAGGGTAAGTCATTTTTGTGGCTTGCCCTGTTCAGATCCCTACAATCTACACACATACGCATCTTGCCATCTTTCTTTGGCACCGGAAAAACAATTAGCAACCTGTTGTACCCCAAAATTTTCCCTCCCATATCCCTCAAGATTTGTCAAGAATGATCTTCATATTGCTCAAAATGGCTCAAGGGTTGTACAGTCAAATCACCTCCTAAGGCAGTCAATTCAAAATTAGGGTTTTGTGTTGCATCAAGGTCCTTACATCCAAATGGCCTCAAGTGCTTCCCAATGCCTTAATATGTTATTAAGTCCATCCATGTCAAATTTCAAGCCTTCCAGAGGAATTTTGGTCAGTCAATTGCTCAAGAGACCCAAAAAGCGATTGTGCTAGGGCAAAAGTCAATTGTGACCTACAAATAGTCAAACCTCCAGATTTTTTGTCAAAATTCTCATTTTTAAGGATAATTAATCATTTTATCAAGGTTTGATCATGATTCATCAAGGATTGCTCAAAATTCATCAAGATTCAAAAGTTGCTAAATTAGGGTTTTGTAGGAAAAGTCAACTCAACTTTGACCAAGCATACCTTTCTCATACTTTGTGAGAAATGACCCATCCAAAGCTCATTTTGAAGAGGATGCAATTTCCTACAATCCATCTTCACACCCCAAGATCAAGAAAGGGTCTCACAAAAAGTTACAAATTTGGACATTATAGGTCATTTTTGAAAGTCAACAAAAACACCTTTTTTGCCAAAGCTTATAACTTGATAATGGAAGATCAAAATGAGATGAGACAAAAAAGGTTGATTACAGGACATCTCAAGGTTTCTAAAAAGTCAAAGAACACCTCCAAAAGTTCAAAATTGAAGAAGTTATGCATTGTTGAAGTTGGGCATTTTTCCAAAATTGCCAAAAGTCAACTATCCTCAAAACTCCAAATTTTGACAAAAGGGCCCACTTTTTTCCACTTGATTTAGTCTTGTCATGCCACACACGTGTCCCATCTTTAATTTTATGATCAAACATTTATTTTTTTATATTATTTCATTTTTATTGATTTAATTCATTATTAATCAATATTAAATCAAATAAAATCCAAAAATTGATGTAAAGGGATCTTTGTGATTTGTACAGCTTGCAAATATCATGTGACAACCAACCAACTCGTGCCAAGGCTCATTCAAGCACAAAAAATCAGATCTTTCCTATATTTGGAAACATGGTTATGATGATCAAAATCAAATCCTAATTCTTCAATACACAAGGATATTGGCCCATGTTTTGACCTAGAATCATTCCCTTATATGCAAGCAAGCCTCACAAACCTAATTCATGCACAAAACCTTGCAGAAACGGCCATACCAATTTTGTGAAAAACCTTGAAAAGTGTGAGATTGAAAACCACCTTGGAGGCGGATTCAGGCCAAAAGAACAATGCAGCTTTCTTCCTTGACATCCAGTGGTGCTATACCAAGTGAAACCAAGCCTTTTCATCACCTACATCTCACTGTAAGTCATCACGAATTGACCTCTGAACATGGAATCCAAACTCCCAGTTCTTGCATATTTTTTTCAAAATATTGGCATATTCATGTTTGTTATTTGATGTAGAACATTTTTGCATTATTCAATTTCATTGTTGGACCATGTATCATGATGCTCGAACCTAGGGTTCATGTTCTTGTGTTTTAGGTGTTTTTCAATTAGGCAAAATCAAGATGAATGGTGGTTACAAGGATGATGAGGAGACAGAGACGATCACGTCCATGTGCTTGGATGGGATTTTTATGGCCTAGGACGAGTTTTTGGAACATCCTACGAAACCCCCTGCGGATAAAAATCCGCAGGTAAATAACCAGAGTTATTGGAGAAGACGGCCAGACGTTGCCCTCCCATTGGTCTATTTGAAATTACGCGCTTTTATTTTATTTTTCCAGGCGTATTAGTTTGTTTCATATATAATAGTTGCTTCTTATTCCTATAACAATCGAAGCAACTTGGTTGGGTGGTAAGCGCGTTGGCATATGAGCATTGGGACCTGGGTTCGAATCCCAGGTCCCCCAAAACCTTGTTTATTTTTCTTCTTCAGGTATTCCCATGTGACGTTCAAAGAGTGGACCACTATGCGCTTGCAGATCTGGAAGGCTACGTGGCTTGCAAAACAGATCCAATGGTCTAGATGGAAGGACTACCATAGGCCAGAGTCAACATACGCGTGGACAATCTGAAAAGTCAAGCAGGCTGAACGTTAATGGGCCAAGAATTGCCAGAATCACCACAAAGTTGGGCCCAGCACCCCCCTTGAGTTTGCTTTTATTTTTATTTTTACATTTTTTCATTATTTTTTATTGCCTTTTATTATTATTATTAAAAACTAATTAATTAATTAACAAACTAACCTTTTTTTTTATAAAATCAGAAAACACCAAAAATAATATTTATTAATTTCATTATTTATTATTGTAAATAAAAATTAACCAATTAATTTAGTTCTAAATTAGGTTTAATGATAATATTTTTTGCAATAAATTAAAAGTAAATTAGAATATTAGGTTTTAACAATTTTAATCATATTTATTTTTATTTCCTTAAATATTCTAAAAACCCAAAAAAATATATTTTTTTATTTAATTAATTAATTAACTTGGATTTAATTTCCGTTTAATTTAAAATAACAAATATATGCTTTCTTTAATAAAAAGGGTCAAAACCCTAAAAACTCTCTGATTCAATTTTTCTCGCGCGTATTATTTTTTGATTCATATTCCATATAATTGTAACTGCTTCAAGGATGTAATAGTTTTAACTTAGGACCTTTTATCGCTTTTATTTACTTTTCCGCATTTACTTTTCAAGGGTTTTTTTTTGGCGATGTAAATACCCGACGCCTTGTAATAGCTTAGTTTTATTTTCCGCAACCATTAACTGCTAGATGTATGAATAATAGGCTATGCATGACAAGATCTATCTTAACTTAAAATCAACCGTAGCTCACCATAACATGTACAAAGATAACATAACTGAAAATTGACATATTTGCACATGCCACTCCTAGGGTTCGCCTCACTTGGTTGCCTCGAACGTGGTCATTGAGTATAGGAAGTTTTAGAGGTCGCCCTCTTGTCCAAAGATCATAAGTTGCCTTGAAACGGTTGCCTCGGATAAAATGATCTAAGACATTAGGGTTACCGCTAAGGCGTCCTAACATTGCTTTAGTGACCACATATCCCTTAATCGAATTGACCTGAAAACTCCAACGACAATGCTACCTACTCCTCAATAGTGGGATAGCACTGTCTAAAGGACATTTGCACAGTTTATTTCCCTTTTGAGTAGGTAGATGTTCTTAAGTACTTGCTCCTTTTAAAACAAAAACAAAACTTTTCGCACCTACACTCTCTTCAAAACAAAAATTCTTTTCAAACCCACAATCACAAAGAAAAACAAACTTTTGAAAACACAATGAGCAAGTACCTAAGAGCCCGTGGATAACCACGGATAGAAAGGGTGCTAACACCTTCCCTTTCTATAATCTACCTCCCGAACCCGAGAAACATCTCGAAAAGGAATTTTTTTGTGCTTTTGTCCTTTCCTTGTTGGATAAAATAAAAGACGGTGGCGACTCTTGCTTACCGCGACATTTTGCAAAAACAAACGCAAATGCGAACCAGCATTCCAAAACAGTCAGTTCTATTTCCACCAATCACAGAACTGGCGACTCTGCTGGGGAAACCTAAATAAGTGAGGTGTACCTTAGGATTAGATCACTTGTGTTTTCAATTGTATGCTTTGTATGCTTTAAATTTTGTGGGTTTGTATCGGCGTTCTATAGATCCTAACCCGGATCTGGGGATACCCTTTAGAAGTAGCAATAAACTGTGAGGGAACTGTGCGGGGTATACCGACATGGTTGAAGCAGTAGCTACGTTGATGTGGCACTTTGGTGGGTACCGGTAACCCTTGAGTCAAGTTAAGGAGAGTACGGGGCCGCCGCGTGGTTTCATGAAGCATCAATTGACCTTAGAACCTTACTTAACCATCTTGGCCTTTTTAGGAGTAGTGAGATGACCGACTTTGGTGCAGTCCGAAGTTGGTAGATACTCGATACTACACTCATTGAGGGTTGTTTTCTTGGAATATTTTGGTCGCCAATTAAGTGGCTAAATCAAAACAATGAACATAGAAAACAATCCAATGATATTGAGCTCCTTAGAACCCGGTTACTATTTATAGGACAGGTTTTGAGCCAACTAACTTCAAGAGGGTACTTACCTACGAATCCCATGCAAGCCTAAACCTAAGGACTTGTTTGCTTTGTGTGAATATGACTGCCTGTATATACACTTGCTTACTTTTGCATACATGCACATAACATCATAAAGCATCATATGCATCTGCTAACCATTTCAAGGGTTTGGATCTTCATCTTTGTTCTTGTTTTGTAGGACATGGAGTCTCTCCGCAGGAAAACAATTCAAGTTAGCCTTGTAAGGATCCCTCCTCAACTCAAGGAGCTTACATCCAGGATTCCCGAGAACTTTCTCTTCAGTGAAAGACATGGTAGACTCCTCAGCTTGGTCAACACCAACATTGAAGAAGACATGATGAAAGTTCTCTTCCAGTTCTTTGACCCCCTACACCACTGTTTTACATTCCCTGATTATCAATTGGTGCCTACTTTGGAGGAATTTTCTCAACTTCTGATAATTCCTATTCTTAGTCAACTACCCTACAACGGTACGGAAAAGGAACCAAAACTTGAAGATGTTGCTCAAGCATTACATTTGCAACCATCTGACATCAAGGGGCATTGGGAAATCAGAAGTGGTATCAAGGGATTCTTGGTAAAGTTTCTATTTGAGAAGGCACAAGAATGTTGGAATTCTCTTGATCTACAAGCCTTTGAAGAGGTTGTGGCACTCCTTATCTATGGGTTGGTGTTGTTCCCAAATCCTGATCAACTTATAGATGTGAATGCTGTCAAGATTTTCATGTCCAGGAATCCCATACCTACATTGCTTGGGGACATCCTTCACTCATTTTACACACGAACAATGAGGAAAAGAGGTGTTCTCGTGTGTTGTACTCCTCTCCTGGCAAGGTGGTTTATTTCTCACCTTCCACAATCAGTTTTGAAGAATGAGCAGGGTTTAAGGTGGTCACAACGATTGATGACCCTCACACATTCTGATGTACATTGGTGTTCTCGGTCCAGAGAAAATGTCACTATCATTGATCGTTGTGGAGAATTTCCTAATGTTACTTTACTTGGAATTATGGGAGGCATTACCTACAACCCCTGTCTAGCTTTGAGACAATTTGGATATGCTCGGAGGGATGGCCCTCATGACATGCTGATTCCTGACATAGTTTTTGACTTCGACAACGATGGGCAAGGACTTCGATAAAAGTTCATCAGAGCTTGGAGGATGCCTAACAAGGTGGATAGTAAGACACTGGGGCACAAGAATTCCATCCCCCTTGAGCCTTACCTCAAGTGGGTACGAACCCGCTCCCAGAATCTTAAGATGCCATATCCTCACATTCTCCCCTTGATCAAAGAGCCTGTTATGGAAGGAGAGGTTCCATACACCATTCTACATCCTGACATGCCAACATCATGGGAAGAAATGCAAAAGAGTTGGATCCAACTCAAGGAAGAACGGAATGCTTTTGAAGCCAGCTTACATGCCAGTGAGAAGAAGGTTTTGGAGCTCACTCGCCGACTTCACGAGGAAGAGACCCTCAACACTTACATCGCTACAAAAAGGATGCGCAATGTCTTTTTACATTAAGTATTTTGTAATATTTCGCCCATGAGGCACTTATGTACTAAACAAATTTCTTCTTAATATGACGTGTGTTCTTTTTTTGTCTGCGACGAATTTGAATTTTTGAACCCTTGAATGCATTACATAAATAGCATACCATTCATCACATGCATAACAGGTACCCTTTTACAGGTCACTTATCTTCTTCGCTGTTTATTTCAGCAATCATCATGTCTACTGAACCTTCCACTGAGCAGGCTATCAAGGCCCTCCAGGCCCAGGACGCCCAATTTCAAGAGCTGGTCATGAATCTAGCTAAGGGTCAGCAGGACCTGAAGACCTTGATTCTAAAAGACAGGAAGAAGAAGAAGAAGAGGATTGTCCTGTTCAACACCGGACGCAGGTTTGGAAACGGGCTGCAAAATGAAGTTGATCTGACCACCTCATCTGGAGGGAAAGACAGCCCGCAAGAAAGGAGGGCTCCTAGCCCTATGGTCTCTGACAACGAGACGGACTGTGATGAAGAATAGTATCCTCCTGCTGAGGATAAGTACAAACAGCTGGAAGACCGTTTGAGCGCTATGGAAATACAGAAGGTTCCCGGTCTGGACTTCGGAGACCTGGGTCTATCATCTGGGGTGGTGATTCCCCATAAGTTTAAGGCATCTGCCTTTGCCAAGTATGACGGAGCTTTCTGTCCAAAGCTGCACCTCCGGTCATATGTGAGGAGGATCCAACCTTACACTGCTGATAAGAACTTGTGGATCCATTTCTTTCAAGACAGTCTTTCAGGGACTCAGCTTGAGTGGTTCTATCAGTTGGATGGAGCCAATATTCGCAGCTGGGAGGATTTGGCTATTGCGTTCTATAGGCAGTACCAGTATAACTCCGACCTCGCTCCTACGCGTACCCAACTCCAGGGTATGTCAATGGGGACGGGTGAAGGATTTAAGGAGTATGCTCAAAAATGGAGAGACCTTTCCGGAAGGGTGCAACCACCTTTAGCCGATCGTGAACTTGTTGACATGTTTTTGGGGACCCTGTCTGGTCCATTCTTTAACCATTTGATTGGAAGCTCTTCAGCCGGGTTTACAGACCTTATCTTGACTGGTGAGAGGATTGAAGCAGGTATTAAGGATGGGAAAATACAGAAGGGTGCCTCATCGAGCACCGATAAAAAACCATTTAATAAAGAGTCCAGTGCTGTCTATGGTTCAAGAAGACCGAATAGACCTGAACACCGCCAAGCTGTCAACGCGGTTGTTATTTCAAAACCTGCTGGTGCTCCTCAGCATCACAACCAACAAAGGGGCGAGAGACCTCGAAGGCAATACACTCGTCTCAGTATGACTTTGTCTCAGATGTTTCCACAGTTGCTGAATACCAATTTGGTGACCCTAAAAGAAGCTCCGAAGATTTTAAATACAACATCACCAAAGTATAACCCCAACGCCCGCTGCGCTTATCACTCTGATAGCCCGGGGCATAATATGGATGATTGTTGGGCTTTAAAGAACAAGGTTCAAGACCTAATCGATGTGAAGGAAATTGAGTTTGAGGCGCCCGAGAGGCCTAATGTTGTGACTGCTCCCATGCCCAAGCATGGAGTGAATGTTGTAGAGGAAGACTTGTTTGTAGTTTCTGTGGATGATATTGTTACTCCTTTGATGACCGTCAAGAAGAATCTGTTGCTAGCCGGTTTATTTCTGGGCTGTGGTGAAGATTGCCATATGTGTTCTGTTGTACCTACTGGTTGCCTATCTTTGAAATCAGGTATCCAAAACCTGATGGATAGCAAAGAGATCTTGTTTGAAAAGACTGTTGTTCCACCCATTCCTACTGAAGAAGTTTCCATCATTATCATTTTCAAGAATTCTCCCAAGGCTCCCTCGAGGAAGCCTGTTAGAATTACGCCTGTTCCAAAGATCGCACATGTAATCATCACTGTTCTGGGGCCCATCCCCTATACATCTGACAAAGCTGTCCCTTGGCACTACGGGGCAGATGTTTATGTTCTTGGAGTTAAGCAAGAGTTTGATGCTGATACCGGTGTCAGCAACATTACTGGACCTGCTAAAGTCACCCGCAGCGGTAGGCTTTTCTCACCTGATATTGCTCCACCAATTGTCCGAAGACCTGTTGTCATTTCACTTGCAAGTGTACCTACTTCCATTCCTGATCAAGTCCCTATTCCTACCCCTGTCGCCGAGTCATCTGATGCTCGGGGCAAAGGGATCGCCACTGATATGCCTGCCCGGACGGAGGCGCCAAAGACAATCAATGTTGAAGCTTCCAAGCAGGAGATGGAACAGATTCTGAAGATCATTAAGAAGAGTGATTATAATGTAGTCGAGCAACTGGGGAAAACCCCATCCAAGATTTATATGTTATCACTGTTGTTGTGTTCAGAGGCCCATGCCAAGGCTCTGATTACCTTCCTGAAGACGGCCCATGTGCCATAAGAAACATCAGCTGATCAGTTTACCGATTGTGTGGCCAATTTAACTGCTGATAACGGTTTGGGTTTCTTCGATGCTGATCTGACTGCTAAAGGGAAGAACCATAACGATGCCCTGCATGTCTCCATTGAATGCAGGGGAACTACTCTTGCACATGTGTTGGTTGACACTGGTTCCTCATTGAACGTCTTGCCCAAGAAAGCTCTAGACAGGTTGGATTGCAAAGGGTTAGAGCTAAAGCCAAGCAACGTTGTTGTTCGGGCCTTTGATGGGTCTAAAAGGATGGTGCATGGTGAGGTTAATATTCCAATTAGAGTTGGTTCTCAGGTCTTCGATTCTACATTCTACATGATGGACATTCGGCCATCCTATTCTTGTTTGTTGGGTCGTCCATGGATCCACAAAGCTGGAGCTGTGACCTCCACACTCCATCAAAAGCTGAAGTACCCGGTCAAAGGAAAGATCTTGACAGTTCAAGGGGAGGAAGAGTACATGGTCAGCCACCTCAACTCGTTCCGGTACGTAGAGATGGATGGGGAATTCATTGAGTCCCCATTTCAACACTTTGAAGAGGTTCCTCAGACACTGGCATCAGCTGAGACTGTGATTGAAGGTTCTCCTATGAAGACGGCTTCCTTAAAGGATGCCCAGGCTGTTATTGAGAAGGGTGAGTATGCAAACTGGGGCCGACTTCCTGATTTCACTCATAAGACTAATAAGTTTGGTTTGGGTTTCACTGCAGAAGCTCAAAGGGTTGTTCGTAGTGCAAGGATTGGAAGACCTCCTGTGTTCATCAACAACTCGGGAGTAAATGCCATCGAAGATGACGTGGAGGAATCTAAATTCGACAGCTGGATCTACCCTATGACCAACGGCGGACCAAACAACTGGACAGCAAAGGACTTCGTCCCTATTACTTTTGTTACTCAGTAATGAACTCTTTTGTTTTGAACTTGTAACAGATAATATTGTGAAACTTTATGGCTCGGTGTCTTACCCGTGGCACCGTGGCTTCATTTGTGAGGGCTTTTGTGTGCCATTTTCATATATCATTAATAAAAACATTGGACGTTTCTGGCATTTCAAATTTTGCGCTCCTTGTCTTTCTTTATTATATATTGCAAAACAGCTATTTACACACACTCACATATATAGGTCCCAATCCACTCCGGATCTCACTGGTAACGGCTCTGCTACTGCCAGTTATGACTTCGAAAATCCGATCAACTTAGCCGAAGACGACGGTGAAGATGATTGCGAAGTGTCGGGTGAGCTTGCAAGACTGCTACTTCAGGAAGAGAGGGCCATTCAGCCACATGAAGAGCCGGTGGAAATGGTGAATCTGGGTACCGAGACAGACAAGAAGGAAGTCAAGATCAGTGCAAATCTGGAGCTTAGTGCGAAACAACGGTTGATTCAGATGCTGGATGACTACATGGAGATCTTTTCCTGGTCTTACGAAGATATGCCTGGATTGGATACCGACATTGTGGTTCATCGCCTGCCTACCAAAGAAGACTGCCCTCCGGTAAAACAGAAGGTTCACCGTATGCGTCCAGAGATGTCTGAGAAAATCAAGACCGAAGTTATGAAACAGTTTGATGTCGGCTTTCTAGCAGTAACCTCTTACCCTCAGTGGGTTGCCAATATGGTTCCGGTACCGAAGAAAGATGGTAAGGTCCGAATGTGTGTTGACTACAGGGATTTGAACAGGGCGAGCCCCAAGGATGACTTCCCTCTGCCTCACATCGACGTTCTGGTTGACAACACTTCTCAGCATAAGGTATTCTCCTTCATGGACGGTTTCTCCGGTTATAATCAGATAAAGATGGCTCCCGAAGACATGGAGAAGACCACTTTTGTTACTCAGTGGGGTACCTATTGCTACAAGGTCATGCCTTTTGGGTTGAAAAATGTCGGGGCAACGTATCAGCGTGCCATGGTTGCTTTGTTTCATGATATGATCCATCATGAGATTGAAGTATACGTCGACGATATGATTGCGAGGTCCCAAACTGAGGAGGAACACCTTGACCATCTACAGAAGCTGTTTGACCGGTTGAAGTTGTACAAGCTGAGATTAAACCCGAACAAGTGCACCTTCGGAGTGAGATCTGGCAAACTGCTAGGTTTCGTCGTGAGCGACAAAGGTATTCAAGTGGACCCTGCCAAAGTGAAAGCCATACAAGAGATGCCAGCTCCCAAGACAGAGAAAGAAGTCATAGGCTTTCTAGGACGCCTGAACTACATTGCCCGATTCATCTCGCACCTAACTGCTACTTGTGAGCCAATCTTCAAAATGCTGAAGAAAGATCAAGTGGTACGTTGGAACGATGAATGCCAGGCCGCTTTCGAAAGAATTAAAGATTATCTCCAGGAGCCACCCATTCTGATGCCACCAGTTGAAGGGAGACCTCTAATCTTATACTTGACAGTACTTGACAACTCAATGGGGTGTGTGCTGGGTCAGCATGACGAGTCTGGCCGAAAAGAGCATGCTATTTATTACCTTAGCAAAAAGTTTACCGACTGTGATACCCGATACTCACTGCTTGAGAAAACTTGTTGCGCTTTGGCATGGGCTGCTCGCCGGCTAAGACAGTATATGTTGACTCACACTACTCTGTTGATTTCAAAGATGGATCCAATCAAGTATATCTTCGAAAAGCCTACCTTATCCGGAAGAATAGAAAGATGGCAGATGATCTTGACTGAGTATGACATCCAGTACACAACTCAAAAAGCAATGAAGGGAAGTGTATTGGCAGACCATTTGGCACATCAGGCAGTGGATGATTACCAGTCTATGAACTTTGAATTTCCAGACGAGAATGTCATGGTAGTGACTGATTGCGAGATACTTGGACCGGATGAAGGACCTGAGGAAGGATCCCGATGGTCTATGTACTTTGATGGAGCCTCAAACGCTTTGGGTAATGGCATTGGCGCTGTGATCATATCTCCTAAAGGCTCTCATACTCCGTTCACCGCCCGACTATGTTTCAACTGCACCAACAACATGGCGGAGTACGAAGTCTGCATTATGGGTCTTCGAGCTGCAATTGACCTAAGGATCAAGTTTCTTAGTGTCTTCGGAGATTCCTCTCTCGTGATCAGTCAGATCAAAGGAGAATGGGATACGAAACACCTAAATCTTATTCCTTACAAGGAGTATGTATTGACGTTGCTTCCCCATTTCGAGGAGATAACCTTTGAACATTTCCCAAGAGAGGAGAATCAGTTGGCGGACGCGCTAGCTATGATGTCTTCTATGTCCAAAGTCAAATGGGACAACGAGGCTCCCCAGATCATTATTTGGAAATTGGATGAACCTGCACATTATTGTGATCTTGAGACCGAAGAGGTAACAGAAAAACCTTGGTATCATGAAGTGAAGAGGTACCTTGAAGCTCAAGAATACCCCGAGGGTGCATCCGTTAATGACAAGAAGTTTCTGAGAAGGTTCGCGGCGAATTTCTTCATCAGCAATGGCATTCTTTACAAACGTAACCATGATTCAACCTTACTGCGTTGTGTGGATAAGATTGAAGCAGAAAGGATCATGGCAGAGCTGCGTGAAGGTACCTTCGGAACTCATTCCAGTGGACATACCATGGCAAAGAAAATCCTTCGGGCAGGATATTACTGGTCCACAATGGAAGCCGACTGTTATCAGCATTCTCGGATATGTCACAAGTGCCAGGTCTATGCTGATAAGGTGCACATTCCTCCAGTTCCTTTGAACGTCTTGACAACACCTTGGCCTTTTGCAATGTGGGGCATTGATATGATCGGAGAGATCATACCTACGGCATCCAATGGGCATCGTTTCATCCTGGTAGCAATTGATTACTTTACGAAGTGGGTTGAAGCAGCTTCCTTTGCCACCGTAACCAAGAACATCGTGGCACGGTTCATTCGGCACAACCTGATTTGTCGATACGGTGTACCAGAGAGGATCATTACGGATAATGGTACCAATCTTAACAACAAGATGATCACTGAGCTCTGCGAGCAATTCAAGATACATCACCACAACTCTTCTCCCTACCGGCCGAAGATGAATGGGGCTGTAGAAGCAGCTAATAAGAACATTAAGAAGATTGTGCAAAAGATGACAGTGACCTACAAAGACTGGCATGAGATGTTACCATTTGCTCTTCATGGGTACCGTACCTCAGCACGGACGTCAACAGGGGCAACACCCTATTCCTTGGTATATGGCATGGAGGTAGTCCTGCCCATTGAAGTTCAGATACCCTCTCTCCGGATCATGAAGGATGCGGGTTTAAGTGAAGACGACTGGATCCAGACCCGGCTTGATCAACTGAACCTAATCGACGAAAAGAGACTCACTGCTATTTGTCATGGTCAGACGTACCAAAAACGGATGATCAAGGCGTTTAACAAGAAAGTCAGACGACAAGAGTATCAGGTCGGGGACCTGGTAATCAAGCGCATCATTCTACCTCAAGGTTATCCCAGGGAAAAATGGACCCCTACGTACGAAGGGCCATTTGTGGTTAAGAACATCTTCTCAGGAGGAGCGATGATTCTAACCACCATGGATGGTGACGACCTTCCTCATCCCGTCAATGCAGACATAGTAAAAAGATACTACGCATAATTAAAGACCCGCTAGGTGGACTGGCCTAGGCAAAAATAAGGGATGAAAATAAAAAAAAAAATTTGTACACCCGGCAAGTCGAAAACCTGAAAAGGCGGCTTGGGCAAAAATGGGTATCCCGGTGGACTGAAAACCCGAAAGGGCGATCCAGGAAAAAGTTAGGGATTAAAGCGTAACACTATGTCTCATTGGATCACCTCGCAGCCGGACTTCGGTATCGACTATCAGACTCGGACGACACCAGTCAATCAGATTCATCTTCAACTAAGCAGCAAAGTGATGAGATGCTTGAAGATATAAGGGCAATAGCAGAGCTGGAACCCAGTGGGATTATCCACATAGCTGTTTTGTTTTCTCTTCACAAATTGTATAAATTCTATTTTTTCGGCGGTGTTCTCTTACTAGGACGTCAGCCTCTTGTACAAAAACGCCTATTTACAGGCAAACTTCAAAATCAATACAAGTTCATTTTTCAGACAAATTGCAAATTGTTTTTCTTTATCTGTTTTGTTTTGCAAAGAACGTCCAATGTTCATTTTTGATATATGCATTTGACATTAATTGCTTCTCATAAATATTTGCATGCGAAACAAAGGACTAATTACGGGTGATATCAGAAGTAGGGGCAATAAGAATTGTATGAGAGGTCTAGTTTCTCTGTCCACCAAGGTACCAAGGTAGGTTCAGCTGAAGAATACGACCAAGATATCGTCACTACCCGCAGAGTAATACAGTAATGGTAGCTCTCCCCACTGAGACTTGCAACTATGAAGGAATCAGCAATACTCTCCCCCAAGTAGAGTTAGTCTACCGTCAGTCCCGAAAAGGCTCGGTATTCCCAGAAGGTCTTAATATTCCCTAGTGGAGTATAAAGATATTCCCCAGAAAGCGTAAAGAGCATCCCCGGCAGTCTTAATATTCCTCAACGAAATATAAGAATATTCCCCAGCGGAGTATAAAGATCATCCCCAGCGATGTTCTTTTTATCCCCAGCGGAGTTCATCATCAAAATCCCCAACAGAGCTTATCAACGGAATCCCCAGCGGAGTTATCGTTAAAATCTCAGCAAAGCATCTCTTCCCACAGAGTAACTCCTTGCAGAGTAATATCTTCACCAGTTTATTCCCCAACGGAGTTCTTTTCTCCTGCAGGTTTATTCTCACAATCATCTTCGTTCATCATCCCCAGCGGAAACGAAGAACTCAACTTTATTCTCCAGCAGCTCCGGGATTTATTTTCCCAAACTAAAATACATTCATAAACATTTCACACTTCATACCTCCTATTTACATACATGATAAAGGGCATACGACAGCATCTCATTTATTTTTGAGAACATCATGACATCATGCATTTCATACATCACGACATTGCATACAGCTAACGTTTTACCTTTTTCAGGAAAAGGTCAATCAAAAGATGGATACCATCAACCTTTTCAAGTCCCAGTTTAATACCTATAACAAGCCAGGAAAATTCTGTGGACGACTGATAGTAGGTTAATACCTGAAATCAGCCAGGAAATTATCTACATGAAGAGATTGAAGATCAATACCTGAAACCAGCCAGGATAGATATCTCCTTGACCAAACCTTTTCAAGTCCCAGTTGAATACCTGTAGCAAGCCAGGAAAAATATCTGTGGACGACTGATTGTAGGTTAATATCTGTAACAAGCCAGGAAAAATTATCTACACGAAGAGATTGAAAATTAATACCTGTAACAAGCCAGGAAAAATTATCTACACGAAGAGATTGAAAATTAATACCTGTAACAAGCCAGGAAAACTATTTTTCTTTCTCAGGTCAGAGATCAATACCTGAAACCAGCTAGTACAACTATCTACTAGACCAGCTCAAACAATTCAACAATCACTTTTGGGTGGCATCTTTAAGCCCATCTCCAACAACTTTCTATCACATCTCCAAATGGCATCTGTAAGCCCATTCCCGACATCACAACGCTGATACTACACCATGCGAGTGCAAATTTCTGGGTACTCTAGTGTTCAATTACCTTCCACCTTCGGATCACGAAAGGCTCAAAAGCCAATCTATATCCTCAGGTTTAAGAAAATTGAACAGGGGCAACTGTTGTACCCAAAAATTTTCCCTCCCATATCCCTCAAGATTTGTCAAGAATGATCTTCATATTGCTCAAAATGGCTCAAGGGTTGTACAGTCAAATCACCTCCTAAGGCAGTCAATTCAAAATTAGGGTTTTGTGTTGCATCAAGTTCCTTACATCCAAATGGCCTCAAGTGCTTCCCAATGCCTTAATATGTTCTTAAGTCCATACATGTCAAATTTCAAGCCTTCCAGAGGAATTTTGGTCAGTCAATTGCTCAAGAGACCCAAAAAGCGATTGTGCTAGGGCAAAAGTCAACTGTGACCTACAAATAGTCAAACCTCCAGATTTTTATCAACATTCTCATTTTTAAGGATAATTAATCATTTAATAAAGTTTTGATCATGATTCATCAAGGATTGCTCAAAATTCATCAAGATTCAAAAGTTGCTAAATTAGGGTTTTGTAGGAAAAGTCAACTCAACTATGACCAAGCATAACTTTCTCATACTTTGTGAGAAATGACCCATCCAAAGCTCATTTTTAATAGGATGAAATTTCCTACAATCCATCTTCACACCCCAAGATCAAGAAAGGCTCTCACAAAAAGTTACAAATTTGGACATTATAGGTCATTTTTGAAAGTCAACAAAAACACCTTTTTTGCTAAAGCTTATAACTTGAGAATGGAATATCAAAATGAGATGAGACAAAAAGGGTTGATTAGAGGACATCTTAAGGTTTCTAAAAAGTCCAAGAACACCTCCAAAAGTTCAAAATTGAAGAAGTTATGTATTGTTGAAGTTGGGCATTTTTCCAAAATTGCCAAAAGTCAACTATCCTCAAAACTCCAATTTTTGACAAAAGGGCCCACTTTTTTCCACTTGATTTAGTCTTGTCATGCCACACACATGTCCCATCTTTAATTTCATGACCAAACATTTATTTTTTTTATTTTATTTCATTTTTATTGATTTAATTCATTATTAATCAATATTAAATCAAATAAAATCCAAAAATTGATGTAAAGGGATCTTTGTGATTTGTACAGCTTGCAAATATCATGTGACAACCAACCAACTCGTGCCAAGGCTCATTCAAGCACAAAAAATCAGATCTTTCCTATATTTGGAAACATGGTTATGGTGATCAAAATCAAATCCTAATTCTTCAATACACAAGGATATTGGCCCATGTTTTGACCTAGAATCATTCCCTTATATGCAAGCAAGCCTCACAAACCTAATTCACGCACAAAACCTTGCAGAAACGGCCATACCAATTTTGTGAAAAACCTTGAAAAGTGTGAGATCGAAAACCACCTTGGAGGCCGATTCAGGCCAAAAGAACAACGCAGCTTTCTTCCTTGACATCCAGTGGTGCTATACCAAGTGAAACCAAGCCTTTTCATCACCTACATCTCACTGTAAGTCATCACGAATTGACCTCTGAACATGGAATCCAAACTCCCAGTTCTTGAATATTTTTTTCAAAATATTGGCATATTCATGTTTGTTATTTGATGTAGAAAATTTTTGCATTATTCAATTTCATTGTTGGACCCTGTATCATGATGCTCGAACCTAGGGTTCATGTTCTTGTGTTTTAGGCGTTTTTCAATTAGGCAAAACCAAGATGAATGGTGGTTACAGGGATGATGAGGAGACAGAGACGATCACATCCATGTGCTTGGATGGGATTTTTATGGCCTAGGACGAGTTTTTGGAACATCCTACGAAACCCCCTGCGGATAAAAATCCGCAGGTAAATAACCAGAGTTTTTGGAGAAGACGACCAGACGTCTCCCTCCCATTGGTCTATTTGAAATTACGTGCTTTTATTTTATTTTTCCAGGCGTATTAGTTTGTTTCATATATAATAGTTGCTTCTTATTCCTATAGCAATTGAAGCAGCTTGGTTGGGTGGTAAGCGCATTGGCATATGAGCATTGGGACCTGGGTTCGAATCCCAGGTCCCCTAAAACCTTGTTTATTTTTCTTCTTCAAGTATTCCCATGTGACGTTCAAAGAGTGGACCACTATGCGCTTGCAGATCTGGAAGGCTACGTGGCTTGCAAAACAGATCCAATGGTCTAGATGGAAGGACTACCATAGGCCAGAGTCAACATACGCGTGGACAATCTGAAAAGTCAAGCAGGCTGAACGTTAATGGGCCAAGAATTGCCAGATTCACCACAAAGTTGGGCCCAGCACCCCCCCTGAGTTTGCTTATATTTTTATTTTTACTTCTTTTCATTATTTTTTATTGCCTTTTATTATTATTATTAAAAACTAATTAATTAATTAATTAACAAACTAACCTTTTTTTTATAAAATCAGAAAACACCAAAAATAATATTTATTAATTTCATTATTTATTTTTGTAAATAAAAATTAACCAATTAATTTAGTTCTAAATTAAGTTTAATGATAATATTTTTTGCAATAAATTAAAAGTAAATTAGAATATTAGGTTTTAACAATTTTAATCATTTTTATTTTTATTTCCTTAAATATTCTAAAAACCCAAAAAAATATATTTTTTTATTTAATTAATTAATTAACTTGGATTTAATTTCCGTTTAATTCAAAATAACAAAAATATGCTTTCTTTAATAAAAAGGGTCAAAACCCTAAAAACTCTCCGATTCAATTTTTCTCGCGCGTATTATTTTTTGATTCATATTCCATATAATTGTAACTGCTTTAAGGATGTAATAGTTTTAACTTAGGACTTTTTATCGCTTTTATTTACTTTTCCGCATTTACTTTTCAAGGGTTTTTTTTTGGCGATGTAAATACCCGACGTCTTGTAATAGCTTAGTTTTATTTTCCGCAACCATTAACTGCTAGATGTATGAATAATAGGCTATGCATGACAAGATCTATCTTAACTTAAAATCAACCGTAGCTCACCATAACATGTACAAAGATAACATAACTGAAAATTGACACATTTGCACATGCCACTCCTAGGGTACGCCTCACTTGGTTGCCTCGAACGTGGTCATTGAGTATAGGAAGTTTTAGAGGTCGCCCTCTTGTCCAAAGATCATAAGTTGCCTCGAAACAGTTTCCTCGGATAAAATGATCTAAGACATTAGGGTTACCGCTAAGGCGTCCTAACATTGCTTTATTGACCACATGTCCCTTAATCGAATTGACCCTAAAACTCCAACGACGGTGCTACCTACTCCTCAATAGTGGGATAGCACTGTCTAAAGGATATTTGCACAGTTTAATTCCCTTTTGAGTAGGTAGATGTTCTTAAGTACTTGCTCCTTTTAAAACAAAAACAAAACTTTTCGCACCTACACTCTCTTCAAAACAAAAATTCTTTTCAAACCCACAATCACAAAGAAAAGCAAACTTTTGAAAACACAATGGGAAAGTACCTAAGAGCCCGTGGATAACCACGGATAGAAAGGGTGCTAACACCTTCCCTTTCTATAATCTACCTCCCGAACCCGAGAAACATCTCGAAAAGGAATTTTTCTGTGCTTTTGTCCTTTCCTTGTTGGATAAAATAAAAGACGGTGGCGACTCTTGCTTACCGCGACATTTTCGGGACGCATGCGACAAACCTTCTGCTTAATCGGAGCACAACCCTCTTTCATCGGCAGGTGGTGAACCACAATATCAGTATCGATCCCTGACATGTCTTCGTATGACCAAGAGAAGATTTCAAAATATTTATGAAATATCTGGATTAACCTGTTCTTGACACTGCTCTCTAGGTTGGCACTTATCTTGACCTCTTTTCTGTCTGTCTCGGTACCCAAATTTACAACTTCGACTGGCTCTTTATGTGGTTGGATAGCCTTTTATTCTTGTATTAAGAGTCTGGAAAGTTCTCTAGGTATTTCACAATCTTCCTCACCTTCGTCCTCGGCTTGGTAGATCGGATTTTCAAAGTTATAAGCGGCAATAGCAGAATTGTTGTCAACGAGATCCAGAGTGGACGAGGATCTGCAATGTAGTGTGTGGGTGTGTGTAAGAACACATAGCTATTTGAAAATGAAATAAGATAAAAGAAAGACAGAGATCACAAAATTTGCATGCAAAACGTCCAATGTTTTTATTGAATGAGCAATGTTTATGAATTATCAACCCTTAATAAATGAACCATTGTACCCTGAGTAATACATAAGGTTTAAAGTCATTGTTTATTACATAACCAAAATCTTTTAAAAGTAATAAGACAGGAATATAGCTATTAATCCTGACTAAAGGAGATCGGGGATATGTCTTCTTATTTCCAATTATCAAGTCCATCACCAATGGTATGGAATATCCAATTGTTGAAGTCAAAATCATTGTCTACATCCTTTCTAGCATTAACTTGGTTGTTGTTGATACAAAATGGAGGTCTCCTGGCACGAGTGTGAAGAACAACCCTTTGACCTTTTGTGGTAAAGCCCAAACCAAACTTGTCAAATTTATAAGGGATATCAGGAAGCTGACCCCAAATAGTACAACCACCTTCTTCTATAGTTGCTTTGGCATCTTTCAGGGAAGCCATCTCGTGCTGAGTTTCAGTGATCTTTGGAATGGCTGAAACATCTTTGACAGCAGTGGGGGAAATCACTTTAAAGGTCTGACATGGAGTCTTAATAAATTCTCCGTCCATCTCCATGTACCGGAATGAATCCAGGTGGATGACAATGTACTCCTCTTCTCCACAAACAGTAACAAACTCCCCATTTACAGGATAATTTAGTTTCTGATGCAAGGTGGGGGTGACAGTGCCTTCCCCATGGATCCAGGGGTGTCCCAATAGACAAGAATAGGCCGTCCGAATGTCCATTACATAAAAAGTGGATTCAAATGTCTGTGAACCCACCTTGATTGGGAGGTCCACTTCTCCTTGCACCATCCTTTTGGACCCGTAAAAGGCTCAAAATATGATGTTATTAGGCTTCAGCATGACCCCTTCACAATCCAGTCTGGCAAGAGCGCCTTTAGGGAGAATATTCAGTGAAGAGCCAGTATCAATTAACACATGAGCCAATGTAGTTCCCCTGCATTCAATGGAGACATACAAGGCCCTATTATAATTTCTCCTCTCCGGAGTCAAGTCGGTGTCGGAGAAACCTAAACCATCATCAATTGTCAAACTAGTCATGTAACTTCCAAATTGATTAGCCGAAATTTCTTGCGGCACATGAGCAGTCTTCAAGAATTTAACTAAATCATGTGCATGGGCTTCAGAACACAACAGTAATGATAACATGGATACTTTGGATGGGGTTTGCCCCAGCTGTTCAACAATTTTATAATCGCTTCTGCGAATGATCTTTAAAACCTCTTCCAAATCTTGTCCAGAGGTATCCTTAACTGTAGCTTTTTTTGGTGCCTCCGTCCGGGCAGGCTCTATCATTGGCTTTGTTCCCTGAGCCTCGGCAGTTGTCTTGGTAACCATGACTTAAGCAGGTGGACAGATTTCTGGGGAGAATATCCTTCTGCTTCTTGTGATTTTGTTGGTCCCTGCAATATTGTCAATGCTAGGATCAACCTCTTCATCATCTTCGCCAGACAAATCTTATTTAATGCCATGGTAATAGACGTCAGAGCCATAATTCAATGGAATAGCCTTTTCTGAGGAATATGGGATGGGCCCAGGTGTTGTAATCATTAACATAGTAGCTTTTGGATTGGAGGTAATCCTTACAGGACCCTTGGAAGTGATCCTGAAAGGAGTACCGGATATGACAGACAAATCTTGGCACAAATTTTTAGTAGATGGAACTTTTTCAATTAGAATAACATGTTCATCCATCAGGCGCTGAACACCTTACTTCAGTAACCCGCAACCATTAGATTGGACTGCACAGCAATAACATTCTTCAACATAACCCAGAAATAAACTGGCTTGTTACAAATTCTTCATGATGGTAGAGAGAGGAGTAACCACATCACTTACAGAGGTAATGTGCATAATATCTTCAATAGCACTTATGCCCTTGTCATGCTTGGGCATAGGTGCAGTAATTACGTTTAGAGTCTCCAGAGGATCGAACTCGATTTCCTTATTATCGATCATATCCTGAATCTTACTTTTTAGGGCCCAACAATTGATGGTGTAGTTCCCAGGACTGTTCGAATAATCACACATTGCATTCAGATTATACTTGGGAGAGAATGTGTTGGGATTCTGAGGAGGATCCCGCAGTGAAATGAGTTCAACTTTCAATAAATGTTGTAATGCCTGAGATAAAGGAACATTAATTTTGGTAAACTGCCTCGGTGGAGCGTTTGGCCTTTGCCAGTTACCCTGCTATTGTTGTTGACCAGGCGCCAGATTGGAAATCAACACCGCTCCCACAGATTGATGGTGGTCTCTTTTACTATAGCTCTTCTGGCCATAGACAACATTGGTTTCTTTTTTACCTCCAAATGGATTCTTCATAACATTAGAAGATGTAGCCATCGGGTTCTTCCCACTCTTGATACCGCTTTCAATTCTTTCCCCAATCAAAATCATCTCCGTAAAACCAGACGACGAGCTTCCAATCAATAGATGAAAGAATGGGCCAGTCAGAGTGCCCATGAACACATCTACCATTTCCCGATCAGTCAAAGGAGGTTGCACCCTTCCAAATAAATCCCTCCATTTCTGTGCGTATTCCTTGAACCCTTCATTTGAGCCCATGGACATATTCTGGAGTTGCACTCGAGTCGGTGTCAGGTCAGCATTATATTAATACTGCTTATAGAAAGCAATAGCCAAGTCTTCCCATGTGTGAATGTTGGTTCCCTCTAGTTGATAGAACCATTCAAGTTGAGTGCCAGCTATACTCTCTTGGAAGAAATGGACCCATAATTTCCGGTCAGTAGTGTGAGGTTGTATCTTTCGAACGTACAACCCCAAATGGAGTTTAGGATAAGAGACCCCATCATATTTAGCAAAGACGGGGACCTTGAACTTATGTGGGATGACCAACCCCGGAACCAAACCTAGTTCACCAAAATATAATCCAGACACCTTCTGGATTTCTATTTCCTTGAGGTTGTCTTCCAACTGCTTGTACTTGTCGTCTGTAGGAGGACATTATTCATCAAAATAGTTTTCATCTTCAGAAACCTGATTGTTCCTTCCTTTAATCCCGATTCTCCTACCCTCTTCTTCCTGGTTGTCATCTTACTCATAGGAGATATCATCCACTTGAACTGGTTGAGCAGGACCTTTGAACCTTCTCCCCATATTGAGGATAACAGTCGGCTTCATGGTCTTCTTCTTCTTGGTGACGAGCGCCATCATATCTTTCTGCCCCTGTTCCAGATTCAGAAGAGTCTCTTGAAATTGTGCATGCTAAGCCTGGAGATCTTTGACAGTTTGTTTGAGGTCCAGTTTTCTGCTGAAATAAACAGCGAGAAAATGAGAAACCTATATGAAAAACTTGTCATGTGATGATGCATGATATGTGAATGCAATGTTTCAAGGACCTTAGGAGATTTAAGTTTTCTAACCAACGAAAACAAAGATTTTATTAGTAAGTTCAAAATTACAATTTCCTCTTAGGCTTACAATGAAAATAACAAGGTCTCAAAGAGATAAAAAAGTAAACTCCTAAGACCTAAGACTCAAGTCTCCCAAGGACGCTTCTTCTTTGTGTTAATGTATGCAATAAGACTCTGTTCTTCGTGAAGTTTCTTTGTGAGCTCCAACACTTTCTTTTCACTTGAATAGAATTGAGTCTCAAAAGTGTCCCATTCTTACTTGAGTTGAATCCTAGGCTTCTGCAATTCTTTAAGGTTAGTGGGAATGTCTGGATGGAGTAGGGTGCAAGAAACGTCTCCTTCAACAACAGGCTCCATGATCACTTGTAAGACAGATGGATATGGAATCACAATGTTTTGAGCGCGAGATCATACCCATTTGAGATAGGGATCCAGAGGGATGGAATTCTTCTACCCTATAGTCTTATTATCAATCTTTCTTAACATGCTCCAAGCATGTATAAACCTTCAGTGATAACCTTGAGGATCATTTTCGTAGTCGAACACAATACCCTGGATAAGTGCGTCATGAGGACCATCTCTTCGAGCATAACTAAATTGACGTAGATCCAAAGAAGGGTTGTAACTAATAGCTCCCCTAATGCCAAGGAGTGGCACATTAGGTAATTCCCCATAACGGTCAGTGATAGTGATATCCTCATGAGATTAGGGATACCAGTAGATGTCTGTATGAGAAAGTGACATTATTCTTTGTGACCACCTCAAACCCTGTTCATTCTTCATTTCCGAGTAGGGAAGGTATGAAATAAACCTCCTGGACAACAGAGTCATACAACACATGAGAGTTCCTCGCCTCCTCATAGTACGAGTGTGAAGAGAATGCAGAATGTCTCTGAGCAAAGTAGGAACAGGGTTATGACAAAGAAATATTTTGATGGTGTTCACATCTATGAGTTGGTATAGATTAGGGAATAGTACCAACCCATATATTAGAAGAGCCAAGATCTCCTCGAAATCCTAAAAACTTATAACATCTATAAATAGTTGAGTCTTCTCTATCAGAAATTTATCCTGAAAACCTTTGAATCACTTCTCATTTCCCAGTTAGATACGATGTCGGACCGCTTCAAATGTAAGGTTGCTGCAATAATTTCTGGCTTCGGAGCTCCTTCTAAACAGGTGAAGGGTGTCTGATCAGGAATAGGTACTCCCAATAATTGAGAGAACCCTTCTATTGTAGGTACCAACTGATAATTAGGAAAGGTGAAGTAGTGATGCGCAGGGTCGAAGAACTAGAATAAAATACTCATCATGTCTTCATCAAAACCTGGGGTAACCAGACTGAGTAGACGACCATGCCTTTTGATGAATGGAGAAATTTTGAGAACCCTTGAGACTAACTCCTTAAGTTGAGGAGGCACCCTTACAAAGTTGATACGGATAGTGTTTCTGCGAGCAGAAGCCATAGCCTGCAAAATATAACAAAGATAAACCCCTTGGTCCTTGAAATGGTTAGTGAAAATGATAAGGTATGATGTTATGATGTTATGATGTCATGTTTGAACAACTAATCATACACAAACAAAACACACAAGGCCTTATGTTTAAGATTGCATGGAGTTTATAGATAAGTACCCTCTTGAGTTTTAGTTGGCTCAACCTGTCCTAGGAAAAGTAATCGGGTTCTTGGAGCCTCAATATCACTGATCTTTCTCCCAGGAATTTTTTCAGCACAAGCATCTGATTTGTGACCGAAATATCCTGAGAGTTTGATCTCAATGAGTGTAGTATCGAGTATCAACCAAATTTAGTCTACACCAAAGCCGGCTACCTCACTACTTTCTAATGGCTAAGTTGTTTGAACTAAGGTTGTACGATTAGTTAGTGCTTTATGATACCACGTGGTAGCCCAACATTCTCCTTGACTTAACTCAAGGGACACTGGCACCAACCAATATGTCACACTAACGTAGTCATTGCTTCAACTGTATTGGTATACGCCGTATAGTTTTCATGATCTATTGCTACTTACCTAAAATGCCCCAGATCCGGGTATATGATCTTTATAATAAATACCCAAACAACCCTTAAAAATAAATAAGGCAAATCAAACAAGGAAATTAAATTAAAGGTGATCTAGCTCTTAAGGTAACCCCAATTTTTCTTCTCCCCAACAGAGTCGCCAGTTCTGTAATACAGTGGGAGAACTGACTTTTTGGTTTGCATTTTATCGCAAATGTTATGGATAGCAAGAGTCTCCACCGTATTTTCTTTTATCCAATAAAGGAAAGGGTGAAAAGAACAGGAAAGACCTTTTGAGAATTTTTTGAGTAAGGGGGGTAGATTATGAAAAGGGAAGGTGTTAGCACCCTTTTCATCCGTAGTTATCTACGGGATCTTAATCGCTAGCTCACATTTAAAAATTCTTTGTGTTTGTATGTTTAAAAGAATATTTTGAAAAGATGCCTAAGTTTGGAAAATTTGTGATGATTCTTGTATCGTTGATAATGCATACAAAGTTTTTTTCTTTGAAAATATTTTATAAAATAGAGTGTATATGTGGGAAATTTTTTTGTTTGTGAGCAAGTGACTACAAGCTATCTACATACGCAAAAAGTCTTTGTTATTTTCCTCCTTTCCTTTAGACAGTGCTATCCTACCATTAGTTGGTAGGTAGCCCTATCATTGGATGTTTTGAGGGACAGGCGTGGGTCATCGTACAGTCATAAAGGCAACTCGTAGGATACTTTAACAATTATCATAAGGTACTAAGATCATTTATCGAGGCAGCATCGAAAGGTCATCGAGGGACTATGATCTTTTAACCAAATGATATTTGCTAAAGCGTCCCACATTCGAGGTACATAACTGATTAAATCCAAGGAAACAAGTGAAGGTCACCCTAGAGGTGCGTGTGTGCAAAGTGTGTTATGTTTCAATTATTAGCCTAGAGATTATGTTATCTAACGTTTGTTTTTTACGTCTTGCCATGCACGCCTAACTAATCTAGCAGTTAAACATATACAAGTGCGGTAAATAAAAATGAGGGAAATAATATACACTATTACATCGCTTCGGGGATAGGGAGTACAAACCAAAAATTGGGTAGGAAAGAAATAAACCCTAATTATCTATTACAAACTTTCAAGAAATTACAATATTGGAAAATAATGCGAAAAAGTAAATGAGCGCACGGAGATTGAAAAGGGGAAAAATGTAAAAACCCTAAAAAATTCTAAGTATTAGAAAATATTTGAAGTGTAAAATAAAAAATAAAACCTAATTCTAATTAATTTACTAATTAATTATTTAAAATAAAACAAAGTATGATTAAATTAATTAATTTTATTTATCAAAAATTAATTTAATTAATTAATAAACCTAAATCTATTTTTTTATGATTTTATGATTTTTCTAATTAAATAAAAAAAAAAGAAAAGTAAATAATTAAAGCAAAATTTAAAAAAAAATGGAAATGGGCCTGCAAGAATAGAAAATAGGGGGGAGGGGGAGTGGTGGATCTGAATTTTGTCAAAGCCCAAACATTTTTTGGCCCGGGCGTTGAAGGGAGTATCCTCATGATTATGTATGGCTCTCCCATGGGATCTCTCATGAGCACATGAATCTGGAACGATTGATCTATATCCGTTGAGATCTGTTGGTGCTGATGTGAGCCTACATGATGCACGCGTATTCCTAGCTTGCACTGGATCAAAAATAGAAAACATGGGAAAATAAAAATTGTCCCACGCTTGGATCAAACCTAGGATCAGGCATAGGTAAGCCTTAAGAATACGCCCACTGCCATTGGGGTGGCATGTGCATCCGGTATATGAATCAAATCTAAACATTATATTTTAAAATGGAAATTAATATTAGCCAATCAAATAAATGTGCGCGCTGTGGGTCTTGGTTATTTGAATTAACCAATCAGGTGGTGGCACACCTAGGCCACCGGAGTCAGCTATCAGGCCATGCCAGAGTCAACCTTCTGATCGTCTTCCCCGATCACAATAAAATGAAAACCTGCAAAAATGACTCAAACAACAAAATTAAAATATTCAGATGCACTAATTTGGACCTTGCAGATCTGATAATGAGGTTGGTTTGGTCTAAAAATGGCTGGATTTAGGGATTCGAAGCTTCATTGAAATTCTGCCCTAACAATGGTACGATCTCATTCCTGCGTCCAAACTCACATGTAATATGTAAAATAAATTCCTATTGTGCATATGAACAGATCAAACTGGTTAGCAACAATCAAAACCACAAGATATCATAGTTTTAGACTTTTACCAATTTGACAAACGGCGTGAGAAAGAGATCACGTTCTGGTTCTTGAGAGAGGTAGTCGTGGACTCAGATCAACTCCTTTGATCTTTAGGGGATGAATGTTGGCTTCAGTTTTGATTGATAAGGGTTGGGAGTCAGGTTACAAATTTTTGCAATTCTTTTGAATTTTGAGAATTTTGGTGTTCTTCCTTGGCAGTAATCTCGTGTCCCTTGTGATCTGACTTGCTTGCATATATATATATATATATATATATATATATATATATATATATATATATATATATATATATATATATATATATATATATATATATATATATATATATATATATATATATATATATATATATATATATATATATATATATATATATATATATATATATATATATATATATATATATATATATATATATATATATATATATATATATATATATATATATATATATATATATATATATATAGCAAGGAAATAACTCCAATAATATGGCAAGAATCAAGTCATCAAACCATGTTTAAATCAAGAATCAAACAAATTGAAAAGATTCCTTTTTTATATATTCTTGCCTTCTTGAACCCTTGCATGAATTTGGCAAGTTCTTGCTAGGCTGTCACGAGTTGTATGGGCTTGTAGATGTTTGAATTCAAAAGGCCCAAGCCCTTGTACCATTATCTCATATTTATTTTGATTTTATTTATATTTAAATGAAAAAAATTCAAATAAAAGAAATAAAAATCATAAAAAATATGTGAAGGGATTTATAGGTCCTCTAACACCTTATGAACATGTTTGAATATCAAAAGTTAGGCCCACTAGTTCAAATTTCATGTTTGCTCATTTTATATTTCATGCATTTCTTCAAAATTTCTCAACTTGTGAAACTCATAACTTGCTCAATTTTTATCTTTTGAAGGTGATCTTGGAATTTTTGAAAATATCAACATGTCCTCTACAGTTTCTCTTTTGATCATTTTTGCATTTGAAGAATTTATATTGATGTAAGTTGCCTTGACAAAAAGTGTCTTTTTGTTGACTTTTGAAAATGACCTATAATGTATTAGCTCATATCTTTCAAATCAAACATTTTTTGGACTTGGGAATAAATTAAAAGTTATAGAGAATTAAATTCCTTCAAAATGGGCTTTTGTTAAGTAAAATTTGATGAAGTATGGGAAATTTATGCTTGGTCAAAGTTCAATTGACTTCTCCTAAGGAAACCCTAATTTGAAAATTTTTTACTTTTGATGATTTGAGGGCTTTCCTTGAGGAATCATGATAAACTCTTGATAAAATGATGAATACCACTTAAAAATGTTGATTTTGACCAAAAATATTGATGTTTGATTGTATGTTGACCATAATTGACTTTTTACCCAATATAGTTAATTTTCAATCATCTGAGTCATTGACTGAGCAAACTTGTGATACAAGACTTGAAACTTGACATGAAAATTGTTGGATACCTATGGAGAACCATGGAAATCATTTTATTCCTTTGTAACCCAAATTTCCTTGATAAAATCAAAACCCTAGTTGTAGACCCTTGGCTTAGGAGGAGCATCTTGACTAGTCAACCCTTGAGATTCTTGAGCACTTTGAGAACCCCTGAAAGAATGTCTTGAAGAAATGGGAGGGAAAATTTTGGGGTACAACACAGGGGTTGTGCAGATATGGGATTGCATGGTTGTATGAAGGCTTATAAGGATTGATTGATATTACCTATACAAACAAGATGCACCTTCTTTTCGGTAACCTAACAAATAAGAAATCAATAGTTAAGCGTGCTTGATTTGAAGTAGTATTTGGATGGGTGACCCTATGGGAAGTTTCTCATAAAGCATGTGAGTTAGGACAAATCATGTTGAAAATATTTGTGTTAGTTTGTGGGGTCAGTTGATAATCCTGAAAGTAGACTAGGGTGTTACAAATGGTATCAGAGTTGACCTCTCCGAGTACGATGTTGTTTGGGGATGAACCAAGCATGAGATCATGGGCATATAACACCTAAGGCCGATGAATGCGGGGAGTGGTCATTGGTGCATGAGTCACGGACATGAGAGGCTCCTGGAAGCTTCTTGGCAAAAATTGAATTCACATCGAAATGAGAGGAGTCATGGGGATGTGCATGTATGGGACTGCATGGTTGAATGACGACTTATAAGAATTTATTGGTACTACCTATACCAACAAGATGCATCTTCTTTTCGGTATCCTAAAAAATAATAACTCCATAGTTAAGTGTGCTTGACTTGGAGTAGTATTTGGATGCTTGGCCTTTTGGAAAGTTTCTTAGAAAGCGTGTGAGTAAGGACAAAGCATGTTAAAAAGATCCGTGTTGGTTTGTGGAGTCAGTCGATAATCTTGAAAGAAGTTTGGGGCATTACAATATTTATCAGATTAGTTGATTGGAAACTAACTACAGAAATCACGGTGGGGTAACTGACTTGGGTGTTTTGCGTTTGATCACAATTATTACGGATAGCAAGAGTCGCCACCGACTTTTCTTTTATACAATAAAGGAATGGGTGAAAAGAACATGAAAGATCTTTTAAGAATTTTTCTTGAGTTCAGGGGGTAGGTTATGAAAAGGGAAGGTGTCATAACCCTTTTCATCTGTAGTTATCTATATGCTCTTAATTTCTTGATCACTTTGAAATACTTTGTGTTTGTGTAAGTTTGAAACTATTTTGAAAACGCACTTGTTTGGTAAACTTTGCAATGATTCTCGTATCGTTGAGAATGTATACAAAGTGTTGGTTTTGAAAATATTTGTTGAAAAGGGAATGTTTTGAAAGATGTTTTGAAGATGCCAATGTAAGGAGATTTTGTAATGATTCTCGTATCATTGAGAATGTATACAAAATATTTGTTTGAAAAATATTTTGAAAGTGTGAAGTGTGGAATGGTTTTCTTTGTGAGCAAGCAATTACGAGCAATCTACCTACTCAAAAAGTATTTTTTCCTTTCCTTCTCCTTTAGATAGTGTTATTTTACCATTGATTGATAGAGAGCTATATCATTGGATGTGAGGGGCGGGTGTGGGTCATCGTACAGCCATAGAAGGCAACTTGTAAAATGTTTTAGCAATTTTCGTAAGGGACTAAGATTGTATACCGAAGGCAACATGGAAGGGTCATCGAGAGACTACGATCTCTTAATTGAGGGTCTCTGCTAAAACATCTCACATTCAATGGACATGACTTGAGGTTGGGTTGTCTTGGATTAGGGTTGTCTAATGTTTGATTTTAGATTTTGCCATACAAACCCTAATTACTAATAATAATAAGGAAAATAATAAATTACCGAATTTAAATATCCTACGCTATTACAATGTTTTGGGAATGGGGGGTACAAGTTTGTAAATGGGGATGTGTGATACGGTGGGGGAACTGACTTGAGGTTTTGCGTTTCGTCGCAAATGTCACGGTTTAGCAAGAGTCACCACCGACTTTTATTTTATCCAAAAGGAAAGGTAAAAAAGCACAGGAAAGACCTTTGAGATGTTTTCTTGAGTTCGGGGGGTAGATTATGAAAAGGGAAGGTGCTAGCACCCTTTTCATCCATGGTTTTCCATGGGCTCTTAGTTACTTTCTTAGATCACTTGCTTTGCTTGAAATTGTTTGAAATGGTGCTTGGTGTTTGGTGTGATTTCGAAAGTATTTTGAAAAGAGGCCATTCGTTTAGGCAATATTTGTAATGATTCTCGTTCGTAAGAATGTATACAAAGATGTTTGTCTTTTGAAAAATGTTTCAATGTTTTGAAATGATGTTTTTGAAATGTGTGTGTGTGTGTTTGTTTTTGAAAATAGCAAGGATTGTTTTGAAATGGAGAAAGTAACTTAGAAGCTATCTACCTACTCAAAATGTCTTTCTTGTACATTTCCATTCCTTTGACATTGTTGACTTACCATTGATTTGGTAAGCAACCCTATCTTTGGATGTTAAACGGGACGGGCGTGGGTCATCGTATGACCATCATAGAAATGTTGCCAAGTATCTTAGCATGTTTGGAGGGACCAAGATCATTTTGTTTGGGCAACCTTTGTATAGAGTCATCGAGGGACTATGGTCTTATTTTTGTTTTGTTTTACCAAGATACTTCGCATGCGTAACATGGTCATTTTATTTTAGGCAACCAAGTGGGTGAAACCCTAAGGGTGTTTGTGTGCAAAGTGTGTCATTTTTCATGTTTTTGTCTTGCATTAGGTTTTTTTCTATTTGTTTTGTTTTTGTTCTTATCATGCAAACTCTAGTTTACTAAACATGGTATAAAAGCGATAAATTGCGTAAAAATAAACTAAGCTATTACAACAATTATTATGGGAGGGGGATACAAGTTTTGAATGTGGATATTGCACAAATATAAACCTAAAAAATATTATTACATCCCAATCGAATATTGTGCGCATTAAATAAATAAACAAGTATTAAAATGCAATGAAAATGTATTTATGTAAAAAAGGTTTTGTATTTGGTTTTTTTGTATGAGAAAATAATTTATTTAAACCCTAGAAAAAAGGAAAAAATAAATATTATTTTTGGAGGGGTGAAACCCTAATTTTGATTTCAAAGAAAAAATAATGTTTCATATTAATATTTTGTCCATTTTTTGTACAAGAAACTAATAAATAATATTATATGTCAAAATTAAAAATTATGTGTAAAAATAATTATGTATGATTATAAATAATATATAAAAAAATATGTAGTATTTTTTATTATTTACAAGTTATTTTAAGAAAATAAAATATATTTGTCCTAACAAACTATTTTTTATGCAAAAATATAATAAAATAAAATAAAATAAAAATTGCAAAAAATAAAGAACTTGTTTTTGGTTTTTTTTAATATTCAGAAAAAATAATCAAAAGTGATAAATATGAAAATATGAAAGAAAATATGAAAAATATAAAAATTAGCCAGGGGGTGCAAATAACAAGTCAGGGGGTGTGAAAATCAGAAACAAAAGGCCCAAGGCGCCAAAGGCCCAGGCGCTTCGTCCATGTCCTCCAGTCAGTCTCCTGCACGCGCGTTTTCCTTCAAACCTGTAACTCTCAAATGCTTGCACAAAAACAAAAACTTATAACATGAAACTTGTGGCATTTGAGCTCACGATTCCAACCATATAAATTATGTGACCTAACTCTAAAAGATCAAGGAGAATTTTGATGGCCCTAATTCATGACCTAAAAATTTCATGAACTTCAAGCTTCAAATTCTCACAGCATAGTTAATATAAATGAAAAGTATGCATATGTACAGCTTCACCATGTTATGGACTACATTTTTTCTTCACAAATCGTGGCTTGAGGATGCTTATTCAGAGAGATAGAGTTCAAGAAATTACCTCCTTCAGTTGGATTTGGATAGAGCAATGTAGGGACTTTAATGGAGGCCTGAGGATCGTGTGAGCTTCCTTGAACTTCCTTCAAGCTATTCCAATGCCTAGCTTGCTTTGTGGATGGCCAGAAGTCTTTGCACAAGTCAAGCTGCAAGCTCCAAGTTTGAAAATGGAAATGGCTGAAACAGGGCTTACAGATGCAGGGTAAGGGCTTGGATAGCTTTGGTTTGATATGTAGAAGGTGTTTCAAGTGTCAAGCCACAAAACGCATGAGCCAAAAATGAAATGGCTATGATTTTGCAGAAATTTTGAGTTTGGGCAAAAATATGGTGTTTTTGAGTTTTGGAGTGTTTTTAGATGTTAAGCAATCGTGTTTTGGTTTGTAATAAGTTTGTGAATATGTATAGAATGGATACAAAGTCCACTCCTCACTAGTTGTACAACTTTTGACCTTTTGGCAACCTTTTCTTGCATTTGAAGAAAAGTGAAGTGACCATTTCTACATGCTTGTACTGGCTGGCTTGTGAGCTGATAGGAGTTGGTATACATTGCTTGAGACATGTGGAAGTTATTTGTACCAAAGGGACAGGTCCAAGGCTCAATATTTGTAAAGTTGCAAAAGCTCACCTTTATGAAAATGGCATTGTAACCTTTATGCCTAAAATGGAATTATCTCTTGTACAATGCTCCAAAAGCCAAGATAAAGCCTTTAACTTATGAGTTTGCATTTAATTATGGAGTATAGAATGAGTTTAGGACCTGTAAAGCAAGATTCAAACATCATGGATCTGATTTGCAACTTGATACTTTGTGAAAATGGCATGAATAAAAGTGATAAAATGCCAACTTCTCCTCTTCGATTCTCCCTAACCAAAAATGATCTTGGAGAGTTCTTAGACATTTTGGAAAGCTTGCAATGTGCTCCATAATCCATATTTGAAATGAATTTGAGATACCTCTTGGAACTATGTGGAAAATGTCCATAAAGTTGGGTCAAAAACCTGCCTAAATTAGGGCAAATTTTCACTAAGTTATTTAGTTCATGGACCTATATTCACAAATTCATAACTTGAGATCCAAGCATCTTTTGGGAAAGCTTTATGAAGCAAAGTTGTAAATTTCATGGAGGACTACAACTTTAATGTTGTAAGTTTTCTTTGAATCAAATTGTATCATGGTGAAAAAGTGGTGGAAAGTTGGGAAAAATAAGAAAATTTCCATACTTAGAAAAATTCTAAGTTATGAAATTTTTCAAATTCAAAACCCTAATTTTCAAAATTGGTTTTCTTGGTGAACAAGTTTCATATTTTGACATATTTTGATGAATTATGACCCTTGGCACTTGATTTTGACCAAAAAGTCAAATTTTGACTTTTCAGTGTACAGTTGACTTTTGATCTGTTGACTGCAAAATTCATCTGTCAATCCAATGCACTTGAGATCTTTTGAACCATGTAATTAGGTCAAGATGATGCCATTGAATCCTTGAAATCATGTTTGAACCCAATTGGCCGTTGGTTAAGTAAAAAATCAGAAATTGCCCTTTCTCAGTCAGAATCCTAATTTTGACCATTTTGCCCTTTTGATGATTTGATCAAATTTCTTGAGGAGTTGTGATCCAAACTTGATCAAATGGTACATATGAGTCTAAAATGTTGTTTTGGATCAAAAATTATGTAGTTTGACTGTAAATTGGCCATGGTTGACTTTTTCCCCAATACAGATGATTTTTAGGTCAATTGTCCAATTGACTGATCAAAAATGTGGTTCAAGGCTTGAGTCTTAACATGAGTAATCTTAGGGGTCCAAAATGATGTATGAAAGTCACATGAAGAATTGGTGGTCCAAAAATCCTTGTGCAAACTCAAACCCTAATTTTAGGTTATCAGTGCAAGATGAGGTATCTTGAGCTTACCAAACCCTAATCTTGTCTTGAGTCCAAGAAGTCTTGTGAGGAAAATCTTGATAAATGAGAGGGAAAATTTTGGGGTACAAAAATTGCCCATGTTCAATCTTCTTGAACCTGAAGAGTCTGGCGAGTTTTTTCGTTCGTGACTCGAAGGTAAAAGATGATTGGACACTAGAGTGCCCGTAAATTTGCACTCGTCAAAGTGTAGTTGAGGGAATGGGCTTAAAGATGCCATTTGGAGATGTGATAGAATCTTGTTAGAGATGGGCTTGAAGATGCCATCCAAGAGTGTTTGCTGGATTGTAAGTTGTAAGTCAAAAGAATAAGTATCAGAATGGTGTCTGTATCTGGAACGTATCTGAACTGTATCTGGAGACTGAGTCTGTATGAGCAATGGAATAGCGTTCGTGTCTGGAGCGTATCCGAGTTGTGTCTGTACTTGAAATCTGAATGACTAACAGAATGACTTCCGTTTCTGGAGTGTATCCATATTGTAATCTGAATAAGTGACAGAATGACTTCCATGTTTGGAGTGTATCTGGACTAGAATCTGAATAAGTGACAGAATAACTTCCATGTCTAGAGTGTATCTGGACTGTAATATGAATAAGTGACAGAATAACTTCCGTGTCTGGAGTGTATTTGTACTGTATCTGAAAGCTGAATCTTGAATGAGTGAAAAAATGACTTCCGTGTCTGGAGTGTATCTGGACTGTATCATGAAAGATGTAGAGATCTGAATGAGTATCAGAATGGCATCCTTGTCTGGAGCGTATTTGGACTGTATCTGAAATCTTTGAATATTGTTAATAATAGCTGTTAATCTTATCCTGAAAAGGGTACAATTTTGGCTGAAACACAAAGTTATGTTTCATGAAATTTTTGATGCAATAAATGTGCTTTATCAATGTTTATGATATATGAATGTAATGTATGCGCATGTAAGCTGATTTGCTGTATTGTTGAGGAAAATAAATCCTTGACTGCTGAGGATAAGAATCCTTGGCGACTTCACTGGGGATATAGGGATTCTCCATGTCTTGAAGTTGGAGTATTGACAAAAATTCTGTTGTGAGAGCAATGCCAAATACTGCTTGAGTAATCTGCTTGGTGGAATACAGAGAACTTTGATGACTTCTTCTGGGATTTAAGAATGAGAATCTTCAATCTGTTGGGGAGAAATGAAAACTCTGTGGGGAAAAGCTTATTCTTGTTTGGAAAAAGTTCAGGAGTTTGGGTTGTCTGCCAATCTACTGGGGAGTTATCAGAAGTTGTTGTCTGGTTGGTTTACAGGCTTCAAGATAACCTGCTGGGGATTTGGAGAAACTGGATGGTCTCCACTGGGGATTAACAGTTTAAAGTTTTGGCTCGCTGAGGATTGAAAGTTGGTAGTTTCAGCTCTGTTGGGGATCTGTAGTTCAAAGTTTTGGCTCCGCTGGGGATCTTAATTATGTACTATAGGGATTGCTCATTGTAACGCCCGTAATTTAATTAAATTATTTTTGGAATAATTGTGAAGAAGTATTGTTAAATTGGATTCATTTTATTAAATGGAGAAATAATAATATATTTGAGGTATTATATTATTATGAGAAATAATGTTAGAAGCTAATATTATTTAATGTGGGCCTTGATAGTGTGAGTATAAGTAATAAGGGGGTGTAAGTTGGAGCCCATTAAGGAATAATCTAATAATATTAGGTTATTTTATTATGTGTTGTTAGAATAGAAAGAAGAAACAGTAGAAGGAAAAATAAGGATTGTGGAAATGTGAAGCTGCTGGTTTTGAAAGAAACGACAAGAATAAAGAATTCAACCCGGAATTGTAGAGAAACCTTCGATCCAAGGTAAGGGTGGGGTTCTGGCTTTATAATGGGGTGAATGATATTTGATATGTGGGATTAGAGGATTGCTATTTTGTTATTGAATTGAATGATGTATGATGATGATTGATGATTTCTCGATGGATAAATGATGATATGATGATGTGTAAACGATGTAGTATTAAAGGTTAATGATTAGGTGATGAATTATCATGGTTAGGATGAGGTTTGTAGGACTGTGATTATATTCCAGTAGTGGAAATACAGTAAAAACGCAGAAAATTATGCAGAAAATCAGAGGATGCGTCGACCTCAAACTGGATGAGACGATGCATGGAGGATGTTTGGCTCAGGATGAGTCGATGCATGCATGCTTGCGTCGATGCATGTTAAGTGTAAGGCTCAGGATGAGTCGACGTGAAGGGAGGATGCGTCAATACATGAGTGTGTGAGACTCAGGATGTGTCGACCGGTGCGATGCATGTGTCGATACATGCTGTATTGAAAGCTAGAATGAGTCTATCCATAGAGGGATGTGTCGACTCATAGCGTGAATAAGAAGCAGGATGAGTCGATGCATAGTGTTTTGTGTCGATGCATACTGAATAATTTTGACAGAATCAGTTTTAAGTTGATGTAACTTGAGTTTTAGGATGCTGTTTGAGATGCCATTCAAAGCGTTGATTAGCTAACGCGATGAACTTTATTTTAGATGATTAAAATGATGATTAAGAGGTGTAATTCCAGTAACTTATTTAGGATTTAGAATTAATTCACGTAGATGATTGTTGTGCTGTTTTAGGACAGATGGATGAATTTTGAGATGTTAGAGGTTGTTGTTAGAATTATGACAGTAGGATTAATGACATGAGTGAAGTAGAACTGCAGAGTAACAGTAGGGATTACTGTAGTATTGATATACATCTGAGTTATTAGTAAGATGTGATTAATCAAATGATGTTGATAAATAAGTAATGTTTAACAAATTACTTTGAGATGTTTATGAGATGCTGTGATTGAGATGTTGTTGCTTGAGATGACTGAAATGTTATCATTTTGATGATTGAGATGTTGTTGTTTGAGATGACTGAAATTTTTTCATTTTGATGATTGAGATGTTGTTGTTTTGAGATGTGTTTTGAGATGTTGATAATTGAGTGTGTTATTACATTCATGTTGAGTCGCATACATTGCATTTTTTTGAGATGGCCTGGATTGGCAAATTTTGAGATGAAGGCTATGCCTTATTTGATGCCTCTATTAATTGGCAGATTAGATTTTTGAGATGGGAGTTCTGCTCCAATGGTACCACATGCATTTGCATAGTTTTGAGTCACATTTTTGTGATTGAATAATGAGATGTATTTGATGTTGATGAATGAATATATATGGTGTAATTATTGTTGATTATGAGATGAGAAGTGGTGATATGAATGATCTAATTTAATATATTGATTATCATGCGCTTTATTATATTGTTAGATATCTCACCCCTTTTGTTTGAATGTTGCCCTTATGTTGGTAACGTGCAGGTAATCGAGAGTGAAGGCCGTATACCTTCAATAGATCGAGTCGGTGTCATTTCTCTGATATGTAACACTCGGGGGGATGAACGCTTGTTGATTTTTTATTGCTGATTTTTAGTTGTTGAACTTTAAATTGTTTATTTACTAAATATGAGATGTTTCAAAGTTGTTGTTTTATTTAAAGATGTTATTGAAGAATTCCGCTGCGTAGTCGTTGAATATTTAATGAAAGATGTTATGTTGTTAGCTCATCCGAAGTTTTGAAAAAGTGTTATATATCCATGATGTATGCAATTAATTTGTTAGAAGAATTTGTGACGTCCCGATTCATTTGTATGATTGAAATTTTATAACTCTGATTTATCTTGCATATTTGCTTGGGGTAGAATTAGGGTGTTACAAAGTTGGTATCAGAGCAAAAGGTTGGTCCGACCTTGTCGTCGAGTCTTAGTTGTCTAACAATCGAGTATTGTTATTTTGAGTTCTAACAGTTGTTTGTGTTGTAGTGATAAGTTGAGATGGCCGGAAGGAATGATGCTGCTCTTGCTGCTGCTCTGCAAGCAATGGCTCATGCGATGGAAAATCAGCCGAATGCTGACGGGAATGATGGATCTCGTAGCTTGGTGACTTTCCAGAGAGAGAATCCACCTATGTTCAAGGGAAAATATGATCCTGGCGGAGCATTGGAATGGTTGAAAGAGATTGAGAGGATCTTTCGCGTGATGGACTGCACTCCAGCATAAAAGGTTCGTTATGGGACTCATATGCTAGCAGACGAGGCTGATGACTGGTGGCTAGAGACTTGCCAGAAGTTGGAAGCTGCAGGTGAGGATGTCACTTGGGCTGTGTTCCGTAGGGAATTCCTGAGAAAGTATTTTCCTGAAGATGTCTGTGGAAAGAAGGAAATTGAGTTCCTTGAGCTAAAGCAAGGGAATCTGTCTGTTGTTGAGTATGCTGCCAAGTTTACTGAGTTGGCCAGGTTTTATCCGCATTACGCTGAGGAAAATGCTGAGTTTTCAAAGTGTATTAAGTTTAAGAATGGGTTACGCCCGGAAATTAAGAATGCAGTTGGATATCAGAAGATCTGTGTCTTTGCTGAATTGGTTGATAGCTGTAGGATTTTTGAGGAAGATAATAATGCTCATTACAAGATTATTAGTGAGAAGAGGGGCAAGCACCCGCAGAGTCGTGGTAAACCCTATGATGCCCCAGCTAGTAAGGGTAAGCAGAGAGTTGCTCATGGTCAGAGAACTAGTGGGGGAGATGCTCCTGCTAGTGTGATTTGCTTTAAGTGTGGAAAACCTGGACACAAGAGTAATGTGTGCACTTCTGAAGTGAGGAGATGTCACCGTTGTGGTAATAATGGACACATTGTATCTGAGTGTGAGCACAAGAATATGGTTTGTTTCAATTGTAAGGAAGAAGGGTACATTGGTAGTCAGTGTCTGAAACCAAAGAAGGCTCAGTCTAGCGGTAAAGTGTTTGCTTTGGTGGAGGATCAGACAGCTTCCGAGGACAGACTTATTAAAGGTACATGTTTCATTAATATTACTCCTTTAATTACTATTATTGATACTGGTGCTACACATTGTTTTATTGATGCTGATTGTGTTGAAAGATTGGGTCTTGTGTTGTCTTCTTTGAATGGAGAAATGGTCGTCAATACTCCAGCCAAGGGATCGGTGATTACTTCTCTTGTGTGTGCTAAGTGCCCCTTGTCCATCTTCAATAGAGACTTTGTTGTTGATTTGGTTTGTTTGCCGTTAAGAGGTTTGGATGTGATTCTTGGTATGAACTGGTTAGAGCATAACTGTGTTCATATTAATTGTTATGACAAGTCGGTGAAGTTTTCTACTCCTGAAGAAGAGGAAGATGGTTTGTTGTCTGCTAGACGGTTGAGAAAGTTGATGCAAGAGGAAGCACAGATGTTTTCGTTAATGGCGTCGCTATCTGTAGAGACTCAAGCTTTAATTGAGGAATTTCCGGTGGTATGTGAATTTCCTGAAGTTTTCCCTGATGAGATTCCTGATGTACCGCCAGAGAGGGAAGTTGAATTTGTAATTGGTCTTGTACCTGGTACCAGACCTGTGTCTATGGCACCATACAGGATGTCTACATCTGAGTTGTCCGAGTTGAAGAAGCAATTGGAAGAGTTACTTGAGAAGAGGTTTGTAAGACCAAGTGTATCACTGTGGGGAGCTCCAGTGTTGTTAGTAAAGAAGAAAGATAGAAGTATGAAGCTTTGTGTTGATTATAGACAATTGAACAAGGTGACAATTAAGAACAAGTATCCGCTTCCAAGAATAGATGACTTGATGGACCAATTGGTGGATGCCCGTGTGTTTAGCAAGATTGATTTAAGGTCGGGTTACCATCAGATTAAAGTGAAGGATGAATATATTCAGAAGACGGCTTTCAGAACACGTTATGGACATTACGAGTATTCGGTGATGCCTTTCGGTGTTACTAATGCGTCGGGAGTATTTATGGAATATATGAATCGTATCTTTCATACTTATTTGGATCGGTTTATAGTTATGTTCATCGATGATATTTTGATTTACTCTAAGTCAGAAGCAGAGCATGCTGAACATTTGAGAGTAGTATTGCAGATTCTGAAAGAGAAGAAGTTGTATACAAAGTTGTCCAAGTGTGAATTCTGGCTGAAAGAGGTTAGTTTTCTTGGTCATGTGATTTCAGGTAGTGGCATTGCTGTAGATCCATCGAAGGTTGATGTTGTGTTGCAATGGGAAACTCCAAAGTCAGCTACTGAGATTAGAAGCTTCTTGGGATTAGTTGGTTATTATAGAAGGTTTATTGAAGGGTTTTCTAAGTTGTCACTTCCGTTGACTAAGTTGACTTGTAAAGGTAGAGCTTTTGTTTGGGATGTTCAGTGCAAAGAAAGTTTTACGGAATTGAAGAAAAGGTTGACGTCGGCTCCGATTTTGACGTTGCCTAATCCAGGAGAGTCTTTTGTGGTGTATTGTGATGCTTCCAAGATGGATTTAGGAGGTGTGCTTATGCAGAACGGTAAGGCAATTGCATATGCGTCGAGGCAGTTGAGGACTCATGAGAAGAACTATCCTACGCATGATTTAGAACTTGTTGTTATTGTCTTTGTATTGAAGATTTGGAGGCATTATCTTTATGGTTCTAGATTTGAAGTGTTTAGTGACCATAAGAGTTTGAAGTATTTTTTTGATCAGAAAGAGTTGAATATGAGGCAACGAAGATGGTTAGAATTGTTAAAGGATTATGATTTCGGTTTGAATTATCATCCAGGAAAGGCGAATGTGGTAGCTGATGCATTGAGTCGAAAGACTTTACATATGTCAGCAATGATGATTAAAGAGATGGAATTGATCAAGCAGTTCAGAGATATGAGCTTAGTTTGCGAGGTTACTCTGCAGAGTGTTATGTTGGGTATGCTGAAGATTAATAATGAATTTTTAGACAGTATCAGAGAAGCTCAGAAGTTGGATGTGAAACTGGTAGATTGGATGGTTGGGAATGATCAATCTTAGAATAGTTATTTCAAGCTAGATGAGAAAGGTGTGTTGAGATTTCATAATCGGAATTGTATTCCTGATGATGTTAAGGTGAAGAAAGTGATACTTGGAGAGAGTCATAGAAGTAAGTTGAGTATTCATCCAGGAGCTACGAAGATGTATCAAGATTTGAAAGGGTTATTTTGGTGGCCTAGGATGAAGAGTGATGTGGCTCGATTTGTGTATGCATGTTTGACTTGTCAGAAGTCGAAAGTTGAACATCAGAAGCCTGCAGGATTGATGCAACTGTTTGAAGTTCCTGAATGGAAATGGGATAGCATTTCAATGGACTTTGTGACGGGGTTGCCTAGTACTTCGAGAGGACATGATACGATTTGGGTGATTGTTGATAGGCTTACGAAGTCAGCTCATTTTATTCCTATTAACATCAGTTTTCCAGTGTCAAAGTTGGCTGAGATTTATGTTAGTGTGATTGTGAAACTGCATGGTGTTCCTTTGTGCATTGTGTCAGATAGAGATCCAAGATTTACTTCTGATTTTTGGAAGAGTTTGCAAGAAGTGTTGGGTTCTAAGTTGAGGTTGAGTTCAGTGTATCATCCTTAGACAGATGGTCAGACTGAACGGACGATTCAATCGTTAGAAGACTTGTTGAGGGCATGTGTTCTCGAGCAGGGAGGTTCGTGGGATACTTATCTTCCGTTGATAGAGTTCACGTATAATAACAGTTACCATTCTAGTATTGGGATGGCACCTTTTGAAGCGTTGTATGGCCGGAGATGTAGAACTCTGTAATGTTGGCATGAATCTGGTGAAAGTGTAGTACTTGGACCTGAACTTGTTCGTGAGACTACTGAGAAGGTGAGGTTGATTCGAGAAAAGATGAAAGCTTCACAGAGTAGACAGAAGAGTTATCATGACAAGCGAAGGAAGGATTTAGAATTTCAAGCCGATGATCATGTGTTTTTGAGAGTTACACCTGTGACTGGTGTTGGGCGAGCGTTGAAGTCTAAGAAGCTCACTTCTCATTTTATTGGACCGTATCAGATTTCAGAGAGAGTGGGGAATGTTGCTTATAGAGTGGCTTTACCGCCTAATCTTTCGAATTTGCATGATGTGTTTCATGTGTCGCAACTTCGGAAGTATATTTCAGATTCATCTCATGTGATTCATATGGACGATGTGCAAGTGAGGGATAATCTTACGGTGGAGACGATGCATGTGCGGATCTCGGATCTTGAAATGAAGACTCTGAGGGGCAAAAGGATTGCCTTGGTTAAAGTGGTTTGGTTAGGAGCTGCAGGAGAAAGCATGACTTGGGAATTGGAGAGCAAGATGTGAGACTCCTATCCAGAATTGTTTAATTGAGGTAAATTTTCGAGGACGAAAATATTCTAAGTGGGGGAGAGTTGTAACACCCGTAATTTAATTAATTATTTAATTAAATTATTTTTGGGATAATTGTGAAGAAGTATTATTAAATTGGATTCATTTTATTAAATGGAGAAATAATAATATATTTGAGGTATTATATTATTATGAGAAATAATGTTAGAAGCTAATATTATTTAATGTGGGCCTTGATTGTGTGAGTATAAGTAATAAGGGGGTGTAAGTTGGAGCCCATTAAGGAATAATCTAATAATATTAGGTTATTTTATTATGTGTTGTTAGAATAGAAAGAAGAAACAGTAGAAGGAAAAATAAGGATTGTGGAAACGTGAAGCTGCTGGTTTTGAAGGAAACGGCAAGAATAAAGAATTCAACCCGAAATTGTAGAGCAACCTTCGATCCAAGGTAAGGGTGGGGTTCTGGCTTTATAATGGGGTTAATGATATTTGATATGTGGGATTAGAGGATTGTTGTTTTGTTATTGAATTGAATGATGTATGATGATGATTGATGATTTCTCGATGGATAAATGATGATATGATGCTGTGTAAACGATGTAATATTAAAGGTTAATGATTAGGTGATGAATTATCATGGTTAGGATGAGGTTTGTAGGACTGTGATTATATTCCAGTAGTGGAAATATAGTAAAAACGTAGAAAATTATGCAGAAAATCGCAGGATGCGTCGACCTCAAACTGGATGAGTCGATGCATGGAGGATGTTTGGCTCAGGATGAGTCGATGCATGCATGCTTGCGTCGATGCATGTTAAGTGTAAGGCTCAGGATGAGTCGACGTGAAGGGAGGATGCGTCGATACATGAGTGTGTGAGACTCAGGATGTGTCGACCGGTGCGATGCATGTGTCGATACATGTTGTATTGAAAGCTAGAATGAGTCAATCCATAGAGGGATGCGTCGACTCATAGCGTGAAGAAGAAGCAGGATGAGTCGATGCATAGTGTTTTGTGTCGATGCATACTGAATAATTTTGACAGAATCAATTTTAAGTTGTTGTAACTTGAGTTTTAGGATGTTGTTTGAGATGTCGTTCGAAGCGTTGATTAGCTAACACGATGAACTTTATTTTAGATGATTAAAATGATGATTAAGAGGTGTAATTCCAGTAACTAATTTAGGATTTAGAATTAATTCCCGTAGATGATTGTTGTGTTGTTTTAGGACAGATGGATGAATTTTGAGATGTTAGAGGTTGATGTTAGAATTTTGACAGTAGGATTAATGACAGAAGTGAAGTAGAACTACAGAATAACAGCAGGGATTACTGTAGTATTCATATACAGCTGAGTTATTAGTAAGATGTGATTAATCAAATGATGTTGATAAATAAGTAATGTTTAACAAATTACTTTGAGATGTTTATGAGATGATGTGATTGAGATTTTGTTGCTTGAGATGACTGAAATGTTGTCGTTTTGATGATTGAGATGTTGTTGTTTGAGATGACTGAAATGTTGTCATTTTGATGATTGAGATGTTGTTGTTTTGAGATGTGTTTTGAGATGTTGATAACTGAGTGTGTTATTACATTCATGTTGAGTCGCATACATTGCATTTTTTTGAGATGGCCTGGATTGGCAAATTTTGAGATGAAGGCTATGCCTTATTTGATGCCTCTATTAATTGGCAGATTAGATTTTTGAGATGGGAGTTCTGCTCCAATGGTACCACATGCATTTGCATAGTTTTGAGTCGCATTTTTGTGATTGAATAATGAGATGTATTTGATGTTGTTGAATGAATATATATGCTGTAATTATTGTTGATTATGAGATGTGAAGTGGTGATATGAATGATCTAATTTAATATATTGATTATCATGCGCTTTATTATATTGTTAGATATCTCACCCCTTCTGTTTAAATGTTACCCTTATGTTGGTAGCGTGCAGGTAATCGAGAGTGAAGGCCGTACACCTTCAATAGATCGAGTCGGTGTCATTGCTCTGATATGTAACACTCGGGGGGGTGAATGCTTGCTGATTTTTTATTGCTGATTTTTAGTTGTTGAACTTTAAATTGTTTATTTACTAAATATGAGATGTTTCGAAGTTGCTATTTTATTTAAAGATGTTATTGAAGAATTCCGCTGCGTAGTCGTTGAATATTTAATGAAAGATGTTATGTTGTTAGTTCATCCGATGTTTTGAAAAAGTGTTATATATCCATGATGTATGCAATGAATTTGTTAGAAGAATTTGTGACGTCCCGATTCATTTGTATGATTGAAATTTTATAACTCTGATTTATCTTGCATATTTGCTTGGGGTAGAATTGGGGTGTTACACTCATGGAATAGCCTAAAGATGTTTTTCTAATATTTCAACCTGTCAGTAATTGTTCTTTTCCATTCTGTTTATTTCTAAATAGTAATTATGTTCAAATGCATATGTTTATTAATGAATCATTGGACGTTTTTGCAAATAAAACACAAGTGTAAAAGAAAAGGACAAATAATTCTTTGTACTTTGAAGAGATATCTTTGTATTTACTTTGAATAAGTATTTTGTACAAAGGAGACAGACATCCTAGTAAGATGATGGTGTCATAAAAATGAGAAAAATTTATACAAAGAAAGATAGCTATGTGTAAAAATCCCATGGGGTTCCCATTCCGCTATAGCCTTCGTATCTCTGAATATCTTGTCCATTTGTTGCTTCGTCCGAAGGTGATTGGATTGATCAGAAGTTCAAAGTTTGTCAGTGAAGAGATTGTCCTTAAAGTGATCTGGCGAGACATAGTCATACGCTTTAATTCCCTAACTTTTGCCTGAACCACCCTTTCGGGTTTTCGATCCACCGGGAAACCCTTTTTTTCTCAAGTCGCCTTTTCGGATTTTCAACTATCCGGGTGTACAGATTTTTTTATTTTATCCATAATTTTTGCCCGAACCTTTTGGTTCGTCGGGATGCCCTTGTTTTTCCTAGGTGTGTCAACCTAGTGGGTCTCCTATGCGTAGTATCTTTTGACTATGTCTACGTTTGCAGGTTGTGGCAGGTCGTCTCCATCCATGGTGGTTAAGATCATTGCCCCACCAGAAAAGATGTTCTTGATTACAAATGGTCCTTCATAGGTAGGAGTCCATTTGCCCCTGGGATCACTTTGTGGCAAGATGAAGCGCTTAATCACTAGATCTCCAACTTGATACACTTGGCTTCTGACTTTCTTGTTAAAAGCCTTGATCATCCATTTTTTATACGTCTGACCATGGCAAACGGTAGTAAGTCTTTTTTCAGCAATTAAGTTCAACTGATCAAGTCGGGTTTGAATCCAATCGTCTTCACTCAAACCTGCATCCTTCATGATTCTTAAAGAGGGGATCTGAACCTCAATATATAAAATAGCCTCCATGCCATAAACCAAAGAATATGGTGTTTCCCCAGTTGATGTGCGAGCCGTGGTACGGTACCCGTGGAGAGCAAACGGTAGAATCTCATGCCAGTCCTTGTAGGTGACTATCATTTTCTGTATGATCTTTTTAATGTTTTTATTAGCAGCTTCAACTGCACCGTTCATCTTTGGTCGATAGGGGGATGAATTGTGATGTTGAATCTTGAACTGCTCGCACAAGGCGGTGATCATAGTATTGTTAAGGTTTATAACGTTATCAGTGATGATCCTTTCTAAGATACCGTACCGGCAAATGAGATTCTGCTTGATGAAGCGGGCAACAACATTTTTAGTAACAGATGCGAAGGAAGCTGCTTCGACCCACTTTGTGAAATAATTAATGGCCACTAGAATGAAGTGGTGTCCATTGGAGGCTGTAGGCTTGATCTCCCCAATCATATCGATTCCCCACATAGCAAAGGGCCAAGGAGTTGTTAAGACATTTAGAGGAACCGGGGGCACGTGCACCTTGTCTGCATAGATTTGACACTTATGACAAGTCCGGGAGTGTTGATAGCAGTCTGCTTCCATGGTAGACCAGTAATATCATGCCCATAGAATCTTCTTTGCCATCGTATACCCACTAGAGTGAGTGCCAAAGGTACCTTCATGCAATTCAGCCATGATCTTTTCAGCTTCAATCTTGTCCACACAACGGAGCAGAATAGAATCATGATTGCGTTTGTACAGGATGCCATTCCTTAGGAAGAACTTAGGTGAGAATCTCCTTAAGAACTTTTTGTCATTGACTGAAGCTCCTTCTGGATATTCTTGAGTCTCGAGATACTTTTTTACTTCATGGAACCAAGGTCGGTCCACTACTTCTTCAGTATTAATCTCGTGACAGTGTGTTGGTTCGTCCATTCGTTCAATGGTGATCTGGGGAGCTTCGTTATCCCAATTAAGTTTAAACATGGATGACATTGTAGCTAGAGCATCTGCTAGTTGATTTTCTTCTCGCGGGAAGTGCTCGAAGGTAATCTACTCGAAATGTGGTAACAATGTCAAAACATGTTCTTTGTAAGGGATAAGGTTTGGATGCTTAGTGTCCCATTATCCTTTGATTTGACTGATGACCAAAGATGAATCCCCAAACACAACCAAAGATTTGATTCCCATGTCTATGGCAGCCTTGAGACCAAAGATGCATGCTTTGTATTCTGTCATGTTATTCGTACAGTTGAAGCAAAGTCTGGCGGTAAAAGGAGTATGGCATCCTTCTGTAGATATGAGTACCGCGCCGATACCGTTACCAAGTGCATTGGATGCCCCATCAAAGTACAGGGTCCATCAGGATCCTTGTTCAGGTCCGTCATATGGTCTGATTCCTTCACAGTTGTCTACTGTCATGATGTCTTCGTCAGGGAATTCAAACTTCATAGATTGATAATCTTCTACAGGTTGATGAGCAAGATGATCAGCTACCACACTGCCCTTTATAGATTTTTGGGTCGTGTACTATATATCATATTCTGTTAGGATCATCTGCCATCTAGCTATCCTTCCAGATAAAGCAGGCTTCTCGAAGATGTATTTTATCGGATCCATCTTAGATATCAGCAAAGTGGTATGAGTCAACATATACTGTCTTAGCCAACGAGCAGCCCATACAAGAGCGCAACAAGTTTTCTTGAGAAGTGAATATCTGGTTTCACAGTCGGTAAACTTTTTGATCAAGTAATAAATGGCATGCTCTTTTCGGCCAGACTCGTCATGCTGCCCCAATACGCACCCCATTGAGTTTTCTAAGACGGTCAGATACATAATTAGAGGTCTTCCCTCGACTGGTGGCATCAAGACATGAGGCTCTTGTAAATACTCCTTGATTTTATCGAAAGCAACTTGACAGTCATCATTCCATCTAACTACCTGATCTTTCTTCAGCAGTTTGAAGATTAGTTCACAAGTAGATGTTAGGTGAGAAATGAACCTAGCAATGTAGTTTAGGCGTCCCATGAATCCTCTGACTTCCTTCTCAGTGCGAGGAGCAGGCATTTCTTGTATGGCTTTGACTTTGGCAGGATCAACCTCGATGCCTTTGTTGCTAACAATTAAACCTAAGAGCTTACCGGACCGGACTCCGAATGTGCACTTGTTTGGGTTCAACCTTAGTTTGTACTCCTTCAACCTGACAAACAGCTTTTGCAAGTGATCAAGGTGTTCTTCTTCAGTTTGTGATCGGGCTATCATGTCATCTACGTAGACCTCTATCTCATGATGTATCATATCATGAAACAAAGCTACCATGGCGCGTTGATAGGTTGCCCCGACATTCTTCAGTCCGAATGGCATCACTTTGTAGCAGAACGTACCCCCATTGTGTGACAAATGTAGTTTTCTCCATGTCCTCAGGTGCCATTTTGATCTGGTTATAGCCTGAGAATCCATCCATGAAAGAAAATACTTTGTGCTGAGCCATATTGTCAACCACGATGTCGATGTGTGGAAGTGGAAAATCATCTTTAGGGCTGGCCCTGTATAAATATCTATAATCCACGCACATTCTCACTTTGCCGTCCTTTTTAGGCATGGGAACAATGTTAGCAACGCATTATGGATAGGAAGTAACTGCCAGAAATCCAGCATTGAACTGCTTCATAACTTCTGCTTTGATCTTCTCTGACATGCTAGGTCTCATGCGGCGGAATTTTTGCTTCACTAGTGGATATTCTTCTCTTGTGGGTAGATGGTGTACCACAATGTCTGTATCGATTCCTGGCATGTTTTCGTATGACCAGGCAAAGATCTCAACATAATCATGCAACAGCTGAATTAGGCGCTCCTTGACACTCGACTCTAGATTTGCACCCACTATGATTTCCTTTTTATCTTCCTCGGTGCCCAAGTTGATTGTATCCAACAACTCCTCATGAGGTTGAATAGCTCTTTCCTCTTGTTATAGTAATCTGGCCAATTCCCCTGGCACCTCACAATCTTCCTCACCTTCGTATTCGGCTTGGTAGATCAGATCTTCAGAGTCACTGAAGGCTATAGCAGTATCGTTACCCATGGGATCCAGAATGGAAGGGTACCTGCATTTGTGAGTGTGGGTGTGTGTAAGGGTACAACCATCTTAAAGCAATAAAATGTAAAAGAAAGACAATGAGCACAAAAGGTTTATATATGAAAAAGCGTCCATGATTCATTAAATGACATATGAAAATGAAATAAAAACCCTTACAAATGGACCGTTGTGCCTCGGGTAAGACACAAGGTTGAAAATGTACGAATTGTTTGTGAATTATTACAAGTCCAACAGAAATGTGAAAAGATAAATTACTGCGATATGAAAGTTATTGGGATGAAGTCTTTGGCTTCCCAGTTGCGTAGTCCTCCGCTGAAAGTAGGAAATATCCAATCTTCCAGGCTGCCATCCTCTTCACTGTCCTCTAGTGCATTAACCCCTTGGTGGATGATCTTCACAAGTGGCCCTCCGGCACGGGCGCGACGCACAGCCTTTTGAGTAGTCGAAGTAAACCCCAGGCCAAACTTGTCTGACTTGTACGGGATGTCTGGAAGCTTCCCCCAGATGGTGCATCCCCCTTCTTTCACTACTGCCTTTGCATCCTTTAGAGATGACATCCGAGGTGGAGGTCTTGTGATCACAGGCATTGAGGATGCCGCCTTGGTCGCCGCTATCTCTTGAGAGACTTCTTCAAAATGTTGGAAAGGGGTTTCAATGAATTCTCCATCCAATTCCATGTATCGGAAAGAATTTAGATGACTAATCATGTATTCCTCTTCCCCATGGACAGTTATGATCTTCCCTTGGACGGGGTACTTCAGCATCTGATGCAAAGTCGAGGTGACCGTACCGACATTGTGAATCTAGGGGCATCCCAATAGACAAGAGTAGGAGGGACGGATGTCCATCACATAGAATGTTGAATTGAAGGTCTGAGTTCCCACCTTGATCGGGATGTCCACTTCCCCAAGGACCATCCTCTTAGAGCCGTCAAATGCTCTCACAATTATATTACTGGGTTTTAAAGTCAGCCCCTTGCAATCCAACCTATCAAGGGCTTTCTTTGGTAAGACGTTCAGAGATGAACCAGTATCTACCAAGGCATGGGCTAGGGTCGTTCCCCTACACTCCACTGAGACATGTAGTGCATCGTTGTGTTTTCTCCCTTTGGGCGTCAAGTCGGCATCAGAGAAACCCAGGCCATTGTCAGCTGTCAAACTGGCCACACACTCTTGGAATTGGTCTGCAGACGTCTCTTGTGGCACATGAGCTGTCTTCAGAAATTTTACTAGAGCTTTAGCATGTGCCTCAGAGCACAGCAGCAAGGCTAACATAGAGATTTTGGAGGGGGTCTGCCCCAGTTGTTCAACCACATCATAATCACTCTTCTTTATGATCCTCAGGATTTCTTCCATCTCCTTGTTGGATGTTTCAGGAACAGCTAGTGATTGAGCCTTCGTCAGGACAGACTCCTCTTGAACATTCTTTCCTTTATTCTCAGCAGTGGAAGTAGGGATGAGGATTGTATTGTATTCTTTGTTGGTCGATACGCTTGCAGGCGTAATCACTGGTACAGATGTAATCTTCGGAACGGCCACGGGTCCAAAGACTGCCTTTGGAGGGGCAATCTCTGGAGAGAAAATTCTCCCACTACGGGTAATTTTGCTTGTTCTGGCAATGTTACTGATGTCGGAATTGTCCTCTTCGGAGCTCTCTTCTTCGGCAGTCAATTCATCTTGTTTAATACCATGGTAGTAGATTTCTCCACCATAATTCCATGGTACCGTTTTATCTGATTTGTATGGGGCAGGCCCGGGCATTGTTATCTTCAGTAGAGCAGTCTTAGGAGCGGATGTAATCCTAATGGGTCTTTTAGGGACCCTGGAAGGATTGGGGTAGATGGTTATTATTGAAACTTGTTTAACTGGAACGGGTGAAATAGGAGCTTTCTCAAACTAAATTTTCTGGTTATCAATCAGTTGTTGGATACCTTTTTTCAACAGAGGGCAGTCAAATGAGGAAGATAGGCAAATATGGCAATTTTTGTCACAACCTGGGAATATTCCATCTTTCAACAAATTCAACTTGATGGTCGGGAGAGGAGTTAACAGTTCATCCACGGTGGCAACAAATAAGTCTTCCTCAACAGCATTGGCATTGTGTCCATGCATAGGCATTGGAGCGGAAATAACATTCGGTTTCTCAGGCGCTTCAAACTCAACTTCCTTCGCGTCTATCAGGTCTTGAATTTTGTTCTTCAGAGCCCAACAGTTGTTGGTGTCGTGCCCTGGACTTTCAGAATGGTATGCGCACCTGGCATTCGGATGGTAGTGAGGAGACGTAGTATTGGGATTTTTAGGGGCCTCTTTTAGCATGACCAGATTCAACTTCAGAAGATGTGGTAGGACTTGAGCTGGATTCATGTTTATCTTGGTGAATTACCGAATTGGCCTTTCCACCCTTTGTTGGTTATTTCTCGGCTGATTATTTCTCGGCTGGTCTGATGCAGGCTTTTGAATCATAACGGCCCCCACCGTTGGTCGGCGCTCGGTTCTTCCCTGATTCCTCTGTGAATAGACAGCAGACACTTCCTTCTTTCCGGTGAAGGGCTTTTTTACAGCTGCAGAGGTAGACGCGTCCTTCTAAATTTTCCCACTTCTTATAGCGGCTTCCACCCTTTCGCCAGTTAAAATCAATTCAGTGAACCCCGCAGAGGAGCTCCCAATCAGATGATTAAAGAAAGGACCTGACAGATTTCTCAAGAACATGTCCACTAGCTCTCTTTCAGATAAAGGAGGTTGCACCCTTCCGGCTAGATCCCTCCACTTTTGGGCGTAGTCTTTGAAGCCCTCATTGGACACCATAGCCATACTCTGGAGTTGAGTATGGGTTGGTGCCAAATCGGTGTTGTATTGATACTGTTTATAGAAGGCTTCTGCCAAGTCTTCCCAATTATGGACATCGGCCCTCTACAATCAAGCTGCGTTCCTGATAAACTGTCCTGGAAAAAGTGAACCCACAAGTCTTTGTCAGCATAATGTGGCTGCATCTTCCTGACATATGAGCGAAGGTGCATCTTGGGACAAGACACCCCATCATACTTGGCAAATAAAGGCACCTTAAACTTCGTCGGGATTACTATTCTTGACACCAACCCTAATTCCTCGAAGTCCAGCCCCGGTACTCTTTGTATCTCCATAGCAGTTAGACGTTCTTCCAGGTGTTTGTATTTGTCATCGACCGGAGGGTATTGCTGTTTAGAGTAGTCCTCTTCCTCCTCTTCTTCCTCAGAATCTGATGGTACCTCCATCTCCTTTCCTTTTCTTTCCCCTTCCTCAGTGATTGTTGGAAATTCTAAGGTCCTCCTGGCTTGTCCTTGGAACCTTCTGCCCATAATAACCACACCGGCTGGCTTCTTCTTCTTTTTCTCTTTTTCTTTTTCTAGCAGAGTCTTGAGCTCCACCTGCCCCTTGGCCAAGGTCAGGAGTAACTGTTGGAATTGTGAATTCTGAGCTTGTAAGTCTTTAACTGTTTGTTCAAGATCCATTTTGCTGAAATAAACAGTAGAGGGATGAAGAAACTTGTTGCAAAGACCTGTTTATGCTCATGATGAATGATATGTATTCATGCAATGTTTTCAAGGATTTGAAAAGTCAAATTTGTGTCGAACAAAAAGGAAACACACGTTATATTAATAAAATAGAATTTGAGTACATCAATGCCCCTAGGGCAAAATAATATAAAATCCCAAGATAAAAAGACATTGCGCATCCTCTTTGGTGCAATGTAGGTGTTAAGAGTCTGCTCTTCGTGAAGTAGTCGAGTGAGTTCCAAAACCTTCTTCTCGCTTGCGTAGAATTGGGCTTCGAAAGTATCGCATTCTCCTTTGAGCTGTATCCAACTCCTTTGCAAGTCTTCAAGTGATGTCGGCATATCAGGATGTAGGAGGGTGTATGGAACCTCTCCTTCCTTAACAGGCTCTATAATCATTGGGAGAACAGAGGGATAAGGCATCATAAGACTTTGGGCACGGGTTCGTACCCACTTGAGGTAAGGCTCAAGAGGGATGGAATTCTTGTGTCCCAAGGTCTTACTATCTACCTTTCTTGGCATCCTCCAAGCTTGGATGAACCTTTGACGAAGTCCTTGATTGTCGCTGTCGAAGTCAAAAACCAAGCCTTGAATCAGCATGTCATGTGGGCCATCCCTTTGGGCATAACCAAACTGTCTTAGAGCCAAGCACGGGTTGTAGGTGATGCCTCCCCTAATGCCAAGTAGAGGGACATTAGGGAATTCCCTATAACGGTCGATAATGATAACATTCTCTTTGGATCGAGAACACCAATGAATATCTGAATGTGTAAGTGTCATCAACCTTTGTGACCACCTAAAACCTTGCTCATTCTTCAAGACTGATTGGGGAAGATGAGAAATAAACCATCTTTCCAGGAGAGGAGTGCAACACATGAGAACACCTCTTTTCCTCATTGTACGAGTGTGAAAAGAGTGTAAGATATCTCCAAGCAATATAGGCACCGGGTTGTGAGACATGAAGATTTTGACAGCACTCACATGTATGAGTTGGTCAGGATTGGGGAACAAGACCATCCCGTAGATGAGAAGAGCTACAATCTCCTCAAAAGCTTGCAAGTCCAAGGAATTCCAACAGCTTTGGGCCTTCTCAAACAAGAACTTTGCCAAGAAGCCTTTGACACCACTTCTAGTTTCCCAATGGGTTGTGACATCAGATGAGTGCAAGTGCAGGGCTTGAGCAATCTTTTCTGGATTTGGATCTCTTTCTGTACCGTTGAAAGGTAGTTTATTGAGAATGGGAATCCTCAAGAGTTGAGAGAGTTCTTCCAAAGTAGGCACAAGCTGGTAGTCAGGAAATGTGAAGCAGTGATGCAAAGGGTCAAAGAACTGGAAGAAACCTTCATCATGTCTTCCTCTGTGTTGGAGGTGACCAAGTTGAGTAGACGACCATGTCTCTCGGTGAATGGAGAGTTCTCAGGAATCCTTGAAGCTAGCTCCTTGAGTTGTGGAGGAATTCTTACAAGGTTGACTTGGATAGTTTTTCTGCGTAGTGACTCCATATCCTACAAAACAAGAAGAAAGATGAATTTCCAAAATCCTTGAAATGGTTAGTGGATGCATATGATGCTCATGATGTCCATGATGTTATGCATAAGTATATATGTACAATCAAATCACACAAGTTCCTAGTTTAGGCTTGCATAGGGTTTCATAGGTAAGTACCCTCTTGAAGTTTAGTTGGCTTAACCTGCCCTAGAAATAGTAACCGGTTTCTAAGCAGCTCAATATCACTGGATTGTTTTCTTGTTCATTGTTTCAATTCAAGCCTCTTACCGACGACCGAAATATTCCAAGAAACCAACCCTCAATGAGTGTAGCATCGAGTATCTACCAACTTCGGACTGCACCAAAGCCGGTCATCTCACTACATCCTAAAAGGCCAAGTTGGTCAAGTAAAGGTTCTAGAAGTTCGTTAGTGCTTCATGACATCATTCAGCGGCCCTGTATTCTCTTTGATTGACTCAAAGGCTACCGGTACCCACAAATATGTCACACTAACATAGCTATTTCTTAGACCGTGTCGGTATACCCCGCACAGTTTCCACAATATATTGCTATTTACCTATAATGTTTCCCAAATCCGGGTGGAAGATTCAAACCCAAACAATAGAACCAAAATGTAAAGCAAACAAGTCAAACAATTTTAAGCAAATAAAGGTGATCTAAACCCTAAGGTAACCCCACTTTTATAATTTTCCCCAGCAGAGTCGCCAGTTCTGTGATACGGTGGGAGAACTGACATGAGGTTTTGCGTTTCATCGCAAATGTCGCGGTTTAGTAAGAGTCGCCACCGACTTTTATTTTATCCAAAAGGAAAGGTAAAAAAAGCACAGGAAAGACCTTTGAGATGTTTTCTTGAGTTCGGGGGGTAGATTATGAAAAGGGAAGGTGCTAGCACCCTTTTCATCCATGGTTTTCCATGGGCTCTTAGTTACTTGCTTAGATCACTTGCTTTGCTTGAAATTGTTTGAAATGGTGCTTGGTGTTTGGTGTGATTTTGATAGTATTTTGAAAAGAGGCCATTCGTTTAGGCAATATTTGTAATGATTCTCGTTCGTAAGAATGTATACAAAGATGTTTGTCTTTTGAAAAATGTTTCAATGTTTTGAAATGATGTTTTTGAAATGTGTGTGTGTTTGTTTTTGAAAATAGCAAGGATTGTTTTGAAATGGAGCAAGTAACTTAGAAGCTCTCTACCTACTCAAAATGTCTTTCTTGTACATTTTCATTCCTTTGACATTGTTGACTTACCATTGATTTGGTAAGTAACCCTATCTTTGGATGTTAAACGGGACAGGCGTGGGTCATCGTATGACCATGATAGCAATGTTGCCAAGTATCTTAGCATGTTTGGAGGGACCAAGATCATTTTGTTTGGGCAACCTTTGTATAGAATCATCGAGGGACTATGATCTTATTTTTGTTTTGTTTTGCAAAGATACTTCGCATGCGTAACATGGCCATTTTATTTTAGGCAACCAAGTGGGTGAAACCCTGAGGGTGCTTGTGTGCAAAGTGTGTCATTTTTCATGCTTTTGTCTTGCATTAGGTTTTTTTCTATTTGTTTTGTTTTTGTTCTTATCTTGCAAAAGCGATAAATTGCGATAAATAAACAAAGCTATTACAACAATTATTATGGGAGGAGGGATACAAGTTTTGAATGGGGATTTGCACAAATATAAACCTAAAAAATATTATTACAACCCAATCGAATATTGTGCGCATTAAATAAATAAACAAGTATTAAAATACAATGCAAATGTATTTATGTAAAAAAAAAGGTTTTGTATTTGTTTTTTTTTGCATGAGAAAATAATTTATTTAAACCCTAGAAAAAAGGAAAAAATAAATATTATTTTTGGAGGGGTGAAACCCTAATTTTGATTTCAAAGAAAAAATAATGTTTCATATTAATATTTTGTCCATTTTTTGTACAAGAAACTAATAAATAATATTATATGTTAAAATTAAAAATTAAGTATGTGTAAAAATAATTATGTATGATTATAAATAATATATATAAAAAAATATGTAGTATTTTTTATTATTTACAAGTTATTTTAAGAAAATAAAATATATTTGTCCTAACAAACTATTTTTTATGCAAAAAAATAATAAAAATAAATAAAATAAAAATTGCAAAAAATAAAGAACTTATTTTTGGTTTTTTTTAATATTCAGAAAAAATAATCAAAAGTGATAAATATGAAAATATGAAAGAAAATATGAAAAATATAAAAATTAGCCAGGGGGTGCAAATAACAAGTCAGGGGGTGTGAAAATCAGAAACAAAAGGCCCAAGGCGCCAAAGGCCCGGGCGCTTCGTCCCTGTCCTCCAGCCAGTCTCCTGCGCGCGCGTTTTCCTTCAAACCCGTAACTCTCAAATGCTAGCACAAAAACAAAAACTTATAACATGAAACTTGTGGCATTTGAGCTCACGATTCCAACCATATAAATTATGTAACCTAACTCTATAAGATCAAGGAGAATTTTGATGGCCCTAATTCGTGACCTAAAAATTTCATGAACTTCAAGCTTCAAATTCTCACAGCATAGTTAATATAAATGAAAAGTATGCATATGTACAGTTTCACCATGTTATGGACTACATTTTTTCTTCACAAATCGTGGCTTGAGGATGCTTATTCAGAGAGATAGAGTTCAAGAAATTACCTCCTTCAGTTGGATTTAGATAGACCAATGTAGGGACTTTAATGGGGGCCTGAGGATCGTGTGAGCTTCCTTGAACTTCCTTCAAGCTATTCCAATGCCTAACTTGCTTTGTGGATGGCCAGAAGTCTCTGCACAAGTCAAGCTACAAGCTCCAAGTTTGAAAATGGAAATGGCTGAAACAGGGCTTACAGATGCAGGGTAAGGGTTTGGATAGGTTTTTTTTTATATGTAGAAGGTGTTTCAAGTGTCAAGCCATAAAACGCACGAGCCAAAAATGAAATGGCTATGATTTTGCAGAAATTCTGAGTTTGGGCAAAAATATGGTGTTTTTGAGTTTTTGAGTGTTTTTGGATGTTAAGCAATCGTGTTTTGGTTTGTAACAAGTTTATGAATATGTATAGAATGGATACAAAGTCCACTCTTCACTAGCTGTACAAGTTCTGACCTTTTGGCAACCTTTTCTTGCATTTGAAGAAAAGTGAAGTGACCATTGCTACATGCTTGTACTGGCTGGCTTGTGAGCTGATAGGAGTTGGTATACATTGATTGAGACCTATGGAAGTTGTTTATACCAAAGGGACAGGTCCAAGGCTCAAGATTTGTAAAGTTGCAAAAGTTCACCTTTATGAAAATTGCATTATAACATTTATGCCTAAAATGGAATTATCTCTTGTACAATGCTCCAAAAGCCAAGATAAAGCCTTTAACTTCTGAGTTTGCATTTAATTATGGAGTATAGAATGAGTTTAGGACCTGTAAATCAAGATTCAAACATCATGGATCTGATTTGCAACTTGATACTTTGTTAAAATGGCATGAACAAAAGTGATAAAATGCCAACTTCTCCTCTTCGATTCTTCGTAACCAAAAATGGTCTTGGAGAGTTCTTGGATATTTTGGAAAGCTTGCAATGTGCTCTATAATCCATCTTTGAAATGCATTTTGAGATACCTCTTGGAACTAGGTGAAAAATGTCCATGAAGTTGGGTCGAAAACCTGCCTAAATTAGGGCAATTTTTCACTAAGTTATTTAGTTCATGGACCTATATTCACAAATTCATAACTTGAGATCCAAGCATCTTTTGGAAAAAGTTTGTGAATCAAAGTTGTATATTTCATGGAGGAATACAACTTTAATGTTGGAAGTTTTCTTTGAATCAAATTGCATCATGGTGAAAAAGTGGTGGAAAGTTGGGAAAAAATAAGAAAATTTCCACACTTAGAAAAATTCTAAGTTATGAAATTTTTCAAATTCAAAACCCTAATTTTCAAAATTGGTTTTATTGGTGAACAAGTTTCATATTTTGACATATCTTGATGAATTATGACCCTTGGCACTTGATTTTGACCAAAAAGTCAAAGTTTGACTTTTCAGTGTACAGTTGACTTTTGATCAGTTTACTGCAAAATTCATTTGTCAATCCAATGCACTTGAGATCTTTTGAACCATGTAATTAGGTCAAGATGATGCCATTGAATCCTTGAAATCATATTTGAACCCAATTGGCCATTGGTTAAGTAAAAAAATCAGAAATTGCCCTTTCTCAGTCAAAACCTTATTTTTGACCATTTTGCCCTTTTGATGATTTGATCAAATTTCTTGAGGAGTTGTGATGCAAACTTGATCAAATGGTACATATGATTTTAAAATGTTTTTGTGAATCAAAAATTATGAAGTTTGACTGTAAATTGGCCATGGTTGACTTTTTCTCCAATACAGTTGATTTTTAGGTCAACTATCCAATTGACTGATAAAAAATGTGGTTCAAGGCTTGAAACTTAACATGAGAAATCTTAGGGGTCCAAAATGATGTATGAAAGTCACATGAAGCATTGGTGGTCCAAAAATCCTTGTGCAAACTCAAACCCTAATTTTAGGTTATCAGTGCAAGATGAGGTATCTTGAGCTGACCAAACCCTAATCTTGTCTTGATTCCAAGAAGTCTTGTGAGGAAAATCTTGATAAATGAGAGGGCAAATTTTGGGGTATAACAGGATGAAAGCGCTAAACCCTAATTACCTATTATAGACCATGTACATAAATGATAATGTGAAATAATAAAATATACAAAAATGTGAAGTAGAGAAAAAAAATGAAATTATTTTTGGTGATTTTTTTATAGAACAACAAAGTTTGATCATTAAACTAAGAAAACTAATTAGTTTTAACTAAAAAAGGTTAACTAATTATTTTAAACAAAACCTAAAAAAAACTAAGTTAATTGAAATTAAGGAAGTTAAAATAAAACCTAAGTCTAATGGTTTTTAATTGTTTAGAAAATAATTTGGGCATTAATGTCAATTCCCAACAATGCAAAATATCTGATGTTAATGATCCAAAATTATAGCAAAAGTCTCAAAATTAGGATTTCTGGCGCCTAGGCTGACACGGGCCGTGTCACCAGACAGGTAACCCGTGTCAGAATATGTCCTTGCCTTTTGCATTTTTCAGTCCCAATTGAGTTGACATTGGTCGTGTCGTGTGACACGGGCACCCGTGTCAGCTTCTTCCTTGCCTTTTTGCATGTTTTTGACCCCAGCTATGTTGACACGGGTCGTGTCGTGTGACATGGGAACCCGTGTCAGCATCTGCCCTGCTTTTTTGCCATCTCTTCTCCCTAACACGGCCCGTATCAGGTGACACGGCCACCCGTGTCAGGGATCCTGAAGCATTTTTTTGTAGTTTTGGATATTTTCCCTCTTATGCCTCGATTTGTCCGTTTTATTCTTTTGAAAACGAAAACAAATGATGTATGGATAAGGATATCATAGTTTGAGGATACTTACCTCTCTTGGAGAAAAGTGCAAATCCTCTTCTAGCTGTTCCAAGTGCAATGTTATGATTGATTAAGCTCCCTTGGACCTTCTTGAATCTATGCTAATCCTTTCTTTTTTCTGAATGTTGTTGAATCACCCCCAACCAAGTCAATTTGAAAGACACTGTTTTTGAGTTTGAAAGGTGGTGATAATGATGTTACAGAAGTTATTATTGTGTTTGGACAACTTCTATATGATGTATGTAAAATATTTTGATGATTTGTTTCGAAAAAACTTGCAAGGTTTGAGGGATTCAAAGATTTGGACTCCAAAGCTCAAAAATGGAGGTTTTGTGGACAATTCTGGTTTTTGAGAGTATAAGGGGTTTTGAAGGCTTGTCAACTTCTGTTTTTTTCTCTCTTCCTTCCTTTTTCTATCTATTTTCTCTTCTACCCTTCTCTCTTCCTCCTCCTTTATTTTGCAAATGGTCTCTCTATTTATAGGCAAGAGGATTTAAGATAAGATTTGATCAGATTTACAAATTATGGAGGTATGTCTTGGTTGGATTGTAAGTGAAGGTTCATGGATATTCCATAGTTCCAATGTGGGAATGGCGTGATTTTAGGGGTGCTTTGCAGGTTATACATGGTTGCCTCTTTCTTTTACATTGTGTATGTGCATAAGAAACCATTGAGAGGCTCAAGGAGTTGACATTGTGATTAAAGTATGCTTTATGTAAATGACAATGATGTCTTTGTGCCATAAATGGAAAGATCATTTGGATAATGGCTCAAACACTTGGGTAATGGCTCAAAAGTATGTGTAATCTTCTAATTATGGATATATTTGAAGGGTGACTTCTGCAATAAGGGATTATGCAGCATGGCATGAAGATTTGATCTCATGTTCATCACAAAATGACTTGTGTTTCAAGAATAGATACCCAACTTCATCTTTTCAAATTTCCTAGCTCAAGCATAATAAATCTATGTTCTTGTACATTTTGGGAAGCTTGAAACATTGTCTATAACTTTCATTTTGATCACTTTGGCTAAATCAATAACGAGATGGGTGAAAATTGGCCAAGAAGTTAAGATAAAAAAAACTGACCAAAACCTGTTGAAAATTTCTCTAAGTGTTAGATAAAATGTCATGACTTCCTGGGCTTATATCTTCAAATCTAATCATTGTTTGGACATCAACCCTCTTATAAAAAGTTGTATAAAAAGTAATGAAATTAACAAGGGTAAAAACACTTAGAATTTTTCTAAGTCTTGGAAATCTTGACTTTTTGTTGACTTTATTGATTCTATTGATTATTAATGATCAAGTTTGATACTTTTGAAAGTCTTGATGAATCTTGATCTTTTCAAATTCAAGTTGACCAAAAAGTCAAAGTTTGACTTTTTGTGTATCAGTTGACATTTCATCAGTTGATCAATTTTCAACTATTAATCCATCGATCTTGAGAAATGATTTTAGCCATGAAATTAGCTCAAGATATTGTGTTTGAATCCTTAATATCATGCTTCAACCTATTATGTCATGTACTTGGTCAAAAATCAATGATCAGTCATTCTCAATCAAAACCCTAATTTTGACAATTTTGCCCCTTTGATGATTTGAGTGTTTTTCTTGAGGAATTGTGATAAACACTTGATTAATTGATGTATATGACTTCAAAATGTTGATGTTGGCCAAAAGTCATGAAGTTTTACTATATATTGACCACAGTTGACTTTTTACCCAATATAGTTGATTTTTAGTCATCTAAACAATTGACTGGGCAAATTTGTAGTGCAAGGCTTGAAACTTGGCATGTGCAATCTTGGAGACCTATAATGAACCATGAAAGTCATTTGAGGCATCAAAATTTCAATTTTCCTTGATAAAACCAAAACCATAACTTGGAGGCTCGGTGCTTACGAGGTGAGCTTGTTTGATCAAGCCCTTGAGAACTCTTGAGCATTTGAGATCCTTTGTGAGAAATGTCTTGAGGATAGAGAGGAAATATTTTGGGGTACAACAACTTCCCCTGTTCAATCTTCTTAAACCTGGAGAGTTAGATTGGCTTGTTCTCACTTCGTGACTTAAAGGTGGAAGATGATTGAACACTTAAGTGCCCAGAAATTTGCACTCGTTTGTGCACGAAGTAAAATTGTTTGTTGATTATACCGGGTATGGGCTTAAAGATGTCATTTGGAAAGATGATGGATAGCTGTCGAAGATGGGCTTAAATATGCCATCCAAAGTAACTGTTGATAGAGATATCAGAATGAGTCTACGCTCGACTGTATCTGAGGAGTATCAGAATAAATCTACGCTTGATTTAGACTGAGCCAAAAGATGTTTGTGTCGTTATTTAACTGGAAAAGAATCAGAATAAATCTTTAGTCGATTTAAACTGAACCAAAAGAATTGTCTATTGGAAAAGTATCAGAATAAATCTTTGCTTGATTTAAACTGAACAAGCAGATGTCTTGTGTCGTCTTTAACTGGAAAAAAATCAGAATAAATCTTTAGCCGATTTAAGCATGAACCAGAAAAAGGGTCTACTGGAAAACCATCAGAATAAATCTTTGGTCGATTTAATCTGAGTCAGAAAAAGGTCTGTTGAGAGAAGTATCAGAATAATTCTTTGGTCGATTTAATTTGAGCCAACAGATGCTTGAAAATCTTTAACTGAGAGAAGTATCAGAATAAACCTTTGGTCGATTTAATCTAAGCCAGAAAAAGGTTTACTGAGAGAAGTATCAGAGTAAATCTTTGGTTGATTTAATCTGAGCCAGCAGATGCTTGAAAATCTTTAACTGAGAGAAGTATCAGAATAAATCTTCGGTCAATTTAATATAAGCCAGAAAAAGGTCTATTGAGAGAAGTATCAGAATAAGTCTTTGGTCGATTTAATTTGAGCCAGCAGATGCTTGAAAATATTTAACTGAGAGAAGTATCAGAATAAATCTTTGGTCGATTAAATATAAGCCAGAAAAAGGTCTACTGAGAGAAGTATCAGAATAAATCTTTGGTTGATTTAATCTGAGCCAGCAGATATTTGCAGGGAGTATCCATTATGTAGATATTTTCCCTTGTTTTGTTTCAGGGAGTGACCTACAATCTGTTTTGGAGGATTTGTTGATGATATCATTTTGTCGATCGATTCTTCCTGAAAAGGTAAAGAGTTAGTTGTATGCAATGATGTATGACATTCATTGCGTAATGATTTTCTTAAAATAAATGAGATTGTGCTATGTGAATTTTGTATGCATATGTTATGACGTATGAATGTGAAATGTTATTGAAGTGTATTTGTAAGCCCATGCAGTATCTTTGTCTGGGAAAATTAATCCCTAACTATTGCTGGGGAATAAAGAGTATGTGTATCTTCAATCTTCTCCAGAATGCTTCCGCTGGGGATTCCTGTTTGTTTGTTTGAGGAAAATTTGTAGGGGATGTATTGATTTCTGTTTAGAGAGTAAAATTTAGGAACATTGGTCGTCTGTTGCTCTACTGGAGAATTTATTTCTTATATACCCTTACTAAGGATAAAAGAGATGGTTAAACTTCTGACTCGTTTGGGGAAGATAATTATTATATACCCTGACCGGGGATAAAAGAGATGGACAATCTTCCGACTTGTCTAGGGAGGGTAAAGTTAACTGGTATCTGGTCGGATTCCAAGCTTCGCAACAACTTACTGGGGGTAGTGATGACTTTACTGGGGAGAAGAATTTCGTCAGTAGTTGGGGAAACTGTAGTTTGTTGGAGAAATAAACCATGTTGGTGAAATAAACCCTTGTTGATGGAGAAGTGCTCTGTTGAGGAAACTAAACTCTCTTGGTTATTGAAATTGTTAAAGAAAAGAAACTTTGCATGGTCTCTTTCTTTGGTTTTGGAGGAACAAACTCAGATGTGGGAGAGAATTTCCATAAATTGTACTGATCGAGACTATGTGGGGAGATTTAATGGGGAGAAGATTATACTCCTTTATTTGTTAAAGTGGTCTACTGGGGAGATTGCAGGGGATGTGCTCTTATTTGTGAGAACTATTCTATGGAGATAATCTCATAGAAGTGGCTCTGGCGACTTCACTGGGAATAATATTATGAAAGGGACTCTGTAGGGATTTATAGACAGCTTGAGTGCCATCCCGGATCTTAGAGTTTTGAGTAAGTGTTTAATCCTGTTTTTATGCGTATATTTGTTAACAGTTAATCATGCTCATTCAATTTTAGTCATTGGACATTTTTGCAAGCAAAACAGAAAACACAAAAACTTTGGATTTCAAAGTATATTTGTATTATTAATTTACCTATAAACATGCGAGTTTGTACAAAGAGACGAAAATCCTTGTAAGAGGAAGTCGTTGTGAAATGAAAGAGTACAAAGTGAAAACAAATATATATATATATATATATATATATATATATATATATATATATATATATATATATATATATATATATATATATATATATATATATATATATATATATATATATATATATATATATATATATATATATGAAAAATGATCTTGTACTATTGCCCTTTATATACATATGAAAAATGATCTCATTGGGCTCCAACTCTACTATTGCCCTTATGTCCTTGAACATCTCATCCCTTGTTGTCGGAAGAAGTTGATTGAACTGATCTTGTACCATTTGAACTTTTAACCTTGGTAATAAAGATGGTTGTAGTGATCCAACGGGACATAGTCGTACACTTTAATCCCTAACTTTTTCCTGGACCACCCTTTTAGGTTTTCAGTCCACCAGGATACCCTTTTTTGCCCAAGCCGCCCTTTCAGGTTTTCGACTTTCCTGGTGTACAATTTTTTTTGTGTATATCCCTAATTTTTTGCCCAAACCCTTTTGGTTCGCCGGGGTTCCCTTATTTTTGCCTAGACGTTTCAACCTAGCGGGTCATTCTTATGCATAGTGTTTTTTGACTATGTCTGCGTTCATAGGGTGCGGGAAATCTTCACCGTCCATGGTGGTTAGTATCATAGCACTGCCCGAGAATACTTTCTTGACAACAAATGGCCCTTCGTAGGTGGGAGTCCATTTTCCCATGGGATCACCTTGTGGTAGAATGATGTGCTTTATTACCAAGTCACCAGCCTGGTATACCGGATGCTTGATCTTCTTGTTAAATTCCTTGATCATACAATTCTGGTACATCTGACCATGACAAATAGCTGCAAGGCTCTTCTTGTCAATCAAATTCAACTGATCCAACCTAGTATGAATCCATTCGTCTTCTCCTAAGTATGCTTCTTTCATAATCCTTAGAGAAGGGATTTGAACTTCGACAGGCAGGACAGCTTCCATGCCATAGACTAGAGAGAAAGGGATTGCCCTAGTTGATGTTCACGCCGAGGTACAATAGCCATGAAGAGCAAATGGTAACATCCCATGCCAGCCTTTATAGGTTACCACCATCTTTTGCATAATCTTCTTTGTATTTTTGTTGGAAGCTTCCACTGCACCATTCATCTTAGGTCTGTATGGAGAAGAGTTGTGATGCTTGATCTTGAAATGCGTGCGGCTCAGTGATCATGGCATTGTTAAGGTTGGTACCATTTTCAGTGATGACCCTCTCATGGATACCATACCGGCAGATGAGGTTATGCTTGATAAACCGGGCTACAACGTTCTTGATAACTAAGACAAATGAAGTTGCTTCAACCCACTTGGTAAAGTAGTCAATGGCGAGAAGAATGAAATAGTGTCCATTAGAGGCAGTAGGCTTGATATCTCCAATCATGTCAATACCCCACATTGCAAATGGACAAGGAGTTGTCATGACGTTCAAAGGAATTGGAGGCACATGGACCTTATCAGTATAAATTTGGCACTTATGGCAAGTCCTTGAGTGGCGATGACAATCGGTTTCCATGGTCGACCAATAGTAACTAGCTCTCAGAATCTTCTTGGCCATAGTATGTCCGCTAGAATGAGTACTAAAGATACCTTCATGCATATCCTCCATGATCTTCTCTGCTTCCTTCTTGTCCATATAACAGAGTAGAATTGAATCACGGTCGCGCTTGTATAAGATCCCATTGCTCAGGAAGAACTTGGCTGAGAACCTCCGCAGGAATTTCTTGTCATTGAATGACGCCCCTTCAGGATACTCTTGAGCTTCGAGATATCTTTTCACCTTATGAAACCAAGGCTTCTCCTCTACACCCTCAGTTTCAATCTTATAGCAGTGCACTGGTTCGTCAAATCTCTCGACAATAATTTTGGGAGCTTCGTTATCCCATCTGACCTTGAACATAGAAGACATGGTAGCCAAATCATTTGCCAACTAATTCTCTTCCCTCAGAATATGCTTAAAGTTAACCTCTTTAAAGTATGGGATCAAGGTTAGCACAAGCTCTTTGTAAGGGATAAGATTTGGATGTTTTGTATCCCACTCTCCTTTAACTTGACTGATGACCAAATATGAGTCTCCATATACACTTAAAAATTTTAGCCTTAAGTCAATAGCAGCTTTAAGACTCAGGATCCACGCTTCATATTCGGCCATATTGTTGGTACAGTCGAAGCAAAGTCTGGAAGTGAAAGGAGTATGGCAACCTTCAGGAGAAATAATCACAACCCAAATTTTGTTACCCATTGCGTTAGAAGCTCCATCAAAAACCATAGCTCATTGGGATCCTTGTTCAGGTCCTTCATACGGTCCAGGCTTTTCACAATCCATAATCAGCATGATATTCTCGTCCTGGAATTCAAAGTTCATAGATTGGTAATCATCCATAGCTTGATGTTCCAAATGATCGGTCAACGCACTTCCTTTTATTGCTTTTTGTGTAGTGTACTGGATATCGTACTTAGTTAAGATCATTTGCCATCGGGCTATCCTTCCCGAGAGAGCTGGCTTCTCAAAGATATACTTGATGGGATCCATCTTAGAGATCAGTAAAGTGGTATGAGTCAACATATATTGTCTTAGTGGCGAGCAGCCCATGCCAAAGTGCAGCAAGTTTTCTCGAGCAATGAATATCTTGTTTCACAGTCGATAAAGTTTTTCCTAAGGTAGTATGTTGCATGCTCTTTTTAACCAAACTCGTCATGCTACCCCTGCAAACACCCCATTGAATTCTCTAACACGTTTAAGTACATGATTAGAGGTCTTTCTTCAATTGGTGGCATCAGAATTGGTGGTTCTTGAAAGTATTCCTTGATCTTGTCAAAAGCTATTTGGCAGTCGTCATTCCATCCTACCACTTGATCTTTCTTCAGCAGCTTGAAGAGTGGCTCACAAGTAGCAATTAGGTGAGACATGAATCAGGCAATGTAGTTTAGTCGTCCTAAAAAACCTCTGACCTCCTTCTCAATACGAGGAGCTGGAATTTCTTGGATGGCTTTGACCTTTGTAGGATCAACTTCAATACCTTTGCCACTGACGATAAAGCCTAGGAGCTTACCAGACCTTACCCCAAAGATGCATTTGTTGGGATTCAACCTCAACTTATATTTCTTCAACCTTAAAAACACATTGTGTAGATGGTCAAGGTGTTCTTCTTCAGTTTGGGATCTTGCTATCATGTCATCAACATAGACTTCTATCTCATAATGAATAACATGAAATAAAGCCACCATAGCCCGTTGATAAGTTGTGCCTGTGTTATTCAGCCAAAAAGGCATGACCTTATAACAGAAGGTCCCCCATTGTGTGACAAAAGTAGTCTTCTCCTTCGGGTGCTATTTTGATTTGGTTGTAACCTGAGAAGCCATCCATGAAGGGAAACACTTTGTGTTGAGCAGTGTTGTCAACTAAGACATCAATATGTCGTAGTGGGAAGTCGTCTTTGGAGCTTGCCCTATTTAAATCCCTATATTCTACACACATACGGACCTTACCGTCTTTCTTTGCTACTAGAACAACATTTGCAACCCATTGGGGATACGAAGTTACTGCCAAGAAACCTACATTGAATTGTTTCATTACCTCAACCTTGATCTTCTCGGACATATCAAGGCGCATGAGATAAACCTTTTGTTTGATCGAAGAACAACCTTCTTTCATTGGCAGTCAATGAACCACAATATCAGTATCAAGCCCTAGCATGTCTTCATATGACCAAGCGAATACCTCAACATAGTCATGCAACATCTGAGCCAATCTTCTTTTGACATTGTCTTCCAAGTTGGCGCCGATCTTGACTTCTTTCTTATCTGCCTCAGTTCCCAAGTTTATCACTTCGACCGGTTCTTCGTGCTGTTAGATATCCTTTTCCTCTTGTATCAGGAGTCTAGAGAGTTCTCCAGGTATCTCATAATCTTCTTCACCTTCGTCTTTGGCTTGATAGATTGGATTCTCGAAGTCATAGATGGAAATAGCAGTATTGTTGCTAATGAGACACGGAGTGGATGTGGATCTGCAAATGTGTGTGTGTGTGCATGTAAGGTCACATGGCTATTTCAAAATGCATTAAAATAAAAGACAAACAACGAGCGCAAAATTTGAATGCAAAATCGTCCAACGTTTTCATTAAATGGGCATATGATATATGAAATGAAAAAACCTTAACAAATGGACCATTGTGCCCCGAGCAAGGCACGTGGTTTTAAGTCATTGTTTTGAAGGAAATTATACAGACAAAGTTCTCAAAGCAATAAAAATAGGAAATAGCAATTACTCCTGGTTGAAGGAGATTCAGATGAAGTCTTTGGCCTTCTAGTTGTTGAGTCTGCCGTCAGCAGTTGGGAATATCCAGTCGTCAAAGTCACCATTACTATCAGTGTCTTCTAGAGAATTAACTTAATTGTTTCTAATACAGAGAGGTGGTCCACCAGCACGAGCGCGCCGAACCTCTTTCTGGGCCTTTGAAGTAAAACCCAACCCAAATTTATCAAATTTGTAGATGATGTCAGGAATTTGTCCCCAGATAGTGCAGCCTCCATCTTCTACCATAGCTCTATCATCCTTTAGAGAGGTCATTCTTGGTGTATCCTTGACAATCTTAGGCGCAGCAAGAGTAGCATTAGCAACAACAATCATTAGAGGGACTACTTTAAATGCTTGACAGGGGGTTTCAATAAATATGTCATCCGTTTCAACGTATTTGAAAGAATTCCAATGACTGACCATATATTCTTCTTCTCCACAGACCGTGACAACCTTCCCTCACACTGGGTACTTTAGCATTTGATGTAATGTAGAGGTAATTGTACCTACCCCATGAATCCATAGGCGTCCAAGCAAGCATGAATAGGCCGGGCGGATATCCATCAGATAGAAAGTTGAATTGAAGACTTAAGATCCCACCTTGATTGGTAGATCAACCTCTCCATGGACCATTCTTTTTAAAACATCGAAAGCTCTCACCATAATATCACTGGGTTTCAGCACCATCCCTTCATAGTCTAATATGTCCAAAGCACCTTTAGGTAAAACATTGAGGGAGGACCTAGTATCTACTAACACATGCGCCAGAGTGGTGCCTTTGCATTTAATAGAAATGTGCAGAGCTTTGTTATGATTCTTCCCTACCAGAGTTAAATCTGCATCAGAAAATCCCAAGCCATTATCAGCAATTAAGCTTGCAACAAAATTCTCAAATTGATCAGTAGTGGTTTCTTGAGGTACATGGGCATTTTTCAGGAACTTCAACAAAACTTGGGCATGTGCATCGGAGCATAACAACAAGGACAACATGGATATCTTTGAGGGTATCTGCCCCAATTGTTCCACTATTTTGTAGTCACTTTTTTGGATGATCTTTAGAATTTCTTCCATATCTTCTCTAGATGGGTCTTCAATTGTCACTTCTTTTGGTGGTACCTCCATCTGGGCAGGCTCAGTTACTTTCTCTTTACCTCGGTTGTCAACAGTTAGTCTAGCAGCAAGAATGCAAACAGGTGTTGTAGTAGTTGTTGGAGGAGAGATCTCCGGAGAGAAGACCCTTCATGTCCTTGTTACTTTACTAGTTCCAGCAATGTTTGTAATTTCAAGTCCTTCACTTCCAGCAATCCATGACTCTTGCTTGACACTATGATAATAAACTTCTACCCCATAGTTCCAGGGCACAGCTTTGTCAAAGGTATAGGGAATTGGCCCCGGTGTAGTAATGATCAAAGGAGATACTATTGGCTCATAATAAATCCTTATAGGGACTTTAGAGTTTATCCTAATAGGAGTATTTGAAATGGTGGTTATGGAAACATCTTGAGGTAAACTTTTCACATACGGAGTTTTCTTGAACATAATTTCATGGCTATAAATCAGGTGTTGACTACCTTTCTTCATCCACATACAACCATTGGTTTGGGAAGCACATTGGTAATAATTTTCAAGGCAACCAGAAAATAAACTGGCTCTTAGAAAATTCTTCTTAGTGGTCAACAACGGAGTAGTTAAATCATCGATGATAGAGACAAAAGAGACATCGTCAACAACATTGACACCTTTACTATGACTGGGCATGGGAGCAGTAATGACATTAGGGGTTTGTGGAGGGTCAAACTCATTCACTTTGTTATCAATCAAATCTTGGATCCAGCTCTTTAAGGCCCAACAATCATTGGTATCGTGCCCATAACTATTGGAATGATAGGCACATTTTACATACAAGTTGTATTTCAGAGATAAAGTATTGGGGTTTTGAGAAGGATTCCTCAGTGTTACCAAATCTGCATTCAACAAATGTTGTAAAGCTTGAGACGGTGGCATGTTGATTCTAGTGAATTTCCTTCTTGGGACATCAGGCCTTTGTTGATTATTTGATTGTTGTGGTTGTTGAACTGGGGTCGGGTTTGAAATCAATATAGCTCCTATCGATTGGTGACAATCGTTCTTGACATGGCTCCTTTTTCCATAAACAGCATTAGTTTCCTTCTTACCAATCAATGGTTTTTTCACAGCATTAGAGGTGGAGGCCATTGGGATCTTTCCACTTTTGATTCCACTTTCAACATGTTCACCAGTCAAAATTAACTCGGTAAACCCTGACGAAAAACTCCCTATCAGCAAATTAAAGAATAGACCAGTCAAGGTGCCCATGAACATGTCCACTAACTCTCGTTCAGTCAACGGGGGTTGCACTCTTTCAGCCAGGTCCCTCCATTTTTTAGCATACTCCTTAAATCCTTCATTTGGACCCATAGTCATATTTTGTAATTTCATGCGGGTTAGCGCTAGGTCAGCATTGTATTGGTATTGTCTGTAGAAGGCAGCATCCAGATCCTCCCATGTGTGGATAGTAGTCCCTTCTAGTTGATAGAAGCATTCCAACTGTGTTCTAGATAGGCTCTCTTAGAAGAAATGAACCCATAACTTTCTATCAGTGGTGTGTGTTTGAATCTTGCGGACATAAGACCTCAGATGCATCTTTGGACAGGAGACCCCATCATATTTGGCAAAGACAGGAACCTTAAATTTGTGGGGGATGACCACCCCAGGGACCAGACCTAAATCTCAAAAGTCCAAACCGAGCACTGTTTGGATCTCCACAGCCTTAAGTTAGTCTTCCAAATGCTTGTATTTCTCATCCTCCGATGGATACTGCTCTTCGAAATAGTCTTTGTCCTCAGTAACTTGGTTATTTCCACCCCTAAATCTAGTTCTTCTAACTTCCTCTTCTTGATTGTCTTCTTCCTCAGAAGAAGCTTCTTCTATCTATGCCAGTCGGGAAGGCCCCTTGAACCTTCATCCCATGTTGAGAATAACATCCCTCTTCTTGGTCTTATTTTTTGTGGCAAGGAGTGCCATCATTTCTTGCTGACCTTTGGCTAGGTTGAAGAGAGTCTCTTGGAACTGTGATTGTTGAGTTTGCAGATCTTTGATGGTTTACTCTAGAGCCATCCTATACTTAAATAAACATTAAAAGATGAGGAAACTTGTATCGGAAAACCTGCTTATGATATGATGCATGCTATGCGGATGCGATGTTTTCAATGACCTTAAGGAATTTAAATTTGATAGCCAAAAAGGAAACAAACACAACAATTGTATTAATGAGTTCAAAGATTACAATTGCCCCTTGGACATACAATGAAAAAAAAGCATGAAGGTCTCAAAGAGACAACAGAATATACTCCTAAAACAACAACTGAAGTCTCCCACGGACGCTTCTTCTTTGGTGCAATGTATGCATTCAGGCTTTGCTCCTCGTGAAGTTGTCTTGTGAGTTCCAACACTTTCTTCTCGTTTGTGTAGAATCGAGCTTCAAAAGTGTCTCGTTCCCCCCTTGAGTTGAATCCACAATATCTTCAATTCTTCGAGGTCGGTAGGCATGTCAAGATGGAGAATGGTATAAGAATTATCTCCCTCAGCAACAGGCTCCACAACTATTGGTAAGATAGCTGGATATGGCATCATGAGACTTTGAGCACAAGCTCGTAGCCATTTGAGATAAGACTCAAGAGGGATGGAATTCTTATGACCCAAAGTCTTACTATTAACCTTGCTTATCATGCCGTAAGAATTTACAAACCTTCGATGATAACCTTGGATATCGTTCTCGTAGTCGAATACAATACCTTGAATGAGTGTATCGTGGGGACCATCTCTTCGAGCATAGCCAAATTGTCGTAGAACTAGAGAAGGGTTGTAATTAATACCTCCCATAATTCCCAAGATTATAACATTAGGGAACTCCCCACAACGGTCAATGATAGTAATGTCTTCTTGAGAACGAGAGCACCAACAGATATCTGCATGAGAAAGCAACATTAACCTTTGCGACCACCTCAGACCTTGCTCATTCTTTAATACTGATCGGGGAAGGTGAAAAATAAACCACCTAGACAAAAATGGAATGCAACACATGAGATACCCTCTTTTCCTCATGGTGCGAGTGTGAATACAATGTAGAATGTCTCCAAGCAAAGTAGGCAGGGGATTACGAGAAAGGAAGATCTTGACAGCATTCACATATATGAGTTGGTCTGGATTAGGGATCAGTACTAACCCATATATTAGAAGAGACAAGACTTCTTGAAAGGCTTGCAAATCCATATACTCCCAAAATAGTCGAGCCTTCTCTGACATGAACTTGGCTAGAAAACCCTTGACTCCACTCCTTGTTTCCCAATTGGCTATAATATCATACCTCTTAAAGTTTAGGGCTGATGTAATCTCCTTAAGTTATGGGTCCCTTTCTAAATCGGTGAAGGGCACTTGATCAAGAATAGTTACTCATAATAGTTGGGAGAACTCTTCCATTGTGGGCACCAATTGATAGTCGGGAAAGGTGAAACAATGATTTTTAGGATCAAAGAATTGAAAGAGCACACACATCATTTCTTCTTTAAAGCTTGAGGTAACCAGATTGAGAATTCGACCATGTCTTTTGGTGAATGGATAATTCTCAGGAAACCTTAATGCTAACTCTTGGAGTTGAGGAGGCACTTTTATAAAGCTGATTCGGATGGTATTTCTGCAAGTGGAAGCCATATCCTACAAAACAGAACAAAGATAAATTCCTAGATCCTTGAAATGGTTAGTGAGAATGCAATGGCATGATGTCATGATGTTTATGATGTCATGAATAATTAATCACAAACAAAGCACACAATGACCTTAGGTTTAGGCTTGCATGGGGTTTATAGGTAAATACCCTCTTGAAGTTTAGTTGGTTCAACCTGTATTAAAAGAAGTAATCGGGTTCTAAGGAATGTCAATAGCATTGATCTTTCTTCATTGGGAATTGTTTCAGCATAATCAATATTTTCTTGCGGCCAAAATATCTCAAAAGTCCGATCTCAATGAGTGTAGTATCGGGTATCAACTAATCTTCAATTTTGCACCAAAGCCGACTATCTCACTACTTTCTAATGGCCAAGTTGTTCAACTAAGGTTCTACGGTCAGTTAGTGCTTCATAACACCACACAGCGGCCCCGTATTCTCCTTGATTCAACACAACAGACACTGGTACCAAAGAATGTGTCACACTAATGTAGCCATCGCTTCAACCTTATCGGTCTACATTGTACAGTTTCCACGATCTATTGTTATTTACCTAATGTGCCCCCAAATCCGGGTATATGATCTTTATAAGTAATAAACCCAAGCATATCCCACAAATTTAAAGCAAACAAGTCAAGCAAGTAAAGCAATAAAGGTGATCTAGCTCTTAAGGTAACCCCACTTTTAGTTTATAAGTCCCTAGTAGAGTCGCCAGTTCTATGATATGGTGGGATAACTGACTTGGGTGTTTTGTGTTTGACTGCAATTGTTGCGGATAGCAAGAGTCGCCACCGACTTTTCTTTTATGTAATAAAGGAAATGGTGAAAAGAACAGGAAAGACTTTTTGAGAATTTTTATTGAGTTCGAGGGGTAGGTTATGAAAAGGGAAGGTGTTAACACCCTTTTCATCCGTAGTTATATACGGGCTCTTAATTGCTTGATCACTTTTAAATGCTTTGTGTTTGTGTAAGTTTAAAAATATTTTGAAAACGCCTTTGTTTGGTAAACTTTGCAATGATTCTCGTATCGTTGAGAATGTATACAAAGTGTTGGTTTTGAAAATATTTGTTGAAAAGGGAATGTTTTGAAGATGCCAATGTAAGGCAATTTTGTAATGATTCTCGTATCATTGAGAATGTATACAAAATGTTTGTTTGAAAAATGTTTTGAAATGTTTTAGCATTGATTGGTAGAGAGCTATACCATTGGATGTGAGGGATGGGCGTGGGTCATCGTACAGTCATAGAAGGCAACTTGTAAAATGTTTTAGCAATTGTCGTAAGGGACTAAGATTGTTTACCGAAGGCAACATTGAAGGGTCATCCAAGGACTAGGATCTCTTAATTTAGGGTCTTTGCTAAAACATCCCACGTTCGAGGGACATGAATATTTATATTTAATGCAACAAGTGAGGTTAACCCTATAGGTGCATGTGTGCAAAGTATGTTCGATTCAATTATTTGTCTTGGATTAGGGTTGTCTAATGTTTGATTTTAGATCTTGCCATACAAACCCTAATTACTAATAATAATAAGGAAACAATAAATTGCAGAATTTAAATGGCCTACGCTATTACAACGCTTTGGGAATGGGGGTCACAAGTTTGTGAGTGGGGATGAAAGCGGTAAATCCTAATTATCTATTACAGACCATGTACATAAATGATAATGCGAAATAATAAAATATGCAAAAATGTAAAGTAGAGAAAAATAAAAATAAAAAAGGAAATTGTTTTGAGGATTTTTTTGATAGAACAACAAAGTTTGATCATTAACCTAAGAAAACTAATTTGTTTTAACTAAAAAAGGTTAACTAATTATTTTAAACAAAACCTAAAAAAAAAACTAAGTTAATTGAAATTAAGGAAGTTAAAATAAAACCTAAGTCTAATGTTTTTTAATTGTTTTTAGAAAATAATTTGGATGTTAATGTCAATTCCCAACAATACAAAATGTCTGATGTACCCTTATTGATCCAAAATTATAGCAAAAGTCTCAAAATTAGGATTTCTGGCGCCTAGGCTGACACGGGATGTGTCACCTGACACGGGCACCCGTGTCAAAATATGTTCCTTGCCTGTTGCATATTTTCAGTCCCAGTTGAGTTGACACAGGCCATGTCATGTGACACGGGCACCCGTGTCAGCTTCTACCTTGCCTTTCTGCATGTTTCTGACCCCAGTTGTGTTGACACGGGCACCCGTGTCAACATCTGCCCTGCCTTCTTGCCATCTCTTCTCTATGACACGTCTCATATCAGGTGACACAGCCACCAGTGTCAGGGCTCCTGAAGCATTTTTTTAGAGTTTTGGACATTTGCACTCTTATGCCTCGATTTGTCCTGTTTTACTCTTTTGAAAATGAAAATAAATGATGTATGGATAAGGATATCACAGTTTGAGGAAAATTACCTCGCTTGGAGAAAATTCCGAAGTCTCTTCTAGTTGTTCCTGGTGCAATATTATGATTGATTAAGCTCCCTTGGACCTTCTTGAAGCTATGCCAATCCTTTCTTTGTGCTGAAAGTTGTTGAATCACCCCAACCAAGTCAATTTGCAAGGCATTGTTTTTTAGTTTGGAAGATGGTGATAATGATGTTACATAAGTTGTCCTTGTGTTTGGACAACTTCTATATAATGTATGTGAAGTATTTGGATGATTTGTTTGGAAAAAACTTGCAAGGTTTGAGGGATTCAAAGATTTGGACTCCAATGCTAAAAAATGGAGGTTTTTATGGATAATTCTGGTTTTTGAGAGTATAAAGGGTTTTGAGGGCTTGTCAACTTCTGGTTTTTTCTCTCTTCCTTCTTTTTTTCTCTCTATTTTCTCTTCTCACCTTCTCTCTTCCTCCTCCTTTCTTTTTCAAATGGTCTCTCTATTTATAGGCAAAAGGATTTAAGACAAGAGTTGATCAGATTTAAAAATTATGGAGTTATGGCTTGGTTGGATTGGAAGTGAAGGTACATGGATATTCCATAGTTCCAATCTGGGCATAGCCTGATTTTAGGGGTGCTTTGCAGGTTATAGATGGTTTCTTCTTGCTTTGACATTGTGTATTTTCAGAAGAAACCATTAAGAGGCTCAAGGAGTTGACATTGTGATTAAAGTATGCTTTATGTAAATGGCAATGGTGCCTTCGTGCCATAAATGGAAAGATCATTTGGATAATGGCTCAAACACTTTAGTAATGCCTCAAAAGTATGTGTGATATTCTGATTATGGATAGATTTGAAGGTTTAGAGGCCTGCAAAAATGGATTATGCATCATGGCATGAATATTTGATCTCATGTTCATCACAAAATGACCAGTGTTTCAAGAATGGATACCCAACTTCATCTTTTCAAATTTGCTAGCTCAAGCATGATAAATTTGTGCTCTTGGACATTTTGGGAAGCTTGAAATATTGTCTATAACTTTCATATTGATCACTTTGGCTAAATCATTAAGGAGATGGGTGAAATTGGCTAAGAAGTTGAGATAAAAAAACTGACCAAAACCTGTTGAAAATTTCTCTAAGTGTTAGATAAAATGTCATGACTTCTAGGCTTATATCTTTAAATCTAAGAATTTCTTGGACATCCACCATTTAATAAAAAGTTGTATAATTCATCAAGAACTATGATTTTCATGTTGAAAGTTTTCTTTGAATCATCTTGCATCTTGGTGAAAAAGTGTCATGAAGTAATGAAATTATCAAGGGTAAAAACACTTAGAATTTTTCTATGTCTTGGAAATCTTGACTTTTTGTTGACTTTCTTGATTCTATTGATTATTAATTATCAAGTTTGATACTTTTGAAAGTCTTGATGAATCTTTATCTTTTGAAATTCAATGTTGACCAAAAAGTCAAAGTTTGACTTTTTGTGTATTAGTTGACTTTTCATCAGTTGATCAATTTTCAACTATTAATCCATTGATCTTGAGAAATTATTTGAGCCACGAAATTAGATCAAGATATTGTGTTTGAATCCTTAAGATCATGCTTTAACCTATTAGTTCATGTACTAGGTCAAAAATCAATGATCAGTCATTCTTAGTCAAAACCCTAATTTTGACAATTTTGCCCCTTTGATGATTTGAGTGTTTTTCTTGAGGAATTGTGATCAACACTGGATGAATTGATGAATATGACTTCAAATGTTGATATTGGCCAAAAATCATGAAATTTGACTATATATTGACCATATTTGACTTTTTACCCAATATAGCTGAATTTTAGTCATCTGAGCAATTGACTGAACAAATTTGTAGCGCAAGGCTTAAAACTTGGCATGTGCAATATTGGAGACCTATAATGAACCATGAAAGTAATTTGAGGTATCAAAAGTTCAATAGTTCTTGAGAAAACCAAAACCCTAATTTGGAGGTTCGGTGCTTAGGAGGTGAGCTTATCTGATCAAGCCCTTGAGAACTCTTGAGCATTTGAGATCCTTTGTGAGAAATGTGTTGAGGATAGAGAGGGAAAATTTTAGGGTACAACAGTAACGTACTTGTGTTGATGGAAAAATATACCCTTGGATGTAGAATGAATCTCAAGACCAATAAAATAATGTAGTTCACCAAGATCTTTCATATGAAATGAAGCTTGTAACTCTTGTTTAAGTATTTAAATTGGAGCATGATCAGAACCAGCAATAACCAAATCATTAACATATAGAAAAATTAAGATAATTCTCGTAGATATGCTATGAATAATTAGAGGGGAATCATACTGACTATGAGTAAAGGAGAACCTGGGTATAATAAAGGGGAATTTCTCATACCATGCTCTGGGTGCTTGTTTCAAACCATATAAGGAGCGTTTAAGCTTGCAAACACTCTTGGATGAAGAAAATAGCCCTTGAGGAGGTATCATATAAATATATTTAGTAGGGTCACCATGAAGAAAAACATTTTTCACATCATTTGATGAAGAGACCATCCATTAGAAGCAATTATAGAACTTATAGTGTGAACAATTATCATTTTGGAAATCGGTACAAATGCCTCATCATAATCAATTCCATATTCTTGCTTGTTTCCTAAGGCAACAAAAGCCTTGTAACGGTTGAGGGACCCATCAAAGTTGAATTTCACATACTACACCTATTTGCAGCCATGTGAAATTCTCTTGAAGAGCCTGAAGTTCCTCATTCATTGCTTTTATCCAACTTACATCTTTCACAACTTGTGAGTAACAAGTATGAATATATATGCTAGAGAGTGTAGCAGTCATAGAAGTATGTGAGGAATCATACCTTTATGGTGAATATCTATCTAGTGCTCGAGATATTCAACCATAACGTCAAAGTTTAACTGGTAAAGAATCAGGTGGTGGTTCAAAGTTAGAAAGGGGTGTGGGAACTTGTTGCATGTGTTTTATGACATATACATAACCTAGTTTATAACGCGCTATAGATTGAAGCATAATAGCAAAATTTGGAAGAGTAACAATATCATTCATGGTAGGAGAAACACATGGAAACATAAATTGATTATAAAAAAATGTCACATTCCTAGAAATACAAAAGCGATGGTTAGAGACATCAAAACACACAAAGCCCTTATGAGATTGACTATACCCCATAAATGCACATTGAATAGAATGTGCTCCAAGCTTATGCCTTTCAGATGGAGGTTAGTGAACAAAACACACACATACAACCAAAAGTACATAAAGCAAAATAATCATGATGTATTTTAAAAAGACGTAAGAAATGAGTATCAAGATTGTAGCAACTGGTTTTTTAATCAAGAGTCGCCACTATTAGTTTTTATCCTAGGGAAGGGAACCTAACAGAAAACCCTAATTCGCGGACAGAGATTCTAGGTTACGGACTCAATTAGACGAAAGGAAGGTGTTAGGCACCTTTCAACCACCTTGTTCGCAAGGATATTAAGCTCTAGGTTTAGGTTTGGGGTAAACAGGGTTTTAAGTTTTAATTAGCAAGAAAAGTGTCCTAATTTTTTAATAGGGGAACTCACTATGATTTTTGATCATATGCCTACGTATCCTCTTATGAGGAATCAGAATCTCAATTCGTAGTTCGTATGGGGTTGGTGTTTTTTATAGGATCACGTAGAATTGTTTTCGAATTTATCCTTGAACCTTGTCTGGGTTTTGAAAGGTGTATGATTGTAGACGCAGATCGCAGTTAATTTGAAATAATTATTCTTAATCCTTTTTCGAAAATAATCTTGAGTTTTGATTATGTTAGTAGAAAAAATAGTTTGTAATTGGTTAGCTGTTTTGGTATTTAATTTGATTAAGACGTGGGGCGGGGAGTCTGATATAGTCTCCTCACCACACGGTCAGATATTGACTTCGTGATACTTGTTATTAAGGACGCAGAGGAAGTCTGATATAGTCTTCCTCACCACATGGCCAGATATTGGCCACGTGTCGCTCGCGAATGAAATATTTGGAATTTGCGTGGATTTTGATATTTGATTGTAAATGATAAAAAATTTAATTGTTTATTTTGAATAATATTAATTTGATAAGGATGTTAGTTAAAAGAAAACTACTTTATTTGATTAAAAGGAAAATTCGTCCAAAAAATAGCATAATCTTCTTGAGTATTAGACCATGTCGTGGTCCATCTTGTACAGTACACCGTTACTCTGAAAGAATTTTGAGGCTAATTTCCGTAGAGTTCGTTGGTCGATGTTGGAGGCACTTTTTGGATGTCGTGAAACCAAGGCTTTTTATATTGTCGTTTTTTAATAGCAAGGCAATGTGCGGGATTTTCGAAGCGTCTGTTTGTGATGCGCCGTTCGTGGTTTGACCAAGTTACTTTGAACATAGACGATATAGTTGCCAAGGCGTCTGTCATTTGATTCCCTTTTCGTGGGATGTGACTGAAAATGATTTTTGCAAATTCCACAGTCAGTATTAAAACATGATCCCGATATGGAACGCGTTTTGGATGCTTAATATCCCATTCACCGTTGACTTTGTATGTGGCTTGTGAGCATTATTTAGAGAAGTCAAAATCGCCTCTATATCGCGCCCCAGTGTATTTGAAGCTTCGTTGAACGTGGATACCCGACGTGCCCCTGGCTTGGGTTCTTCGTCAGATCTTAGTATTTCGCAGTTGTTTATTTTTATGACTGTGATCGGTGGATCTGGAACTGACTGTTTAACGCTGGTTCGCGAAAATGTCGCGGAAGCAAGAGTCGCCACCGTCTTTTATTTTCTCCAACAGGAAAGGACAAAAGCACAGAAAAATTCCTTTAAAGAGATTGCTCTCGGTTCGGGAGGTAGGTTATAGAAAGGGAAGGTGTTAGCACCCTTTCTATCCATGGTTATCCATGGGCTCTTAGATACTTGCTCATTTGTATTTTCAAAAATGTTTGCTTGCTTTTCAATTGTGGGTTTAAAAAAGTTTCTTTGAAAAATTTCAGTTCGACTCGTACGTCAGAGTGTTTGAAAAGTTTGCTTTGAAAGCTTTTGAAAAGTGTCAGTGTGAAAAGTCTTTTTGAGTTTGTTTTGAGATTAGAGCAAGTATCCTTGAGAATCTACCTACCCTAAGGAATTCGTCTGTGTAGATGTCCTTAAAGGTAGTGCCATCCCACCATTGAGAGGTAGGTAGCACCACCGTTGGAGGTGTTCGGGTCAATTCGAGTTTAGGGACATGGTGATCACCAGAGCAATGGGAAGACACCTTAGAAGCTACCCTCATGCCAGGTTCCCGGATCATGAGGACTTACTAAGACGTCCTCTACTCGACGATCACCTTTCGAAAGGCAACAGTGAGGCGTACCCTAGGGGTGGTGTGTGCGAATTGTGTGTCATGTTTCAGTTATTTGTCTTGTCATGTTTGTTGTGTGCTACGCTTGATTTTATTAAGACATTCATTCTTTCATGCTTGGTTAACAGTTAAATATTTTGCGAGGAAATAAATCTAAACTATTACAAATGGCGCGGGTCCACATCGCCAAAATTAAACCGGACCCGATTTAGCGGAAAATAAATAAAGCGGAAAAATAAAGTGCGAAAAGTAAAGTTACAAGGCTTTGGGAGATTTACAAAATTATAATAACTGACATAAAATAAATGCGCAAAATAAAATAATTAAAAAAAATAATGGGCGTTGGACCCTTTTACAAACAATTAAAAATTAATGAGAATTAAAAATTAAATGATTAAATGTTTTTTGGTATTTTTGTATTTTTTAGATTTAATGAGAAAAAGGAGTTAATTGAAATTAAATTAAAACGGCAAACCCTAATTCTAGTATTTTTTAAGTTTATTATGAAAGAATTAAATTAACCTAAATTAAACCCTAAATTATTTATATACAATTTTTAATTCATGAAAATAAATAACTAATACTATTATTCTGAAAAAATTAAAAAGAAAATAAAAAGTTATTAAACCTAAATTCTATTTTTTTGGATTTTTATTAAAAAGGAATTAAAATTAAAACCTAATTAAACTAAATAATTTACATTCTAATTTATTTATGAAAATAATTATAATATAAATATTTATTAATTTTTGGCTTTTTTCTGATTTTTTGAATGTTTTTTATATTTTGTTAAAAAGAGAAAATTAATTAATTAAAGCAATAAAAATAAATAACACAATAATTAAAATAATAAAAAGAAAAGAAAAGCAAACCAGAGTGGGGTGTTGCCCCAAATAAGGAGGTTCAGGCCTGGAAATTCTGGCCCATTAGCTTTGAGTTTCGTTGACCTTTTGGACGGCCTACAGCTACGTTGACTTGCATCCATGATATGCCTTCAACCTGAACCCTTGATTAGATCTCCAGGACGCGTGGCTAATTGATTTTTGAATGTGCATGGTGTACTCCCATAATAGCGCTGCATATGAACAATTATTGAAAAATAATATTGAACGTTTGCCAGACCTGGGACTTGAACCCAGGTCATGAAGGTTATTCACATCACGTGCTACCAACTGCGCTGCTGCCTTTCATTTAATATATTATGACTAATAAACAACAAAAATCAAAACCAATGCATGATGGTTAAAACGCGCGAAATTTCAAACGGACGTATCACTGATTGACACGATGCCTTCGTCTTCCTCACCCTGTAAAACAAAACACTATGGGAACGGTTTTTGAAACGTTGTTTTAGAGGACCTATAAGAAAATAGCGAATAGCTCTCCTTGATACATAAATCCATCGCGAGTAATGTTTCTTATTCATTGGAGCATGCTGATTGCAATGGTAGTGATCTTGGGTCCCAATTTTTCCTTGGGTGAGAAACCCCAATTCAAGAACTCTGAAAACCTAAATTTCGATCATGGTGAATTCGTATATATAGCACAAAAAAGCAATTGAATGTAATGGTTAGCTCAGAAACATCAATATGAACATGAATCAACAAAGAAAAATGCAAAAAGATGACGGAATCATGCTATACGATTTCAAAAGTTTCAAGGTTCAGTCTGAGTTCTTGGTACCAATTCAAGGCCTTTTGATTGATGTTAATGATGGAGGAACGTTCAATGATGTCTCAGAATGATGATGGAATGAAAATTTGTGCTTGAATCGCCCTTGAAACTAGATTTCAGTGTTTGAGTTTTTTGTGAAAAATTTCAATATGCAATGCTTGTTTTGGGCGCAGCTTGCAGTCTTCTTGGCTTAGGGTTACGTTCTGGATCATATAGTGAGGCTTCTAGGTCAACAAAAACCAACAAAATCTCATCAATTCATTATTTGAAGATTTGATTTGCTTAATATCTTTTCCAATCTTTTTTCATGTTGTTTTTGTTCAATCATGATCCAATCACACCAAAACTTGCCATAATCAATTAAGCACGAAATATTGAGATTATAATGTGCATAAAAAGATTTTTTTAGGTTAGGTTTATATTTTTCATGTATTAAAATGATTTAAATGAATATAAATTAATATTAATTCAAATAAATAATTAAAAAATATGAAAATACTTCCCTTTGGGCCTAGTGGTCGTGCATAGGCTTGGCATGAAGAAACTTGGAAGAAAAATGGGCCCAATAGCAAATTTAGGCCTTTTGCATCAATGTTGACTTTTCCAAATTCCTAAAAATTTCCCAACTTCCACAAGGCATAACTTGGTCAATTTTTAAGCTTTTCACATGTTCTTGGACATTTTGGAAAGGTCTTTGAGTCCTTTAACCAATGCCTTTGGTCCCATGTCATTTTGATTTACCAATCTCAAGTTATAGCCTTTGACTTAAAGTCCCTTTTTGTTGACTTTTGAAAATGACCTATAATGTTGAAATTGATAATTTTTTGTGAGAGCATTTCTTGGACTTGAAACATGAAGATGAATTGTAGGAAATGTCTTTCTCTTCAAAATGAGCTTTGGATGGAATTTTTCTGATAATCCATGTGAAAGTTATGCCCTGGTCAATTTCAGTTGACTTTTTCAGCTGTCCAAATATAGCAACTTTTGCATCTTTGATGATTTCTGAGCCAAATTTTGAGAATCATGATCAAGCATTGATCAAATGATGTTTGTGGCTTCAAAATGATATGTTGACCAAAAATTTGAACTTTTGACTGTCAAATGACCATTTTGCCCCTACAGTTGACTGTAGTGCAATCTAGGGTTTTGACTGTGCAATTTTGAGCTGAATGCCTTGAAACTTGACATGAGGATACTTGACCATCTTTGTATGCATATGAGACTTGATTGGGCCTTTGAAAAGTTCATTTGCTTGACCAGAACTCAAACCCTAGTTTTGACTGTATAGGAAGCTGTTGAGCTGCACAACCCTGGGGGAATTTTGTGACCTTGACTTGGCAATTTCTTGATGAATATGGGAGGGCAAATTTTGGGGTACAACAGTTGCCCCTGTTCAATCTTCTTAGACCTGAGGATGCAGATTGGCTGACGTGCCTTTCGTAATCCGAGGGTAGAAGATGATTGGACACTAGAGTGCCCAGAAATTTGCGCTCACATAGTAGCAGTGGTGATGAGGGAATGGGCTTATAGATGCCATTTGGATGTTGCTTGGATAGGATGATGGGCTTATAGATGCCATCTGGATATTGATTGCGTAGGAGATTCCTTAGCGAGAACCTGCATACCTGCAAAACAGAAAAATGAGTACCTGACACGTCGCAGGAGCTGATTTTAGATGCTTGGTATAGATGTGTCCTGACTGGTTACAGGAGATGGGTATGGAGCTTCAAACGCTGATGAATGAACTAGGTATGGTTACTGCCTTAGCATGAATGGTAAGAGAATCCTGAATGATTTCAACCTCAACAACGCTCGTTGAGAAAATCTTGGTGAGAATTACCCTCTTCGTAGTATCAGGAAGAGAACCAAAGGACATTATAATCTCAAAGGGAGTCACCTCACTCACCGTTGGAGAGAGAACTGTAGGACATTATAATCTGAAAGGAAATATCACCTCACGCTCATGCCGGAGAGGGAAACATCTGAAGAAGGAATTACCACCTCACACGCCGTTGGAGAGGGGACCATAAGAGAATATCACCTCACGCTCAAGCCGGAGAGGGGAACATCTGAAGAAGGAATTACCACCTCACACGCCGTTGGAGAGGGGACCATAAGAGAATATCACCTCACGCTCATGCCGGAGAGGGAAACATCTGAAAAAGGAATTACCGCCTCACACGCCGTTGGAGAGGGGACCATAAGAGAATATCACCTCACGCTCATGCCGGAGAGGGAAACATCTGAAAAAGGAATTACCGCCTCACACGCCGTTGGAGAGGGGACCATAAGAGAATATCACCTCACGCTCATGCCGGAGAGGGAAACATCTGAAGAAGGAATTACCACCTCACACGCCGTTGGAGAGGGGACCATAAGAGAATATCACCTCACGCTCATGCCGGAGAGGGGAACATCTGAAGAAGGAATTACCGCCTCACACGCCATTGGAGAGGGGACCATAAGAGAATATCACCTCACGCTCATGCCGGAGAGGGAAACATCTGAAGAAGGAATTACCACCTCACACGCCGTTGGAGAGGGGACCATAAGAGAATATCACCTCACGCTCATGCCGGAGAGGGAAACATCTGAAAAAGGAATTACCACCTCACACGCCGTTGGAGAGGGGACCATAAGAGAATATCACCTCACGCTCATGCCGGAGAGGGGAACATCTGAAGAAGGAATTACCGCCTCACACGCCGTTGGAGAGGGGACCATAAGAGAATATCACCTCACGCTCATGCCGGAGAGGGAAACATCTGAAGAAGGAATTACCACCTCACACGCCGTTGGAGAGGGGACCATAAGGGAATATCACCTCACGCTCATGCCGGAGAGGGGAACATCTGAAGAAGGAATTACCACCTCACACGCCGTTGGAGAGGGGACCATAAGAGAACTTCTGCTGAGTCTTTATCAGAAAAATCTGTTTGGAGTCGATTTAACTGGACTAGAGAAGTCTTTGAAATATGTTTGAGAATTTCAACTGCACCCTTCCTGAAAGGTAGAGGTCAGTTATATGCGATGCATGATATGGATCAAGCAAACATGGATACGATTTATATGATATGATGTGTACATGCATGCTATAATGATGTATGTGATGATTCATGTATGTTTTCGTCTAGGAAAATAAATCCTTGACGGGTGCCGGGAAGTCATATCCTGGGCTGATGTTGAGGAAGAGATTTTGCTTCCGCTATGGATGATCGCTGCAAGAATACCGGTAGGAGAAGATAACTCCGTTGAGGAATACACTTGGCAAATGAAATAATTCTGCGGGAGAAAAGATACTCTAGCGATCATGCTGGGGAGTGCTACTCTGTGGGGATAGCGATGCTTTGCTGAGTTGATGAAGATAACTCCGCTGGGGATACCGTTGATGAGTTATGCTGGGGATATCCTTGTTGTGCCGGAAGTGTTGATAGACTTCGCTGGGGGTAGGAAGATACTTTGCCGAGGACGCTCTTTCCGTGGCTTTTGGCTGAGGATAACCCAGTTATATCCTGTTACGGAAATAACTCTTTAAATCAAGCCGGGACGACGCGTTCATGCTCTGCGAGGGGATAAGCTTCCAGAATCTACTGGGGATAAGCTTACTGCTTGAGGGATATGACTTCCAACTTTGTTGGTGAAGTTGGATTGGACTCTTCTGGGGGTTTGATTTGAATTGCAGGGAAGTGATTCCTTTGAATGTTGAGATACCGCCGGGGAACAATCTTTAGACCAAGACTGCCGGGGATGTTTGTTAAGAATGCGTGCTGCTGGGGAGGTATTGAGATCTACAGGGGGATACTCAATTTCCTTGATATTTGATGATTTGCTTGGAGAAGAATGTATTGTTTTGTTGAACCACTCTCTGGGGAATTAAGATACACTTGGCCGTGTTCTTTAGCTGAACCTTCCTTAGTACCTTGGGGGATAGAACAATTAGACTGCTCAGACAACTCTTTATTGCCCCTGTTTCTATGGGGGAGGCACATGTGGGATGCTGATAATTGTTGAGGGTCAAACCTTCTTCTGGTAGGCAGGTGATAAGATGACGGGACCTAGTCGTACGCTTTAATCCCTAACTTTTGCCTGGACCGCCCTTTCGGGTTTTCAGTCCACCGGGATACCCATTTTTGCCCAAGCCGCCTTTTCAGGTTTTCGACTTGCCGGGTGTACAGATTTTTTTTCATTTTCATCCCTACATTTTGCCCGAACCCTTTTGGTTCGCCGGGAAACCCTTATTTTTGCCTAGGTGTGTCAACCTAGCGGGTCTTTGATTTTGCGCAGTATTTTTTCGACTATGTCCGTGCTTTCAGAAGGTAGGGAGTTGCCCCTGTTAGAAGTGTGTTGTCATGCCACCAGAAGATTTTTGATCGTGCAAGTTTTGTTGCTGGAATGCCCCAAGTGACTCAGGCGGAGATTTGCCCCAGGCTATTTGGCCTTTTGAGAGATTCTCCGAATCTTGATTGGACTGCCCCAGATAATGGACCATGGTCATGTCGTGCCCCTTGATCGGAGATACTCTTGTTCATTAGACTTTCATTGTGCGAATTTCCCTGCTGTTCAAACAAAAAGTCATATGCAAACAAAGTTATGTTAAAAATGCAAAGCTTATGTCTGTCTTGAAGATTTTGAAAATGCAGTTTTTTTTTCATAAAACAATTGAATGTTTGTAAAACGTGATGTCAACTCCGTATTTACCGTAGGCCTTCAGGAGTCAGGATACCTTTCGTGACAGTATGCTTTCGAACTAACCCATGCTTCAGCTAGGACTTTTTAGGGTTATAACGTGGCCTGGTTCACGGTTTAAGAAACAAAGGATAAAGGCTCAAATTTTATTTGTTCCCACCCGCTCTTCGTGATGTTCTTCAAACCTAAACTCAGTTGATCATACGTTAGACCTCGTTCGAGTCTTTGCTCTGATTTTTCGGTGATGATTCAGATATTGATGATTTATTCTGAGTAGGCAGTCATTTTTGTTTTTGTTGAGGGTTTGTATGACCTCTTTCTTGACTGATTTTTTGTTATCCCTTTCTTTTTTTGCCTGAACTGTTTCCTTTTTTGGAATTACAGTCAGCGGGATGCCCCAGTTTCATAAGTCCCCTTGGTAGGTTTAGACTTTTTGGGCTTTTCATTTATGAATTTTGATGATGACTGCTTTTCTTTTGATTGTTCTGAACCGTCACTGTCTTTGTTCGTTTTGTAAAGATCTCTTCGGTGCCATTCGTCATGCACTTGGATCAACTGAGAGACTACCCTGCCCCAGGTTATGATTAAGGGTTTTGATTTTCGAAAATAAAAACTCCTACTTCTTTGGCTCAGATGGGTTGACGAGGGATTATCATCCTTATAACTCCAGTGTTTAGGAATTGAAACAATGCCTGTACCTCATCAGCGGGGTCTGTTCAAAAGCATACTGTAGATTATGGTATTGTTTTCGTCATCCTCCCTCAAGAGGCTTAGAATTAACGAGAGTTGACATCAGAAAAAATATGAAAACAATTTGCATATAGTGAATGCGAATATATTGATTCAAAATAGACATAAGCGATGCATTAATGGAATAACAAATAAATGTTTGAACGGTCAAAAGAAAAACACAACTTGAACATTCGAATGAACAAAAGTTTCTTAGTTTGAACTAGCTATCTTAGATGGAGAATTCTCAGCGGAGGATTTTCATCTCGCCATCCGGCATGAACTCTATCACCCCTTCGTCAATCAAATCCTGGATTTTATTCTTCAAGGTCCAACAGTCGTCTGTAGCATGCCCCGGGCTGTCTGAATGATAAGCGCAGTGGGTGTCGGGGTTATACCTCGAAGCTGTCCTGTTGGGATTTTTGGGAGGGTCCTTTAGAGTGATCAGATTGACCTCCAGCAAGCGCTTCAGTATAAAGGATGAGGGTATATCAGTCTCCGAGAAATGTCTTTCGGGCGCATTTCGTTTACGTTGACTACCCCGTTGAGGCTGGGCTCGTGACCCTGAAGCAAGCTGAGGAGATTTTCCTTTGTCTTCTTGCCCCGCATGTGGTTGAATGATGGCTGGAGCTTCCACCTTGGCTGTTTGCCCTACTGGATTATTTTGAAGCAGCTTGGTGACGAGGACCCGGAGCTTTTCTTGCTTTTGAGCTAAGTCCTGAATGAGAGTCATTTGGCCCACCAACTGCCCCATCATTTGGATCTTCATGGTTGCCAACTCAATTTGTAGCCCTTCCAGCTGATCGTTCCTGATGCCCCCTGCATTCCCTAAGGTCAAGTTCCTGGTGAGGAGAGTCTTTATTTCTTCTTGCCCCTGGGATAGGTTCAAGAACATTTCTCGCAGTTGGGCGTTCTGAGTACGGAGATCTTGGTTGTCTGGTTGGAAAGCCATTGCTGAAATAAACAGCGAAGATGGTGAGTGACCTGCAAAAGGGATACCTGTAATGCAATGATGAGTATGACATGTATGCAATGTTTTCAAAGACCTCGCGGGGTAAACAAGAAAATTTGTTAGCATTGGAATTTATAGCTTGATTGAAGGACACCCTTGTTGTTGAGAATTCTTCTTCAAGGGTCAAAGGCTCACCATATCCAGTGGGTCATAGCCCCTGACAACCTTGGCTAGAGGAAAATAAATCCTCTTTGCCCCTTGCTGGGATAATTGTTCATCATGACCTGCATCACAAGCCCTTGAGATCCTTGAAATGGGTTAGGATGTATGCAATGGTATGATGTCATGCTATGCATGGGGTGATGTAGGTAAACCCTGTTATGAGTCCCAATTAAGGACTATAAACAGACCCTGCAAGAAATTCAGTATACTTTGTTATGAATCCCCATTAAGGGCTATAAACAAAACCTGCCAGAAATTTGGTCAACCTTGTTATGAGTCCCAATTAAGGACTATAAACAAGACCTGCAAGAAATTTAGTACCCTGTTATGAGTCCCAATTAAGGACTATAAACAAGACCTGCAAGTAGTTCATGTGTCAGCTAACAAGCATGCAAGTAGGCAAGTACAAAGGCACACAAGTCACACAAGAGAAAACCCTTGGGGTTTAAGCCAGCATGGGGTCTGGGTATTACCCTCTTGAAGTTGGTGGGCTCAACCTGTCCTAATCAAAGTAACCGGGTTCTAAGGTTCCCAATATCACGGGATTGCTTTCATTGTTCATCGTTTCGATTTAGCCACTGAACTGGCGACCGAAATATTCCAGGAAAGCAGCCCTCAATTGAGTGTAGTATCGAGTATCAACCAACCTCGGACTGCACCAAAGTCAGTTATCTCACTACCCTAAAGAGGCCAAGATAGTTCAATTAAGGTTCCTAAGGTCTGTTGATGCTTCACGACACCACGCGGAGGCCCCGTACTCTCCTTGACTGAACTCAAGGGTTACCGGTACACACCAAAGTGCCACATCAACATAGCAGACTGTTTCAACCGTGTCGGTATACCCCGCACAGTTCCCTCACAGCCTTGTTGCTACTTTCTAAGAAAGGTATCCCCCAGATCCGGGTTTAGGATCTATAGAACTCCCAAGCAACCCACAATTTAAAGCACACAAGGAAACAATTGAAAACATAGTTATAAGCTAGCCCTAAGGTACACCTCACTTTAAGTATTTTCCCCAGCAGAGTCGCCAGTTCTGTGATCGGTGGATCTGGAACTGACTGTTTAACGCTGGTTCGCGAAAATGTCGCGGAAGCAAGAGTCGCCACCGTCTTTTATTTTCTCCAACAGGAAAGGACAAAAGCACAGAAAAATTCCTTTAAAGAGATTGCTCTCGGTTCGGGAGGTAGGTTATAGAAAGGGAAGGTGTTAGCACCCTTTCTATCCATGGTTATCCATGGGCTCTTAGATACTTGCTCATTTGTATTTTCAAAAATGTTTGCTTGCTTTTCAATTGTGGGTTTAAAAAAGTTTCTTTGAAAAATTTCAGTTCGACTCGTACGTCAGAGTGTTTGAAAAGTTTGCTTTGAAAGCTTTTGAAAAGTGTCAGTGTGAAAAGTCTTTTTGAGTTTGTTTTGAGATTAGAGCAAGTATCCTTGAGAATCTACCTACCCTAAGGAATTCGTCTGTGTAGATGTCCTTAAAGGTAGTGCCATCCCACCATTGAGAGGTAGGTAGCACCACCGTTGGAGGTGTTCGGGTCAATTCGAGTTTAGGGACATGGTGATCACCAGAGCAATGGGAAGACACCTTAGAAGCTACCCTCATGCCAGGTTCCCGGATCATGAGGACTTACTAAGACGTCCTCTACTCGACGATCACCTTTCGAAAGGCAACAGTGAGGCGTACCCTAGGGGTGGTGTGTGCGAATTGTGTGTCATGTTTCAGTTATTTGTCTTGTCATGTTTGTTGTGTGCTACGCTTGATTTTATTAAGACATTCATTCTTTCATGCTTGGTTAACAGTTAAATATTTTGCGAGGAAATAAATCTAAACTATTACAAATGGCGCGGGTCCACATCGCCAAAATTAAACCGGACCCGATTTAGCGGAAAATAAATAAAGCGGAAAAATAAAGTGCGAAAAGTAAAGTTACAAGGCTTTGGGAGATTTACAAAATTATAATAACTGACATAAAATAAATGCGCAAAATAAAATAATTAAAAAAAATAATGGGCGTTGGACCCTTTTACAAACAATTAAAAATTAATGAGAATTAAAAATTAAATGATTAAATGTTTTTTGGTATTTTTGTATTTTTTAGATTTAATGAGAAAAAGGAGTTAATTGAAATTAAATTAAAACGGCAAACCCTAATTCTAGTATTTTTTAAGTTTATTATGAAAGAATTAAATTAACCTAAATTAAACCCTAAATTATTTATATACAATTTTTAATTCATGAAAATAAATAACTAATACTATTATTCTGAAAAAATTAAAAAGAAAATAAAAAGTTATTAAACCTAAATTCTATTTTTTTGGATTTTTATTAAAAAGGAATTAAAATTAAAACCTAATTAAACTAAATAATTTACATTCTAATTTATTTATGAAAATAATTATAATATAAATATTTATTAATTTTTGGCTTTTTTCTGATTTTTTGAATGTTTTTTATATTTTGTTAAAAAGAGAAAATTAATTAATTAAAGCAATAAAAATAAATAACACAATAATTAAAATAATAAAAAGAAAAGAAAAGCAAACCAGAGTGGGGTGTTGCCCCAAATAAGGAGGTTCAGGCCTGGAAATTCTGGCCCATTAGCTTTGAGTTTCGTTGACCTTTTGGACGGCCTACAGCTACGTTGACTTGCATCCATGATATGCCTTCAACCTGAACCCTTGATTAGATCTCCAGGACGCGTGGCTAATTGATTTTTGAATGTGCATGGTGTACTCCCATAATAGCGCTGCATATGAACAATTATTGAAAAATAATATTGAACGTTTGCCAGACCTGGGACTTGAACCCAGGTCATGAAGGTTATTCACATCACGTGCTACCAACTGCGCTGCTGCCTTTCATTTAATATATTATGACTAATAAACAACAAAAATCAAAACCAATGCATGATGGTTAAAACGCGCGAAATTTCAAACGGACGTATCACTGATTGACACGATGCCTTCGTCTTCCTCACCCTGTAAAACAAAACACTATGGGAACGGTTTTTGAAACGTTGTTTTAGAGGACCTATAAGAAAATAGCGAATAGCTCTCCTTGATACATAAATCCATCGCGAGTAATGTTTCTTATTCATTGGAGCATGCTGATTGCAATGGTAGTGATCTTGGGTCCCAATTTTTCCTTGGGTGAGAAACCCCAATTCAAGAACTCTGAAAACCTAAATTTCGATCATGGTGAATTCGTATATATAGCACAAAAAAGCAATTGAATGTAATGGTTAGCTCAGAAACATCAATATGAACATGAATCAACAAAGAAAAATGCAAAAAGATGACGGAATCATGCTATACGATTTCAAAAGTTTCAAGGTTCAGTCTGAGTTCTTGGTACCAATTCAAGGCCTTTTGATTGATGTTAATGATGGAGGAACGTTCAATGATGTCTCAGAATGATGATGGAATGAAAATTTGTGCTTGAATCGCCCTTGAAACTAGATTTCAGTGTTTGAGTTTTTTGTGAAAAATTTCAATATGCAATGCTTGTTTTGGGCGCAGCTTGCAGTCTTCTTGGCTTAGGGTTACGTTCTGGATCATATAGTGAGGCTTCTAGGTCAACAAAAACCAACAAAATCTCATCAATTCATTATTTGAAGATTTGATTTGCTTAATATCTTTTCCAATCTTTTTTCATGTTGTTTTTGTTCAATCATGATCCAATCACACCAAAACTTGCCATAATCAATTAAGCACGAAATATTGAGATTATAATGTGCATAAAAAGATTTTTTTAGGTTAGGTTTATATTTTTCATGTATTAAAATGATTTAAATGAATATAAATTAATATTAATTCAAATAAATAATTAAAAAATATGAAAATACTTCCCTTTGGGCCTAGTGGTCGTGCATAGGCTTGGCATGAAGAAACTTGGAAGAAAAATGGGCCCAATAGCAAATTTAGGCCTTTTGCATCAATGTTGACTTTTCCAAATTCCTAAAAATTTCCCAACTTCCACAAGGCATAACTTGGTCAATTTTTAAGCTTTTCACATGTTCTTGGACATTTTGGAAAGGTCTTTGAGTCCTTTAACCAATGCCTTTGGTCCCATGTCATTTTGATTTACCAATCTCAAGTTATGGCCTTTGACTTAAAGTCCCTTTTTGTTGACTTTTGAAAATGACCTATAATGTTGAAATTGATAATTTTTTGTGAGAGCATTTCTTGGACTTGAAACATGAAGATGAATTGTAGGAAATGTCTTTCTCTTCAAAATGAGCTTTGGATGGAATTTTTCTGATAATCCATGTGAAAGTTATGCCCTGGTCAATTTCAGTTGACTTTTTCAGCTGTCCAAATATAGCAACTTTTGCATCTTTGATGATTTCTGAGCCAAATTTTGAGAATCATGATCAAGCATTGATCAAATGATGTTTGTGGCTTAAAAATGATATGTTGACCAAAAATTTGAACTTTTGACTGTCAAATGACCATTTTGCCCCTACAGTTGACTGTAGTGCAATCTAGGGTTTTGACTGTGCAATTTTGAGCTGAATGCCTTGAAACTTGACATGAGGATACTTGACCATCTTTGTATGCATATGAGACTTGATTGGGCCTTTGAAAAGTTCATTTGCTTGACCAGAACTCAAACCCTAGTTTTGACTGTATAGGAAGCTGTTGAGCTGCACAACCCTGGGGGAATTTTGTGACCTTGACTTGGCAATTTCTTGATGAATATGGGAGGGCAAATTTTGGGGTACAACAATGACACTGTCTGTATTCGACTTTGGCCTGTTTCCGTAGATATGCGCAATAACTTGATCAGCTTCTTTGTGGCTCCACTCTTAACATTTCCCCTTAGCTTGGTTTCTTCCAGGTCTTTCCCTGTACTCAGATTAATGGTCTTAATAGCCTCTAGGTACGATTGCGTATTGTTAGCTCTTTTTTTATTTCCCTCGCCATTTTCTCAGAGAGTTCAAGATCTTTATCATCTTTCTCTTTAGCTTGGTTGATAGGAGCATCAAAATTATATCGGGTCGCAGCAATAGCATTATCGGTGGTTTTGGGCATGAATTTACACCTTTAGCATGTTTTGGTGCAACTTTAGTATTTTGAATATTTGAAAATGCATATGCAGAGAAAGTATTTCCATTTTTAAATTTAAGATATAAATGCAAGAGAAAGACATGGATCTTGATTGAAAAAAAAATATAACTTTTATTAATCGCAGATATTGTCTGAAACAAAACGGGGAAACCCTTACAAGCAACCCCTATGTCTCGGGCTTGACATAGGTTCTTTCGAAAACAAGAAAAACTAATTAAGAAAGAAAAAGATCTCAGGAATCTCCACAATCGTCCATCCTTTGAGTTCTTCTCCTGGGGTGGATTCTTGGATGACTTCAGTTGCCCCTTTGGTGTTGGCTTAGCTGAATATTTTTGCCCCATGTCTGCCATGCACTACTCCATTGTTGACAAAAGTCTCTTGGGTCAGAGGAAAATGTGCTTCGTCCTTCAAAGTAGCTTTATATTTTTCTTCAAGGTATTTTCCGAACTGGACTATCCCCTGGTCTCCTAGCCTTTGTAGAGCTTTTCGAAAGCTTCCTTGTGTCCTAGCGGGAGTCCATGCCCCAACCAATATTCTTTCAGCGAGTTTATCGGGCCCTTTGCTTGCCTGCTTTCCCCAGAGTCAGTGGCTACTTCGACTGCATTTATTGTTAGCCATGTACCTTTCTTCCAAGGCTTGGTATTGATCATCACCAATGGATTATCAATAGCACGAGTACCAGTTGTCTTTGAGGGCACTTGGTTGGCATCCTTTGGGTTGTGATATCCGTATTGCCGATCCAAGTAATTGTCTACATCATTGGTTGGAATTTGTAGGGTATGAGATGCCCCTACCTTTGGTGGCGGTAGGACAGACCCTTCAGTTTTAGCCTTTTGCTGGGCCATGACAGACTTTGGGATTCCTGCTTCTGGCTCTTTCCCTAGTTGGTGACCTCTTGATACACCAATAGTCTGGGCTATTTCTTCGAAAGCTACCTTGGGAATTTGGTCTAGCCTATCAACAATGTTCTTCAAAGCCAGAAGAACTTGACGTGAATCTCCTTTCGTTGAACTTACGTCGCCCTTTACTTGGTCGAGATCCTTTTTGAACGTAGCCTGCGTTTCCTCGATTTTCTCCATTGCTTTTTTTGTTGATAAGCCCTTGTTTGATATGGAGGCCACAGAGGTGGCGATCTTCTTCTACCAATGGTTCAACTGGAGAGATGCTTGTGGAAAAAAGAGTTTTGACATGACATGCAGGTGTTCGTGAATGCGTGAGTGCGAATGAATGTGAATGTCTTATTCCTTTGGGTATATGCTTGTCCTTTATTATTTTACTTGGCGACTATCTTTAAAAATAGGTACGCAAATGGTGTGTGGAAACAAAACGACTTTATTGAAGGTAACGTAATTCAGATATTGAAAAGTATTACAATCTTTAGCCAAAACTTTATTTGCGTGAAGTTAGGCAGCCAGGAAATGAGTCTTCTATGCGTGCCTGTAAATATCTGCTTTTGAAACCATCCACTGTTGCTGGACAAAACTTGAGAAAGTCTCCAACATGTCATTTCCCTTTCGTGGACTTGATTTCAGGCATGTTTGGCGTGTCGACGCGGGCAAGTTGTTTCCTTTGGTATCCATTTTTACAGACAGTCACCGAGATCTCGATTTTATTTTCTTGTACCCCGTGAATAAGACGAATGTAGGGTGATGAATATATGAAATGCATGATGAATACATGACATGTATGAATGCATAGGTGTAGGGTCGAGTGACAGGATTTTTGTGATAAATACCCCTATAAGATAAGGATGTATGGTTCAGTGACGGGGTTTTGTTATAAGTACCCTTATAAGGTAGGTTCCTTAGTCTTGACATACAGTTGATCTACCCTCCCAAAAGGTGGGTTCCTTAAGGGTATTATGAATAACACCAGAGGGAAAAGGCGCAAGGGCCTCCCTTAAGTGGAGCCTCTTTACGGACTGAGACGTCCGTCTCAAAGTCGTGAAAGGTCTCGTCATGAGATTTTGGGTTAAGGCCGTTACAAAGAGTCATTAGTGACCTTCCAAAGTCCTACTCGTCAAGAGGATATCTCTCGATAAGTATTCCTTTTTTGGAAGTTCACCGACTCTAGGCGAAGGCGTCAGATAAACTCGCAGGGATGATGTACCCCCTAAGCTAATAGGCGAAACTTCTTGCTAAGGTTATTTGAGAATATTTTTCGAAATAAAAACCCACCACGCAGTATATATGATCATAAGTAAAAATTGACAATAAATAAATAAATGCAATAAAATAGATAAATGCGAATAAATAAATAAAGCAAATAAAAATAATAAACCCCAAGAATACCCAAACCTAGGGTTAATGAGAAGTCCCCAGCAGAGTCGCCAACTGTAGCAACTGGTTTTTTAATCAAGAGTCGTCACTATTAGTTTTTATCCTAGGGAAGGGAACCTAACAGAAAACCCTAATTCGCGGACAGAGATTCTAGGTTACGGACTCAATTAGACGAAAGGAAGGTGTTAGGCACCTATCATCCACCTTGTTCGCAAGGATATTAAGCTCTAGATTTAGGTTTGGGGTAAACACGGTTTTAAGTTTTAATTAGCAAAAAAGTGTCCTAATTTTTTAATAGGGGAACTCGCTACGATTTTTGATCGTATGCCTATGTATCCTCTTATGAGGAATCAGAGTCATAATTCGTAGTTTGTATGGGGTTGGTCTTTTTTATAGGATCGCGTAGAATTGTTTTCGAATTTATCCTTGAACCTTGTCTGAATTTTGAAAGGTGTATGATTGTAGATGCAGTTCGCAGTTAATTTAAAATAATTCTCCTTAATCCTTTTTCGAAAATAATCTTGAGTTTTGATTATGTTAGTAGAAAAAATAGTTTGTAATTGATTAGCTATTTTGGTATTTAATTTGATTAAGACGTGGGGTAGGGAGTCTGATATAGTCTCCTCACCACGCGGTCAGATATTGACTTCGTGCTGCTTGTTATGAAGGACGCGGAGGAAGTCTGATATAGTCTTCCTCACCACATAGCCAGATATTGGCCACGTGTCGCTCGCAAATGAAATATTTAGAATTTACATAGATTTTGATATTTGATTGTAAATGATAAAAAATTTAATTGTTTATTTTGAATAATATTAATTTGATAAGGATGTTAGTTAAAAGAAAATTACTTTATTTGATTAAAAGGAAAATTCGTCCAAAAAATATATATATTTAATTACCTTAAAAGTCTAATAATTATTTAATAATACTAAAAAAAGTTGCTAAATAAAATAGTTGGTGTGCCTTAGTAAAATAGCAGAAGTTATAAGAATGGCTCAAGGCCCATACAAACTCTAAAGCCCTAACTAATTAACATAAACTAATAAAAAAATAAAAACAAGTGAGAAAGATAAAGAACATGGAAAAGAGAAAGATGAGTCTAGGTTCCTATCAGTAAAAATTTCTTCCCCAAACTTATCTTGTAAAACCGGTCCAATGAAGGGCCGAAACGTGGCATATGAAAATAAAAGAACAAATAAAATCACGATACATACATGTATACTCGTCTGTAGAGAGAATGAAAAGTCTAACAAAACAGTGGATCTCTCTTCATCCACATATTAACAACAACCCAAATTATATCCTTTTCTTTATTCTCTTCCTTCTTATTTCAAATTCATCCCTTTTATTCTCAAACCAAAGCATCATATAAGATCAAAAGAAGCTACAAAAACAAACTTACCTGAACCGGGCAAACATTGGTGATGGTGGTGATGTGAGTCGGATGACAATAGAAAGGGAAGAGGTGCGACGAAGGCTGGGCGTCACCGTCGGCGGCGGCGTGAGACGGTGTCGATTGTTTGCAGATTTTCTTGTCACTATTGTTCACTCTCTCTTTGATATCTGCTCTGCTATTGTATTGTTATGTTGCTTTAAACCTGTAAATTATTATACAGTTTTGGCTTGGTGAAAGTGATGAGGATTGGTTTTGATATTGGATAATGTCAGTTTTGAAAATTGCAACAAGATTATTTACAAAGTGATAGATAATATGAAAACTACATGTGTTTGTATAATTGTAGACATAGATTTTGACTCACACAACAATAAGGGGTAGGACCCTTACAAGAAAAGTGTTAGGAGGATTGAGTGTATGTACGTGTAAATAGAAATTGTTGTTGATTGTGGACTTTTGTGTAGTGTAAATAGTAGTGAATGAGAATGACTAGTACCGTACAAATGTGTTGTGTCTAAGGTTTGGATGAATATGCTAGTTTATTTGTAAATATACTTTCTTCTAACAATAATCAGTAACAAAGTAAATATGTGATGATTTTTATGACAAAAATATAGAACGGAATTTAAAAGAAGGAGACCACCAAATAATCATACGGTCAAAAATAGATAAAAACTTAAGAAAAACTATAAACAAGGATTTATGGTGTATGTGAGTGAAATTTGAGATTGTGAATGTGGATATGAAAGAGTGTGAAAAAAAGAGTTGAAAAAAGTGAATGGAAAATTATAGAGTTTGTAAAGTTGTTAATTTGTGAATGTTGTAGAGAAATTGTAAGAGATTGTTGATCTGTGAATAATGTGAGTGAAATCATAGAATTGTGGATGTGTGGTACAATTGCGAATATCTCTGACCGTTTTTTCCGATCCAAAATTAAGACAATGAGAATACTTATTTATAGAGTAGAAATTAGGTTAGAGACACTCAAAAAGAGAAATTATCCAATACCCATAACCCAAATTAGATTTTATTTATTTATAAAGTATTTTGACTATTTTTTAAATAAAATAAATATTTTAATAAAAAATAATATTTTTAAAATATAATAAATAAATAAATACAAAAATAATAATTTAATATCCAAAGTGCACCCAGTGAGATTCAAACCCGTTGTCAGTCTTTCTCTCTTACCAACTGTACTATGTTACTTATTCGAAAGTAAAAAGCCAATTGAAAGTATATGATAGCAAACAATTATTTGTTATTTTTACAAATAATTATTATATTTTCAAACAGACTTGAAAGCAAATTTTTATTAAAAATCTTAAAATGTTAATATAATTAAATCAAAGGAATTTATATCTGTAAAACCCAAGTTCAAAAATAAATTTGACGGTAGCACTAAGGCGGTCAAATTTGGGGTATGACAAAGATTAATAATCGTGGAAGGAAGATGATTGATCAAGAAGACAATTGTGGAAATAGTCTTCACCCAAAATCGGGATGGTACAGAAGCTTGAAGAAGCAATGTGTGTGTTACATCAAACAAATATTGATTCTTACATTCTACCATGCCATTTTGTTGATAGGTATTCAGACAACATTTTAGGTATCAGTGTGAAGTTTCAAGATTGATTTATGTGTTGCTTGTTGCGTGATCGTGGGAAAGAAGGGTTTTTAAAACAAAACTAAAATAAATATCATGTTAATTATGAGTTTATTTATTTATTTATTGTCTTTCAATTGAATTAGAAATGCGATGATGTTTTGCTTAAAATTTTTGGATTGACATTAGAATGATCAATTATTTTTTATCTTCTATTTATGTTTAAACAAGTTCATTTTAAGATTTTTTTTAGTTATGTCCCGGTTCAAAATCCTGAGTGTTACAATATCTATATTCTATTCTGTTCCGCTATATTTCATTCCACTCCGCTATATTTCATTCCACTCACTGAGTTATGTTACATCAATCCAAACATAGCCTTAAAGAATAAATAACTAGTGGCATATCAAATTTTGGAATTTTGACGTAAATGCCACAAATTTGAAAACATATTCCAATATGCCATCCATTGAAAATATATATATATCCAAAATGCTATTTTTTTTTTACTTTATGTTAGAATTCTAATAATAAAATAAGACAAGGGGCGCCATCCTGAATGACGCCCCCTTTTTTGTTTTTTATATTTTTATCATTAATAAATGATTTTAATTAATTTATAAATATAATAAATTTATAAAAATAAATTAAAAACTAATAAAATTATTTAAAAATTATTTAAAATTTTGTTATTATAATTTTGTAGTATATTTGAATATTTGTTTTTTTTTATAATTAAATATTTAATAATTATATGAATTTAAATAAATTAATATAACAAACACAATTAACTAGAAGTTACATTATTGTTTGAATTTTTTTTGCGCATATGATCGATTTCGGGACAAATACTACATCGCTTCTTTTTTTTTAACAATGTCAATTTCCATTCAAATGCGGCTACTATTTAAACTACCTTTCTTCTTCTTTTTTCCGCATGTTGTCATTGTGGCAAATAGTGTCACCTTCATTCCACCACCTTGATATGATTCACTATTGAAGTACAAATTTTTCAAAATAACTTTTAGAACTTTTCAATCAATAAAATATGATTCACTAGAAACACTCTGTTTCAAACAACCATACATTAGATATTTTTTACGGGTGTAAGGACATTGAAATCATCGTACTTTTAATCGCGGTTCTTTTGAAATTAGGATAGGCAATATGATGGATGTTTCAAGTATAACAGAGATGAGTTTGGAATATCAATTCTCAACAGACGTCGTTCTTTGCTGTGATTCCATAAATGATTTAGATGTGGTTCAAGGTAACAATAGATTTCTGTCAAATATGGAGCGGGGGATGGGCTCCAAAGAAGGGAGATGATTGAGTTTAGGAGTTTCATAGAGAAAATGGAGATGTTAGAGGTTTCTAGTGCGGAAGGTATAGCGGTAGAAATGTTCAGACAAAGCCATTGGATTGACTTGACTCGCACAAATGAAATAAAAATCACCAAAAAAGAGAGAATAACTCAAAAAATAGGGGGGAAGAATCTAGGTACGGGGGTTGGTTATGCAAAGGAAAGGTATTAGAATCCTAAATATTTACGGTACTCCGCATGAACTTCTTTGAAAATTTGTGAATTTGGATATAAGTGTTGTATACAAAAATAGATGGTGGAGATGAGAAAATAAGTATTTTTTAGAATTTTCCACCCGCCGCGATTGCAAACCTTTAGTGCCTACATACCACCTTCCGTGCAATAAGGGATCAGGGTACTCGTAGTTCACCTTTAAAAATTTTAAAACACAAGTGTGTTGGTTAATTTTAAGAGACAAGACATCATTGTCATATCCAAGTGGAAAAACATACTTATTATCCACGATTATGAGAAAGGAGAATTTGCATCATCTCAAAGTGGAGGATATGACTTGGATTTTGAAATTAACAAAGCCTCACTCGACACCCAAGTGGAAAATATCTCACTTCACTACTGTAGCGGTAGAAATGTTCAAGACTAAGCCATTGGATTGACTAGACTTTATACAAATCAAAATAAAAAATCGCCACTGCGCTTTATTGTTTCCAAAGGAATGGGAAAAGAGCGAATAACCCAAAAAGAGGGGGAAAGATTCAAGGTAAGGGGGTTGGTTATGCAAAGGGAAGGTATAAGCACCCTAAACATCTACGGTACTCCGCAGGAGTCTCTTTGTAAAATCTGTAAATTTTGGATATAAAAAATGTTGTATAAAAAAATGAATGGTGGAGGTAAGGAAAGAAATATATTTATTTTTATAATTTTTGCACCCGTCGCGGTTGCGAACCTTTAGTGCCTACGTACCACCTTTTCATGCAATAGGGGATCAGGGTACGCGTAGTTCCTCTTTTAAAAATTTAAAACACAAATGCGTTGGTTAATTTTATGAGATGAAACATCATTGTCATTGTCCGTATGGAAAACATACCTACTACCCACAATCATGAGAAAGGATAATTTTCATCATCTCAAAATGGAGGATATGGGTTGGATTTTAAAATTCAACAATGCCTCACTCATCACCCAAGTGGAAAATATCTCTTTTTACTACATATTGTAGAAGTATAGTTGTTTGCATCACTACAAGGATTGACAAGAGTTCAACCTTTTTTTGAGAAAAGTTTAAAGATAAAAGCCAAAGTGGCAAAATGGTTTGAAATGAGATTGATTGACTTTTAGTCTTCTCACAAAAAATGTCAAGGCATTATTAAGTTGATTGGGGTTTATTTATGAAAAATGTTTTGAAAATGCATGGACATAAGTCCAAGTTTATTATGAAAGTGGTTCAAGTTCAAAAACAAGAAGAGTTTTCAAAAAGGGAAAGAAGATTTTTGAAATTAAAGAAGATGAGAGGAGAAGAAGGGACTATTCTAAAGTATAAGGTAAAAGCTATGGATAAGAACCATCTAACCAACAAGAAACCAATACTTGACATTATGAGCCAAGATAGAATTCTCATTCCTTGGATTGAAACCAATTAAGAAAAGAAATACTAGACCTCTTGAGAGAATCAAACTTCAAGTGTATTAAGTCTTCACAAAAAAATTGGACAGAGTAACGGCTGTATACGGGTGAACTCTAGATTACAAATAAAAGGTGTAATAAAAAAAACCTGCACACAAAAACAAACAAGCAACCCAATGTCTTGAGGTAAACCTCAAGAACTCCAGACAAAATAATCAGATAAGATCTCCAAGATAGGTCAAGGTTTCTAATCCTAAGTCCAAGAAAAGTCCCATGCTCCATAATTCCAAGGATAGTAACCAAATAGTCCAAGCACCATTAAAGATTCTTTAGGATTTATGTTGATTACTAAGTGTTTTAAGAAAGGAAAAGAAAAGCTCAAGTGAGCAAAGTAAAAATGGCAAGAAAATAAATACTCAAATGAGCAAAGATGAAAATGGCATGAAATATAAATGCTAAAAGTAAATAGTACATAAAGCATAAAAAAAGTATAAGGTAAACAAGTCAATAATTAGTGGTTAGTTGGATGACCATCTCGAACCTTGCATTTGGAACTCATTAGAGAATTGGTAGAACCAAAGCCTCCACACAACAAGTTGCATTTGCTTTTTGTCAAGTATATCATCCATTTGGAATTCTCATAAATACCATTTAATGATCAACGATGTTTAAGTGATCCGCGTTGACCAAAGGTGTTGTAGATCCATTAGAGGATTGATAGAACTAAAACCTCCACACAATGAATCTCAAGGTTATTGGATCAAAGAGATCAAATTAACATACTTGGGCTTGCAATCATAAGTTTGAGCCATGAATGATCATTTATTCGAATCGGGACAAAATTTAGCGCTATGTTAAGCAATCGTAAGTGGACTTCTATAGAAGTCGCACCTATTTTGAGGTCGGTCAATAGCAATCTATGCACCATTTTGTTTTGAGACATGATATAGAGATCATGCTCCAACAACATCTAGTGCAGTAAGAAAGGGATGAGATGAACAGGGATGGGAAAATATACAAACCACATTTGAATTAAATTTTAGTCAAACTACTATTAAAATCATTCATCCATTTTTGTGGAGTTAAACTCAACACCATGGATCCAATGATGTTAATAAAGTTCATGATCCAAAATCAAACCCAAGATCAGCCAGAAAATAATCACAAAATAATATCACATTTAATATACATAAAAAAGGATTTTTTAAAATGTTTTAAAAATAGAAAATAATGAAAAAAATATCAACTATGTTCAAATTAATCAGGAAATGAAAAGTAAGACCATTGAAAAAAAAAAAGGCCCAAGTAATTTTACAATTTTTTTGGTAATTTTTTAAAGTCAGAAACTATTTTTAAAATTAAAATAAATGGGTCAAATAAACAAAAAATGGTAAAAAAAAATAGTAAAGTCGGAAACAAAAATAAAATGAGGTCACCAATATTTGTCACAATATCATTGGATCATTCTATAATTTTTTTTTAGAATTTAAAAATGTATTTAAGTATTTTTAAACATTTAAAACAAATCAAATAAGTATAAAATTTGTAAAAAATACCAAAACACAAAATAAAATTGTGAAAAAAATAAAAACCAGAAAGAGAATAACCAAAAATATTTTTCATAATTTTTTCAGATTTTTTGGACTAAAAATGAATTTTCTATGATTTTTTAAAATTTAAAACAATTAAAATATAAAAATCAGAAAAAGAAAATAAAAGTAAAATATGTGGACCATTGGATGAAAGTAAAAACGCGTTAGTAATCAAATCCATGGGATCTGGCGCACTGTGCATATCATGGTCGTTAGTGAATATTGTACATAATCCTTAATTAAATCAGAATTTGAAAAATACAGATGGCGCGCCTTCATTGGTTAGAAGATGACACATTGGTCATCTTAAACCTCCAGCCATCATGAATTGTAGGTCTTTCAAATTATAAAATCAGAAGCTCAGACCTATGCCACTCGCTTCGTCTCTTCAAGACGAAGACAAACACACCCTCGCGCCAAATTTATATAAATTGTAGCTCAAGCAATTTGGAAGGAAAGTTTTGAAAATGGATTTTAAATTTCATGGTCAAAACGTGTTTCCAGTAAAAGATAAGTGTTGCGACTAGAACCAGGGAAATGAGAGCAACACAATGATATCATAGTTTTGAAGAATTGATGAAGGAATCTACCTATTGAAGTTGAGTTGCAGATCTCTGAAACTGGACTTCTATGGAGCAGTATAGGGCACGATTCTTGAATGTAATTATATAGTTAGCTTCAGGGAAGATCAAGGAAGGTGAATTGATGGAAAAATTGGATTGAAAAAGGGTCGAGAGTGGATTTTGAAGTTACATAAAATTGAGTTATGGAGCAAGTTTGGCAGGGTGATTCTGGCTATCCAAGCTTGGGAAAATGAATGGGATAGTTCATGTATTTATAGGATAAGAAAATGGGATCAAAAGGAAGAGTGAATGATGCGTTTTGGAGGGAATTCGTGCAAACTTGATGCACGAGTGAAGTGTGATCCAAACTTCACCAAAACTCATCCAATTCTTGCGTTTTGATGCACTAATCCACTTGGGAAAGTTGGCTAATCATGTTTAGACCCAAAACGCGTGTTAATTTGAGGTTTAGAGGTTGTAAAAAGAAATTCAAATTCTGACTTGCAAGGAAACTTCAATTCCAAGTTACCATTTTTGAAACAATGACATTCTCAGCTCAAGGGATCTTAAGGCATGATTCTTGATGCTTTAAAAAGATGAGGTTACAAGCTTTGCAATGGAAAAAGAATGGAGTTAAATGGATGCTTTATATGAAATTTGCATTGAGTCAAAGTTGAAGAAAAAGGGTTGACTTTCCATACTTAGAAATATTTCACATTCTTCTTTAAAAATGACCTATAATGTCTTTCATCTAAACATGGTCTTCCACTTCGAATTTGCTCTTGACCAAAAAAGATGGAATGAAGTATATCTCTTGAATGACATTTTGAAACTTGAATCATTCAAAATATCCAAAATATGAGCAAGTTATGACTTGTTGAAGTTGGCAAAATTTCATAAAATGACCTATAATATTTTGTTTCCTTAAGGCAACTTCCATCCATTTTCTCACTTTGCACATAAAAGAAGGCATAAATTTCACATCCTCAAGATCATTTTGGAAAAATAATGGGCTCAAGGTGATAAAAATTGACCAAGTTATGATCATTTGAAGTCACTCATGTAAAATTGTGGATTCATCTGGATGACTTGTAATCTTTCTTCTTCACCAAGTTCCTTCCACATGAAAACTCCTTGGAACTTTGGAAGTGATTTGTTGATAACCCTTTTAAGAGGAGGATATATTTGGAATCACTCAAAAATACCAAAAGGTGAGCAAGATGTACTCCTTTGAAGTTCAAAACCCTAGCTCCTAGATCAAGAAAATGCTTTGAGGAACTTTGACAAGTTTGAACAAACTTCTTGTACCAATATTCTTGCTTTGTGAATAGAAGTTGTTGAGGATGATAATGAGGACTAATAGCTACCAAAACACTTCCATATCTTGAAATTTGAGATAAATATGCTCTTGTGACCAATGGGAATAAAACCTTGTCCAAACACGACAACTTCTCCAATGAAACTCCTTGTACTTTTGAGTCAAATCTAATAACCTTGAAATGTGATGAACCAAAGAAACCTTGCCATGCCAATTCTTCCAAAAATAATCCAATGATGAGGTTTTAACTTCTCAAGCTATATTGACTAGGGCATGGAAATAAACTCATGAACCCATGGGGTAGCTTGTTAAATCTCATTGCCTTTACCTACATGGATAACAAGTAAGACAAACCAACATTGCATTTTATTAGTTAAATGAAGAAATCAAAACAATATTCTTGATCAAAAAAGGAACATAAGTCAAGGTGCTTGGTAATCCCTCAAAAATGGCAAAACTAAATGTAGGGAGGGGAACCAAGAATCCTAGTGTGATCTTGTTGTGAGTGAATCAACATGGTATGATGAAGGGATCTTAGGGGCAAAATTTGGGGTACAACAACTGCCCTTATTTAAGTTTCTTCTATCCGGAGATACAAAGGTTAAAAATCTTCGTGTCGACGCGATCGAAGATACTTAAATATAAAAAAAAACCCTATTTTTGGCCCTAAGATACCATGCAAATTCTTATGATCATGAATGCATATGAACAGGACCAAAGAGACGCAAAATAACACTAGGGATGTAACAGTAATAAAGAAATAAAGGAGCATCCCCCACCAGGAAAATAAATCACTGGTGGACCCAGAGAACTGAATCAGAGAGGATGGTAGGATGGTCAAAGGACACACCAACTTCTACTGAAGGCGTAGCTACCGACGTTTACTGAAGGTAGAGAGAAAGATAAAAAACATCAACGTTCACTGCTGATGGTCTACCAACTTTCACTGAAGGTAGAAAGAGAATATATCATATCATTGTCGTTCACTGACGATGAACTACCAACGTTCACTGAGGGTAGAAAAAATATAATAAACACCAACGTTCACTGCCGATGGTCTACCAACTTTCACTGAAGGTAGAAAGAGAATATATCATATCACCGTCGTTCACTGACGATGAAACTACCAACGTTCACTGAGGGTAGAAAAAAGATAACAAACACCGATGTTCACTGCCGATGGTCTACCAACTTTCACTGAAGGTAGAAAGAGAATATATCATAGCATCGCCGTTCACTGGCGATGAACTACCAACGTTCACTGAGGCTAGAAAAAAGATAACAAACACTGACGTTCACTGTCGATGGTTTACCAACTTTCACTGAAGGTAGAAAGAGAATATATCATATCACCGCCGTTCACTGACGATGAACTACCAACATTCACCGAGGGTAGCAAAAAGATAACAAACACAGATGTTCACTGTCGATGGTCTACCAACTTTCACTGAAGGTAGAAAGATAATATATCATATCACTGTCGTTCACTGACGATGAACTACCAACGTTCACCGAGGGTAGAAAAAAGATAACAAACACCGAAGTTCACTGCCGATGGTCTACCAACTTTCATTGAAGGTAGAAAGAGAATATATCATAGCATCACCGTTCACTGGCGATGAACTACCAACGTTCACTAAGGCTAGAAAAAAGATAACAAACATTGACGTTCACTGCCGATGGTTTACCAACTTTCACTGAAGGTATAAAGAGAATATATCATATCACCGCCATTCACTGACGATGAACTACCAACGTTCACTGAGGGTAGAAAAAAGATAACAAGTTTCCCCAAGATTTTGGTGTTTCACCTAGAATGGGTCTCAACTTCTTCTTTAACCAAGGCACTCCGCATGGAAAGGATAATATATAAGTTGTCTCAAATAAAGAGACTTTCTACCTGTTGTCACGGAGGGTTGTAAAAAGAGATGACTTTTTTGGAAGGAGGTATGACTTCCTGGGGAGATGCCATGATACTCTTGTTGAGGGATAAATTCTTCTTGTGCAAAATAAATGCACCAACCAAAAATTAGGGTTTTCAGCAATCCAAAGTGAATAGCATTGTCGGGGAACCACATATCCAAACCAGAAATAAACTGGAATGAAACAGTCAACCAGAATTCATCCTTTGAGAAATAAACTCAAGAAGGAAAACCAAATTTATCCAAACAAGGAGCTGTACTGGGAGGCTTAAAGCAAAAATCTTCTATGAGGGACAACTCAGTAGGGAAATTTAAAGAATATATGTTTTCTGCTTAAGTCCAACACTCTATTGAAAAGAGGGCAACGTAACTTTGCAAAATAGGGTAATATGTCAACAAAAATATTATTAAATGTCAATGAACAATGATATGCTAATTTTATCTATGCATGATGTATGTATGAATGTATGAGTGCTATCATGCATATGCTGACAAAACAAATACACAATCATTGGGAACAAACAAGCAAAACCGCCTCAAGCACTAACAACACTCGGCTAAACTTCATCCAAGATGATCATTCCAATAAAGGTAAAGGCCAACTACGGAAACAAAACCTACTTCCTACTTTAAATTTACTGGGGAGAAACATAATCCGGAGGTAGACAAATCAAAGTGATGAAATAAATGGATACCGGGATAGAACATTCTTCTTCAGGCTTCATCGGGGAAACCAGTGTTTTTTCAAAAGTAACATGCCTACTAGAGATTGCAAGACCAGTCTCAAATAAAGCTGACTGACACCAAAACATCCAAACTTCGCTGGGGAATTCAAGCCTACTTCACTGGAGAAAAATGCGGATTGAAACTTCTCATCATGAAAACTCAGAAAAGAGGAGAAATGAATCCAAAATTGACCGAGGATACCGGAATCATGAACCCAATACGGTGAAAACAACCCGAGTAGACCTTCCCGAGGGGAACAAAAGCTTCTCAAAACAACTGGAGTTTGTCCATTCCTGGGATCACCATTTTTGTTGTCATTGCTTCATCACAACTCTCAAAGTAAAAGTAAATTGTAAACATCTTTTTTTTTTGAAAAATCAATTTTGTTTTTTAATCTCTTTGCTTTGAAAGTTATTATCAGTAATAAATGGAGTCTTTGTGTTGTACCCCAAAATTTTCCCTCCTATATTCCTCAAGATTTGTCAAGAATAATATTCAAGTTGCTCAAGTTGGCTCAAGAATTGGACAATCAAATCACCTCCTAAGGCAGTCAATTCAAAATTAGGGTTTTGTGTTGCATCAAGGTCCTCACATCCAAATATCCTAAATTGCTACCAAATGTCCTAATATGTTCTTAAGTTCATCCATGTCAAATTTCAAGCCTTGCAGAGGAAGTTTGGTCAGTCAATTGCTCAAGAGGCCCAAAAATCGATTGTGCTAGGGCAAAAGTCAACTGTGTCCTAAATACAGTCAAACCTCAAGATTTTTTGTCAACATTCTCATTTTGAAGGTTAATTAATCATTTGATCAAGGGTTGATCATGATTCATCAAGGATTGCTCAAGATTCATCAAGATTCAAAAATTGCTAAATTAGGGTTTTGTAGGAAAAGTCAACTCAACTTTGACCAAGCATAACTTTCTCATACTTTATGAGAAATGACCCATCCAAGGCTCATTTTGAATAGGATTAAATTTCCTACAATCCATCTTCACACCCCAAGATCAATAAATTCACTCACAAAAAGTTAAAAATTTGGACATTATAGGTCATTTTTGAAAGTCAACAAAAACACCTTTTTTGAAAAAGCTTATAACTTTATCATGGAACATCAAAATGAGATGAGACAAAAATGGTTGATTAGAAGACATCTCAAGGTTTCTAAAAAGTCCAAGAACACCTCCAAAAGTTCAAAATTGAAGAAGTTATGCATTGTTGAAGTTGGGCATTTTTCCAAATTTGCCAAAAGTCAACTATCCTCAAAACTCCAATTTTTGACAAAAGGGCCCACTTTTTCCACTTGATACAGTCTTGTCATGCCAAACACGTGTTCCATCTTTAATTTCATGGATATTCATCTATTTTTCTATTTTATTTCATTTTTATTGATTTAATTCATTATTAATCAATATTAAATCAAATAAAATCGAAAAAATTGATGTAATAAGATTATTGTGGTCATTACAGCTTGCAAATATCATATAACACTCAATCAAATTCGTGCCAAGTCAAAACATGCACAAAATCTCAGATTTGATGCAAATATGGCAACTTGTTAATGGTGATCAAAAGCAAATCTTGATTCTTCAATGCATAAGGATTATGGCCCAAGTTTTGACCTAAATACATTATATTATATGCACACAAGGGAGGCAGACCAAAGACACGCACAAGGAACTGCTGTAACGGCCAGAACAAGTTTGTGAAAAAGCTTGAAAAGTGGGAGATCAAAAACAACATTGGAGCATGATTCAGTCCAAAAACTTGACATAGCCCTCTTCCCTGACGTCCTGTGAAGCTGTAGCAATCAAAACCACGCCTTTTCATTTCCTAAAACTCATTGTAAGTCTCCACGAACCTTGCTCTGGACATGATATCGTGAAATCATTTTCTTGCATCTTCTTGCCAATTTTCTTGTACATTCATACTTACCATTCAATTTCCATTGATTCTGCAATATTTGATTTTATTTTCGTGGCTTCTAACCCCGTATCCAGAGCTAGGGTTCTTGTTCTTGCTTTTTAGGAGTTTTTTTATGCAGGATAAATTGAGGCTAATGATGGGTATAGGAATGATCAGGGGAGATAAACGAATGCAATGATGGTTTCCATAAGCAGTTATATAGTCTGTAGCTCTTGATAGGATGATGCCATGGATTTAGTTGCGGGATAAAATCCGCAGGTAAACGAACCAGTCTTTGTTGAAGAAGACGAAGACGTGGCTTGCGTCCATTGGTTCGTTTGAATCATTAGCGCATTTTTATTATTTTGCCAAGAACAAGTTCAATGAACAAGAGCAGAAGATCCAGAAGCTGACTAGGCAACTGGAGAACGAGCGGATCCTGAATGATTATGTCCGCACTGAGAAGAAGAGACCATGGGAGCATTGATGGACCTTTGATGATTTCTTTACAGTTTTTATTTACTTTTTAGTATTTCCATTCTTGTAGCGCCTAAGGGCAGTTTGTTGAACAATTTAAATTTTGAAGTTTAAATCTAATAAAGTGTGTTTCCTTTCTTGTTTACAAATTTGAATCCCGATTGTCTTTGAAATCATGAATCATACGCATTTCATCCCATGCACTTCATAAACAGGTACCCCATTACAGGTCTCTTATCTTCTTCGTTGTTTATTTCAGCAATCATCATGTCTGCTGAACCTTCAACTGAGCAAGCTATCAAGGCCCTCCAGGCCCAGAATGCCCAGTTTCAAGAGTTGTTCATGAATCTAGCTAAGGGTCAACAGGACCTGAAGACTTTGATTCTGAAAGAGAATAAGAAGAAGAAGAAAAAGAAGAAGAAGAGGACCATCTTGTTCAATATTGGACGCAGGTTTAGAAATGGGCTGCAGAATGAAGTTAATCTGACCACCTCATCTGGAGGGAAAGATAGTCCACAAGAAAGGAGGGCTTCTAGCCCTATGGTCTCCGACAACGAGACAAACTATGATGAAGAACAGTATCCTCCTGCTAAGGATAAGTATAAACAGCTGGAATACCGTTTGAGCACTATGGAAATATAGAAGGTGCCCGGTCTGGACTTCGGAGATCTAGGTCTATCATCTGGGGTGGTGATTCCCCATAAATTCAAGGCACCTGCCTTTGCCAAGTATGACAGAGTTTCCTGTCCAAAGCTGCACCTTCGGTCATATGTGAGGAAGATCCAGCCTTACACTGCTGATAAGAACTTGTGGATCCATTTCTTTAAAGACAGTCTCTCAGGGACTCAGCTTGAGTGGTTCTATCAGTTGGACGGAGCCAACATCCGTAGCTGGGAAGATTTGGCTACTGCATTCTACAGGCAGTATCAGTACAACTCCGACCTTGCTCCTACGCGTACCCAACTCCAGGGTATGTCAATAGGAACGGGTGAAGGATTCAAAGAGTATGCTCAAAAATGGAGAGACCATGCCGGAAGGGTGCAACCACCTCTGGCTGATCATGAACTTGTTGACATGTTTTTGGGGACCCTGTCTGGTCCATTCTTTAACCATCTAATTGGAAGCTCTTCAGCTGGGTTTACAGATCTTATTTTGACTGGTGAGAGGATTGAAGCTGGTATTAAGGCTGGGAAGATACAGAAGGGTGCCTCATCGAGCACTGAGAAGAAGCCGTTTAAGAAAGAGTCAAGTGCTGTCTACAGTTCGAGAAGACAGAATAGACCTGAACACCGCCAAGCTGTCAATGCGATTGTTATTTCAAAACTTATTGGTGCTCCTCAGCATCACAATCAACAAAAGGACGAGAGACCTCGAAGGCAATTCACTCGCCTCAACATGACTTTGTCTCAGATTCTGCCACAGTTGCTGAAGACCAATCTGGTGACTCTAAAAGAAGCTCCGAAGAATCCAAGTACCACATCACCAAAGTACAACCCTAATGCCCGCTGCGCTTTTCACTCTGATAGCCTGGGGCATAATATAGATGATTGTTGGGTTTTGAGGAACAGGGTGCAAGACCTAATTGATGCAAAGGAGATTGAGTTCGAGGCGCACGAGAGGCCTAATATTGTGACTGCTCCCATGCCCAAACATGGAGTAAATGCTATAGAGGAAGACTTGTTTGTAGTTTCCGTGGATGATATTGTTACCCCTCTGATGACTGTCAAGAAGAACTTGTTGCTAGCCGGTTTATTTCCGGGTTGTGGCGAAGGTTGCCATATGTGTTCTCTTTTACCTACTGGTTGCCCATTTCTAAAGTCAGGTATCCAAAACCTGATGGATAATAAAGAGATCCTGTTTGAGAAGATTGTTGTTCCTTCCATTCCTACTGAAGAAGTCGCCATCATTACCATTTTCGACAATTCTTCCAAGGCTCCCTCGAGGAAGCCTGTTAGAATTACATCTACCCCGAAGATCGCACCTGTAATCATCACTGTTCCAGGGCCCATCCCCTACACCTCTGACAAAGCTGTCCCTTGGCACTATGGGGCAGATGTTTATGTTCTAGGAGTTAAGCAAGAGTTGGATGTTGATACCGGCTTCAGCAACATTACTGGGCCTGCTAAAGTCACCCGCAGCGGTAGACTTTTCTCACACGATATTGCTCCACCAACTGTCCGAAGACCTGTTGTCATTACACCTGCAAGTGTACCTATCACTATTCCTGATCAAGTTCCTATCCTTACCCCTGTCGCCGAGTCATCTGACGCTCGGGGCAAATGGATCATCACTAATGTGCCTGCCCAGACGGAGGCGCCGAAGACAATTACTGTTGAAGCTTCCAAACATGAGATGGAAGAGATTCTGAAGATTATTAAGAAGAGTGATTATAACGTAGTTGAGCAACTGGGGCAAACCCCATCCAAGATTTCTATGTTGTCACTATTGTTGTGCTCAGAGGCCCATGCTAAGGCTCTGATTACCTTCCTGAAGACTGCCCACGTGCCACAAGAGACATCAGCTGATCAGTTTACCGATTGTGTGGCCAATTTAACTACTGATAATGGTTTGGGTTTCTCCGACGCTGATTTGACTGCTAAAGGGAAGAATCATAACGATGCCCTGCATGTCTCCATTGAATGCAGGGGCACTACTCTTGCACATGTATTGGTTGACACTGGTTCCTCATTGAACGTCTTACCCAAGAAAGCTCTAGACCGGTTGGATTGAGAAGGGTTGAAGCTAAAGCCAAGTAACATCATTGTCAGGGCCTTTGATGGGTCTAAAAGGATGGTGCATGGTGAAGTTGATATTCTAATCAAAGTTGGTTCTCAGGTCTTCAATTCTACATTCTACGTGATGGACATTCAGCCGTCCTATTCTTGTTTGCTGGGTCATCCATGGATCCACAAAGCAGGAGCTGTAACCTCAACGCTCCATCAGAAGCTGAAGTACCCGGTCAGAGGGAAGATTGTGACAGTACAAGGGGAGGAAGAGTATATGGTCAGCCACCTCAACTCGTTCCGATATATAGAGATGGATGGGGAGTTCATTGAGACCCCATTTCAACATTTTGAAGAAGTTCCTCAGACACTGGCATCGGCTGAGACTGTGGTTGAAGATTCTCCTATGAAGATGGCTTCTTTAAAAGATGCCCGGGCTGTTATTGAGAAGGGTGAGTGTGCAAATTGGGGCTGACTTCCTGATTTTACACAGAAGACTAATAAGTTTGGTTTGGGTTTCACTGCAGAAGCTCAAAGGGCTGTTCGTAATGCAAGGATTGGAAGACCTCTTGTGTTCATCAATAACTCGGGAGTAAATGCCATTGAAGATGATGTGGAGGAGTCTGAATTCGACAGCTGGATCTATCCTACGGCCGACGATGGACCAAACAACTGGACAGCAAAGGACTTCATCCCTATTACTTTTGTTACCCAGTAATGAACTCTTTGTTTTGAGCTTGTAACAGACAATGTTTTGAAACTTTATGGCCCGGTGTTTTACCTGGGGCACCGTGGCTTCATTTGTGAGGGCTTTTGTGTGCCATTTTCATATATCATTAATAAAAGCATTGGACATTTTTTTGCATTTCAAATTTTGCGCTCCTTGTTTTTTTCTTTATTATATATTACAAAACAGCTATTTTACACACACTCACATATACAAGTCTCAATCCACTCTGGATCTCACTGGTAATGACTCTGCTACTGCCAGTTATGATTTCGAAAATCCGATCAACTTAGCCGAAGATGAAGGTGAAGATGATTGCGAAGTGCCGGGCGAACTTGCAAGACTGCTACTCTAGGAAGAGAGGGCCATTCAACCACACGAAGAGCCAGTGGAAACAGTGAATCTGGGTATTGAGACAGACAAAAAGGAAGTCAAGATCGGTGCAAATCTGGAGCCTAGTGTGAAAAAATGGTTGATTCAGATGCTGCGTGACTACGTGGAGATCTTTGCTTGGTCTTACGAAGATATTCCTGGGTTGGATACCGACATTGTGGTTCATCGCCTGCCTACCAAGGAAGACTGTCCTCCCGTAAAATAGAAGGTTCGCCGAATGCGCCCAGAGATGTCTGAGAAAATCAAGGCTGAAGTTATGAAACAGTTTGACACCGGTTTTCTAGCTGTTACTTCTTACCCTCAGTGGGTCGCCAATGTGGTTCTTGTGCCGAAGAAGGATGGTAAGGTTCAAATGTGTGTTGACTACAGGGATTTGAACAGGGCAAGCCCTAAGGATGACTTTCCTCTACCCCACATCGACGTTCTAGTTGACTATACTGCTCAGCACAAGGTATTCTCCTTCATGGACAGTTTCTCCAGTTATAATCAGATAAAGATGGCTCCCGAAGACATGGAGAAGACCACTTTTGTTACTCAGTGGGGTACCTTTTGCTACAAGGTCATGCCTTTTGGATTGAAGAATGCTGGGGCAACGTATCAGCGTGCCATGGTTGCTTTGTTTCATGACATGATCCATCATGAGATTGAAGTATACATCGTCGATATGATTGCAAGGTCCCAGACTGAGGAAGAACACCTTGACCATCTACAGAAGCTGTTTGACAGGTTGAAGTTGTACAAGCTGAGATTGAACCCGAACAAGTGCACCTTCGGGGTGAGGTCTGGTAAGCTACTGGGTTTCATCGTGAGTGACAAAGGTATTCAAGTGGACCCTGCCAAAGTGAAATCCATACAAGAGATGCCAGCTCCCAAGACAGAGAAGGAGGTCAGAGGCTTCCTGGGACGACTGAACTACATTGCCCAATTCATCTCGCACTTAACTTCTACTTGTGAACCAATCTTCAAGCTACTGAAGAAAGATCAAGTGGTACATTGGAATGATGAATGTCAGGCCGCTTTCGAAAGAATCAAAGAGTATCTCTAAGAGCCACCCATCCTAATGCCACCAGTTGAAGGGAGACCTCTGATCTTATACTTAACAGTACTTGACAACCTAATGGGGTGTGTGTTGGGGCAGCATGACGAGTCTGGCCGAAAAGAGCATGCTATTTATTACCTTAGCAAAAAGTTTACCAACTGTGAGACCCGATACTCACTGCTTGAGAAAACTTGCTATGCTTTGGCATGGACTGCTCGCCGGCTGAGACAGTATATGCTGACTCACACTACTCTATTGATTTCAAAGATGGATCCAATCAAGTATATCTTCAAAAAGCCTGCCTTGTCCAAAAGAATAGCAAGATGGCAGATGATCTTGACTGAGTATGACATCCAGTACACAACTCAAAAAGAAATCAAGGGAAGTGTATTGGCAGACCATTTGGCACATCAGGCAGTGGATGATTACCATTCTATAAACTTTGAATTTTCGGACGAGAATATCATGGTAGTGACTGATTGTGAGATACCTGGACCGGATGAAGGACCTGAGGAAGGATCTCGATGGTCTATGTACTTTGATGGAGCTTCAAATGCTTTGGGTAATGGAATTGGCGCCGTGATCATATCTCCTAAAGTCTCTCATACTCCATTTACCGCCCGACTATGTTTCAACTACACCAACAACATGGCGGAGTATGAAGCGTGCATCATGGGTCTTCGAGCTGCAATTGACCTAAGGATTAAGCTTCTAAGTGTCTTCGGAGATTCCGCTCTCGTGATCAGTCAGATCAAGGGCGAGTGGGATACGAAACACCCTAATCTTATTCCTTATAAGGAGTATGTATTGACGTTGCTTCCCCATTTTGAGGAGATAACCTTTGAACACTTCCCAAGAGAGGAGAATCAGTTGGCGGACGTGATAGCTATGATGTCTTCTATGTTCAAAGTCAATTGGGACAACGAGGCTCCCCGGATCATTATTGAAAAATTGGATGAACCTGCACATTGCTGTGATCTTGAGACTGAAGAGGTAACAAAAAAGCCCTGGTATCATGAGGTGAAGAGGTACCTTGAAGCTCAAGAATACCCCGAGGGTGCATCTGTTAATGACAAGAAGTTTCTGAGGAGGTTTGCAGCCAAGTTCTTCATCAGCAATGGCATCCTTTACAAACGTAACCATGATTCGACCTTACTACGTTGTGTGGATAAGATTGAAGCAGAAAGAATCATGACAGAGCTGCATGAAGGTACTTTCAGAACTCATTCCAGTGGACATACCATGGCAAAGAAAATCCTTCGGGCAGGATATTATTGGTCCACAATGGAAGCTGATTGTTATCAGCATTCTCGGACATGTCACAAGTGCCAGGTCTATGCTGATAAGGTGCACATACCTCCAGTTCCTCTGAACATTTTGACGGCACCTTGGCCTTTTGCAATGTGGGGAATTGATATGATCGGTGAGATCAGACCTACAGCATCCAACGGGCATCGTTTCATCCTGGTAGCGATTGATTACTTTACAAATTGGGTTGAAGCAGCTTCCTTTGCTACCGTAACCAGGAATGTCGTGGCACGGTTCATTCGGCACAACCTGATCTGTCGATACGGTGTACCAGAGAGGATCATTATGGACAATGGTACCAATCTTAATAACAAAATGATCATTGAGCTCTGCGAGCAATTCAAGATACAATATCATAACTCTTATCCCTACCGGCCGAAGATGAATGGGGCTGTCGAAGCGGCAAATAAGAACATTAAGAAGATTGTGCAGAATATGACAGTGACATACAAAGATTGGCATGAGATGTTACCATTTGCTCTTCATGGGTACCGTACCTCAACACGGACGTCAACAGGGGCAACACCCTATTCCTTGGTTTATGGCATGGAGGCAGTCTTGCCTATTGAAGTTCAGATACCCTCTCTTAGAATCATGAAGGATGCAGGTTTGAGTGAAGATGACTGGATTCAGACCCGGCTTGATCAGCTAAACCTAATTGACGAGAAAAGACTTACTACTGTTTGTCATGGTCAGACGTACCAAAAACGGATGATCAAGGCATTTAACAAGAAAGTCAGACGACAAGAGTATCAAGTTGGGGACCTGGTAATCAAGCGCATTATTCTACCTGAAGGTGATCCCGGGGGCAAACGGACCCCTACTTACGAAGGGCCATTTGTGGTTAAGAACATTTTCTCAGGAGGAGCGATGGTTCTAACCACCATGGATGGTGACGACCTTCCTCACCCCGTCAATGCAAACATAGTGAAAAGATACTAGCATAATCAAAGACCCGCTAGGTTGACTGGCCTAAGCAAAAATAAGGGCTTCCCGGTGAACCAAAAGGGTTCGGGAAAAAATAAGGGATGAAAATAAAAAATATGTACACCCGGCAAGTCGAAAACCTGAAAAGGTGGCTTGGGCAAAAATGGGTATCCCGGTGGACTGAAAACCCGAAAGGGCAGTCCAGGAAAAAGTTAGGGATTAAAGCGTAATACTATATCTCATTGGATCACCTCGCATCCAGACTTCGGTATCAACTATCAAGCTCGGACGACACTAATCAATCAAATTCATCTTCCACTAAATAGCAAAATGATGAGATGCTTGAAGATATAAAGGCAATAGCAGAGTTGAAACCCAGTGAGACTATTCACATAGCTGTTTTGTTTTCTTTTCACAAATTGTATAAATTCTATTTGTTCGGCGGCACCCTCTTACTAGGATGTCAACCTCTTGTACAAAAATGCCTATTTACAGGCAAACTTCAAAATCAATACAAATTCATTTTCAGACAAATTTCAAATTGTTTTTCCTTTATCTGTTTTGTTTTGCAAAGAACGTCCAATGTTCATTTTTGATATATGCATTTGACATTAATTGCTGCTCGTAAATGTTTACATGCGAAACAGAAGGCAAATTACTGGTAATATCAGAAACAGGGGCATAAGAAATGTCCAAACTGTGTAGTTACTTTGTCCACCAAGGTACCAAGGTAGGTTCAGCTGAAGAATATGACCAAGATACCATCACTCCCCACTGAGACTTGCAACTATGAGCGAATCAGCAACACTCTCCCCAAGAAGAGTTAATCTACCATCATCCCCAAGAAGGTGTGGAATCCCCAGAAGATCTTAATATTCCCCAGCGGAGTATAAAGACATTCCCCAGTGTGATCGGTGGGAATGAGAACTGACTGTTTTTTTAAGCTGGTTTCGCGAAATGTCGTGGTAAGCAAGAGTCACCACCGTCTTTTATGTTCTCCAACATGGAAAGGACAAAAGCACAGCAAAATTCCTTATTCGAGATGTCTCTCGGTTCGGGAGGTAGATTTATAGAAAGGGAAGGTGTTAGCACCCTTTCTATCCGTGGTTATCCACGGGCTCTTAGGTACTTGCTCTTATGTTTTCAAAATTGTTTGCTTTTCAAATGTGTGTGGGTTTTTGAAAAAAAGTTTCGTTTGAAAAATTTCTAAGTAACTCTTGTATCAGTCCTCAAGAGTGTATGAAAAATTTGTTTGAAAACTTTTAGAAAGTGTGAGGTGTGAAAAGTTTGTTTTGTTTGTTTTGAGAGAGCAAGTACCCAGGAGAATCTACCTACTCTAAGGAATTAGGCTGTGTAAGAGTCCTTTAGATAGTGCTATCCCACCATTGAGAGGTAGGTAGCACCATCGTTGGAGGTGTTCGGGTCAATTCGATTATCGGGACAGTGTGGTCACCGAAGCAATGGTAGGACACCTTAGAAATAACCCTAATATCCTAGATCCTTTATATCCGAGGCAACCGTTTTGAGGCAACTGGATCTTTTGGACAGAAGGGCGACCTCTAAGACACCCTATACTTGATGACCACGTTCGAGGAAACCAGTGAGGCATACCCTAAGAAGTGGCATGTGCTTGTGTGTTCAATTTCAGTTTATGTTTGTCTTGTACATGTTATTTGTGAGCTACGGATTAATCTTATTTACATACATTCTTTCATGCATTTAACAGTTAGGAGTGCGGAAAATAAATTGCGGAAATATAAATTCTACGCTATTACAAGGCGCGGGTCTATACATCGCCAAAAATACAAAGACCCGTTTTGATAAAGTGCGGAAAGTAAAGAAAGCAATAAACCTAATTACTATTACATTCTTGAAGCAGTTACATAATAATCAAAATAAAATAAATGCGCGCGAATAAAAGTTAATCGGGAATGCCTTAAGGGTTTTGACCCTTTTAAGAAAAGAAATGAATTTTTTTTTGTCTTTTTTGTGATTAAATGAGATTAAAACTAATTGTTAAACTAATTAATTAATTAATTAAAAAAACATAAAAGTTTTTTTTGTATTTTTATGTTTTTAATGAAATAAAATAAAAGGAAATAAAATTAAAAGTTAATTTTACCTAATTCTAAATCTATTTTAATTATTAAGGAAAAAAAGTTAAAGTTGCCTAGTTAAAAAAAACTAATTCAATTTATTAATATTTATTTACAAAATAATTACTTAAATGAAATTAATAAAGTATTTTTTTGGTTTTTTATAAAAAATGTTAATTATGTTAATAGTTAATAAAAGGGAAAAATAAAAATAAGACAAATAAAATATAAAAAAATGAAAATTGCAAACCCAAGGGGGTTTGGGGCCAGATTGGAGGGTGTATATGGAATTATGAGGCCCATTTTGCACAAAGCCTGTTGACTCTGGGAATTGAGTGGAGCGCTGTTGACCAGGAGTATGGTGTGCTCCCTCTCTTGGCCTTTGGATCTGCTTCTGATAGACACTTGGCAAGCTAGGATGTGAGGTCTATGGTGAGTTGCTTCACGTTGCCTGCACACAAGTATGTGAGAAAAAATGGAAATAAGCATTTGGGGGACCTGGGAATCAAACCCAGGTCCCATTGTTCACGTTCCAAGGCTTTGACCAACTGAGCTGCACGTTCCATTCATTATCAAAATAACACGCAATTATTAAATTAGAAAAAAAAAGCATATGCCTGAAAAAAATATAAAAAACGCGCGCTTTTTGAAACAACGAATGAGGAGGGGACGCGTCAGCGTCTTCTTCCTTTAATACTGGTTTTTTACCTGCGGATTTTTATCTGCAGGTGGTTTCGCAGGCTTGCTCTGAAAATGCTCCTCAGGCCATGAAAATCCATTTCAACACCATAGCTGATCTCGTTTCCATCTCCTGAATCCCTTCATGCTTATGATTTGTCTTGATTGTGCCTGGAGAAAGAATGCCTAAAAACAAACAATGCAAACCCTAGATGCGGGTATCATCATACAAAGCCCCAAAATGAAATTGAACAATATGGTTATGTTAGAAATCAAACAAGGAGTATGATTATACCATTATTTTCCAGAAAAAATGCAAGAATAGAGAAACACGATTTCGTGTACAGGGGTGAGTTTGTGATGACTTACAGTGCTTGATATGGAGTCTCAGGGCGTGGTAAAGGTCTCTTTAGTTTCAGGGTATGGCAATGAAGGATCTCGCGTGCTTTGTTTTGTCTGAAACTGCCTGCAACCTTGCTTTAGATCTCACACTTTTTTGACAAATTCTGAGTTTTTGCTCTGCCGTTTTAGGGATGCCTTTTTTTCGTCCATGAGGGTGGGAAGGCTTTCATATGTATCCTTGAATGAGAATCAGTCACTATTATGAGCTCTTAACCAATGCAATTATGTTTTGAGATTTCCATAACCACCATTAAAGAAACTTGCCATTTTTGTTCAAAATTTGAATTTTCATGCTCATAATAGGCTTGGCATGAATTTGGTATGTTCCTTATGATGCATCAAGGTCATTCAAGCCACAAGATATCTCTCAATTAATTTTTTTGATTTTTATTTGAATTTTAGGGATTTAAAATGAATTAAATCAATAAAATTAAATAAAAATAGAAAAAATAAATGTTTAATATTGAATTTAATCATGGGACACGTGGGTGGCATGACAAGGCTGACCCAAGTGGAAAAAAGTGGGCCCTTTTGTCAAAAATTGAAGTTTCAAGGATAGTTGACTTTGGCGATTTCACAAATTTTCCCAACTTCTCCAATGCATATCTTACTCAATTTTGATCATATGGACATGTTCTTGGACATTTTGGAAAGGTCTTGAAGTCCTCTAACCAATTCCTTTGGTCCCATGTCATTTTGATTTACCAATCTCAAGTTATGGTCTTTGACTTAAAGTGCCTTTTTGTTGACTTTTGAAAATGACCTATAATGTTGAAATTGATAACTTTTGGTGAGAGCATTTCTTGGACTTGGAATGTGAAGATTAGTTGTAGGAAATGTCATCCCCTTAAAAATGAGCATTGGATGGGATTTTTCTGATAAACCATGAAAAAGTTATGCCTTGGTCAAGTTACAGTTGACTTTTCAACTGTCCAAAAATAGAAACTTTTGACACCTTGATGATTTTTGAGCCATGCTTGTGGAATCATGATCAAGACTTGATCAAATGATGATTGTGGCTTCAAAATAAGATGTTGACCAAAATTTTTGACTTTTGACTGCCAAATGACCATTTTGCCCCTATAGTTGATTGTGAAGCAATTAGGGTTTTTGACTGTGCAACTTGACCTTGTGAGCCTTGAAACTTGGCATGTAGATGCTTGACAATGTGTATGAGCATATGGGACTTGATTGAGCCCTTGAAAACCTCAACTCTCTTGCAAGAACCAAAACCCTAATTTTGACTGGCTTAGGAGGATGGTTTGACTGTGCAACCCTTGAGTAGACTTGAGATGATGCTTGCCAAAACTTTGAAGAATATGGGAGGGAAAATTTTGGGGTACAACAGTTGCCCCTGTTCAATCTTCTTAGACCTGAGGATGTAGATTGGCTTGCGTGCCTTTCGTGATCCGAAGGTGGAAGATGATTGAACACTAAAGTGCCCAGAAATTTGCACTCACATAGTAGAGTATCAGTAGTGTGATGTCGGGAATGGGCTTACAGATGCCATTTGGAGAGATGGTGGATAGGAGGATGGGCTTATAGATGCCATATGGAGATGTGACAGAATTTTGTCGGGAATGGGCTTATAGATGCCATTTGGAGACTGTTGGTATGTGGATGGGCTTATAGATGCCATCTAGGTGTCGATCACGTAAGAGATTCCTTAGCGAGGACTTGCGTACCTGAGAAAGATAATTTCCTGGCCTGTTAAAGGTGTTGATCTTCGCTCAGTCGCTCACAGACATGCCCTGGCTAGATACAGGTATCGAATCTGGAACTTCAAAAGGTTGATGGGTTGTCTCTACTGACAGGTTATCTCCGAAAAATCTTTAGAATTTAACTGAACCAGAGGAGGTTTTGTATTTCTTGACGAGTTATCTCTTTGGACGGGTTGTCTACATGGACGGGTTGTCTTCAACGACGAGCGATCTTCAATGACGAGATGTCTTCAGTGACAGGTGTCTATACTGACGGGTTGTCTTCAATGACGAGTTGTCTTCAATAACGAGATGTCTTCAATGACGAGTCGTCTTCAATGACGAGTTGTCTTCAATGACGAGTTGTCTTAAATAACGAGTTGTCTTCAATGACGGGTTGTCTTCAATGACGGGTAGTCCTCAATGACGAGTTGTCTTCAATGACGGGTGTCTATACTGGCGAGTTGTCTTCAATGAAGAGTTGTCTTCAATGACAGGTTGTCTTCAATGACGAGTTGTCTTCAACGACGGGTTGTCTTCAATGACGAGTTGTCTTCAATGACGGGTGTCTATAATGACGAGTTGTCTTCAATGACGGGTTGTCTTCAATGACGAGTTGTCTTCAATGACGGGTCTCTATAATGACGAGTTGTCTTCAATGACGAGTTGTCTTCAATGACGAGTTGTCTTTAATGACGAGTTGTCTTCAATGACGAGTTGTCTTCAATGACGGGTGTCTATAATGACGAGTTATCTTTAATGACGGGTGTCTATAATGACGGGTTGTCTTCAATGACGAGTTGTCTTCAATGACGAGTTGTCTTCACTGACGGGTGTCTATATTGACGGGTGTCTATATTGACGGGTGTCTACAACGACGGGCTGTCTTCAATGACTTTAGGAATTAATTTTAACTGGACTTGTCTTCTTTGACTGGATGAGCATCAGAAAAACCTTTGGGATTTAGCTGGACTTGTCTTCTTTGACTGGATTTGCATCAGAAAAACCTTTGGGATTTTAACTGGACTTGTCTTTTTTGACTGAATCTGTCTTCTTTGACTGGATTGGTCTCTTTCGACTGTATCTGTCTTCTTTGACATAGCTGATCATTTAACTGTATCCTTCCTGAAAGGTAAGGTCAGTCACATGCAATGCATGACATGGATCAAGCGGTGATGTTATCAACATAAAATGAGATTGTATGATGTGTATATGCATGTATCATGACGATGCGATGTTTATGAATGTATTCTCGTCTAGGAAAATAAATCCTTGACGGATGCCGGGAGCTTATTGAATCCTGGGCTTGGTGTTTGAAGAGTAGAGTTCTTCGTTTCCGTTGGGGATGATGGTTACAAGAATAAACCGGTAGGAGAAGATGACTCCGTTGGGGAATAAACTTGTTGAAGAGATTACTCTGCGGGGAATTACTCTATGGGAAGAGATACTTCACTGAGATTTGATGATAACTCCGCTGGGGATTCCGTTGATAAGCTCTATTGAGAGATTTGATGACGTCCGCTGGGGGTAGGAAGAACTTCGCCGAGGACGATCTTTCCGTGGTAATTAGCTGAGGATAACCTAGTTATAAGCCCTGATGGGGAATAACTTTGAATAAAGCCGGGGAGATGCATTTGTACTCCGCAGGGGATAAGCTTCCAGGATCTACTAGGGATAAGCTTCCAAAATCTACTGGGGAGATTGATTCAACTTTCCTGGGGAGACTTTTAGACTGTACTGGGGAATGGCCCCACTAGGGTGTCTGGTATTCCGCCGGGGAACAATCTTAGATCAAGACTGCCGGGGATGCTTGCTTAGGAACATCTGTATACTCCGCTGGGGAATGTTGAGATCTTCTGGGAATACCCATCTTCCTTATGGCTGACAGTAGATTAACTCTGCTTGGGAAGAGTATCGCTGACTTGTTGGAGATACGGTGCCTTGTTAGGGCTGACGGGAGACCAACTCTGCTTGGGGAGAGTATTTATGATTCTGGTCTTACTCAACGGGGAGTGAAGGTATCTTGGTCAAATCCTTCAACTGAATCGACCTTGTACCTGGAGGAAAATAGCTGTATAGTTTGGGCAACTCTTATTGCCCCAGCTTCTGTGGGAGAAGGTACCTGTAGAGGTGCTTGAGGACTGCCGATTTGACAAATCTTCTTCTGGTAGGCAAATGACGAGATGACAGGACATAGTCGTACTCTTTGATCCCTAATTTTTGCCTGGACCGCCCTTTCGGGTTTTCAGTCCACCGGGATACCCATTTTTGCCCAAGCCGCCTTTTCAGGTTTTCGACTTGCCGGGTGTACATATTTTTTCATTTTCATCCCTTATTTTTGCCCGAACCCTTTTGGTTCGCCGGGAAGCCCTTATTTTTGCCTAGGTGTGTCAACCTAGCGGGTCTTTGATTATGCGTAATATTTTTTCGACTATATCCACTCTCTCAGGATGTAGGGAGGTGCCCTTGTCAGTAGTGTTGCATTGCCCTACTACCAGAAGATCTTCCAATGCCCCAAGTGATCTAGATGGAGATTTGCCCCAAGCTACTTGGCATTTTGAGAGATTCCTTGAATCTTGACTGGACTGCCCCAGATGATAGACAATGGTCATGTCTGCCCCTTGGTTGGAAGTGCTTTTGTTCACTAGATATTCTTCGTGCGAACTTCTATGCTGTTCAAACAAATAGTCATATGCAAGCAATGTTATATTAAAATGCAAAGCTTATGTCTGTCTTGAAGTTTTTGAAAATGCAGTTTTTTTCATAAAAACAAGTGAATTTTTTGTAAAACGTGATGTCAACTCAGTATTTCACAGCAAGCCTTAAGGAGTCAGGATACCTTTTGTAACAGTATGCTCTCGAATTAACCCATGCTTCAGCTAGGACTTTGAGGGTTATAACGTAGCCTGGTTCACGGTTTAAGAAACAAAGGATAAAGGCTCAAATTTATCTGTACCCACCCGCTCTTCGTGATGTTCTTCAAACCTAAACTCAACTGATCGTGCGTTAGACCTTGTTTGAGTCTTTGCTTTGATATACCAGTGATGGTTTGGATGCTGACAGTTTATTTTGAATAGGCAGTCATTTCCTTTTGTGTTGAGGGTTTGTAGGACCTCTTTCTTTTTTGATTTCGTTATCCCTGTTTTTTGCCTGAACTGTTTCTTTCATGATCACAGTCAGCGGGATGCCCCAGTTTTGTAAGTCTCCTTCATAGGTTTTTACTTAATGGGCTTTTGTTTTTGGGAGATAATGACTGCCTATCTTTATGATTATTCGGAGCCATCACTGTCTTTTGTTTTGTAAGGATTCCTTTGGTGTCATTCGTTGTGCACTTGGACCAACTGAGAGAACTACCCTGCCCCAGGTTATGATTAAAGGTTTTAATTTTTTGCGAAAAGAAAACTCCTACTTCTTTGGCTCAAAAAAGAGGGTAACGAGGGATTATCTTCCTTATAACTCCAGTGTTTAGGACTTGAAACAATTCCTGTACCTCATCAGCGGGGTCTGTTCAAAAGCATACTGTAAATTGTGGTATCGTTTTCGTCATCCTCCCCCAAGAGGCTTAGAATTATCAATTGAGAGTTGATTATCACAAAAGTATGAAAACAGTTTGCATATAGTAAATACGAAATAATTACTTCAAAACGGACATGTGTAATGCATTAATGAAATACAACGTTTGACATGAATACAATGTTTTGAACAATCAAAGAAAAATACAACTTGAACATTCGAATGAACAAAAAATTTCCAATCCTAGCCATATTTTGGCAAGGGAGCAGTGGTCACATCGGGAGTCTCTGGAGAGTCGAACTGGACTTCCTTTGCGTCGATCAGATCCTGAACCTTGTTTTTCAAAGTCCAACAATCATCTGTAGCATGTCCCGGGCTGTCATAATGATAGGCGCAGCGAACGTTGGGGTTATACCTTGAAGGTGTCCTGTTGGGATTCTTAGGAGGGTCCCTTAGAGTTACCAACTTGGTCTTCAGCAGCTGTGGCAATATCTGGGACAAGGTCATGCCGAGGGGAGTGAATTGCCTTTTAGGTCTCTCTTCCCTTTGTTGGTTGCGATATTGAGGAGCACCGGCCGGTTTTGAGATAACCATTGCATTGACAACACTAGATTCTTTCTTGGATGGTTTCTTCTCAGTGTTCGAGGAATCACCATTCTGTATCTTCCCCGACTTGATACCGGCTTCAATTCTTTCCCCAGTCAAGATTAGGTCTATAAACCCAGCGGAAGAATTTCCAATCATATGGTTGAAGAATGGACCAGATAGGGTCCCCAGGAACATATCCACAAGCTCACGGTCAGTCAACGGTGGCTGCACTCTGCCAGCCAGGTCTCTCCACCTTTGTGCATACTCCTTAAAACCTTCACTCGTCCCAAGTGACATACCTTTGAGTTGGGTACGCGTAGGAGCGAGGTCGGCATTATACTGATACTGCTTATAAAAAGCAGTTGCCAAGTCCTCCCAGTTACGAATACTGGTTCCATCCAACTGATAGAACCAATCGAGCTGAGTCCCTGAAAGACTCTCCTGGAAGAAATGGACCCATAGATTCTTGTCTGCCGTGTAGGGCTGGATCTTCCTCGCGTATGAACGGAGGTTCAGCTTAGGGCAGGAAGCCCCACCGTATTTTATAAAGGCAGGTGCCTTGAACTTGTGAGGGATCACCACCCCAGAAGATAAACCTATGTCCCCAAAGTCCAACCCAGACACACGTTGAATCTCCATAGCATTCAGTCGGTCCTCCAGCTGCTTGTACATGTCCTCAGCAGGAGGGTACTGTTCATCATTGAAATCTGTCTCGGTGTCAGAGACTACGGGACTAGGAACCCTTCCCTCTTGGTGACTTCCTTCCCCAACAGATGGAGTAGTCTGCTCAGCTTTGTTCTGCAGTGTATTCCCAGATCTACGTCTAGGGTTGAACAAAACAGTCCTCTTCTTCTTTTTCTTCAACAGTAGAGTCTTCAATTCCTGTTGACCCTGGGCCAAGCTCATGACCAGCTCTTGAAACTGGGCATTCTGGGCCTGGAGGGCCTTGATAGCTTGCTCATTGGATGATTCAGGATTCATGATGATGGCTGAAATAAACAGTGAAGAAGATTAAGCAACCTGTAGAAAAGGGTACCTGTAATGCAATGATATGTATGTATGCATGCGATGTTTTCAAGGATCTCGCGGGGTAAACAGAGAAACTTGTTAGAATTTGAAATTGGGTAGCTTGATTGGAGGAACTTCATGTTGCTGAGAGTCCTTCTTCAAGAGTCAAAGCTCACCATATCGTGTGGGTCATAGCCTCTAACTCAAGGTATCAACCTTGGCTAGGAGAAAATAAATCCCCTTTGCCCCTTTCTGGACATTTGATTCATCATGACCTGCATCACAAACCCTTGAGATCCTTGAAATGGATTAGTCCTTATGTAGGATGTATGCAATGGTATGATGTTATGCTATGCATGGAGTAATGTAGGTAAACCCTGTTATGAGTCCAGATTAAGGACTGTAAACAAAACCTGCGAGAAACTCAAGTGTCAGATAACAAGTATGCAAGTAGTCAAGTTTGAAGGCACACAAGTCACACAAAGAGCCCTTAGAGTTTAGGCCAACATGAGGTTTGGGGTACTACCCTCTTGAAGTTGGTGGGCTCAAAACCCTGTCCTATCAAAAGTAACCGGGTTCTAAGGAGCTCAATATCATAGGGTTGTTTTCTATGTTCATTGTTTTGATTTAGCCACTGAACTGGCAATCAAAATATTCCAAGAATACAACCCTCAATGAGTGTAGTATCGAGTATCTACCAACTTCGGACTGCACCAAAGTCAGTCATCTCACTACCCCTAAAGAGGCCAGGATGGTCAAGTAAGGTTCCTAAGGTCAGTTGATGCTTCACGACACCACGCGGCGGCCCCGTACTCTCCTTGACTTGACTCAAGGGTTACCGGTACTCACCAAAGTGCCACATCAACATAGCAAACTGCTTCAACCGTGTCGGTATACCCCGCACAGTTCCCTCACAGTCTTGTTGCTACTTTCTAAGAGGTATCCCCCAGATCCGGGTTAGGATCTATAGAACTCCCAAAATAGGCCCACAATATTAAAGCAATCAAAACAGGAAATTGAAAACATAAGTATGATCTATCCTAAGGTACACCTCACTTTAAAGTATCCCCAACAGAGTCGCCAGTTCTGTGATCGGTGGGAATGAGAACTGACTGTTTTTTTAAGCTGGTTTCGCAAAATGTCGCGGTAAGCAAGAGTCGCCACCGTCTTTTATATTCTCCAACATGGAAAGGACAAAATCACAGCAAAATTCCTTATTCGAGACGTCTCTTGGTTCGGGAGGTAGATTTATAGAAAGGGAAAGTGTTAGCACCCTTTCTATCCGTGGTTATCCACGGGCTCTTAGGTACTTGCTCTTATGTTTTCAAAATTGTTTGCTTTTCAAATGTGTGTGGGTTTTTGAAAAAAAGTTTCGTTTGAAAAATTTCTAAGTAACTCTTGTATCAGTCCTCAAGAGTGTATGAAAAATTTGTTTGAAAACTTTTAGAAAGTGTGAGGTGTGAAAAGTTTGTTTTGTTTGTTTTGATATAGCAAGTACCCAGGAGAATCTACCTACTCTAAGGAATTAGGCTGTGTAAGAGTCCTTTAGATAGTGTTATCCCACCATTGAGAGGTAGGTAGCACCATCGTTGGAGGTGTTCGGGTCAATTCGATTATCGGGACAGTGTGGTCACCGAAGCAATGGTAGGACACCTTAGAAATAACCCTAACGTCCTAGATCCTTTATATCCGAGGCAACCGTTTCGAGGCAACTGGATCTTTTGGACAGAAGGGCGACCTCTAAGACACCCTATACTTGATGACCACGTTCGAGGAAACCAGTGAGGCATACCCTAAGAAGTGGCATGTGCTTGTGTGTTCAATTTCAGTTTATGTTTGTCTTGTACATGTTATTTGTGAGCTACAGATTAATCTTATTTACATACATTCTTTCATGCATTTAACAGTTAGGAGTGCGGAAAATAAATTGCGGAAATATAAATTCTACGCTATTACAAGGCGCGGGTCTATACATCGCCAAAAATACAAAGACCCGTTTTGATAAAGTGCGGAAAGTAAAGAAAGCAATAAACCTAATTACTATTACATTCTTGAAGCAGTTACATAATAATCAAAATAAAATAAATGCGCGCGAATAAAAGTTAATCGGGAATGCCTTAAGGGTTTTGACCCTTTTAAGAAAAGAAATGAATTTTTTTTGTCTTTTTTGTGATTAAATGAGATTAAAACTAATTGTTAAACTAATTAATTAATTAATTAAAAAAAATAAAAGTTTTTTTTTGTATTTTTATGTTTTTAATGAAATAAAATAAAAGGAAATAAAATTAAAAGTTAATTTTACCTAATTCTAAATCTATTTTAATTATTAAGGAAAAAAAAAGTTAAAGTTGCCTAGTTAAAAAAAACTAATTCAATTTATTAATATTTATTTACAAAATAATTACTTAAATGAAATTAATAAAGTATTTTTTTGGTTTTTTATAAAAAATGTTAATTATGTTAATAGTTAATAAAAGGGAAAAATAAAAATAAGACAAATAAAATATAAAAAAATGAAAATTGCAAACCCAAGGGGGTTTGGGGCCAGATTGGAGGGTGTATATGGAATTATGAGGCCCATTTTGCACAAAGCCTGTTGACTCTGGGAATTGAGTGGAGCGCTGTTGACCAGGAGTATGGTGTGCTCCCTCTCTTGGCCTTTGGATCTGCTTCTGATGGACACTTGGCAAGCTAGGATGTGAGGTCTATGGTGAGTTGCTTCACGTTGCCTGCACACAAGTATGTGAGAAAAAATGGAAATAAGCATTTGGGGGACCTGGGAATCGAACCCAGGTCCCATTGTTCACGTTCCAAGGCTTTGACCAACTGAGCTGCACGTTCCATTCATTATCAAAATAACACGCAATTATTAAATTAGAAAACAAAAGCATATGCCTGAAAAAAATATAAAAAACGCGCGCTTTTTGAAACAACGAATGAGGAGGGGACGTGTCAGCGTCTTCTTCCTTTGATACTGGTTTTTTACCTGCGGATTTTTATCCGCAGGTGGTTTCGCAGGCTTGCTCTGAAAATGCTCCTCAGGCCATGAAAATCCATTTCAAGACCATAGCTGATCTCGTTTCCATCTCCTGAATCCCTTCATGCTTATGATTTGTCTTGATTGTGCCTGGAGAAAGAATGCCTAAAAACAAACAATGCAAACCCTAGATGCGGGTATCATCATACAAAGCCCCAAAATGAAATTGAACAATATGGTTATGTTAGAAATCAAACAAGGAGTATGATTATACCATTATTTTCCAGAAAAAATGCAAGAATAGAGAAACACGATTTCGTGTACAGGGGTGAGTTTGTGATGACTTACAGTGCTTGATATGGAGTCTCAGGGCGTGGTAAAGGTCTCTTTAGTTTCAGGGTATGGCAATGAAGGATCTCACGTGCTTTGTTTTGTCTGAAACTGCCTGCAACCTTGCTTTAGATCTCACACTTTTTTGACAAATTCTGAGTTTTTGCTCTGCCGTTTTAGGGATGCCTTTTTTTCGTCCATGAGGGTGGGAAGGCTTTCATATGTATCCTTGAATCAGAATCAGTCACTATTATGAGCTCTTAACCAATGCAATTATGTTTTGATATTTCCATAACCACCATTAAAGAAACTTGCCATTTTTGTTCAAAATTTGAATTTTCATGCTCATAATAGGCTTGGCACGAATTTGGTATGTTCCTTATGATGCATCAAAGTCATTCAAGCCACAAGATATCTCTCAATTATTTTTTTTGATTTTTATTTGAATTTTAGGGATTTAAAATGAATTAAATCAATAAAATTAAATAAAAATAGAAAAAATAAATGTTTAATCTTGAATTTAATCATGGGACACGTGGGTGGAATGACAAGGCTGACCCAAGTGGAAAAAAGTGGGCCCTTTTGTCAAAAATTGAAGTTTCAAGGATAGTTGACTTTGGCGATTTCATAAATTTTCCCAACTTCTCCAATGCATATCTTGCTCAATTTTGATCATATGGACATGTTCTTGGACATTTTGGAAAGGTCTTGAAGTCCTATAACCAATTCCTTTGGTCCCATGTCATTTTGATTTACCAATCTCAAGTTATGGTCTTTGACTTAAAGTGCCTTTTTGTTGACTTTTGAAAATGACCTATAATGTTGAAATTGATAACTTTTGGTGAGAGCATTTATTGGACTTGGAATGTGAAGATTAGTTGTAGGAAATGTCATCCCCTTAAAAATGAGCATTGGATGGGATTTTTCTGATAAACCATGAAAAAGTTATGCCTTGGTCAAGTTACAGTTGACTTTTCAACTGTCCAAAAATAGAAACTTTTGACACCTTGATGATTTTTGAGCCATGCTTGTGGAATCATGATCAAGACTTGATCAAATGATGATTGTGGCTTCAAAATAAGATGTTGACCAAAATTTTTGACTTTTGACTGCCAAATGACCATTTTGCCCCTACAGTTGATTGTGAAGCAATTAGGGTTTTTAACTGTGCAACTTGACCTTGTGAGCCTTGAAACTTGGCATGTAGATTCTTGACAATGTGTATGAGCATATAGGACTTGATTGAGCCCTTGAAAACCTCAACTCTCTTGCAAGAACCAAAACCCTAATTTTGACTGGCTTAGGAGGATGGTTTGACGGTGTAACCCTTGAGTAGACTTGAGATGATGCTTGCCAAAACTTTGAAGAATATGGGAGGGAAAATTTAGGGGTACAACACCCAGCAAGTATAAGAATACCCAGACAGTCTTAACATTCCTCAACAAAGTATAAGAATGTTCTCCGGCGCAATACAAGATACCCCAGTGGAGTCATTTCCCCAACGCAGTCTAAAAAGGCTTCCCCGCCAAGGTTGAATCATCTCACCCAGTAGATTCTGGAAGCTTATCCCCTGCAGAGCGCAAATAAATCTCCCCAACCAAATTCAGAAGGTTATCCTCACAAGAGTTTAACTGGGTTATCCTCAGCAAGTTGTAACTGAAGGATCATCCCCCGCGAAGTTCTTTCTATCCCCAGCGGAATTCATCATTAAAATCCCCAACAAAGCTTATCAACAGAATCCCCAGCGGAGTTATCGTTAAAATCTTCAGCAGAACGTTTCTTCCCCACAGAGTAATTATCCTCGGAGTAATCTCTTCATCAGTTTATTCCCCCAGCGGAGTTCTTCTCTCCTACAGGTTTATCATCTTCGTTCATCATCCCCAGCGGAAACGAAGAACTCAACTCTATTCTCCAGCAGCTCCGGGATTTATTTTCCCCAACTAAAACATTATATCCCCATACATCATAATACATGCATATACGCATCATACGAATACAATCTCATTTATTTTGAGAACATCATTGCCTGGTCCATATCATGCATTGCATATGACTGACCTTTACCTTTCAAGAAAGATACAGTTAAAGTTCTCAATTACGTCGAAGACCTGACGGGTTCTTAAATCTTAATTGAATTATCCTCGGTTGAATTTCAGATAAGGTTCTCAATCTCGACAGTTTCCCTCCGTCTTAGTGTGGACGAGTACTACAACCTCGACGGTATTCTCCGTGGAGCACGAGTCAGTTCCTAGATCTTGATGAAGATGTTTCCTCCGTCATAGTGTGGACGAGTTCTATAACCTCAACGGTATACTCCATTGAGCACGAGACAGTTCCTAGATCTTGATGAAGATGTTTCCTCCGTCATAGTGTGGACGAGTTCTATAACCTCAATGGTATACTCCATTGAGCACGAGACAGTTCCTAGATCTTGATGAAGATGTTTCCCTACGTCATAGTATGGACGAGTACTATAACCTCAACGGTATACTCCATTGAGCACGAGTCAGTTCCTAGATCTTGATGTTTTCCTCCGTCATAGTGTGGACAAGTTCTATAACCTCAACGGTATACTCCATTGAGCACGAGACAGTTCCTAGATCTTGATGAAGATGTTTCCTCCATCATAGTGTGCACGAGTTCTATAACCTCAACGGTATACTCCATTGAGCACGAGATAGTTCCTAGATCTTGATGAAGATGTCTCCTCCGTCATAGTGTGGACAAGTTCTATAACCTCAACGGTATACTCCATTGAGCACGAGACAGTTCCTAGATCTTGATGAAGATGTTTCCCTATGTCATAGTATGGACGAGTACTATAACCTCAACGGTATACTCCATTGAGCACGAGTCAGTTCCTAGATCTTGATGTTTTCCTCCGTCATAGTGTGGACGAGTACTATAACCTCAACGGGATACTCCATTGAGCACGAGTCAGTTCCTAGATCTTGATGAAGATGTTTCCCCCCAGTTGAATTATGGACAGGTTCTTAAGACTCAGCCGAGGCATTCTCTCAGTTGAAGTACAGACCAGATGCCTGAATCTCAACAAAGTTAGACTTCCCCAGCAGAATATTTTACAACAACAGGTATGCAAGTTCTCGCTAAGGAATCTCTTATGCGATCGACTCTCCTGAAGATGGCATCTGTAAGCCCATCCTCCTACCAATAATCTCCAAATGGCATCTGTAAGCCCATTCCCGATATCACAATGCTGATACTACACCATGCGAGTGCAAATTTCTGGGTACTCTAGTGTTCAATTATCTTCCACCTTCGGATCACGAAAGGCTCGAAAGCCAATCTATATCCTCAGGTTTAAGAAAATTGAACAGGGGCAACTGTTGAACCCCAAAATTTGCCCTCCTATATTCCTCAAGATTTGTCAAGAATAATATTCAAGTTGGCTCAAGAATTGGACAATCAAATCACCTCCTAAGGCAGTCAATTCAAAATTAGGGTTTTGTGTTGCATCAAGGTCCTCACATACAAATAGCCTCAAGTGCTCCCCAATGTCCTAATATGTTCTTAAGTTCATCCATGTTAAATTTCAAGCCTTGCAGAGGAAGTTTGGTCAGTCAATTGCTCAAGAGGCCCAAAAATCGACTGTGCTAGGGCAAAAGTCAACCGTGTCCTAAATACAGTCAAACCTCAAGATTTTTTGTCAAAATTCTCATTTTGAAGGTTAATTAATCATTTGATCAAGGTTTGATCATGATTCATCAAGGATTGCTCAAGATTCATCAAGATTCAAAAATTGCTAAATTAGGGTTTTGTAGGAAAAGTCAACTCAACTTTGACCAAGCATAACTTTCTCATACTTTACGATAAATGACCCATCCAAAGCTCATTTTGAAGAGGATGCAATTTACTACAATCCATCTTCACACCCCAAGATCAAGAAATGCACTCACAAAAAGTTACAAATTTGGACATTATAGGTCATTTTTGAAAGTCAACAAAAACACCTTTTTTGCCAAAGCTTATAACTTGATCATGTAACATCAAAATGAGATTATACCAAAAGGGTTGATTTGAAGACATCTCAAGGTTTCGAAAAAGTCTAAGAACACCTCCAAAAGTTCAAAATTGAAGAAGTTATGCATTGTTGAAGTTGGACATTTTTCCAAATTTGCCAAAAGTTAACTATCCTCAAAACTCCAATTTTTGACAAAAGGGCCCACTTTTTCCACTTGATACAGTCTTGTCATGCCACACACGTGTTCCATCTTTAATTTCATGGACATTCATCTATTTTTCTATTTTATTTCATTTTTATTGATTTAATTCATTATTAATCAATATTAAATCAAATAAAATCTAAAAATTGATGTAATAAGATTCTTGTGGTCATTACAACTTGCAAATATCATATAACACTCAATCAAATTCGTGCCAAGTCAAAACATGCACAAAATCTCAGATTTGATGCAAATATGGCAACTTGTTAATGGTGATCAAAAGCAAATCTTGATTCTTCAATGCATAAGGATTATGGACCAAGTTTTGACCTAAATACATTCTATTATATGCACACAAGGGAGGCAGACCAAAGACACGTACAAGGAACTGCTGAAACAGCCAGAACAAATTTGTGAAAAATCTTGAAAAGTGGGAGATCAAAAACAACATTAGAGCACGATTCAGTCTAAAAACTTGACATGACCCTCTTCCCTGACGTCCTGTGAAGCTGTAGCAATCAAAACCACGCCTTTTCATTGCGTAAAACTCATTGTAAGTCTCCACGAACCTTGCTCTGGACATGATATCATGAAATCATTTTCTTGCATCTTCTTGCCAATTTTCTTGTACATTCATACTTACCATTCAATTTCCATTGATTCTGTAATATTTGATTTTATTTTTGTGGCTTCTAACCCCGTATCCAGAGCTAGGGTTCTTGTTCTTGCTTTTTAGGCGTTTTTTTATGCAGGATAAATTGAGGCTAATGATGGGTATAAGAATGATCAGGGGAGAGAAACGAATGCAATGATGGTTTCCATAAGAAGTTATATGGCTTGTAGCTCTTGATAGGATGATGCCATGGATTTAGTTGCGGGATAAAATCCGCAGGTAAACGAACCAATCTTCATTGAAGAAGACGAAGACGTGGCTTGCGTCCATTGGTTCGTTTGAATCATTAGCGCGTTTTTATTTTTTTGCCAGGCATAATTAATTGTTTGTCTTATATTATTTGTTTTCCATTCCTTTAACAATTAAGCAAGCTGGTTGGAGTGGTTGGAGCGCTGGCATGTGAGCATTGGGACCTGGGTTCGAATCCCAGGTCCCCCAAAACTTTGATGAATTTTGTTTTCAGGTAATCTCATGCAGCGTTCAAAAACTTGGTCCACCATACGCCTCATGGATCCACCTGCCAGATGGCTTGCCAATCAAATCTGATGATCCAGATTGAAGGTTCACCATGGACTGGAGTCAACCAGCACGCGCTGGATTTCAAAGGTCAAACATGCTGATTGAATATGGGCCAAAAATTGCTGATCATACTCCCTCTTCAGGCCCAAACCCCCCCATTTTGGTTTATTTCTTTTCTCTCTATATTTATTTTATTTAATTATTATTACCAAAAATTAACCAATTAATTTTTTTCCTATAAAATCAGAAAACCCTAAAAAATAATATTTTTATTAATTTCACAATTTTATTATTTTTGCAAATAAATTTTAGTCAATTAATTTATTTAGTTTAAATAGGTTTAACATTAATATCTTTTTGCAATAAATTAAAATTAATTTAGAATTAGTTTTTATTTTATTTTATAATTTTTAACCATTCTTATTTTATTTCCTTAAATAATAAAAAAAAACAAAAATATTTTCATTTAATTATTAATTCAATTATTAACTTAGACTAATTTTTAATTCAAAAAATAACAAAAAAATATGCTTTATTTATTTAAAAGGGTCAAAACCCTAAGACACTTCGATTTAATTTTCTCGCGCGCGAATAATTTTTTATCCATATTTCAATATTGTAACTTCTTCGAGAATGTAATAGTTTTTAACTTAGGACTTTATTTATTTATTTATCGCTTTTGTTTACTTTTCGCAATTTAATTTTTAAGGATTTGTCTTTGGCGATGTAAATACCCGACGCCTTGTAATAGCTTAGATTTACTTTCCGCAATTTAATTTCCGCAACCATTAACTGTTAGATGTTTGAATAATAGGCAATGCATGACAAGATCAAATTTCTAACTTAAAATCAACAGTAGCTCACCATAACATGTACAAAGATAATATAACTGAAAAACAATACACTCGCACATGCCACTCTTAGGGTACACCTCACTTGGTTGCCTCGAACGTGGTCATTAAGTATAGGAAGTTTTAGAGGTCGCCCTCTTGTCCAAAGATCATAAGTTGCCTCGAAACGGTTGCCTCAGATGAAATGACCTAAGACATTAGGGTTACCGCTAAGGCGTCCTAACATTGCTTTAGTGACCACATGTCCCTTAATCAAATTGACCCGAAAACTCCAAAGAAGATGCTACCTACTCCTCAATAGTAGGATAGCATTGTCTAAATGACACTTGTACAGATTAATTCCTTTTTGAGTAGGTAGATGGTTCTTAAGTACTTGCTCCTTTTAAAAACAAAACAAAACTTTTCGCACTTACACCCCTTTCAAACAAAAAACTCTTTTCAAACCCACAAACACAAAGAAAAGCAAACTTTTGAAAACACAATGAGCAAGTACCTAAGAGCCAGTGGATAACCACGGATAGAAAGGGTGCTAACACCTTCCCTTTATATAATCTACCTCCTGAACCCGAGAAATATCTCAAAAAGGAATTTTTTTGTGCTTTTTTCCTTTCCTTGTTGGATAAAATAAAAGACGGTGGCGACTCTTGCTTACCGCGACATTTTGCAAAAACAAACACAAAACGCGAACCAGCATTCCAAAACAGTCAGTTCTATTCCCACCGATCACACTTTACAAGCTAAATAAAATAAGAAACACAAAGAATTGGGTAAAATCTCGAATTTCATTAATAGAATGGTAGTCTGCAAATGGCGAGACTCCATAGATGATTACAAAGTTTGAGAAATGGTAATACATAATGAAAAAGGTACATTGATATACAATGACCAATATCCCCCCTAACAACTTTTGAAATCCTGAGAAGCAGCTTTTGTTGAAGTATGGTGAGGATCTGAGAAGATTGTTGCTTCAACGATCAAGTCTTGTCTGACGTAGTTACTTGCTAAGAAAATCCCTAACTTTTTCCTAAGTTGCCCTTGAGGGTTTTCAACTTAGCGGGAAATTTATTCTGTTTATGTCTCTAATTTTTTCCTAGACCGCCCTTTCGGGTTTTCGGCCTACCGAGACGCTCCTTTTTTTCCTAAGTCGACCTTTCGTGTTTTCAACTTAGCGAGCTATTCTTTTATTTCTTTAGGAGAAGTATTTCTTGACTGCATCAGCGTTCATGGGACATGGGAACTCCTCACCATCCATAGTTTCAAAAATTAATGCACCGCCAGAGAAGTATTTCTTGAAAACATATGGGCCTTCGAAATTGGGAGTCCATTTTCTCCTAGAATCGGTGTTGAAAGACATGATCTTCTTGAGCACGAGGTCTCCTTCTCTGAATTCATGAGGTTTGACCTTTTTATCAAAAGATTTCTTCATTCTTTTTTGATATAATTGGCCATGACACATGGCTGTCATTATCTTCTCCTCAATCAAATTAAATGGGTCAAACCTGTTCTGGACCCATTCAGCCTCCGTCAACTTGGTTTCCATTATCACACGCAACAAGGGAATCTCTACCTCGACTGGGAGTACAACTTCCGTTACATACACTAAGAAGAACGGGGTTGCTCCTGTTGAAGTGCGGATAAATGTTCGATATCCATGCAGAGCAAAAGGGAGCATTTCATGCCAATCCTTATAAGTAATAACCATTTTCTGGATAATTCTCTTGATATTCTTATTAGCAGCTTCAATAGCCCCATTCATCTTTGGCCTGTATGGAGATGAATTGTGATGAACAATCTTGAATTCTTCACACAGTTCTGTCATCATCTTGTTGTTCAAATTCGAGCCATTGTCAGTGATGATTCTGCTCGACACACCATACCAGCATATAAGATTATTCTTGATGAAACGTACAACCACTTATTTAGTAACATTGGCATATGAAGCAGCCTCCACCCATTTGGTGAAGTAATCAATTGATACTAAGATAAAATGGTGCCCATTCGAAGCTTTGGGTTCTATCATCCCAATCATGTCAATACCCCACATAGATAAAGGCCACGGGGAGGAAATCACATTGAGGAGTGTCAGAGGCACATGGACCTTGTTTGCGTAAATTTGGCATTTGTGGCACTTCTTTGCAAATTTGTAATAGTCAGATTCCATTGTCAGCCAATAATAACATGCCCTTGGCATCTTTTTAGCCATCGAATGTCCATTGGCATGAGTTCCAAATGAACCTTCATGAATCTCATGCATCAACATGTTTGCTTCATGTCTATCCACGCATCTGAGCAAGACCGTGTCATAATTTCTCTTGTATAACACATTTTCACTGAGGAAGAAACTTCCTGCCAATCTTCTCAATGTTTTTCTATCTTTCTTCGACGCATCAATCGGGTATTCCCGAGTCTGAAGAAAATGCTTGATATCATAATACCAATGTTTTTCATCTGCTACCTCCTCTGTTGTAAACACATGAGCGGGCCTATCCAGCCGTCAAACTGTAGTTCGGGGTATATAATTCCAAGTATTCACTTGGTACATAGAAGCTAGAGTTTCCAGAGCATCCGCCATTTGATTTTCATCTCTAGGTATGTGATGGATTTCAACTTTATTTAAGAATGGTAATAATCTTCTAGCATAATCTTTGTAAGGGATCAAGCCGGGGTGACGAGTATCCCATTTTCCTTTAATTTGATTTATTACCAAAGCTGAATCACCATACACATCTAGAATTTTGATTCTGAAATCAATAGCTTCCTCGAGACCCATGATGCAGGCCTCATATTCTACCATATTATTAGTGCAATCAAATGTTAACCTTGCAGTAAAAGAAATGTGCGATCCATGAGGAGTGACAATCACAACACCAATTCCTTTACCATAAACATTCACAGCTCCATGAAATATCATAACCCAACGAGATTCAGGGTCAGGACCTTCCTCAAGTAATGGTTCATCACAATCCTTCACTTTCAGGAACATCACATCCTCATCGGGGAATTCATATTCTGCAGACTGGTGATACTCCACTGGTTGGTGAGCAAGATAATCCACTAACACACTACTTTTAATAGCTTTTTGAGTGCGGTATTCGATATCATATTCAGATAATAACATCTGCCAGCGGGCAATTCTCCCAGTAAGAGCTATTTTTTCAAAAATGTACTTGATTGGATCCATTTTGGAGATCAACCAAGTGGTGTGATTCAACATATACTGCCGCAAACGCTTTGCCGCCCAGGCCAAAGCACAACATGTTTTTTCCAGCATGGAATACTGTGACTCACAATCAGTGAATTTTTTACTGAGATAATAAATGGAGAACTCCTTCTTCCCTGTTTCATCCTATTGTCCCAGAATACAACCCATGTATTTATCTAACACTGTCAGATACATAATCAACGATCTTCCTTCTACGGGAGGGAGAAAGATAGGAGGTTCAAGCAGATATTCTTTAATATTTTCAAATGCCCTTTGGCAGTCATCCGTCCACACACAACCTTGATCTTTCTTTAACAACTTAAAGATCGGTTCACATGTTGCAGTCATGTGGGAAATGAATCTGGAAATATAATTCAAATGCCCGAGGAAACCTCTGACTTGCTTTTCAGTTCTTGGTGCTGACATTTCTTGAATTGCTTTAACTTTATCAGGTTCAACTTCAATTCCTTTCTGGATAACAATGAAACCCAACAACTTTCCCGATGGAACACCAAAGGTGCATTTATTTGGATTCAAGCGGAGACGATACTTCCTCAAACGCTGAAACAACTTCAACAAATCTTCTATATGACCTTCTTCAGTCTCGGATTTGAAAATCATATCATCAACATATACTTCAATTTCCTTGTGCATCAGATCATGGAATGGGGTTGTCATAGCCCTATGGTACATTGCACCAGTGTTCTTCAACCCGAAAGGCATCACTCTGTAACAGAATGTTCCCCAGGGTGTGATAAATGTTGTTTTTACCATGTCCTCTAGAGCCATTATTATTTGATTATGCCCGGAAAATCCGTCCATGAACGAGAATACTTTGAATTTTGCTGTGCTATCCACTAACATGTCGATATGCAGCAATGGAAAATTATCTTTTGGACTAGCTTTATTTAGATCTCTGTAATCTACGCACATGCGGACTTTTCCGTCTTTTTTTGGTACTGGGACAATATTGGCAATCCATTGAGGATACACTGACGTCACGAGAAAACCAACATTAATCTGCTTTAAAACCTCCTCTTTGATCTTTACTGCCATATCTTGGTGAGTTTTTCTCAATTTTTGTTTAATTGGCGGACACTCTGGCTTCAACGGCAAACGATGCTCGACAATATCTGTATCTAGACCAGGCATATCTTGGTAAGACCAAGAAAATATATCCACATACTCCTTCAAAAACTCAATCAACTTTCTCTTTACATCGGGATGCAGTGATGCTCCAATCTTGACCTCCTTTGGATCTTCTTCTGAACCCAAATTGATCACTTCCAAAGGCTCTTTATATGGCTGAATGTTATTTTCCTCGTGCTCAAGCAACTGTGAGACCTCTTCTGGAATCTCATCATAATCTCCTTCTTTAGCCCCAAACACAGGACATTCAAATTTGGGCGAGGATGCAGGGTCATTGTATTCAACGGGTTTTTTAGTTAATCTGCACATATGATTTATGATTGCTTTTAGAAACTGACACATATAACAAGTGATTATGCAAATTGAATTTCGGTAATTATTTATTTTGAAAGGTTTTTTTTATTACCATTTTCCAAGAAAAATCAGAAAATAAAGAAATAATTCGGGAAGCAAAGACAACTTTTATTAATGATCTTAAAAGTCACAACAAACAGATAAGCCCCACAACATTAATACTTCCACCTTGGGCAGAGTGAAAGCTTTTCAAGAAAAAAAAGATTAACAAATCAAATTACTTTGAAACATGTATGCAAGAGGGAATATCAATGGTGACCTAGTTCTGAACCCTGACTCCGTGTGTCACATAATTCGGCATTTCCTGCTCTACTTCATCCTCCTCAACAGCATTAACTCCAGAATCAGTTGGATGGAGGTAACCTCTGCTGTGGAAAACATTATGATAGCTGCTCATAGTAGATTTTGACTTTAAACTTTCGCCTTTGCTATTCTTCTAAGAGAACCCCAAGCCAGTTATGTTCTTGTTCACGGGTGGATCCACAATTTGTCCTCAGACTTCATTATGACCCTTACGCACAACCTGCTGCGCATCCTTCATTGAGACCATAGAATTCTCATTTCTCCTTATGTTGTCAATGGATAAGGCTTAGAACTGGGTTCCAACAGCAGCTTCATCCGCTTCTACAATGCTGGAAGAGGATAAATGAGATATCAACAATGTCTGCTCCCCATTTATGATCACTACCTTCCCTTCACGCACAAAATTTAGCTTCTGATGTAAAGTTGAAGTGACAGCCCCTGCTTCATGTATCCACGACCGTCCTAGCAGACAACTATAAGCGGGAATGATGTCCATGACCTGGAAGGTTATCTGGAACAAATGTGGTCCTATATGGATAGGTAAGTCTACTTCACCGATGACAGATTTCCTTGACCCATCAAACGCCTTCACAATGATGCCACTCGGGCGCATAGGCATTCCTTGATATTTCAACTTCATGAGAGTACTCCTTGGTATAACATTCAACACGGATCCATTATCAATTAGCACATTGGATAGTGAATCTTTCTTGCAGTTCATAGAGATGTGGAGGGCCAGGTTGTGATTCCTCCCTTCATCTGGCAATTCATTATCGCAGAAACTCAAGTTATTACATGACATAATGTTTCCTATTACGCTACTGAGTTAATCTATTGGCATATCACTCTCCACAAAAGCTTGGTCCAGTACCCTCATCAAGGATTCTCTATGAGCAGAGGAGTTTATCAATAAAGCTAAGATAGATATTTTTGAAGGAGTCTGCAGTAGTTGATCTACAATTCTATAGATGCTCATCTTAATTATCTTCAAAATATCATCCACTTCTTTCTCTAACGTAGCTCCACTAGGCTCTCCCGTAGCCTTCTTAGGTTCATCATTCTCAACAATTTTCTTCCCAGTAGCAACATCTCTCTGAACAACCGGCGTATACACACGACCGCTACGGGTCACCATGCTATTTTAAGCTATATTTCCAATATCAGACATTGGCTGGATGGGAACTTCCATTCCATCTTTTAAGATTGTAGCATTATATTTGTAACACACAACCTTATCTGATTTGTAAGGGATAGGACCTGGTAAACTAATCACCAATGGGGTAACAACTGGCTTGCTATGATACTCCACTTCAAAATGGGCAGGTGCACCAAAACAAGGCACGATGACATTTACCCCTTCTTCAACACAATAAGTCATCAATAAGTCATTTTTGGAAAACAAATCTTCGTCTGAAGAGAAATACGCATCTGAGGAGGCATACTCTTCATTTGACTCTTCTTCCGTTAAACAAACCTCAACCATATCAACCTCATGATAATCATCCCTCTGACCCGTAATCTTGATAGTTCCATTGTCTAACAACAACTGAACACCCTTCTTCACGATTGAACATCCTCGGGGATCTCGACAGCAAACTTGGCAAGATCCATATTGGTGTTCCACCTAATCAGCCGTATGGCAGAAGGTAGCATGCAACTGCACGAGATCCTCATTCATATACTCTACATCAAAAATTCTGAATTCAGCAGGACATCCGGAAACCATGTTCACTTCCTCTTCATACTCTGCCCTAGGCCTGATTATGTGGATAAGGCCCTCATCTATCATCTCCTATAAATCAACCTTTATCTTCTCGCAACCCTGTATGTTTGTACTGCAAATAGCACAACCAGAATGGTCATGCGTATAGTAGCTAAATTCATAGAGGTCTGCGTGCATTTTCACCAAATCTCCTCTAACCTGATTAATATCAAAAATCCGGAAGTTGCCTGGATAACCGGCCACCATATTCACAACATTTACTCCCCCGTGCTTGGGTAGAGGATTATCTTTCACATTAGGTCCCACGTCCTTGAAAGATAGAACACCAGACTTTACCAATTTCTGCACCTCAGTCTTCAAAGGATAACAATTCTCAACATTATGCTCTGGTGCTCCTTGATGAAAAGCACATGTTTGGTCTGCCTTGTAATACCAAGGAAATGGTTATGGTATGGCGGGAGGGGGTCGTGTCTGCACCAACTTCTTTTGAATCAATATTGGTGTGATACGGTGGGAGAACTGACTTGAGGTATTTTGCGTTTGTGTTCGCAAATGTTGCGGATAGCAAGAGTCGCCACCGACTTTTCTTTTATCCAAAAGGAAAGGTAAAAAAGCACAGGAAAGACCTTTCGAGATTATTTCTCGGGTTCGGGGGGTAGATTATGAAAAGGGAAGGTGTTAGCACCCTTTTCATCCATGGTTTTCCATCGGCTCTTAGTTACTCGTTTAGATCACTTGATTTTGTTTGACAGTGTGCTTGTGGTGTGGGCTTTGAAAGTGTTTTGAAAAATCTCTTTGTAATGGCTCTCGTTTCTATAAGAACGCGTACAAAGTTTTGTTTCGAAAGATAGTTCAAAGATGTGTCTGTGGATTGTGTTTTGGAAACTGATTTTTGAAAAGATGTTTTGCAATGGTTCTCGTCTCTATATGAACGTATACAAAAGGTCTTGTCTTTTGAAAATGTTTTGAGATGAAAGTATTGGTGTAAAAATGTTTTTGTCGTGAGCAAGCGAGTAACTAGGAGCGAATCTACCTACTCGAAAGGTCTTAAATATTCTTTTCTTCCTCCTTTAGATGTTGCTATCTTACCATTGATTTGGTAAGAAGCCCCATTGTTGGATGTGAAAGGACAGGCGCGGGTCAATCGTACAGTCATCGAAAGAAACTTATGAGACGCTTTAGCAATTTTTCGTAAGGGACTAGATCATTTTATCAAAGGAAACATCGAGGGACATCGAGGGACTAAGATCTTTTATCGAAGGGGCTTTGCTAAATCGTCCCATATTTGAGGGACATGACTGTTTTTCTGAGGCAACGAGCGAGGCTACCCTAGAGGTGCGCGTGTGAAAAAAGTGTGTTTGCTTCAAGTTATTTTGTTTTTAATTAGGTTGTCTAGCGATTGATTTTGAATCTTGTCATGCACGTCTATTTACTATTTAGTATATAGAAAACAGTAAATTGCGAAAATTAAAATTCTACGCTATTACAGAGTTTTCGGGAATGGGGGATACAAATTTACAAATGGGGATGGATCAAATCGATAATGCGTTATAAAAGTCTAAATAAACAAGCAATACAAACCAATCAACTAGAAATGAATAGTTAATTTAAACTAAAACAAACCATTAAATAAGATTAATTGGCGAAATAATTGACATAGTATTTTTGGTATTTTTGTTTGTGAGAGAATTTGAAAAAAATAAAAACCTATTCTATTTAAGAAGAAAAATAATTGATTAAAAGAAATTAAATTATAAGGTTATTAAATTAAATCCAAACTAATTTAAATGTGAACTAATTTAAATCTAAAATAACAAATTTACTAATTCTAAATTAATCTTAAGATTGATAATCTAAAAATAAAAATCAAAAGTATAAGTCTATTAAAATAACTCTAAACTAATTAAAAGAAGCAAATCAAGTTTTTTTTTATTATATAAAAACTGAAAATGAATAAACTAGGAAAGGATTTGGATGGGCCTGAGGAAGATTTGCAGCACAGGCTCAGTAGGGTTATGATTTATTTGTTGTAAAAAAAAAGTGTTGGGCCAACAAGAAAACGGACCGGGTTAGGCCCCATAGCAAGAGGAAATTGAAATGTTCCTTGAAACCCTAATCAGAGTGAGATCACATCTGACATAGGGAAGAGGGGAAGGCGCCTCTTATGTTACAAGGGGAAGGGAAATACAGATTGGTATAATCTTGTTTCTAGTAGAACAAATAAAGGACAATCTGAACCAAAAAGAAACCACCCTCCCTCTCATCCTCACCATCATCCTCGACGTTCTTTCTTCTCACCTTCCGATCCTCCGTAGCCCTTTTGTAAATCGTTTTATCAACCTCCATCAACATGAAAACTTCAGCAATCAGAATGTTTCGCTCCAATCTTCAACCTTTCTTCACAGAACCAGGATAATGTCACATGAGGAAGAGTTGTGATACGAAGGAATACAGATCACGAAATAATGGGATGGAGTGAGCGAAGGGGATTAAGTTTGAGTCAGAGACCATGGATGCATCACAAACGATGAGGAGAGACGGATACGAGACTCTGATGAAGGGTGTTTTCGGAGGAAACCACGCCGCCGTTGTAATTTCGAACTAAAGAAGTAGAGCCGTCATAGCAACACAACCCTAATCCTCTTTCAAAAAAATGTTGTTTTATTATTGTAATTCAGTTGTTTGTTTTCTTTTTTAGGTATGGAGTGGATTGGTGGAACGTTGTAGTTAGCAGAAAATGGAAGGAATTATTATGATGGAAGTGAGTTGTTAGCGTGAGGTTGAGGGATGAGGTGGGTATACCGGTGGGAAATTGAGAGAGAATATTGATGGATTTTTGTAGAGTTGTCTAGTTTCTACTCAAGTAAGTGTTCTATCATTTGAGTTTCCCAATTCACTTATACTTTTGTGTACTATCGTAACTGATTAGGATGTTGTTTCGCAGGCTGTTGAATTTAGGTATGGAAAGTAGAAGAGTAAAGAAGAGTAGAGAGAGGTTGACATGATCCCAACCACTGTGATATCTGTGAATCAAAAGGAGAATACTTGGAAGATGAAATTCGTGGTTGAAGATGGAAATTGTTCTACTGCACTTTTGGTTGACATTTCTGCAGGTGACTTAAAGGTTGAAGAAACTAAAGGTTGTAGTTATGTAGATAAACTTTAGAGCTTTTTCTTCGGTAAATTTGTGAATTCTAAGTCATGACTTTTGAGTTTTGTGTATTCTCTAATTTTGTTTCTCCTGTAGTGAACAATAACATTAACAACATTGCAGTGTATTTTATGGCAATAAACACCAACAAGACAACACAACAAACGATACATAATATATAGAGAAGCAAGAGAATCAGAACCTGGATTTGTAGCTTGAGGAAGATAAGATCCAAAAAAAAGGGTGTGTATAATGCTTCCTACTTGCTTTTACTCTTCTCTTCTTTATGCTTGATTCTGAAATTTTGAAATATGGTTGTATGGAGTTATTGGAAGTGTTTGCAGGGATGGATTTGTAGAAAAATGGAGTTTTCTAGGGAAGTCTTCTGATGTGGTAGAGGGTGTTGAGGTTTTTGCTGCTTCTGATTGTTCACTTTTTTGCTTAGTCCTGTGTTGGTTTTTGTTTGGTTTACAATAAAGTTATCACAAGGGTTTGGAGAGTAAATTTTTTTGGAGGAGAAGGTGTTTTAGGTTTTTGTTGCTGTCCAATCGTCCCCTCTTTGTTCAATGAAATAGTAGCTTTATATTTTTAGATTAGAGAGAAGCTCTTGAGATTTTTGAACTGTATTGGATACTTCTTTATTGCTTTCTTGAATCAGGTTTTTTGGTTTTGCTTATTTCGTGCAATATTGGTGGTCTGGTATAGCAGATGATGCAGGTTATTTTAGTTGTTTTGATGCAAGTTTTGGTGCAGGCTGCAGCAGGGCTATTTTGTAGCCAGTTTGTTTGTATGTGCACAACAATTTTGCACAGTTTTAGGACTGGTTATGTGGCCTAGGTGATATCCTCCTAACCCTACCTCTTTCCTCTTTCATTTTTCTATGAAACAAAAGTCATATTTGGATTAAAACATTCTGAAGGGTTTGACTATTTATTGGAAAATGATGACAAGGTGAACAAGCTGAGCAAGTTAACTTGTACTGCAACATTTGATGCTTTTGACCCTTTGGCCTGTTGCTTGTTGTTTTGTTTAGGCTTCCCATTTATTGCTGCCTGTTTTGTTTTTATTTGATGCTGCTGCCCTGTATCTTGTGCTGCTATTTTGCTTGTTGTTACTTGTTGTTTTGGTTTTTCTGCTGTTGGTCTGTTTGGGCATTTTATTCGCATGCTTTAGCATCCTGCAACTGCTGTTTGATTGTTGCAGTAATGTTGGGTTGCTGTGCTTGTAAATTTTTCTTCTTCTTTTTATGAACCAAGAAGGGCAACCTTTCTTGTGATTTACAATTGGGGAGAGAGATTATGATAGACCAAAATTCTGATTCCTATAAGCAAACCCTAGTGATGAATTAGGAGAAAAATTGTTTGAAACTTCCTTGCTTAACTTCATCATTATATGCTAATTATATCTTCTTTTCCTTTGATTTGTTTCATGAACGGCAAGCAAGACTTGGATTCCAACGAAGATTGGATTAATCACTTGAAGATAAAGATGAAGATGAAGATGAAGATGAAGATGAAGATGAAGATGAAGATGAAGCAAACAAGAAATTCTCTTTGTAATCTTGACATTCTTTGTAAACAAATTGTAAATTCATTTGTAATGTAAAGAATAATCAAACACTTGAATAAAATTTGGTGTAGTAGAATTTGTTGTACAAAACCTTGCAAACTTTGATTGAATACTTTGGATAAAAAACTTGCTTGATAACTTGCATTTTAAGCAAACACAATATGATAGGATAAATCATGTATTTTGCACTCTTAAACAAAATAAATATTTAAGAGCTCAAACTCAATTGATTAATTGAATCCACAATCATGATTGTTTAAAATGATAGTCTTAATCTTTATCTCATCCAAACAGAACATGCTCTCAAGAATAACATCAATCCTCAGAAAGTTGTGGTTAAGAAAAATTTTAAATTACACAAATGCCTTGCAATGATTCACTAGCTTTAAAATCTTCCAAGCCCAATTTTCCTTCAACTCTTTGAATATAAACCCATGAACGGCATCACATATGACCATGACCAGAAATAAACGTCTAAAGGTCTTGTAATTTGGAGAAAAAAATCAAAATTCTTAGAGATCAGACGACTGTTGTTTGAAATTAGGTCAAAATTTCCTGATGCAACTTCTAACACATTTGAATTTTGGTGATCTTCTGCGTGTAATCAGCTCTTGATACATGAAGAGAATTTTGAGAGGGCATCATGAGGAATCAAACGCAAGGAAAACCACTTAAAAATATTGAATAATAAAGAAGTTACGATCGTTTGAATTTATTCTCGCACAAGAGCGATTTTCAAGTCAATGTAGCCGTTTTCTGTTATCTGGGCCATGGATTGGAAAAACTTGCAATGTGAGGTTTGAAAACTGGCTTAAACAACTTTGAGGAGACATGGTGACTTACTTGAAACCTTGACGACTCAATTTACTTTGAGAAGTGCAAAACCCTAATTGCTGACAGGTTGCCTAGGAAGAGAATCTGTTTGATCAACTTTTGAGCCAAATTGAGTGTTTGAGAAACCCTGGGATAGCATCTTGAGTGAAAAATGGGAAGGAAAATTTTGGGGTACAATAGTTGGTAATAGCTCTGTATAGCTCATGGGAATAGGGTCATAACTCTCCCTTCTCTAATTATACCCTTGATTCCCCTGCTGGGACGGTCTCTGATAAGCAACGGTAGTTGGAGCGACAATCATAATAGGAGTAACTGAGGCGACTTGCTGATGACGCTAATAATTCCTTCTAGGAGCATTTACCCTCCTCTCTTGTATAACAAAATTTGCATCTCCTTCTTTCTTCTTAGTAAACCCATAAGATGGCTTCTTTACACCTCTGAATCCTTCACTCTTCGTCAAATGGCCTTCTCTTACAGCCTCTTCTAAGAGGATACCCATTCCTACCATCTCAGTAAAGTCACTTGGCGCACTTTCTACCATCCTCTCGTAGTAGAAAGCACCCAGCGTTTTCAAGAAAATCTTAGTCATTTCCTTCTCTTCCATGAGAGGAATCACTTGGGCGGCTACCTCACGCCATCTCTGTGCATACTCTTTGAACGATTCCCTATCTTTCTGAACCATGGCCCTAAGTTGGTCACGGTCAGGCGCCATGTCCATGTTGTACTTGTATTGTTTGATGAATGCTTCTCTCAAATCATTAAAAGTATGGATATTGGCGCTGTCCAAACTCATATACCACTTCAACGCAGAACCAATCAAACTATCCTGAAAAAAGTGAATCAACAGACGTTGATCATCAGTATGCGTAGACATCCTCCTTACGTACATCACCAGATGAGCACGAGGGCAAGTGTTGCCCTTATACTTCTCAAATTCTGGGACCTTGAACTTAGCAGGTATCTTAACATTCGGGACCAAACATAGCTCACTCACATTTTGCCCAAATAGATCTTTTCCCCTAAGGGCCTTCATCTCTCTTTGCATCTTGTCAACTTGCTCTTGAAAATCATCCATTCTTTCATAAAGACCCAAGTCTTCACTCGATGGAGGGAAAGGACGACACACATCATCATTAACAAACGGAACCATATTCACTGAAGGAGGTGCAGCGGGAATAACATGCACCACCGGAGGTGCTGGAGTAACAATAGTATGAACCACTAGAGTATCTTGAGGACCAAGATTGAAACCTTCAGATGCGAAATTCTCTGGCATTCCCCATGGATAACCTTGAGGCATGCGATTCTGAACAACAGCCGGAGTAGCAGATACGGGAACAGTCGGAGCTTCAGTAGTTGCCCTTGTTGGTTGAGGTTGAACACTCGGTGGATGATTCTGAGCATCCACCAGAGCTTCTGTGATCGGTGGATCTGGAACTGACTATTTAACGCTGGTTCGCGAAATGTCGCGGAAGCAAGAGTCGCCACCGTCTTTTATTTTCTCCAAATGGAAAGGACAAAAGCACAGAAAAATTCCTTAATAGAGATTGCTCTCGGTTCAGGAGGTAGGTTATAGAAAGGGAAGGTGTTAGCACCCTTTCTATCCATGGTTATCCATGGGCTCTTAGATACTTGCTCATTGTGTTTTCAAAAAAATGGTTTGTTTGCTTTTCAACTATGGGTTTAAAAAGTTTCTTTGAAAATTCCAGTTCGACTCTTGTATCGGTCCTCAAGAGTGTTTGAAAAAATGCTTTCGAAAGCTTTTTGAAAATGTGTTGGTGTGAAAAGTATTTTTGATTTGTTTTGAAGTTAGAGCAAGTATCTAGAGTCGTCTACCTACCCTAAGGAATTCGTCTGTGTAAATGTCTTTTAAAGTAGTGCCATCCCACCATTGAGAGGTAGGTAGCACCACCGTTGGAGGTATTCGGGTCAATTCGAGGTTCGGGACATGGTGATCACCAGAGCAATGGGAAGACACCTTAGAAGCTACCCTCATGCCAGGTTCCCGGATCATGAGGACTTACTAAGACATCCTCTACTCGACGATCACCTTTCGAGGCAAGGCAACAATGAGGCGTACCCTAGGGGTGGTGTGTGATTTGTGTGTCGTTTTCATTTGCATTTATCTTGTCATGTTATTGGTGATCTATGCGTTTGTTTTTATTTTTGTCCATACATTCTTTCATGCCTTGATTTACAGTTTAAAAGTTGCGAGAAAAGTAGATTCTAAGCTATTACAAAAGGCGCGGGTCCACATCGCCAAAATTAAACCAGGACCCGATTTGACAGAAAATAAATAAATAAAGTAAATACAGAATTAAAAGTGCGAGAAATATATTACACGGCTTTGGGAGAGGTACATAAATATTTAAACGGAAAAGAAATAAGTATGCGAATTGATAAGAAATTAAGAACGAGGGCGTTGGACCCTTTTGCAAAAATTAAATTAATGATGGAGTTAATTAATTAAAAAAAAAGAACTTGTTTTTTGGTATTTTTTAGTATTTTAGGATTTAATATAAAAAAAGAATTAATTAAAATAAATACTAACCCTAATTCTAATGGCTTTTAATTTATTAAGAAAACATTGAATTTTAACCTAAATTAACCCTAATTTTTATATACAAGTTTAATTATAAAAATAAATAAAATAAATAATATTAAATATTTGATTACCATGAAAGAAAAATAAAAGGATGAAAATTAATTAAACCTAATTCTATGTTTTTTAGATTTTATTATGAAAATATTAATTTAAACCCTAATTTAAAACTAAATAATTTAGGAATTTATTTACAAAATACTAACTAATTAAATATATTTAATTTTTGACCTTTTCTGATTTTTATGGTATTTTGTGATTTTATGAAAATATTAAACTAATTAAACAAGTAATTTATAAAAAATAAAAATACAATAAAAAAAAAAGTTAAAAGAATTTGCAAACCAAGGGGGGTTGTAGTCCCCAACATGGAGGTATAGCCCAAGCATTTGAGCCCAATGACCTTCAGGTCCGTTTGACTTTCTCCAGGGAATATGCTGGCGCGTTGACTGGGACTACCATGTGCCTTAGATCTGAGCCTTTGATTTGATTCCATTGGACGCGTGGACGACTGGATCTTGGAAGTGTATGGTGGTCTTTGTTATTGAAACTGCATATGAATCTTTATTGAAAAATAATATGGAAGTAACGAAGACCTGGGGCTCGAACCCAGGTCATTCACTTTATCGGTCACTATGCTTGCCAGTGGAGCCAGATGCGCGCTTTGTGTGTAACATAATAAACAAATAATATCAAACAAAACCAAATCGTTAGTGGGTTAGAGCGCGTAAATTCAAAAGAGCCAATCATGGCTGGCCACGAAATCATCTTCTCCATTGGATTTTATTTTCCTGAAAACATAAAACATTGGCAACGGTTTTGTTAGCGTTCTCTTAGGCCAGCTATTAAAAAATAGCGATTAGCCCTGTGACGCTCATAAATTGAGCGCGAGGGTCTCAAACTTTTCGTCCAAGCTTGCTGAATACGTTCATGGTGTTGTGGTTCTCTAATTTTACGCTATTTGAAAACGCCCAATTCACAACTCTGAAAACCCTAGAATTTGGTAATGGTGAAATCGTATATAGCTTGCAAAAATTCAATCAAACACATGGGTTAGCTTCAGAATCACACAAGGAACATGAATCAGACATTAAAAAAGGCTAAATGCGCATGAATTGGAATGCACGATTATGAAAAAAAAATGAGAAAGGTTAGCTTCTGGAATTTTTTTTATTAATAACCAAGTATTAAAAAAATATTTCGCGAATAACCGGGTTTCGGAAAAAATTACGCAAATAACCATGTTTGAGATGGCTCCATAAAGGAGGAGCCATCTCATTTGGCGCATCCTCCTATTTTTATAAGGGAGGCGCCATCTCATTTGGCGCCTAAGGGCAAATGGCAAGCCCTAAGCCAAATGAGATGGCGCCTATGTGCAAAATTAGGTCAAAAAAAAAATTTTTTTTTTCCTTTCCTGCGCGTTGCGTATTAGACAGAGATAACCAAAATTGATTTTTTATTTGAAAAAAAATAATTACATTCAACTGTTTTACATTTAAATAACAGTAAAAAAATAGATACAAAAAATACTGAAAAAAAAAAGATACATCAATGATCCCCAGGAACCCGGTAATGACCCCCAGTTCCGCATCCCCGTCCTCGCCTTTCTCTTGCTGGGTGCCGTCTCGTTTCCTGTTGCGGCAAGGTCGATGGCCCAGCGAAGTCAATGCGATCCGAATCCATAAAATCAGTAAGATCTCCATATCTCGAAGATCCGCTCTGGTACAGTCGGTTACCCATGCCCTCGAAGTTTGGTCGTGTTGGCGGTGGGTGGGGTTCCATGGTTGGTCGGTAGCATTGGTCGTCTGAGTATGGGGGGTAGAAAGGAAATGGATCTTGGGGTGTTTGGTACTGTGGATGTTGGGTTGTTTGGTGATATGGTGGTTGATGGTAGGTTTGGTCGGGTTGGTCGTAATCTTCTGACATTCCCATATCAGGGCTAAGGCTGGATGTTGAGGGCCCCATATTGGGATATGTGGAAGACTGAAATTGTGTATGGGGTATGTGGGTTTGCTGGTATTGGGGTTGGTATTGTGGTTGGGTTTGAGGCATATCTGGGTATTGGTAGTTTGGCGGTGATTGTGGTTGGTAGTACGGCATTTGGTTGTAGTTGTGTTGTGGTGGGGAATGTGGTTGTGTGTTTGTTGGTCTGTTTCTTCTTGGGGGTGGGTTTGAGGTTGATGGATTTTGGGTTTGTTGGTGGGGAATCGAGGGTTGTGCCCATTGTGTGCGTGGGTCAACCAAGTACCTCGGATGAGACACGTGCATATCTGGGTTACTAACCGACCTGTACCACGACATATATTGATCGGTGTGTCGCATGTTACCTTGAGTAAGGAAAACAGGGGATTGTAAGATGTAGCGGTGACGCCTTTGCCACATTTTACACCATTCTGGAGCAAAGTCTTTCCAGTTGGTTAGATTCCACTGGGCGTCGACCCTTTTTAGATGCCAGGGGGACAAATCTGTTGGATCACTTGGTATCTCTTGGATCATTCCGAACTGCATCTTCACACGGTCGCTGTGGTGCATCTCCACAATGTTGAACCGAATGAGTGCAGTCTTTGCAGTCCAAGTTGCTGCATCCTCTGGATTTGGAGAATGGTCCAAACCCAAATATGGTCTCCAGACGAACTGCGATAAAATTTAAATCAGGTAAGCGCAAAAGTAATGTATAAATAAATAAAATGAACAAAAGTTAAAAGCTACGACTTACGTCATCTGGGCCTAGGTGATCCAACAGATTCCGGTAGAGTGCGACATTGAATCTGGGATTCTTGCCGTAATCCATACCCCTCACGCAGTACCTATAGGAAATGAGAAACATGTTATTTTTAGCATATATTTTGGAAAGAGAAGAATAGTTATAAATGCTATAACTTAATGACTTACTTTGTTGCGTAAGGGAAACCAAAAGTGTTGTTGTTGATGGGGTTTAAGGACTCCATCCTCCACCAACCCCAGGCTTGTAGTAAAAATGCGCACCCATAAAATGTACATTTTTCCTTGACTGCGTTTTTGCACAAGGAACTGTACAGGTGGGCTAATACTGCAGAACCCCAACTAAATTTTCTAGTTTTATCAAAATTGGTTAGTAAATGTAAGTACATGAAATTTACACTATTTCCCGTACTTTCGGGAAATAAAAAAGTACCAAAAAGTATCATAATATACGTTCGGGCTTTTACTACTCGGTCATTTTCTGAGGAATTTTCATTTAATTCCATACTTGCATAATGCCGTTTCAGGTCAGTGAGTAGTATTCCCTGCCCTCTTGCTCCACCACCTTCTACCATGTCCCTACCCAACAGTTCTTCACATTGTGAGTTGGGTTGTTGAACCGACCCGTTCACCGCTTTACCGTCAATAGGGAGGCCCAGTAGCATGTAGACATCTTCGAGAGTGATGGTACATTCACCTATTGGTAGGTGAAATGTATGGGTCTCCGGTCTCCACCTCTCCAACATTGCAAGGATGAATTTGGAGTCAATGGTGCAGTTGGAGATCTTTATCACGTGTCCAAAACCTGCATATTCCAGATAAGGGACGATAAAAGGGTCGGGGGCCAGGTATTTGTGCGAACGGATTCTGAATCTTTGTGTATCCTGAGATCATAATTAAACAAGAGTAAGATTAATTAAGATGAACAACACGTTTTTTAAAGTATGAAAAATGTATAACCAAAGAAGAGACTTACAAATGCAGCAATGTTTTCCCTTGTGCCTCTGTGAGTATCTCCCATTGTTAGAAGGGCCATTCTTCAGAACGCTTGAGTGAATGAAAGACTTAGGAAGAAATAAGGAGTATGATAGACTTAAGAAATATTTCGTAGCAGAGAGTGAGAGAGTGAGAGTTGTGTGGGTGTGAGATATGTTTCATAAGGTATGTATTTATAGGCAAATAATTCTGATGTAGTGGTTGCATGCCTGCGAGGTGTCACATTTGCATGCTTAGGGAGTTACACATATGCATGCATGCATTTACAAATAATGTAAGGTGTCACTCTTGCAGGCTAGGTGGCAGCCCATGCATGTATCACGATTGGACAGTAAGGGAGGCGCCATCTCACTTGGCGAAATAGTACAAAAATGGATGTTGTCGCCACCCCATTTGGCGAATAAGAGGTGTCACGTTTTACAGCATTGACTCAGGCTACGTGACAGCCTTTGGGATTCCTTTCTCTGTTGCATGCAAGGCCATTGGAGCTGATGGGTGGCAGGCTTAGACAAAACTTTTATGTGTGAAGAATAGGGCCAGGCTAGGTGGCAGCATAAGCCCATGCATGTATCACGATTGGACAGTAAGGGAGGCGCCATCTAACTTGGCGAAATAGTACAAAAATGAATGTTGTCGCCACCCCATTTGGCGAATAAGAGGTGTCACGTTTTACAGCATTGTCTCAGGCTACGTGACAGCCTTTGGGATTCCTTTCTCTGTTGCATGCAAGGCCATTGGAGCTGATGGGTGGCAGGCTTAGACAAAACATTTATGTGTGTAAAATAGGGCCAGGCTAGGTGGCAGCATAAGCCCATGCATGTATCACGATTGGACAGTAAGGGAGGCGCCATCTCACTTGGCGAAATAGTACAAAAATGAATGTTGTCGCCACCCCATTTGGCGAATAAGAGGTGTCACGTTTTACAGCATTGACTCAGGCTACGTGACAGCCTTTGGGATTCCTTTCTCTGTTGCATGCAAGGCCATTGGAGCTGATGGGTGGCAGGCTTAGACAAAACATTTATGTGTGTAAAATAGGGCCAGGCTAGGTGGCAGCATAAGCCCATGCATGTATCACGATTGGACAGTAAGGGAGGCGCCATCTCACTTGGCGAAATAGTACAAAAATGGATGTTGTCGCCACCCCATTTGGCGAATAAGAGGTGTCACGTTTTACAGCATTGTCTCAGGCTACGTGACAGCCTTTGGGATTCCTTTCTCTGTTGCATGCAAGGCCATTGGAGCTGATGGGTGGCAGGCTTAGACAAAACATTTATGTGTGTAGAATAGGGCCAGGCTAGGTGGCAGCATAAGCCCATGCATGTATCACGATTGGACAGTAAGGGAGGCGCCATCTCACTTGGCGAAATAGTACAAAAATGGATGTTGTCGCCACCCCATTTGGCGAATAAGAGGTGTCACGTTTTACAGCATTGTCTCAGGCTACGTGACAGCCTTTGGGATTCCTTTCTCTGTTGCATGCAAGGCCATTGGAGCTGATGGGTGGCAGGCTTAGACAAAACTTTTATGTGTGAAGAATAGGGCTCGGCTAGGTGGCAGCATAAGCCCATGCATGTAATATTATTGGCAGCCTTGGGGGTTGCATCACTTACTTAATTGAAATATTTTGCCTTAGGTTGAACATAACATTCATTCACTTAAACTGTAAAATTTTCCAACCTTCGAATCAGTCATCTAACCTTCAAACATTCCAGCATTCTTACCTTCATATAATCAATAAACCCAAAACATTCCCACCTTCATACCTAAAACAATTCTACACAATGGCCTATTCACCACAATTTGTTGTCAAAGCACATTTCAACGGTGAGACATACATGTGTCCCACAGTTGGGTTTTTGTTTAGAAACACCGACAATGTCCGATTTCTCTTAAACGGGAAAGCAAATTTCACCTACTTTATGACGAGGATTTCCAGAACATGATTTCCAGCCATGTCTATTCTGGAAACGACTCTATTGAGTTGTACGTTCTGTTTCAAGAGCCTCCGGTGACACAGAACATTGAGGAAAGCGGTGATGAATGCGGGATACGCACTGACACAGCCCACATTCAAATATTACCGCAACGAGATCCGTTTGTCTAACCCAGAAGCCGGTACGTGGATCGACAATATACCGGTCGAAAAGTGGACTAGGTCATACGACAATGGCCAAAGATGGGGGCATATGACAACAAATCTGATTGAATCAATGAATGGGGTATTCAAGGGCATACGAAACCTCCCCATCACTGCCTTGGTGAAATCCACGTATTTTAGGATGGCTGCGTTATTTGCCAAAAGAGGTGAAATGTGGTATGCGGTCTTGCAATCAGGACAACTATGGAGTGAAAGCTGTATGAAATACATTAAGGCTGAAAGTGCTAAAGCCAACACTCACATGGTTACACGGTTTGACCGCCATAGCCACAACTTCATTGTGAAAGAGACAATTGACCACAATGAAGGCCTGGCAAGACAAGAATACAGGGTCATTTTACCTTCTCAATGGTGCGATTGTGGCAGGTTTCAAGCTTTTCGTATGCCTTGCTCTCATGTCATTGCCGCTTGTGCGCATACCCATCAAGACGCGCTTCAACTGCTCTCAAACGTTTATAAATCTGAAACGTTGCTCACTGTTTACAACAACAACTTTCCTTTGGTGGCAAAACCGGACTATTGGCCTGAATACAACGGTGATATAGTTTGGCACAATGACCAAATGCGAAGGAACAAGAAGGGTCGTCCCAAAAGCAGGCGCATAACAACAGAAATGGACGATCTTGACAGGTTGGAAAGAAAGTGTGGTTTATGCCGTCAGGTCGGACACAATCGCAAAAACTGTCCGAATCGGGCGTCTGGCTCGACCACATAAATTTTGTAATACAATAAATCTTTTCAATATTTGTGTTGTAAACATTATGGGTTTTCCGTTAATAAAACTGTTCACACAATTTAAGAAATTCAATATAGGAAATTACATTAGGGTTTTCGCGTACAACAATGATTAACGATAATCAATATAGGAAATTACATTAGGGTTTTTGCGTACAACAATGATTAACGATAATCAATCTAGGAAATTACAACTGTTAACACAATTTCATCTGACCCATGCATCATCAGCATTACATCACTGTCTGTTTTGACTTCCTCCAACCACACATTAGGTCTTCCTGTCGCATGCGAGGTTGTTGTTCGTTTTCGCTGGATCCTTCGAATTTTTCCCCCTCGGCGATGTCTCCATCTAGCCACCGCATCAACTCCCGCTTCAGACGCTCCATGGAGTGAATGTGCCAGAATTTCATTTTCATCGCGGGTTTCGTGGCGGAGAATATAACGTAACCATCTCTGCTAAAAATCATAGGCGACGTCATTACGTAAATAAGGGAGTACAAAATAAAAATACAGTGCGAGAAAGTGTGAGAAATTTCAAAGAAACGGACGAATTATTTATAAAACAGCAAAAAACCCTAGTTTTTCCCTAGGCGCCAAGTGAGATGGCGCCTCCTCTCCTTTTTAAGGAGCATGCGCCATCTCACTTGGCTAAAAGCCAATGGAGGCGCCAAGTGAGATGGCGCCTAGGGCAAAACCCTAGGTGCATGCGCCAAATGACTTGGCTCCTCCTTTATGGAGCCATCTCAAACATGGTTATTTGCGTAATTTTTTCCGAAACCCGGTTATTTGCGAAATATTTTTTTAATACATGGTTATTAATAAAAAAAATTCTAGCTTCTGTACAACGATTCAAGAGGTTATGTTTGATGTTTTTGATCCAGGAAGATTGCTTGAGGTCTTAGGAGTGCAATGGGATGAAAATTTCACCTTGAATCGTCCTGCAAAGATGTTTTCAGTTATGAGTTTTTTGCAAAAAAATCCAAGTTTGATGAATGGTTTCTAGCGCAGCTCCATGGTCAATGGCATTAGGGTTGTGTTTAGGCTTATGTATTGAGTGAATTAGGTTAACAATTCTGATCAAAATCTCTTTCATTCATGGATTTTGAGATTTGATTTTCAAGATCTTTTTTCAAATATTTTCCATGTGTTTTTGCTCTCAATCATATCAATTCTCTCCAAATCTTTCCATATTGGACCATGCACGAGTTATTGAGTGGATTTCATGCAAAAAAGGATTGTAAAACTTAGGTTAAACATTTTCCATGTATTTAATTTGATTTAAATGAATTATTATAAATAAAAATTCAAATAAATAAATAAAAAATGAAAAAATACTTCCCTTTGGGCCAAGTGGTCGTGCACATGCCATGGATGATGAATTATGGAAGGAAAATAGGCCCATTAGCAATTTTAGGTCATTTGAACCAATGTTGACTTTTCAAAGTATCCAAAAATTTCCCAACTTCTACAAGGCATAACTTGCTCCATTTTTAAGATTTTCTCATGTTCTTGGACATTTTGGAAAGGACTTTGAGTCCTCTAACCAATGCCTTTGGTCCCATGTCATTTTGATTTACCAATATCAAGTTATGGCCTTTGACTTAAAGTCCCTTTTTGTTGACTTTTGAAAATGACCTATAATGTTGAAATTGATAACTTTTTGTGAGAGCATTTCTTGGACTTGAAGTATGAGGATGAGTTGTAGGAAATGTCGTTCTCTTCAAAATGAGCTTTGGATGGAATTTTTCTGATAATCCATGTGAAAGTTATGCCCTGGTCAATTTACAGTTGACTTTTTTAGCTGTCCAAATAAGGAAACTTTTGCATCTTGATGATTTTTGAGCCAAGCTTTGAGAATCATGATCAAGCATTGATCAAATTATGTTTGTGGCTTCAAAATGATATGTTGACCAAAAATTTGAACTTTTGACTGTCAAATGGCCATTTTGCCCCTACAGTTGACTGTAGTGCAATTAGGGTTTTTGACTGTGCATTTTTGAGCTGAAAGTCTTGAAACTTGATATGAGGATGCTTGACCATGTTTATAGGCATATGAGACTTGATTGGACCTTTGGAAACTTCCTTTTCTTGATCAGAACACAAACCCTAATTTTGACTGTTTAGGAGACCCTTGCACTGTGCAACCCTTGGGGAATTTTGAAGCTTGACTTGGGAAATCTTTGAAGAATATGGGAGGGCAAATTTTGGGGTACAACAGCTTCCATCAGAGTATTCAGATTGGCCATGCCGACCTTTAAAGCAGAAACTTCCTCGTGCAGCTCGCGATTCTCTTGTTCTAAGTTGTCCATCTTCTTTTTGAAATTAGCCCGAGTGTTGTAGTGATGAGTCAGCTTGCTAAACGAAGTAAAGAAGCTTGGTAAGACACCTGGATATGCATAACAAATGCAAGAAATATGTGAAATATGATGCATGATATGCAATGCACATGATTATTTTTACTTTGTTATTTGATATTTCGAGGGATTTATAGATTTATAGACATATTGCAAACATCAAAGTAATAACGCTTTTGAAATACTGAATTTTTTTTATTATAATAACTCCAAAATGGATTACAAGTTTCAATGATCCCAAGTATAAGATGAAAATAAAATCTAAAACCCTAAGAAATAGAACTTGATGAAGATCACTCTGTACGCTGGCGCTTCCCCGTGAGCCTAGCAATCTGAGCCTTCAACCTCTGGTTTTCTTCCACATATTTGGTGGCAACCTCCTTCCAATCATCTGAATAAAGAAGTGAGTGATCAGCACCTGATTGAGGCTTAGAAGAAAATAAATCCCCTTTCCTCCCCATAGACTCTACCGCTCGACTCTCAAGGATCTCAATCAAGTCGTCTTTCTCCTTCAGGTCTGCTCTGTAGGAACTCTATAAAGTTTGGAACTTGTTCTTCCAAGCATTCATTTCCTGTTGCATCCTAACTAAAGCAAGTTGCATCTCTTCTAGATCATCTAATAAGGGAGGATTGGTCTTCACAAATAGACCAGGCATGGGTGTCTCCCAGGTATATGGCATCTTTAACTGAATGGCTCTCGATCAGATCCATTGATGATATGGCTCCAAAGAAACAGCACCCCTAGGTCCCAAATCCTTCCTATTCTTCTTATGAATGTGACACCAGGCCTTCACAATCTACTCTCTAGCTTCCCTATGGTCTTCTCCTTCCTTAAGAAATAAACTACTCAAATGAATACTATTCGGTTTATCCCTCATCGGATAACCAAGTTATCGACGTGCAAGAACAGGGTTATAGTTAATTCCTCCCTTTGTACCAAGAAGAGGTACATTGGGGAAACTAGCACAACTATCAATAATCTCTACATCCTGGTAAGCTCGATGATACCAATTAATGTCTGAGTGAGTAAGTGCCATGATCTTAGGAGCCCAACGGGGTTCCTTCTTGATATCCCAAAAAGCATCAGACTGAGGAATATGAGAGATAAACCACCGGTACAACAGAGGCGTGCAACAAATAATCACCCCCCCCCCCCATGATAAAAATTCCTAAGATGAGTAAAGTAATAAACATCACCCAATAATGTAGGAACTGGGTTTCCAATCATGAAAATCCTGATAGCGTTAATGTCGACAAACTTGTCCACATTAGGAAATAAGAACAACCCGTAAGCAAGTAGAGCAAAGATGGCCTCAAAAGCAATGGTACTCTTCATTCTGGAAAAGTAACGAGCTTTCTCCAATAAGAACTAAGCTGGTAATCCTCTAATTCCACCTTTAGTAGTCATATGGGCTTCCACATCAGATTTCCCCAGATGAATCAAAGCAGCAATCTCATGTGGTTTTGGCTCACCCTCCAAACCATTAAAAGGAATATGATCAATAACAGGTAAATCCAATAGATAAGAATACTCCTCTAGTGTAGGAATCAACTGATAGTCAGGAAAAGTAAAGCAATGATACATCGGATCATAGAACTGGACTATGGTCGAGAGAATACCCTCCTTCATATTCAGCTTCATGAGAGGAATAATGGACCCATACTTCTTCCGAAAGTCTGCATAACACTCGATCTCGGGAATTAAACTGATCAACTCATCTATCTTGGGATCCTTGAAACTGTATTTTCCGGTCTTTCTCTTTCCAAAATCCATGGTTAGAAAGTACCCGAGATATTCACAAATAGTCAACCTTTAAATCCCTTAAAATATGGTTTCTTCAAAAGATGCTTATGAGTGCATGTATGCATGATACAACAATCACACACAAGATCACACATATAGGGTACATAGGTTCAATGTCACGAGCATGAGGTCGAAGGTACTACCCATAAGGTATTGGTCTAAAAAGTTATCACATGCCGAACAAGGTTCTAGAGGTTCCCAGAGTCTACATGCTTCCTTCGGATATTACCAACTTCTCGATTAACTCGGTAATTAGTAATATTCTCAAGAAAGACTCGTCTGAGCGTAGTATCGCATGACAACTATTTCCTGATTACTCCGTCATAGCTTCCTCACTAAACCTAAAAGTCCAAGATGGGTTTGGTATTCTGCGGTCCTCAGTTTCAGCAGGCTCCCAGGTCGAAAGCAGTATGTCTTCCCGATTCCTCGGTAAACGACACTACAGTCGAAGGGGCCTCCACTGAGTGGGGGATCTCATGCCTCCTTTTTTGGTATTACTCCCTCAAAGTTAACATGAATATATCGCCCGTCCTATCTTAAAGTTTTCCCAAGTCCGGGTATAGAACTTATGAGTAATCACCAAGCATCCTGAAAACCAGGAAAATCCAGACAAACATATATACAACATATAACACAAAAAACAGTAATAACACATATACAAATATAAACAAAGATAGGCTTAACCCACTTGGGGATGGACCAACAAGAGGTCAATCTGTCCCCAGTGAAGTCGCCATTTTTCTGTATCGGTAGAAACGTTCTAGACTAAGCCATTGGATTGACTAGACTTTATACAAATCAAAATAAAAATCGCCACCGCGCTTTATTATTTCCAGAGGAATGGGAAAAGAGAGAATAATCCAAAAAAGAGGGGGAAAGATTCAAGGTAAGGGGGTTGGTTATTTAAAGGGAAGGTATTAGCACCCTAAACATCTACGGTACTCTGCAGGAGCTTCTTTGTAAAATCTGTATATTTTGGATATAAAAAATGTTGTATAAAAAAGGATGGTGGAGGTGAGAAAAGAAATATATTTATTTTATAATTTTTGCACCCGCTGCAGTTGCGAACCTTTAGTGCCTGCGTACCACCTTTTCGTGCAATAGGGGATCAAGGTACGCGTAGTTCCTCTTTTAAAAATTTAAAACACAAATGCGTTGGTTAATTTTATAAGATGAAACATCATTGTCATTGTCCGTATGGAAAACATACCTACTAAACACAATCATGAGAAAGGAGAATTTGCATCATCTCAAAGTGGAGGATATGGCTTGGATTTTAAAAATCAACAATGCCTCACTCATCACCCAAGTGGAAAATATATCTCTTTACTACATATTGTAGAAGTATAGTTGTTTGCACCACTACAAGGATTGACAAGAGTTCAACCTTTTTTTGAGAAAAGTTTAAAGATAAAAGCCAAAGTGGCAAAATGGTTTGAAATGAGATTGATTGACTTTTAGTCTTCTCACAAAAAATGTCAAGGCATTATTAAGTTGATTGGAGTTTATTTATGAAAAATGTTTTGAAAATGCATGGACATAAGTCTAAGTTTATTATGAAAGTGGTTCAAGTTCAAAAACAAGAAGATATTTCAAAAAGGGAAAGAAGATTTTTTAAATTAAAGAATATGGGAGGATAAGAAGGGACTATCCTAAAGCATAAGGTAAAATCTAGAGATAAGAACCATCTAACCAACAAGAAACCAATACTTGACATTATGAGTCAAGATAGAATTCCCATTCCTTGGATTGAAACCAATCAATCATAGAAATACTAGACCTCTTGAGAGAATCAAACTTCAAGTGTATTAAGTCTTCACACAAAAATTAGGCAGAGTAACGACTGTATACGGGTGAATTCCAGATTACAAACAAAGGGTGTAATCACAAAAACCTGCACACAAAAACAAACAAGCAGCCCAATGTCTTGAGGTAAACCTCAAGAACTCCAGACAAAATAATCAGATAAGATCTCCAAGATAGGTCAAGGTTTCTAATCCTAAGTCCAAGAAAAGTCCCATGCTCCATAATGCCAAGGATAGTAACCAAATAGTCCAAGAACCATTAAAGATTCTTTAGGGTTTATGTTGATTACTAAGTGTTTTAAGAAAGGAAAAGAAAAGCTCAAGTGAGCAAAGTAAAAATGGCAAGAAAATAAATGCTCAAATGAGCAAAGATGAAAATGGCATGAAATGTAAATGCTAAAACTAAATAGTACATAAAATATAAAAAAATGTATAAGGTAAACAAGTCAATAATTAGTGGTTAGTTGGATGTCCATCTTGAAGCTTGCATTTGGAACTCATTAGAGGATTGGTAGAACCAAAGCCTCCACACAACAAGTTGCATTTGCTTTTTGTCAAGTATATCATCCATTTGGAATTCTCATAAGTACCATTTAATGATCAACGATGTTTAAGTGATCCGCGTTGATCAAAGGTGTTGTGGATCCATTAGAGGATTGGTAGAACTAAAGCCTCCACACAATGAATCTCAAGGTTATTGGATCAAAGAGATCAAATTAACATACTTGGGTTTGCAATCATAAGTTTGGGCCACGAATGATCATTTATTCGAATCGGGACAAAATTTAGTGCTATGTTAAGCAATCGTAAGTGGACTTCTATAGAAGTCGCACCTATTTTGAGGCTGATCAATATCAATCTATGCACCATTTGTTTTGAGACATGATATAGAGATCATGCTCCAACAACATCTAGTGCAATAAGAAAGGGATGAGATGAAGAGGGATGGGAAAATATACAAACCACATTTGAATTAAATTTTAATCAAATTATTATTAAAATCATTCATCCATTTTTGTGGAGTTAAACTCAACACCATGGATCCAATGATGTTAATAAAGTTCATGATCCAAAATCTAACCCAAGATCAGCCATAAAATAATCACAAAATAATATCACATTTAATATACATAAAAAAGGATTTTTAAAAATGTTTGAAAAATAGAAAATAATGAGAAAAATATCAACTATGTTCAAATTAATCAAGAAATGAAAAGTAAGACCATAGAAAAATCAGAAAAAGGCCCAAGTAATTTTACAATTTTTTTTAGTAATTTTTTAAAGTCAGAAACTATTTTTAAAATTAAAATTAATGGGTCAAATAAACAAAAAATGGTAAAAAAGTAGTAAAGTCGGAAACAAAAATAAAATGAGGTCACCAATATTTGTCACAATATCATTGGATCATTCTATAATTTTTTCAGAATTTAAAAATGTATTTAAGTATTTTTAAATATTTAAAACAAATCAAATAAGTGTAAAATTTGTAAAAAATACCAAAACACAAAATTAAATTGTGAAAAAATAAAAATCAGAAAAAGAATAATCAAAAATAATTTTCATAATTTTTTCAGATTTTTTGGACTAAAAATGAATTTTCTATGATTTTTTGAAATTTAAAACAATTAAAATATAAAAATCAGAAAAAGAAAATAAAAGTAAAATATGTGGACCATCGGATGAAAGTAAAAACGCGTTAGTAATCAAATCCAAGGGATCTGGCGCGCTGTGCATATCATGGTCATTAGTGAATATTGTACAGAATCATTAATTAAATCAGAATTTGAAAAATACAGATGGCACCTTCATTGGTTAGAAGATGACACGTTGGTCATCTTCAACCTCCAGCCATCACGAATTGCAGGTCTCTCAAACTGTAAAATCAGAAGCTCAGACCTATGTCATTCGCTTCGTCTCTTCAAGACGAAGACAACCACACCCTAACGCCAAATTTATATAAATTGTAGCTCAAGCAATTTGGAAGGAAAGTTTTGAAAAGGGATTTGAAATTTCATGGTCAAAACGTGTTTCCAGTAAAAGGTAAGTGTTATGACTAGAACCAGAGCAATGAGAGCAACACAATGATATCTGAGTTTTGAAGAATTGATGAAGGAATCTACCTATTGAAGTTGAGTTGCAGAGCTCTGAAACTGGACTTCTATGGAGCAGTATAGGGCACAATTCTTGAATTTAATTATATGGTTAGCTTCAAGGAAGATAAAGGAAGGTGAATTGATGGAAAAATTGGATTGAAAAGGGGTCGAGAATGGATTTTTAAGTTATAGAAAATTGAGTTATGGAGCAAGTTTGGCAGGGTGATTCTGGCTATCCAAGCTTGGGAAAATGAATGGGATAGTTCATGTATTTATAGGAGAAGAAAATGGGATCAAAAGGAAGAGTGAATGATGCATTTTGGAGGGAATTCATGCAAACCTGATGCACGAGTGAAGTATGTTCCAAACTTCACCCAAACTCATCCAATTCTTGTGTTTTTATGCACTAATCGACTTGGGAAAGTTGGCTAATCATGTTTAGACCCAAAACGCGTGTTAATTTGAGGTTTAGAGGTTGTAACATGAAATTGAAATTCTGACTTGTAAGGAAACTTCAATTCCAAGTTACCATTTTTGAAACAATGGCATTCTCAACTCAAGGGATCTTAAGACATGATTCTTGATGCTTTAGAAAGATGTGGTTACAAGTTTTGCAATGGAAAAAGAATGGAGTTAAATAGATGCTTGAGATGAAAGTTGCATTGAGTCAAAGTTAAAGAAAAAGGGTTGACTTTCCATACTTAGAAATATTTCACATTCTTTTTCAAAAATGACCTATAATGTATTGCATCTAAACATGGCCTTCCACTTGGAATTTGCTCTTGACCAAAAAAGATGGAATGAAGTAGATCTCTTGAATGACATTTTGAAACTTGAATCGTTCAAAATCTCAAAAATTTGAGCAAGTTATGACTTGTTGAAGTTAGCAAAATTTCATAAAATGACCTATAATCTTTTGTTTCCTTAAGGAAAATTCCATCCATTTTCTCACTTTACACATAAAAGAAGGCATAAATTTCACATCCTCAAGATCATTTTGGAAAAATAATGGGTTCAAGGTGATAAAAATTGACCAAGTTATGATCATTTGAAGTCACTCATGTAAAATTGTGGATTCATCTGGATGACTTGTAATCTTTCTTCTTCACCAAGTTCCTTCCACATTAAAACTCCTTGGAACTTTTGAAGTGATTTGTTGATAACCCTTTGAAAAGGAGGATATCTTTAGTATCACTCAAAAATACCATAAGGTGATCAAGATGTACTCCTTTGAAGTTCAAAACCCTAGCTCCTAGATCAAGAAAAATGCTTTGAGGAACTTTGACATGTTTGAAAAAACTTCTTGTACCAATATTCTTGCTTTATGAATAGAAGTTGTTGAGGATGATAATGAGGACTCGTAGCTACAAAAAACACTTCCATATCTTGAAATTTGAGAGAAATATGCTCTTGTGACCAATGGGAACAAAACCTTGTCTAAACATGACAACTTCTCCAATAAAACCCCTTGTACTTTTGAGTCAAATCTAATAACCTTGAAACGTGATGAACCAAAGAAACCTTGCCATGCCAATTCTTCCAAAACCAATCCAATGATGAGGTTTGAACTTCTCAAGCTATATTCACTAGGGCATGGAAATAAACTCATGAACCCATGGGGTAGCTTGTTAAATCTCATTGCCTTTACCTACATGGATAACAAGCAAGACAAACCAACATTGAATTTTATTAGTAAAAATGAAGAAATCAAAACAATATTCATGATCACAAAAGGAACATAAATTAAGGTGCTTGGTAATCCCTCAAAAAAACTAAATGTAGGGAGGGGAACCAAGAATCCTAGTGTGATCTTGTTGTGAGTGAATCAACATGGTATGATGAAGGGATCTTAGGGGCAAAAAATGGGGTACAACAACTACATATCATATAAGTATAGTAGCTCGCATCACTACAAGGACTGACAAGAGTCTAATCTGTTGAGAAAATTTTTAAGTAAGAAACCAATGTGGCAAAAATGGTTTAAATGAGGTTGATTGACTTTTAGTCTTCTCACAAAAATGTCAAAGTATGATTAAGTTAGTTAAAGTTTAATTAAGAATTTTTTTTTAAAAATGCATGGACCTAAGTCCAAGTTTATTGTGAAAGCGAATCAAGTTAGAAAACAAGAAAAGTTTTGAAAAGGAGGGTGAAGATTTTTGAAATTAAAGAAGATGGGTGGAGATGAAGGGGCTACCCTAAAGCATAAGGTAAAAGTTAGGGAAAAGAACTGTCTAACCAACAAGAAGACAACACTTGACATAAATAGTCAATGTAGGATTCCCATCATTTAGATTGAAACCAAGAAAACAAAGATATTAAACCTCTTAAGAATACCAAGCTTTATATGCATTAAGTATTCACAAAAATTGGACAGAGTAACGGTCGTATACAAATGAATTTCCAATCTCAGACAAAGCATATAATCATAATAACCTGCACACAAAGAAAATTAACCCAATGTCTCGGGGTAAACCCCAAGAACTCCAGACAAAATAAGAATCAGAGACACAAGGTCTTAAGGGTATCAAAGACTTCTAATCCTAAGTCTGAGAAATCCACAACTCCATAATACCAAGGATAGTAACCAAATAGTCCAAGTAACCTTAAAGATTTTTATTGTTCAAGTTGGTTATTTAGTGTCTTCAAAAATAAAATGAAAGATCAAGTGAGCAAAGATGAATAAAGACATAAAGATAAATGCTCAAGTGAGCAAAGATAAAAAATGACATGAAATTTAAATGCCAAAGTAAATGGTACATAAAAGTAAAGGCATAAAATAAATGGCATAAAGTAAAAACTCAAAGTAAAAGTCAATTGTTAGTGAGTTATAAATTCGAGGTTAGTTGAATGACCATCTTGAAACTTGCATTTGAAAACTCATTAGAAGATTGATAAAATCAAAGCTTCTCAACAACAAGTTTCATTTTCTTTTTTCCAAGTATATCATTCATTTCAAGTGTTCAGGGTAAACATATGATCAATGATGTTTAAATGATTCACTTAGACCAAAGATTATGATGGTTCATTAAAGGATTGATAAGACCAAAGCCTCCTAATAATGAACCTCAAGGTTATTGGATCAAAGGTTTCAAACTAAATATACTTGGGCTTGCAAACATAGGTTTGGGCTACGAATGATCATTTCTCGAATCGGGACAAAATTTAGCGCTATGTTAAGCAATTGTAAGTGTACTTATGTAGAAGTCGCACCTATTTTGAGGTCGGTCAATAGCGATGTATGTACTACACAAGTCTTGAGATGTGATAGAAACTACACCCATGAAACTTATAGCACAAGAAAAAGTCAAAGAAGAAATAAGACGGAGAAAAGACATTTGAACCAAAGAATTTAATCAAACTATCATTAAAATCATTTATCCATTTTGGTGGAGTTAAACTTAACACCCAAGATCCAATAATGTTAATGAAGCTTGTGATTAAAAATCACATAGTTCAAGCTCAGCTAGAATATATTCAAAAATAAAATTGCATTTAATAGGCAAAATAGAATAAGAAAATGATTTTTAAATTGTTTTTTAAGTGAAAACAAAAGGTAAAATAACAAATTATATTCAAAGTATCAAATAAAAATTAAAATAAACCATATAAAAGTTAGAGATGATCTCAAATATTTTTACAAAAAATTTGGTAATTTTTTAAAACAGAAAAGTATTTTTAAAATATTTAAAATCACTCAAGTAAGTGAAAAATGACTAAAAATCAGAATAAAATTCTAGAAAGTCAAAAATAAATAAAATTATTTGTATGAACTTTTTCATTATTTTAAAAAATACCAAAAAGTATTTTTATGCAATTAAAAACAAGTCAAAACAAAAGAAAAATCATAAAAAATATCAAATCTGAAAATAAAATTGTGAAAAAATGAAAATCAGAAAGATGATATTCAAAAATATTATAATTTTTTTCATAATTTTTGGTTCAGAAATGATTTTTTTTTTGAAGTCCAAAACAAGTAAATATAAAAAATCTAAAAATAAAAATAAAGCCAAAAAATTATGGATCATTAGGTTAATGTCAAAACGTGTTAGTAAGCAGATCCAAGGGATCTGACACGTTGTGCATAATATGGTCTAATTTGGAAAACACACTGAATCATTTTTTAATAATTAAAAGTAACTAAAAATCTGGCGCGTTGGATGAAGTCTGACTGTTGAAAGTAATCAGATCCAAGGGCTCTCAAAATGCGTGTATGGTAAGGCAAGCACACTGGATAGAATTCAAAAAAATTACATGTCATGCTATCATTGGTTGAAGCACGACTTATAGGTCATCTTCAACCTCCAGACGCCCTAGATTGGAGTTCCACAAATTGTAAAATTAGCAAACCAGACCGGTACCATTAGATTCGTTTCTTCAAGATGATTCTAATGGTACCCTCGCGCAAAATTTATATAAACTAAGCAAGGCTCTATTTAAAAAAAAGCAGAAAATATAACAAGCACGGAATTTCTAAGTATCTCTCTCAATTCTTAATGAAAATGAAAATCGTAAGAAGTATGGGAATCAGAAGGATGAGTAGAGTAGATTAGGGATTTATTTGGTTCGATTTGGTTGAGAATTCTACCTGAACGAAGTTCACCAAAATAGCTCGGAAACTGGACTTTTGTAGCTTAATTCAGGTCACGATTCTTGAAGGTAAGAGTGTGGTTAGCTTCAGAGAAGTTCAATGGAGCTAACTGAATGGAGCTTTTAGTGTTTTGAGGTGAGAATAATAGAAATCAAAAATTCAAATTTAGAGTTCGTGTGGGATCTGAACAGGGCGATTTTGGCTGTTAAAGCTTGATAAAATGAGAGGAGTGAGGTCCTCTAATTATATGAAAGTGAATGGTGCAAAGAATTGAGAGAGAAAAGTGAGGTTTGGAGGGAAAATGAGTGGAGCCCGAAACTGAAAAAAATGTGACTCTAATTCACTCAAAACTCATCCAATTCTTGTGTTTTGATGCTTAGACAAGTCTGAGCAAGTTTGTTAATCATGTTTAGATCAAAAATGCGTGCAAAACATGTGATTAGAAGGAAAATTATGGATTTCAAATTCTGACTTTGGAGAAAAATTCAATTTCAAGTAGATGACTTTGAACTCATGGTGTGTACAATTGAGGAAGTCTTGCAAGATGATTCTTGATGCATTAGAAAGATCATGTAACACTCTTCACAGTTTTCCAAGAAAGACTTCATTTGGATGCTTGAGCTGAAAGTTATGCTTAGTCAAAATCAAGGAAAATGTGTTGACTTTTATACTTAGAAAAATTCTAAGTTTCTTCTTCAAAAATGACCTATAATGTTTTGATTCCAAACAAGGTCTTCCTTCAAAATTGAGTTTGATAATTGATGATAGCTTGAAGTAGACTTCCTAAAGAGTATTTTGAAACTTATATCACTCAAAAATTCCAAATATTGAACAAGTTATGATCTTGTGAAATTGGTGGAAATCCATGAGATGGCCTATAATGTTTTGAGCTTAAAAATCATCTTGCAATCATTTACAAGCTTAGCACCAAAAACAGAGTTAAAGTTAACATCCTTAAGATCATTTTGAAAAAATAATGATCTCAAGATGATAAAAATTGACCAAGTTATGATCCTTTGAAGTCACATAAAAGAATTTGATGGCCTATCTAGAGGACTTGTAATATTTCTTAACCATTAATTATTTTCCATATAAAATTTGCTTGAAAATCTTGAAGTGATTCGTTAATAACCCTTTAATTTGAAACATATCTTTGGAATCACTGAAAAATATCAAAAGATGAACAAGATATAGCCTTTAGAAGTTCAAAACCCTAGCTCCTAAAGCATCAAAATGACTTGGAAACCCTTTCAACTTTTGACAATTTTTCTTGCTCAATTTCTTTTTCCATGTGAAGAGAAGTTCTTGTACATGATAATATGAACCCATGGCAAGAATAATCACTTCCAAATATTGAGAATTAAGGGAGTTATGCACTTGTGGTCAAGGAATCAATAACTTGTCCAATTAGATCAAACTTCTTGAATCAATCTTGCATCTTTTGACTTCCTATGGAAAATTTAAGCATGACGAATCATAGTAGGCCTTGTCATGACATTGTCTTAAAGCACACTCAAAGATGAAGCTTAAATATCAATGAAGATTTGTTGAAGAAGTCATGAAAATAAACTCATGAACCTATGAATCAACCTGATAAGATGTGTTGTGCCATCACCTATAATGTCAACATCCATAGAGCAAATATACATTATATTTGTTAGTTAAAAGTCAATCAATCATAAAAACACACATGTACAAAACCATACAAATCAAAGTGCTCGGTGATCCCCTATGAACAAACCTAAAGATAGGAAGAAGAAACAAACCATAGTGTGTTATCTTGATATGATTGGGTTGACATTGAAATGATAAGAGATCTTAGGGGGAAAATTGGGGTATAACAGCTACCCTTATTTAAGTGTCTTTTATATGAAGATACAAAGGTTAAAATCTTCGTCTCAACGCGAGTGAAGATACTTAAATATAAAATAAGACCTATTTTTGGCCCTAAGATGCCATGAAATGCTTATGATCATGCATGCAGACAAACAAATCCAAGGGTGACACAGGACACCACTGAGGATGCGGGAAATAAAAATAAAGGATCAAAAGAAAATCTGACCAGGAAAATAAATCACTGGTGAACAGAAGACTCGATTCTACCGACATAAAGTCCAAAGAGGAGATAAGGCATCATCAACTCAAATATTGAGGAAAAAGTAATGGATGACAAAGATCGATAGAAAACTGTGAACTACCCACTCATAGAGAAGATAGCAAAAAAAAGTAACGTCGACTCGCAGGGAAAAGAAATGGCAAGATAATACCGGTAAATACCAATATTAGGGTAGGTAACAAATGATTAGCATCAGTACTTATGACCGGAAACAAATGAAATTCTTTATAGAAAAGTGAATCTCAACGATGAACTATCTCCCATAATGACGAGACTACCATTCATCGGAGTAACAAATCTCAACAACAAACTATCTCCCATAATGACGAGACTACCATTCATCGGAGTAACAAATCTCAACAACGAACTACCTCCCATAATAATGAGACTACCATTTATCGGAGTAAAAAATATCAACAACGAACTATCTCCCAAAATGACGAGACTACCATTCATTAAAGTAACAAATCTCAACAACGAACTATCTCCCATAATGACAAGACTACCATTCATCGGAGTAACAAGTCTCAACAATGAACTCTCTCCCATAATGATGAGACTACCATTCACCGGAGTAACAAATATCAGCAACAAACTATCTCCCATAATGACGAGACTACCATTCATCGGAGTAAAAATCTCAACAACGAACTATCTCTCATAACGACGAGACTACCATTCATCAGAGTAACAAATGTCAATAATGAACTATCTCGCATAATGACGAGACTATCATTAATCAGAGTAACATCTTCTCTGGAATTAATAGACTTACTGGGGAAGACCAGGTTGCTCAAATAAAGAGACGACCACTTGTTGTTATGAGAAGGAATTGCAATAATGCTGCTGGGAAATGAATTTTTGACTTCCTGGGGAAAAACCAAACACATTTTGCTGAGTAAATAAAGTCTTCACGTGCAAAATAAATGCACATTCTTAATCCAAGTCTCAAACCCAATAGAAATCAAAATAACAATGTTGTCGGGGACCATGAATTCAGGCCAAGAACAAACCGGAATGAAACAGTCAACCAAGACACTATCCAATGAGGAATAAACTCAAACGGGTGTCAACTTTCGTCCAAATAATGAGTAGGGCATGAAGGCTAAAGAAAAATTCTTCCACGAGGGGTAACTCAGGGAGGAAATTGAAAGGATATACACTTTCTGCTTAAGGTCGATAATCTATTGGAGAGAGGGTAACACAACTCTGCAAATAGGGAAATATGCCAAGAAAAAAATAATAACAAATTAAAATGAGCAATGAATTTTAAATTCAACTATGCATGATTTATGTATGAATGTATGAATATTATCATGTATATGTTGACAAAATAGACATACTACACTGGGGATAACCAAACAAAACCAACTTGGGAAAAAATAACACTCGGCTAAATCACATCCAGGATGAAGATTTCATAAGAGAGTAAGCACCAACTTAGGAAACAAATTCCTATTTCACGGCTTAACTCTACTTGGAAGAAACATGGTTTGACGATAGTTGCAGGGATATAAAATCCTCCTCCAGATTTAACCGGGGAATATCATGCCAACTTCTACTGGGGAACACAATGTCTCATTGTCTAGTCTTTAACTGGAGATTCCAATATTGATTTTACTAGGGAAAGTTAAAATTGGACCATCGGGGCTTCAACTGGGGATTGTCGTGCTGACTTCATTGGGGAAAAGTAAAACTTATATGTTGAGGAGAGCCCAAGTACATTATTCAAAATTAAGAATAATAGTCTGTATAAACTTCTCTGGGAGAAATTATGAAACTTCATGGGGATGTTCATCTTAAAGGGAAACATATCCTTGATTCATCTGGATATTAAAGAAGTTATCATCACAGCAAGAGGTCAAAGTTATGGGGATTTTTAAATCAAACTCAAAACTTGCCGAGAGAAAACTCAAAAAGTTGACAGTCGTCCCAAAACTTCTTAGAAAAGATACTGCCCTTGCCAGGTTGTCTGGGAAACGAACAACAGCAATAATGTCATCACTGCAAAGAGCGATGATTTGCAAATGATTTTACCTCAACACACACAGGGAGAAAGAACTTCCGTCAAATGAGCGAAGGCGTCACTGGAGAATTTTGGATAGAGGTTTCAAACCATGCAAACCTGAAACCAAATAATCAACCTGAAGAAGATCTGAGTTAAGACTTAACTGGGGAAAGATGAGATCAAAAACCCAACACCCCCATATATCAATTGGTATGAAATCCAACTATCCAAAACACAAATGGATCATGCGTATATCAGAAGAAGTAATCATGTGATACATCTTAAGGAATCCTTTCAGGACTTAGAAGTTTGTCCATCCTTGGAATCACTACTTTTGTTCCACTTGAATTACAAAATCTGAAGTAAAATGTGATTTGCAAATTCTTTTCAAAAACATGTTTTTATTATTAAGTCTTTTTTTAAATATTAATATCAATAATAAATGAAATATTTGTAAGCAGAATAAAATAAGAACTACAACGAATTGGATAAAGGCTTAAACTTTATTAATAGAATGGTAGTCTGCTAATTGTGAGACTCCATGGATGATTACAAAGTTTAGAAAATGGTAATATATGGAAAAAATATACATTGAAATACAATGACCATTATTCTCCCTAACAACTTTGAACTCCTGAGTAGAGGCTTCAGTTGAAGTGTGATGAGAATCTGAGAAGATCATTGCTTCAAGGAACAAGTCCTGTCTGATACAGTTAATTGTTGTTGTACCCTAAAATTTTCCTTCTCATTTATCAAGAGTTTGCTCACAAGATCTCCTTTGGCTCAAGACTGCACTAGGGTTGATCAGCTCAAGACACCTCCTTAAGCACTGATGACCAAAATTAGGGTTTGAGATTGCACAAGGATACTTGAACTTCCAATTCCCCATATGAATTTCATGGATCATTATGGACCCTCAAGGTTACTCATGTCAAGTTTCAAGCTTTGGGTCACAGTTTTGCTCAACCAATTGAGCAATTGACCAAAAAATCAGTTGTATTGGGGAAAAAGTCAATTGTGGCCAATTTAAAGTCACACTTCATAATTTTTGATCCAAATCAACATTTGAAACTCATATGTATCATTTGATCAAGTTTGGATCACAATTCCTCAAGAAATTTGATTAAATCTTCAAAAGGGCAAAATGGTTAAAATTAGGATTTTGACTGGGAAAGGGCAATTTTTGATTTTTTACCTAGCAAATGATCAATTGGTTTAAGTCATGATCTCAAGATTCAAAATGCACCATTTTGACCTAATGACATGGCTCAAAACATTTCTCAAGCCCAATGGATTGACAGGTGAATTTTCAGTCAATTGATCAAAAGTCAACTGTATACTAAAAAGTGAAACTTTGACTTTTTTGTCAAAATCAAATGTCAAATATCACAATTCATCAAAGCATGTCAAAATATGAGACTTACTCATCAAGAAATCAAAAATTCAAGATTTCATTTTTGAAAGTTAAAATTTCTAAACTTAGAAATTTTTCTAAGTGTTGAAAATTTCTTATTTTTTCACAACTTTGAGCAAAATTTTTACCATGATTCAAAAGAAACTTTCAACATGAAAGTTATAGATCTCATGAAATCTATAACATTTCTTTACACAACTCCTTCCAAAAGTGTTTATATCTCAAGTTATAATTTTAAGAACACATGGTCATGAAACAATACAATTAGTGAAATTTTGCCCTAATTTGGTCAGGATTTTGACCTAACTTCATGGCACTTTTTCATATAGTTCCAAGGGGAATTTTAAAAAGTGATTCAAATAGGGGTTGTAGAGAACGTTACAAGATTTCGAAAATGTCAAAGAAATCCTTGAGATCATTTTTGAGTAGGGAGAATCGAAGAGATGAAGTTAGGGTTTTCACACTTGAATTACAAGTCATTTTGTGATGAACAAGATTCAAAATTCAAACTTATGATGCATAACCTATACTTTGCAGGCCTCAAACTGGTTAGGCACTCCATAATTAATTGTTTTCACAGCTGTTAGAGGTCTCAATTCAAGCATTCAATGCAAGGCCATGCTTTATATCCATTTTGGGAAGAAAGTGCATAATACAATTTTGATAAAGTAGCTTTTTGCACAAAACTTGTTCTTGAGCCTTGCAATTGCTTTCTTCTGATGGTACAAGTCCCATAACTCAAGAGAAGATTATCTAGACACTTACAATCACTCAGCCCATGCTTGTACTTCCTCTTGAAACTTGTTTTCCCACTTTTCTTGAAAATCAAGTAACATAGCCATTAGCTTGTAACTTGTACTTCTGACTCTCAAAAGCACTCAAGATTTTTGCTTATACATACACAAGTTATTTGCCATAAATCCCACGCATACTTGAGCCCTAAAAACACCAAGAACACAGAATAATCAAAAACACCTCAAAACTTGCCATTTCTGAGTTTTGAATCCAATCTCCAAATTTGCTCGTGCGTTTCTTAGCCTTTTACTTTCAAAAGCTTCTAAATAACATACACAAACAATTCCAACACCTGCAACACTACTGTAAAACCTCCATCATCATCCATTATTTTCAAAAACAGCACCTTGCACCTTGACTTCTCCAGAACTCCTCAGGCACTTTCAGCTCAAGCTAAGCATCACATTAGCTTCCTGGGAACTTGAGGAAGCCAATCCAATCATTGGAACTCACTAAAAGATACTCAAACTCAAAACACGATACCCTCTTGCAAGGTGTGTTTTCTGACTTTTGAACTCCTTAAACAAGCATCATTAATGGTTTATTTGTGAATAAGAAATGTAGGTATCATTATCCTGAAGCTACCCATGTCCGTAGTTTTCATTTATGTTGCTTGAGCTTAGAGAATTTTAAGATTGAAGTTTCTAATTTTTTTTTAGGGTTCAGAATTGGGCCATTAAAATCCATGCTTGTCTTTGATCTATAATTTTATTGCTTTGCATTTCTAAAATCGTGAGGAAATTTGCCACAAGTTTCCTGTTTACACTTTTCATTTTTGTTGAGAATTGAATAAGATACAGAGCTTCAGGCTGGGCGTGAGGTTGAAGATGAAGTTGTCTTCAGGAACGTGTTTACCATATATATTTATGGTTTGATATTAATAAACGGATGTATAGCCACCCAATGGTAGAAGCACGCGCCTGTGACTATAGGGACCTGGGTTCGAGCCCCAGTGGTACCATTTTGGGATTTTTTCATATTTTTTCACATATTCTGACCTTTTTTTGGCAGCGCTGGGCCTCATTCCCTTGGGCTTTATTTTTTTACTTCTGACCCCCCATGCTGGCTATTCACACCCTAGCCCATTTTATTTTATTTTTCTCATTTTTATTTATTTCTTTTCTTAAATATATTATCTAACACTAAAAAAAATCAGAAAAAATATAAAAATATTAGATTTATATTTTGATATAGTTTTTTTTTACACAAAAAAATATTTTATTTAATCATACTTTATTTATTTCACTAATTGATTTGTAAATTTAATTAGAAACTAGGTTTTTTTAGTTATTTTCTTTTACACAATTTAAATATATTATTTTGAAATATAAAAAGACCAAAAATATTTTATAATACTATAAATTATTTTTAAGACAAAAATACCAAAAATATTCTTCTTATAAACTTAATATCTTTTTAAACAATTAATAGATTAGGGTTTTATTTAAATTCTTCTCCTAGTAAATTTAGGTTTTACTTTTTACTAATTTAATTAATTATTTTTCTTTTAGTTAATTAGGTTTAAACAAAACCCCCTTTTTCCTAAAAAAATCCAAATAAAAGTCCATTTTCTTTCCATTTTACATTCTTGTATATTTACTCATTTTTGTATATTATTTATCCAAATTCAATATGGTTGTAATAGATAATTAGGTTTATTTTCTAGCAATCCTCATTTGTAATTTGTACACCCCCTCCCACAAGCATTGTAATAGTGTAGTAATTTTAAATTCCACAATTTATCGCTTTATATACAAATGCTAGTAATTAGGATTTGTATGGAAAAACTAAAACCAATCAATTAGAAAAACCTAATCAAAGACAAAACCAAGCATGAAAAATAATACACTTGCACACAAGCACCCTTAGGGTAAAATCCACTTGGTTGTCTTAAAAAATAGTCATATTACACATGTGAGGTATCTTAGCAAAAACAAGCAAAATATAAGATCATAGTCCCTCGATGACGCTATCTATGTTTCCTTTCAAATGATCTCAGTCCCTAAAAGAGAATGCTAAGATACCTTGAAACATTTCTAATCATGGTTATATGATAACCCACGCCCGTCCCGTTTACATCCAAATGTAGGGTTACTCACCAAATCAATGGTAAGATAACAATGTCAAAGGAAAGAGGAAATGAACATGAAAGACTTTTGAGTAGGTAGAATGCTCCTAGTTACTTGCTCGCTTTCAAAATAAAACATTCTTGCTATTTTCAAAACAAACACCTACACTTTCAAAACATATTACAAAACTTGAAAACATTTTCAAAAGATCAACATCTTTGTATACATTCTTACGAACGAGAATCATTACAAAGTTTGCCTAAACAATGGCACCTTTTCAAAATACTTTCAAAAACCACACAAAGCACATTTTCAAACAAAAGCAAGTGATCTAGCAAGTAACTAAGAGCCCATGGAAAACAATGGATGAAAAGGGTGCTAATACCTTCCCTTTTCATGATCTACCCCCTGAACTCAAGAAATAATCTCAAAGGTCTTTCCTGTGCTTTTCCACCTTTCCTTTTGGATAGAAGAAAAGTCGGTGGCAACTCTTGCTAACCGCAACATTTACGATCAAACTCAAAACACCCAAGTCAGTTCTCCCACTGTATCACAGAACTGGCGACTCTGTTGGGGAAATTTATAAAAGTGGGGTTAACTTAGGGCTAGGCCACATTTATTTTCTTTCTTTGTTTGACTTGTATGCTTTAGATTATGGTTCTTTGTTTGGGTTTGAATCCTCTACCCGAATTTGGGATACCTTATAGGTAAGTAGCAATACGTTGCGGAAACTGTGTGGGGTATACCAACATGGTCTAAGAAATAGCTACGTTAGTGAGACATATTTGTGGGTACCGGTAGCCCTTGAGTTAATCAAGGAGAATACGGGGCCGCTGAGTGATGTCATAAAGCACTAATGAACTTTTAGAACCTTTACTTGACCAACTTGGCCATTAGGACGTAGTGAGATGACCGACTTTGGTGCAGTCCAAAGTTGGTAGATACTCGATACTACACTCATTAAGGTTTGGTTTTTTGGGATATTTCAGTCGCCAATAAAGAGGCTTGTGCTGAAACAATGACCATGGAAACAAACCAGTGATATTGAGCTCCTTAGAACCCGATTACTATTGCTAGGACAACTTTTAAGCCAACTAAACTTCAAGAGGGTACTTACCTATGAGACTCCATGCAAGCCTAAACCTAAGGACTTGTTTGCTTTGTTTGTGTATATTTACTTGTACATAACATCATAAACATCATAACATCATATTCATACTCACTAACCATTTCAAGGATCTTGAGATTTATCTTTGTTCTGTTTTATAGGACATGGATTCTATTCGCAGGAAAACCATTCAAGTCAATCTTGTAAGGATCCATCCACGACTTAAAGAGCTAGCTTCAAGGATTCCTGAAAATTCTCCATTCACCGAAAGACATGGTCGCTTACTAAACTTGGTCACCTCCAACACTGATGAAAACATGATGAAGGTGCTCTTTCAGTTCTTTGATCCTTTACACCATTGCTTCACATTTCCCGATTATCAAATTGTGCCAACTTTGGAAGAATTCTCCCAACTCTTGAGGATTCCTATTCTCAATCAACTACCTTTCAATGGAACGGAAAGAGATCCAAAGCCAGAAGAGATTTCTCAAGCTCTACACTTGCAATCATCTGATGTCACAACTAATTGGGAAACAAAGAATGGTGTCAAGGGTTTCCTAGCAAAGTTCTTGTTTGAGAAAGCCCAAAACTGTTGAAACTCTTTGGGTTTGCAAGCTTTTGAAGAAATTGTAGCTCTCCTCATCTATAGGATGGTTTTGTTTCCAAATCCTAACCAACTCATAGATGTGAACACTGTCAAAATCTTCATATCTCATAACTCGGTGCCTACTTTGCTAGGGGACATCCTACATTGCTTTCACAATTACACTATGAGGAAAAGAGGTATCCTTATGTGTTGTACTCCTCTTTTGGCAAGATGGTTTATTTCACATCTTCCCCAATCTGTATTGAAGAACGAGCAAGGTTCAAGGTGGTCACATAGGTTGATGACGCTCAAACATTTAGACATTCATTGGTGTTCCCGATCTATAGAGAATGTTACTATTATCGACCGTTGTGGAGAATTCCCAAAAAACCCTTTACTTGGCGTTAGAGGAGGTATCACTTACAACCCCTGCTTAGCCTTAAGACAGTTTGGTTACGCCCGAAGGGATGGCCCACGTGAGATGCTCATTCAAGGTTTGGTATTTGACTACGAGTACGACGATCAAGGTCATCGTCAGTGATTTATCCGAGCTTGGAGGATGTTGATCAAGGTAGATAGCAAGACATTGGGGCATAAGAACTCCATCCCTATTGAGCCTTACCTCAAATGGGTACGAGCTCGTGCTCAAAGACTTATGATGCCTTACCCCTTCATTCTCCCAATAATCATAGAGCCTATTGCGAAAGGAGATGTCTCGTACACTATCCTGCATCCTGACATGCCCACCTCTCTTTAAGACTTACAAAGAGATTGGATACAACTCAAGGGGGAGCGAGACACTTTCGAGGCCCATTTTGCACCAAAGAGGATGCGTACAACCTTTTTATCTTAGAGTTTTTGTATTTTTTTTGCCCAAAGAGGCATTGATGTACTCAAGATTTAATTTATTAATATAACGTGTGTTTCCTTTTTGTCTAAAACGAATTTGAATCTCTAAAAATCCTTGAAATCATTGCATATGCATCTACCATTCATCATAACATAAGCATGTTTCTTGCAACAAGTCTCCTCATCTTTCTACTGTTTATTTCAGTAAGATGGATCTCGAGCAGACGGTGAAGGACCTCCAAGCACAAAATGCTCAGTTTCAACAGATGTTCTTAACTCTTGCCAAAGGACAAGAAGATTTGAAGACCTTGCTGGTTGAAGAGAAAAAGAAGAAAACAAAGAAAATAACCGGAGTTCTAAATATGGGAAGAAGATTCCAAGGACAAGCAAGAAGGACCCTAGACTTTGCAACATCATCTGGTGAGAAAGACAATCAAGATGGGAAAGGCAAGGAAACAGTGGCCCATCCAGATTCAGAAGAGGAAGAGGAAGAAGAAGATTATTCTGAAGAACAATATCCCCCGATTGACAACAAGTATAAGCATTTGGAAGAACGGTTAAGTGCAATGGAAATTCAAAAAGTTCCTGGACTGGACTTTGAGGAGTTGGGTTTAGTGCCTGGGATTGTCATTCCTTCAAAATTCAAGGCACCGGTGTTCGCCAAATATGATGGAGTTTCATGTCCCAAAATTCATCTTCGGTCCTATGTGAGAAAAATACAGCCTCACACTGCTGACAAGGATTTATGGGTACACTTCTTTCAAGACATTCTGTCCGAAACTCAACTTGATTGGTTTTATCAGTTAGAAAGAGCCAATGTTCATAATTGGGAAGATCTTGTCGCTGCCTTTTACAGACAATACCAATACAGCGCAGACCTTGCTCCCACCCGTACTCAACTCTAGAGTATGGCCATGGTTTCAAGTGAAGGCTTCAAAGAATACGCTCAAAAATGGAGGGACTTAGCTGGAAGAGTCCAGCCTCCCCTATCTAAAAGAGAGTTAGTAGACATGTTTTTTGGTACCCTATTAGGTCCTTTCTTTAATCACTTAATTCGGAGTTCCTCGGCAGGTTTTACCGAATTGATATTGACCAGAGAAAGAGTGGAAGTCGGGATAAAGAATGGGAATATTAAAAAAGAAGCATCCCCTGCTGCTGTAAGGAAACCATTTATTGGAAAAAAAGAAGTTGTTGCTGTATATCCTCAGAGAAATCAAGATAGGACTGAACGTCGTCCAATGGTGGAGTCTATCATGATTCCTAAACATGCACCTGCTCAGCAAAGAAGCAACCAGCCAAGAACAGAAAGACCAGTCAGACAGTTCACTCGAATTAATATGACACTATCTCAAGTATTGCCACATTTGTTAAGATCCAATCTAGTGACTTTGAAAGAAGCTCCAAAGAATCCTAACACAACCTCTCCTCATTATCATCCTAATGCCCGCTGTGCATACCATTCTGAGAGTCCCGGCCATGACACTAACAATTGTTGGACTCTGAAAAATAAAGTACAATACCTTTTTGAAGCCAAAGAGATTGAATTCGATGCGCCAGAAATTCCCAATGTTATCACTGCCCCTATGCCCAAGCGCGGTCGTGATGTCAATGTTGTTGAGGAAGATATGTTTGTTTCTACTATTGATGAACTTGTTACTCCTCTCCTGACCGTTAAGAAGAACCTATTGAAGGCCAGTTTATTTCCGGGCTGTGATGAGGGCTACCATTTCTGTTTATCCCTACCAACTAGTTGTCATTTATTGAAAGCAGGTGTTCAGCGCCTAATGGATGACAAAGAGATTTTGTTTGAAAAGACTCATGTTCCAACTGTTTCTTACAAAGATGTTTCAATAGTAACCATTTCCGCCAATCCTTCCAGGGTCTCCACCAAAAGACCCGTTAGGATTACATTAGTTCCTAAAGTAGCTCCGCTGATAATCACTATACCAGGTCCAACCCCAGACTCATCAGATAAAACTGTCCCATGGAACTATGGGGGCGACATCTACCATCAAAGTGTCAAGCAAGATTGGCTGGCTGGTGAATACTCAATTCTTGAGAAGGTTGACCCCGACATCAGTAACATTGTGGGAACCAGCAAGATAACTCGAAGTGGCAGATTATTCTCTCCAGAGATTGCTCCTCCGAAGACTGTCACCGGTCCTGTGATCATCCATGTTCCTGTTCCTGCTAACACTACTACTACAACAACCCCTTTGGTTACCCCTACTGACACTACTACTACTACAATTCATTTAGTTACACCTGCTGAAACTCCTACCGCCGAGTTCACTAAGACTCGGGGCAAAGGCATTATGGTTGAGCCTGTCTAGATGAAGGCGTAAATAGTATCTATCCCTGAGGCCTCCAAAAAGGAGATGGAAGAAATTCTGAAGATTATAAAGAGAAGCGACTACAACATAGTCGAGCAGCTAGGGCAGACTCCGTCAAATATTTCCATGCTGGCTTTATTGATGTGTTTGAAGGCTCATGCGAAGGCCTTGGTAAAATTCCTTAAAACTTCCCATGTACCACAAGAAACCTTTGCTGATCAGTTCCAAGACTGTGTGGCCAGTTTAACTGCTGACAATGGATTAGGCTTTTCTGACGCTGAATTGACACCTAGAGGGGGGAAGCATAACGAGGCATTGCATGTCTCTATCGAATGTCGGAGCACAACTTTGGCCCATGTCTTGGTGCATACCAGTTTGTCTTTGAATGTGCTGCCTAAGAAGGCTCTTGATAGACTCGACTGTGAAGGTTTGACCTTAAAACCCAGCAATATAGTGGTAAGGGCCTTCGACGGTTCAAAGAGAATGGTGCATGGGGAGGTGGACATCCCCATAAAAGTTGGAACTCAAACCTTTGATTCAACTTTTTACGTGATGGACATTCACCCTTCCTACTCCTGCTTATTGGGCCGACCATAGATTCACAATGCTGGTGCTGTCACCTCTACATTGCATCAAATGCTGAAATACCCAACCAAGGGGAATATCATTATTGTCCATGGAGAAGTGGAATATATGGTCAGTCATTTAAACTCCTTCATATACGTGGAATTGGACAGAGAATTCATTGAAACTCCATTTCAGCATTTTGAGGAAGTCCCACCAAACGTGGCAATAACCAAAGCTGTTTCCCAAATCCCAAATATTACAAGACCTCCACTAAAGATGTCTTCCCTGAAAGATGCCAAGGCAGTGATTGAAGAAGGTGGGTGCACTATTTGGGGCTAACTCCCAGATATCCCATACAAGTATGACAAATTTGGTTTGGGTTTCACTTCAGGAGCCCAGAAAGTTGTACGTCGTGCTCGCATCGGGGGACCCCCTTTGAAGATCAGCAACCACGGAGTCAACACAGTGGAGGATGATGAGGACAACTACGACCTGGAGGAATGGATTTTCCCAACTGTCAATGCAGGACTCAACAACTGGGAAGCTAAAGATTTTGTTCCAATTACTTTTATCCAACAATAATTGTCTTTAAATTTTGTCGTATTTCTAATAATTAAACAATTCAGATTTTTAAGCCTTGTGTCTTACCCGAGGCACAATGGTCCATTTGTAAGGGTTGTTACCTCATTTTCATATGTCATCAATGAATCATGGATGTTTTTGCATACAAAATTTGTGTTCTTTGTCTTTCTCTTTTACATTTTTATTTTCTTTCAAAGATATTTATACTCTTACACACACTCACATTCAAAATGCAGATCATTCGGGATCCCATGGGTAACAATTATGCTATGGCCTTTTGTGACTCTGAAAATCTAGTCTACCAAGCCGAAGACGAAGGTGAGGAAGATTGTGAAGTGCCAGGGGAACTCTCCAGGCTACTACAACAAGAAGAGAGGACCATACAGCCCCACGAAGAACCAGTGGACACAACTAACCTAGGTATCGAAGAAGACAATAGAGAAGTCAAGGTGGGTGCCTATCTAGAACCCAGTGTCAAAGAGCGCCTGATTCAGTTGCTACATGATTATGTTGAGGTCTTTTCCTGGTCGTATGAAGACATGCCAGGACTTGATGCAGACATCATGGTACATCGTCTACCAACAAAAGAAGACTGCCTACCGGTAAAACAAAAGGTCTGTCGCATGCGACCAGACATGTCAGAGAAGATCAAGGCGGAAGTCATGAAACAATTCAATGTCAGATTCTTGGCCGTCACCGCCTATCCATAATGGGTTTCCAATGTTGTTCCCGTGCCTAAAAAGGACGGCAAGGTATGAATGTGCGTGGACTACAGAGATTTGAATAGGGAAAGCCCTAAGGATGATTTTCCACTTCCCCACATCGATATTTTGGTTGACAATACAGCACAACATAAGGTGTTTTCCTTCATGGATGGTTTCTTAGGCTACAACCAAATCAAAATGGCGCCTGAGGACATGAAGAAAACAACCTTTGTCACACAATGAGGTACATTCTGCTACAAGGTTATGCCATTTAGGTTGAAGAATGCTGGGGCAACCTATCAGCGTGCCATGGTAGCTCTATTTCACGACATGATACATCATGAAATAGAGGTATATCTGGAAGACATGATAGCCAGATCTCAAACAGAAGAAGAGCATCTTGGTCATTTGCATAAATTACTTGAGAGGCTAAAGAAATACAAACTGAGGTTGAACCCAAATAAATGCACGTTTGGAGTGAGCTCCGATAAACTCTTACGCTTTGTCGTCAGCGGTAAAGGTATTGAAGTAGATCCTGCCAAGGTGAAAGCAATACAAGAAATGCCTGCTCCTCGTACCAAGAAGGAAGTCAGAGGATTATTAGGACGGTTAAACTACATTGCCTGATTCATTTCTCACCTGACAGCTACTTGCGAACCAATCTTCAAATTACTGAAGAAATACCAAGTAGTCAAATGGAATGATGAGTGCCAAACTGCCTTCAACAAGATCAAAGAATACCTGCAAGAGCTTCCGGTGTTGATGCCACCAGTCGAGGGAAGACCCTTGATCATGTATCTAACCGTTTTGGAAAATTCAATGGGGTGTGTGTTGGGGAAACATGACGAGTCTGGCCTAAAAGAGCATGCTATTTATTACCTGAGCAAAAAGTTTACCGACTATGAAACCAGATATTCACTGCTCGAGAAAACTTGTTGCGCTTTGGCATGGGCTACTCGTCGGCTAAGACAGTATATGTTGACCCATACTACCTTATTGATATCTAAAATGCATCCAATAAAATACATCTTCGAGAAACCTGCTCTCTCTGGGAGAATAGAGAGATGGAAGATGATCCTGACAGAATATAACATCCAGTATACTACCCAAAAAGCAATAAAGGGTAGTGCACTAGCCGATCACCTTGCTCACCAAGTTGTGGAGGACTACCAATCCATGAAGTTCTAATTTCCAGATGAAGACATCATGATGGTAAACAACTGTGAAGAACTCAGACCATATGACGGACCTGAACAAGGATCCCAATGGACCCTGGTTTTTGATGGGGCATCCAACGCACTCGACAATGGTATTGGTGTTGTACTTATATCCCCTAAAGGATATCATACTCCCTTTACTTTAAGACTTTGCTTCAACTGTACAAACAACATGGAAGAATACGAAGCGTGCATTTTTGGTCTCAAGGCTGCCATAGATTTGGGAATCAAATCCTTAAGTGTATTCGGAGATTCAGCCTTGGTCATCAGCTAGATCAAAAGAAAGTGGGACACTAAGCACCCATACAAAGAACATGTATTGACATTAATCCCATATTTTGAGAAGATTACCTTCGAGCATTTCCAGCGAGAAGAAAATCAACTAGCAGATGCGCTAGCCACAATGTCATCCATGTTTAAACTTAAATGGGATAACGATGCTCCCAAGATCATCATTGAACGAATGGATGAACCAGCTCACTATCACGATATTAATACTGAAGAAGTAGTGGACCGGCCTTGGTTTCACGAAGTCAAGAGGTATCTCGAGGCTCAAGAATATCCGCAAGGAGCTTCAGGCAATGATAAGAAGTTCTTAAGGAGATTCTCCGCTAAGTTCTTCCTTAGTAATGGCTTTCTCTACAAACGCAACCATGACTCTGTTTTGCTCCGTTGCATAGACAAGGTTGAGGCAGAAAAGATCATGGCTGATCTACTTGAGGGCACTTTTGGCACCCATTCTAGTGGGCATACGATGGCAAAGAAAATCCTACAGGCAGGTCATTACTGGTCTACCATGGAAGCATATTGCTATCAACACTCTCGAACCTGCCACAAGTGTCAGATTTATGCTGACAAGGTGCACGTATCTCCGGTTCCTTTGAATGTCTTGACGCCTCCTTGGCCCTTTGCTATGTGGGGCATTGATATGATTGGGGAAATCAAACCAAAAGCCTCTAATGGACACCGCTTCATCTTGGTGGCCATTGACTATTTTACAAAGTGGGTTGAGGCGGCCTCTTTTGCTTCCGTTACCAAGACTGTTGTAGCCCGGTTCATTAAAAAAATCTCGTATGTCGGTATGGTATCCTGGAGAGGATCATCACAGACAATGGTACGGATCTAAACAATACTATGATCACTGCCCTGTGCGAGCAATTCAAGATCCAGCATCACAATTCTTCCCCTTACCGGCCAAAGATGAATGGTGCTGTCGAAATCGCAAATAAGAACATCAAAAAGATCATACAGAAAATGACAGTCACATACAAAGACTGGCATGAGATGCTGTCGTTCGCTCTCCACGGTTATCGTACCACGACACGCACATCAACCGGGGAAACACCTTACTCTCTTGTATACGGCATGGAGGCTGTCTTGCCTATTGAGGTCCAGATCCCCTCTCTAAGAATTATGAAGGATGCAGGGTTGAATGAAGATGACTGGATCCAAACTCGACTTGATCAACTGAACTTGATTGATGAGAAAAGACTTAATGTTGTCTGTCATGGTCAAATGTATCAAAAACAGATGATCAAGTCTTTTAACAAAAAGGTCAGACGCCAAGTATATCAAGTCAGGGATTTGGTGATCAAACGCATCATACTACCGTAAGGTGATCCCAGGGGAAAATGGACTCCTACATATGAAGGACCATTTGTAATTAAAAGCATATTCTCTGGTGGAGCAATGATCTTAGCCACAATGGATGACAACGACCTTCCACACCCTATGAACGCGGACATAGTCAAAAGATACTACACATAAGAGACCCGCTAGGTTGACACACCTAGGCAAAACAAGGGCATCCCGGCGAACCAAAAAGGTTCAGGCAAAAATTAAGGATAAAAACAAAACAAAAATTTGTACACCCGGCAAGATGAAAACTCGAAAGGGTGGTTTGGGGAAAAAAAGGTATCCCGGTGGACTGAAAACCAGAAAGGGCGGTCCAGGAAAAAGTTAGGTAATTAAAGAATATGGCTATGTCCCGTTGGATCACCTTACGGACAACCTGCAAACTCGACGGTTCTGATCAATTCAATTAGCTTCGGACAAGACAACAAATAGATAAGATGCTCAGAGACACGAAGGCTATAGTAGAATGGGAACCCCATGGGATTATTTCACATAGCTATCTTTTCATTGTATCAAATTTTCATTTTTTACGACGACATTCTCTTACTAGAATGTTTATCTCATTGTACAAAAATACTTACTCAAAGTCAATACAAAGATATCCCTTTGAAAGTGCAAAACTATCTGTTTTTCTTTACTCTTGTGTTTTATTTACGAAAACATCCAATGATTTATTTTTGAACATATGCATTTGAACGTAACTACTATTTACAAACGAAAAATAGAAAGACAATCACTAATGGATTTAAGAAATAGGGAAATATCTCTAATCTATTTCCATAAAATCCCCCGCAATGTGCAGTTTAATCCCCAGCAGAGCAAAACTTCCAGTTATCACTCCCTGGTAGAAGTCGCCAAATTTCTCTGGATTCCCCAACAGGATTTCACAAGCAGCACACGTCATTTCCCTTACAACAAAGTTTATTTCTCTAAGTGGAAATTCATCAACACTTCAAAACATGAAGACTTGCACTCTGTATCCTCAGCAGCAGTCGGGGATTTATTTTCCCTAATCCAACAAATAGTACAGCAGATTAGCTCACATATGCATACATCGCATCCATATATCATAAACATCGATAACACGAATGCATGTATCACAATCTCATTATACCATGCATTTCATACAACATGACATTGCATATTAGCTAACATTTTACCCTTTTAAGGATAAGGTTAACCAACAGCTACCATTAACAATGTTCAAAGTTTTTAGATACAGTTCAGATACGCTCTAGACACGGATGTCATCCTGATACTCATTCAGATTCAACTTTCAAATACAGTTCAGATACGCTCTAGACACGGATGCCATCCTAATACTCATTCAGATTCAGTATTCAGATATAGTTCAGATACACTCCAGACATGGATGCCATCTTGATACTCATTCAGATTCGACTCTCAGATACAGTTCAGATAAGCTCCAGACACGGATGTCATCCTGATACTCATTCAGATTCAACTCTCAGATACAGTTCAGATACACTCCAGACACGGATGCCATCCTGATACTCATTCAAATTCGACTCTCAGATACAGTTCAGATACGCTTCAGACACAGATGCCATCCTGATACTCATTCAGATTCAACTCTCAGATACAGTTCAGATACGCTCCATGCATGGATGCCATCCCGATACTCATTCAATTTCAGCTTACAGATATGATTCAGCAATCATTTCTGGATGGCATCTACAAGCCCATCTCCAACGAATTTCCATCATCCCTCCAAATGGCATCTTTAAGCCCATTTCCTATACCATCAACCTTCACATCACCGGGTGCAAATTTTTGGGCACTCTAATGTCCAATCATCTTCTACATTCGAGTCACGAATGGAAAAACTCGCCAATCTAAATCTTTAGGCTTAAGAAGATTGAACAGGGGCAGCTATTGTACCCCAAAATTTTCCCTCTCATTTATCAATAATTTGTTCACAAGATCTCCTTTGGCTCAAGACTGCACTAGGGTTGATCAGCTCAAGACACCTCCTTAAGCACTGATGACCAAAATTAGGGTTTGAGATTTCACAAGGATATTTGAACTTCCAATTCCCCATATGACTTTCATGGATCATTATGGAGCCTCAATATTACTCATGTTAAGTTTCAAGCTTTGGATCACACTTTTGCTCAGTCAATTGAGTAGTTAACCTAAAAATTAGATGTATTGGTGAAAAAGTCAAATGTGGCCAATTTACAGTCGAACTTCATAATTTTTTATCCACGTCAACATTTTAAACTCATATGTATCATTTGATCAAGTTTGGATCACAATTCCTCAAGAAATTTGATCAAATCTTCAAAAGGGCAAAATGGTCAAAATTAGGGTTTTGACTGGGAAAGGGCAATTTTTTATTTTTGACCTAGAAAATGATCAATTGGTTTAAGGCATGATCTCAAGATTCCAATTGCATCATTTTTACCTAATGACATGGCTCAAAACATTGCTCAAGTCCAATGGATTGACAGTTGAATTTTCAGTCAATTGATCAAAAGTCAACTGTATACTAAAAAGTCAAACTTTGACTTTTTGGTCAAAATCAAATGTCAAATTTCACAATTCATCAAAGCATGTCAAAATATGAAAATTATTCATCAAGAAATCAAAAATTCAAGATTTCATTTTTTAAAGTTAAAATTTGTAAACTTAGAAATTTTTCTAAGTGTTGGAAATTTCTTATTGTTTCACAACTTTGAGCAAAATTTTCACCATGATGCAAGATGATTCAAAAAAAACTTTCAACACGAAAGTTGTAGATCTCATGAAATATACAAAATTTATTTACACAACTCCTTCCAAAAGTGCTTGGATCTCAAGTTATAATTTTAAGAACACATGGTCATGAAACAAAACACTTAGTGAAATTTTGCCCTAATTTGGTCAGGATTTTGACCTAACTTCATGGCACTTTTTCATATAGTTCCAAGGGGAATTTTCAAAAGTGATTGAAAGAGGGGTTGTAGAGCATATTACAAGCTTTCCAAAATGTCATAGAACTTCTTGATATCATTTTTGAGTAGGGAGAATCGAAGAGATGAAGTTAGGGTTTTCACACTTGAATTACAAGTCATTTTGTGATGAACAAGATTCAAAATGCAAACTTATGATGCATAACCTATACTTTGCTGGCCTCAAACTTGTTAGGCGCTCCATAATTAATTTCTTGCACAGCTGTTAGAGGTCTCAATTCAAGCATTCAATGCAAGGTTGTGCTTTATATCCATTTTGGGAAGAAAGTGCACAATACCATTTTGATAAAGTAGCTTTTTGCACAAAACTTGTTCTTGAGCCTTGCAATTGATTTCTTCTGATGATACAAGTCCCATAACTCAAGAGAAGCTTATATAGACACTTACAATCACTCATCCCATGCTTATACTTCCTCTTGAAACTTGTTTTCCCACTTTTCTTGAAAATCAAGTAACATAGCCATTAGCTTGTAACTTGTACTTCTGACTCTCAAAAGAACTCATGCTTTTTACTTATATATACACAAGTTATTTTCCACAAATTCCACGCATACTTGAGCCCTAAAAACAACAAGAATAGAGAATCACCAAAAACACCTCAAAACTTGCCATTTCTGAGTTTTGAATCCAATCTCCAAATTTGCTCGTGCGTTTCTTGGCCTTTTACTTTCAAAAGCTTCTAAATAACATACACAAACAATTCCAACACCTGCAACACCATTGTAACACCTCCATCATCATCCACCATTTTCAAAAACAACACCTTGCACTTTGACTTCTCCAGAACTCCTCGGGCACTTTCAGCTCAAGCTAAGCATCACATTAGCTTCCTGGGAACTTGAGGAAGCCAATCCAATCATTGGAACTCACTAAAAGATACTCAAACTCAAAACACGATACCCTCTTGCAAGGTGTGTTTTCTGACTTTTGAACTCCTTAAACAAGCATCATTAATGGTTTATTTGTGAATAAGAAATGTAGGTATCATTGTCCTGAAGCTAACCATGTCCATAGTTTTCATTTATGTTGCTTGAGCTTAGAGAATTTTAAGATTGAAGTTTCTAATTTTTTTTAGGGTTCAGAATTTGGCCATTAAAATTCATGCTTGTCTTTGATCTATAATTTTATTGCTTTGCATTTCTGAAATCGTGAGGAAATTTGCCACAAGTTTCCTGTTTACATTTTTCATTTTTGTTGAGAATTGAATAAGATACAGAGGTTCAGGCTGGGCATGAGGTTGAAGATGAAGTTGTCTTCAGGAACGTGTTTACCATACATATTTATAGTTTGATATTAATAAACGGATGTATAGCCATCCCAGTGGTAGAAGCGCGCGCCTGTGACTATAGGGGCCTGGGTTCGAGCCCCAGTGGTACCCTTTTGGGATTTTTTCATATTTTTTCACATATTCTGACCTTTTTTTTTGCAGCACTGGGCCTCATCCCCTTAGATTTATATTTTGATATAGTTTATTTATTTTTTTTACACAAAAATTATTTTATTTAATCATACTTTTTTTATTTCACTAATTGATTTGTAAATTTAATTAGAAACTAGGTTTTTTTAGTTATTTTCTTGTACGCAATTTAAATATATTATTTTGAAATATAAACGACCAAAAATATTTATAATACTATAAATTATTTTTAAGACAAAAATACCAAAAATATTCTTCTTATAAACTTAATTTCTTTTTAATCAATTAATAGATTAGGGTTTTATTTAAATTCTTTTCCTAGTAAATTTAGGTTTTACTTTTTACTAATTTAATTAATTATTTTTCTTTTAGTTAATTAGGTTAAAACAAAATCCCCTTTTCCCTAAAAAATCCAAATAAAAATCCATTTTCTTTCCATTTTACATTCTTGTATATTTACTCATTTTTGTACATTATTTATCCAAATTCAATATGGTTGTAATAGATAATTAGGTTTATTTTCTAGCAATCTCCATTTGTAATTTGTACACCCCCCTCCCACAAGTATTGTAATAGTGTAGTAATTTTAAATTCCGCAATTTATCGCTTTATATACAAATGCTAGTAATTAGGGTTTGTATGGAAAAACTAAAACCAATCAATTAGAAAACCCTAATCAATGACAAAACCAAGCATGAAAAACAATACACTTTCACACAAGCACCCTTAGGGTAAAATCCACTTAGTTGCCTTACAAAATGGTCATATTACGAATGTGAGGTATCTTAGCAAAAACAAGCAAAAATATAAGATCATAGTCCCTCGATGACGCTACCTATGTTGCCTTTCAAATGATCTTACTCCCTAAAAGAGAATGCTAAGATACCTTGCAACATTGCTAATCATGGTTATACGATGACCCACGCCCGTCCCGTTTACATCTAAAGATAGGGTTACTCACCAAATCAATGGTAAGATAACAATGTCAAAGGAAAGAGGAAATAAACATGGAAGACTTTTGAGTAGGTACAATGCTCTTAGTTACTTGCTCGCTTTCAAAACAAAACATCCTTTCTATTTTCAAAACAAACACCTACACTTTCAAAACATCTTACAAAACTTGAAAACATTTTCAAAAGATCAACATCTTTGTATACATTCTTACGAACGAGAATCGTTACAAAGTTTGCCTAAATAATGGCACCTTTTCAAAATACTTTCAAAAACCACACAAAGCACATTTTCAAACAAAAGCAAGTGATCTAGCAAGTAACTAAGAACCCATGGAAAACCATGGATGAAAAGGGTGCTAATACCTTCCCTTTTCATAATATACCCCCCGAACTCAAGAAATAATCTCAAAGGTCTTTCCTTTGATTTTCCACCTTTCCTTTTGGATAAAAGAAAAGTCGGTGGCGACTCTTGCTAACCGCAACATTTTTAATTAAACGCAAAACACCCAAGTCAGTTCTCCCACCGTATCACAGAACTGGCGACTCTGCTGGGGAAATTTATAAAAGTGGGGTTACCTTAGGGCTAGGCCACATTTATTTTCTTTCTTTGTTTGAATTGTATGCTTTGCATTATGGTTCTTTGTTTAGGTTTGAACCCTCTACCCGAATTTGGGATACCTTATAGGTAAGTAGCAATACATTGTGGAAATGGTGTGGGGTATACCGACAGTGTCTAAGCGATAGCTACTTTAGTGCGACATATTTGTGGGTATCGGTAGCCCTTAAGTTAATCAAGGAGAATACGGGGCCGCTGAGTGATGTCATAAAGCACTAATGAACATTTAGAACCTTTACTTGACCAACTTGGCCATTAGAACGTAGTGAGATAACCAGCTTTGGTGCAGTCCGAAGTTGGTAGATACTCGATACTACACTCATTGAGGTTTGGTTTTTTGGGATATTTTGGTCGCCAATAAAGAGGTTTGTGCTGAAACAATGACCATGGAAACAAACCAGTGATATTGAGCTCCTTAGAACCCAATTACTATTGCTAGGACAGCTTTTAAGCCAACTAAACTTCAAGAGGGTACTTACCTATGAGACTCCATGCAAGCCTAAACCTAAGGACTTGTTTGCTTTGTTTGTGTATATTTACTTGTACATAACATCATAAACATCATAACATCATATTCAAACTCACTAACCATTTCAAGGATCTTGGGATTTATCTTTATTCTGTTTTGTAGGACATGGATTCTATTCGCAAGAAAACCATTCAAGTCAATCTTGTAAGGATCCATCCATAACTTAAAGAGCTAGCTTCAAGGATTCCTTAAAATTCTCCATTCATCAAAAGACATGGTCGCTTACTAAACTTGGTCACCTCCAACACTGATGAAGACATGATGAAGGTTCTCTTTCAGTTCTTTGATCCTTTACACCATTGCTTCACATTTCCCGATTATTAACTTGTGCCAACTTTGGAAGAATTCTCCCAACTCTTGAAGATTCCTATTCTCAATCAACTACCTTTCAACGGTACGGAAAGAGATCCAAATCCAGAAGAGATTGCTCAAGCTCTACACTTGCAACCATCTGATGTCACAACTAATTGGGAAACAAAGAGTGGTGTCAAGGGTTTCCTAGCAAAGTTCTTGTTTGAGAAAGCCCAAAAATGTTGGAACTCTTTGGATTTGCAAGCTTTTCAAGAAATTGCAGCTCTCATCATCTATGGGATGGTTTTGTCTCTAAATACTGACCAACTCATAGATGTGAACACTGTCAAAATCTTCATATCTCATAACTCGGTGCCTACTTTACTAGGGGACATACTACATTCCTTTCACAATCGCACTATGAGGAAAAGAGGTATCCTTATGTGTTGTACTCCTCTTTTGGCAAGATGGTTTATTTCTCATCTTCCCTAATCTGTATTGAAGAACGAGCAAGGTTCAAGGTGGTCACATAGGTTGATGACACTGAAATATTCATACATTCATTGGTGTTCCTGATCTATAGAGAATGTTACTATTGTCGACCGTTGTGGAGAATTCCCTAATGTCCCTTTACTTGGCATTATAGGAGGTATCACTTACAACCCCTGCTTAGCCTTAAGACAATTTGGTTACACCCGAAGGGATGGCCCACATGAGATTCTCATTCAAGCTTTGGTATTTGACTACGAGAACAACGATCAAGGTCATCGCTAGAGATTTATCCGAGCTTGGAGGATGTTGAACAAGGTAGATAGCAAGACATTGGGGCATAAGAATTCCATTCCTCTTGAGACTTACCTCAAATGGGTACGAGCTCGTGCTCAAAGTCTTATGATGACTTACCCCTCTATTCTCCCAGTAATCATAGAGCCTGTTGCGGAAGGAGATGTCCCGTACACTATCCTGCATCCTGACATGCCCACCTCTCTTGAAGACTTACAACGAGATTGGATACATGTCATAATTTCTTTTATATAGCACATCTTCATTGAGGAAAAATATACCTGCCAACCTTCTCAATGTCTTTCTATCTTTATTCGATGCACCTAACGGGTATTCTTGAGTATGGAGGAAGTGCTTGATATCATAATACCAAGGTTTTTCATCTGACGTACCCTCTGTATAAAATACATGAGTGGGTCTATCAAGACGTTGAACAGTGATCTGAGGTACAACATTCCAAGTATTTACTTGATACATAGAAGCCAAAGTGGCTAAAGCATCTGCCATCTGATTCTCTTCTAGCATAATATTTGTAGGGAATCAAGCCAACATGATGAGTATTCAATTCTCCTTTAATCTGATTTATTACCAAAGTTGAATCGGAATATACATCTAGAATTTTGATTCTGAGATCTATAGCCTCTTCATGACCCATGATACAAGCTTCATATTCTTCCATGTTATTGGTGAAATCAAATGCCAACCTTGCAGTAAAAGGGATATGTGACCCATGGGGAGTGATAATCACGGCACCCATTTCCTTCCCATAATCATTTACAGCTCCATCAAACACTATACCCCATTGGAATTCAGGATCAGAAGCTTCCTCGGGAAAAAGTTCATCATAATCTTTTACTTTCAAATACATTACATCCTCATCCAGGAAATCATATTTAACAGACTGATAATCATCAACTGGTTGGTGAACAAGAAAATTCGCCAACACACTGCTTTTTATAGCCTTTTGAGTATGATACTCAATATCATATTCAGACAACAGCATCTACCAACGGGTAATCCTTCCAGTAATAGCGGGCTTTTCAAAAATATACTTAATTGGATCCATTTTGGAAATCAACCAAGTGGTATGATTCAACATATATTGCCACAAACTTTTTGCCGCATAATCCAAAGCACAACATGTCTTTTCTAGCATAGAATACTGTGACTCACAATCAGTAAACTTCTTGCTGAGATAATAAATGGCATATTCTTTTCTTCCTATTTCATCTTGTTGTCCCAAAATACATCCCATACAATTATCTAACACGATCATATACATAATCAACGGTCTTCCTTCAACAGGAGGGAGCAAGATAGGAGGTTCAAGCAGATACTCTTTAATGCTTTCAAATGCCCTTTGGCAACCGTCTGTCCATACATAACCTTGATCTTTCTTTAACAGCTTGAAGATCGGTTCACACGTTGTAGTCATATGGGAAATAAATTTGGAAATGTAATTCAAACGTCCAAGGAAGCCTCTAACTTGCTTTTCAGTCCTTGGTGCCGGCATCTATTGAATTGCTTTAACTTTATCAGGATCAACTTCAATTCCTTTTTTGCAGAGAATGAAACCTAGCAATTTTCCTGAACGAACACCAAAAGCACACTTATTTGGATTCAAGCGGAGACGATACTTCCTCAAACCCTGGAATAATTTCAACAAATCTTCTATATGCCCTTCCTCAGTATGAGATTTGGAAATCATATCATCAAATATACTTCAATTTTCTTATGCATCAGATCATGGAATATGGTTGTCATAGCCCTCTGGCACGTTGCACTAGCGTTCTTCAACCCGAAAGGCATCACTTTGTAACAGGTGGTATCTTTACTTGGTTCAATGAAGCAAGGACAGTGATGAGTAGATTGGATAGGTTTCTATTTTTTTATAGTTTAATTTCTAAATGGAAGATTGTGGGGAAATTTATGGGAAAGAGAGATATTTCATATCCCACGCCTATTTGGATAAAAGCTAATGTCGTACCTAAACATTTCAGGTTCAATAATTGTTGGTTTGATCTAAAGAATGGAAGTCCTTGGAAGTTAAAGGTAGAAGAGATTTTGTGCTTAAAGAAAAAATGAAGAGTCTAAAGAATAATTTAAAGATTTGGAATGTGGGGAGGTGTTGGGTGGTTAAGGGCCCAATTGTTCAGCTTTAAAAAATGAATTTTTTCTTTGTATTTTTTAAAATAGGTTTTACAAAACCGTTTTTCAAAATATTACAAGTTTTTATTCATTTTTTCTAAATTGAAACACTAAGTTTGACATCCTATGATATAAACATGCATTATTGAATACCAAAATATAGTCAAAATCGCAATTTTTTAAAAATGTTGTATTTCAAAAATGATTTAAAAAAAATCTATTTTAAATAGTTTCAAAATTAAGTGATTTTTTGAAATTTTGATATCTAAAAAAAATTTCAATAAGAAGATGAAATATCTAAAATAACATTTTAAGAATAACTATTCAAACCAAATTTTTATTTGAAGTTTTTATGAAAAATTTCTTTATAAAATTTTTTTACACAAAATTATGTAACACTATAAAAATTATTTTAAAAAAAAGTTAAAACAAACGGGTCCTAAATTTGAAGGTGGATGAATAAGTTAAAGAGTTGAATGATTTAGTTGTTTTGTTATCAGATTTTAAAAGGGGCATCAATGATGATTTAGTAGAGAGGATGGTTAATGCAATTAAGAGATATGGAAGACATTGGAAAGGAAGGATAGTTTAACAAGGCAAAAATCTATACAGACTTGGCTTACATAAGGTGATTTAAATACAAGATTCTTTCATGATTTTTTTAAAGAAAGGAAAAGGAGAAACTTTTTATCTTTTGTAAAATACAAAATATGGAAGGGTAGAAGAGGTTGAGGAGGTCAAAAGATAAGTGAGGGAGCAATTTAGTTTTTTTTTAAGGATGCATGCTTTCAAAGACCTATTTTGAATGGGGCTATTTTAGATAGTTTGAATTCGATAGATAGTGATATGTTGGAAGATCCATTCACTAATGAAGAGATTGGAGATTAGAGAGACGGTGTGGAGTTGTAATGGAAATAAAAGTATCGGTCTAAATGGTTTTATTTTTGCTTTCTTAAAGTCTTGTTGAGAAATGGTGAAGGAGGATATTTTTAGCTTTGTTCATGATTTTCATAAGGCAAAACTCACAAAGTTTGTCATGGATTCCTTCTTGACACTTATTCCTAAGATCAAGCATCCTCAGAATCTTAAAGAATATCGCCCAATTTGTCTAATTGGGTCTCTTTATAAGATTCTAGCCAAGATCCTAGATTCACTACTACAAAATGCGCAAACAATAATGCCCAAGCCACCAAGTCAAAGGATCCACCGTGATAGAATGTATTCAACTAGGCGTTATTTTTTTATTTTCATATTTAAGTCACTTTTCACCATGGTTGGAAGTTCCAACCGTGGTAAAAGCGGTGCATGGTCATGAGTTCGAATCTTGTTGTTGTTGTTATTCTACTGTTACATTTTTATATTTTCTTAAAATTCATACAACAACTATTATTTAATACAACCGTTGTTGTATGTAGCACGAATTGTCATGAGTTTAAATCTTGTTGTTACTGTTCTACTGCTGCATTTTTATATTTTATTAAAATACATACAACAACAAATATTTAATACAACAGTTGTTTTACGTAGCGTGATTATTGAGTTTCTTCACCATCCTTAAATAAATCTCAGTCATCCATTCAGTGACTATCAACGCTCAGGACACTACCATTAGTGATCCGTGTGAAACCTAAAACTTACACAAACTTCCAACTTAGACTATTCATCTTCTACCTTGAAACATCATCTTTCATTTATGACACTCTATTTCTCCACTAAACCATGCTCGAAAATATCATTTCTTCCATAAGCAAAACTCAAAAGCATCATTTCTTTAATTTATAAATTTCATAACTTCATCATGAAGATATGAAAAACACAAGAAATGGGGGGTTTGAATTGAGTTTTAAATCAAAAAAAAAATTCTATAAAAATATTATCCCCCTTTAAGTTAAAATACTTTTTCCTTCACTCTTGATAATAACAATAAGTAAGAATAGGAAGTAAAGAACAAGATATGTTTATACTAGTTCACTTAAAAATTATCAAGCTACTCTAGTCCACCCGCCAAGGTGATTTCGCCTCATTCAATCGAGGACTTAATTCACTATAAACAAATTGATTACAATTTGCACAAGCTACTCGCAAGTGACTAACAACCTCTAAGACACACAAGTCCTATACTTCTTAAGGATACAAACCTACCCGGTCCTTTAAGGAAAATCTTGTACAAGCTACCCACAAGTGACTAACAACCTCTAAGATAAACAAGTCCTAGACTTCTTAAGGATACAGACCTACCTGATCCCTTAAGGAAAAATTAAATAACCATTTGAATACAAGTTTTGTGTACAAGAGTATTGCTTCTACACAAGCTGAATATGTAAACTATTTTAAGAACAATGACTAAAAAATATGAAAGTTATGAACAGAGCTTTATGCATGGATATTTCATTGATTGGAAGCTTTTTCTCTTAGTCTTCAAGCCTTTATATAGCCAATAAAATTATATATATATATATATATATATATATATATATATATATATATATATATATATATATATATATATATATATATATATATATATATATATATATATATATATATATATATATATATATATATATTGAGGGGTACTCTTGGAATTTCCAGAAACATTTGGCAGTTTGAGCAATAACGTGGGGGAAAAGATCGTGCAATGTGTCAGTCCTTTCATGGTAGTGGAATGAAACGTTGATTGTACCATGTACTATTTGTACCATGTTAACATTATCTTCTTTCCTTCTGCACTTCAGAGGCTTCTGTGAGCATGAGTTAAGAAGTGAGAACATAACACAAAGTCATCATAACTTCAAGTCTTCAGAACTGCATCTTCAGAGTCTTTGGCACTTGGTTGTGAGAACCTTTTCTTGGAACCTTGGGTCTTTAGAACTTCAAGTCTTTAGAATATTTAAAACTTATGTCTTTAGAGTGCACTTGATCTTTAGAACCCTTATCTTTAGAACCTTGGGTCTTAAGAAACTTGATTCTTTAGCATCTGGACTTGAGTAGAAACTTTTGTCTTTAAATCTTTTCTGTGTTTCTTTAGAACCCGTTGTCTTTAGAAACATGAGTGTTGTACCCCAAAATTTGCCCTCCCATATTCTTCAAGAAATTGCCAAGTCAAGCTTCAAAATTCCCCAAGGGTTGCACAGTGCAAGAGCCTCCTGAACAGTCAAAATTAGGGTTTATGTTCTGATCAATAAAATGAAGTTTCCAAAGGTCCAATCAAGTCTCACATGCCTACAAATATGGTCAAGCATCCTCATATCAAGTTTCAAGACCTTCAGCACAAAATTGCACAGTCAAAAACCCTAATTGCACTACAGTCAACTGTAGGGGCAAAATGGTCATTTGACAGTCAAAAGTTCAAATTTTTGGTCAACATCTCATTTTGAAGCCACAAACATCATTTGATCAATGCTTGATCATGATTCTCAAAGCTTGGCTCAAAAATCATCAAAATGCAAAAGTTTCCTTATTTGGACAGCTGAAAAAGTCAACTGTAAATTGACTAGGGCATAACTTTCACATGGATTATCAGAAAAATTCCATCCAAAGCTCATTTTGAAGAGAAAGACATTTCCTACAACTCATCTTCATACTTCAAGTCCAAGAAATGCTCTCACAAAAAGTTATCAATTTCAACATTATAGGTCATTTTCAAAAGTCAACAAAAAGGGACTTTAAGTCAAAGGCCATAACTTGAGATTGTTAAATCAAAATGACATGGGACCAAAGGCATTGGTTAGAGGACTCAAAGACCTTTCCAAAATGTCCAAGAACATGAGAAAATCTTAAAACTTGAGCAAGTTATGCCTTGTGGAAGTTGGGAAATTTTTGGATATTTTGAAAAGTCAACATTGGTCCAAATGACCTAAAATTGCTAATGGGCCCATTTCTCTTCCACAATTCATCATCCCAAGCATGTGCACGACCATTTGGCCCAAAGGGAAGTATTTATTCGTTTTTTATTTATTTATTTGAATTTTTATTAATAATAATTCATTTAAATCAAATTAAATACATGAAAAATATTTAACCTAAGTTTTACAATCTTTTTGTGCATGAAATCTACTCAATAATGCGTGCATAATCAAATATGGAAATATGTGGAGAGATTGGATCATGATTGGTACAAAATTGCATGAAAAAGATTGAAAAAATATGATTGAAAATCAAATCTCAAAAGCCATGAATGCAAGAGATTCTGATCAAGTTTGTTGACCTAATTGATTCATTACATAAGCCTGAACACAAACCTAATCCTAGAGACCATTGAGCTGCGCTAGAAACCAATTCACAAACTTGAAATTTTGGCAAAGAAACTCAAAACTTAAAACCTCATTCTAGGGCGATTCAAGGCACGATTTTTGTTTCATTAGCTTGCTGAAGCTTCATAGAACGCTTTCCAATCAAAAACATTCATCAAAACATCAAGAATTGGTGCAATGAACCAGACCTGTGCACAAAAAATCTCATAATCTTACATCTCGATTCATGCACTTTTAATAATTTTTGATGATTGATTCATACTCCTTATGCAATTCTGAAGCTAACCCATATGTTTAATTGTATTTTTATGTGCTATACACGATTTCGCCATTGATAATATTTAGGGTTCAGGAAGCTCCAAATTGGGGATTTTTAAATGAAGAAAAATTAGAATGTGAAACCACCACCATTGGAATCAGCGTGTCTGGACGAAGAAGAAGCTATGCTCGCGCTCAATTTATGAGCGTCACAGGGCTAGTCGCTATTTTTCAGAAGCTAGCCTAAAAGAACACCATAAAAAACGTTGCCTAATGTGTTTGTGTTTCATGAACGAGGAAGAAGATGACCTCGTGGCGTCAGTGTATTGGTTCTTTTAAATTTTCGCGCGAAGAATCAGCACTAACTCTTGTTTTATTTATTATATTTGTTATTCATTATATATTAAAACGTGTGAATTGGTTCAGCTGGCAAGCATAGTTGTTGGTAAAGTACATGACCTGGGTTCAAGTCCCAGGTCTTCATTATCTCAATGTTATTTTTCAATTTACGTTCACATGTAGTTTCAGCCTAAGGGACGTACCATACACTTCCAAGATTAAGCGTCCACGCGTCCAACAGAATCCAATCAAACGCCAAGAATTGAGATACATGGTGAGTCCCAGTCAACGCGCCAGCATACTCCCTGGAGAAAGTCAAACGGGCCAAGATTAATGGGCCAGATTACTAAACTTTAACCTCCATGTTGGGGACTACAACCCCCTAGGTTTGCAATGTTATTTTTATTTTATTTTCTATTTGCTTTTAATTATTATTTGTTTAATTAATTTATTATTTTCATATAAAATATAAAAAAACACATAAAAATCAGAAAAAAGGAAAAATATAATAAATATTTTATTTTAGTATTTTCATAAATAAATTATATTAATTCATTTAGTAAATTAATTAGGTTTAAATTCAATATTTTCATAATAAAAATCTAAAAAACATAGAATTAGGTTTAATTAATTTTTTATCCTTTTTTCTATTTCTTTCATAAATAATTAAATAATTGAATATTTATTTTTATAATTAAATTTGTATATAAAAATTAGGGTTAATTTAGGTTAAAATTCAATGTTTTCTTAATAAATTAAAAGCCATTAGAATTAGGGTTAGTGTTTATTTTAATTAATTCTTTTTCATATTAAATCCTAAAATACTAAAAAATACCAAAAAACAAGTTATTTCTTTCTTTTAATTTTAATTAATTCCTCATTAGTTTAACTTTGCAAAAAGGGTCCAACGCCCTCGTTTCGATTTAATCCTTATTCGCATATTTATTTTATTTCTTTATAATATTTATGTATCTCTCCCAAAGCCATGTAACCTTTTAATTTTCTCGCACTTTTCTTTTACTTTCTTTATTTTCCTGTCAAATCGGGTCCTGGTTTAATTTTGGCGATGTGGACCCGCGCCTTTTGTAATAGCTTAGAATTTTTACTTTCCCGCAATATTTTTAACTGTTAATCAAAGCATGAAAGAATGAATGACAATAAAATAAAAACGCATAGATCACTTTGACATGAACAAGATAAATGCAAATGAACATGACACACAAATCACACACCACCCCTAGGGTACGCCTCACTGTTGCCTTGCCTCGAAAGGTGATCGTCGAGTAGAGGATGTCTTAGTAAGTCCTCATGATCCGGGAACCTGGCATGAGGGTAGCTTCTAAGGTGTCTTCCCATTGCTCTGGTGATCACCATGTCCCGAACCTCGAATTGACCCGAACACCTCCAACGGTGGTGCTACCTATCTCTCAATGGTGGGATGGCACTACTTTAAAGGACATCTACACAGACGAATTCCTTAGGGTAGGTAGACGACTCGTGGATACTTGCTCTAATTCAAAACAAAACAAATTCAAAAAATACTTTTCACACCGACACCTTTTCAAAAAGCTTTCGAAAGCAATTTTTCAAACACTCTTGAGGACCGATACAAGAGTCGAACTGGAATTTTCAAAGAAACTTTTTAAAACCCACAGTTGAAAAGCAAACAAACCATTTTGAAAACACAAATGAGCAAGTATCTAAGAGCCCATGGGTAACCATGGATAGAAAGGGTGCTAACACCTTCCCTTTCTATAATCTACCTCCCGAACCGAGAGCAATCTCTATAAGGAATTTTTCTGTGCTTTTGTCCTTTCCAATTGGAGAAAATAAAAGACGGTGGCGACTCTTGCTTCCGCGACATTTCGCGAACCAGCGTTAAACAGTCAGTTCCAGATCCACCGATCACAGAACTGGCGACTCTGCTGGGGACCATCTTAAAGTGAGGTGTACCTTAGGGCTAGTTTATAATTGTGTTTTCAATTGTTTTCCTTGTGTGCTTTAAATTGTGGGTTGCATCGGAGTTACATAGATCCTAACCCGGATCAGGGGATACCCTGTTAGGTAGCATAAGCTGTGAGGGACCTGTCCGGCGTAGACCGACATGGGTGAAGCAGTGGCTACGTTGGTGTGGCGCCTTGGTCTGTACCGATATCCCTCGTGTTGAAACGGGGAGAATATGGGTCTTCCAAGGAGTCATTAAGCACCAACAGACCTTAGAACCTTACATGACCCAACTTGGCCATTAGAACAGTAGCAGTATGCTACGCCCATTGAGGCTAAACTCTCGTGATGGTTCTGGCCGCAAGAAAAGATTGCAATGCTGGAGTTATGACCGATTGAGGGTAGTCAATGATATTGGGATCCTCTAAGAACCCGGTTACTTTGATAGGACAGGTTGAGCCCACCAACTTCAAGAGGGTACTACCTAGACCCCATGCTGGCCTAAACTCTAAGGGCTTCTCTTGTGTGACTTGTGTGCCTTCGTACTTGGCTACTTGCATGCTTGTTGTCTGACACTTGAGCTTCTTGCAGGTTTTGTTTGTAGTCCTTGATTAGGACTCATAACAATGTTTACCGAGTTTCTTGCAGGTTTTATTTGTAGTCCTTGATTAGGACTCATAACAAGGTTTACCGAGTTTCTTGCAGGTTTTGTCTTAGTCCTTAATTGGGACTCATGACAGGTTTTACTTGAGTTTCTTGCAGGTTTTGGTTTGCAGTCCTTAATTGGGACTCATAACAGGGTTACCTGCATTACCCCATGCATAGCATAACATCATACCATTGCATACATCCTAACCCATTTCAAGGATCTCAAGGGCTTGTGATGCAGGTCATGGTGAATCAACTATCCCAGCAAGGGGCAAAGAGGATTTATTTTCCTCTAGACAAAGTTGTCAGAGGCTATGACCCACTTGATATGGTGAGCTCTGACTCCTGAAGAAGGTTCCCTAACCAAGGTTGCTTGGAAATCAAAACCAGACATGATGACTAAAGTCAAGGGCTATGACCCACTTGATATGGTGAGCCTTTGACCCTGGAAGAAGGACTCTCAACAATCCAAAGTTCCTTCAATCAAGCTACCGGATCCAAATGCTAACAAATTTTCTTGTTTACCCCGCGAGGTCCTTGAAAACATTGCATGCATGTCATACACATAATTACATAACAGGTATCTTTATTGTAGGTCACTTACCTTTCTCGCTGTTTATTTCAGCAATGGCCTTCCAACCAGATAACCAGGATCTCATTGCTCAAGAGACTCGGTTCGGGGAAATCCTCCTGAATCTATCCAAGGGGCAGGAAGAGCTAAGGACACTTCTCATGGAGACTTTTGTCAGGAACAGTGCTGAGGATGAAAGGCTGAAACACCTACAAGCTGAGGTGGATGCATTGAAGGTCCAGATGCTGGGGCAGGTGACTGCCATTCAAGGGTTAGCTCAAAGACAAGATGAGCTCTGGTTTCTCGTCAACCAACTGCTTCAGGGTAACCAACTGGGGCAAAAGTCTAAGGGCAAAAAGCCAGTCATCGTTCGACCACCTTTGAGACAAAGAGGCAAGGAGAGAGCTCCCCAAACGGCTCCATTGTCACAAATTCAACATCGCAACCAACAAAAGAGCGAGAGAAGGCAGTTCACTCGGCTCAGCATGACCTTATCCCAGATATTGCCACAGTTGCTGGAGACCAAGCTGGTAACTCTAAAAGAGGCTCCGAAGTTTCAAAATACAACGTCACCAAAGTATAACCCCAACGCTCGCTGCGCTTATCATTCTGATAGCCCGGGGCATGCTACAGAGGATTGTTGGGCTTTGAAGAACAAGATCCAGGACCTGATTGATGAAGGGGCATTGCAGTTCACACAAGATGGCCAGGCTGAGTGCTTCTACCATCCCTACAAGATGCACCAGTCGAAGTAATAAGCCCCGAGACTGGAAGACTTGTGTTTATTAGAATTTTCAAGTTGTAACTTTCTTTTAACTGTTCAAACATTTATTCATGATTAAACGTTGTTAGTTCATTAATGCATCGCATATGTCTGTTTTGAAGCAATATATTCGCATTCACTATATGCAAACTGTTTTCATATTTTTCTGATGTCAACTCTTGATCTAAAATTCTAAAGCCTCTTGAGGGAGGATGACGAAAACGATACCATAATCTACAGTATGCTTTTGAACAGACCCCGCTGATGAGGTACAGGCATTGTTTCAATCCCTAAACACTGGAGTTATAAGGAAGATAATCCCTCGTTAACCCCTCTGAGCCAAAGAAGTAGGAGTTTTTCTTTTCGAAAATTAAAACCCTTAATCATAACCTGGGGCAGGGTAGTCTTCTCAGTTGATCCAAGTGCATAACGAATGGCACCAAAAAGAGGTCCTTACAAAACAAAGAAAGACAGTGATGGTTCCGAATGATCAATAAAGAAAAGCAGTCATCATCAAAAAAAAAAAAAAGGGTTCATAAATGAAAGCCCATTAAGTCAAAACCCATGAAGGAGACTTACAAAACTGGGGCATCCCGCTGACTATAAATCCAAAAAAAAGGAAATAGTTCAGGCAAAAAAAATAGGGATAACAAAAATCAAGAAAGAGGTCTCACAAACCCTCAACAAAAAAAAAGGAATGACTGCCTATTCAGAATAAATCATCGATATCTGAACCATCATCGGAACGTCAGAGCAAAGACTCAAACAAGGTCTAACGTATGATCAACTGAGTTTAGGTTTGGAGAACATCACGAAGAGCGGGTGGGTACAAATAATTTGAGCCTTTATCCTTTGTTTCTTAAACCGTGAACCAAGCCACGTTACAACCCTCAAAAGTCCTAGCCGAAGCATGGGTTAGTTCGAAAGCATACTGTTACGAAAGGTATCCTGACTCCTTAAGGCTTACTATAAAGAAGGAGTTGACATCACGTTTTACAAACAATCACTTGTTTTATGAAAAAATGCATTTTCAAAATCTTCAAGACAGACATAGGCTTTGCATTTTTAACATAACTTTGTTTGCATATGACCTTTTGTTTGAACAGCAGGGAAATTCGCACAATGAAAGTCTAATGAACAAGAGTATCTCCAATCAAGGGGCATGGCATGACCATGGTCCATCATCTGGGGCAATCCAATCAAGATTCGGAGAATCTCTCAAAGGCTAAAACAGCATGGGGCAAATCTCCGCCTGAGCCACTTGGGGGCATTCTAATAACGAATCTCGCCTGATCAAACACTTCTGGTGGCATGGCAAAACACTTCTAACAGGGGCAACTCCCTAACATTCTGAGAACATGGACATAGTCGAAAAGATACTACGCAAAATCAAAGACCCGCTAGGCTGACATGCCTAGGCAAAAATAAGGGCTTCCCGGCGAACCAAAAGGGTTCGGGCAAAATAAGGGATGAAAATGAAAAAATATGTACACCCGGCAAGTCGAAAACCTGAAAAGGCGGCTTGGGCAAAAATGGGTATCCCGGTGGACTGAAAACCCGAAAGGGCGGTCCAGGCAAAAGTTAGGGATCAAAAGCGTACGACTATGTCCCGGCATCTTGTCACTGGCCTATCAGAAGAAGAGTTTGTCCATCAACAACTATCAGCACCTCACAGGTCTTCCTCTCCCACCTCAGAAACAGGGGCAATAATGAGTTGTCCAAACGATCTAATTGCTTGGTCCACCAAGGTACCAAGGTAGGTTCAGCTAAAGAACATGACCAGTGCATCTTAATTCCCCAGAGAGTAAGTCAGCAGTCGGTGCATTCCTCCTCAAGCAGAGTTATCAAACCTTAAGGAAGTTGAGTATCCTCCAGCAAATCTCAATACTTCCCCAGCAGCATACATATTCTTAACAAGCATCCCCGGCAGTCTTGGTCTAAAGATTGATTCCCCGGCGTTCTATCAACATTCAATAGAGTCACTTCCCCGATGCAGTACAAAACTTCCCCAGGAAAGTCCAATCTAGTTTCCCCAGGAAAATTGGAATCCATCTCCCCAAGTAGTAAGCTTATCCCCAGTAGATTCTGGAAGCTTATCCTCGCAGAGCACGAACGCGTCGTCTGGCTTTATTTAAAGAGTTATTTCCTTAACAGGATATAACTGGGTTATCCTCAGCCAAAAGGCACGAAAAGATCATCGTCGACACAGTTCTTTCTTATCCCCAGCGAAGTCTATCAGCACTTCCACCACAACAAGGATATTCCCAGCAAGTTATTATCAACAAGTCAGCAAAGTACCTCTCTCCCCACAGAGTATTGATCCCCAGCATGGTCGCTAGAGTATTTTTCTCCCCAGAATCTTCCATTTGCCAAGTTTATTCCTCAACGGAGTCATCTTCTCCTACCGGTATTCTTGCAGTTATCATCCCCAGCGGAAGCGAAAGCTTATTCTTCAATATCAGCCCAGGATATGACTTCCCGGCACCCGTCAAGGATCTACTTTCCTAGACGAAAACATACATACATAAACATCACCTACATCATTATAGCATGCATAGACGCATCATATCATACAAATCTCATTTATGTTGAGAACATCATTGCTTGATCCATATCATGCATTGCATATGACTGACTTTTACCTTTCAGGAAAGATTCAGTTAAATTCTCAATCATCTCTCAAGACCTAGACCGGTTCAGTTAATCAACTCCAAAGATTTCTTACCCAGTCCAAGGCCTTCTCTAGTCCAGCTAAATCGACTCCCAACAGATTTTTCTGATGAAGACTCGGTAGAAGTTATCAGGTTTTTCTTTGAGATTATAATTTCCTATTGGTTCTCTCCCCGACGGTGCGTGAGATGTAATTCCCTTTTAGGTTATAATTTCCTATGGTTCTCTCCCCGACGGTGCGTGAGATGTAATTCCCTTTTAGGTTATAATTTCCTATGGTTCTCTCCCCGACGGTGCGTGAGATGTAATTCCCTTTTAGGTTATAATTTCCTATGGTTCTCTCCCCGACGGTGCGTGAGATGTAATTCCCTTTCAGGTTATAATTTCCTATGGTTCTCTCCCCGACGGTGCGTGAGATGTAATTCCCTTTTAGGTTATAATTTCCTATGGTTCTCTCCCCGATGGTGCGTGAGATGTAATTCCCTTTTAGGTTATAATTTCCTATGGTTCTCTCCCCGACGGTGCGTGAGATGTAATTCCCTTTTAGGTTATAATTTCCTATGGTTCTCTCCCCGACGGTGCGTGAGATGTAATTCCCTTTTAGGTTATAATTTCCTATGGTCCTCTCCCCGACGGTGCGTGAGATGTAATTCCCTTTTAGGTTATAATTTCCTATGGTTCTCTCCCCGACGGTGCGTGAGATGTAATTCCCTTTCAGGTTATAATTTCCTATGGTTCTCTCCCCGACGGTGCGTGAGATGATAATTCCCTTTCAGGTTATAATTTCCTATGGTTCTCTCCCCGACGGTGCGTGAGATGTAATTCCCTTTCAGGTTATAATTTCCTATGGTTCTCTCCCCGACGGTGCGTGAGATGTAATTCCCTTTCAGGTTATAATTTCCTATGGTTCTCTCCCCGATGGTGCGTGAGATGTAATTCTCTTTCAGATTATAATTCCCTTTGGTTCTCTTCCCGATACTGCGAAGATGGTAATTCCTACCAAGATTTTCTCAACGAGCATTGTTGAGGTGAAAGTCACCCAAGGTTCTCTTACTGTTCATACTGAGGTGGTAACCACCCCTGGTTCATTCATCACCGTTTGAAGCTCCAGATCCAACTCCTGTAACCAGCCAGGACACATTTATACAAAGCATCTGAAAACCAGCTCCTGCAACGTGTCAGGTACTCATTTTTCTTTTGCAGGTATGCAGGTTCTCGCTAAGGAATCTCTTACGCGATCAACATCCAGATGGCATCTATAAGCCCACCATCCTATCCATCAATCTCCAAATGGCATCTATAAGCCCATTCCACCATTTCCACTATGTGAGCGCAAATTTCTGGGCACTCTAGTGTTCAATCATCTTCCACCTTCGGATTACGAAAGGCACGTCAGCCAACCTGCATCCTCATGTCTAAGAAGATTGAACAGGGGCAACTGTTGTACCCCAATATTTGCCCTCCCATATTCTTCAAGAAATTGCCAAGTCAAGCTTCAAAATTCCCCAAGGGTTGCACAGTGCAAGAGCCTCCTGAACAGTCAAAATTAGGGTTTATGTTCTGATCAATAAAATGAAGTTTCCAAAGGTCCAATCAAGTCCCACATGCCTACAAATATGGTCAAGCATCCTCATATCAAGTTTCAAGACCTTCAGCACAAAATTGCACAGTCAAAAACCCTAATTGCACTACAGTCAACTGTAGGGGCAAAATGGTCATTTGACAGTCAAAAGTTCAAATTTTTGGTCAACATCTCATTTTGAAGCCACAAACATCATTTGATCAATGCTTGATCATGATTCTCAAAGCTTGGCTCAAAAATCATCAAAATGCAAAAGTTTCCTTATTTGGACAGCTGAAAAAGTCAACTGTAAATTGACTAGGGCATAACTTTCACATGGATTATCAGAAAAATTCCATCCAAAGCTCATTTTGAAGAGAAAGACATTTTCTACAACTCATCTTCATACTTCAAGTCCAATAAATGCTCTCACAAAAAGTTATCAATTTCAACATTATAGGTCATTTTCAAAAGTCAACAAAAAGGGACTTTAAATCAAAGGCCATAACTTGAGATTGGTAAATCAAAATGACATGGGACCAAAGGCATTGGTTAGAGGACTCAAAGACCTTTCCAAAATGTCAAAGAACATGATAAAAGCTTAAAAATTGAGCAAGTTATGCCTTGTGGAAGTTGGGAAATTTTTGGATATTTTGAAAAGTCAACATTGGTCCAAATGACCTAAAATTGCTAATGGGCCCATTTCTCTTCCACAATTCATCATCCCAAGCATGTGCACGACCATTTGGCCCAAAGGGAAGTATTTCTTCATTTTTTATTTATTTATTTGAATTTTTATTAATAATAATTCATTTAAATCAAATTAAATACATGAAAAATATTTAACCTAAGTTTTACAATCTTTTTGTGCATGAAATCTACTCAATAATGCGTGCATAATCAAATATGGAAAGATGTGGAGAGATTGGATCATGATTGGTACAAAATTGCATGAAAAAGATTGAAAAAATATGATTGAAAATCAAATCTCAAAAGCCATGAATGCAAGAGATTCTGATCAAGTTTGTTGACCTAATTGATTCATTACATAAGCCTGAACACAAACCTAATCCTAGAGACCATTGAGCTGCGCTAGAAACCAATTCACAAACTTGAAATTTTGGCAAAGAAACTCAAAACTGAAAACCTCATTCTAGGGCGATTCAAGGCACGATTTTTGTTTCATTAGCTTGCTGAAGCTTCATAGAACGCTTTCCAATCAAAAACATTCATCAAAACATCAAGAATTGGTACAATGAACCAGACCTGTGCACAAAAAATCTCATAATCTTGCATCTCGATTCATGCACTTTTAATAATTTTTTATGATTGATTCATACTCCTTATGCAATTCTGAAGCTAACCCATATGTTTAATTGTATTTTTATGTGCTATACACGATTTCGCCATTGATAATATTTAGGGTTCAGGAAGCTCCAAATTGGGGATTTTTAAATGAAGAAAAATTAGAATGTGAAACCACCACCATTGGAATCAGCGTGTCTGGACGAAGAAGAAGCTATGCTCGCGCTCAATTTATGAGCGTCACAGGGCTAGTCGCTATTTTTCAGAAGCTAGCCTAAAAGAACACCATAAAAAACGTTGCCTAATGTGTTTGTGTTTCAGGAACGAGGAAGAAGATGACCTCGTGGCGTCAGTGTATTGGTTCTTTTAAATTTTCGCGCGAAGAATCAACACTAACTCTTGTTTTATTTATTATATTTGTTATTCATTATATATTAAAACGTGTGAATTGGTTCAGCTGGCAAGCATAGTTGTTGGTAAAGTACATGACCTGGGTTCGAGTCCCAGGTCTTCATTATCTCAATGTTATTTTTCAATTTACGTTCACATGTAGTTTCAGCCTAAGGGACGTACCATACACTTCCAAGATTAAGCGTCCACGCGTCCAACAGAATCCAATCAAAGGCCAAGAATTGAGATACATGGTGAGTCCCAGTCAACGCGCCAGCATACTCCCTGGAGAAAGTCAAACGGGCCAAGATTAATGGGCCAGATTACTAAACTTTAACCTCCATGTTGGGGACTACAACCCCCATAGGTTTGCAATGTTATTTTTATTTTATTTTCTATTTGCTTTTAATTATTATTTGTTTAATTAATTTATTATTTTCATATAAAATATAAAAAAACACATAAAAATCAGAAAAAAGGAAAAATATAATAAATATTTTATTTTAGTATTTTCATAAATAAATTATATTAATTCATTTAGTAAATTAATTAGGTTTAAATTCAATATTTTCATAATAAAAATCTAAAAAACATAGAATTAGGTTTAATTAATTTTTTATCCTTTTTTCTATTTCTTTCATAAATAATTAAATAATTGAATATTTATTTTTATAATTAAATTTGTATATAAAAATTAGGGTTAATTTAGGTTAAAATTCAATGTTTTCTTAATAAATTAAAAGCCATTAGAATTAGGGTTAGTGTTTATTTTAATTAATTCTTTTTCATATTAAATCCTAAAATACTAAAAAATACCAAAAAACAAGTTCTTTCTTTCTTTTAATTTTAATTAATTCCTCATTAGTTTAACTTTGCAAAAAGGGTCCAACGCCCTCGTTTCGATTTAATCCTTATTCGCATATTTATTTTATTTCTTTATAATATTTATGTATCTCTCCCAAAGCCATGTAACCTTTTAATTTTATCGCACTTTTCTTTTACTTTCTTTATTTTCCTGTCAAATCGGGTCCTGGTTTAATTTTGGCGATGTGGACCCGCGCCTTTTGTAATAGCTTAGAATTTTTACTTTCCCGCAATATTTTTAACTGTTAATCAAAGCATGAAAGAATGAATGACAATAAAATAAAAACGCATAGATCACTTTGACATGAACAAGATAAATGCAAATGAACATGACACACAAATCACACACCACCCCTAGGGTACGCCTCACTGTTGCCTTGCCTCGAAAGGTGATCGTCGAGTAGAGGATGTCTTAGTAAGTCCTCATGATCCGGGAACCTGGCATGAGGGTAGCTTCTAAGGTGTCTTCCCATTGCTCTGGTGATCACCATGTCCCGAACCTCGAATTGACCCGAACACCTCCAACGGTGGTGCTACCTATCTCTCAATGGTGGGATGGCACTACTTTAAAGGACATCTACACAGACGAATTCCTTAGGGTAGGTAGACAACTCGTGGATACTCGCTCTAATTCAAAACAAAACAAATTCAAAAAATACTTTTCACACCGACACCTTTTCAAAAAGCTTTCGAAAGCGATTTTTCAAACACTCTTGAGGACCGATACAAGAGTCGAACTGGAATTTTCAAAGAAACTTTTTAAAACCCACAGTTGAAAAGCAAACAAACCATTTTGAAAACACAAATGAGCAAGTATCTAAGAGCCCATGGGTAACCATGGATAGAAAGGGTGCTAACACATTCCCTTTCTATAATCTACCTCCCGAACCGAGAGCAATCTCTATAAGGAATTTTTCTGTGCTTTTGTCCTTTCCAATTGGAGAAAATAAAAGACGGTGGCGACTCTTGCTTCCGCGACATTTCGCGAACCAGCGTTAAACAGTCAGTTCCAGATCCACCGATCACAATGAGTCTTCAGCATCTGGACTTAAGTAGCAACTTTTGTCTTCAGATCTTCTGAAGACAAACATCAGAGCTTACACTTCAGAGCCTTCTAGAGTGTATTGCTATTGTTCAACAGAACTTGTGTAGTTTAAAAGTGGAACTAATTCTCTTCTAATGTCTTGGCCATGCCACCCATCAGAATCAGAACCTGTTTGTTAAGTACTCAACAATAACAAACATTAGAGTATCAAAAATTTTCATACAAACATACTCATTTATTATCATCAAAACTCAGAGATGATATTGTAGAACCAAAAATTGTCCTTACAATCTCCCCCTTTTTGATGATGACAAAAATATGTATTTTGATGACACAATTTTGTTCACATAACTAGTAAAATGAGAATATAAAGGTAAGGAACACTCATTCATTTTATGATACTCCCCCTGAATCAATGACTTGACGAAGATCGAATATCCTGACTATGAACCATTTGAGTAAAAACTCCCTAGTTCCAATAGATCAAATACCGAGATCCTGAGAGTCTTGACTTTAGATGCCAATGGAAAAATTGAGATCTTGATGCCAATAGAACAGTTGAGATATTAATTTCTTAGAACTTATTCTTATTGAATCTTGACTTTAGATGCCAATGAGAATGAAATCAAATTGAAATCTTTCAAACTTTAATGTCACTATGACAGCTTCCAGATTCTCAAAACATATCTTCAGAGTTAGACATAAGTATTGCATAGTATTTTTTGATCTTCTTTAATCAGAGTTCTCATTTCCTGAAAAAGAAAAACAATTCTAACAGAAATAGAAGTTTAGCTGGGTTAGAATGTAAGCAACTCTTTTCAGAGCACATTTACCAGAACTTGATTATTTAAATCAAAATTACGTCCATTTAATTACTCCCCCTTTTTGTCATAATCAAAAAGGTAATTATGTGTGAAAAACATAAAAACCAGAATAAATAACAAGAAGAGATGAGAAGTTTCATTGATATTCAAAGGAGATTGCAACAGAAGGAGAAACAACAAAGTGAACATAAACAGGGAAATATATGTAAACTTCAAACACATCACAAGTCTCACCGAATAGAGCATTGCCTCTAATGAACATATTTCTTTGAACAATTTCAATTATACCCGCTAACTCAAACAGTTCAGACAATACACGTCCATATGGAATGAATGATTTTTAAGAGTTCCTGGATGCTAAGATTGATAGCTTAAGATGATTGAAACACTCAAATGACATCATGGAGTGCTAAAAGAAGGAAATTAAAATAGAAGTAAATCAAATGTTAAGATGAGAGAACATGAAAACATTTAATTAGAACATGACAGGGAATAACAGACAAAGACATAAGGGTATGATATGAAACGACTGTTCCCAAGACATAGTGAAAAGGAGCAGTTAGATAAATGTAATCATGATTAATCAATTTCAAGAAAAATAATTGCTCGTGCATGACCTAGGTAGAGTGTGATAGACACTAAGTCTATTTAGGCAATGCGTTTTATATTCTTATCATCTGGAAAACCACGAAGATTTCCATCTGATCAGGAACATTTCTGACCAAAACATCTTCTGACGACTGAGATAAAACAATTTAGAAGTCTTTTGTTTAAGTCATAATTTTATCCCTTCAGATTACGACTAAAAAACGTTTGATCCTAATGACATCTTACTCTAGACATAGATCAATTTTTAGATTCTTTATAATAAACAGAAATCTATCTTCAGCTAAGATTTTGTAAAAAGATCAGCCCACTGATGGTTTGTATCTATGAATTTCAAAGATATGATCCCTTTCTGAACATAGTCTCTAATAAAATGATGTTTGATTTCTATGTGTTTAGCCCTAGAGTGTAGGATAGGATTCTTACTTAAGGAAATAGCAGCGGTATTGTCACAGAAGATAGGAATGTTACTCTCATAAATCTGATAATATTCTAGCTGATTCTTCATCCATAATATCTGAGTACTGCATAGTGCTGCTGAAATGTACTCTACTTTTGCTGTTGAAAGAGAAATTGTTGATTGCCTCTTGCTTGACCATGAGATCAGATTTTTTCCTAGAAACTGATATTTTACAGAAGTACTCTTCTTCTCTAGCTGATCTCCAGCATAGTATGCATCATGGAAACCAGAAAGAGAATACTCTGATGTTTTTTCATACATCAAGCCAAGATTAGAGGTTCCTTTTAGATACCTTAGAATTCTCTTAATAACAGTTAAATGAGATTCCCTAGGATCAGATTAGAATCTAGCGCAAAGATGAACATTGAATAACATATCAGGTCTAGATGCTGTCAGATACAGAAGAGGGCTTATCATACAACGATAGAGCTTCTGACAAACCTTTCCAATTACTTATTCTGTCTCCAAAATATATGTTGGATGCATTGGAGTCTTTTCTACTATGCAATATGTCATGTTAAATTTCTTCAGAAGTTCTTTGGTGTACTTACTTTGATGTATGTAAGTTGCCTCAGGTTTTTGATCAATATGGATTCCCAAAAAGAACTTCAGTTCTCCCATCATGCTCATTTCAAACTCAGTCTGCATTAGCTTAGAGAATTCCTCACAGAGGGATGGATTAGCATAACCAAAAATAATATCATCAACATAAATTTGAACAATTAGAATATCATTTTTAAAATTTTTGTAGAAGAGTGTGGTGTCAACCTTTCCTCTGGTAAATTTATTTTCTAAAAGAAAATTACTCAATTTGTCATACTCTGGGAGCTTGTTTCAAGCCATAAAGATATTTCTTTAGTTTAAAAACAAAGTTTGATTTCTCAGAGCTTTTAAAATCAGGAGGTTGTTTGACATACACTTCTTCTAAAATATAACCATTCAGAAATTTAACATCCATCTGATAAAGGATAATGATATGATTGATAGAAAAAGAAACTAACAATCGAATAACTTCTAACCTGGTGACTGGTGTAAATTTTTTTGTATAGTATATCCATTCTTGTTGACTATAACCTTGTGGAACCAGTCGTGCTTTGTTTCTGACAACTTCACCCTTCTCATTGAGCTTGTTTCTGAATATCCATTTGGTTCCAATGACGTGGACACCTTTAGGTTTCTGAACAAGATCCCATACATCGTTCTTTGAGAATTGGTTCAGTTCTTCTTCCATAGACAGAATCCAATCTTTATCTAGAAGGGCTTCTTCAATAGATGTATGTTCTATTAAAGAAACTAAACCCAAAAGCACTTCATCAGAAGGTTTGAGAGTTGATCTTGTTCTGACTATAACATCTTTACTTCCAAGGATAAGGTCTTCAAGATGAGAGGATGTGATTCTGTTCTTCCTTGGTTGAGGTTTATTAGAAGAACTATCAATAGTATCATAAGAAGGAGCTTCTAATTCTTTATCTTCTTGAATCTTCTCCTTTGGCTCAGTGAATATTATGGTTATATCTGCAAGCTTTTCACACAACTTTGACTTTTCATAATCAAGCTTATCATTAAATCTGACATAGATTGATTCCTCCAGGATTTATGATTCATTACAAACTGTTCTAGAACCGATGATATTTCCCTTATGATTGCCTCTAAAACCAACAACTCCTCCAGACTTAAGTTCCAAATCTTGGAACATATCCCTTTCGCCCGTCATGTGTCGTGAGCATCCACTATTCAAGTACCATGATTGGTGTTTCAGTGGCGCCGTCAAGGACATCTGTAACATAAATTATCTGATCCTTAGGTACCCATTTTTTGGGTCCTTTCTTGTTAGCAATTCTAGAGGTTCTGACACCTTTAGACTTATGTGCAACAGGATAATCATGTGAAATGTGTGCATGATACTTTGGTTTAAAAGTTTCCTTTTGTATTTGTGTTTGTGCTACAGTAGTATTAGAACCTTCTTGTTCTAGTCATTTCAATTTTGTGCCAGAAAGCACAAAATGTTCAGAAAGAAGTTTTGGTTTGATATTCAGAGTCTCATCAATTTTATTTGTTTGTCCTGAGTATCCCAAGCCTCTACTTCCATTTCTACTAACATCATAGATCATTGAAGCCATTTTTCTTATATCTATGCTTTTAGCTAGGAAGTGTTGAAAAGCTCTATCATATATGATTACTTCATCAATAATAGATGTGGTAGAGATTATCTCTTCTTCTAATCTAGACACTTTACTTTTCAGAGTAATGTTTGATTTTTCTAAAGCAAATAGTTTTTCATTTAAGTCAGAAATGTTTTTCTCATCTATAGTAGTGTTCTCAGAAGTATCCATAAATCTCTTTTTCGAGATTTTCTGTTTACTTAGAAGAAGTTGATATCTTTTCATTAATTCAAATAAACCAATTTCAAGTTCAGAATGAGATAAGGAAGAAAGTACCTCTTTGTCGCCATCTGAATCTTACGCATAGTTAAGTGTCAGTTCATCTTCTGATGTTGCTTCTCCATTGCTGGTCCTGGCCATGAATTCCATGTTTGCATGCTCTTCATCATAATCTTCATTTTTGATTCTAAATCATCCCATGTTTCTATGAGACCCTTCTTAGCTTTGTAAGCCTTCTTAGGCTTCTTATCTTTGTTAAGCATTGGACAATCATTTTTGTAATGTCCAAGCTCGTTGCATTCAAAACAAGCAACTTTTTTTCCAAAAGCACTCCTCTAATCGGAAGTGGATTCACCTCTTCCATATGTCCTTCGTTGACCTCTGAACTTGCTTTATTTGTGCTTCCAAATTTAACTTATTCTTCTGGATATCAGAGAGAGTTCATCATCATCTGAATCTTCTTTAAATTCTTTTGATTCTTCCTTAGCTTGATAAGCCTTGGTTTTCCCAGAAGTAGACTTTAGAGCAACTAATTTTACCCTCATATGAGGCTCATCTTGTTCCGGCTCTATTTTATGACTTCTTAAAGAGCTAATCAACTCCTCAAGAGAGGTGTTGCTCAGATCCTTTGCCAATTTTAAAGCAGTTACCATTGGTCTCCATTTTACAGGAAGACTTCTAATAATATTTTTAACATGATCTGCGGCGGAGTAACCTTTACTCAGAACCTTAAGTCCTACCACAAGAGTCTAAAATCTTGAAAACATCGTTTCTATAGATTCGTCGTCTTCCATCTTTAAGGATTCATATTTTTGAATTAAAGCTAGAGCCTTTGTTTCTTTTACTTGTGTGCTGCCTTCATATGTCATTTGAAGATAACCAAAGATAGACTTTGAAGTCTCTCCATCTGTGATTTTCTCATATTCATTATATGAAATAGCACTTAGAAGAATAGTTCTTGCTTAGTAGTGATTTCGACATACCTTTTTATGTGCTTCTGTAATTGTATTTCTTGTAATCTTATGACCTTTATTGCCTACTGGGTGAGGTAGCCATCAACTAACAAGTCTCATAGATCCAAGTCATATGCCAGAAAATAACTTTCTATTCTATTCTTTCAATAGTCAAATTCTCCCCATCAAACCTAGGAGGTTTTAAACTATAGTGTGGTTCGGTGGGAGAACTGACTTGATGGTTTGCGTTTGATTGCAAATGTTGCAGTTAGCAAGAGTCGCCACCGACTTTTCTTTTATCCAAAAGGAAAGGTGAAAAAGCACAGGAAAGACCTTTGAGATTATTTCTTGAGTTCGGGGGTAGATTATGAAAAGGGAAGGTATTAGCACCTTTTGCATCCATGGTTTTCCATGGGCTCTTAGTTACTTGTTAGATCACTTGCTTTTGTTTGAAATTGTGCTTTGGGTGGTTTTTTGAAAGTATTTTGAAAAGGCGCCATTGTTTAGGCAAACTTTGTAATGATTCTCATTCATAAGAATGTATACAAAGTGTTGATCTTTTGAAAATGTTTTCAAGTTTGAAAGGTGTTTTTGAAAGTGTAGGTGATTATTTTTTAAAATAGCAAGGATGTTTGTTTTGAAATGGAGAAAGTAATTAGGAGAAATCTACCTACTCAAATGTCTTTCTTGTTCATTTTCTTTTCCTTTGACATTGTTGTCTTACCATTGATTTGGTAAGCAACCCTATCTTTGGATATAAACGGGACGGGTGCGGGTCATCGTATAACCATGATTAGCAATGTTGCAAGGTATCTTAGAATTCTTTTTGAGGGAATAAGATCATTTGTAAGGCAACTTAAAGAGCGTCATCGAGGGACTATGATCTTGTATTTGCTTGTTTTTTACTAAGATACCTCGCATGCATAATACAACCATTTTGTATAAGGCAACCAAGTGGAATCACCCTAGGGGTGCTTGTGTGCAAATCTGTTGTTTTCATGCTTTGTTTTTGTCTTGAATATGGGTTGTCTATTTGTTGTTTTTATCTCATCATGCACACCCTAATTACTAACAATACATGAAAGCAATAAAAATGCGGAAAAGTGAAGTCCTACGCTATTACAAACATTAGGGGGGTGGGATGTACAAATTCACAAATGGGGATTGCAAATTAAATCCTAAGTTACTTATTACAACCACATTGAATGGATAAGAATGTACAAGAAATGTAAAATGGACTTGTTTTGTTTTTTGTTTTTAAAAAGAAATAAGTTTGGTTTAAGAAAATATTTTGATCTTTTATGTTAAAAGAAATAAAATAAGACATGTGAATATGAAATATTTTTATTATGTGTTTTTGATTAATAAAAAAATGATGGCAAAATTAATAAGGAGAAAGGAAAACAGAATCAGCGCTTTGCTGAAATAAAAGAGGTCAGAAGTTCTGACTCTAGCGTGCTGCACAAATTCAAATAAACGTTAGTAGAAATAGGGAAGGTCAGAAGCTCTGGGTCCGTTGAGAACAAAGAAGATTTCAGAAGTTCTGATGCCACTGGCATAACTTCGTCTCCCTCTCCATGCTAGTCAGAGCATCTGCAACTTGGTCATTTCTCAACAAAACAGAAGATGCGCATATAACAGTTATGGGAGGTTTCATAATGTTTCAGAAACAAAAGATATCAGAACTATAAATCAGAAACAAGCATGAATTTGCTAATCCTAATTCTGAGTTCTAATTTCTTCAAGAAGTTCTGAACTGAAATTCTCTCTACTTAGGCGAGAAAATATATGAAACCTCAGAATGTGTACAACATCAGAATCAGGATGTCTACATTGTATTTTTGAACAAAGTGTCCTGACAATGCCTAAGTAATATGATGAGAGTTAGCAGAAGCTTACCTTGCAGCTGGAAAATGTTCTATGAGCTGGAGTCTGGCTCTGACCGCTTGTGATGTTCTGAACAGCTTCCACTCGTGTTCGGCAGGCTGGAAACTTTCATTTTGGGTTGTGAGTGATTAGAAAATTCTGGAACAGCCAAGGAGCAAAGTTCTGACTTCTTTGAGGTAGATATTGTTGGTTTGTGCGTTACAGTTTAACTACAGAAGTTAGGATGACTTTTGAATGTATATCAAAAACTATATGGGTGGTTTTGGTCGAGAAACACATGAGGAAAATGGAATTTGAATGCAAGAATCAACAGCTAACAGGTTTTGTATTTTGTATTTGCAGTTTTTGGACTCTTGGAATTTTAGCAGGGGTTCAGGGCTTTTCTTTCTCAAAATTTTTTTGACCCTTTTACAATTACCAATGGCTTTCAATTTATAAGCAAAGATCTTGTAGCTTGGAGAGTACAACCATCACATGATAGGGTGTTGCCTTGTTGTTGAAGCAAGTATGGTGGTTAGTAGCCTTAGCAGCACCTAAGCTGGAATTGTAAGCAGGAATTAAGGAAAGGTAACTTCAAAAGCAAAAGCAACGCATGGGCCCAGCACACTTTTGTACAAGAGTTTGCTTTTCCAAGACAATAAAGGTACTTCTATGCCACACGTGGAGAAATCCTTTGAACAAATATCCAGAAGTCGTTGTGAGCATTAAATGATGATGAGATTGATCAAACCAAAAATCCTGCAACGTGATATTCTGCATCATTGCTTAGTTCTGGATCAGAAGTTCAGCTTCAGCGTGACTTAGAATAGACATCCAACTTCTGATCTTTGTATCTCCTTGCTCCAGTATGCTCTGAAGGAGCTCTCGGACTTTCCAGGAAGCTTGCAGCATGCTTTGTAACCTTCTTTGAATTACCCTTGCAAACTCTGACTGAACCTTTGTGAAAACTGGCCCAGAAGTTCTGACCAAACTCAGTCTTGAAAGTGTCCAGAATTTGCGAAGTGCTTTAGTTTCATGGACGTGTCTTTGAACATTTATAACTTGAAATTCCAGCATTTCCAGGAGATGTTTTGTTCTGTAATGTTTTAGATCTTATTGAAATCTAAAACTCTTGAGTTAGAAATTATTCCAAAATCAGCTTGCATCATGGTGATAATCTGATCAGAAGTTTTGAGTTTGTCATATTTCTTAAACACTTAGAAAAATTCTAAGTATTTAGAAATTTGACTTTTCCAAAGTAACTTTTGAATTTTGAATTTCTAGATGAAACAAACTTCATATCTCAATATGTCTTGATCAAAAGTCAAAGTTTGACTTTTCAATACGCAAATGACCATTTTACCCTCGTGAATGACTTTCTTGGAAAATTTGTAGATCCGGGCTTGAAATTGGAGGGGAGCAAACCTGAGGATTCAGGGTGATCCTTTGAGAAATAAGAGGGCAAATTTTGGGGTACAACAGCTGCCCCTGTTCAATCTTCTTAAACCTGAAGAGTTAGATTGGCGGATTTACCATTCGTGACTTGAAGGTGGAAGATGATTAAACACTAGAGTGCCCAGAAATTTGCACTCGAAGATGTGTTAGTTGATTATGTAGGGAATGGGCTTAAAGATGCCATTTGGAGAGATGATGGATAGTTACTGAAAGAATCATCAGCACAGATTTCTTATTGATTTATACTAAAGTTGATGTTTTACCTGTGAGAAAAGGAATTAGTAAAATGCAGATGCCTGCATGATGCTCACCAGATGTGGTATTATGTTAAACGTATGTGGTATGTACATGTTACGATGTATGAATGTGAGATGTATGTTTTTGTCCGAGAAAATAAATCCCTGACTACTGCTGAGGAAATTCTGGGAGATTGAATCCCTGATTGCCATTGGAGATGAAAAATATGCATATCTTCAATTTTGTTGAAAGGATGCTTTCGCTGGGGAATATCGCTCGAATGTCAGATGTTATCTGGTCGGATCCAGGCTTCACCGTTGCTGAGGATGAAGTAGTCGACTGCTATATGGTCGGATCCAGGCTTCACGTTAATTTATTGGGGATACAGAAGTTAATTGTTATCTGGTTGGATCCAGGCTTTGTAGAAAATTTCTTGAAATTGAATAGTCATCTGGTCGGATCCAGGCTTCACCATAATTTGCTAGGGATACAGAAGTTAACTATTATCTGGTCGAATCCAGGATTCGCAGTAAACTTGAAGTGATAACTACTATCTGGTCGGGTCCAGGTTTCATGGATTTTGGAAAGTTGTGCTAAATCTGGTCGGGTCCAGGCTTCATAGTGTCTCTCTGGGGATCATATTTCATTGTTATGTGGTCGGGCTCCAGGTTTCACAATAAACTGTTTGAAAAAAAACTGTTATCTGGTCGAGTCCAGGCTTTGCATATTTCTGAGGTTGATGAAGTCAATTGTTGTCTGGTCGGGTCTAGGTTTCACAATAAACTAATTGGGGATATAGTTTTTATCTGGTCGGTTTCCAGGTTTCATAATGAATCTCTGAGGGTGATTGTTATCTGGTCGGATCCAGGCTTCACAACAACTTGCTTGAAAAGATGGAATTGAAAACTGATATCTGGTCAGGTCCAAGTTTCTCAGCAATTTGTTGGGGATACAGAGGCAAACTCTACTGGGGAAAATAAGCTAAACCTTGGTCGGGTTGAGTCTGGGTTCTTCTATATCTTCGAGGAGTTAGACTAATATCTGGTCGGGTCCAAGTTTCATAGCATCTTGAAATTGAGATTAACTGTTATCTGGTCAGGTCCAGGTTTCATAGCATCTTGAAATTGAGATTAACTGTTATCTGGTCGGGTCCAGGTTTCAGATACTCAAATTGTCATTTGGTTGGATCCAGGTTTCAGTGATTGAAGAAGTCCAACTATTATCTGGTCGGGTCCAGGTTTTAGTAATAACTTGAAAATTATACTAATATCCGGTCGGATCCAGGCTTCATAGTATCTTTTTTTGGAAATAGTAAAGGCTTTGCTGACGACTTTACTGGGGGTCAGGGGTTGTGACTCTATGATTCTACAATAATTCGAAAGAGAATTCAAAATGGAGAGTGTAGACTCAATCGGGTAGGACAGACTCAGCTTGGGGAGGATACGCTCAACTGAGGATGATAGACTCCGTTTGGGGATAATAGCCTTGGCTGGGGAAGATATACTCAGCGGGGAAAATACACTCAGCTGGGGAAGACAGGCTCAGCTGGGAAACTTTGCAGTGTCTTGATTGTTGTGTGTTAAGGAAATTAGAACTCGGCTGGGGAGTTTTGTGGTTCCTCGATTATTGTTGAGGAAATAAAACCTGTTGGGGAAAGGTTTATTGCAGCCGTCATTGTGGGGATAATGATAATGATAATTCTGTGGGGATATAGATGTTTACTGCTACTTAGCATGACACATGTGCCAAATAGTTTTAATTATGTTCATATGCATATGTTCATTCAATTTTAGTCATTGGACAAATTTGCATTCAAAACAAAGACAGAAATTTTGCACTTCAAAGTATATTTGTATTGATATTTTGCCCCTGAATAGGCATTTTTGTATAGAGAGACGGAGATCCTAGTAAGAGAAAATCATCGAAAGGAAAACAAAAATTTAGAATGAAAATAAATAGCCATGTGAAATGATCTCATTGCCTTCCAACTCTACTATTGCCCCAATGTCTTCGAATGTCCCTTGCCATTAATAGAAGTTGATTGGATTGATCTTGGACCATTTGAACTTGGACCTTGGTGATAGAATTGACCGTGTTGATTCCACAGGACATAGTCACATGCTTTTAATCCTTAAATTTTTCCTGGACCGCCCTTTCGGGTTTTCAGCCCACCGGGATACTCTTTTTTGCCCAAGTCGCCCTTTCGGGTTTTCAACTTACCGGGTGTACAATCTTTTGCATATATCCCTAATTTTTGCCCAAACTTTTTGGTTTGCTGGGATGCCCGTATTTTGCTTAGGTGTGTCAACCTAACGGGTCTCTTATGCGTAGTATTTTTTAACTATCTACGCGTTTATAGGATGTGGAAAATATTCACCATCCATGATAGTCAGCATCATGGCACCTCTAGAGAAATCTCTCTTGACAACAAATGGCCCTTCATAGGTGGGAGTCCATTTGCCTCTGGGGCCGCCTTGTGGTAAAATAATGCACTTTATCACCAAGTCGCCAACTTGATATACTCGAGGCTTGACCTTTTTGTTGAAAGTCTTGATCATCTGTTTTTGATACGTCTGACCATGGAAAATAGCAGCTAATCGTTTTTCATCGATCAATTTCAACTGATCCAATCTCGTTTGAATCCACTCGTATATGCTTAAGCCTGCCTCAATCATAATCCTCAGTAAGGGAATCTGAACTTCCACTGGCAGAACAGCTTATATGCCATAAATTAAGGAAAAGTGAGTTGCCCTCGTTGATGTTCTAGCTGAAGTGCGGTAGCCATGTAGAGCAAACAACAACATCGCATGCCAATCCTTATAGGTTACTACCATTTTCTGCATAATTTTCTTGATATTTTTGTTAGCCGCTTCGACTGCACCATTCATTTTCGGTCTATACGGAGAAGAATTATGATGCTTGATCTTAAACTGAGTGCAAAGCTCAGTGATCATAGCATTGTTGAGGTTAGTCCCATTATCGGTGATAATCCTTTCGGGGATACCATAACAACAGATGAGATTGTGTCTGGTGAATCTGGCTACCACATTCTTGGTGACTGAGGCAAATGAGGCGGCTTCGACCCATTTGGTAAAATAGTCGATAGCAACAAGAATGAAGCGATGTCCGTTAGAAGCTGTGGGCTTGATCTCTCCAATCATGTCAATGCCCCACATTGCAAATGGCCACGGAGCGGTCATGACATTCAGAGGGATATGAGGCACATGGACCTTGTCAGTGTAGATTTGGCATTTGTGACAAGTCCTTGAATGTTGATGGCAATCGGTCTCCATCACTGACCAATAGTAACCGGCTATTAAGATTTTCTTGGCCATCGTATGTCGGCTTTAGTGAGTACCGAAGAGACCATCGTGCATGTCTTCCATAATTTCCTTTGCCTCCTTCTTGTCCACACATCGGAGTAGAGTTGAATCATAGTTGCGCTTGTACAATATCCCGTTACTTAGGAACAATTTAGCTGCAAATCTTCGTAAGAATTTTCTGTCATTGATAGATGCACCCTCTGGATATTCTTGTGCTTCAAGGTATCTCATCACCTCGTGGTACCATGGATTTTTCGCATTGGTGTCAAGCTCATAGAAATTTGCAGGTTCATCGAATCTTTCAATTGTTATCATAGGGGCTTCATTGTCCCATCTGACCTTGAACATCGAAGACATGGTTGCCAAAGCGTCAGCCAACTGGTTTTCTTCCCTAGGGAAGTGCTTAAAAGCGATCTCTTCAAAGTGAGGAATTAGGGACATCACAAGTTCCTTGTAAGGGATGAGATTAGGGTGTTTAGTGTCCCAATCTCCTTTTACTTGGCTGATCACTAGGGAGGAATCTCCGAACACATTCAAATGTTTGATCCTTAAATCAATAGCAGCTTTCAGGCCTAAGATGCATGCTTCATACTCGGCCATATTGTTTGTGCAATCAAAACATAGTCTGGAAGTAAAAGGAGTTTGGAAACCTTCAATAGAGATGATCACAGAACCAATTCCGTTACCTAAGGCGTTAGAAGCCCCATCGAATACCATAGTCCATCAGGATCCTGGTTCAGGTCTGTCATATGGTCCAGATTTCGCGCAGTCGGTTACCAGCATGATGTCCTTATCAGGGAAGTCGAAATTCATTGAATGATAATTATCCACGGCTTGATGGGTCAAATGATCTGCTAGTACACTTCCTTTGATGGCTTTTTAAGTCGTGTATTGAATGTCGTACTCAATCAAGATCATTTTCCATTTGGCTATCCGTCTGGAAAGGGCAGGTTTCTCGAAGATGTACTTGATTGGGTCCATCTTAGAAATCAACAGAGTGGTATGCATCAACATATACTGTCTTAGCCGGCGAGCAGCCTATTCCAAAGCACAACAAGTTTTCTCGAGCAGTGAATATCTGGTTTCACAGTTGGTAAACTTTTTGCTTAGGTAATAAATAGCATGCTCTTTTCGGCCAAACTCGTCATGTTGGCCCAGAGCACACCCCATAGAATTCTATAATACCATCAAGTACATGATCAAGGGTCTTCCTTCAACTGGAGGCATGAGAATAGGAGGTTCTTGTAGGTATTCTTTGATTTTGTCAAAGGCAATCTGGAAATCATCGTTCCATCTGACTACCTGATCTTTCTTCAAGAGTTTGAAGAGTGGCTCACAAGTAGCAGTCAAGTAAGATATGAAACGGGCAATGTAATTGAGATGACCCAAGAATCCTCTGACTTGTTTTTCAGAATGATGGACTGGCATTTCTTGGATGGCCTTTATCTTGGCAGGATCAACTTTAATGCCTTTATTGCTGACGACAAAACCTAGAAGCTTTCCAGATCGTACTCCAAACGTGCACTTATTAGGGTTTAACCTCAGCTTGTACTTTTTCATCCTCTCGAATAACTTGTGCAGGTGATCGAGATGTTCTTCTTCGGTTTGTGATCTGGAAATCATATCATCTACATATACCTTTGTCTCATGATGAATCGTGTCATGAAATAAAGCTACCATAGCCCTTTGATATGTTTCCCCTACATTCTTTACTCCGAACGGCATGACCTTGTAGCAGAAGGTGCCCCATTGCATAGAGAAAGTAGTCTTTTCCATATCTTCGGGAGCCATCCTTATTTGATTATAGCCTGAGAAGCCATCCATGAATGAGAAGACTTCATGCTGAGCGGTATTATCAACTAAGACGTCAATGTGTGGTAGAAGGAAATCATCCTTGGGGCTTGCCCTATTCATATCCTTATAGTCTACGCACATGCGAACTTTCCCGTCTTTCTTTGGCACTGGCACCACATTGGCAACCGATTGAGGATAGGATGTCACAGCTAGGAACCCCGCATCAAATTGTTTCATCACCTCGGCTTTGATCTTTTCAGACATATCAGGCCTCATGCAACGAACCTTTTGTTTAACAGGAGGGCAGTCTTCTTTAGTTGGCAGACAATGAACTACAATGTCGGTATCCAACCCAGGCATATCTTCATAAGACCAAGAAAATACTTCCACATAAACATGCAACATCTGAACCAACCTGCTCTTGACACTGCTTTCCAGGTTAGCGCCGATCTTGATTTCCTTCTTATCTGCCTCAGTACCCAGGTTGACAACTTCAACTGACTCCTTGTGTGGTTTAATAGCTTTTTCCTCTTGTAATAGAAGTCTGGCTGTTTCTCCTGGTATGTCAAAATCTTCCTCACCTTTGTCTTCAGCTTGGTTGATAGGACATTCAAAGTCATAGTCGACAATAGTAGAGTTATTGGCAATAGGATCCAGAGTGGATGTGGACCTGCAAGAGTGTGTGTGTGTGTGTGTGTGTGTGTGTGTGTGTGTGTGTGTGTGTGTGCATGTAAGATACATGGCTATATTTTTTTGAAAAATGTATTTGAAAGAAAGGAAAGATATGAACACAAATATTTGAATGCAAAAGAGTCCAATATACTGAATGATCATATGATTATATGAACATAAATAAAACCCTTGACAAATGGACCAAAATGCCCCGGGCCAGGCACATGGCTTAAAAGTCATTGTTTAAATATTACATACAACAAGTTCTTGGATTGAAAGAAAAGCAGAAACAAGTAGATTACTCCTCAATGAAGGAGACTGGTACAAAGTCCTTTGTATGCCAATTCTTCGTCTCCTTAGAAGTTGGATACACCCACTCCTTAAATGCACTCTCTTCTTCAAAATCACCCACGGCGTTGACTCCATGGCTTCCAATGCGGAGAGGTGGCTTTCCAGCACGAGCACGCCTCATTTCCTTTTGAGCTTTGACGGTGAATCCCAAACTAAACTTGTCTGCTTTAAATGGGATATCGAGGAGTTCCCCCCAAGTATCACTGTTTCCTTCTTCTATTGCCGCACGAGCATCCTCGACTGAAACCATCTTTGGTGTGGCCTTAATAGCTTTAGACTCATCAGAAAAACATTTAGTAGCAGCAATCATCGGTGGTACAACCTTAAAGGCTTGACATGGAGTTTCAATGAATTCTCCATCCATCTCTACGTACTTGAAAGAATTAAGGTGGCTTACTATAAACTCTTCTTCTCCATAAACGGTGACTATTCTGCCCTTGACGGGATATTTGAGTTCTGGTGGAGGGTTGAGGTTACTGCCCCAGCTTTATAGATCCACGGGCGACCTAACAGACAAGAATAGACAAGACAAATATCCATAATATAGAAGGTGGAGTTGAAGATTTGGGAACCCACTTTTATTAGAAGATCTACCTCCCCATGAACAGTCCTCTTTGATCCGTCAAACGCCCTTACGATGATATCACTTGGCTCCAAGATTAAATCTTCACAGTCAAGACGGTCTAACACCCCCTTGGGTAATACATTCAGAGAAGAACCAGTGTCGACTAGTACGTGTGCTAAGGTAGTCCCTTTGCACTTGATAGAAACATGTAAAGCTTTGTTGTGATTCTTCCTGAGAGGTGTTAAGTTAACATCTGAAAACCCCAAGCCATTATCAGCTGTCAGGCTAGCCACACAATTCTCAAATTGGTCAGTTGTTGTCTCATGTGGGACATGAGCCCTTTTCATGAACTTGATTAATGTCCGAGCATGGGCATCAGAGCAAAGCAGCAATGACAACATTAAATCTTAGAGGGGGTTTGCCCCAATTGTTCTACAATTTTGAAGTCACTTCTCTTGTTGATCTTCAAAATTTCGTCCATTTCACGGGCGGAGGGTTCTTCATCAGCTACATCTTTGGAAGGTACCTCAATCATAACAGGCTCAACAACCTTCTCTTTTCCTCTTGCATCGGTACCTAGCTTAGCAGCAGTAATGCGGATGGGCGTCTTTGTAACTACTAGAGGTGAGATATTGGGTGAGAATATTCTCCCAGTTCTAGTTACTTGCTTGAGCCAGCTATGTTACCAACATTGTCATCTTTTTCTTCTTTGATCCAACCATCTTGTTTAATCCCATGATAGAATACTTCAGCTCTGTAATTCCATGGTACCGCTTTATTTGAAGAGTAAGGAATCGGTCCGGGATTGGTAATGATTAAGGGAGAAACAATAGGTTCATTTGAAATCCTAATAGGGCCTTTGGAGGTGATCCTAATAGGTTTGTTTGAGATGGTAATGATGGAGAGGTCTTCAAATTTGTTAATCAATCTTTTGGTAAGTGGAGTCTTTTCAAACAAAATTTCGTGGCTATCAATCAGGCATTGTATGCCTTTCTTCAGCCTTTCACAACCATTTTATTGTCTCGTACATCACACACAGTCTTTTTCACAGCCAGGGAAAATCCCAGCTTTTAAAAAATCGTTCTTGATTATATTCAGCGGGGTAGTCAATTCTTTAACAGAGGCAATAAAAATTGTATCTTCTACGGCATTAACACCTTTGTCATGCTTCGGCATTGGAGCGATAATTACATTCGAAGTTGGAGGAGGATCAAATTCAATAGTTTTGTTGTCAATCAAATCTTGGATTTTGTTCTTCAAGGCCCAGCACTGGTCAGTCTCGTGCCCATGGTTGTTTGAATGGTAAGCACACTTGGCGTTCAGATTATATTTTGGTGACGAGGTGTCAGGGTTGGCGGGAGGATCGCGTAATGTCACTAAATTAGCCTTGAGCAAATGTTGAAGGGCTTGAGATAGAGACATGCCTAACCTTGTAAACTGTCTTCTTGGATTTTCAAAACGTTGATGATTTGCAGATGGTCTTGGAGTAGGAGTTGGATTGGAGAGATTCAGACAGCACTGACAGACGGATGATCATTCTTCTTTATATGGGCCCTTTCCCCATGCACAAATTAATTTCTTTCTTCGTAGAAAAAGGTTTTTTTGATAGGATTGAGAGTGGAGGTAGATGCCACAGAGATCTTCCCACTTTTTATGCCACTCTCAATTCTTTCACCGGTTAGGATTAATTCGGTGAAACCAGAAGAAGAGCAACCTACCAACAGATTAAAGAAAGGACCTGATAAGGTGCCCACGAACATGTCGATGTGTTCCCTATCAGTCAAGGGAGGTTGGACCCTACTAGCAAGTTCTCTCCACCTTTACGCATATTCCTTAAATCCTTCACTCTTTCCCATAGTCATATCTTGCAATTGAACCCTCGTTGGTGCCAAGTCGATGTTGTATTGATACTGGTGATAAAAGGCAGTAGCTAGATCCTCCCAGTTTGGGACATTGGTTCCCTCCAATTGGTAGAACCATTCAAGTTGAGTCCCTGACAGACTGTCTTGAAACAAGTGAACACACAAGTTTCTATCAGCGGTGTGGGGCTAGATCTTCCTTACATAGGAACGGAGATGAAGCTTTGGGCAAGACAACCCATCATACTTTGCAAAAATTGGAGCCTTAAATTTTTGTGGGATGACCACTCCCGACACCATTCCCATTTCTTCGAAGTCTAACCCATGTATTCTCTGGACTTCCATGGCACTCACCCGATCCTCTAACTGCTTGTATCTATCCTCAATGGGAGGGTATTGCTCATCATTATAGTTTGTATCATTGTCAGAAACCTCAGGACTAGGATTCTCCTCCCTTGCTTCTCTTTCTTGGTTTTCCCCTTCTTTGGACGAGGAGGCCAAATCGACTGGTTGCTTCAATGGCCCCCCAAATCTTCTACCCATATTAAGGATACCAGCGGACTTCTTCTTCTTCTTCTTTTTCTCTTTCAGGATGAGGGCCTTCAGGTCCTCCTGCCCTTTCTCCAGACTTATGAACATCTGTTGAAATTGGGCATTTTGTGCCTGAAGATCTTTGATGCTTTGTTCAGAAGACATCTTTACTGAAATAAACAGTGAAGATGATGAGAAACCTATAATGGTACTTGTTTATGCAATGCTATGGATGGGATGTGTATGCAATGATTTCAAGGACTTTGGGAATTTTAAACTTTGCAAACCAAAATGAAACAAAGATTTTATTAGTAGAATTCAAGGTACAATTTCCTCTTAGGCGTTACAATAAAAAAATTCTAAAAACTAAAAAAAATCAAGTTTCCCATGGATGCTTCCTCTTCGTGCCGAGATAGACATTAAGGCTTATTTCCTCATGAAGCTGCTTTGTGAGCTCTAAGACCTTTTTCTCCTGGGCATAGAATTGGTCCCTATAAGTATCTCGCTCCTTCTTCAACTAGATCTAAGACCTCTGTAGTTCTTCAAGATCAGTGGGCATATCAGGATGAAGAACAGTGTAGGGAATATCCCCTTAAGTAACGGGTTCCACAATCACTGGTAAGACGGCTATGTAGGGCATTATAAGTTTCTGAGCGCGAGCTCGTACCCATTAGAGATAAGGTTCCATAGGAATGGAATTATTCATCCCAAAAGTCTTGGCGCCAGATCTGTTTATCATGCCCCAAGCTCATACGAACCTCTGGCGATACCCTTGAACATCCCCCTCATAGTTAAATACAATTCCCTGGATAAGTAACTCATGAGGACCATCCTTTCGAGCATAACCAAATTGTCGCAGAGCCAAACAAGGATTGTAAGTTATGCCTCCCCTAATTCCAAGTAGTGGGACGTTATGGAACTCCCTGCAACGGTCAATAATAGAAATATCTCCCATAAATCGGGAATACCAGAGAATACCCACGTGAGAAAGTGACATTATCCTTTGCGACCAACCCAAACCTTCTTTATTCTTCAGCACTGACTTAGGGAGGTGAGAAATAAACCACCTCGACAGTAATGGCATGCAGCACATAAGGACCCCTCTTCTCTTCATGGTACGAGTATGGAGAGCATGCAAGATATCTCCGAGCAAGGTAGGCACAGCGTTGCGAGAGAGGAAAATCTTGATAGCATTCACATCTATGAGTAAGCCCGGATTAGGGAAAAGCACTAACCCATAGATTAGAAGGGCCAAGACCTCCTCAAAGGCATGGAAATCCAAATCATCCCAAAACAGCTGGGCCCTGCCTATTAGGAACTTGGCTAGAAAACCCTTGACTCCGCTTCTCGTTTCCCAATTGGATTTCACGTCAGCCCGTTTTAGATGCAAAGCTGAGGCAATGACTTCTGGCTTCGGAATTTCTTCTAAACCTGTGAAAGGAACCTGGTCAAGAATGGATATACTCAATAAGAGAACTCTTCTATGGTAGGAACCAACTGATAGTCTGGAAAGGTGGAGCAGTGGTGCTTGGGATTAAAGAACTGAAAGAGTACACCCATCATCTTTTCATCAAAGCTTGAAGTAACTAGGTTGAGAAGTCGACCATGTCTCTTGGTGAACGCAAAAGTTTCAGGAACCCTCGATACTAGTTCTTTGAGTTGGGGATGTGTTCTCACAAAGCTGATTCGGATAGTGTTTCTACGAGCAGAAGCCATGATCTACAAAAGAGAACAAAGATAAAATCCTTCGGTCCTTGAAATGGTCAGTGTAATAAGAATGGATGCGATGTTATGATGCATGATGTTGTGTTCAAACAGAATAAATCACACACAAGCCAAGCACAAAAGAGACCTTAGATTCAAAGGCTTGCATGAGGTTAAAGGTAAGTACCCTCTTGAAGTTTAGTTGGTTTCAAACCTGTCTTAGAAAAGTAACCGGGTTCTAAGGATTCTCGATATCACTGATCATCCTCTATCGGGCATTGTTTTAGCTCAGGCAATCTTTTCTTGCAGCCGAAATATCCCGAAAGTCTAATCTCAACGAGTGTAGTATCGAGTATCAACCAATCCTTAGCTTTATACCGAGGCCGTCTATCTCACTACTTTCTAATGGCCAAGTTTGTTCAACTAAGGTTCTAAGGTCCGTTAGTGCTTCACAACACCACGCGGCGGCCCCGTATTCTCTTTGTTTCCATGTGAAGGATACCGGTACCAACCAAAATATCACACCAACACAACCATCGCTTAAACCATATCGGTCTACACCGTACAGTCTCCACGATCTTTTGTTGTTTACCTAATAAGTGTCCCCAGATCCGGGTGTAGGATTTTTAACAATACCCGAGAAGAAAACCCTTAAATGTAAAGAAAACAAGTCAAGCAAAGAAAAGCAAGTAAAGGTGATCTAACCCTAAGGTAACCCCACTTTTAACATTATTTCCCCAGCAGAGTCGCCAGTTATGTGGTTCGGTGGGAGAACTGACTTGAGGGTTTGCGTTTGATCGCAAATGTTACGGTTAGCAAGAGTCACCACCGAATTTTCTTTTATCCAAAAGGAAATGTGAAAAAGCACAGGAAAGACCTTTGATATTATTTCTTGAGTTCGGGGGGTAGATTATGAAAAGGGAAGGTATTAGCACCCTTTTCATCCATGGTTTTCCATGGGCTCTTAGTTACTTGCTAGATCATTTGCTTTTGTTTGAAATTGTGGTTTGTGTGGTTTTTTGAAAGTATTTTGAAAAGGCACCATTGTTTAGGAAAACTTTGTAATGATTCTCGTTCGTAAGAATGTATACAAAGTGTTGATCTTTTGAAAATGTTTTCAAGTTTGAAAGGTGTTTTTGAAAGTGTAGGTGATTATTTTTTAAAATAGCAAGGATGTTTGTTTTGAATTGGAGCAAGTAATTAGGAGCAATCTACCTACTCAAATGTCTTTCTTGTTCATTTTATTTTCCTTTGACATTGTTGTCTTACCATTGATTTGGTAAGAAACCCTATCTTTGGATATAAATGGGACGGACGCGGGTCATCGTATAACCATGATTAGCAATGTTGAAAAGTATCTTAGCATTCTTTTTTAGGGACTAAGATCATTTGTAAGGCAACTTAGAGAGCGTCATCGAGGGACTATGATCTTGTATTTGCTTGTTTTTTACTAAGATACCTCGCATGCATAATATAGTCATTTTGTATAAGGCAACCAAGTGGAATCACCCTAGGGGTGCTTGTATGCAAATGTGTTGTTTTCATGCTTTGTTTTTGTCTTGAATATGGGTTGTCTATTTGTTGTTTTTATCTCATCATGCACACCCTAATTACTAACAATACATGAAAGCAATAAAAATGCGGAAAAGTGAAGTCCTACGCAATTACAAACATTAGGGGGTGGGATGTACAAATTCACAAATGGGGATTTCAAATTAAATCCTAAGTTACTTATTACAACCAAGTTGAATGGATAAGAATGTACAAGAAATGTAAAATGGACTTGTTTTTTTTATTTTTAAATTAAATAAGTTTGGTTTAAGAATATATTTTGATATTTTATGTTAAAAGAAATAAAATAAGATATGTGAATATGAAATATTTTTTTATGTGTTTTTGATTAATAAAAAAATGATGGCAAAAATAATAAGGAAAAAGGAAAACAGAATCAGCGCTTTGCTGAAATAAAAGAGGTCAAAAGTTCTGACTCTGGCGTGCTGCACAAATTCAAATAAATGTTAGTAGAAAGAGGGAAGGTCAGAAGTTCTGGGTCCTCTGAGAACAAAGAAGATTTCAGAAGCTTTGATGCCACTGGCAGAACTTCGTCTCCCTCTCCATGCTAGTCAGAGCATCTACAACTTGGTCATTTCTCAATAAAACAGAAGATGCGCATATAACAGTTATGGCAGGTTTCATAATGTTTCAGAAACAAAAGATATCAGAACTATAAATCAGAATCAAGCATGAATTTGCTAATCCTAATTTTGAGTTCTAATTTCTTCAAGAAGTTTTGAACTGAAATTCTCTCTACTTAGGCGGGCAAATATATGAAACCTCAGAATGTGTACAGCATCAGAATCAGGATGTCTACATTGTATTTTTGAACAAAGTTTCCTGACAATGCCTAAGTAATATGATGAGAGTCAGCAGAAGCTTACCTTGCAACTGGAAAATGTCCTATGAGTTGGAGTCTGGCTCTGGCCGCTTGTGATGTTCTGGACATCTTCCTCTCGTGTTCAGCTGGCTGGAAACTTTCAACTTGGGTTGTGAGTGATTAGAAAATTCTGGAACAGCCAAGGAGCAAAGTTCTGACTTCTTTGGGTGGATATTGATGGTTTGTGTGTTACAGCTTAACTACAGAAGTTAGGATGGCTTTTGAATGTATATCAAAAACTGTATGGGTGGTTTTGGTCGAGAAACACTTGAGGAAAAATGGAATTTGAATGCAAGAATTAACAGCTAACAGGTTTTTTATTTTGTGTTTGCAGTTTTTGGACTCTTGGAATTTTAGCAGGGGTTCAGGGCTTTTCTTTCTCAAATTTTTTTTTACCCTTTTACAATTGCCAATGGCTTTCAATTTATATGCAAAGATCTTGTAGCTTGGAGAGGACAACCATCACATGCTAGGGTGCTGCCTTGTTGTTAAAGCAAGTCTGGTGGTTAGTAGCCTTAGCAGCGCCTAAGCTGGAATTGTAAGCAGGAATTAAGGAAAGGTAACTTTAAAAGCAAAAGCAACGCATGGGCCCAGCACACTTTTGTACAAGAGTTTTCTTTTCCAAGACAGTAAATGTACTTCTATGCCACACGTGGAGAAATCCTTTAAACAAAGACCCAGAAGTGGTTGTGAGCATTAAATGATGATGAGATTGATCAAACTAGAAATCCTGCAATGTGATATTTTGCATCATTACTTAGTTCTGGATCAGAAGTTCAGCTTCAGCGTGACTTAGAATAGACATCCAACTTCTGATCTTTGTATCTCCTTGCTCTGGTATGCTCTGAAGGAGCTCTCGGACTTTCCAGGAAGCTTTCAACACGCTTTGTAACCTTCTTTGAATTACCCTTGCAAACTCTGACTGAACCTTTGTGAAAACTGGCCCATAAGTTCTGACCAAACTCTGTCTTGAAAGTGTCCAGAATTTGCAGAGTGCTTTAGTTTCATGGACGTGTCTTTGAACATTTATAACTTGAAATTCCAGCATTTCCAGGAGAAGTTCTGTTCTGTAATGTTTTAGATCTTATTTAAATCTAAAACTCTTGAGTTAGAAATTATTCCAGAATCAGCTTTCATCATGGTGATAATCTGATCAGAAGTTCTTAGATTGTCATATTTCTTAAACACTTAGAAAAATTCTAAGTATTTAGAAATTTTACTTTTCCAAAGTAACTTTTGAATTTCTAGATGAAATAAACTTCATATCTCAACATGTCTTGATGAAATATGACTCTTGAAACTTGATTTTGATCAAAATTCAAAGTTTGACTTTTCAATGCACAAATGACCATTTTACCCTCGTGAATGACTTTCTTGGAAAATTTGTAGATCCAGGCTTGAAATTGGAGGGTAGAAAACCTGAGGATTCAGGGTGATCCTTTGATAAATGAGAGGGAAAATTTTGGGGTACAACATATAGTGATCTCTATCATTATCCCTATTATCAATAGTGGAAGTACGTGTAGTCATTGATTTTTCATACACACTGGATCGGTAATAAACACTGTTAAGTGTGGATAAAAATTCTAACTTTTTATCTCCTCATAACCGGAGCTCTGATGTCAGTTGAAGGTGTGAAAAACATAAGAAAGGGGGGGGTTGAATTAGATTTTAAATAAAAAACTTTTCTATAAAAATATCATTCTCCCTTAAGTTAAAAGTACTTTTTCCTTCACTCTTGATAGTAAAAATATGTAAGAACATGAAGTAAAGAATAAGATATGTTTATACTAGTTCACTTGAAAATTATCAAGCTAGTCTAGTTCATCCGTCAAGGTGATTTCGCCTCACTCAATCGAGGACTTAATTCACTATAACCAAACTGATTACAATTTGCACAAGCTACCCACAAATGACTAACAACCTCTAAGACACACAAGTCCTAGACTCCTTAAGGATACAAACCTATCTGGTCCCTTAAGGAAAATCCTACACAAGCTACCCGCAAGTGACTAACAACCTCTAAGACAAATAAGTCCTAGACTTCTTAAGGATACAGACCTACCCGGTCCCTTAAGGAAAAATCAAACAACCATTTGAATACAAATTTTGTTTACAAGAGTATTGCTTCTACATAAGCTGAATATGTAAATCGTTTTAAGAATAATGACTAAAAAATATGAAAGTTATGAATAGCGCTTTGTGCATGGATATTTCATTGATTAGCGGCTTTGTCTCTTAGTCTTCAAGCCTTTATATATCCAATAAAATAATATATTTGTTACTCTTGGTATTTCCAAAAACATTTGGCAGCTTGAGCAATAATGTGGGGGACAAGATTGTGCAATGCAGCAGTCCTTTTATGGTAGTGGAATGAAACGTTGATTGTACCATGTACTCTTTGTACCATGTTAACATTATCTTCTTTCCTTATGCACTTCAGATGCTTCTGTAAGCATGAGTTTAGAAGCGAGAATATAGCACAAAGTCATCAGAACTTCAAGTCTTCAGAACTGCATCTTCAGAGTCTTCAGCACTTAGTTGTGAGAATCTTTTCTTGGAACCTTGAGTCTTTAGAACTTCAAGTCTTTAGAATATTTAGAACTTCTTTCTTTAGAGTCTTCGGCACTTGGTCTTTAGAATCTTTATCTTTAGAACCTTGGGTCTTTATAAACTTGAGTCTTTAGCATCTGGACTTGAGTAGAAACTTCTATCTTCAGATCTTCTAATTGTTTCTTTAGAACCCGTTGTCTTCAAAAACATGAGTCTTTAGCATCTGGACTTAAGTAGCAACTTCTATCTTTAGATCCTCTAACTGGTTTCTTTAGACAAACATCAGAGCTTACACTTCAGAGTCTTCTGGAGTAACTTGCTACTGTTCAACAGAACTTGTGTAGCGCAAAAGCGGAACTAATTCTCTTCTAATATCTTAGCCACACCATCCATCAGAAGCAGAACCTGTTTGTTAAGTACTCAACAATAACAAACATTAGAGTATCAAAATTATTCATATAAACATACTTATTTGTTATCATCAAAACTCAGAGATAATATTACACAACCAAATCTTGTTCTTACACATCATCTATTCTTCAACTCTAATGAGATAAGAAAAATAAGGATTCAAGTTAGCAATGTTAGTTGTTGTTGTTTTTATTGTTATTTTTTTAGTTATTGTTGTTGTTGTTGTTGATCTTATTCTTATTATTGTTGTTGTTGTAATTATTATTGTTGTTTAAGTTCCTGTTGTTGTGGTTATTGTTGTTCTTCTACTTCTTCTTCTTCTTCTTCTTCTTCTGGTTTTTGTTGTTCTTGTTGTTGTTCTTGTTGTTGTTGTTCTTGTTCTTATTATTGTTGTTCTAGTCGTTGTTATTATTGTTGTTGTTATTATTGTTTTTATTGTTGTTCTTATTCTTGTTGTTTTTGTTGTTATTTTTGTTGCTCATGTGGTTCTTGTTGTTCTTACTGTTATTGTTGTTCTACTGCTACTTTTTTTTATTTTATTAAAAGACATACAACACCGGTTGAGTTAAATAATCGTTGTGACATCACGCGAACTTTTCAGTATACTACAACGATTCCAGGACTGATTGTAAATAGTGCATTTACAACAATACTCTACACAACAACGTCTGAACTCGCGTGATTATATGTATTTTCCAACCGTTGTTAAATGCCTTTTTCGTAGTAGTGCTTCAAGGTTAATTAGAGAAATAAGGAAGATTGTGTCAAAGAATCAAACATCATTCATTCCTAATATAAATATTTTGGATGGTGTTGTGGTGATTAACTAGGTTATGGATATGGAAGAGATAGAAATAAGAGGATGTATGGTTTTGAAAGTGGAATTTAAGCGTGTATATGATAACATGCACATGATAACGTGAGTTAGTTTGAGATTTTTGTTCAAGCGAATGGGTTTCGGTGAAAATTGGAAAACATGGATGGAGGCATGTATTTTCAACAGTACCATGTCTGTTTTGGTGAACGGGAGTACTATAGAGTATTTTCCTATAGATAGAGGTTTAAGATAGAAGGACCCCTTGTCTCCTTTCCTCTTTGTGTTAGCCATGAAGGGTCTATCCGTTTTAATGAAGAAATTAGTTGATAGTGGTGTTTTCAAGGGCTTTCGGGTGAATGAGGGGTTGAGAATTGAGATTCTCCAATTCGCAGATGATACAGTCATTCTAGGGGAAGGATGTTGGACTAATTTATAGAATACGGGCATTGTAGGTGAAGGATGTCAGAGTAATTTATGGAGTATCACTATCAAGTTTTTATTAAGAGGTTTTAAATTGATGTCGAGATTGTGAGTCAATTTTTTCAAAAGTAAGATTTATGGTATCAATGTGGAGGAATCTTTCTTACATACTGCTTGGTCGTTCTAGTGTTGCTGTGTGGATAAACTGCCTTTTAAATTCTTGAGGTCAAAGTAAGAGTTAATCCTAGAAAGGTGAGTATGTGGAATTCGATTGTGGACAAAGTGAGGAAAAGATTATCTAAGTGGAGAGGCATATTTTCATCTCAAGCAGGTGTCTTTGATTAATTATGTCCTTAATTCTCTTCTGTTATACACTTTTTATTTTTATAAGTCTCCTTCTAGAGTTTTTAAAGAATTATATAAAATTCAAAGTAATTTCTTGTGGTTCAGTTCAGAAGATGAGAAGAACATTCATTGGGTGAGTTGGCAAAAGGTTTGTAGACCAAAAGAAGAGGGGGCCTTGGTATCAAAAATATTGAACTATTCAATAAAACCCTTTTGCTTAAGTGGAAGTGAAGGACTTTGATGGATAAAGAAGAGATTTGGTACGACATTTTCAAGCATAGATACAAAAATTCAGGTTTGAAGATGTTTGTAAAGGATAGCAGAAGAAACAATAGAAAATAATCAATTTGTTGGAGAGATTTAATGAGCATTGGGTTCAAAGATGGGCAAGATAAGTTTAATTTTAGTGATATGTTGTACCCCAATTTTTTCCCCTAAGATCCCTTCATCATACCACTCACAACAAGATCATATTAGGGATTTTGGTTCTCCTCCCTATCTTTAGCTTTGCTCTTTGAGGAATCACCAAGCACCTTGAATTGTTTTTCTTTTGTGATCATGCATGTTTTGTTTTGAATTTCCATTTAATTAATAAAATACAATGTTGGTTTGTCTTACTTGTTAATAATGTAGGTAAAGGCAATGTGGCTTAGCAAGTTGATCCATGGGTTCATGAGTTTATTTCCATGCCCTAGTCAATAAAGCTTGAGAAATTCAAACCTCACAATTGAAGTCATTTTAGAAGAAAGGGAATGGCAAGGTTTATTTTGGTTCACCACATTTCAAAGTTATCAAGATTGATTCAAAAGTACAAGGGGTTGATTGAAGAAGTTGTCATGGTTGGACAAGGCCTTGTTCCCATTGGTCACAAGTGCATATTTATCTCAATTCTCAAGATATGGAAGTGGTTTTGGTTGCTATCAGTTCTCATTATCATCCTTAACAACTTCTATCTACAAAGCAAAAGTGTTGGTACAAGAAAGTTGTTTAAAATTCTCAAAGTTCCTCAAAGCATTTTCTTGATCTAGGAGCTAGGGTTTTGAACTTCAAAGAAGTATATCTTGCTCATATTTTGGTATTTTTGAGTGATTCCAAAAACATACTTCTCTTCAAAGGGTTATTAACAATCACTATAAAAGTTTCAAGGATTTTTAATGTAGAAGAAACTTAATGATGAAGAAAGATTACAAGTCCTCCAGATGAACCCCTAACTTCCCAAGTGTGACTTCAAATGATCATAACTTGGTCAATTTTTATCACCTTGAGCCCACTCTTTTTCCATAATGATCTTGAGGATGTGAACGTTATTCCTTATTTTATGTGCAAAGTGAGAAAATGGATGGAGGATTCCTTAAGAATACAAAAGATTGTAGGTTATTTCATGATTTTTTGTCAACTTCAACAATTCATAACTCTCTCAATTTTTGGATATTTTGAATGTTTCAAGTTTCAAAATGTCATTCGAGAGGCCTATTTCATGCCATCTTTTTTGGTCAAGAGCAAATTCCAAGAGGAAGGCCATGTTTGGATGCAAAACATTATAGGTCACTTTTGAAGAAAAACATGAAATATTTCTAAGTATGGAAAGTCAACCTCTTTTTCCCAACTTTGACTCATTGTAACTTTCACCTCAAACACCCATTTGATTATATTCTTTTTCTATTGCAAAGATTGTAATCTCATCTTTCTAAAGCATCAAGAACCATGTCCTAAGACCCCTTGGGCTGAGAACACCATTGTTTCAAAAGTGGTAAGTTGGAGTTGAGGTTTCTCCAAAAGTCAGAATTTGAAATCCTTAATTTGGCTTCTAAACACAAAATTGCTGCGCGTTTTTGCTTCTAAACACGTTTAGTGAACTTACATAAGTGATTAGCATAGAAAAACGCAAGGTTTAGATGAGTTTTGATTAAAATAGAAGTCACACTTTTCTTGTTTGCAACTTCACACGATCTCCCTCCAAACTTCATCATTTCACACGCTTGGACGTTCCATCAGCTTCCCTATAAATAGAGGGTCATTCCCCATTCATTTCCTTAAGCTTTGAGAGCCAAAAACACCCTGCCAAAACCTCATACGAACCCATCTTTTTTTGAAATCAGTTTCTGAGATTTAAGCTTCTTTCTCCAAAATTCTTTGCACATTCATCATCCTTAAGCATCATAAAAACACTCCAATATTTAAACCAAGCAAAACGAGCCATAATTCAAGCTACAGAAGTCCAGTTTCAGAGATTCTTTCTTGAACTTCGAAAAGGTAAAATTTTCCACCATTTGGAACCAAATAAAGCACCAACCTATTATACTCATTCTCCTGATATTTATGTTTCTTACAATTTTTAAATCCATTGAGAATTGAGAGAGAAATCTCAAATTGAAGGTCCTCGCTATTTTCTGGGTTTTTGATTCATATCTTTTTGCATACCTTATATAAATTTGGCGCGATGGTGATGTTAGGATCATTTTGAAGAGACGAATCCAATGATACTAGTCTAGGATCCTATTTTTTCCATTTGAAGGATCTCACAAAATCTCCATTGTAAGGCGTCTGGAGGTTGAAGACGATGACATATCTCGTCTCAGCCAATGATAGTGTGCCAAATGGTTTAATTTCATTGGTTGCCTTTTTCTGATCCTATGCATATCTCACTAAGGTCCATATCAAGCACAACGCGTCTGGTCCATTGGATCAGCTTACTAACGCTTTTTGACTATTATCTAATGGTCCACATCTTTTTGGTTTTTTTTTTATTTTTTTATTTTTTATTTTAATTGATTTAATTTTCAAAAATTCATAACTCTTTTATTTTTTATCCAAAAATTATGAAAAAATTCAAAAAAATACTTTGAATTATTTCTGATCTCATGACTATTTTTTCACATTTTTATTTTGACATTTGATATTTTTTATATTTTTTGCATTATTTGCTTTCTTTTAATTACTTTAAAAATACCTTCTGACATTTTTTAATTCTAAAAAAAATCATAAATATCATTTTACATATTTCTGACTTTTTGAAAATTTTATGGAATTTTATATTGATGTTCACTATTTTTTTATCTATTTTTTATTTGTTTGAGCAATCTTAATTAGTTTAAAAATAGTTTCTGACTTTAAAAAATTACCAAAAATTTTATAAAAATATTTGAGTCTATTTCTTATTTTTCTATGACCTTATTTCTTTTTTATGAATCAATTTGAATATAGTTGATATTGTTTTCCTTTATTTTAATTTTTATTCATTTTAAACCCTTTTCAACATATATATATTAAATGTAATATTATTTTGTGATTATTTTCTGGCTGATCTTGGGCTGAATTTTTTATCATGAACTTTGTTAACATCATTGGATCCATGGTGTTGAGTCTAACTCCATAAAAATGGATGAATGATTTTAATAATAGTTTGATTAAATTTTAATTCAAATGTGGTTTATATATTCTTTCCCATCCTTCTTCATTTCATCCCTTTCTTATTGCACTAAGTGTTATTGGAGCATGATCTCTATATCATGTCTCAAAATAAATGGTGCATAGATTGCTATTGACCGGCCTCAAAATAGGCGCGACTTCTATATAAATCCACTTAGAAATGCTTGACATAGCGCTAAATTTTGTCCCGATTAGAAAAAATGATCATTCGTGGCCCAAACTTATGATTGCAAACCCGAGATGTTAATTTGAACCCTTTGATCCAATAACCTTGAGATTCATTGTGTAGAGGTTTTGGTTCTACCAATCTTCTAATGAATCTTCATCAATTTTGGTCAACGCGGATCACTTAAACATCATTGATCATTATATGTTACATTGAGGATTCTTAAATGGATGATGTACTTGACATAAAGCAAATGCAATTCATTGTGTAGAGGCTTTGGTTCTACCAATCCTCTAATGAATTCCAAATGCAAGATTCAAGATTGTCATCCAACTAACCACTAATTATTGATAATTGATTTTATTTTATGCGGTTACTTTATGCTTTATTTTATGCTCTTTACTTTATGCACCACTTACTTTAGCATTTATATTTCATTCTATTTTTCATCTTTGCTCACTTGAGCCCCTTTATATTCTTGTCATTTTTATTTTGCTCACTTGATATTTTCTTTTCTTTTTTAAGATACTTAATAATCAATATGAACCATAAAAAATTTTAATGATACTTGGACTATTTGGTTACTATCCTTGGCATTATGGAGTATTGGACTTCTTGGACTTAGGATTAGAAACCTTGGCCTATATTGGAGACCTTGTGACCTTAATTGATATTTTGTATGGAGTTCTCAAGACATTGGGTTGTTTGTTTGTTTTGTATGCAGGTTATTGTGGTTACATATTTTGTTTGTAATCTGGAATTCACCCATATACAGCCGTTACTCTGCCCAATTTTTGCGAAGACTTAATACACTTGAAGTTTTATTCCCTCAAGAGGTCTAGTATCTTTGTTTGCTTAGTTTCAATCCAAAGAATGGAAATTCTATCTTGACTCATAATGTCAAGTATTGGCTTCTTGTTAGTTAGATGGTTCTTCTCCCTAGATTTTACCTCATGCTTTAGGATAGTCTCTTCTTCTCCTCCCATCTTCTTTAATTTAAACAATCTTCTCTCTCCTTTTGAAAAACTCTTCTTGTTTTTAAACTTGAACTACTTTCATAATAAACTTGGACCTAGGTCCATGCATTTTCAAAACCTTTCCATAAATAAACTTCAATCAACTTAAATAATAACTTGACATTTTTTGTGAGAAGACTAAAAGTCAATCAATCTCATTTCAAACCATTTTTCCACTTTGGCTTTTTACTTTAAAAACTTTTCTCAAAAGATTGGACTCTTGTCAATCCTTGTAGTGATGCAAATAACTATACTTTTACAATATGTAGCAATGTGAGATATTTTCTACATGGGTTTTGAGTGAGGTATTGTTGATTTTAAAATCCAAGTCATACCCTCCACTTTGAGATGATGCAAATTCTCCTTTCTCATGATTGGGGGTAGTAAGTATGTTTTCCACGCGGACAATGATGATGATGTCTTATCTCATAAAATTAACCAACACGCTTGTGTTTTAAAAATTTTAAAAAGGTGAACTACGTGTACCATGATCCCCTATTGCACGAAAGGTGGTACGTAGGCACTAAAGGTTTGCAACCGCGGCGGGTGCAAAAAATCATTAAAAATAATAATTCTTTTCTCACCTCCACCATCTATTTTTTATACAATATTTTATAGCCAAAATATACAGATTTTACAAAGAGGTTCCTCCGGAGTGCCGTAGATGTTTAGGGTGCTAATATCTTCCCTTTGCATAACCAACCCCCTTACCTAGAATTTTTTCCCCTCTTTTGGATTATTCGCTCTTTTCCCATTCCTTTGGAAATAATAAAGCGCGGTGGCAATTTTTATTTTGATATATATAAGTCTAGTCAATCCAATGGCTTAGTCTTAAACATTTCTACCACTACATGATCATATTCATTGTTCTCTTGGAGATGGTTATTTGGTCTCTTTTTGGCATAGTTTGTGGCTTGGTAAGCAATCAGTTATGGATGTTTTTCCTGAGTTCTATAAATTAGCAGCAAAAAAGATGGGTAATATTTTTGATATGGGATTTTTGATAGGTGAAAATTGGAACTGGAACATTCGGTGGTTAATAGAGGATGTGGATGGGAGTCTTGATTAGCCAAAGGAGAAGCTTTCTCCTGTCTGATGTTAAACCTGACCAGAAATGTGCGGATAGTTTTGTTTGTAAGGATGATCCTTTGGGCTAGTTTTCAGTTCACACTTGTTACAGGTTATTGGAGAATAATTTTAGCGAAGATACCTTGGGAAATAATCTCAGTGCAGCGCTGAAAGTTTTGTGGGAAGCCAAAGTGCCTTTCAAAATTCAATGCTTCGGGTGGCGGGTGTTACTCAATAGAATCACAACAAAAGATCAAATGTTAAAAGAGAGGAATTGAGCTTAGCGTTCATGAAAGAAGTTGTGTTTTCTGCTTTCGAGAGGATGAGAATATATTACATATCTTGGTTCATTGTCAGGTAATTAAACAGGTTTGGAGAAGCATAGGAATATGGTTAGGATTGGATTTAAATGCAAGCAATTATAAAGAGGTTATCAGTAGCAGTAACAACCTGGTTTACCAAACATTAAGGATGAAGAATCATGGTGCAAAAGGTGTGGAAGCTGTTTTTTGGCTAGCTGCAGTTCAGACAATTTTGTTGACAAGAAACAACATATTGTTTCAAGGTAAATTTTGCAATGTTGAGGAAATGCTTGTTTCAATCAAGATGTTAGTCTGGTTTTGGTTGTCTAGATGGAATGCTAGTATTATTAATTTGTATGATTGGTTTACTTCACCAATTGATTGTTGTTGGAATTGTTAATTTGTATCTCTGTCGACAGGTTGTTTTACCAGTTGTTTTGATGGGTTTCGAGTACCCCCTTCTACTCAGTTTAATGAAATTTTCGTAGCTTATCAAAGAAAAACCATTGAAGTATTTGAATTATTGGAAATGTTACTAGTATCTTTTTTAGATTAATAATTGGTACTCTTTCAGTCTAATAAAAAGTGTCTCATTTATATTTTTTTGTCTTAAAATAATTATTCTTTTACAATGTCAATGCAGCATTTATTATTATTTACCACTACTATATCCTTATTTATTACATACTAACTTTCATTTTATTCAACTACTCTATTAACTACAATTAATAGGAATATTCTAATAAATGATATTACTTTTATCATTAAAATTAACACATGTAATCATTTTTTTTAAACTGTGCATTCTTCAAATAAGACATTTTTTACAAGACGAAGGGAATATCATATTATTATAGCTAAAGAGTTGAGCATTCCTGACAATGTGCATGATTAATTGTCTGCATCTGGATGGTAAATCCATCAAATAAAAATGGAGAACAACCCTCTCATTCGACATCTGGTTAAAAAATTCATAACAGCAAAACTGTTATGACACCTAATAAGAATGCTGCAATATCTTAATCAACATCAGTATAGAACTATGCTTTAACAAAATCATGTCAATCCTAAAACCATGGTACTAACACACTTTGAGTGTTACGGTATGATTGTCGTACTCATTGTCGATGGTATCGATTCGATCACAGTCATTGTGGTCGTATTTTTCTACTCGGTTTCTATGTTTAACTGTGAGGGTAGTTGTGTGTAGTTGTTGAAGGTTAGGTTGATTCAAGTTGGTGTAGTGATGCTGAGGATAGAAAATCCACAGTATGATATGTGTTTATGCTAGTTGGTGCACCAATTGCTTGGAGTTTGAGAAAGGAACCAGTAGTGGCATTATCATCATGTGAAACATAGTACATAATTGCTTCTCTTTGTGCATGTCAAGCAACATGGATGGTGAATTTGGTCGAAAAAATCACATGGAAAGATTATGGAGCAATTACCATGAAGATTGATAGCGTGTCAGCTATCAATCTGGCGAAGAATCCGATAGAACATGGTCTAAGCAAGCACATTGAGATGAGGTTCCATTATCTTCAAGAGCGGGTAGCAGATGGGAAGATGAACTTGAAACACTGCAGAACTGAGAATCAGGTTACAGACATAATGACAAAGGGAGTGTAGGTCAAAGTGTTAAGAAGACTAAGAGCTTTGATGAATATAGAGAGCTTAATGTTATACCCCAATTTTTCCCCTAATATCTCTCATCATTTCAATATCAACTCAATTATATCAAGATCACACACTAGGGTTTGGTTCTTCTTCCTATCTTTAGGTTTGCTTATGTAGGATCACCAAGCACTTTAATATATATGTTTTGTGCATGTACATCTTTTGTTTATTAACTCTTAGCTAACCAATATAATGTATGTATGTTTGCTCTATATATTTTGGCATTATAGGTGATGGCACAACACATCTCATCAAGATGATTCATAGGTTCATGAGTTTATTTATTTGCCTTCCTCAACAAGCTTCATTGAGATCTAAACTTCACTTTGAGTGTGATTTAAGACAATGTCATGACAAGGCCTACTATGATCCATCATGCTTCAATTTGCCAAATGAAATCAAAAAATGCAAGATTGATTCAAGAAGTTTGACCTAAATTGGACAAGTACTTGATTCCTTGACCACAAGTGCATAATTTTCTCAACTTTTAACATTTGGAAGTTATTTTTGTTACTATGGGTTCTTATTATCATCCATAACAACTTCTGTTAACATAGAAAAGGCAATTGTGCAAGAAATATGTTTCAAAAGTTGAAAGGGGTTCCAAGTCATTTTTATGCTTTAGAAGTTAGGGTTTTGAACTTCTAAGGACTATATCTTGTTCTTCTTTTGAGATTTTTGAGTTATTCCAAAGATATGTTTCTCTTTACAGGGTTATTAATAAATCACTTCAAGAGTTTCAAGAAAATTTGATATGTTTCTTCTTTATGTGACTTCAAAGGATCATAACTTGGTCAATTTTTATCATCTTGAGCCTATTATTTATTCACAATGATCTTAAGGATTTTAACTTTAACTCTCTTTTTGGTGCTAAGCTTGTAAATGATTGCAAGATACTTGTTGAGTTCAAAAGATTATAGGTCACCTCATGGATTTTCATCAATTTCAAAAGATCATAACTTGTTCAATATTTAGAATTTTTTAGTGATATAAGTTTAAAAATACTCTTTAGGGAGTCCACTTCAAGCTAGCATCAATTATCGAAGCCCAATTTTGAAGGAAGACCTTGTTTGGAATCAAAACATTATAGGTCATTTTTGAAGAAAAAACTTAGAATTTTTCTAAGTATAAAAGTCAACATTTTTTTTTCTGATTTTGACCAAGCATAACTTCTAGATCAAGTATCCAAATGAATTCTTTATTGGAACATTATAAATAATGTTACCTGGTCTTTCTAATGCATCAAGAATCAAGTCCTAAGGCTTCCTAAATCGTGCACACCATGAGTTCAAAGTCAACTACTTGAAACTGCATTTTTACTCCAAGTCAAATTTTGAAATCCATAATCCATCTTCTGAACACCAAATTAACACGCTTTTTGATTTAAACATGTTTAACAAAGTTACCAAAGTTGAATTAAGGATCAAAATGCAGGAATTGGCTGAGTTTTAATGCACATGGAGTCACGCGTTTACCACTTTGGGCTCCATATAATTTCCCTCCAAACTTCAATTTTCCTCTCAATTCTTTGCACCATTCACTTCCCTATAAATAGAGGACCTTGCTCCTCTCACTTTCTCAAGCTTGGATAGCCAAAATCACCCTACCAAACTCTCTCTATAACTCATATTTCTGAGTTTTTCAATTCATCTTTTCTCCACTTTTCAATCCAATTTCTTTGTTAATTCTTTATCCTTAAATTTCACTGAAGTTAACAGAAGAAGAACCAAGCCTTGAGGTGTCCTAAATCGTGCTAGCCAACCCCAATTGCATAGAAAATTCATCTGACTTTGTTCAGGTAGTTTAAGGCACCAAATCTTCTAACTCAAATTACTAGAATGGTCTATGATGTTCACTGATGCTTGCTATCAACTCGATTTTTGTGAATCAATGCATTTGATGCTTCTGTTTTTTATTTCAAAATTTTCAAAAACTCTTTGGTTTTTTTCAAACGACTATGTTGTGATTTATATAAATTTTTCATGAGCATATGGTTGTGATCGTCTCAAGTAGACACATCTGATGGCACCACTATGAACGCGTAGATTTACAGATTGAAGGATTTGAGTTTTGCCCTATTTGCAGGAGGCTGGAGGTTGAAGACGACATACGTGTCATTCTTCAACCAATGATACTCAGCCATTTGTTTTATTTTGATTGGTTGGACTTTTTTGTGTTACATATGCGTGCATTGACTTGGATTCATGATACTCCCTCACCTGAGATCCATTAGATCTGCTAGCGTGTATAAATGAGTTAGATCCAACGTGTGTGGTTTTTTCTAATTTATTTTATTTTACAAAACTATTTTTTAAATTATTTTTATCTTTAAAAATTCATAACTCTCTTATTTTTAATTTAAAAATTATGAAAAAAAATATACAAAAATAATTTGAATTATTTCTGACTTTGTGAATATTTTTTCATATTTTTATTTTGATGTTTGATATTTTTCATAATATTTGTAATGTTTGCCTTATTTTAATTGTCTTAAAAATACTTTCTTGTCTTTTTAAATTCCGGAAAGATTATGGAAGGATCAAATGACCTCTTGACAAATATTAGTGACCTCATTTCATTTTTATTTATGATGTTACTATTTCTTACAAATTTTGGTTTATTTTACTTATTTCTTTACATTTTAAAAATAGTTTCTGACTTTAAAAAACTCTGAAAAATTTTTACAACTATTATTGACTCATGTTTGACCTCTGACTATTTTTTAGGATTTTTATTAGGTGTTTTAATATACTTTATGTATTTTACCAATTATTTTCCTTTTATTAACCATTTAAATATTGTTTTATTAAATATTATTTTATTATTTTTGTATGGTCCTGACTTGGATTTCATTTGGTGACAAATTCCTCAACCTCATTGGATCTTAGGTGTTGATAGGTTAAAAAACCAAATCCACCAAAATGGATGAATGATGTTGATGATATTTAAAACCCTAATTTCATATAATACATTCCATCCCTCTTCATCTTATCCCTTTCTTACATGTGCTATATGTTGTTAGAGAATAATCTACATATCATTTCTCTAAATATATGGTACATAGATTGTTATTGATCGACCTCAAAATAGGTGCGACTTATACATAAGTCCACTTATGATTACTTAACATAGTGCTAAATTTTGTCCTGTTTCGAGAAATGGTCATTCATGGCCCAAACCCATGTTTGCAAGCCCAAGTATGTTTAATTTGAAACCTTTGATCCAATAACCAGGAGGTTCATTATTAGGAGGCTTTGGTCATATCAATCCTCTAATGAATCATCATAAACTTTGGTCTAAGTGAATTATTTAAACATCGTTGATCATATGTTATTGCTTTGAGAATTTGAAATGAATGATATACTTGACAAAAAGCAAATGAAACATGTTGTTGAGAAGCTTTGATTTTATCAATCTTCTAATGAGTATTCAAATGCAAGCTTCAAGATGGTCATTCAACTAACCTCTAATTTTTAACTTAATAACAATTGACTTTTACTTTATGCTTTTACTTTCACGTACCATTTATTTTAGCATTTACATTTCATTTCATTTTTTATCTTTGCTCACTTGAGCATTTATCTTTATGTCATTTTGATTTTTTTTTCTCACTTGAGCTTTTCATTTTCTTTTTGAAGATAAATACTTAATAACCAACTTGAAAAATATAAAACTTTAAGGTTACTTGGACTATTTGGTTACTATCCTTGGCATAATGGAGTTGTGGACCTCTTGGACTTAGGATTAGAAGCCTTGATACCCTTGGGATCTTGTGACTTTTTTTGTTATTTTGTTTGGAGTTCTTGGGGGTTTACCCTAAGACATTGGATCGATTTTCTTTGTGTGCAGGTTATTCTGATTATATGCTTTGTCTATGGTTGGGAATTCCTCTGTATACAATAGTTACTCTGTCCAATATTTGAGAATACTTAATGCATCTGAAGCATGGTATTCTTAAGAGGTTTAGTATCTTTGCTTGCTTGGTTTCAATCCAAAGGATGAGAATTCTACATTGACTCATTGTGTCAAGTCTTGACTTCTTGTTGGTTAGACGGTTCTCTTCCCAAAATTTTATCTTATGCTTTAGAATAGTCCCTTCATCTCCTCCCATCTTCTTTAATTTCAAAAATCTTCTCTCTCCTTTTCAAAACTCTTCTTATTTTCCAACTTGAACCGCTTTCACAATATACTTGGACTTAGGTCCATGCATTTACAAAAAATATTTTCTTAATCAAACTTTAATCAAATTAATCATGCTTTGACATTTTGTGAGAAAACTAAAAGTTAATCAATCTCATTCAAATCATTTTGCCACTTTGGCTTTATACTTTAAAATTTTCTCAAAAAGATTAGATTCTTGTCAATCCTTGTAGTGATGCGAGCTACTATACTTCTACAATATATAGTGAATGATAGATATTTTCCACTTGGGTGTTGAGTGAGGCTTTGTTGATTTTAAAATCCAAGCTATATCCTCCACTTTGAGATGATGCAAATTCTCCTTTCTCATAATCATGGGTAGTAAGTATGTTTTCTACTCGAAGATGATGATGATGTCTCATCTCTTAAAATAAACAACACACATGTGTTTTAAAAAAATTTAAAGGTGAACTACGAGTACTCTGATCCCGTATTTCACAGAAAGTGGTATGTAGGCACAAAAGGTTTACAACCGTGGCGGGTGCAAAAATTATTTAAAAAATACTCTCTTCTCACCTCTACCGTCTATTTTTATATACAACACTTATAACAAAGATACATAAATTTTCAAAGAGGTTCCTACAGAGTATCATAGATGTTTATGGTGCTAATACCTTCCCTTTGCATAACCAACCTCCGTACCTAGACTCTCTCCTCCTCTTTTTTTGGGTTATTCTCTCTTTTCCCATTTCCTTTGGAAACAATAAAGCGTGGTGGCAATTTTTTATTTGATCTGTACGAGTTAAGTTAATCCAATGGCGTAGTCTCAATATTTCTACCGCTACAGAAAAAATGGTGACTTCATTAGGGATAGATTGACCAAATGTTGGTCCATCTCTAAGTGGGTTGAGCTTATCTCTGTTTATTTATATATGTGTTATTATCTGTTGTATGTTATGTCTTGTATATATGTTTCTCTGAATTTTCCCGATTTTCAAGCCGCTTGGTGATTTCTCATAAGTCCTCTATCCGAACTTGGGCAAACTTAAGATAGGACGGGAGGTATAGTCATGTTAACTTTGAGGGAGGAATCCTAAAAAAGAATACATGAGATCCCCCACTCAGTGGAGGCCCCTTTGACTGTAGTATTCATTTACCGAGAAATCAGGAAGACGTGTTTCTTTTGACCTGGGAGCCTGCTGAAGCTGAGAACCATAGAACCCTTATCCAATCTTGGCCTTTTAGTTGTAGTGCCGAAACTATGACGGGGCAATTCGGAAGTGGTTGTCACGCAATACTACACGCAGACGAGTTTTTCCTGAGAATATTATTGATTAACGAGTTAAACGGGACGTTGGTAATATTCGAAGGAAGCATGTAGACTCTAGGAACCTTTTAGAACCGTGTTTGGCAGGTGATAAATTATTAGTCCATACCTTATGAGTAATACCTTTGACTTCATACTCGTGACGTCGAACTTATGAACCCCCCCATGTTTGTGATCTTGTGTGTGGTTGTTGCATCATGCATTTATGCATCCATGAGAATTCTTTAAAACAGTTGATTCAAGGAACTTAAAGTTGACTTTTGTGAATATCTCAGGTACATTTGACCATGGATTTTGGAAGAAGAAAGACTCGGAAATACAGTTTCAAAGATCCTAAGATAGAGGAACTGATAAGTTTGATTCCTGAGATTGAAAGCTCTACAGATTTTCGGAAGAAATATGGAGCTATCGTGCCTCTTATGAAGCTTAAGATGAAGGAGGGTATCCTTTCTACATTGGTCCAGTTTTATGATATGTTGTGCCGATGTTTTACTTTTCCTGATTATCAGTTGATGCCCACATTGGAGGATTATTCTTACCTATTTGGCTTACCTATTACTAATTGTGTTCCTTTCACCGGATTAATGGAAGAACCTAAATCTCATGAGAATGCTGCTATGACCCATTTGAAGAAGTCTGAGATTGAGGCTGCTATGACTACTAAAGGAGGAATTAGGGGTTTACCTGCTCAATTTCTATTGGACAAAGCTTGTTACTTTTCCAAGATGAAGAGTACGTTTGCTTTTGAGGCTATCTTTGCTTTGCTCGCCTATGGTTTGTTCTTGTTTCCTAATGTCCATAAGTTTGTGGATATTAATACCATTAGGATCTTTATGATTGGGAATCTGGTTCCTACGCTGCTAGGGGACACTTATTATTCTATCCATCTTCAGAATTTTTATTAGAGAGGGATGATCATCTATTGCATGCCATTATTATATCAGTGGTTTATTTCTCACTTACCTCGGTCTGTTGCTTTCTGGGATATCAAGAAGAAACCTCGTTGGGCACTGAAGATTATGGCTCTCACTCATTTTGATATTTTTTGGTATCATCAAGCTTATTATGACGTGGATATTATTGATAGTTGTGGTAGTTTCCCCAATGTACCTCTTCTTGGTACAAACGGAGGAATTAACTACAATCTCGTTCTTGTGCACCGTCAACTTGGATATCCGATGAGAGACAAACCAAATAGTATTCATTTGAGTGGTTTCTTTATCAAAGAAGGATAAGATCAAAAGGAGGCTAAGAAAGAGATTGAGAAGGCTTGGATCCATATTCATAAAAAGAGTAGAAAAGATTTGGGACCAAGAGGATTTGTTTCTTTAGAACCACGTATCCATTGGATACAAACAAGGGAAATTCAGTTGAAGATGCCTTATTTTCGTGAAGAACATATATATGATATGTTTGTGAGAATTACTCCTCCTCTTTTAGATTATGTATAAGAACTTCAGCTTGCCCTGGTTAGGATGTAGCAAGAGAAGGAAGCATGGAAGAAAAAGTACCAGACTTTGGAGGTATCCTACTCAATAGAAATGAAAGAGAAAGATGACATGATCGAGATTCTTGAGAGTCGGGCTGTGGAGATGATGGAGAAGCAAGAGGATTTGTTTTCCTCTAGAGCTCAACCAAGACCTAGTTTATCACTTCCTGACTCTGGTGGTTGGAAAGAAGTCGCCAACAGGTATGTAGAAGAGAACAAGCAGTTGAAGGCTCAGATTGCAAGAATTACGGGAAAGCGTCAGTGCATGGAAAGATCTTCATCACCTCTAGCTCCTTAGGATTTTAGATTCTATCTTTATTCTCTTGTAATTAGGATCATTGAAATTTGTATTAAAAGTTGTAATCCATTCTGAAGTTATTATAATAAAATTTCCAGTATGTGTTAGTACTTTAATATTTGCAATTGCCTATAATTCTTTGAGTTCTTGAAATAAAAATAATTATAAATGAATTATATGCATTTCATATCATGCATCATTTTTCATATATGCTTGCATTTCTGTTCATACCCAGGTAACTTACTGTGTTTCTCTACTTCGTTCAGTCAGCAAGTTGTCTTATCGATATACTCAAGCTAATTCCAGGAAGAAAATGAAGAATCTTGAATAAGAGAATCGCGAGCTACGCGAAGAAGTTATTGCTTTGAAGGCCGGTATGGATAATCTTACTGTTTTGGTGGAATCATTGGTGGCTACCCAGAATAATCCACCACCACTTACTCCCCCGTCTCCTCAGGTTGCTCAGCCACAACAGACGACTGTTATATCATAAGTTCAACCAGTCCTCATTTTTGTTACTCCCATTATTACTGCTCAGAACCGTATTCCTCAAGGTTGCCCGTGGGAATGCATGAAAATTTTATTCTATAAGGTTATAATCCAGATTCTCAAGTTGCTTCATTTGCTCAAGCAACTGCTGTTAATGTGCCTCATGTGGTACATATTGCTCCTGTTGATAGAAATGAGATTCATTATGATGTGCCACCTTCGGTGAATGTTGTGCTGATTATTAATGATGAAGTTTATCGTCATATTTCTCCACCAAATGAAAGTGAGGGTTTTTATGATCGACTGGATAACTTTCAGGACCAATTTAATAAGATGCAGAAAGAAATGAAGGCTCTTCGAGGAAAATAATTATTTGGGCAGAACGTCAGTGACCTCTGTTTAGTTCCTAACGTAAAAGTACCAGGGAAGTTCAAGGTGTCAGAATTTGAGAGATACAAGGAAAACTCTTGTCCTCATGACCACCTAGTGATGTATATCATAAAGATATCCACCCATACTGATGATCAATGTTTGCTTATTCATTTCTTCCAGGTTAGCTTAACCAGAGCTACGTTAAAATGGTATATGGGTTTGGACAGTAGCAGTATCTGAACCTTCAATGATTTGGGCGAAGCTTTTATCAAGAAGTACAAGTACAACATGTTTATGGCACCTGACTGTGACCAACTGAGGGCGATGGCTCAGAAGGATAAAGATTCATTTAAAGAATATGTGCAGCGTTGGCGCGAGATTGCTGCTCAAGTGGTACCCTCGATGGGAGAGCAAGAAATGACCAAGGTCTTACTCAAAACCCTGGGATCATTTTACTATGAAAGGATGGTTTCTAGGGCACGAAGTGATTTCACTGAGATAGTAAGTATGGGTGTTCATCTATAAGAAGCTATCAGGGAAGGACGCTTGATAAAAGATGAAGGAATGAAGAAATCATCATATGGGTTTTCTAGGAAGAAAGAGAGCGAAACAAATGATGTCATTGAGGAAAGAAAGTTTATACTACCAAGAAGATGTCATCAGTACCAACAATAAGTTGCTTCTGTGGCTTCAGTTGTAAATACAACTTCAACTACTATCGCCTATCAAAGACCACCTCCTCAAGGAAATCAAGGGCAAGGTCAGAAGAGAGAAGCTTTTGACTCTATTTCGATGAGTTATGTAGAGTTGTTTCCAACCTTGATTCAAAATAAATTGGTGCAGACTAGGCCACCCTCTATTATACCTTCACCTTTACCATGGTATTATAAGGCAGATCAGACATGTGCTTTTCATCAAGGAGCCCCAGGGAATAACATCGAAAACAGTTATCCTTTGAAGTCTGAAGTACAAAAGATGGTGAGATCTGGTCTTTTATCTTTTAAAGATGTTGGTCCTAGTGTAAAATATAATACATTACCCAAGCATGGAGGCGGAAGCACCGTGAATATGGTTGCTGGTTGTCCTGGGGACTTCCAAATTTTTTATATTAACTTGGTGAGAGGAGATTTGGTGAATATGCATGTTGATCTCTGTGAATTCAGCTATTATACACATGACCATGATGGTTGTAGTATTTGCAGTGTAGATATCCATGGATGTGATAAAGTGAGAGTTGATCTTTAAGAGATGATGGATGAAGGTCTTATTCATATAATCAGGCCGAGGGCTGAGTATGAAGAAGAAGTTAATATGGTTTATGGATGTCCTGGTGAATTTCAGATTTTTATGTGAATTTTAGATTTTTATGTGAATTATATGAATGACGACCTGGTGCAATTGCATGCCACATTTTATCACATGGAAGGTCAGGAGGTACATCATTTTGGATCTTGTCGAGTATGTTGTAAGGATTCTCGTGGTTGTTCTGTGGTAAGAATAGGTATTCAGTTATTTCTAAATAATGGTACTATCAGAGTCATGGGTAATATAGATGATTATAATGGAGTTAATATGGTTGAAGATTACTCTGTTGAGGACGTGTTTGATAATGAATACATTTCTGCTGATGAGTTCTTTTCTTCTGATGAGTCAGAGTTGGTAAGCGAGGATGTTTTATTTGACAAATATTTCAAGTCTCCTAAGGAAGCCGGAGTGAATGTCATTGTGTTGTGTTTTGATGTTCCCGCTCCTGTAGAGATTGAGTATCATAGCAAGCATGTTATTGCTCCAGTAGTTATTTGTCTGCCTAGTCATGTTCCATATACAGATAAAGTTGTGTCTTATAAATACAATGTGACTATCCTGGAAGATGGTGTGGAAATCCCTATACAACCTTTGTTTGACATCAAGAATATTGTTGAATCCAGTCGGATAACTCGCAGTGGTCGGGTTTTTTCCCCTACTTTTCGAAGAGATGTTGATTCTGGAAAGAAGATGGTTAAGAATGATGAACCTAAGAAAGTGGTGGGATAATCTAGTGGCACTATTTTGGAAAAGGATGTGGATAACTTGTTAAAAATAATCAATATGAGTGACTACAAGATTGTAAATCAATTGTTGCAAACTCCATCTAAAATTTCCATTATAGCCTTGCTAATGAACTCTTCTGCTCATTAAGAATCTTTGATGAGAGTGTTGGATCAAGCTTTTATTGAGAGTGACATGTCTCTGGATCAGTTCAGCAGTGTTGTAGGGAATATTACATCTTGTAATAATCTGAGCTTTTATGATGACGAGTTTCCTGATGAAGGAAGAAACCATAACATGGCTCTCCATATTTCCATGAATTGTAAGAATGACTCTTTGTCCAATGTGCTGATTGATAATGGGTCTGCTTTGAATTTCATACCAAGAAGTACACTCATGAGGCTTAAGTACCAGGGGGCTCTCATGCGTCCAAGTGGAATCATAGTGAAAGCATTTAATGGTTCGAGGAAGTCTGTCATCGGAGAGATAGATTTTTCTATTCACATAGGACCACACTTATCCCATATCACTTTCCAGGTTATGGATATTGTTCCCGCTTATAGATGTCTATTGGGACGACCATGGATCCATGAAGCAGGAGTCATTAATTTAACCTTGCACCAAAAGCTGAAATTTGTTCGTGAAGGAAAGGTGGTCATTGTGAACAGGGAGCAGGCTCTGTTGATATATCATTTGCCCTCTTTCAGCGTTATGTAAGATGATGAAGTTGTTGTTGGAAATCAGTTCCAAGCTTTATCTATTAACAATATAAGGAAGAATGAAGATTATATCTCCTTGTTTAGAGATGCACAACAGGTAGTTCAGAAAGGCCCTAGTAATGTGGGGGGGCGGGTTATTAATCCTCCTGTGAACAGGAGTAGGACCGGCTTGGGTTTCTCCATAAAGAAGGAAGTTGTGAAGCCGAAGTCTGCTTTAAGTAAGTATCAGGACATCTTTCTCAGTGATGGGTACCTTCATCCAACTACTCCAAAGATCAATGTTATTCTTGAAGATGAATCAGAGCAAGAGATGCCAAACTTCGTGACACACGGAGTCAGAGTCCAAAAATGCATCACTTTTGATGTTTCTTATTGCATACATATTTCAAAGTAATTTGTTTTTTTAGTCTTTTCAAAAATCTTTCACTCTTCCCAAGGTGGAACTAATGATGTTGTATGGGCATATATGTTGTTTTGATTTTTAAAATCATTAATAAAAGTTGTTTTTGATTCCAAAATTATGTCTTTTTTTTATTTTGCTTGGAAAATGGTAATAAAAAAAGAAAAACCTTTCAAAATAAATGATAACTATAAATAAATATGCATAATCACTTGTTACATGTGTCAGTTTCTAAAATCAATCATAAATCACATGTGCAGATTAATTAAAAAACTCGTTCAATGCAATGACCCTGCACCCTCCCCCAAATTTGAATATCCTGTGTATGTGGCTGAGGAAGAAGAATATGATGAAATCCCAGAAGAGGTTTCACGGTTGCTTGAGCACGAGGAAAGTGTCATTCAGCCATATAAAGAGTTGTTGGAGACAATTAACTTGGGTTCAGAGGAAGATCCAAAGGAAGTCAAGATTGGAGCATTACTTCATCCTGATGTGAAGAGCAGGTTGATTGAATTATTGAAAGAATATATGGATATCTTCGCTTGGTCTTATCGAGATATGCATGGTCTAGATACAGATATTGTGGAGCACTATTTACCGCTAAATTCAGAATTCCCGCCAATTAAACAGAAGTTGCAAAGAACTCACCCTGACATGGCAGTGAAGATAAAAGAAGAGGTTTTAAAATAGATTGATGTTGGTTTTCTTGTGACATCAGTGTACCCTCAGTGGATTGCCAATATTATTTTAGTACCGAAAAAAGACGGAAAAGCCCGCATGTGCGTTGATTATAGAGATTTAAACAAAGAAAGTATAAAAGATGACTTTCCATTATCGCATATTGATATGTTGGTTGATATTACAGCAAAATTCAAAGTGTTTTCGTTCATGGGCGGATTTTCCGGATACAATCAAATCAGAATGGCTCCTGAGGACATGGAAAAAATATGTTTATCACACCCTGGGGAACATTTTGTTACAGAGTGATGCCCTTCGGGTTAAAGAACGCTGGTGCAACATACCAGAGGGTCATGACAACCCTATTCCATGATCTAATGCACAAGGAAATTGAGGTATATGTTAATGATATGATTTCCAAATCCCAGATCGAGGAAGGGAATATAGAAGATTTATTGAAATTGTTTCAGCGATTGAGAAAGTTTTGTCTCCGCTTGAATCCAAATAATTGTACTTTTGGTGTTCGTTTAGAAAAATTGATAGGTTTCATTGTCAGCCAAAAAGGAATTAAAGTTGATCCTGATAAAGTTAAGGCAATTCAAGAAATGTTTGCACCAAGAGTTAAAAATCAAGTTAGAGGCTTCTTTGGACGTTTGAATTATATTTCCATATTTATTTCCCATATGACTGCAACATGTGAACCAATCATCAAGTTGTTAAAGAAAGATCAAGGTTGTGTATGGACGGACGATTTCCAAAGGGCATTTGAAAGCATTAAAGAGTATTTGCTTGAACCTCCTATCTTGCTCCCTCTGGTTGAAGGAAGACCATTGATTATGTATTTAATTGTGTTACATAATTCTATGGGTTGTATTTTGGGATAACAAGATGAAACAGGAAGAAAATAATATGCCATTTATTATCTCAGAAATAAGTTTACCGACTTTGAGTCACGGTATTCTATGTTGGAAAAAACATGTTGCGCTTTGGCCTGGGCGGCAAAGCGATTGCGACAATATATGTTGAATCATACTACTTGGTTGGTTTCCAAAATGGATTCAATTAAGTATATTTTTGAAAAGCCTGCTCTTACTGGAAGAATTTCCCATTGGCAGATGCTATTGTTTGAATATGATATTGAATACCGAACTCAGAAGGTTATAAAAAGTAGTGTGTTGGCAGATTATCTTGCTCACCAACCAGTTGATGATTATCAGCCTATTAAATATGATTTCCTGGATGAGGATGTAATTTATTTGAAAGAAAAATATCGTGATGAGCCTTTACCTGAGGAAGGTCATGATACTAAATCCCAATGGAGTATTGTGTTTGATGGAGCTGTAAATGCTTATGGGAAGAGAATTAGTGTCGTGATTATCACTCCCCATGGATTACACATCCCTTTTACTGCAAGGTTAACTTTTGATTGCACCAATAACATGGAACAATATGAAGCTTGTATAATGGGTCTTGAAGAGGCTATAGATCTCAGAATCAAAAGTCTGGATGTATATGGTGATTCAGCTTTGGTGATAAATCGGATTAAAGGAGAATGTGATACTTGTCACGTTGTCTTGATTCCCTATAAATATTATACTAGAAGATTATTACCTTTCTTTAATAAATTTGAATTCCATCACATTCCCAGAGATGGGAATCATATGGCATATGCCTTAGCCACCTTGGCTTCCATGTATCAAGTGAATACTTGGAAGGATGAACCTCAGATCACTGTTTGACGTCTTGACAGACCCGCTCATGTGTTTGCTACAGAAGGTATGTCAGATGAAAAACCTTGGTATTATGATATCAAGCACTTCCTTCAGACTCAAGAGTACCCGCTTGGGGCATCGAATAAAGATAGAAAGACATTGAGAAGGCTGGCGGGTAGCTTTTTCCTCAATGAAGATGTATTATACAAAAGAAATTATGACATGGTCTTGCTCAGATGCGTGGATAGACACTAAGAAGACATGTTGATGCATGAGATCCATGAAGGTTCCTTTGGTACCCATGCTAATGGGCATTCAATGGAAAAAAAGATGCTTAGGGTAGGTTACTATTGGCTGACGATGGAATCCGATTATTACAAATTTGCAAAGAAGTGTCATAAGTGCCAAATTTATGCTGACAAGATTCATGTTCCTCCAACGCTTCTCAATGTTATTTCTTCTCTGTGGATTTTCTCTATGTGGGGTATTGACATGATTGGAATGATTGAACCCAAGGCATCAAATGGACATCGTTTTATCTTGGTGGCAATTGACTACTTCACTAAATGGGTGGAAGCAGCTTCTTATGCTAATGTCACCAAGCATATGGTAGTGTGCTTTATCAAGAACAATCTTATATATTAGGTATGGTGTGCCAAGCAGGATTATTACTGATAATGGCTCAAATCTAAATAACAAGATGATGACAGAACTTTGTGAAGAATTCAAAATTGTCCATCACAACTCGTTTCCTTACAGGCCTAATATGAATGGGGCTGTTGAAGCTGCTAATAAAAATATTAAAAGGATCATCCAGAAAATGGTCGTTACCTATAAATTTTTGCATGAGATGCTTCCTTTTTCTTTGCATGGGTATCGTACATTTGTCTGCACTTCGACAGAAGCAACCCCGTTTTCTCTTGTATACGGTATGGAAGCAGTACTTCCCATTGAGGTTGAGATTCCCTCTTTTCGTGTAATAATGGAAACCAAGTTGTCAGAGGCTGAATGGGTCCAGAACAGGTTTGACCAGTTGAATTTGATTGAAGAAAATAGAATGACGGTCCTGTGCCATGGCCAACTATATCAGAAAATAATGAAGAAAGCTTTTGATAAGAAGGTCAAGCCTCGTGAATTCAGAGAAGGCAACCTCGTACTCATAAAGATCACATATTTTAACACTGGATATTTCCGGATAGAAGACAAAAAAATTTAACCTTCATATTTCCGGATAGAAGACACTTAAATAAGGGCAGCTGTTATACCCTAATTTTTCCCCTAAGATCTCTCATCATTTCAATATCAACCCAATCACATCAAGATCACACACTAGGGTTTGATACTTCTTCCTATATTTAGGTTTGCTCATGTGGGATCACCAAGCACTTTAATTTTTATGTTTTGTACATGTATATCTTGTGTTGATTAACTCTTTGCTAACCAATATAATGTATGTATGTTTTTTCTATAGATGTTGGCATTATAGGTGATGACACAACACATTTCATCAAGATGATTCATAGGTTCATGAGTTTATTTCCATGCCTTCCTCAACAAGCTTCATTGACATCTAAACTTCATATTTGAGTGTGCTTTAAGACAATGTCATGAAAAGGCTTACTATGATCCATCATGCTTCAATTTTCTAAATGAAGTCAAAAATGCAAGATTGATTCAAGAAGTTTGACCTAAATTAGACAAGTTCTTGATTCCTTGACCACAGATGCAAAATTTTCTCAATTTTTAACATTTGGAAGTTATTTTTGTTGCTATGGGTTATTATTATCATCAATAACAACTTCTGTTAACATAGAAAAGGCAATTGTGCAAGAAATATTGTCAAAAGTTGAAAGGGGTTTCAAGTCATTTTGATGCTTTAGAAGTTAGGGTTTTGAACTTCTAAGGACTATATCTTGTTCATCTTTTGAGATTTTTGAGTGATACTAAAGATATGTTTCTCTTTAAAGGGTTATTAACAAATCACTTCAAGAGTTTCAAGCAAATTTTATATGTAAGATCACTAATGGTTGAGAAATATTACAAGTCCTCTAGATAGGCCATCAAGTTCTTTCATGTGACTTCAAAGGATCATAAATTGGTCAGTTTTTATCATATTGAGCTCATTATTTTTTCACAATTATCTTAAGGATGTTAACTTTAACTCTCTTTTTGGTTCTAAGCTTGTAAATGATTGAAATATGCTTGTTGAGTTCAAAAGATTATATGCCACCTCATGGATTTTCATCAATTTCAAAAGATCATAACTTGTTCAATATTTAGAATTTTTTAGTGATATAAGTTTCACAATACTCTTTAGGGAGTCCAATTTAAGCTAGCATCAATGATCAAAGCTTAATTTTTAAGGAAGACCTTATTTAGAATCAAAACATTATAGGTCATTTTTGAAGAAAAACACTTAGAATTTTTCTAAGTATAAAAGTCAGCGCATTTTTCCTGATTTTGACCAAGCATAAATTCTAGCTCAAGCATCCAAATGAATTCTTTCTTGGCACATTATAAACAACTTTACCTAATCTTTCCAATGCATCAAGAATCAAGTCATAAGGCTTCCTAAATCATGCACACTATGAGTTCAAAGTCAGCTACTTGAAACTGTAATTTTACTCCAAGTCAGATTTTGAAATCCATAATCCAGCTTCTAAACACCAAATTAGCACGTGTTTTTTATTCAAACATGTTTAACAAAGTTACCAAAGTTGAATTAAGGATCAAAACGCGAGAATTGACTGAGTTTTGATGCACATGGAGTCACACGTATTCCACTTTCAGGCTCCACCCAATTTTCCTCCAAACTTCAATTTTCCTCTCAATTCTTTGCACCATACACTTTCCTATAAATAGAGGACCTCACTCTTCTCATTTTCTCAAGCTTGGACAGCCAAAATCACCCTTCCAAACTCTCTCCATAACTCACTTTTCCGAGTTTTCGAATTCATCTTTTCTCTACTTTTCAATCCAATTTCTTTTTTGATTCTTCATCATTGAACTTCACTGAAGCTAACAGAAGAAGAACCAAGCCTTGAGGTATCCTAAATCCTACTAGCCAAGTCCGATTGCAGAGAAAATTCATCTGACTTCGTTCAGGTAGTTTAAGACACCAAATCTTCTAACTCAAATTACTGGAATGGTCTATAATGTTCACTATCAACTCAATTTTGGTGAATCAATGCATTTGATGCTTCTGTTTTTTATTTCAAAATTTTCAAATACTCTCTGGTTTTTTTCAAATCAACTATGTTGTGATTTATATAAATTTTTCGCGAGCACATGGTTGTGATCGTCTCAAGTTGATGCATCTGATGGCACCCCTGTGAATGCGTAGATTTACATATTGAAGGATTTGAGTTTTGCCCTATTTGCAGAAGGCTGGAGGTTGAAGACGATCTACGTGTTGTTCTTCAACCAATGATACTCAGCCATTTGTTTTATTTTGATTGGTTGAACTTTTTTGTGTTACATACGCGCGCATTGACTTGGATTCATGATACTCCCTCATTTGAGATCCATTAGATTTGTCAGCGTGTATAAGTGAGTTAGATCCAACGTGTGTTGTTTTTTCTGATTTATTTTATTTTATAAAACTATTTTTTAAACTCCTTTCATCTTTAAAAATTCATAACTCTCTTATTTTTTATCCAAAAATTATGAAAAAAAATATACAAAAATACTTTGAATTATTCTGACTTTGTGAATATTTTTTCATATTTTTATTTTGATATTTGATATTTTTCATAATTTTTATATTATTTGTCTTATTTTAATTATCTTAAAAATACTTTCTGGTCTTTTTAAATTCTGGAAAAATTATGGAAGGATCCAATGACCTCTTGACAAATATTGATGATCTCATTTTATTTTTATTTCTGATTTTACTATTTCTTACAAGTTTTGGTTTATTTTGATTCTTTCTTTAAATTTTAAAAATAGGTTCTGACTTTAAAAAACTCTAAAATTTTTTGTCAACTATTATTGACTCGTGTTTGACCTCTGACTATTTTTTATGATTTTTATTTGGTGTTTTAATATACTTTGTGTATTATCAATTATTTTCCTTTTATTAACTATTTAAATATTATTTTATTAACTATTATTTTATTATTTTTGTTTGGTCTTAACTTAGATTTCATTTGGTGACAAATTCCTCAACCTCATTGAATCTTAGGTGTTGATAGATTGAAAAACCAAATCCACCAAAATGGATAAATGATGTTGATGATATTTAAAACTCTAATTTCATATAATACATCTCCTCCCTCTTCATCTTATCCCTTTCTTACATGTGCTACATGTTGTTAGAGAATGATCTACATATCATTTCTCTAAATAGATGGTACATAGATTGCTATTGACCAGGCTCAAAATAGGTGCAACTTCTACATAAGTCCACTTGCGATTGCTTAACATAACGCTAAATTTTATTCTGATTCAAGAAACGATCATTCGTGGTCCAAACCCATGTTTGCAAGCCCAAGTATGTTTAATTTGAAACTTTTTGATCCAATAACCTTGAGGTTCATTGTTAGGAGGCTTTCATCTTATCAATCCTCTAATGAATCATCATAAACTTTGATCTAAGTGAATTATTTAAATATCCTTGATCATATGTTGTTGTCTCGAGAATTTGAAATGAATGATATACTTGACAAAAAACAAATGAAACGTGTTGTTGAGAAGCTTTGATTTTATCAATCTTATAATGAATCTTCAAATGCAAGTTTCAAGATGGTCATTCAACTAACCTCTAATTTCTAACTCACTTACAATTGACTTTTACTTTATGCTTTTACTTTATGCCTTTACTTTCACGTACCATCTATTTTGGCATTTACATTTCATTCAAATAATTTTGTCACTTTGACTTTATACTTTAAAATTTTCTCAAAAAGGTTCCTGCGGAGTTCCGTAGATGTTTAGAGTGCTAATACCCTCCATTTGCATAACCAACTCCCGTACCTAGACTTTCTCCCCCTCTTTTTTTGGGTTATTCACTCTTTTCTCTTTTGTTTTGAAAACAATAAAGTGCGGTGGAAATTTTTTATTTGATCTGTGCGAGTTAAGTCAATCCAATGGCTTAGTCTCAACATTTCTACCGCTACACTTAGACATAATGAATTAGGTGGTATGTTGAAAGTATAATTCCTTGTATCGAAGCAGATTGTTGCTCGAACGCAAGGTGTGTCAAAAAGCTTAGTCTGTCGAGTTATATGTAGTTGTCGAAGTGTTGTAAACAGATTTCTACACACAGATCCGATTTAGGTCTAAAATGAATATTTTAGACTTTTATAGTTTTGGGCTTTGCTCAATTATAAATAGAGGGAATAATCTCTATTTTTGTAATCAACTCATAACTCATTGTATTCACAGAATTAGCAGTTGCAAATGAATAAAGATTTTCCACAGTTTGTAGGCAGAGAGAAACTCTGCAGAAACCCTAAATCTCTTTTTTTCTCAAACTTTCTTTCTTTTCATTGTCATTGTATGGTGATAACAATGTTGTTCATCAAGATTGATAGAAATTCATCATAAATTTTAGTGAACTTTCAACCCTTGTGCGAACAAAACCGAGAAGTTAATCAAAAAGTAAATTTGACTTGTATATGATAAAGTTTGTTAAAGTGTACATAAAATAAACACATGTTAGTGTTCTCTCTTTAACTTTATTATTATTTTAACTCTCAGGGTAACGGTGTACTATAGTTATGTAAGAGGATCACATGTCATGAATCAAGATCTTCTTCATTTCTATCCTTCTCCATTTTAAGCATTACTAAAATTATAATGTGATATTTGATGGGTACATTTATTTATACACTTCATATGTCTTTGAAACTATACTAATGGAGAGGAAAAATGAAGAAAGAAAATTGAGAAGATGTTGACTCCAAATGCCATAAACATGACCGGTATAACATTAAATGCAAATTGTGACATCTTGCCATATAAGGTTAATGCATACTAGTACACAGTTTTTAAAAGCCTTTCAGAATAAAATTCACCACATAATCAGAACTTACAATGACGATAGTTAGTAAGAAACATTTAATTCAATTACAAAATCAGAAGCAACAACTACTCTACAAGGAGTACACAAGGTTACAATTGATTTTGGTAATGGCACTAGTAATGGAAGTGCCAGGTAAAAATCTTTTATATATCAGAAGATAACTTTCTGGCGAAAAATATTTGATCTTTAATTACTAATGAGACACTCACATTTCACAGCATACTTTTGCCGCATGTGCAAGTGCAACATAATTTTACCAGAGAATATGTTTTTTTACTGAAAGTTTTCGTAGAAATCATTTTATTGAAATTACAATTCCAGATATTTTCAGTATATTCCACTTCACTGAGGAGCAAGACACAGCTTCACTCCGTTTTGTAATTTCATCGTAAAAATAATAAAAAATAATATACACGGGGTTGATGCAAAATTATATCCTATGCAGAGGATAGTCCTTCAGGAAGAGATTCATTGTCCGGATTCGGTGTAAGAAACCTTCGACAAGCATGAAACACAGCTGAATGGAAGCCACTTGGGTTGTCAATGAACACAAAATGTCCGGCCTGCAAGAGAAGTTATTAATTCTGTTAGTTCTAATAACAGTAAAAAGAGTTGCATGTTTTGTGTAATGGTGAAAAAGATACCTGAGGGACCCTGATAATTTCACAAGAAACTTTCATTTGCGCACGAGCTTTTTGGGCACCTTCATAATCCATCCAATCTTCATAACCATATATGAATGTGGTCGGCACCTTCCAATCTGGAGCACTGCAACAAAGTGATGTAGGAGAAAAGATTACACCCGAAGTCGACATTATTATTGATTATCAGGTAAATTGGGAGTCTGTCTTTGAAACCATAGAGGTCAAAGCTTAACAAGATGTTGGCAAATATCGGGATGTCTATGATTATTAAGTCTTGAAGACAAGATCATTCGGAAATCGGAATACATTTTCTTAGCGAAACAGCGAATCAGATGGGAAGAGAATGATTGACAAACCTGTGAAGAAGGGGCATCCTAGCAAATGCTCCAAATGCAAAAATATATTTTAAACACAGCTCACCACTAGCTTTGGCCGCCAATGTATGATAAACATAATCTTTAATAGATAGAAAAACAAATTAGAATTAGAATACAGTTACATTTAAACCATATATCAATTTACTGTCTTGCCATACCTGTTAGCAAACTTGATTCCTCTTCAAACAGTTTTTGCCCGGTTGAATGTGTACCAAACCTAGCACTTGTATATTTGCGCACCATGTTCGGACCCCAAGGACCTAAACCTCTGTCACAAATGAAAAAAAAAACTCTTAATAAAATCAATAAAATAATACAACTAACATGGGCATTCAAAATGGAAATTCCATTTTAAACTCTATTCTATGGTATGAGTATTCTCATGCTTGTTGGCCAAAAAACATGTAATGCTGCCTCCTTTCAATTTCCACAGAAACAGACAATTCCTTCACCCAATGGGAGGGATTGGTGATTCCATGCTTCTTGGAATAATATTTAATTCCATATTTTCTAGCTTTCCCTCATTTATTTAAACCTATTGCTTAGTTTATAAATTCGATATTAGAAGTAGCAGCATAAAGAGAATGAACACTTTTTTCCTGAGTAGAAGAATAACTTCATCCCCTCTTCCGCACAATCTACAATCCCATATTTGATTTGAGTACTAACAATAGAAAATAATTTGCAACTTCCACACAATCTGCAATCCCATATTTGATTTGAGTACTAACAATTGAAAATAATTTGCAACCCAAGCAACAACCTTCTTCAGCCTGTAACCATAATAAGAGAAAATAGGACATTGTGTTCAAGGTACCATAAAGCTCTTGCGTATGCAGAATCCAACAAAGGCTCGAATCCATAATGGAGATCTATTACAGGGTGGTTTACCACTTGTGACCTGTTGGTCAAGTGGAGGCAACTCCAAGTTTCCAACCATTAATTAAGACAAGGTCTCATTCTATAAGATAAAAGTTCTTCCAAAATGATCCCATCAACAAACTGAGGTATAACCAATGAGGCACAAGAACCAATATAATAATGGAAAATGGTATATTTTCTGACAAACCTAAGCCTCATTATAAATAGGATTATACACAAACATCACAAAGCATCTTAAACCGTCTGATTAAAAAAACTGTGCTAACTTATTGTAGGATGATAAAAATGGGACACAATACCTGACAATCTTTTGAGGCGTAAAATTAGATTCCCATAGATGGTTCAGAACTGCTCCCTTCCATGTTGCTCGAAACTTTGCAATAAAATCAGTCTTTGCATCTGATTCTGATGTAAACCCAGCTGGTCCCACCAAAATCAAGTGTTGTACATGCTCAGGGTGCTATATTCAAATGAATAAAATATATATCATATTGATTGGTAGAAGAAAGTTATGGAGTTGATAGTATTTATTATTTTAAAGCAATGCAGCAACGGACTACTTACCTTGAGCGCATATTTCGCAGCAACATAACCACCAAAAGAATGTCCAAGTAGTATGAAATTGCTCAGATTTTTGGCTTTTCTCCATTCCTCAAAAGAATCAATGAACCATGCCTCAGTTTCTGCAAGATGAACAACAAAATTAAAGTTGAGAAATGAAGTAAAATTCTTAAATTCCAAACCAACTACAGCATCAAATTCTCTCCGGTGACAATGTAAGCATAATTTATCACTAACCTTCAGTACTTTTGCATGTGAAATCAGGCCTGCTTGATCCTCCCCAACTGCCAAAAGATACAAGTTACCTAGCATTAGTAAAGTAGCTAACTAAGCTCAAACATAAAGTGCATATTCCAATCTTGAAAAATAAAGTAAAAGAAAGCTCAAACATAAAGTGTATATTCCAATCTTGAAAATTAAAGTAAAAGAAAACTGGAATTCAACAAAGTGTTATTATCCGTCTAATTCATCATTCTTCTCCTACATCTAATTCACCATTATTCTCCTAGGGCTATGAATGTAGTTTTTACAAGGTGGATCGGTTTGGCCATCCAGAAAGGGGTAGCGACGCAGCCTGTTGCCTGTTTGTATGCTATTTTTGTACAATATTGATTCTATAATTGAACAAGATCATAAAACCAGCTAAAACATATGATATAACAGCTCAGAAAAGTACTAGGATGTATAAACACAACTCACCCAAGTTGATCAACAGCAATGATTCTGAACCGAGAAGCGAGCGCATCAAAATTCCTAAAGAAGAAACCCTGGGAAGCAGCATATCCATGAACCATAACAAGCGTAGGAGAATCCGGTTTACTGTCAAAAGTAACCGTGTTGATAAACCGCGGCTCATCGCTGGAAGAACGGAACCATCTTACTTTGGACCCAGGAGGTCCAGAGCCTATATTAACACGCTCTTGAACATACCCAGTCCTACCAGACAATGTAAAAACACCCAAATTAGTACATGTTTGGAAAAGTAATTTTAATAACTATCATCCAATTTGAGATTTAAACAAACATAACTTTACAAACTTTAATCCAAACAAAAGCATACAAAATTACTATCTATTTGAAGATTTTGAAATTCAGGGTTTAGAAGCGTAAAAGAGGGGTGAAGAATTGAAATTACTTGATAATGGAGAGAAGGCGTTTCTCGGCGGCGATGATGTGATCGGTGGAAGTGGGAATCCAACGGAGTGAAGACCAGAAGCTTCTAGATTTGGAAGATGAAGCGACGTCGTTTTGCCTAATTTCTTCCGCCATTTTTGGATGAATATGAATCGCCGGCGTTGTTACCGTAGAATCGATTCTATGGTTCAAATATATGAAGACGGTAGATTGCGTAAGAAGCAATTCCAAAACGCGCTTAACTTGAAGGTTTGGAAGAGTAAATGTGATTAATTGATTAATTTAATCAGAACCGTGACAAACAGCTCTTTATGTGACATTTTGTTTGAAGTAACAAGAGTCGAGATGAGGTTTAAGAAGCAACTGCTTACGCAAGGCGTGACGCACAGCCATGGCGGCAGTCAATACATATATTTCGCAGGAAAAAGAAAAGGAATAATATTTTATTTTTTGTTTATCAATTTTTTAAAGTAAGAATGCATTATCTTTAGGTTGTGTCTGTATTCATGGTGAATGTATTTTATTCTAATAAAATTGAATTTGATAAAATTGATTTTATTATAATTGAATTTATTATAATTGATTTATGTTAAGATATTGTTAATTAGGAATTTCGACGGCTTATAACATAGAAGAGAAATAAAAAGGTATCGAAGAAATGCTGATTTTATTGTGAAAAGTTGTGGAAAATTAAACATTGATCCTCTTTATCAAGTCTAACACCAATTAACAATGGATCAATTAACGATTGACATTAAAGATAGATATTTGTTTTTAATAAAACTATATGTAATGTAAGTAGATAACGAACTCCATTAAATAAAATTGTGGCTTCTAAAAATTGTATTAGCAAAATCATAAACATAAAAATTCCTCTTTAAATTTTTGACACTCAAGAGTTAAGACAGTTTTTTATTTTTATTTTGAGACATTTAGATTAGTGATTTTGAATCAACCAAGACACAACTTTAAGGTTATAAAAAACTTGAAACTGAGAAACTTTGGCAGACAACTAATCGTGTATCATGTCCATATATGAATTTTGGAGAAAAAAATATTTCTCTTATGGGTGGAAAAAACCCTTACAAATCCGAAAATATTCTTCGAAAATATATTTTCGAACGCTCTTCAAGTCAAGTTGTTTCGGAGATGCATATTCAAAAGCACTCAATATCAAATTTTGGGATAAATTCGGAAATGCGCTTCTGAATATACCTTGTTTCTAGTTAAACGTTATTTTTATACATTTAAATATATTTTCGGAGATGTATTTCCGAAAATATGCTAGTTATACACATTGCTGCATGAACTATTTCATAGTGTTCATTTGCTCCTCATAAAACCATCACCAAAAAGTCAATTCATTTTTCGTCTCCAAAAGAAATTTCAAGTGTTTTATCATGTCAAAGAGAGTATAGAAAGCTGCAATTTTAGGTAAACATTCTTCATTTCATCTCTCAATTCCTTGCACTTATGCTGATTTTTTAGATCAAAACTGCGTCACTTCATAAATGTATTTTCGAAACCCACCTAACTTATTTCGGAACTACATTTCTGAAACTGCCACTATTATAGAAACATAATTCTTAACAATTTATATGTTTTTGTTTGTGTTAGATATGGTGCACTCTAATATGTTTTCCAAGGATGTTTCGGACAACGTGAATAATGATGCTAAGTCGGATGAGGTAAAGAACGAAGTTAAATCGATTATTATCGATATAGATATTGGACACCAATTTGCAAATGATCAAGTTTTCAATAATCGACAACATTTGCTTGATTGTGTCCGAATGAAAACTAGCAAACTCAACTTTGATAGTTTGATTGGAAGGTCCGATAATGGAACTAGTAGAAGGCAAGCATTTGTAACCATGAGATGCGAGAGAAGTGAAAAATATGTTTCAAAAGTTCATAATTTAAAACATGATGACACCAGATTGAGAAAATGTGAGTGTTCGTTCAAATTGTGCGAATTATGTAGGGTGGATGATACGTGACGGTTTTATGTCATTTCTGGTAAACATAATCACATGTTAGACACCAAACTACAAGGTCATCCAATTGTAGGTCGGCTTAAGCCAGAGGAGAAGGAAGTTATTCAGAAATGTCGATAATCAAAGTTATGCTGAGAAACATACTTTCAGATGTGAAACGGAAACGATCACAAAATGTTTCAAATATCAAGTAGGTATATAATGAACGTTATAAATAGCTTATTGTAAGTAGAGGTTTGAGGTCCGAAATGCAACCGTTGTTGAAAATTTTGGACGATAACCACTACATTTCAAGGTACAGATTGTATGTGTAATAAATGACTTTAAAAATGAGAGTCGCCACCATTAATTTTTATTCTAAGGAAAGGAATATAACGGATAACCCTAATTTGATCAGAGATTCTAAGTTGTTGACTCGCTTTAGACGAAAGGAAGGTGTTAGGCACCCCTCATCTACCTTGTTCTCAAGGATACTAGGGTTTAGAATTGCAATTTTTAAGAAATAGGGTTTTAATTTTTATTAGGGGAACTCGCCATGATTTTAGTCGGATGCTTACGTATCCTCTTATGAGAAATCAGAGTTTCAATTCGTAGTTCGCAGTTGGTTGGTGTTTTTATGGATTATAGAAATATCTCGTATTCTCCTTGAACCAAGTCTGGGTTTGTAAATTGCAGAGTTGTTTGACGAAGTTCGCAGTTAATAAGAAATACCTCCATAATCCTTTTTGAAAATTTTCTTAAGTTAATTTAATTTTTTAAAAATTGATTTGATGTTGGTTAGATATTTTCAATTATATTATATGATGTAAGAAAAATATCTTTAATGCATGATAAAAAAAACTTAATGTAATTTTTAAAAGTAATTAAAGAATGAGTTAGTAAAAAAAATTGAATTTTATAATAATAATAAAAATAATAAATTAATTTCAGAACTTATACAAATATATTAAATGTAAAAAATGTTAATTATAATATAAATAATCAAAAATAGAATATAAAGAATAAATAAAATAAAATTTTAATTAAAAATGCTAGGTGGTGTATTTTATTTGGGCTAAGTAATTTGTGGGGGTGTAGATAACAGGACCCTAAATCCAGATATTGGATTTAGGCCCAAATTACAAGGGGGTGCAGATTTGTACTGCGTAGGAAATTTTCTTCTAATTGTCGTTATAAATTAATTGATTAGGGTATATTTGTGTTAGAAATAAGTGTGATCGAATTAGAATTTGTAATTGATACAATTCTTGCTTTGATTGTAATTTGTAGAGATTTGATTCATATTGATATTGATTGTAATATAAATTACACGATTAGATTTGTTTCAATTCTACAAATATGTGTTTCTCCTTTCCTTGGATATGCACAATGTATGTTCATTGGGCTTGCGTAGTTGCTAGGATTAGGGTTTCAAAAATCCCTAATTGGATTTAGTTGACCTCAGTCAACGTGTACAAAAATAAGAAAAGAATAATATCTGATGATTTTTTATAAATAATTTTCTAATAATAATTTTTATGTTAATAATAATAATGATATAGATCAGCTAAACGTAATTATTAGGGGTGTTCAAATCCAAACCAATCTAAATAAAAAATCGAAAACCGATCCAAAAAACCGAAAACCACAAAAAACCAAAATTTAATGGATGTGTTTGGATGTCATTTTGTGAAAATCGAACGGTTCGGATTTCAGATCAATTTTTCAAAATCGGTTCAAACCAAACCAAACCGCATACATATATTTTTATACTTATTTACTTTTTATTAGTATAATATATTATGTGAATTTATTATTAGATGATAATAAGTTTTTTAATAATAGTTATTAGCTTGGTATAATTATTTATTTTTATTATTTCAATCATAATCAACCACTCTCATTTTGTAATATTAACTTTTAATATACTATATATTATATATTATATCAAATATATGATTTATTAGTAGTTTTATAATATTAATAAAAATATAATGTGTAATTTGGTTATCCAAAAACCGATCCAAATTAAATCGCATAAAATGGGATCAGATCAGATTGGATTTTTTTAATATATCATCCAAAACCGAACCGAACCGCAAGTAAATTTATCTTTGGATCAAATGATTTTTTATCTTAAAACCGATCCAAACCGAACCGCGAACACCCCTAGTAATTATCATAATTAGTACAAAATAATTACTTAAATTAATAATAAAAAGAAGAATACTATAAATATTCAGATGAAGAGACCTAAATGAAAGTAATGGGCTTTCCCAATATGATTCGATGTGGGCATGTGGTCCAGTCTCTTTAGCCTTAACAAAAAAGTACTCCCTTCCATATAAAGATAGGCCTCACAACAGCTTACTGGACCAGTCCGATTTTATTATTCATACTCCTCATCTATTATTTAAACAAACCTTAATGGGCTGATATGTAAACATCCAATCCCCCCCCCTTTTTTAATTGTAAGAACAAATTTAATGGGCCATCAGATTTTGATGGTCCATTTTAAAACAATACACCCCCATTTATCAATTTAAACCCCATAATGAATTTTATCAACAATAATCTAAACTTTATAAAGAAATTTATAACATTAGATAACAGTAAAGAATAATTTAGTTAGAAATCAATAGGGAAAATTTATGGTATGACAGTGTGATGATAAAGTTAGTGTCCATGACATTTTTTGGACTCGTCCGAAAAGTATTAAGTTATTCAACACATTTTCGACCGTCCTTATAATTGATTCAATATACAATACCAACAAGTATATGCTTCCGCTTCTAGAAATTGTTGGCGTCACTTCTATGGATAAGACTTTTCGGTTGGATTTGCATTCCTCGAATGTGAGAAAGAAGACAATGTTACATGGGCGTTGGATATATGCAAGACTTTGTTGAAGGATCCACAAAAGTTTCCTAGTGTCATTGTAATCGACCGAGATAACGCTCTTATGAATGCGGTTGAAAGTGTATTTCCTACATCTTATGCATTACTTTGTTGGTATTATATAACAAAAAATGTAAGAGCTAAGCTCAAATCGGCGGTTGATACCAAAGACTTCAAGGGTGAAGACGAAAGCATTGTGAAAGATAGTGTTGTGATGGAGAATATAATGTATGCATGGGAAAATACATTGAATTCTTCTACATAAGATTTGTATGCTAAGAATGTGGTACATTTTAGGAGTTTGTGTGTCAAGTTTCCAAAATTTCTAAATCTTGTTGAAAATACTATTCTTGATACAGTGAAAAAGAAAGTGGTGTGTGCATGGATGAACCGGGTTCGACACTTGGGAAACACAACAACGGATAGAGTTGAATATGCGCATACGGCATTGAAGAAATGGTTTGGTGATAGTGTTATACCCCAAATTTTGCCCCTAAGATTTCTCATCATCTCATATCATCAATACACCAAGATGACACATTAGGGTTGGTTCTCTCTTTCTACTTTATCCATCTTTAGGTTTGCTCTTAAGGGATCACCAAGCATTTTGAATTGTATATCTTGTATATATGTTCTTTTAACTAACATAAAAAATATGTGTATATGCCTCTTTGAATGCCCATAGTGCCGGTAATGGCACAATTACATGCATCTCATCATCTCCTAGCGTAGAGGGTCAAAACTAGGGGTTTCAATTTAATCAGGAAATCTCTTACTTTTTGAGCAAGACTTGATTTAATGCTTCTCTACATGTGCATGAGCATCTATGATTGAAAGTTTGATCATCAATTTTGATTTGAAAAGGTTCAATTGATCAAAAGGGGTAAAATGGTCATTTTGTCAAAAGTCAACCAAAGTCGACTGTTGACCAAGTGGACTTTTGGTCAACCATCAATTCAATGTCCTTATTTTCACATTTCATGGTCAATGGTGGAATAAAATCAAGAGAAAGTGTTGAATTAGAGATAACTGGTCAAAGAAGTTATTTGAACTTTTAAAATATTCTAAGTGTCCCCAGTACTAAACTTTAGATGATCATAACTTCTTCATTTATTATTGAAAAAAATGCAAATTTTACATGTTCGGAAAGAGGATACAAAGTTCTTCAACTTTGTCATTGAGGGCTCAAGTCCAAAATGTGAAAGGAGAAGAAGTTACTGAGCTTGGAAAATTCTAGACACTTAGTGAAATTTTTGAATATGTACACAAGACCTAACTTATTCATGGCTAATTTTGAATGTCCATTTGAGCCCAAATCAAAAAGTTGTCAACATCAAAGTTGGAGTTTGAAACTTTCTCTTCATTTTTTATTGAAGAATTATCTCAAATGGTCAAGTGTATAGAGAGATACAATGCTTAGGATTTAGAGCCTTGAGATGTCATTTTGCCCAGTCACGTGCACGCCAGGCCAAGCATTTCATCAAAAAATTCACGTGCACACGTTCATCATCATTTTTCTCTTTGAAATATTCATTATTTTTAAAAGTGTCCAACATCAAAGATCAAGCTCCGTGTGTTATGAGCAACTTTGCTTCAGGAATTTTCTCAAAATAGTTCCTACATTTCAAGATATTATTATGGGAAGTAGGTGACATGAAACTGAATTTTGCCCAGCACCAAGGCAGGTCGCGCGCGCATCAAGCCTTTCATTTCAACAAACACTTGGTATGTTGTTTTCCTGGTTGATTTCCTTTTGATTCAAATCTTAATTTTAAAAATGATAAGAAGGGAGTTGCAATAGGATGTGTAAGCTATCAATTTATATTTGAATCACATCAATTGGATCAAAATGGAGAGAGATATGATGAGTTGAAGTCATGGTCCCAAAACAAGTAAAATTTCAATATTTTGCATGGTCACTACACTAGTGCTTTTGCCAGCATCTTGAGGTTGACTTCATGGCCATATTCAAATAACTTCAAGGCCTCATTTCAACTTATGGTTTACATGAAACTTGCTCACTCAATGACCCTCTTTCTAACAAGCCAAATCTCATCTCAAATGGTTACGATTTCATCAAGTTCAAAGGAGGGAAATCTGTTTGCATGAAATTGCATGATGCTTGCTTCAAACAACATCAGGTTTCCAGCTCACCATACATGCTTATTTCACTCAATTATGCTCTCTTTGCTCACTCAAAAACGACAACATAAATGCATAAGCCAAGCCTCAAAATGCAGGACACACATCACACTACCCTATTTTTGATATCTTTGATTCTTTTTCCGCTTCTACCCTCACTCTCTATTCCTCACTCTATATAAACCCACCCTTATTCTCTATTTAAGACAGAAGCAATTCATCCCTCTCATTCTTACACACGCCCCCTCACCACAAGAAAAATCAGAATTCTCACTACTCTCAATTTTTTTTCGAGCACTCCTAATTCTCTTACTTCCAGCTGCAAATTCTTCATCAATTCATCATCATTGAAGCTTGAAGGAAGAGAATCTCCGAGTTTCGTGCTACTGTTCAGAGGCATTGTGAATTTATTTTTCACACTTGAGGTAAATTCCTTTGAACTTCAATCCACGATTTCAACTTACATCTTCATCATAAAGCTTGTTCATATTGGTTTAGCTGACCAGATCTTAGATCTGAGGTATATACATGTGTGTTTTGATGATGAATTCGTGCTCTGCAAATTCCTTGAAATTCTATTTGAGGTAGTGATTTCATGCTCACATTTCTTCTTAATCTTGCATCATTTAAGAAATCCAGAAGCATCTTCATCTTCCTTGCATTTTAATTTGGTTTACATGTAAGTTTTCTTATTTTTCAATATTTTTGAAGTTAATTTATGTTTTTGAGGTCTTTCCTTGCTTAAGTATAAAGAAATAATTAATTCTCTAACTTACCTCATTTATAAAAATAAAATAAAATATCTTCAAAGTTCTTGTATCAGTAAATATCATTTAAAACTTTTTTTTCTTCTGATTTTTAAAGTATGATCTTCCATTTTATTCCTAATATTTTGTAAAGCATGCCTAGTTTTAGTCTTTGACTAACTAGTTTTGATGTTTGAGTTTCAAAAACATATTTCCTCTTCTTTTCAAGAACGTTTGACTATGCCTCTGACTTTTAGAAGTATTTAGGGGATTATTATTAAATGGAAATATTTTTACAAGTTATTTTCCTATTTTTAACCTAATTTTGACTTAGGAGTATACTTAGGGTTTTTTATTGATCAAAGTTTGTATTTGGGAACTTGTGTGCATAGTTTTTGGCTAACTTTTGGCATAGCATATGCTACTGACTTGTGAGTTATTTTAGGACAAATTCTTCAACCTCATTGGATCTTGGTTGTTGATAGGATGAAAAACCAAATCCACCAAAATGGATGAATGATGTTGATGATATTTGAAACTCTAATTTCATCTAATACATCCCCTCCCTCTTCATCTTATCCCTTTCTTACTTGTGCTACATATTTTTGGAGAATGATCTACATATAATTTATCTAAACATATGGTACATATATTATTATTGACCGGCCTCAAAATAGGTGCGGCTTCTATATAAGTCCACTTACGATTGCTTAACATACTGCTAAAGTTTGTCCCGATTCGAGAAATGATCATTTGTGGCCCAAACCCATGTTTACAAGCCCAAGTATGTTTAATTTGAAACCCTTTATCCAATAACCTTAAGGTCATTGTTAGGAGGCTTTGATCTTATCAATCCTCTAATTAACCTTCATAAGCTTTGGTCTAAGCGAATCATTTAAACATCGTTGATCATATGTTGTCGCCTCGAGAACTTGAAATGAATGATATAGTTGACAAAAAACAAATGAGACTTGTTGTTGAGAAGCTTTGATTTTATCAATCTTCTAATGAGTTTTCAAATACAAGTTTCAAGATGGTCATTCAACTAACCTCTAACTTCTAATTCACTAACAATTGAATTTTACTTTGTGCTTTTATTTTATGCTTTTACTTTATACCTTTACTTTTATGCACCATTTACCTTAACATTTACATTTTTATGCTTTCTTAATCTTTTATCACTTGAGCTTTCATTTTATTTTCGAAGACACTCAATAATCAATTTGAACAATAAAAACCCTTAAGGTTACTCGGACTATTTGGTTACTATCCTTGGCATTATGGAGATTATGGAGATCTCAGACTTAGGATTAGAAGCCTTGACTACCCTTGGGACCTTGTGACTTTGATTGTTATTTTGTCTGGAGTTCTTGGGGTTTACCTCAAGGCATTAGGTTTATTTTCTTTGTGTGCAGGTCATTCTGATTATGTGCTTTGTCTATGATTGAGAATCCCTTTGTATATAGTTGTTACTCTGCCTAATTTTTGTGAAGACTTAATGCGTCTGAATCGTGGTATTATTACGAGGTTTTGTATCTTTGCTTTCTTGGTTTCAATCCAAAGGATAAGAATTCTACATTGACTTCATATGTCAAGTGTTGGCTCCTTGTTGGTTAGACGGTTATTTTCCCTAACTTTTACCTTATGCTTTAGGATAGTCCCTTCATCTCCTCTCATCTTCTTTAATTTCAAAAATATTCTCCCTCATTTTCAAAATTCTTCTTATTTTCTAACTTGAATTGCTTTCATAATAAACTTGGACTTAGATCCATGCATTTTCAAAAACATTTTCTTAATCAAACTTTAACCAACTTAATCATACTTTGACATTTTTTATGAGAAGACTAAAAGTCAATCAATCTCATTCAAACCATTTTTGCCATTTTAGCTTTTTACTTTAAAATTTTCTCAAAAGATTTAACTCTTGTCAATCCTTGTAGTGATGCGAGCTACTATACTTCTACGACATGTAGTAAAGTGAGATATTTTCAACTTGGATGTTGAGTGAGGATTTGTTGATTTTAAAATCCAAGTTATATCCTCCACTTTAAGATGACGTAAATTCTCCTTTCTCATAATCGTGGATAGTAAGTATGTCTTCCACTCAGATATGACGATGATGTCTCTTCTCTCAAAATTAACCAACACACTCGTGTTTTAAATTTTTTAAAAGAAGAACTACGAGTACCCTGATCCCCTATTGCACAGAAGGTGGTACGTAGGCACTAAAGGTTCACAACCGCGACGAGTTCCAAAATTGTAAAAAATACTTCTTTTCTCATCTCCACCATCTATTTTTGTATACAACACATATAGCCAAAATGCATAAATTTTCAAAGAGGTTCTTACGGAGTACCGTAGACGTTTAGGGTGATAATACCTTCCCTTTGCATAAACAACCTGTTGTACCCCAAAATTTGCCCTCTCATTTCTCAAAGGATCATCCTGGATCCTCAGGTTTGCTTCTGTCAAGTTTCAAGTCTCGGATTACAATTTTCCAATAAAGTCATTCACAAGGGCAAAATGGTCAAATGCATACTGAAAAGTCAAAGTTTGACTTTTTGATCAAAATCAAGTTTCAAAAATCATATTTAATCAGGACATGAAGTTGGTTCATCAAGAAATCAAAAGTAAAAAATTACTTTGAAAAGTCAAATTTCTAACACTTAGGAAATTTTTTAAGTGTTAAGAAAATATGATAATTTCAGAACTTCTGGGCCAATTTTCACACAAGTACAATCAGAAATTGTAAAAGTGATTCAGAACATGACCCTTTCGATCAGAGCGTGACCCTTCGATTAGAACATATCAAAGCTCTACTCTTCGATCAGAACATCACCCTTCGAATCTCACTCTGGTCTTCCCACTCTTCGATCAGAACATCACCAAGCCCCAAAACCTCATTTTGAACAGTCTGCTATACTGCTATGACGCAGTCCTACATCCAACTGCCACAACACTCTAAATTGCTGCTGACCCAGTCAACGCTTACATTTTCTCAAACCCCATATTTGCATAAAATTAGCACATAAAATCTGTATTTAAAAAGCAATGAAACAGTATACCAAAAGGGTTTAAATCCCATTTGTTTTTCCCAAAAAAAACATAGCAAACTCATCTATAAATAAATTGTTCCACCACACATCTAAGGGGCTGGCTTTTGGAGGGAGAGAATTATTGAATATAAAAAAAAAGAGAGAAGAAAACACTCAAACACTCTTAAACCCAAAATTCTCAAAATAATACCTTTGTTCTTCCCTTTGAATCAAAGAACATAACATTTCTGTTTCGTTTCTTGCTAACCCCAAAATGTTCGAAGGCAGCAGCTCAAGTCCCAAACACCCATTTCAGATTCAAGGTAAGTCTTCCAGACTTTGAACTTTTTCATTCAGAACATCATCAAAAATGTAAATATCATAGTGTTGAAACTGTATATATCATTGCCTAAGTAGAAAAATTGTGGATCAGAACTTCTTGTAGAAAATCGGGCTCAAAATTAGGAATAGAACTTCTATAAACTATCGTGTTTCTATTTTTCTATTTTTGTTATTGTTGGGAAATGAAAAAGTTGCAGATACTCTGGCTAATGCAAGGAAGGAGGTGAAGTGTAACACTAGAACTTCTAGGTTCTTCTCACTGTTGTAACATAATACACAGAACTTCTAAGTTCTTCTCACTGTTGTAACACAACACACATAACTTCTAGGTTTTTCTCACTGTTTTAGCACAACACATAACTTCTTGGTCTTTCTCACTGTTTTAGCACAACACAGAACTTTTAGGTCTTTCTCAGTGTTTTAGAAGCACACAAAACTTTTAGGTCTTTCTCACTATTTTAGCACAACACGGAATTTCTAGGTTTTTCTCACTGTTGTAACACAACACACAGAACTTCTAGGTCTTTCTCACTGTTTTAGCACAACACAGAACTTCTAGGTTTTTTCTCACTGTTGTAACACAGCACACAAAACATCTAGGTCTTTCTCACTGTTGTAACACAGCACACAAAACTTCTAGGTTTTCCTCGCTGTTTTAACACCCAGAACTTCAGCGCGCAGCAACCTAGAACTTCTGGTTTCCTTTAACGTTTCTTTCTGAACTACAACGTGCCTAGCATAAGAACTTCTGGTCCCACTCATTTTTATTTTCGGCAACATGCTGATCGTGTTCTTATTATTTTTCCTTTTCTTTCTTATTTTTATTATTTTTAGCGTTAATACTATTTTTTTATTAATATAAAAAAGACAAAAAATATTTTCCTTTTATTAATTAATTATTTTTCTTTTAATTTATTAAGACAAAAAAACCATTTTCAAAACAAATTTTTTCCTTTTCATGTATTGTACAATTCAATATGGTTGTAATAGATAATTAGGATTTAAATTCTTCCAATCCCCATTTGTAAATATGTATCCCCATCCCTGAAATGATGTAATAGCTTAGGATTTATTTTCCGCATTTTTATTGCTTTCATACATTATTAGTAATTAGGGTGTATGACAAGATAAAAACAACAAGTAGATAACCCCTAATCAAAGACTAAATGCATGTAAATCAAACACACCATTCACCCATGCACCCTTAGGGTAATCTCACTTGTTATCTCGGAAAAGTAGTCATGTTCCTCGAATATGGGCGTTTTACCAAAGACCCTCGATAAAAGATCGTAGTCCCTCATTGACCCTCAATGTTGCCTTCGGTAAATGATCTAGTCCCTAAACGACATTGCTAAAACGTCCCATAGATTGCTTTCTATGACTATACAAATGTCCCACGCCCGTCCCTTCACATCCAATGATGAGGCTTCTTACCAAAATCAATGGTAAGATAGCAACATCTAAAGGAGGAGGAAAAGAACGTTTAAGACCTTTTGAGTAGGTAGGATGCTCCTAGTTGCTCGCTTGCTCACAACAGAAACATTTTATACACCAACACTTTCACTTTGAAACATTTTCAAAAGACAAAACACTTTGTACGCATTCTTATAGAGCCGAGAACCATTACAAAGACATTTCTTTTCAAAATACTTTTAAAACCCACACCACAAGCACATTTTCAAACAAAAACAAGTGATCTAGCAAGCAACTAAGAGCCTGTAGATAACTATGGATGAAAAGGGTGCTAACACCTTCCCTTTTCATAACCTACCCTTCGAACTCAAGAAATAATCTCGAAAGGTCTTTCCTGTTCTTTTCAGCCTTTCCTTATTGGATAAAAGAAAAGTCAGTGGTGACTCTTGCTATCCGTAACAATTTCGATCAAACACTAACGACCCTAGTTTGTTCTCCCACCGCGTTACAGAACTGGCGACTCTACTAGGGATTTACTTAAAAATGGGGTTACCTTAGGGCTAGATCACCTTTACTTGCTTTCCTTTGTTTGATTTGTTTGCTTTATATTATGGTTCCTTGTTTGGGATTTGTTTTGATCCTCTACCCGGGTCTGGGGCACCTTTTTAGGTAAGTAGTAATAGATTGTGGAAACTGTATGGCGTAGACCGATATGGTTGAAGCAATGGCTACATTAGTGTGATGAATTTGTTGGTACCGGTATCCCTTGTGTTGAATCGAGGAGAATACGGGGCCGCTGAGCAGTGTCATGAAGCACTAACTGACTTTAGAACCTTAGTTGAACAACTTGGCCATTAGGAATTAGTGAGATAGCCAGTTTTAGTGGAAAGCTGAAAATTGGTTGATACTCGATACTACACTCATTGAGACCGGACTTTTGGGATATCTCGGCCACAAAAAAGATTGTTTGTGCTGAGACAATGCCTAAAATAAAAGTCAGTGATATTGAGATCCCCTAGAACCTGGTTACTTTGTAGGACAGGTTGAGCCGACTAAACTTCAAGAGGGTACTTACCTACAAACTCCATGCAAGCCTAGACCTAAGGACTTGTCTACTTTGTGTGTACATAACTACTTGCTTGCTTTACATACTTGTACATAACATCATCAACACCATAACATCATAAGCATTCTCACTAACCGTTTCAAGGATTTAGGAATTTATCTTTGCTTTGTTTTGTAGGCCATGAATCTCGTCCGAAGGAATACCATCTGAATCAGCTTCATGAAAGCGCACCCTCAACTCCAAGAGTTAGTATCAAGGGTGCCTGGGGATTCTCCTTTTACCAAGAAATATGGTCAACTCCTCAGTTTGGCTACCTCCAATTTCCAAGAAGAAATGATGTGTGTGCTCTTCCAATTCTTTGATCCTATACATCATTGCTTCACCTTTCCTGACTATAAGTTGGTGCCTACACTAGAAGAATTCTCTCTATTATTAGGAGTGTCCGTGCTTGATCAAATACCGTTTGTTGGTTTATAAGGGATTCTGAAACCTGAAGTCATTGCCGAAGCCCTGCATCTGAAGAGAGCCGACATTATAGCAAATTGGGAGACAAGAAGTGGAGTTAAAGGGTTCCTAGCCAAGTTTCTATTGGAGAAGGCTCGTTCATTCTGAAAAGATATGGATTTTCAAGCCTTTGAAGATATCCTGACCCTTCTAATCTATGGTTTGGTTTTATTTCCCAATTCGGACCAATTCATAGATGTGAATTCCATCAAAGTCTTTCTCTCTCGTAATCCTATACCTACTTTGCTTGGAGACATCTTACATTGTTTCAATACTCGCACCATGAAGAAAAGAGGTACTCTCTTGTGTTGCATTCCCCTACTCACCAAGTGGTTTACTTCACATCTACCTCGATCAGTATTGAATAATGAGTAAGGATTGCCATGGTCTCAAAGGATGATGTCCCTTACCCACTCTGACATTTATTGGTGTTCTCGATCCTTGGAAGATACTTCTACCATTGACCGTTATGGGGAATTCCCTAATGTCCCTCTGCTTGGCATTAGGGGAGGAATCACTTACAACCCTTGCTTAGCTTTACGACAGTTTGGGTATGCCCGAAGAGATGGTCCTCATGATATGCTCATCCATGGTGTGGTGTTCGACTACGAGAGTGACGATCAAGGCTACCATCAGAGGTTTGTACGAGCTTGGAGGACTGTGAACAAGGTGGATAATAAGACATTAGGACACAAAAACTCTATTCCCCTTGAGCCTTATCTTAGGTGGGTGCGAGATCGTGCTCAGAGTCTCGTAATGCCTTACCCCTCCATCCTCCCCGTTATCATGGAGCCTGTTGCTGAAGGAGATGTAACATATACTGTCCTTCACCCCAACATGCCTACCTCTCTTGAAGACTTGCAAAAGGGTTGGATTCAGCTAAAGAAAGAATGAGACACCTTCGAAGCCCAATTCTACACCAGTGAGAAGAAAGTTCTGGAACTCACCAAGAAACTTCATGAAGAGTGGAGTTTGAACGCCTACATCGCACCAAAAAGGATGTGTTCAACCTTTTTGTCTTAAGAGTTTTCTGTATTTTTATTTCTTTCATTGTAAGCCCAAAGAGGCATGATGTACTCGAACTTGGATTTATTAATATAACATGTGTTTCCTTTTGTCTAAACAAATTTAAATCTCTAATTTCCTTTAAATCATTTACATGTGCATTTTCATTCATCATAACACAAACAGGTTTCTTACAACAGGTCTCCTTATCTTTCTACTGTTTATTTCAGTGAGATGGATATTGAACAGACAATAAAGGATCTTCAAGCATAGAACACTCAATTACAACAAATGTTCTTGGCTCTGGCTAAAGGACAAGAGGATTTGAAGACTTTGTTGATCAAAGAGAAGAAGAAGAAAGTGAAGAAACCAGTCAGTGTTTTGAATCTAGGAAGAATGTTCAAAGGACCAGCCAGACGAACTCTAGATTCCGCCACCTCATCGGGTGAAGGAGATAATCAAGAAGGGAAAAACAAGGAAGTAAATGATCACCTAGAGTCTGAAGAAGAGGAAGAAGTGGACTACTCTGAAGAACAATATCCCCTAGCTGACGATAAATACAAGCAGTTGGAGGATCGCCTCAATGCTATGGAGATCCAGAGGGTACCCGAATTGGATTTTGAAGATCTAGGACTTGTCTCAGGGGTTGTCTTCCCGCAGAAATTCAAGGTCCCCACTTTCGCTAAATATGACGGTGTCTCTTGTCCAAAACTGCATTTAAGGTCATACGTCAGGAAGGTTCAACCCCATATTGCTCATAGGAACATATGGGTGCATTTCTTCCAAGAAAGCTTGTCAAGGATGCAGTTGGATTGGTTCTATCAGTTAGAGGGGATCAATATTCGCAATTGGGAAGATTTGGATGCCGCTTTTTACAAGAAATACTAGTATAATGCTGACTTAGCTCCAACTCGAACACAATTGCAAGGCATGTCTATGGGTACTGGTGAAGGTTTCAAAATCTATGCTAAAAAATAGCGGGATCTCACGGGAAGAGTCCAACCCCCTCTATATGATAGAGAATTAGTGGATATGTTCTTAGGCACGTTATCTGGTCAATTCTTCAACCATCTGATCGAAAGCTCCTCGACTGGATTTACTGAACTAATCATGACTGGTGAACAGGTAGAAGCCGGTATAGAAAGTGGAAAAATTCAAAGAGATGCATCCTCGAGCACGGTGAAGAAACCCTTTATCGAGAAGAAGGAGTTCAGTGTTGCATATGACCACAAAAATCAAAACAAAACTGAACGTCGCCCGACGATAGGGGCTGTTATGATTTCCAATCCTGTACCAAGTCAGCAACAAAATTATTAACGCAGGCTAGAGGCGCCCATGAGACGATTCACCCGGATCAACATGACCTTGTCCCAAGTTTTACCACATCTTTTGAAGTCCAATATGGTGACCCTAAAGGAAGCTCCCAAGAACCCCAATACTGCTTCTCCTTGCTACAACCCGAATGCTCGATGTGCCTATCATTCTGAAAGCCCGAGGCATGATACAAACGATTATTGGACCTTGAAGAATAAGGTATAAGACCTTATCGAGGCGAAAGAAATTGAGTTTGACCCCCCAGAAACACCTAATGTAATAACGGCGCCAATGCCCAAACACGGTCAAGGTGTCAACAATGTTGATAATGATTGTTTTGTTTCCTCCGTGAATGATTTAACTACTCCCCTTTTGACTATTAAACATAATCTATTGCAAGCCGGTCTATTTCCGGGCTGTGATGAAAGTTGTTGCTTATGTATGTCTTTACCAAATGGCTGTTTATTACTGAAGATGGGCATCCAGCGCCTGATGGCTAGCAAAAAAATCCTGTTTGAAAAAGTTCCTCTTGCTAGAAATTCCTGCGAAGATGTCTCAATAATCACCATTTCCGACAATCCTCTCAGGGTCTCCACCAAAAGACCCGTCAGGATTACATCTGTTTCAAAATCTACTCCCTTAATCATCATCATGCTGGGGCCAATACCATATTCTTCGGATAAAGCTGTTCCCTGGAACTATAGGGCTGACGTCTATTACCACGACGTAAGGCAAGATCTATTGGCTATCGAAAACAAAATTACGAAAGACACTGATCCTGACGTCGTCAATATCGTTGGGATCAGTAAGATAACAACAAGTGGAAGAGTCTTCTCACCCGAGATCTCTCCAAAGACCATTGCTACTGCTGTAATTATTCCCGCTACCGCTCCTGTCAGTATTCCTAGTGATACTCCTATTGATAGTCCTACTATTATCCCTACTATCGAGACAAGAGGAAACGAGGCATTGTTCGAGCCTGTCCAGAAGAAGGCACATCCAGAGGTCGTTCTTGAAGCTTCTATCAAAGAGATGGAAGAGATACTAAAAATAATCAAGAAAAGTGACTACAACATTGTGGAATAGTTGGGACAGGCCCCCTCGAAAATATCAATGTTGGCCTTACTTTTGTGTTCTGAGGCCCATGCCAAGGCCTTGGTAAAGTTTCTAAAGACCTCCCATGTGCCCCAAGAGACTTCCATTGATCAATTTGAGAATTATGTAGCCAGTCTAACTGCTGATAACGGATTGGGTTTTTTTGAAACTGATTTAACTCCCAAAGGAAGGAAACACAATGATGCCTTGCATGTTTCCATTGAGTGCCAGGGCACTACATTAGCTCACGTCCTGGTGGATACGGGCTCATCGCTGAATGTCTTGCCCAAAAATGCTCTTGACCGGCTAGATTGTGAGGGACTCACTTTAAAGCCTAGCAACATTGTGGTGAGGGCCTTTAATGGTTCTAAAAGAACAATGCACATAGAAGTAGACATCCCTATAAAAGTTGGAACTCAAACTTTTGATTCAACTTTCTATGTGATGGATATCCGCCCCTCCTATTCCTGTCTATTGGGCCGACCCTAGATTCATGGCGCTGGAGCCGTCACTTCTACCCTACATCAGATGTTGAAGTACCCAATCAAGGGAAAAATCATCACAGTCCACGGGGAGGAGGAATACATGGTTAGTCACCTAAACTCTTTCAGGTATGTGGAAATGGATGGTGAGTTCATTGAGACCCCATGTCAGAATTTTGAGGAGGTCCCATAAAAAGTTGAGGAAACCAAGACTACTACCAAGACTCCAAAGGTTACCAGACCTCCATTAAAAATGGCCTCTCTGAAGGATGCTAGAGCAGTGGTTTAGGAAGGTGGATGTACCATCTGGGGTCAACTTCCGGATATTCCCTACAAATCCAACAAATTTGGTTTGGGTTTTACTTCGGAGGCCCAGAGAGTTGTTCGACGAACTCGCGCTGGGGGACCACCTTTACTTATCAGTAATCAGGGAGTTAATGTAGTGGAAGATAGTGATGGCAGCTGTGATATGGACAAGTGGATTTTTCCAACCATCAGCGGAGGAATCAATAATTGGGAGGCCAAATAATTTGTCCCAATTACTTTTATTCAAGAGTAATTGTCTTTTAATTTTTTGTCGGACTTGTAATATTTAAACAATTTATACTTTAAAACCTTGTATCTTACCCGAGGTACAATGGTCCATTTGTGAGTGTTGTTACTTCATCTTCATATGTCATCAATAAATCATGGATGTTTTTACATGCAAAATTTTACGCTCTTTTTTCTTCTTTTTCTACCTTTTTATTTTATCAAAGATGGCTATGCTTTTACACACTCACATATCGAAATGCATATCCACATCCACTCAGGATCCCATGGGTAACAATTCTTCTATGGCCTATTGTGACTTTGAAAATCCGATCTACCAATCCGAAGACGAAGGTGAGGAAGATTGTGAGGTACCAGGGGAACTAGCCAGGTTATTACAACAGGAAGAAATAACCATAAAACCCCACGAAGAGCCGGTTGAGGCAGTTAACTTAGGTACTGAAGAGGACAAGAAAGAAGTCAAGGTAGGCACCAACCTGGAGTCTAGTATCAAGAAGCGCTTAACTCAGTTACTACATGACTATGTTGAGGTATTTTCCTGGTCATACGAAGACATGCCAAGACTCGACACTGATATCGTGGTCCATCGTCTGTCGACAAAAGAAGACTGTCCTCCGGTAAAACAGAAGGTCTGTTGCATGCGATCAAAAATGTCAGAGAAAATCAAGAATGAAGTCATGAAGAAGTTCAACACCGGATTCTTAGCTATCACCTCCTATCCACAATGGGTCACCGACGTTGCTCCAATGCCTTAAAAAGGACGGCAAGGTACGTATGTGTGTGGATTACAAAGACTTGAATAGGGAAAGCCCCAAGGATGACTTCCCGCTTCCCCATATCGATATTTTGGTTGACAACACCATACAGTATAAAGTATTTTCCTTTATGGATGGTTTCTCCAGATACAACCAGATCAAAATGGAGAAAATGACTTTCGTCACTCAGTGGGGCATGTTCTGTTACAAAGTTATGCCATTTGGCCTGAAGAACACCGGGGCAACCTATCGGTGTGCCATAGTAGCTTTGTTTCACGATATGATCCATCACGAGATAGAGGTCTACGTGGATGACATGATACCCATATCTCAAACTTAAGAGGAACATCTTGACCATCTGCAGAAACTGTTTGAAAGACTAAATAAATACAAACTAAGGCTGAACCTGAATAAATGCAGTTTCTGAGTGAGGTCTGGCAAGCTCTTAGGCTTTGTTTTCAGCGACAAAGGTACCGAAATGGACCCTGCAAAGGCAAAAGAAATACAAGAAATGCCAGGTTCATTTCCCATCTAACCGCTACTTGTGAACCAATCTTCAAATTACTGAAGAAAGATCAAGTGGTGGAATGGAACGACGACTGCCAAGTTGCCTTCGATAGGATCAAAGAGTACCTTCAAGAACCTCCCATTTTGATGCCTCCAGTCAAGGGAAGACCTCTGATCATGTATCTAACAGTCTTGGAAAATTCAATGGGGTGTGTGCTGGGGCAACATGATGAGTCTGGCCGAAAAGAGCATGCAATATACTACCTGAGAAAAAAGTTTACCGACCGTGAAACCAGATATTCACTGTTTGGGAAAACTTGCTGCGCTCTGGCATGGGCTGCTCGCCGGCTAAGACAGTATATGCTGACCCACACTACTTTATTAATATCCAAGATGGATCCAATTAAATACATATTCGAGAAGCCTTCCCTCTCTGGGAGAATAGCAAGATGGCAGATGGTCCTGACTGAATACGACATTCAGTACACTAACCAGAAAGCAATAAAGGGAAGTGTGCTAGCCGATCACCTTGCTCATCAGGTTGTGGATGACTATAAATCCATGAATTTCAAATTCTCGGACGGAGACATCATGGTGGTAAACAATTGTAAAGAACTCAGACCATATGACGGACCTGAACAAGGATCCTGATGGACCATGATTTTTGATGGAGCTTCCAACGCACTCAGAAACGACATCAGTGTTGTAATCATATCCCCTGAAGGCTTCCATACTCCCTTCACTGCTAGACTGTGTTTCAACTGTACCAACAATATGGCGGAATATGAAGCGTTTATTATGGGTCTCAAAGTTGCCATAGATTTGGGAATCAAGTCCTTAAGTGTATTTGGAGATTCAGCCTTAGTCATCAGTCAGATCAAAGGAGAATGAGACACGAAGCATCCTAATCTCATACCTTACAAAGAACATGTGTTGACATTAATCCCACACTTTGAGGAAATTACCTTTGAGCATTTTCCACGAGAGGAAAATCAACTAGCAGACGTGCTAGCCACCATGTCATCCATCTTCAAAATCAGGTGGGGTAATGAGGCTCCTCAGATCACCATTGAGCGGATGGACGAACCAACTTACTGTCACTAGATTGATACTAAAGAAGTAGTGGACAAGCCTTGGTTCCATGAAATTAATAGATATCTCGAGGCCCAAGAATATCCGAGGGAGCTTTAGTCAACGACAAGAAATTCTTGAGAAGATTCTCTACTAAGTTCTTCCTCAGTAACAAAGTACTTTATAAGCGCAACCATAACTCTACTTTGCTTCGATGCGTAGACAAGAGTGAGGCAGACAAGATCATGGCTGATCTACATGAAGGCACCTTTGGCACCCATTCTAGTGGGAACACGATGACTAAAAAGATCCTCCGAGCCGGATACTACTGGTCCACCATGGAAGCAGATTGCCATCAACATTCACGAACCTGTCACAAGTGTCAAATCTATACCGACAAGGTACATGTGCCTCTAGTTCCTTTAAACGTCCTAACTGCTCCTTGACCATTCGCAATGTGGGGCATTGACATGCTTGGAGAGATCAAGCCTACATCTTCTAATGGACACCGCTTCATCTTGGTTGCCATTGATTACTTCACGAAGTGGGTCGAGGTAGTTTCATTCACTTCTGTTACCAAGAAATTTGTGGCCCGATTCATCAAACAAAATCGTGTCTGTCGGTATGGTATTCTAGAGAGAATCATTACAGATAATGGTACCAATCTCAACAATACTATGATCACAGCCATATGCGCGCAATTCAAGATCCAGCATCATAACTCTTCTCCTTACCAGCCGAAGATGAATGGAGCTGTAGAAGCTGCTAATAAAAACATCAAGAAGATCATACAAAAAATGACAGTGACCTACAAGAATTGACATGAGATGTTACCATTTTCTCTTCACGGCTACCGTACCACAGCGCGCACGTCAACAGGGGCAACTCCTTTCTCTTTGGTATACGACATGGAAGTTGTCATACCAATTGAAGTCGAAATACCTTCTCTGAGAATTGTAAAGGATGCAAGGTTGAATGAAGATGAATGGATTCAAACTCAACTTGACCAGTTGAACTTGATTGATGAGAAGAGGCTTATGGTTGTCTGCCATGGCCAGATGTACCAAAAACGCATGATTAAAGCTTTTAACAAGAAGGTCATACGTCAGGTATATCGGATTGGTGACTTGGTAATTAGACATATCATACTGCCACAAGGTGATCCCAGGGGAAAATGGACCCCTACATACGAAGGACCATTTGTGATAAAAAACATATTTTCTGGTGGGGCAATGATCTTAACCACTATGGACGGTGACGACCTTCTGCACCCTGTAAACGAGGATATAGTTAAAAGATACTACGCATGAAAAAGACCCACTAGGTCGATTGGCCTAGGCAAAAATTAGGGATAAATACAAAAAATTTGTACACCCGGCAAGCTGAAAACCTGAAAAGGCAGCTTGGGCAAAAAAGGGTATCCCAGTGGATTGAAAACTCGAAAGGGCGGTCCAGGCAAAAGTTAGGGATTTAAAAGCGTATGACTATGTCTCGTTGGATCACCTTAGAGCCAATCTTCAGCATCAATCGTCAAAATCAAACGGTTCTAATCAATCCAATGATCTTAGAACAAAGCAACAAGTGGATGAGACGCTCAGAGACATGAAGGCTATAACAGAGTTGGAACCCCATGGGATTATTTTACATAGCTGTCGTTTCTTTGTATCAGTTTTCATTTTTACGACGACATTATCTTACTAGGATGTTCGTCCCTTTGTACAAAAATACTCATTCAAGTTAATACAAAGATATTCCTTTAAAAGTACAAAACTATCAGTTTTTCTTTTACTTCCCTGTTTTGTTTACAAAAAAGTCCAACGATTATTTTTGAACATATGCATTTGAACGTAATTACTGCTTATAAATGAATGCATAAAAAGGAAAACTAAACAGAAAGACAATTACTAATGGCCTTAAGAAACAAGATAATATCTATGGGCCATTCCATAAAATCCCCGCAGATACTTTCTCTAAACAGAGCAGAAGCAAGAACATCCTGCTACAGGATCGTTGTCATATCTCCAGCATGCAACCTAATGGTATCTTTTGCCTTCATATCCCCGACGGAGCAAAACTTCCAGTTACTATTCCAAAGGCTTCCCAGTGAAAGCCGGCCCGCTGCTCAGGGATTCCCCAGCAGGGTTTCACAAGGTCCATAAGCAATGTACGGAGTTTCCCTTCCCCAACAGAGTTTACTTCTCTAATGACGGAAACCCATCTATCAATACATGAAGGCTTACACTCCATATTCCCAACAGTAATCAAGGATTTATTTTCCCTAATCTAAACAGCACTGCAGCAGAACAACTAATATGTGCATACATCACATTCACACATCATAAACATCGACAACACAAATACATATATCACAATCTCATTTATTTTGAGAAACATCATTACATCATACATTTAATACATCATGACATTACATACAACTAACTATTTACCTTTTCAGGAAAGATCAATCAACAGAAAATTATCATCAAATTTTCAACAAGACAGGATAACTATCTATGAACAAATCAATTGTAGATCAATTCCCGAGACAGGACTGAGTGACTATGTACATGACAAATACTTATTTCAGACCTCTATTGGTTCAATTTAAATCTCTCAATGGTTTATCCTGATTCTTTCCTGTAGATATTTTCTCTGGTTCAGATAAATCGCTCCAAGATTTGTTTTGATTCTTTCCAGTTAAAGAATATTCAAGATCTCTACTGGTTCAGTTTAAATCTCTCAATGGTTTATCCTAATTCTTTCCTGTAGACATTTTCTCTGGTTCAGATAAATCACTCCAACATTTGTTATGATTCTTTCCAGTTAAAGAATATTCAAGATCTCTATTGGTTTAGTTTAAATCTCTCAACGGTTTATCATGATTCTTTCCTGTAGACATTTTCTCTGGTTCAGATAAATCGCTCCAAGATTTGTTCTGATTCTTTCCAGTTAAAGAATATTCAAGACCTCTACTGGTTCAGTTTAAATCTCTCAACGGTTTATCCCGATTCTTTCCTGTAGATGTTTTTTCTGGTTCAGATAAATCGCTCCAAAGATTTATCCCGATTCTTTCCAGTTAAAGAACATTCAAGACCTCTACTGGTTCAGTTTAAACCTCTCGACGGTTTATCATGATTCTTTCCCAATAGACGCTTTCTCTAGTTCAGATAAATCACTCCAAAGATTTATCCTAATTCTTTCCAGTTAAAGATTATTCAAGACTTCTGCTAGGTTCAGTTTTAAATCGACCAAAGGTTTATTCTGATTCTTTTCCCAGTTGAAGTCAAGCTTAGACTTAGTCTAATTTTCTATCAACAATCACCTTCGGATGGCATCTATAAGCCCATCTACGCCAACTCTCTATCATTTCTCCAAATAGAATCTTTAAGCCCATTCCTTACACCTCAACTTCAAAATCATCAGAGTGCAAATTTCTGGGCACTCTAGTGTTCAATCACCTTCCACCTTCAAGTCACGAATGGCAAATTCGCCAATCTAACTCTTTAGGTTTAAGAAGATTGAACAGGGGCAGCTGTTGTACCCCAAGATTTTCCCTCTCATTTCTCAAAGGATGATCCTGGACCCTCAGGTTTTCTTCTGTCAAGTTTCAAGTCTCGGATTACAATTTTCCAAGAAATTCATTCACAATGGCAAAATGGTCAAATGCACACTGAAAAGTCAAACTTTGACTTTTTAATCAAAATCAAGTTTCAAAAATCATATTTTATCAGGACATGAAGTTGGTTCATCAAGAAATCAAGAGTAAAAAATTACTTTGAAAAGTCAAATTTCTAAACACTTAGAAAATTTTTGAAGTGTTAAGAAAATATGATAATTTTAGAACTTCTGGGCCAATTTTCACACAAGTACAAATAGAATTTTCAAAAGTGATTCAGAACATGACCCTTTCAACCAGAGCATGGCCCTTCGATCAGAATATATAGAAGCTCTACTCTTCGATCAAAACACCACCCTTCGAATCTCACTATGGTCTTCCCACTCTTTGATCAGTACATCACCAAGCCCCAAAACCTCATTTTGAACAGTCTATTGTACTGCTATAACACAGTCCTGCATCCAGCTGCCACAACACTCCAAATTTCTGCTGATCCAGTCCACGCCTGCATTTTCTCAAACCCTATATTTGAACAAAATTAGCACATAAAAGATGTATTTCAAAAGCAATAAAATAGTATACCAAAAGGGTTCAAATCCCATTTGTTTTTCCCCCCAAAAAAACACAGCAAACTCATCTATAAATAATTTGTTCCACCATGCATCTAAGGGGCTGGTTTTTGGAGGGAGAGAATTATTGAATACAAAAAAGAGAGAAGAAAACACTCAAACACTCTTAAACCCAGAATTATCAAAACAATACCTTTGTTCTTCCCTTCGAATCAAAGAACATAACATTTCTGCTCCGTTTCTTGCTAACCCCAGAATATTTGAAGGCAGCAGCTCAAGTCCAAAACACCCATTTCAAATTCAAGGTAAGTCATCCTGACTTTGAACTTTTCATTCAGAACATCATCAAAAATGTAAATATCATAGTGTTGACACTGTATATATCATTGCCTAAGTAGAAAAACAGTGGATCAGAACTTCTTGAAGAAAACCAGGCTCAGAATTAGGAATAGAACTTCTATAAACTGTCGTGCTTCTATTTTTCTATTTTTGTTGTTGTTAGGAAATGAACAAGTTGCAGATACTCTGGCTAATGCAAGGAAGGAGGTGAAGTGTAACACTAGAACTTCTAGGTTCTTCTCACTATTGTAACACAACACATATAACTTCTAGGTTCTTCTCACTGTTGTAACACAACACACATAACTTCTAGGTCTTTCTCACTGTTTTAGCACAACACAGAACTTCTAGGTCTTTCTCACTGTTTTAGCACAACACAAAACTTCTAGGTCTCTCTCACTGTTTTAGCAGCACATGGAACTTCTTGGTCTTTCTCACTATTTTAGCATAACACAGAACTTCTAGGTTTTTCTCACTGTTGTAACACAACACACGAAACTTCTAGGTCTTTCTCACTATTGTAACACAACACATATAACTTCTAGGTCTTTCTCACTGTTTTAGCACAACACGGAACTTCTAGGTTTTTTCTCACTGTTGTAACACAACACACATAACTTCTAGGTCTTTCTCACTATTGTAACACAACACACATAACTTCTAGGTTTTCCTCACTATTTTAACACCCATAACTTTAGCGCGTAGCAACCCAGAACTTCTGGTTTCCTCTAACGTTTCTTTCTGAACTACAGCGTGCCTAGCATCAGAACTTCTGGTCCCTTTCATTTTTGTTTTCAGCAACATGCTGATCTTGTTCTCATTATTTTTCCTTTTCTTTCTTATTTTTATTATTTTTAGCGTTAATACTATTTTTTTTATTAATATAAAAAAGACATAAATTTTTTTTCCTTTTATTAATTAATTATTTTTCTTTTAATTTATTAAGACAAAAAAACCCTTTTCAAAACAAATCCTTTCCTTTTCTTGTATTATACAATTCAATATGGTTGTAATAGATAATTAGGATTTAAATTCTTGCAATCCCCATTTGTAAATATGTATCCCCATCCCTGAAATGATGTAATAGCTTAGGATTTATTTTCTGCATTTTTATTGCTTTCATACGTTGTTAGTAATTAGGGTGTATGGCAAGATAAAAACAACAAGTAGACAACCCCTAATCAAAGACTAAATGCATGCAAATCAAACACACCATTCACCCATGCACCCTTAGGGTAATCTCACTTGTTGCCTCAGAAAAGTAGTCATGTCTCTCGAATATGGGCGTTTTAGCAAAGACCCTCGATAAAAGATCGTAGTCCCTCGATGACCCTCAATGTTGCCTTTGGTAAACAATCTAGTCCCTAAACGATATTGCTAAAACGTCCCATAGGTTACCTTCTATGACTATACAAACGCCCCACGCCCGTCCCATCACATCCAATGATGGGGCTTCTTACCAAAATCAATGGTAAGATAGCAACATCTAAAGGAGGAGGAAAAGAACGTTTAAGACCTTTTGAGTAGGTAGGATGCTCCTAGTTGCTCGATTGCTCACAACAAAAACATTTTACACACTGACACTTTCACTTTGAAACATTTTCAAAAGACAAAACACATTGTACGTGTTCTTATAGAGACGAGAACCATTACAAATACATTTCTTTTCAAAATACTTTCAAAACCCACACCACAAGCACATTTTCAAACAAAAGCAAGTGATCTAGCAAGCAACTAAGAGCCCGTAGATAACTACAGATGAAAAGGGTGGTAACACTTTCCCTTTTCATAACCTACCTCCCGAACCCAAGAAATAATCTCAAAAGTTCTTTCCTGTTCTTTTCATCCTTTCCTTATTGGATAAAAGAAAAGTCGGTGGAGACTCTTGCTATATGCAAAAATTGTGATCAAATGCAAACGACCCTAGTTTGTTCTTCCACCGTGTTACACAACCCTTCGTACCTAGATTCTCTCCCCTTCTTTTTTTGGGTTATTCACTCTTTTCTCGTTCCTCTGGAAACAATAAAGCATGCTGGCGATTTTTTATGTGATATGTGTGAGTCAAGTCAATCCAATGACTTAGTCTCAACATTTCTACCGCTATAGAAAAATGGCGACTTCACTGGGAAAGATCGACCAAATGTTGGTCCATCTCTAAGTGGGTTGAGCCTATCTTTGTTTATTTATGTATGTGCTATTATTTGTTGTATATTATATGTTGTATATTTGTTTGTCTTGATTTTCCTAGTTTTCAAGAGAGCTTGGTGATTTCTCATAAGTCCTCTATCCAGACTTGGGCAAAATTAAGATAGGACGGGCGGTATAGTCATGTTAACTTTGAGGGAGTAATTCCAAAAAAGGAGACATGAGATCCCCCACTCAGTGGAGGCCCCTTTGACTGTAGTATCGTTTATCGAGTAATCGGGAAGACGTGCTACTTTCGACTTGAGAGCCTATTGAAGTTGAGGACCGTAGAACCCTTAACCCATCTTGGCCTTTTAGGTGTAGTGCGGAAATTATGACGGAGTAATTCGGAAGTGGTTGTCACGCGATACTATAATCAGACGAGTTTTTCTTGAGAATATTACTAACTACCGAGTTAATAGGGATGTTAGTGTAGCGGTAGAAATGTTTAAGACTAAGCCATTGGATTGACTAGACTTATACAGATAAAAAATAAAAATCGCCACCGCGCTTTATTGTTTCCAAATAAATGGGGAAAGAGTAAGTAACCCAAAATAGAGGGGGAAAGATTCAAGGTAAGGGGGTTGGTTATGCAAACGGAAGGTATTAGCACCCTAAACATCTACGGTACTCCACAAGAACCTCTTTGTAAAATCTGTATATTTTGGCTATAAAATGTTGTACAAAAATGGATGGTGAAGGTGAGAAAAGAAATATATTTTTATGGTTTTTGCGTCCACCGCGGTTGCGAACCTTTAGTGCCTACGTACCACCTTTTCATGCAATAGGGGATCAGGATACACGTAGTTCCTCTTTTAAAGATTTTTAAAACACAAATGTGTTGATTAATTTTATGAGATGAGACATCACCGTCATTGTCCGTGTGGAAAACATACTTACTACCCACAATCATGAGAAAGGAGAATTTGCATCATCTCAAAGTGGAGGATATGGCTTAGATATTAAAATCAACAATGCGTCACTCGACACCCAAGTGGGAAATATATCACTTCACTATATATTGTAGAAGTATAGTTGTTTGCATCACTACAAGGATTGATAAGAGTCCAATCTTTTGAGAAAAGTTTTAAAGTAAAAATCCAAAATGGTTTGAAATGAGATTGATTGAATTTTAGTCTTCTCAAGATATTATTAAGTTGATTGAAGTTTATTTGTGAAAATGTTTTGAAAATGCATGGACCTAAGTCCAAGTTTATTATGAAAGTGGTTCAAGTTTAAAAAAGAACAAGAAGAGTTTTTCAAAAGGAGGGAGAAGATTTTTGAAATTAAAGAAGATGGGAGGAGAAGAAGGGACTATCCTAAAGCATAAGGTAAAAGCTAGGGATAAGAACCATCTAACCAACAAGAAGCCAATACTTGACGTTATGAGTCAAGATAGAATTCTCATTCATTGGATTGAAACCAAGCAAGCAAAGATACTAGACCTCTTGAGAGAACTAAACTTTAAGTGCATTAAGTCTTCACAAAAATTGGTCAGACTAACGACTGTATACGGGTGAATTCCAGATTACAAACAAAGAATGTAATCACAATGACATGCACACAAAATAAACAAACAACCCAATGTCTTGAGGTAAACCTCAAGAACTCTAGACAAAATATCAATTAAGGTCACAAGGTCTCCAATATAGGCCAAGGTTTCTAATCCTAAGTCCAAGAAGTCCAATACTCCATAATGCCAAGGATAGTAACCAAATAGTCTAAGTATTATTAAAGCTTTTTATGGTTCATGTTGATTATTAGGTGTCTTAGGAGAGAAAACAAAAGGCTCAAGTGAGCAAAATAAAAATGACATGACATGTAATGCTTAAAGTAAATGGTACATAAAGCATAAAAAATAAAAGGGCATAAAGTAAAAACAATTTAATAATTAGTGGTTAGTTGGATGACCATATTGAAACTTGCATTTGGAACTCATTAGAGGATTGGTAGAACCAAAGCCTCCACACAACAAGTTACATATGCTTTTTGTCAAGTATATCATCTATTTAGAATCCTCAAAAGTACCATTTAATGATCAACGATGTTTAAGTGATCCGCGTTGACCAAAAGTGTTGTAGATCCATTAGAGGATTAGTAGAACCAAAGCCTCCATACAATGAATCTCAAGTTTATTGGATCAAAGAGATCAAATTAACATACTTGGGCTTGCAAACATAGGTTCGGGCCACGAATGATCATTTATTCGAATCGGGACAAAATTTAGCGCTATGTTAAGCAGTCGTAAGTGAACTTATATAGAATTCGCACCTATTTTGAAGTCGGTCAATAGCAATCTATGCACCATTTGTTTTGAGACATGATATAGAGATCATACTCCAATAACACTTAGTGCAATAAGAAAGGGACAAAATGAAGAGGGGTGGGAAAGAATATACAAACCATATTTGAATTAAATTTAAATCAAACTATTATTAAAATCATTCATCCATTTTTATGGAGTTAGACTCAACACCATGGATCCAATGATGTTAATAAAGTTCATGATCAAAATTCAACCCAAGTTCAGCCGGAAAATAATCACAAAATAATATTGCATTTAATATATACATTAAAAAAAGGTTTTAAAAATGTTTTAAAATGGAAATAAGAAAGAAAAATATCGACTATATTCAAATTAATCAAGAAAAATTAAGTAAGACCATAGAAAAATCAGAAAAGGACTCAAATATTTTTATAAATTTTTTGGCAATTTTTTAAAAGTCAGAAACTATTTTAAAACTAATTAAAATTGTTCAAATAAATAGAAAATAGATCAAAAATAGTAAACATCAATATAAAATTCCATAAAATTTTCAAAAAGTCAGAAATATGCAAAATGATATTTATGAAATTTTTTAGAATTAAGAAAAGTCAGAAAGTATTTTTAAGGTAATTAAAGCAAAGCAAACAATGCAAAAAATATAAAAAAATATCAATTTTCAAAATAAAAAAATGAAAAAATATTTATGAGATCAGAAATAATTCAAAGTATTTTTGTGAATTTTTTCATAATTTTTGGATAAAAAATAAAAGAGCTATGAATTTTTGAAAATTAAATCAATTAAAATATAAAATCAGAAAATAAAATAAAACCAAATAGATATGGGCCATCAGATCATAGTCAAAACGCGTTAGTAAGCTAATCCAATGGACCAGACGCGCTGTGCTTGATATGGACCTTAGTAAGATGCACAGGGAATCATAAAAAGGCAACCAATGAAATTAAAACGTTTGGCACGCTATCATTGGCTGAGACGAGACATGTCATCGTCTTCAACCTCCAACTACCCTACAATGGAGATTTTGTGAGATCTTTCAAACGGAAAAATTAGGATCCCAGACCAATATCATTGGATTCGTCTCTTCAAGATGATCCTAACACCACCATTGCGCCAAATTTATATAAAATATACAAAGAGATATGAATCAAAAACCCAGAAAATAGCGAGCACCTTCAATTTGAGATTTCTCTCTCAATTCTCAACGGATTTAAAAATTGTAAAAAGCACTAGAATTAGGAGAAGGAGTAGAACAGGTTAGTGCTTTATTTGGATCCAAATGGTGGATGTGATGCGGTGGGAGAACTGACTTGAGGTTTTGCATTTGTGTTTGCAAATGTTTTATTTAGCAAGAGTCGCCACCGACTTTTTATTTTATTCAAAGGAAAGGTCAAAAAGCACATAAAAGACCTTTGAGATTGTTTTTGGGTTCGGGGGGTAGATTATGAAAAGGGAAGGTGCTAGCACCCTTTTCATCCATGGTTTTCCATGGGCTCTTAGTTACTTGTTTTAGATCACTTGCTTTTGCTTTTCAATTGTTTGAAATGATGCTTTTGTGTATGGTTTTGAAAGTATTTTGAAAAGAGGCCATCGTTGTGGCAACCTTTGTAATGATTCTTGTTTGAATGTATACAAAGGTATTTGTCTTTTGAAAAATGTTTCATTGTTTGAAAGTTTGTTTTGGGAAAATGTTTTGAAATTGTGTTGTGATGTGTTTTTGAAATTAGCAAGGAGGTTTGCAAGTTTGATCAAGTAACTAGGAGTTGTCTACCCTACTCAAAGATCTTTCCTACACATTTTTAACGCTTTGACATTGTTGTTTTACCATTACATTTGGTAAACGACCTTGTCTTTGGATGTTAAACGAGACAGGGGTGGGTCATCGTATGATCATGATAGCAATGCTGCTGAGTATCTTTGCAAGTTTTTTGAGGGACTATATCATTTTTGTATAGGAAACCAAGATAGCATCATCGAGGGACTATGATATTTTGTTTTTGTTTTGTTTTGCCAAGATACCTAGCATGCATACCATGGCCATGTTTTTTAAGGAAACAAGTGGATGAAACCCTAGGGGTGCTTGTGTGTATTGTGTTGTCATTTTTCATGCATTTTTTTCTTTTGTTTAGTCAAGCTATTTGTTTTATTTTTTGGTTATCATACAAACCCTAATTTTTTACTATGATGCATATTAAAGCGATAAAATGCGTAAAAGTAAATCTAAGACTATTACAACACTATTATGGGGAGGGGGATACAAATTTGAATAGGGGGATATTTGCACAAGAATAAACCCTAATTCAACTATTACAACTAAATTGAATTCATTATACAAATAATAAATTGACAAATATTTAAATGTGCAACTAAATATAAATATGCAAAAAATGTTTTTTTTGTATTTATTTTATGTATGTAAAATAAATTATTTTTATCTAAAAATAATAAGAAAATAAATGATTATTTTTTGAAAGGGGTGGAAACCCTAGTTTTGGTTTTAAGAAAATATATATATTATATTATTTATTTATGTACAAGAAAATAAATAAAATATATACAAAAATTTTAAAAAATTAAAATGTGTGAGAAAATATTATTTAAGTGTATAAATAATAAAAATAATAATATATAATATTTTTGTATTAATTATAAGTTGTTATTTAAGAAAATAAATGTATTAAACCTAATAAACTAAATATTATGCCAAAAATAAAATAAAAAAAATAAAATTAAATGTGAAAATTTAAGAAAAATATTTTTAGTGATTTTTAATATTTGGAGAAAATAAATAAAAGTCAGAAATGCAAAAGAAATAGAAAAATATGCAAAAAATAATAAAATGGGCCAAGGGGGTGTAGAAAGCAAGCTAGGGGGGTGCAAAAAGCAAGGCCAAGTCAGGCCCAACCCACATTCCTCTTCATCCCTGTCCTTGAGACTGAAACACGCGCGCCATGGTTCAAATCTCTATCTCCTGCATACGTGCTCAAAAACAAAAACTTGCAACATTAAAGTTATAGCTCTTGATCACACGATTCTAACCATGTAAAAAACTTAATCTAACTCTCAAAGACCAGAGAGAATTTCATTGGCCCTAAATCTTGACCTAGTTTTTTCAGAAAATTCAACTATCAAATACTCCTAGCTCAGTTAACATAAATGAATTCTATGCATATGTACAACTCAAGGGCAATGAGAACTACATTTTTGCTTCACAAACCTAAGCCTAATGATTCCTAAATAAGGAGATAAAAGTTTGAAATTTACCTGTTTCAGTCAATCTCGAGTATGGCAATGCAGCAACTTTCAGTGAGGCCTGAGGTTCTTTTGAGCTAGCTTGATGTTCCCTTGACCTTTCCCAATGCTTGGCTTGCATTGAAATGGTCTGAAACTTCTTGTAGAACTCAACCTGCAAACTTAGAATTTGAAAATGGTAAAGTGTGTAAATGGAGTTACAGTGGCTTGGGAATAGTTAGGATAACTTAGGTGTATTGTTTAGAAAGTGTTTGAAGTGGTTTGGGACAAAACGCACGAGTGGATTTGGTTGTGGCTTGTGAATTGTAGAACCTGCCCTATTTTGACAAGAACTTGGTGTTTTGGTGTTTAAGTGTGTTTGATAACTTGCTAGCTCGTGTTTCTGACCTTAGGCAATGTGTAAAACGTGTTTGAAATGAATACAACACTTGGTTATATCAGCTTACAAAGTTGTGGACTTTTTGCACAATGACTTGTTTTTGAAGTAAAAGTGAGAAGTGACCATGCCAAGGTTGTACAGGCCTGTATTCTAGCTGCACAAAGTTGGTGAACTTTGCCTGATATTAGGGAGCTTTGTTTGCAGCAAAAGGCTTGGTGTATGGCTCAAGATAATCAATTTGACATAAAACATGCTTTATGTAAATGACATTGTTAACTTTTTGCCAAAAATGGATTAAACCTTTGTATAATGCTTCATAGATCAGAACAAAGCCTTAATCCAATGTGTTTGAATTTAATTTATGAGTGTGAAGAGGTTTAAGGCCTGTAAAACAAGTACAAGCAAGGTTTGGACAGATTTTGCAACTTGTAGCATGGTGTAAAATGCCTTGGCCAAAAATGATAATTTGCCAATTTCAAACTTTCGATTCTCTCTAACCACAAATGATTTTGGAGAGTTATTTGACATTTTGGAAAGCTTACAACATGATCTATAATCCATATTTGAAATGTATTTTGAGATTCCACTTGTAACTATGTGAAAAATTTCCATGAAGATAGGTCAAAATCCTGCCTAAACTAGGGCAAAATTTCACTAAGTTAAAAGTTTCATGGACCCTTGTTCACAAAATCATAACTTTAGATCCAAGCATCTTTTTGGAAAACTTTGTGAAACAAAGTTGTAGATTTTGTGGAGAACTACAACTTTCATGTCGGAAGTTTTGTTTGAATCCAATTGCATCATGGTGAAAAAGTTGGGAAAAGTTGGGAAAAAATAAGAAATTTTCATAACTTAGAAAAATTCTAAGTTATGAAAATTTTCCATTTTAAACCCTAATTTTCAAAATTAGGTTTCTTGGTGAACAAGTTTCATGTTTTGACACATCTTGATGAAAAATGACCCTTGGCACTTGATTTTGACCAAAAAGTCAAAGTTTGACTTTTTAGTGTATAGTTGATTTTTGATCAGTTGACTGGAAAATTCATCTGTCAATCCAATGCTTTTGAGATCTTTTGAACCTTGTGATTAGGTCAAGATGATGCCATTGAGTCCTTGAAACCATGCTTGAACCCAATTTTCCATTGTCTAGGTTAAAAACCAGAAATTGCCCTTATGCAGTCAAAACCCTAAAAATGACCATTTGGCCCTTTTGAAGATCTAATCAAATTTCTTGAGGAGTTGTGATCCAAACTTGATCAAATGGTTCATATAAGCCTATAATGTTGATATGGATAAAAATTATGAGGTTTGACTGTAAATTGGCCACAATTGACTTTTTCCTCAATATAGTTGATTTCCAGGTCAACTGTCCAATTGACTGGGCAAAAATTTGATTCAAGGCTTGAAACTTGGTATGAGCAATCTTAGGAGTACAACATGAAGTATGAAAGTCACATGAGGCATTGGAAGTCCAAAAATCCCTGTGCAAACTCAAACCCTAATTTCAGGTCATCAGTGCAAGGAGATGTCTTGAGCTGAGTAAACCCTAATCCTGTCTGGAGTCCAAAGAGTCTTGTGAGGGGAAACCTTGTTAAAATGAGAGGGAAAATTTTGGGGTACAACATCTGCCCATGTTCAATCTTCTTGAACTTGAAGAGTTAGATTGGCGAGTTTTCCGTTCGTGACTCGTAGGTAAAAGATGATTGGACACTAGAGTGCCCGTAAATTTGCACTCGTCAGAATGTAGTTGAGGGAATGGGCTTAAAGATGCCATTTGGAGAGGTGACATAATCTTGTTGGAGATGGGCTTAAAGATGCCATCCAATAATGTTTGTTGAAAATTAGGAGAATGAACATCAGAATAGTATCCGTATTTGGAATGTATCTGAGTTGTATCTGGAGATTGAACCTGTATGAGCAATGGAATGGCGTCCGTGTCTGGAGCGTATCCGAGCTGTAACTGTATCTGATTCTTGAATGAATAACAGAATGAATGCCATGTCTGGAGTGTATCTTTGTTGTATCTGAATCTGAAATCTGAATAAGCGACAGAATGACATCTGTGGTGGAGCATCTCTGGGCTGGGGAAATGTTTGAATGAGTGACAGAATGGCAACCGTGTCTGGTGCGTATCTGGACTGTATCTGGACTATATCTGAAGTTGAGATTTGTATGAGTAGCAGAATGACTTCCGTGTATGGAGTGTATCTGGACTTGAAATTGATAGTTGAATCTGAATGAGAAATAAAATGACTTCCGTGTCTGGAGCGTATCTAATCTGTATCTGATTGTTGAAGTCTGAATGAGTGACAGAATGACATCTGTGTCTGGAGCGTATCTGGACTGTATCTTGACTTTGAATTCTGAATGAGTAGTAGAATGACCTCCGTGTCTGGGGTGTATCCATACTGTATCTGAATAAGAGATCTGAATGAGTAACAGAATGACTTCCATGTCTTGGAGTGTATCCGTACTGTATCTGAAATCTTTGAATATTTGTTAAAGATAGATTTTAATCTTATCCTGGAAGGGTAAAATGTTAGATGAAACACAAAGTTATGTTGCATGAAATGTATGATGCAATAAAAGGTGTCTTATCAATGTTTATGATATATGAATGTAATGTATGCGCATGTAAGCTGGATAGCTGTCTTGCTGAGGAAAATAAATCCTTGATAGCTGGAGATAATAAAATCTTTGACTGCTGCCGGGGAAAATAAATCCTTGACCACTGCTAGAGATTAAAAATCCTTGATTGCTGAGGATGAGAACTCCTTGGACCACTATTGGGGATAGAAAATCCTTGGCAACTCGCGGGGATTATCAAAAACTTTGACAATTTCTATGGGGACGTGAGAATCCTTCACGACTTTCCTGGGGATATAGGGATCCTTCAAGTCTTTGAAGGATGATAATCATAATGCCAAGCGTTGCCTGAGAAACCTGCTTAGGGAATCCAAAGATCTTTGATGACTATGGCTGGAGATTACACAATGGGAATCCTTACTCGGCTGGGGAATAAGGAAACTCTGATGGTCTCTATTGGGGATCAAACAAAGGAAAACCTTGATCTTCTGAAGAATAAGGAAGACTTTGATGGCTTCTGCAGAGAATTAAGAATGAGAAACTTCGATCTCCTGGGGAAAATGAAACCTTGGGGGCTTCACTGGAGAAGTGAGAATGAGAATCTCCGATCTGCAGGGGATTTAAAAATTCTGAAAAATTCATGCTGGCGAAGTAATGAAGACCTTGACAACTTCATTGGGGAATCAAGAATGAGAATCTTCAATCTGCTAGGGAAAATAAATCCATGGGGACTTCGAACTGGGGAGTTAAGAATGAGAATCTTCATTCTGTTGGGGAGTAAAAACTCTGTGGGGAGTAGCTATACTGCTGGGGAGTAAGCTATCCTGCTGGAGGGTAAGTTCAAGACTATGGGGGAAGAGGTTTATTCCTGTTTGGAAAAAATTCAAGAGTTTTGGTTGCATGCCGCTCTACTGGGGAATTATCCGGAGGTTGGGGATAAAAGTTAACTGTTATCTGGTTGATTCTCAGACTTTAAGACAACTTGTTGGGGAATCTGGGGAAAACTGAATGATTTCTGATGGGGATTGATAGTTGGAAACTTGACTCCGTTGGGGAAGAAGGTTTCATCTTTGCTGGGGATTTATGACCCAAAGTTTTTACTCCGCTGTGGACTGGGAGTTTGAAAACTTAACTCTGATGGGAATTATGGATTTGAAAATATAACTCCGCCGGGGATTGGGAGTTTTAAGTTTAACTCTGGCGAGGATTTTTGAAATTTAATTCTGCTGGGGATATGTATTTCAAAGGTTGTAGCTCTGCTGGGGATCCAGATGACGTACTGCATGGGATTTCTCTTGGAATAGCCTAAAGACGTTTTCCTATACTTTCAACCAGTCAGTAATTATTCTTTCACATTTCATTTATTTGTAAATAGTGATTATATTCAAATGCATATGCTTATTTAATAAACCATTGGACGTTTTCAAATAAAACACAAGTGTAAAAAGGAAAAACAAATAGTTTTCTGCACTTTGAAGTATCTTTGTATTAACTTTGTGTAAGTATTTTGTACAAAGGAGACAGACATCCTAGTAAGAGAATGTTGTCATAAAAATGAGAAAAATTTATACAAAGAAAGATGGCCATGTGTAAAAATTCCATGGGGTTCCCATTCTTCTATAGCCTTCGTAACTCTGAATATCCTGTCCATTCGTCGCTTCGTCCGAAGATGATTGAGTTGATCAGAAGCCCGGAGCTTGTCTGTGAAGAGATTGTCCTTAAAGTGATCCGACGAGACATAGTCATATGCTTTAATTCCCTAACTTTTGCCTGGACTGCCCTTTCAGGTTTTCGATCCACCGGGAAACCCTTTTTTGCCCAAGTCGCCCTTTCGGGTTTTCAACTTGTCGGGTGTACAGATTTTTTTTTTGTTTATCCCTAATTTTTGCCTGAACCGCCCTTTCGGGTTTTCGATTCACCGGGATGTCCATTTTTGCCCAAGTCGCCCTTTCGGGTTTTCAACTTGCAAGGGTCGTTTATGTGTAGTATCTTTTGACTATGCCTGCGTTCGCAGGGTGCGGCAGGTCGTCGCCGTCCATGGTGGTCAGGATTATTGTCCACTAGAAAAGATGTTTTTGATCACAAATGGTCCTTCATAGGTAGGAGTCCATTTGCCCCTGGGATCACTTTGCGGCAAGATGATCCGCTTGATTACAAGATCTCCGACTTGATATACCTGGCATCTAACTTTCTTGTTGAATGCCTTGATCATTCGTTTCTGATACGCCTGACCATGGAAAATAGCAGTAAGTCGCTTTTCGTCAATCAAGTTAAGTTGATAAAGCCGGGTTTGAATCCAATCGTCTTCACTCAAACCAGCATCTTTCATGATTCTCAAGGAGGGAATCTGAACCTCGATAGGTAAAACAACTTCCATGCCGTATACCAAAGAATAGGGTGTTGCCCCAGTTGATGTACATGCCGTGGTACGGTACCCGTGCAGAGAAAACGGTAACATCTCATGCCAGTCCTTGTAGGTGACTGTCATCTTTTATATGATCTTCTTGATATTTTTGTTCGCAGCTTCGACAACACTGTTCATCTTTGGTCGATAGGGAGATGAATTGTGATGTTGAATCTGGAACTGTTCGCACGGAGCGGTGATCATAATGTTGTTAAGGTTTGTACCGTTGTCGGTGATGATCCTTTCGGGGATGCCGTACCGGAAAATGAGGTTCTGCTTGATGAAGCGGGCAACAACATTCTTTGTGACGGATGCGAAGGACGCTGCTTCGACCCACTTGGTGAAGTAATCAATGGCCACCAGGATGAAACGGTGTCCATTGGATGTTGTTGGCTTGATCTCTCCAATCATGTCGATTCCCCACATAGCGAATGGCCAAGGAGCTGTTAAGACATTGAGAGGAACTGGAGGTATATGTACCTTGTCTGCATAGATTTGACATTTGTGACAAGTTCTAGAATTTTGATGGCAGTCAGCTTCCATGGTAGACCAGTAATAGCCTGCCCGTAGAATCTTCTTAGCCATCATATGTCCGCTAGAGTGAGTGCCAAAGGTACCATTGTGCAGTTCATCCATGATCTGCTCAGCTTCAACCTTGTCCACATAACGGAGCAGAATGAAATCATGATTGCGCTTGTATAGGATACCATTGCTCAAGAAGAACTTTGCAGGGAATATCCTTAAGAACTTTTTGTCATTGACTGAAGCTCCTTTAGGTTATTCTTGTACTTCGAGATACCTTTTGACGTCATGAAACCACTATCGGTCCACTACTTCTTTGGTATTAATATCGTGACAATGGGCAGGTTCATCCATCCTCTCAATGGTGATTTGGGGAGCCTCATTATCCCAGTTAAGTTTAAACATGGATGACATTGTAGCTAGAGCATCCGCTAGCTGATTTTCTTCTCGCGGGAAGTGCTCGAAGGTAATCTGCTCGAAATGTGGTAACAATGTCAGGACATGTTCTTTGTAAGGGATGAGGTTTGGATGTTTAGTATCCCACTCTCCTTTGATTTGACTGATAACCAAAGCTGAGTCCCCAAATACAATCAAAGATTTGATTCCCAAGTCTATGGCAGCCTTGAGACCAAAGATACAAGCTTCATACTCGGCCATGTTGTTGGTGCAGCTGAAGCAGAGTCTAGCAGTGAAAGGTGTATGGAAACCTTCTAGAGAAATGAGTATCGCGTCGATACTGTTTCCAAGTGCATTAGAAGCACCATCAAAGCACAGGGTCCATCGGGATCCTTGTTCAGGTCCGTCATATGGTCTGAAGTCTTTAATGTTGTCCAAAGTCATGATATCCTCGTCGGGGAAGTCGAACCTCATGGATTGGTAATCTTCGACAGCTTGATGGGCCAGATGATCAGCTAGCACACTCCCCTTTATAGCTTTTTGGGTTATATACTGTATATCATACTCTGTGAGGATCATCTTCCACCCAGCGATTCTTCCAGATAGAGCAGGCTTCTCAAAGATGTACTTGATCGGATCCATCTTAGAGATCAACAAAGTGGTATGAGTCAACATATACTGCCTTAGCCGGCGAGCAGCCCATACCAAAGCGCAGCAAGTTTTCTCGAGTAGTGAGTATCGGGTCTCACAGTCGGTAAAATTTTTGCTGAGGTAATAAATGGCATTCTCTTTTCGGCCAGACTCATCATGTTGGCCCAGTACGCACCCCATTGAATTCTCTAGGACAGTCAGATACATGATTAGTGGCCTTCCTTCGACGGGTGGCATCAAGATAGGAGGTTCTAGCAAATACTCCTTGATTTTATCAAAAGCAACTTGACAGTCATCATTCCATTTAACCACCTGATCTTTCTTCAACAGCTTGAAGATTGGTTCACAGGTAGATGTTAGGTGAGAAATGAACCTTGCAATGTAGTTTAGGCGTCCCAAGAAACCTCTGACCTCCTTCTCAGTACGAGGGGCAGGCATTTCTTGTATAGCTTTAACTTTGGCAGGATCAACCTCGATGCCTTTGTTGCTGACAATGAAACCCAAGAGTTTACTGGACCTGACTCCGAAAGTGCACTTGTTAGGGTTCAATCTGAGCTTGTACTCTTTCAACCTGACAAACAACTTTTGCAGATGGTCGAGGTGTTCTTCTTCAGTTTGTGAATGGGCTATCATGTCGTCTACGTAGACCTCTATCTCATGATGTATCATATCATGAAACAAAGCTACCATGGCGCGTTGATAGGTTGCCCCGACATTCTTCAGTCTGAATGGCATCACTTTATAATAGAACGTACCCCACTATGTAACAAAAGTAGTTTTCTCCATGTCCTCAGGTGCCATTTTGATCTGGTTGTACCCTGAAAATCCATCCATGAAAGAAAATACCTTGTGCTGAGCTGTATTATCAACCAAGATGTCAATGTGCGGTAGTGGAAAGTCATCTTTAGGGATAACCCTGTTTAAGTTTCTGTAATCCATGCACATTCTGACTTTGCCGTCCTTTTTAGGCACGGGCACAATGTTAGCAACCCATTGTGGATAGGATGTAACAACAAGAAAGCCAACATTGAACTGCTTCATCACTTCTACTTTGATCTTTTCAGACATGTCGGGCCTTATGCGGCGAACTTTCTGTTTAATTGGTGGACAATCTTCTCTTGTGGGGAGACGATGTACCACAATATCTGTATCAAGTCCCGACATGTCTTCGTAGGACCAGGCGAAGATCTCAACATATTCATTCAACAGCTGAATTAAGCGCTTTTTGACACTTGGCTCTAGGTTAGCACCCACTCTAACTTCTTTTCTGTCTTCCTCTGTACCCAAGTTGATTGTCTCTAATAACTCCTCGTGAGGTAGAATAGCCCTTTCTTCCTGTTGTAGCAGTCTAGCGAGTTCTCCAGGCACTTCAAAGTCTTTATCACCTTCGTATCCGGCATGGTAGACCAGATCTTCAGAGTCACTGAAGGCCATAGCAGAATTGTTACCCATGGAATCCGGAATGGATGGGTACCTGCATTTGTGAGTGTGGGCGTGTGTAAGGGATATCCACCTTTAAACAAATAAAAATGTAAAAAGAAATAAAATGAACACAAAAGTTTATATATGAAAACGTCCATGATTCATTAAAATGGCATATGAAGATGAAAAATCAAACCCTTACAAATGGACCTATATGCCTCGGGTAAGGCACAAGGTTAAAAGTGTACGAATTGTTTAAGAATTATTATAAACCAACAGAAATATTTGAAAGATAAATTACTGATTGATAAAAGTAATGGGAATAAAGTCCTTTGCCTCCCAATTGCATAATCCTCCTTTAACTGTAGGGAAAATCCAGTCTTCCAGGTTTCTCTCCTCTTCACCATCCTCCAAAGCATTGACTCAATGATGGGTGATCTTCACTGGTGGCCCTCCATCCCGGGAGCGACGCACAACCTTTTGAGCAGAAGCAGTGAAACCCAAGCCAAATTTATCAGACTTGAAAGGAAAATCGGGCAACTGCCCCCAAATTGTGCTTCCTCCTTCTTCGATCACAGCCCTTGCATCTTTGAGTGACGACATCCGAGGTGGAGGTCGGGTAATCATGGGTACAGAAGGCACTATCTTGGTTGCCGCAATCTCCTGAGCTACCTCCTCAAAATGCTGAAAGGGGGTTTCCATGAATTCACCATCCAATTCCATATATCGGAAAGAATTAAGATGGCTTATCATGTATTCCTCTTCACCGTGAACTGTCACAATTTTCCCCTGGACATGGTACTTGAGCTTATGATGCAGAGTAGAAGTAACGGCTCCAACATGATGAATCCAGGGTCTTCCCAACAAGCAAGAATAGGAGGGACGGATGTCCATGACATAGAATATGGAGTTGAAAAGTTTCAGTTCCCACTTTAATCGGGATGTCCACCTCCCCGTAGACCATCCGTTTAGAACCATCAAAGGCTCTGACAATGATGTTGCTGGGCTTCAAAGTTAAACCTTCACAATCTAGCCTATCCAATGCCTTCTTTGGTAGGACGTTCAACGATGAACCAATGTCTACCAGAACGTGTGCCAGAGTAGTCCCTCTGCATTCTACCGAGACATGCAAAGCATCATTATGTTTTCTCCCTTTGATTGTTAGATCAACATCGGAGAACCCTAGACCATTGTCTGCTGTTAGGCTAGCTACACATTCCTGAAACTGGTCCGTGGAGGTTTCCTGGGGCACATGGGCCGTCTTCAAGAATTTGATCAAAGCTTTGGCATGAGCTTTTGAACAAAGAAGCAAGGCCAACATAGAGATTTTTGAGGGGGTTTGCCCCAGTTGCTCCACAACATTATAATCGCTTCTCTTGATTATTTTCAAAATCTCTTCCATTTCTTTTTGACAGGTCTTAGGGTGATCAACGGCTGAGCCCTCGTCCTGACAGGCTCTTCTTGGATCCCTTTCCCTCTATCATCAGCAACAGCAGAGGGGACAACTTCAAGAGTCACAACTTCAATAATCGGAGTTCTCGCAGATATGTTGACCGATACAGGGGTAACCTTAGGAGCGGCTGAGGGTCCGAAGATTGTTTTTGGAGGGGCAATCTCCAGAGAGAAAATTCTTCCACTGCGGGTGATTTTGCTTGTTCCGGCAATGTTTCCAATGTCGGAAGTCTCTTCACCAGAACTCTCTTCAGTTGATTCAATTTATTTAATACCGTGGTAAAAGATCTCTCCCCCATAGTTCCACGGTATTGATTTGTTGGACTTGTACGGGATAGGCCCCGACATGGTTATCTTCAAAGGTACAATCTTTGGATCGGATGTAATCTTAACAGGTCTTTTGGAGACCTTGGAAAGATTGGCGAATATGGTAATTATCGAAATATCATTGACAGGAGTCGGTGTAACAAGAGTCTTTTCAACAACGGACAGTCGGTTGGTAAGGATGAACAAAGGCAGCAATCTTCTTCACAACCTGGGAAAATCCCAGCCTTTAGCAAATTCAACTTGATTATCGGTAGCAGAGTCATCAAATCATCAATAGTAGCAACAAAAAGATCTTCTTCAACAACATGGACATTGTGACCATGTTTTGGCATTAGAGTAGAGATCACATTAGGCTTTTCATGGGCGTCGAATTCAACTTCTTTAGCATCTATCAAATCCTGAATCTTATTTTTGAGGGCCCAACAATTGTTGGTGTCATGCCCCAGGCTGTCTGAATGATAAGCACACTTGGCATTTGAATGGTAGTAAGGAGAAGATGTATTCGGATTCTTCGGCGCCTCTTTCAAACTTGCAAGGTTTAACTTCAATAGATGAGGGAGAACCTGAGCAGGTGTCATATTGATCCAGGTGAATTGCCGTGCAGGCCTTTCCACCCTTGCTTGCTTGGTTCTGGGTTGATTGTTTCTAGGCTGATTAGCCGCAAACTTCTGAATAATTACATTCCCTACCGATGGCCGACGCTCAACTCTTCCTTGACTTCTCTGGGAGTAGACAACTGAGACTTCTTTCTTTGCTGGAAAGGTCTTTTTGATGGCAGCGGAAGCAAATGCATCCTTTTGAATATTTTTGCTCTTTATGCCGGCTTCAACTCTCTCACAAGTCAGAATCAACTCGGTGAACCCCGCAGACTAACTTCCAATCAGGTGATTGAAAAAGGGGCCTGACAGTGTACCCAAGAACATATCTACCAGCTCCCTCTTAGATAGAGGTGGTTGTACTCGTCCCGCCAAGTCTCTCCATTTCTGGGTATACTCTTTGAAACCTTCATTTGAGACCATGCCCATACTCTGTAATTGAGTACGGGTTGGTGCTAAATCCGCATTATATTGATATTGTCTGTAGAAGGCAGCAGCCAAATCCTCCCAATTGTGCACCTCAGATCTCTCTAGCTGGTAGAACCAATCTAATTGCGTCCCCGAAAGAATGTCCTGGAAGAAATGAACCCACAGGTCCTTATCAGAAGAATGCGGTTGGATTTTTCTGACGTAAGACCGCAAATGCATCTTTGGACAAGACAAACCATCGTATTTAGAAAAAAGAGGTACCTTAAACTTAGGGGGAATGACAATCCCAGCAACCAACCCTAGCTCTTCAAAGTCCAGCCCATACACTCTTTGTACCTCCATAGCTGCCAGACGCTCTTCCAGGTTCTTGTATTTGTCGTCTGTAGGAGGGTACTGCTGTTCTGAATAGTCTTCATCCTCCTCTTCCTCTTCTTCCTCAGACTCAGATTGCACTGCAGTTCCTTTACCTTATCCTACCCCTTCATCAGATGTTGAGGGGAAATCCAGGACCCTTCTATCTTGACCTTCAAATCTTCTCCCCATGGTAGCCACACTAACCCTCTTCTTTTTCTTTTTCTCCTTTTCCTTTTCCAATAGAGTTTTGAGCTCCTCCTGACCCTTTGCCAAGGTCATGAGTAGCTGTTGGAACTGTGAATTCTATGCTTGTAAGTCTTTGACCGTGTGCTCTATATCCATCTTGATGAAATAAACAATAGAGAGATAAGGAAACCTGGTGTGAAGACCTGTTTATGCATATGATGAATGATGTGTATTCATGTAATGCATTCAAGGATTCATAAATTCAAATTTGTTTTAAACAAAAATGAACACACGTCATATTAATAAGATATAATTTGTTAGTACATAAATGCCCCATGGGCAAAATAATACAAAATTCTAATGTAAAAAGACGCTGCGCATCCTCTTTGGTGCAATGTAGGTGTTGAGAGTCTGCTCTTCGTGAAGTTGGCGAGTAAGCTCCAAAACCTTCTTCTCACTGGCGTAGAATTGGGCTTCAAAAGTATCGCGTTCTCCCTTGAGCTATATCCAACTCCTTTTTAAATCTTCAAGTGATATTGGCATGTCAGGATGTAGGAGGGTGTATGGAACCTCTCCTTCCATAACAGGCTCTTTGATCACAAGAAGAATGTAGGGGTAAGGCATCATAAGACTTTGGGCGCGGGTTTGTACCCACTTGAGGTAAGGCTCAAGAGGGATGGAATTCTTGTGTCCCAAGGTCTTACTGTCCACTTTGTTGGGCATCCTCCAAGCTCGGATAAACCTTTATCGAAGTCCTTGATCGTCCTTGTCGAAGTCAAAAACCCAGTCTGGGATCAGCATGTCATGAGGGCCATCCCTTCGGGCATACCCAAACTGTCTCAGAGCCAAGCAAGGATTGTAGGTAATGCCTCCCCTAATGCCAAGTAATGGGACATTAGGGAATTCCCCATAATGATCAATGATGATAACATTTTCTCTGGATCGAGAACACCAATGAACATCTGAATGTGTAAGAGTCATCAATCGTTGTGACCACCTCAAACCTTTCTCATTCTTCAAAACTGATTGGGGAAGGTGAGAAATAAACCACCTTGCTAGAAGAGGAGTACAGCACATGAGAACACCTCTTTTCCTCATTGTTCGAGTGTTAAACGATTGGAGGATATCCCCAAGCAATGTGTGCACTGAGTTGTGAGCCATGAAAATTTTGACAGCACTGACATCTATAAGCTGGTCAGGGTTTGGGAACAAGACCAACCCATAGATGAGAAGAGCTACAATCTCCTCAAAGGCTTGTAAGTCCAATGAATTCCAGCAGCTTTGTGCCTTCTCAAACAAGAACTTTGACAAGAAACCCTTGACACCACTTCTAGTTTCCCAATGGCCTATGATATCAGATGGTTGCAAGTGTATGGCTTGAGCAACATCTTCAGGCTTTGGATCTCTTTTCGTACCGTTATAGGGTAGTTGATGGAGAATATGAATCCTCAGGAGTTGATAAAATTCCTCCAAAGTAGGCACAAGCTGGTAATCAGGAAATGTGAAGCAGTGGTGTAAGGGGTCAAAGAACTGGAAAAGAACTTTCACCATGTCTTCCTCAGTGTTGGTGTTGACTAAGTTGAGAAGACGACCATGCCTCTCGGTGAATGGAGAATTCTCAGGAATCCTTGAAGCAAGCTCCTTGAGTTGAGGATAAATTCTTACAAGGTTGACTTAAATGGTTTTCCTGCGAAGTGATTCCATTACCTACAAAACAGGAACAAAGATGAAGATCCAAATCCTTGAAATGATTAGTGGATGCATATGATGCTTCATGATGTCCATGATGTTATGCACAAGTATATATGTACAAACAAGTCACACAAGATCCTAGTTTCAGGCTTGCATGGGGTTTCATAGGTAAGTACCCTCTTGAAGTTTAGTTGTCTCAACCTGTCCTATAAATAGTAACCGGGTTCTAAGGAGCTCAATATCACTGGATTATTTTCTGTGTTCATTGTTTCAGTTTAGCCACTTTACTGGCGACCGAAATATTCCAAGAAAACAACCCTCAATGAGTGTAGTATCGAGTATCTACCAACTTCGGACTGCACCAAAGCCGATCATCTCACTACCCCTAAAAAGGCCAAGTTGGTCAAGTAAAGGTTCTAAAAGTCCATTAGTGCTTCATGACATCACTCAGCGGCCCCGTATTCTCTTTGATTAACTCAAAGGCTACCGATACTCACAAATATGTCGCACTAATATAGCTATTTCTTCAACCATGTCGGTATACCCCGCACAGTTTCCACAACATATTGCTATTTACCTATGAATGTTTCCCAAATCCGGATAGAGGATTCAAACCTAAACAATAGAACCAAATATAAAGCAATCAAGTCAAACAAGATAAGCATGTAAAGGTGATCTAAAACCCTAAGGTAACCCCACTTTTAGAATTTTCCCCAGCAGAGTCGCCAGTTCTGTGATGCGGTGGGAGAACTGACTTGAGGTTTTGCGTTTGTGTTTGCAAATGTTTCGGTTTAGCAAGAGTCGCCATCGACTTTTTATTTTATCCAAAGGAAAGGTCAAAAAGCACAAAAAAGACCTTTGAGATTGTTTTTGGGTTCGGGGGGTAGATTATGAAAAGGGAAGGTGCTAGCACCCTTTTCATCCATGGTTTTCCATGGGATCTTAGTTACTTGTTTTAGATCACTTGCTTTTGCTTTTCAATTGTTTGAAATGATGCTTTTGTATGTGGTTTTGAAAGTATTTTGAAAAGAGGCCATCGTTGTGGCAACCTTTGTAATAATTCTTGTTTGAATGTATACAAAGGTGTTTGTCTTTTGAAAAATGTTTCATTGTTTGAAAGTTTGTTTTGGGAAAATGTTTTGAAATTGTGTTGTGATGTGTTTTTGAAATTAGGAAGGAGGTTTGCAAGTTTGATCAAGTAACTAGGAGTTGTCTACCCTACTCAAAGATATTTCCTACATATTTTTAACGCTTTTACAATTTTGTTTTACAATTGCATTTGGTAAACGACCTTGTCTTTGGATGTTAAACGAGACAGGGGTGGGTCATCGTATGATCATGATAGCAATGGTGCTGAGTATCTTTGCAAGTTTTTTGAGGGACTAGATCATTTTTGTATAGGCAACCAAGATAGCATCATCGAGGGACTATGATATTTTGTTTTTGTTTTATTTTGCCAAGATACCTAGCATGCATACCATGACCATGTTTTTTAAGGCAACAAGTGGATGAAACCCTAGGGGTGCTTGTGTGCATTGTGTTATCATTTTTCATACATTTTTTTCTTGTGTTTAGTCAAGCTATTTGTTTGATTTTTTGGTTATCATACAAACCCTAATTTTTTACTATCATGCATATTAAAGCGATAAAATGCGTAAAAGTAAATCTAAGACTATTACAACATTATTATGGGGAGGGGGATACAAATTTGAATAGGGGGATATTTGCACAAAAATAAACCCTAATTCAACTATTACAACCAAATTGAATTCATTATACAAATAATAAATTGACAAATATTTAAATGTGCAACTAAATATAAATATGCAGAAAATGTTTTTTGTATTTATTTTATGTATGTAAAATAAATTATTTTTGTCTAAAAATAATAAGAAAATAAATGATTATTTTTTGAAAGGGGTGGAAACCCTAGTTTTGGTTTTAAGAAAATATATATATTATATTATTTATTTATGTACAAGAAAATAAATAAAATATATGCAAAAATGTTAAAAAATTAAAATGTGTGAGAAAATATTATTTAAGTGTATAAATAATAAAAATAATAATATATAATATTTTTGTATTAATTATAAGTTTTTATTTAAGAAAATAAATGTATTAAACCTAATAAACTAAATATTATGCCAAAAATAAAAAAAAAAATAAAAAAAAATGAAAATTTAAGAAAATATTTTTAGTGATTTTTAATATTTGGAGAAAATAAATAAAAGTCAGAAATGCAAAAGAAATAGAAAAATATGCAAAAAATAATAAAATGGGCCAAGGGGGTGCAGAAAGCAAGCTATGGGGTGCAAAAAGCAAGGCCAAGTCAGGCCCAACCCACATTCCTCTTCATCCCTGTCCTTGAGACTGAAACACGCGCGCCATGGTTCAAATCTCTATCTCCTGCATACGTGCTCAAAAACAAAAACTTGTAACATGAAAGTTATAGCTCTTGATCACACGATTCTAACCATGTAAAAAACTTAATCTAACTCTCAAAGACCAGAGAGAATTTCATTGGCCCTAAATCTTGACCTAGTTTTTTCATAAAATTCAACTATCAAATACTCCTAACTCAGTTAACATAAATGAATTATATGCATATGTACAACTCAAGGGAAATGAGAACTACATTTTTGCTTCACAAACCTAAGCCTAATGATTCCTAAATAAGGAGATAGAAGTTTGAAATTTACCTATTTCAGTCAAGCTCGAGTATGGCAATGCAACAACTTTCAGTGAGGCCTGAGGTTCTTTTGAGCTTGCTTGATGTTCCCTTGACCTTTCCCAATGCTTGGCTTGCTTTGAAATGGTCTGAAACTTCTTGTAGAACTCAACCTGCAAACTCAGAATTTGAAAATGGTGAAGTGTGTAAATGGAGTTACAGTGGCTTGGGAATGGTTAGGATAGCTTAGGTGTATTGTTTAGAAAGTGTTTGAAGTGGTTTGGGACAAAACGCATGAGTGGATTTGGTTGTGGATTGTGAATTGCAGAACCTGCCCTATTTTGACAAGAACTTAGTGTTTTGGTGTTTAAGGGTGTTTGAGAACTTGCTAGCTCGTGTTTCTGACCTTAGGCAATGTGTAAAACTTGTTTGAAATGAATACAACACTTGGTTATATCAGCTTACAAAGTTGTGGACTTTTTGCACAATGACTTGTTTTTGAGGTAAAAGTGAGAAGTGACCATGCCAAGGTTGTACAGGCCTGTATTCTAGCTGCACAAAGTTGGTGAACTTTGCCTGATATTATGGAGCTTTGTTTGCAGCAAAATGCTTGGTGTATGGCTCAAGATAATCAATTTGACATAAAGCATGCTTTATGTAAATGGCATTGTTAACTTTTTGCCAAAAATGGATTAAACCTTTGTATAATACTTCATAGATCAGAACAAAGCATTAATCCAATGTGTTTGCATTTAATTTATGAGTGTGAAGAGGTTTAAGGCCTTTAAAACAAGTACAAGCAAGGTTTGGACAAATTTTGCAACTTGTAGCATGGTGTAAAATGCCTTGGCCAAAAGTGATAATTTGCCAATTTCAAACTTTCGATTCTCTCTAACCACAAATGATTTTGGAGAGTTTTGTGACATTTTGGAAAGCTTGCAACATTCTCTACAATCCATCTTTGAAATGAATTTTGAGATTCCACTTGGAACTATGTGAAAAATTGCCATGAAGATAGGTCAAAATCCTGCCTAAACTAGGGGAAAATTTCACTAAGTTAAAAGTTTCATGGACCCTTGTTCACAAAATCATAACTTGATATCCAAGCATCTTTTGGGAAAACTTTATGAATAAAAGTTGTAGACTTTGTGGAGGACTACAACTTTCATGTTGGAAGTTTTGTTTGAATCCAATTGCATCATGGTGAAAAAGTTGGGAAAAGTTGGGGAAAAAATAAGAAATTTTCATAACTTAGAAAAATTCTAAGTTATGAAAATTTTCCATTTTAAACCCTAATTTTCAAAATTAGGTTTCTTGGTGATCAAGTTTCATGTTTTTACACATCTTGATGAAAAATGACCCTTGGCACTTGATTTTGACCAAAAAGTCAAAGTTTGACTTTTCAGTGTACAGTTGATTTTTGATCAGTTGACTGGAAAATTCATATGTCAATCCAATGCTTTTGAGATCTTTTGAACCTTATGACTAGGTCAAGATGATGCCATTGGGTCCTTGAAACCATGTTTGAACCCAACTTTCCATTGGCTAGGTTAAAAATCAGAAATTGCCCTTCTGCAGTCAAAACCCTAAAAATGACCATTTTGCCCTTTTGAAGATCTGATCAAATTTCTTGAGGAGTTATGGTCCAAACTTGATCAAATGGTTAATATAAGCCTATAATGTTGATGTGGATAAAAAATTATGAGTTTTGACTTTAAATTGGCCACATGACTTTTCCCCAATACAACTGATTTCTAGGTCAACTGTCCAATTGACTGGGCAAAAATTTGATTCAAGGCTTGAAACATGGTATGAGCAATATTAGGAGTCCAACATGAAGTATGAAAGTCACATGAGGCATTGGAATTCCAAAAATCCCCGTGCAAACTCAAACCCTAATTTCAGGTCATCAGTGCAAGGAGATGTCTTGAGCTGAGTAAACCCTAATCCTGTCTGGAGTCCAAAGAGTCTTGTGAGGGGAAATCTTGATAAAATGAGAGGGAAAATTTTGGGGTACAACAATGGATAATTATACCTTTTCGAATTTCAAGAAAGAAGCTTTGAAACTGGACTCCTGTAGCTTGGATTATAACTCTTTTTGCTTGGTTTAAGTGCTGAAGAGTTTGTATGATGCTTAAGGAAGATGAATGTGCAAAGAATTATTTCTGATCTCAGAAATTGATTTCAAAAATTTTAAGTTTACGTGAGGTTTTGACAGAGTGTTTTTGGCTCTCAAAAGTTTGAGGAAATGAATGGGGGATGACCCTTTATTTATAGGGAATCAAATGAAATGTTCAAGCGTGTGAAATGATGAAGTTTGGAGGGAAATCGTGTGAACCTGATGCACGAGAAAAGTGTGATTTGATTTCCATCAAAACTCATCCATTCCTTGCGTTTTAAGGCTCTAATCCACTTTGGAAAATTGGTTAAACATGTTTAGATCACAAATGCGTGCTAATTTGATGTTTAGAGGCCAAAACAAGAATTTCAAATTATGACTTATGAAGAAACTTCAGTTCCAAGTTACCAAGTTTAATCCAATGGCATTCTCAGCTCAAGGGGTCTTAAGGAACGATTCTTGATGCTTTAGAAATATGAGGTTACAAGCTTTGCAATGGAAAAAGAATGGAATCAAATGGATGCTTGAGCTGAAAGTTGCATTGAGTCAAAGTTGGGGGAAAAAGTTGACTTTCCATACTTAGAAATATTTCAAATTTTTCTTCAAAAGTGACCTATAATGTTTTGCATCCAAACATGGCCTTCCACTTGGAATTTTCTCTTTACCAAAAAAGATGGAATGAAATAGACCTCTTGAATGACATTTTGAAACTTGAAACATTCAAAATCTCCAAAAATTGAGAGAGTTATGAATTGTTGAAGTTGGAAAAAAAATCATGAAATGACCTATAATCTTTTGTATCCTTAGGGCATCTTCCATCCATTTTCACTTTACACATAAAAGAAGGCATAAAGTTCACATCCTTAAGAACATTATGGAAAAAGAGTGGGCTCAAGGTGATGTTAATTGACCAACTCATGATCATTTCAAGTCACACATGGGGAAATGGGGGTTCATCTAGAGGACTTGTAATCTTTCTTCATCATCAAGTTTCTTCCACATGAAAACTCCTTGAAACTTAAGAAGTGATTTATTAATAACCCTTTGAAGATAAGGATGTCTTTGGAATCACTCAAAAATACCAAAAGATGAGCAAGATATGCTTCTTTGAAGTTCAAAACCCTAGCTCCTAGATCAAGAAAATGCTTTGAGGAACTTTGACAATTTTGAACAAACTTCTTGTACCAACACAATTGATTTGTAAATAGAACTTGTTGAGGATGAAAATGATAACTCATATCCACCAAAACCACTTCCATATCTTGAGAATTGAGAGAAATATGCACTTGTGATCAATGGGAACAAGACTTTGTCAAACCATGACAACTTCTTCAATCAATCCCTTGCACTTTTTATTTAATCTTGATATCTTGGGAATGTAGTGAACCAAAATAAACCTTCCCATGCCATCCCTTCCAAAACAACTTCAATGGTGAGGTTTGGACTTCTTAAGCTTTATTGCCTAGGGCATGGAAATAAACTCACGAACCCATGGAGCAACTTGCTAAATCTCATTGCCTTTACCGACATTAGTAACAAGCAAGACAAACCAACATTGCATTTTATTAATTAAAAGAAAAAATAAAGACAAAATATTCATGATCACAAAAGAAAACAAGTCAAGGTGCTTGGTGATTCCTCAAAGAGCAAAGCTGGAGGTAGGGAGGAGAACCAAAAACCCTAATGTGATCTTGTTGTGATTGAATCAATATGGTATGATGAAGGGATCTTAGGGGAAAAATTGGGGTGCAACAGCTGGCCTTATTTAAGTTTCTTCTATCTGTATATATGAAGGTTAAAAATCTTCGTGTCGACGCGGTCGAAGATACTTAAATATTAAAAAAAACATATTTTTGGCCCTAAGATGCCATGCAATGCTTATGAATATGAATGCACATGGACAACTTCAAAGGGACGCAAAACACCACTGGGGATGTAACAAAATAAAGAAACAAGAGAGAAACCCGACCAGGAAAATAAAACACTGGTGGATCAAAAGACCCGACTTATAGAGGATGATAAAAAGCCAAAGGATACACCAACTTCTACTGAAGGTGAAACTAAGAATGTTCACTGAAGGTAGAAAGAGGATAGAAATAACAACACTGACATTCACTGATGGTGAGCTACCAATGTTTACTGAAGGTAGAAAAAAGATAACAATCACCAACTTTCACTGATGGTGACCTACCAACTTTCACTGAAGGTAGAGAAAAAATATCATGGCACTGCCGTTCACTGATGATGAACTACTAACATTCACCGAGGGTAGCAAAAAGATAACAATCACCAACTTTCACTGAAGGTAGAGAGAAAATATATCATTGCACCGCCGTTCACTAACGATGAACTACCAACATTCACTGAGGGTAGCAAAAAGATAACAAGCACCAACTTTCACTGATGGTGACCTACCAACTTTCACTGAAGGTAGAGAGAAAATATATCATGGCACCTCCATTCACTGAAGATGAACTACCAACGTTCACTGAGGGTAGCAAAAAGATAATAATCACCAACTTTCACTGATGGTGACCTACCAACTTTCACTGAAGGTAAAGAGAAAATAAATATCATAGCACCGCTGTTCACTGAGGGTAGAAAAAAGATAACAAGCACCAACTTTGACTGATAGTGACCTACCAAATTTCACCGAAGGTAGAGAGAAAAGAAATATCATAACACCACCGTTCACTGACGATGAACTGCCAACATTCACCGAGGGTAGAAAAAAGATAACAATCAACAACTTTCAGTGAAGGTAGAGAGAAAAGAAATATCATAGCACCTCCGTTCACTAACGATGAACTAATAACGTTCACTGAGGGTAGCAAAAAGATAACAATCACCAACTTTCACTGAAGGTGACCTACCAACTTTCACTGAAGGTAGAGAGAAAATATCATAACACTGACGTTCACTGACGATGAACTACCAACGTTCATTGAGGGTAGCAAAAAGATAAAAATCACCAACTTTCACTGAAGGTGACCTACCAACTTTCACTGAAGGTAGAAAGAGAAGAAATATCATAGCACCACCATGCACTGGCGATGAACTACCAATGTTCACTGAGGGTAGCAAAAAGATAACAATCACCAACTTTCACTGAAGGTGACCTACCAACTTTCCCTAAAGGTAGAAAGAGAATATAAGTTTCCCCAAAATTCCGCCTGGAAAGGGTAATATATAAGCTGTCTCAAATAAAGAGACTACCACTTGTAAAGATTTCATAATGATCTGTCTCTGTGATATTGAAAGTCTTGCCATCCACTGGAGTAATTTGACAACGGACTGCAAACTATCCACTCATAGAGAAGATAGCAAAAAAGTCACGTTGACTTTTACAGGGAAGTACAAGTTGCTCAAATAAAGAGACCTGCTACTTGTTGTTATAAGAAGGATTGTAAACAAATGATTTTTGGGGAAAGCAATATGACTTCCTGGGGAATGGAATATAACCTCCCGGGGAATGAAATATGACCTCCTGGGGAATGAATCATGACTTCCTGGGGAAATGCCAATATATTCCTGCTGAGGAGATAAAGGTCTTCTCGTGCAAAATAAATACACATTCTCAAACCAAAACTCGAAGCTTGTGGAAATTCAAAGTAATAATATTGTTCGGTAACAAAGATTCAATCCAGAAATAAACTGGAGTAAAACAGTCTACCAAAATACATTCTTTGAGAAATAGACTTAAGAGGGAAACCCAATCTATCCAGACAAAGAGCTGTACAGGAACGCTAAAGCAAAAATCATCCACGAGGGATAACTCAGTGGGGAAATTGAAAGAATATACACTTTTTGCTTAAGGCTGTCACTCTATTAGAGAGAGGACAACACAACTCTGCAAAACAGGGTAATATGTCAACAAAATATTAACAAATGTGAATCAGTAATGATTTGCCAATTTTAGCTATGCATGATGTATGTATGAATGTATGAGTGTTATCGTGCATATGCTGATAAAACAGATATATAACACTGGGAGTAACCTGACAAAACCAACTCGGGCACAATCAACACTCAGCTAAATCACATCCAAGATGAACATTCCATAAGAAAAAAGTAGGCGCCAACTGAGGAAACAAAACCTACTGCCTGGCTTAACTTTACTGGGGATAAACGTAATTCGGAAGTAAACAAAACATAGTGACCAAATAGTACAGATACAGAGATACATCATCCTCTCCCAAGCTTTACCAGGGAATAACACTCAGACTTCAACGAGGAATCAAATATTTTCAAATGTAACACTTCTACTGGGGATTTGAAAAATCAATTTCAAGTACAAAAGACGGACATCAAATCATCAAAACATTCACTGGGGAATTCATGCCGACTTCATTGGGGAGGTCAACACCACATTCACAAAGGGAAGACCAGTATACATTCTTCACTGGAGAAACCAGAGGCCCGTGTTCTTCGAGAGTAATTATTGTACCAACTTCTCTGGGAAGAAATAACTTCTATTAAACAAACGAAACCTTCACTGGAGAAATATTGGATTGAATCTTCATATCATGCAAACTTGGATAAGAGGAGAAAAGAACCAAAACTTGACCAGGGACACTGGAGTCACAAACACAATACAATGGAAACATCTTAAGAAAACTTCTGCGGGAAACAAAACTTCTTAAAACAACTGGAGTTCGTCTATTCCCGGGATCACCACTTTTGTTTTTTTTCTCTTGCATCCCAAATTGTAAAGTAAAAGCAAATTGTAAATTCTTTTTGAAAATCAATTTTGTTATTTAATCTTTTCGCTTTGAAAGTTATTATCAATAATAAATGGAGTCTTTTCAAGCTAAATAAAATAAGAAATACAAAGAATTGGGTAAAAGCTCAAATTTCATTAATAGAATGGTAGTCTGCGAATGGAGAGACTCCATGGATGATTACAAAGTTCATAAAATGGTAATATATAATGGAAAAGATACATTGAGATACAATGACCACTATCCCCTCTAACAACTTTTGAAATCCTGAGCAGCAACTTCTGTTGAAGTATGATGAGGATCCAAGAAGATTGTTGCTCCAACGATCAAGTCTTGTCTGATGTAGTTACTTGCCAAGAAAGTCCCTAACTTTTTCCTAAGCTGCCCTTACAGGTTTTCAACTTAGCGGGAAATTTTATTCTGTTTATGTCTCTAATTTTTTCCTATACTGCCCTTTCGGGTTTTCGGCCTACCGAGATACTCTTTTTTGCCTAAGCCTCCCTTTCGGGTTTTCAACTTAGCAAGTTGTTCTTTTATTTCTTTAGGCGAAGTATTTCTTGACTGCATCAACATTCACGGGACGTGGAAACTCCTCGCCATCCATAGTTTCAAGATTCAATGCACCGCCAGAGAAGGCTTTATTGACAATATATGGGCTTTCAAAATCGGGAGTCCACTTGCCCCTAGAATCAATGTTAAAAGACATGATCTTCCTGAGCACGAGGTCGCCTTCTCTAAATTCATGAGGTTTGACCTTCTTATTAAAAGCTTTCTTCATTGTCTTCTAATATAACTGTCCATGACACAAAGCTGTCATTCTCTTCTCTTTGATCAAATTCAATTGGTCAAACCGGTTATGGACCCATTCAACCTCTGACAACTTGGTTTCCATTATCACACGCAAAGAGGGAATCTCAACCTCAATTTGGAGTACTGCTTCCATTCCATACACAAGGGAGAATGGGGTTGCTCCTGTTGAAGTGCGGACAAATGTTCGATATCCATGCAAAGAAAAAGGGAGAATTTCATGCCAATCCTTGTAAGTAACAACCATTTCTGGATAATTTTCTTGATATTCTTATTAGCAGCTTCAACAGCCTCATTCATCTTTGGTCTGTCCGGAGATGAATTGTGATGGACAATCTTGAATTCTTCACACAGTTCTGTCATCATCTTGTTGTTCATATTCGAGCCATTATCAGTGATAATTCTGCTCGACACACCATACCGACATATGAGATTATTCTTAATGAAGCGCACAACCACCTGCTTGGTGACGTTAGCATATGAAGCAACTTCTACCCACTTGGTGAAGTAATCAATTTCTACCAAGATAAAATGGTGCCCATTCGAAGCTTTGGGTTCTATCATTCCAATTATGTCAATACCCCACATAGAGAAAGGCCATGGGGAAGAGATCACATTAAGAAGTGTCAGAGGCACATGAACCTTGTCCACATAAATCTGACATTTATGACACTTCTTTGCAAATTGGTAACAATCGGATTCCATTGTCAGCCAATAGTAACCTTCCCTTAGCATCTTTTTAGACATCGAATTTCCATTGGCATGAGTTCCAAATGAACCGTCATGAACCTCATGCATCAACATGTCTGCTTCATGTCTATCCACGCATCTGAGCAAGATCATGTCATAATTTCTCTTGTACAACACATTTCACTGAGGACGAAACTGTTATCCAATCTTCTCAATGTCTTTCTATCTTTATTCGAAGCACCAATCGGGTATTCCTGAGTCTGAAGAAAATGCTTGATATCATAATACCAAGGTTTCTCATCTGTTACCTCTTCTGTTGTAAACACATGAGCGGTCCTATCCAGTCGCCGAATTATAATTCGAGGTATATCATTCCAAGTATTCACCTGATACATAGAAGCCAAAGTTTCCAGAGTATACTGTTGTACCCCAAAATTTTCCCTCCCATATTCTTCAAAGACTTGTCAAGCATCATCTCAATTTGCTCAAGTCTACTCAAGGGTTGCACAGTTCAAACACCCTCCTAAGCCAGTCAAATTAGGGTTTTGGTTCTTGCAAAGAAGTTGAGGTTTTCAAGGGCTCAATCAAGCCCCACATGCCTATAAACATTGTCAAGCATCTACATGTCAAGTTTCAAGGCTCACAAGGTCAAGTTGCACAGTCAAAAACCCTAATTGCTTCACAATCAACTGTAGGGGCAAAATGGTCATTTGGCAGTCAAAAGTCAAAATTTTTGGTCAACATCTTATTTTGAAGCCACAATCATCATTTTATCAAGTCTTGATCATGATTTCACAAGAATGGCTCAAAAATCATCAAGGTGTCAAAAGTTTCTATTTTTGGACAGTTGAAAAGTCAACTGTAACTTGACCAAGGCATAAATTTTTCATGGTTCATCAGAAAAATCCCATCCAACGATCATTTTGAAGGGGAGGACATTTCCTACAATTCATCTTCACATTCCAAGTCCAAGAAATTCTCTCACAAAAAGTTATTAATTTCAACATTATAGGTCATTTTCAAAAGTCAACAAAAAGGCACTTTAAGTCAAAGACCATAACTTGAGATTGGTAAATCAAAATGACATGGGACCAAAGGCATTGGTTAGAGGACTTCAAGACCTTTCCAAAATATCCAAGAACATGTTCATATGATCAAAATTGAGCAAGATATGCATTGGAGAAGTTGGGAAATGTTTGTGAAATGGAAAAAGTCAACTATCCTTGAAACTTCATTTTTTTGACAAAAGGGCCCACTTTTTCCACTTGATTCAGCCTTGTCATGCCACACACGTGTCCCATGATTAAATTCAAGATTAAACATTTATTTTTTCTATTTTTATTTAATTTTATTGATTTAATTCATTTTAAATCCATAAAATTCAAATAAAAATCAAAAAAATTAATTAAGGGATATCTTGTGGCTTGAATGGCTTTGATACATCATAATTCACATACCAATTTCGTGTAAGGCCTATTATGAGCATGAAAATTCAAATTTTGAGCAAACATGGCTAGTGCTTTAATGGTGGTAAAGAGAAAATCTTAAACATCATTACATTGGTTAAAGGCCCTTAATATTGATTGATTCTCATTCAAAGACACATATGCAAGTGTTCCATACCTCAAGCACGACCTAAGCATCACAAAAACGGCCAAACCAATTCCAAAAAAAAACTCAAGAAAATTCAAATCCTAATTCTACCTTCCAGGCAATTTCAAGGAGATTTAAAGATTCAAACACCTTGCAATTTCTAGCTATTTTATTCACATTTTATTTTATTTTATTCAAATAAATATAAAATAAAAGGCATAAAATAATAGATATTTGTTTTGGGCACATGGGCTAACACTTTGGATCAGCCTTGGGCCCATAAATTTGTGCCAAGATGTCCAGATGCATGTAAGCATGGAAAGGGAAAGTTTTACAAATTTTGGAAGCTTTTTAATTTGTTGGATTTTGGTTTGAAAGCATGGCTTTATGGCTTGGATTCTTGCCTTATTTCTTTGTCCCCTCCATCTCCTCTATAAATACAAGCCATGAGAAAGCATTAAAAAAAAATACACACAGCCTAAAGAACGCCCCAAAATTACAAAAGTTTCCTTGAAGTTGTCAAGCTCGAAAGACCTGATCTAGCCAGATTCAACTACTTCCAAGCACTCCATCAACATCCTAGGTCCCCCAAATGCTTATTTCTATTTTTCCATAACATGTTCCTGTGCAGGTTTCACAAAGGCTTTCCACCATGTGCATCAAACGATCATGCGCCAAGTGGCCTCAAAGATCAATCCAGGGGCTATGAGATGCTGGATACCATGCTCCAAGTCAAAGCACGTGCAGGCGATTCCTAAAGTCAACAAAGGCTTAAGCTTATTGGGCCATATTGCTTCCTCAAACCTCCATACCTGGGCCAACACCCCCATGGTTCTTTCATATTTTCTTTTGTTTTCTTTTCCTTTTTTTTATTTTCTTTTAACTAATAATTTTTATTAACTATTATTATTATTATTTAATTCATAGATAATTATTTTCATAAACAAAAAAACCAAAAAAAAACTAACATTTTTATTATTCTTATTTATTAATTTCACTTTAATTCATTGTTTTGTAATTAAATTATAATTAATTAATTAGTTTAATTAGGAAATTTTAATCTTTTTTTTAATAACTAAAATAAATTTAGAATTAGATTTTATTAACTCTTAATTTTAATTCCTTTTTATTTTATTTCATTAAAAAACATAAAAACACAAAAAAATATTTTCTTTTAATAAATTAATTAATTAGTAATTAGGCTTTATTTAATTAATTGCATTTAATTCAAAAAAGACAAAAAAATTCATTTCTTTTCTTAAAAGGGTCAAAACCCTTAAGACATTCCCGATTAATTTTTATTCGCGCGCATTTATTTTATTTTGATTATTATGTAACTGCTCCTAAGAGTGTAATAGTAATTAGGTTTATCGCTTTCTTTATTTTCCGCACTTTACCAAAACGGGTCTTTGTTTTTTGGCGATGTATAGACCCGCGCCTTGTAATAGCGTTGAATTTATCTTTCCGCAATTTACTTTCCGCACCCCTAACTGTTAAATGCATGAAAGAATGTATGTAAATAAAACCAATCCGTAGCTCACAAATAACATGTATAAAGACAATTAACTGAAAAAAACAACACACATGCACATACCACCCCTAGGGTACGCCTCACTGGTTGCCTCGAAACGTGGTCATCAAGTATATGGTGTCTTAGAGGTCGCCCTATAATCGTGCCTCGAAACGCGGATAGAAAGGGTGCTAACACCTTCCCTTTCTATAAATCTACCTCCCGAACCGAGAAACATTCTCAAAGAAGGAATTTTGCTGTGCTTTTGTCCTTTCCATGTTGGAGAACATAAAAGACGGTGGCGACTCTTGCTTACCACGACATTTCACGAAACCAGCTTAAAAAACAGTCAGTTCTATTTCCACCGATCACAGAACTGGCGACTCTGCTGGGGATTCTAAGTGGGGTGTACCTTAGGAATAGTTCATCATCATGTTTTCAATTGCTTGCTTTGCTTGATTTAATATTGTGGGCCTGTTTTGGGAGTTTCATAGATCCTAACCCGGATCTGGGGGATACCTTTTAGAAAGTAGCAACAAACTGTGAGGGAACTGTGCGGGGTATACCGACACGGTTGAAGTAGTTTGCTACGTTGATGTGGCACTTTGGTGAGTACCGGTAACCCTTGAGTCAAGTCAAGGAGAGTACAAGGCCGCCGCGTGGTGTCGTGAAGCATGAACTGACCTTAGGAACCTTAATTGAACCATCCTGGCCTCTTTAGGGGTAGTGAGATGACTGACTTTGGTGCAGTCCGAAGTTGGTTGATACTCGATACTACACTCATTGAGGGTTGTTTTCTTGGAATATTTTGATCGCCAGTTCAGTGGCTAAATCAAAACAATGAACATAGAAAATAACCCAATGATTTTGAGCTCCTTAGAACCCGGTTACTTTTGATAGGACAGGTTTTGAACCCACCAACTTCAAAGAGGGTAGTACCCAAAATTCATGCTGGCCTAAACTCTAAGGGCTCTTTTGTGTGACTTGTGTGCCTCATACTTGAACTACTTGCATACTTGTTATCTAACAACACGGGTTCCTTGCAGGTTTTGTTTACAGTCCTTAATTGGGACTCATTACAGGGCCTACTTACATCACTCCATGCATAGCATAACATCATACCATTGCATGCATCTTGCATAAAAACTAATCCATTTCAAGGATCTCAAGGGCTTGTGATGCAGGTCATGATGAATCAAAGTGTCTAGCAAAGGTCAAAGGGGATTTATTTTCCTCTAGCCGAGGTTGTCAAGGGCTATGACCCACTCGATATGGTGAGCCTTGACTCTTGAAGAAGGACTCTCAGCAACATGAAGTTCCTTCAATCAAGCTACCCAAATTCAAATTCTAACAAGTTTCTCTGTTTACCCCGCGAGATCCTTGAAAACATCGCATGCATACATACATATCATTGCATTATAGGTACTCTTTTCCACAGGTTGCTTAATCTTCTTCGCTGTTTATTTCAGCCATCATCATGAATCCTGAATCATCCAATGAACAAGCTATCAAGGCCCTCCAGGCCCAGAACGCCCAGTACCAGGAGCTGGTCAAGAGCTTAGCCCAAGGACAACAGGAATTGAAGACTCTGCTTTTGAAGAAAAAGAAGAAGAGGACTGTTTTGTTCAACCCTAGACGCAGATCTGGGAATACACTGCAGAATGAAGCTGAGCGGACTACTCCATATGTTGGGTAAGGCAGTCACCAAGAGGGAAGGGTTCCTAGTTCCATAGTCTCTGACACCGAGACAGATTTCAATGATGAACAGTACCCTCCTGTTGAGGACAGGTACAAGCAACTAGAGGACCGTCTAAATGCCATGGAGATTCAACAGGTTCCCGGGTTGGACTTTAGAGACCTAGGCTTATCTTCTGGGGTGGTGATCCCTCACAAGTTCAAAGCACCTGCCTTTGCAAAATATGGCGGGGCTTCCTGTCCTAAGTTGCACCTCCGTTCATACGCAAGGAAAATCCAGCCTTACACGGCAGACAAGAACCTATGGATCCATTTCTTCCAGGAAAGTCTTTCAGGGACTCAGCTCGAATGGTTCTATCAGCTGGATGGAACCAGTATTCGTAACTGGGAGGACTTGGCAACTGCTTTTTATAAGCAGTATCAATATAATGCCGACCTCGCTCCTATGCGTACCCAACTCCAGGGTATGTCACAGGGGAAGGTTTTAAGGAGTACGCGCAAAAGTGGAGAGACCTGGCGGGCAGGGTGCAGCCACCGTTGACTGACCGTGAGCTTGTGGATATGTTACTGGGGACCCTATATGGTCCATTCTTCAACCATCTGATTGGAAATTCTTCTACTGGGTTTACAGACCTAATCTTGACTGGGGAAAGAATTGAAGCCGGTATCAAGTCGGGGAAGATACATAATAGTGATTCCTCGAACACTGAGAAGAAACCGTCCAAGAAAGAATCTAGTGCTGTCAACGCAGTAGTTATCTCAAAACCGGCCGGTGCTCCTCAACATCGCAACCAACAAAGGGAAGAGAGACCTAAAAGGCAATTCACTCCCCTCGGCATGACCTTGTCCCAGATATTGCCACAGCTGCTGGAGACCAAGTTGGTAACTCTAAGGGACCCTCCTAAGAATCCCAACAGGACACCTTCAAGGTATAACCCCAACGTTCGCTGCGCTTATCATTCTGACAGCCCGGGGCATGCTACAGATGATTGTTGGACTTTGAGAAACAAGGTTCATGATCTGATCGACGCAAAGGAAGTCCAGTTCGACTCTCCAGAGACTCCCAATGTGATCACTGCCCCCTTGCCAAAACGTGGCTAGGATTAGAAATTTTTTGTTCATTCGAATGTTCAAGTTGTATTTTTTCTTTGATTGTTCAAACATTGTATTCATGTCAAACATTGTTATTTCATTAATGCATTACACATGTCTATTTTGAAGTAATTATTTCGTATTCACTATACGCAAACTGTTTTCATATTTTTGTGATGATCAACTCTTGATTGAAAAATTCTAAGCCTCTTGAGGGAGGATGACGAAAACGATACCACAATTTACAGTATGCTTTTGAACAGGCCCTGCTGATGAGGTACAGGCATTGTTTCAAATCCTAAACACTGGAGTTATAAGGAAGATAATCCCTCGTTACCCCCTTTTTGAGCCAAAGAAGTAGGAGTTTTATTTTCACAAAAAAAAAATTAAACCCTTAATCATAACCCGGGGCAGGGTAGTGCTCTCAGTTGATCCAAGTGCACAACGAATGGTAGCAAAGAAGTCCTCCCGAAACAAAAGACAGTGATGGTTCCGAATAATCATAAGGACATGCAGTCATTATCTCTCAAAATAAAAGCCCAATAAGTCAAAACCTATGAAGGAGACTTACACAAAAAACTGGGGCATCCCGCTGACTGTAAATCACAAAAGAAACAGTTCAGGCGAAAAACAGGGATGACAAAATAAAAAAAAAGAGGTCTCACAAACCCTCAACAAAAAAAGGGGAATGACTTCCTATTCAAAATAAATCATCAACATTCAAACCATCACCGGAACATCATAGCAAAGACTCAAACAAGGTCTGACGCACGATCAACTGAGTTTAGGTTTGAAGAACATCACGAAGAGCGGGTGGGTACAAATATACTTTGAGCCTTTATCCTTTGTTTCTTAAACCCTGAACCAGGCCACGATATAACCCTCAAAAGGTCCTAGCTGAAGCATGGGTTAGTTCGAAAACATACTGTTACGAAAGGTATCCTGACTCCTTAAGGTTTGCGGTAAAATAACGAGTTGACATCACAATTTACAAAATTCACTTTTTTTTATGAAAAAATGCATTTTCAAAAAAAACTTCAAGACAGACATAAGCTTTGCACTTTTAAAATAATATTGTTTGCATATGACTATTTGTTCAACAACAGAGAAATTCGCACGAAGAATATCTAGTGAACAAAAGCACTCCCAACCAAGGGGCAGGGCATGATCATTGTCCATCATCTGGGGCAGTTAAGTCAAGATTCTGAGAATCTCTCAAAAGGCCAACCAGCTAGGGGCAAATCTCCGTCTGGATCACTTGGGGCATTGGACGATCAAACGAAGATCTTCTGGTGGCATGGTAACACTGCACTACTGACAGTGACAACTCCCGGCATCCTGAGAGCACGAACATAGTAAAAAAATCACTACGCATAAGCAAAGACCCGCTAGGTTGACACACCTAGGCAAAAATAAGGGATGAAAATGAAAAAAATATGTACACCCGGCAAGTCGAAAACCTGAAAAGGCGGCTTGGGCAAAAATGGGTATCCCGGTGGACTGAAAACCCGAGAGGGCGGTCCAGGCAAAAGTTAGGGATCAAAAGCGTATGACTATGTCCCGTCATCTCGTCGCTTGCCTACCAGAAGAAGATTTGTCGATCGACAGTCATCAAGCGCCTCCACAGGTATCTTCTCCCACAGAAACAGGGGCAGTAATGAGTTGTCTAAGCGATCTAGTTGCTCTGTCCACCGAGGTACCAAGGTAGGTTCGACTGAAGAACGTAACCAGGATACCTTCACTCCCCATTAAGTAAGACAAGATTCAACAACTCTCCCCGAGCATAGTTGGTCTCCCATCAACCCTGAAAAGGCACAACATCTCCAGCAAGTCAGCAACACTCTCCCCAAGCAGAGTTAGCCTACAGTCAGCCTTAAGGAAGTTGGGTATCTCCAGAAAATCTCAATATTCCCCAGCGGAGTATAAAGATTATTCCTCAGCAAGCATCCCCGACAGTCTTAATATAAGATTGTTCCCCGGCGGAATACAAACATCCAGTGGGGCCATTCCCCAGTATAGTCCAAAAGTCTCCCCAGGAAAGTTGAATCAATCTCCCCAGTAGATTCTGGAAGCTTATCCCCAGTAGATTCTGGAAGCTAATCCCCTGCAGAGCGCAAAAGCATCTCCCCGGCTTTATTCAAAGGTCATTCTCCACCAGAGCCTATAACTGGGTTATCCTCAGCTAATTACCACAGAAAGATCGTCCTCGACGAAGTTCTTCCTATCCTCAACGGAGTTCATCAAATTCCTCAACATAACTTCTCAATGGAATCCCCAGTGAAGTTATCACCAAAATCTCAGCGAAGTATCTCTCCTCCACAGAGTAATTCCCCGCAGAGTTATATCTTCAAGTTTATTCCCCAACGGAGTCGTCTTCTCCTACCGGTTTATTCTTGTAATCATCATCCCCAGCGGAAACGAAGAACTCTGTTCTTGAACATCAGCCCAGGATTCAACTTCCCGACATGCGTCAAGGATTTAATTTCCCAGACGAAGATACATTCATAAACATCACATCATGACACATGCATATACGCATCATGTCATACAATCTCATTTATGTCGAGAATATCATTGCTTGATCCATATCATGCATTGCATATGACTGACCTTTACCTTTCAGGAAGGATGCAGTTAAATGATCATCTATGTCAAAGTAGACAAATCCAGTCAAAAAAGACAAATCCAGTCAAAGAAGACAAATCCAGTCAAAGAAGACAAGTCCAGTTAAATCCCAAAGGTTTTTCTGATGCTCATCCAGTCAAAGAAGACAAGTCCAGTTAAATCCCAAAGGTTTTTCTGATGCTCATCCAGTCAAAGAAGACATGTCCAGTTAAATTACTTCCTAAAGTCAAAGAAGACAACCCGTCGTTATAGACACCCGTCATTATAGACAACTCGTCATTTAAGACAACTCGTCATTGAAGACAACCCGTCATTGAAGACAACTCGTCGTTGAAGACAACTCGTCATTGAAGACAACTCGTCATTGAAGATATCTCGTCATTGAAGACAACTCGTCATTAAAGACAACCCGTCAGTATAGACACCCGTCATTAAAGACATCCCGTCATTGAAGACAACCCGTCATTGAAGACAACTCGTCATTTAAGACAACTCGTCATTGAAGACAACTCGTCATTTAAGACAACTCGTCATTGAAGACAACTCGTCATTGAAGACAACTCATCATTGAAGACGACTCGTCATTGAAGACAACTCGTTATTGAAGACAACTCGTCATTGAAGACAACCCGTCATTATAGACAACTCGTCATTTAAGACAACTCGTCATTGAAGACAACTCGTCATTTAAGACAACCCGTCATTATAGGCACCCGTCATTAAAGACAACTCGTCATTTAAGACAACCCGTCATTGAAGACAACTCGTCATTTAAGATAACTCGTCATCGAAGACAACTCGTCATTGAAGACAACTCATCATTTAAGACAACTCGTCATTGAAGACAACTCGTCATTGAAGACAACTCGTCATTTAAGACAACTCGTCATTGAAGACAACTCGTCATTTAAGACAACTCGTCATTTAAGACAACTCGTCATTGAAGATAACCCGTCAGTATAGACACCCGTCATTGAAGACATCCCGTCATTGAAGACATCCCGTCATTGAAGACAACCCGTCATTGAAGACAACTCGTCATTTAAGACAACTCGTCATTGAAGACAACTCGTCATTTAAGACGACTCGTCATTGAAGACAACTCGTCATTGAAGATCACTCGTCGTTGAAGACAACCTGTCCATGAAGACAACCCGTCCAAAGAGACAACTCGTCAAGAAAGACAAAACTTCATCTGGTTCAGTTAAATCCTAAAGATTTTTCTGAGATAACCTGTCAGTAGAGACAATCCATCAACCTTTTGAAGTTCCAGATTCGATACCTGTATCTAGCCAGGGCATGTCTGTGAGCGACTGAGTGAGGATCAACACCTGTAACAGGCCAGGAAATTATCTTTCTCAGGTACGCAAGTTCTCGCTAAGGAATCTCTTACGCGATCGACCTCCAGATGGCATCTATAAGCCCATCCACCTACCAACAGTCTCCAAATGGCATCTATAAGCCCATTCCCGACAAGGTTCTGTCACATCTCCAGATGGCATCTATAAGCCCATCCTCCCATACTATCTTTCCAAATGGCATCTATAAGCCCATTCCCGACAAGGTTCTGTCACATCTCCAGATGGCATCTATAAGCCCATCCTCCTATCCACCATCTCTCCAAATGGCATTTGTAAGCCCATTCCCGACATCACATTGCTGATATTCTACTATGTGAGTGCAAATTTCTGGGCACTTTAGTGTTCAATCATCTTCCACCTTCGGATCACGAAAGGCACACAAGCCAATCTACATCCTCAGGTCTAAGAAGATTGAACATGGGCAACTGTTGTACCCCAAAATTTGCCCTCCCATATTCTTCAAAGACTTGTCAAGCATCATCTCAATTTGCTCAAGTCTACTCAAGGGTTGCACAGTTCAAACACCCTCCTAAGCCAGTCAAATTAGGGTTTTGGTTCTTACAAAGAAGTTGAGGTTTTCAAGGGTTCAATCAAGTCCCACATGCCTATAAACATTGTTAAGCATCTACATGTCAAGTTTCAAGGCTCACAAGGTCAAGTTGCACAGTCAAAAACCCTAATTGCTTCACAATCAATTGTAGGGGCAAAATGGTCATTTGGCAGTCAAAAGTCAAAATTTTTGGTCAACATCTTATTTTGAAGCCACAATCATCATTTGATCAAGTCTTGATCATGATTTCACAAGAATGGCTCAAAAATCATCAAGGTGTCAAAAGTTTCTATTTTTGGACAGCTGAAAAGTCAATTGTAACTTGACCAAGGCATAACGTTTTCATGGTTCATCAGCAAAATCCCATCCAATGCTAATTTTGAAGAGGAGGACATTTCCTACAATTCATCTTCACATTCCAAGTCCAAGAAATGCTCTCACAAAAAGTTATCAATTTCAACATTATAGGTCATTTTCAAAAGTCAACAAAAAGGCACTTTTAGTCAAAGACCATAACTTGAGATTGGTAAATCAAAATGACATGGGACCAAAGGAATTGGTTAGAGGACTTCAAGACCTTTCCAAAATATCCAAGAACATGTTCATATGATCAAAATTGAGCAAGATATGCATTGGAGAAGTTGGGAAATTTTTGTGAAATGGCAAAAGTCAACTATCCTTGAAACTTAATTTTTTTGACAAAAGGGCCTACTTTTTCCACTTGATTCAGCCTTGTCATGCCACCCACGTGTCCCATGATTAAATTCAAGATTAAACATTTATTTTTTCTATTTTTATTTAATTTTATTGATTTAATTCATTTTAAATCCATAAAATTCAAATAAAAATCAAAAAAATTAATTAAGGGATATCTTGTGGCTTGAATGGCTTTGATACATCATAATTCACATACCAATTTCATGTAAGGCCTATTATGAGCATGAAAATTCAAATTTTGAGCAAACATGGCAAGTGCTTTAATGGTGGTAAAGAGAAAATCTTAAACATCATTACATTGGTTAAAGGCCCTTAATATTGATTGATTCTCATTCAAAGACACATATGCAAGTGTTCCATACCTCAAGCATGACCTAAGCGTCACGAAAACGGCCAAACCAATTAAAAAAAAAACTCAAGAAAATTCAAAATCCTAATTCTACCTTCCAGGCCATTTCAAGGAGATTTAAAGATTCAAACACCTTGCAATTTCTAGCTATTTTATTCACATTTTATTTTATTTTATTCAAATAAATATAAAAGGCATAAAATAATAGATATTTGTTTTGGGCACATGGGCTAACACTTTGGATCAGCCTTGGGCCCATAAATTTGTGCCAAGATGTCCAGATGCATGTAAGCATGGAAAGGGAAAGTTTTGCAAATTTTGGAAGCTTTTTAATTTGTTGGATTTTGGTTTGAAAGCATGGCTTTATGGCTTGGATTCTTGCCTTATTTCTTTGTCCCCTCCATCTCCTCTATAAATACAAGCCATGAGAAAACATTAAAAAAAATACACACAGCCTAGAGAACGCCCAAAAATTGCAAAAATTTCCTTGAAGTTGTCAAGCTCGAAAGACCTGATCTAGCCAGATTCAACTACTTCCAAGCACTCCATCAACATCCCAGGTCCCCCAAATGCTTATTTCTATTTTTCCATAACATGTTCCTGTGCAGGTTTCACAAAGGCTTTCCACCATGTGCATCAAACGATCATGCGCCAAGTGGCCTCAAAGATCAATCCAGGGGCTATGAGATGTTGGATACCATGCTCCAAGTCAAAGCACGTGCAGGCGATTCCTAAAGTCAACAAAGGCTTAAGCTTATTGGGCCATATTGCTTCCTCAAACCTCCATACCTGGGCCAACACCCCCATGGTTCTTTCATATTTTCTTTTGTTTTCTTTTCCTTTTTTTATTTTCTTTTAACTAATTATTATTATTAACTATTATTATTATTATTTAATTCATAGATAATTATTTTCATAAACAAAAAAATAAAAAAAAAACTAACATTTTTATTATTCTTATTTATTAATTTCACTTTAATTCATTGTTTTGTAATTAAATTATAATTAATTAATTAGTTTAATTAGGCAATTTTAATCTTTTTTTAATAACTAAAATAAATTTAGAATTAGATTTTATTAACTCTTAATTTTAATTCCTTTTTATTTTATTTCATTAAAAAACATAAAAACACAAAAAAATATTTTCTTTTAATAAATTAATTAATTAGTAATTAGGCTTTATTTAATTAATTGCATTTAATTCAAAAAAGACAAAAAAATTCATTTCTTTTCTTAAAAGGGTCAAAACCCTTAAGACATTCCCGATTAATTTTTATTCGCGCGCATTTATTTTATTTTGATTATTATGTAACTGCTCCTAAGAGTGTAATAGTAATTAGGTTTACCGCTTTCTTTATTTTCCGCACTTTACCAAAACGGGTCTTTGTTTTTTGGCGATGTATAGACCCGCGCCTTGTAATAGCGTAGAATTTATCTTTCCGCAATTTACTTTCCGCACCCCTAACTGTTAAATGCATGAAAGAATGTATGTAAATAAAACCAATCCGTAGCTCACAAATAACATGTATAAAGACAATTAACTGAAAAAAACAACACACATGCACATACCACCCCTAGGGTACGCCTCACTGGTTGCCTCGAACGTGTCTTAGAGGTCGCCCTCCTGTCTAAGATCCAGTTGCCTCGAAACGATTGCCTTGGATAAAAGGATCTAGGACATTAGGGTTACTTCTAAGGTGTCCTACCATTGCTTTGGTGACCACACATGTCCCGATAATCGAATTGACCCGAACAACTCCAACGATGGTGCTACCTACCTCTCAATGGTGGGATAGCACTATCTAAAGGACTCTTACACCGCTTAATTCCTTATGGTAGGTAGATGACTCATGGGTACTTGCTCTTTTCAAAACAAACAAAATACTTTTCACACCTTACACTTTCAAAAAAGTTTTCAAACAATACTTCATACACTCTTGAGGACTGATACAAGAGTTACCTAGAAGTTTTCAAACGAACTTTTCTCAAAACCCACACACATTTGAAAAGCAAACATTTTTTGAAAACATAAGAGCAAGTACCTAAGAGCCCGTGGATAACCACGGATAGAAAGGGTGCTAACACCTTCCCTTTCTATAAATCTACCTCCCGAACCGAGAAACATTCTCAATAAGGAATTTTGTTGTGCTTTTGTCCTTTCCATGTTGGAGAACATAAAAGACGGTGGAGACTCTTGCTTCCGCGACATTTCGCGAAACCAGCTTTAAACAGTCAGTTCTATTCCCACCGATCACACGTACGCCATTTGATTTTCATCTCTAGGAATGTGATGGAATTCAACTTTATTAAAGAAGGGTAACAACCATCTAGCATAATCTTTGTAAGGGATCAAGCCGGGGTGACGAGTATCCCATTCTCCTTTAATCTAATTTATTACCAAAGTTGAATCACCATACACATCTAGAATTTTAATTCTGAGATCAATAACATCCTCGAGACCCATGATGCAAGCCTCATATTCTGCCATATTATTAGTACAATCAAATGTCATCCTTGTAGTAAAAGGAATGTGCGATCCTTGTGGAGTGACAATCACATCACCAATTCCCTTACCATAAGCATTCACAACTCCATCAAATATCATACTCCAACGAGATTCAGGATCAGGACCTTCCTCGGGCAATGGTTCATCACAATCTTTCACTTTCAGAAACATCACATCTTCATCGGGAAAGTCATACTTCACAGACTGATGATCATCAACTGGTTGGTGAGCAAGATAACCTGCCAACACGCTGCTCTTAATAGCCTTTTGAGTGCGGTATTCGATGTCATATTTAGATAACAGCATCTGCCAGTGGGCAAAGTAAGAGCAGGCTTTTCAAAAATGTACTTAATTGGATCCATTTTGGAGATCAACCACGTAGTGTGATTCAACATATACTACCACAAACATTTTGCCACCCAGGCCAGAGCACAACATGTCTTTTCCAGCATGGAATACCGCGACTCACAATCAGTAAATTTTTTACTGAGATAATAAATGGCGTACTCTTTCTTCCCCGTTTCATCTTGTTGTCCCAAAATACAACCCATGGAATTATCTAACACTGTCAGATACATAATCAACGGTCTTTCTTCGATAGGAGGGAGTAAGATAGGAGGTTCAAGCAGATATTCTTTAATACTTTCAAATGCCCTTTGGCAGTCATCTGTCCACACACAACCTTAAACTTTCTTTAACAACTTAAGCATTGGTTCACATGTTGCAGTCAAGTGGGAAATGAATATGGAAATATAATTCAAACGCCCGAGGAACCCTCTGACTTGCTTTTCAGTTCTTGGCACTGGAATCTCTTGAATTGCTTTGACTTTATCAGGGTCAACTTCAATTCCTTTCTGGCTAACAATGAAACCCAACAATTTCCATGATCGAACACCGAAGGTACATTTATTTGGATTCAAGCGGAGACGATACTTCCTCAAAAGCTGAAACAACTTCAACAAATCTTCTACATGCCCTTCTTCAGTATGGGATTTAGCAATCATATCATCAACATATACCTCAATTTTATTGTGAATCAGATCATGGAATAGGGTTGTCATAGCCCTCTGTTACGTTACACCAGCGTTCTTCAACCCGAAAGGCATCACTCTGTAACAGAATGTTCCCTAGTGTGTGATAAATGTTGTTTTTTCCATGTCCTCTGGAGCCATTCTTATTTGATTATACTCGGAAAATTCGTCCATGAACAAGAATACTTTGAATTTTGCTGTGCTAACCACTAACATATCAATGTGTGGCAATGGAAAATCATCTTTTGGACTAGCTTTATTTAGATCTCTATAATCTACGCACATGCAAAATTTTCCGTCTTTTTCGGTACTGAGACAATATTGGCAATCCATTGAGGGTACACTGACATCACAAGAAAACCGACATTAATCTGCTTTAGAGCTTCCTCTTTGATCTTTACTGCCATATCTGGGTGAGTTCTTCTCAACTTCTGTTTGATTGGTGGACACTCTGGCTTCAACGGTAAACGATGCTCTACAATATCTGTATCTAGACCAGGCATATCTTGATAAGACCAAGCAAAAATATCCACATACTCTTTCAACAACCTAATCAACCTGCTCTTCACATCAGGATGCAACAACGCTCCGATCTTGACTTCTTTCAGATCTTCTTCTGAACCCAAATTGATTACTTCCAATGGCTCTTTATATGGATGAATGGAATTTTCCTCGCGCTCAAGAAACCGTGAGACCTGTTATGGAATCTCATCATAGTCTTCTTATTCGGTCCCATACACAGGACATTCAAAATTGGGAGAGGATGCAGGGTCATTGTATTCAACGAGTTTTTTAATTAATCTGCACATATGATTTATGATTGTTTTTAGAAACTGACACATATAACAAGTGATCATGCATATTGAATTTTAGTTATTATTTATTTTGAAAGGTTTTTCTGATTACCATTTTCCAATAAAAAGCAGAAAACAAAAACACAATTTGGGAAACAAAGACAACTTTTATTATTGATTTTAAAAGTCACAGCAAACAGATAAGCCCATACAACATTAATACTTCCACCTTGGGCAGAGTGAAAGTTTTTCAAAAAGATTAACAAAACAAATTACTTTGAAACATGTATGCAAGAGGGAACATCAATGGTGATCCAGTTCTGAACCCTAACTCCGTGCGTCACGTAATTTGGCATTTCCTGCTCTGCTTCATCTTCCATAATGGCATTAATCTTGGAGACGGTTGGATGAAGATAACCCCCGCTACGGAAGATGTCTTGATACTTGCCTGCAACAGACTTTGGCTTCATGCTCTTACTTTTTTCATTCTTCAAAGAGAACCCCAAGCCAACTCTGTTCTTGTTTACAGGTGGATCCACAATTTGTCCCCATACTTCACTATGACCCTTATGCACAACTTGCTGCGCATCCTTAAGCGAAACCATAGAATTCTCATTTCCTCTTATATTATCAATGGATAAGGCTTGGAACTGGGTTCCAACAGAAGCTTCACCCGCCTTCATAATGCTGAAAGAGGACAAATGGGATATCAATAATGCCTGTTCTCCATTTATGATTACCACTTTTCCTTCACGTACAAACTACAGTTTCTGGTGTAGAGTTGAAGTGACAGCCCATGCCTCATGTATCCACGACCTTCCTAGCAAGCAGCTATAAGCGGGTATAATATCCATGACCTGGAAAGTAATCTGAAACAAATGTAGGCCTATATTAATAGGCAAGTCTACTTCACCAATAACAGATTTCCTTGATCCATCAAACGCTTTCACAATAATGCCACTTGGGCGCATGGGCGTTCCCTGATATTTCAATTTCATAAGCGTGCTCCTCGGTATAACGTTTAAAGAAGATCCATTATCAATCATCACATTGGATAGTGAATCATTCTTGAAATTCATAGAGATGTGGAGGTCCAAGTTGTGATTCCTTCCTTCATCTGGCAATTCATCATCGCAAAAACTTAGGTTATTACATGATGTAATATTCCCTACTACACTGCTGAATTGGTCTACAGGCATGTCACTTTCCACGAAAGCTTGGTCTAATACCCTCATCAAAGATTCTCGGTGAGCAGAGGAGTTCATCAATAAAGCCAGGATAGATATTTTTGAAGGAGTCTGCAGTAGCTGATCTACAATTTTGTAGTCGCTCATCTTGATTATCTTCAAAATATCATCCACTTCTTTCTCTAACGTGGCTCCGCTAGTTTCACCCGTAACCTTCTTGGGTTCAACATTCTCAGTAATTTTCTTTCCAGCGCTAGCATCTCCACGAACAACTGGTGCAAATACACGACCACTGCGGGTCACTCTGCTAGTCTCAGCAATATTTCTGAAATTAGGCATTGGCTGGATGGGAACTTCCACACCATCCTCTAAGATTGTAGCGTTATATTTGTAGGGGACAACCTTATCTGACTTGTAGGGGACATGACCCGCAAACTAATAACCAATGGAGTAATAGTCGGCTTACTATGACACTTGACTTTAAAATGGGTAGGCGCACCAAAATAAGTCACAATAACATTTACTCCCTCTTCAACACGATCAATCATTATTGAGTTATCTCTGAAAAACAAATCCTCATCTGAGGAGAAATACTCATCTGCAGAGGCATACTCATTATCCGACTCTTCTTCACCCAAACAAACCTCAATCATATCAACTTCATGGTAATCGTCCCTTTGACGTGTAACCTTGATAGTTCCATTATCCAATAACAACTGAACACCTTTCTTCACAATTGAACATCCTCGGGAGTCCCGACAACAAATTCGGCAAGATCCATACTGATGTTCCACCTGACTAGCCAAGTGGCAGAAAGTAGCATGCAATTGAACAAAGTCTTCATTCATATACTCCACATCAAAAAATTTGAACTCTCCAGGACATCCAGAAACCATATTCATCTCCTCTTCATACTCTGCCCTAGGCCTGATTATGTGGAGGAGGCCCTTATCCATCATCTCCTGCAAATCTGCCTTTATCTTGTCGCAACCCTGTATGTCCGTACTGCAAATAGCACAACCGGAATGGTTATGCGTATAGTAGCTAAATTCACAAAGGTCTGCATGCATTTTCACCAAATCTCCTCTAACCAGATGAATATCAAAAATCCGGAAGTCGCCTAGACAATCGGCCACCATATTCATAACGTTTGCTCCTCCATGCTTGGGTAGAGGATTGTATTTCACATTAGGGCCCACATCCTTGAAAGATAGAATACCAGACCTCACCAATTTCTGCACCTCAGTCTTCAAAGGATAGCAATTCTCAACATTATGCCCTGGTGCTCCTTGATGAAAAGCACATGTTTGGTCTGCTTTGTAATACCAAGGCAATGGTGATGGTACAACGGGAGGTGGTCGGGACTGCACCAACTTCTTCTAAATTAATGCCGGTAGTAACTCTGTATAACTCATAGGAATAAGGTCATAACTCTCTCTTCTTTGATTATACCCTTGATTCCCCTGTTGGGATGGTCTCTGATAAGCAACGGTGGTTGGAGGTACACTAACAACTGGAGTAACTGAGGCGACTTGCTGATGACGCTGATAATTTCTTCTAGGAGGATTGACCCTCCTCTCTTGCATAATAACATTTGTATCCCCTTCCTTATTTTTTGTAAACCCATAAGATGGCTTCTTCACACCTCCAGATCCTTCACTCTTCGTTAAACGACCCTCTCTTACAACCTCTTCTAAACGGATACCCATGCCTACCATTTCAATAAAGTCACTTGGCGCACTTGCTACCATCCTTTCATAGTAGAAAGCACCCAGAGTCTTCAAGAAAATATTAGTCATCTCTTTCTCTTCCATGGGAAGAATCACTTGGGCGGCTACCTCATGCCATCTCTGTGTATATTCTTTGAATGATTCCCTGTCTTTCTGAACCATGGCCCTGAGTTGATCACAGTCAGGTGCCATGTCCATGTTGTATTTATATTATCTGATAAATGCTTCTCCCAAGTCATTGAAAGTATGGATATTGACACTATCCAAGCTCATATATCACTTCAGCGCATCACCGGTCAAACTATCCTGAAAAAGTGAATCAGCAGACGCTGATTATCAGTATGAGTAGACATTCTCCTTACATTACCATATGAGCACGAGGGAAAGTGTTTCCCTTGTAATTCTCAAACTCCGGGACCTTAAACTTTGCAGGTACCTTAACATTCGGGACCAAGCATAACTCATTCACATTCTGTCCGAATAACTCTTTTCCCGTGAGGGCCTTCATCTCCCTCTGCATTTTGTCAAACTACTCTTAAAAATCATCCATTCTGTCATAGAGACCCAAGTCTTCAGTTGGTGGAGGAAAAGGACGACACATATCATCATTAACAATTGGAACCATATTCATCGAAGGAGGTGCAGCAGGAGCAACATGCACCACAAGAGGTACAAGAGTAACAATAGTCTAAACAACTGGAGTATCTTAAGGACCAATATTGAAACCTTCAGGCGCAAAGTTCTCTGGCATTCCTCATGGATAACCTTGAGGCATGCGATTCTGAACAACAGCTAGAGTAGCGGACACAGGAACAACCGAAGCTTCAGTAGTAGCCCTTGTTGGTTGAGGTTGAACACTCGGTGGCTGATTCTGAGCAGCCACCAGAGATTCCATCAGAGCAGTAAGATTGGCCATGCTGGCCTTCAAAGCAGAAACCTCCTCACACAGCTCGCGATTCTCTTGTTCTAAGTTGTCCATCTTCCTTCTGAAATTAGCCCGAGTGTTGTATTGGTGAGTCAACTTGCTGAACAAAGTAAAGAAGCTTGGTAAGACACCTGGATATGCATAACAAATGCAAGAAATATGTGCAATGTGATGCATGATATGCAATGCACATGATTTATTTTATTATTTAATATTTCAAGGGATTTTAAAGATTTATAGACACATTGCAAATATCAAAGTAATAACGCATTTGAAATACTGGAATTTTTTTATTATAATAACTTCAAAATAGATTACAAGTCTCAACAATCCCAAGTACAAGATGAAAATAAAGTCTAAAGCCCTGAGAAGTAAAGCTGTCCGAGATCACTCTATACGTTGGCGCTTCCCTGTAAGCCTGGCAAGCTGAGCCTTCAACCTCTGGTTTTCTTCCGCATACCTGGTGGCAACCTCCTTCCAATCACCTGAATCAGGAAGCGAGTAATCAACATATGACTTACGCTTAGGAGAAAATAAATCCTCTTGCCTCTCCATAGTCTCTACCGCTCCACTCTCAAGGATCTCAATCAAGTCATCTTTCTCCTTCAAGTCTGCTCTATAGGAAATCTTTAAAGTTTGGCACTTATTCTTCCAAGCATCCTTTTCCTACTGCATCCTGACCAAAGCAAGCTGTAGCTCTTCTAGATCATCCAATAAGGGAGGAGTGGTCTTTACAAACAAATCAGGCATAGGTGTTTCCTAGGAATACGACATCTTCAACTGAATAGCTCTCGTCTGGACCCACTGAAGATATGGCTCCAAAGAAACAGCCCCCCTAGGTCCCAAGTCTTTCCTACTCTTCTTATGAATGTGACGCCAAGCCTTCACAATCTGTTCCCTAGCTTCCTTATGGTATTCTCCCTCCTTCAGAAAGAAACTACTCAAATGAATACTATTTGGTTTATCCCTCATCGGATAACCAAGCTGTCGTCGTGCAAGAACATGGTTATAGTTAATTCCTCCCTTTGTACCAAGAAGAGGTACACTGGGGAAACTACCACAAATGTCAACAATCTCTATATCCTGGTAAGCTCAATGATACCAATCAATATCCGAGTGAGTAAGTGCCATGATCTTAGGAGCCCAACGGGGTTCCTTCCTGACATCCCAGAAAGCATCAGACTGAGGCATATGAGAGATAAACCACCGGTACAACAAAGGCGTGCAACAGATAATCATCCCCCCATGATAAGAATTCCGAAGATGAATAGAGTAATAAGCATCACCCAACAATGTAGGAACCAGGTTTCCAATCACGAAGATCCTGATAGCATTAACGTCAACAAACTTGTCCACATTAGGAAATAAGAACAACCCGTAAGCAAGTAGAGTAAAGATGGCCTCAAAAGCGAATGTACTCTTCATCCTGGCAAAGTAACGGGATTTCTCCAATAAGAACTGGGCCGGTAATCCTCTAATCCCTCCTTTAGTCGTCATATGGGCTTCCACCTTAGACTTCCCCAGATGAATCAAAGCAGCAATATCATGTGGTTTTGGCTCACCCTCCAAACAAGTAAAAGGAACATGATTGGTAACGGGTAAATCCAGCAAATAAGAATACTCCTCCAGTGTAGGCATCAACTGATAGTCGGGAAAAGTAAAGCAATGATACATCAGATCATAGAACTGGACCAAGGTCGAGAGAATACCCTCCTTCATCCTAAGCTTCATAAGAGGAATGACGGATCCATACTTCTTCCAAAATCTGCAGAACACTCGATCTCAGGAATTAGAATGATCAACTCATCTATCTTGGGATCCTTGAAACTGTATTTTCCGGTCTTTCCTTTTCCAGAATCCATGGTTAAAAAGTACCTGAGATATTCACAAATGGTCAACTTTTAAGTCCCTCGAAATAAAATTTCTTCAAAAGATGCTTATGAGTGCATGGATGCATGATGCAACAATCACACACAAGATCACACATATAGGGTTCATAGGTTCAATGTCACGAGCATGAGGTCGAACGTACTACCCATAAGGTGTTGGTCTAAAATTTATCACAAGCCGAATAAGGTTCTATAGGTTCCCAGAGTCTACATCCTTCCTTCAGATATTACCAACTTCCCGATTAACTCGTTAATTAGTAATATTCTCAAGAAAAATTCGTCCGAGTGTAGTATCGCATGATAACTATTTCCGGATTACTCCATCATAGCTTCCGTACTTCACCTAAAAGGCCAAGATAGGTTTGGTATTCTACGGTCCTCAGGTTCAGCAGGCTCCCAGGTTGAAAGCAGTACGTCTTCTCGATTACTCAGTAAACGAAACTACAGTCAAAGGGGCCTCCACTGAGTGGGGGATCTCATGCCTCCTTTTTTGGGATTACTCCCTCAAAGTTAACATGACTATACCGCCTGTCCTATCTTAAAGTTTTCCCAAGTCCAGGTATAGGACTTATAAGTAATTACCAAGCACCCTGAAAACGAGGAAAATCCACACAAACATATATACAACATATAATATATATAATAAACAATAGCACATATATAGATATAAACAAAGATAGGTTTAACCCACTTAGGGATGGACCAGCAAGAGGTCAATCTTTCCCCAGTGAAGTCACTATTTTTTCTGTAGCGGTAGAAATGTTTAAGACTAAGCCATTGTATTGACTAGACTTATACAGATCAAAAATAAAAATCGCCACCGCGCTTTATTGTTTCCAAAGGAATGGGAAAAGATCGAGTAACCCAAAAAAGAGGGGGAAAGATTCAAGGTAAGGGGGTTGGTTATGCAAAAGGAAGGTATTAACACCCTAAACATCTACGATACTCTGCAGGAACCTGTTTGTATAATCTGTATATTTTGGCTATAAAATGTTGTATAAAAATGGAGGGTGGAGGTGAGAAAATAAATATATTTTTATGGTTTTTGCGCCCTCCGCGGTTGCGAACCTTTAGTGCCTAAGTACCATATTTTCGTGCAATAGGGGATCAGGGTACACGTAGTTCCTCTTTTAAAGATTTTAAAACACAAATTTGTTGGTTAATTTTATGAGATGAGACATCACCGTCATTGTCCGTGTGGAAAACATACTTACTACCCACAATCATGAGAAAGGAGAATTTTCATCATCTCAAAGTGGAGGATATGGCTTGGATCTTAAAATCAACAATGCCTCACTCGACACCCAAGTGGAAAATATCTCCCTTCATTACATATTGTATAAGTATAGTTGTTTGCATCACTACAAGGATTGACAAGAGTCCAATATTTTGAGAAAAAGTTTTAAAGTAAAAAGCCAAAATGGTTTGAAATGAGATTGAATGAATTTTAGTCTTCTCACAAAAAATGTCAAGGTATTATTAAGTTGATTGAAGTTTATTTGTGAAAATGTTTTGAAAATGCATGGACCTAAGTCCAAGTTTATTATGAAAGTGGTTCAAGTTTAAAAAAGAACAAGAAGAGTTTTTCAAAAGGAGGGAGAAGATTTTTGAAATTAAAGAAGATGGGAGGAGAAGAAGGGACTATCCTAAAACATAAGGTAAAAGCTAGGGATAAGAACCATCTAACCAACAAGAAGCCAATACTTGACACGAGTCAAGATAGAATTCCCATTCTTTGGATTTAAACAAAGCAAGCAAAGATACTAGACCTCTTGAGAGAACTAGACTTCAAGTGTATTAAGTCTTCACAAAAATTAGGCAGAGTAACGGCTGTATACGGGTAAATTCCAGATTACAAACAAAGAATGTAATCACAATGACCTGTACACAAAACAAACAAACATCCCAATGTCTTGAGGTAAACCTCAAGAACTCCAGACAAAATATCAATTAAGGTCACAAGGTCTCCAATATAGGCCAAGGTTTCTAATCCTAAGTCCAAGAAGTCCAATACTCCATAATGCCAAGGATAGTAACCAAATAGTATAAGTATTATTAAAGCTTTTTATGGTTCATGTTGATTATTAGGTGTCTTAGGAGAGAAAAGAAAAGGCTCAAGTGAGAAAAATAAAAATGACATGAAATGTAATGCTTAAAGTAAATGGTACATAAAGCATAAAAAATAAAAGGGCATAAAGTAAAAACAATTTAATAATTAGTGGTTAGTTGGATGACCATCTTGAAACTTGCATTTGGAACTCATTAGAGGATTGATAGAACCAAAGCCTCCACATAACAAGTTGCATTTTCTTTTTGTCAAGTATATAATCCATTTGGAATCCTCAAAAGTACCATTTAATGATCAATGATGTTTAAGTGATCCGCGTTGACAAAAAATGTTGTAGATCCATTAGAGGATTGGTAGAACGAAAGCCTCCACACAATAAATCTCAAGGTTATTGGATCAAAGAGATCAAATTAACACACTTGGGCTTGCAAACATAAGTTTGGGCCACGAATGATCATTTATTCGAACCGGGACAAAATTTAGCGTTATGTTAAGCAATCGTAAGTGGACTTAAATAGAAGTCGCACGTATTTTGAGGCCGGTCAATGGCAATCTATGCACCATTTGTTTTGAGACATGATATAGAGATTATGCTTCAATAAAACTTAGTGCAATAAGAAAGGGACAAGATGAAGAGGTGTAAGAAAGAATATACAAACCACATTTGAATAAAATTTAAATCAAACTATTATTAAAATCATTCATCCATTTTTATGGAGTTAGGCTCAACACCATGGATCCAATGATGTTAATAAAGTTCATGATCAAAATTCAACCCAAGTTCAGCCAGAAAATAATCACAAAATAATATTGCATTTAATATATACATTAAAAAAAGGTTTTAAAAATGTTTTAAAATGGAAATAAGAAAGAAAAATATCAACTATATTCAAATTAATCAAGAAAAATTAAGTAAGACCATGGAAAAATCAGAAAAGAACTCAAATATTTTTATAAAATTTTTGGCAATTTTTTAAAAGTCAGAAACTATTTTAAAACTAATTAAAATTGTTCAAACAAATAAAAAATAGATCAAAAATAGTAAACATCAATATAAAATTCCATAAAATTTTCAAAAAGTCAGAAATATGCAAAGTGATATTTATGAAATTTTTTAGAATTAAGAAAAGTCAGAAAGTATTTTTAAGGTAATTAAAACAAAGCAAACAATGCAAAAAATATAAAAAATATCAATTTTCAAAATAAAAATATTCATGAGATCAGAAATAATTCAAAGTATTTTTGTGAATTTTTTCATAATTTTTGGATAAAAAATAAAAGAGTTATGAATTTTTGAAAATTAAATCAATTAAAATATAAAATCAGAAAATAAAATAAAACCAAAAAGATATGGGCCATCAGATCATAGTCAAAACGCGTTAGTAAGCTAATCCAATGGACCAGACGTGTTGTACTTGATATGGACCCTAGTAAGATGCGCAGGGAATCAGAAAAAAGGCAACCAATGAAATTAAAATGTTTGGCACACTATTATTGGCTGAGACGAGACATGTCATCACCTTTAACCTCCAGCCACTCTGCAATGGTGATTTTGTGAGATCTTTCAAACGGAAAATTAGGATCCCAGACCAGTATCATTGGATTCGTCTCTTCAAGACGATCCTAACACTACCATCGCGCCAAATTTATATAAAGTATATAAATATGAATCAAAAACCCAGAAAATTGCAAGCACCTTCAATTTGAGATTTCTCTCTCAATTCTCAATGGATTTAAAAATTGTAAGAAGCACTAGAATTAGGAGAAGGAGTAGAACAAGTTAGTGCTTTATTTGAATCCAAATGATGGAGAATTCAACCTTTTCAAAGTTCAAGAAAGAAGTTCTAAAACTGGACTTATGTAGCTTGGATTATAGCTTATTTCGCTTGGTTTAAGTGCTGGAGAGTTTGTATGATGCTTAAGAAAGATGAATGTGCAAATAATTTTGGAAGAAAAGGCTGGAATCTAAGAAACTGATTTGAAAAATTTAAAGTTCGCGTGAGGTTTTGACAGAGTGTTTTTGGCTCTCAAAGTTTGAGGAAATGAATGGGGGATGACCCTCGATTTATAGAGAATCAAATGGAATGTTCAAGCGTGTGAAATGATGAAGTTTGGAGGGAAATTGTGTGAACCTAATGCACGAGCAAAGTGTGATCTGATTTCCATCAAAACTCATCCATTCCTTGCGTTTTAAGGCTCTAATCCACTTTGGCAACTTGGTTAAACATATTTAGATCATAAACCCGTGCTAATTTAATGTTTAGAGGCCAAAACATGAATTTCAAATTCTGACTTATGAAGAAACTTCAGTTCCAAGTTACCAAGTTCAATCCAATGGAATTCTCAGCTCAAGGGGTCTTAAGGCATGATTCTTGGTGCTTTAGAAATATGAGGTTACAAGCTTTGCAATGGAAAAAGAATGGAATCAAATGGATGCTTGAGCTGAAAGTTGCATTGAGTCAAAGTTGGGGAAAAAAGGTTGACTTTCCATACTTAGAAATATTTCAATTTTTTCTTCAAAAGTGACCTATAATGTTTTGCATCTAAACATGGCCTTCCACTTGGAATTTGCTCTTGACCAAAAAATATGGCATGAAATATACCTCTTGAATGACATTTTGAAACTTGAACCATTCAAAATCTCCAAAAATTGAGAGAGTTATGAATTGTTGAAGTTGGCAAAAAATCATGAAATGACCTATAATATTTTGTATCCTTAGGGAATCTTCAATCCATTTTCACTTTGCACATAAAAGAAGGAAGAAAGTTCACATCCTCAATATCATTGTGGAAAAAGAGTGGGCTCAAGGTGATAAAAGTTGACTAAGTTATGATCATTTGAAGTCACACATGGGGAAATAGGGGTTCATCTGGAGAACTTGTAATCTTTCTTCATCATCAAGTTTCTTCCACATGAAAACTACTTGAAAATTTTGAATTGATTTGTTGATAACCCTTTAAAGATAAGGATGTCTTTGGAATCACTCAACAATACCAAAATATGAGCAAGATATTCTTCTTTGAAGTTCAAAACCCTAGCTCCTAGATCAAGAAAATGCTTTGAGGAACTTTGACAATTTTGAACAAACTTCTTGTACCAACATAATTGCTTTGTAAATAGAAGTTGTTGAGGATGAAAATGAGAACTAATAGCCACCAAAACCACTTCCATATCTTGAGAATTGAGAGAAATATGCACTTGTGATCAATGAGAACAAGACTTTGTCAAACCATGACAACTTCTTCAATCAATCCCTTGCACTTTTGAAACAATCTTGATATATTGGGAATGTAGTGAACCAAAATAAACCTTTCCATGACATCCCTTCCAAAACAACTTCAATGGTGAGGTTTGGACTTCTCAAGCTTTATTGCCTAGGGCATGGAAATAAACTCATGAACCCATGTAGCAACTTGCTAAATCTCATTGCCTTTACCTACATTAGTAACAAGCAAGACAAAACAACATTGCATTTTATTAATTAAAAGAAAAAATAAAGACAAAATATTCATGATCACAAAATAAAACAAGTCAAGGTGCTTGGTGATTCCTCAAAGAGCAAAGCTGAAGGTAGGGAGGAGAACTAAGAACCCTAATGTGATCTTGTTGTGATTGAATCAATATGGTATGATGAAGGGATCTTAGGATCAAAAATTGGGGTACAACTGAAATTCTGGCTGCAGATACTCAATGTCACGTTCAATGTTATGACACCGTATCTGACTTTATATAAGACAGTAAATACAAAAAACAGTAAAGAACACAGTCAATTGTTTACCCAGTTCAGTGTGCAACAACACCTACTCTGGGGGCTACCAAGCCAGGGAGGAAATCCACTATAAGAGATATTAATTCAGGAATAAACCAACCAGTTTATCTCCTTCACTTAAGACCTACCCAATGCAACTTCAATCTAAGTACAACTTAAACCTGAGTACCTACTCACTCCCCCTCAATCACAGCAGTGATACTTAAAACAATTTGACTAATGAATTGATGAAGACACTCTTCAAAAACATACACTTGATTATGCTTCACAGCTTTTAATCAAGCAACACAAACACTCTTGCTTCACAGCTTTGAGTGATACATAAACCTAACTTGACTTTGCTTCAAAGCTTTAGTCAAGAGACACAAAAAACACTCTTGCTTCAAAGCTTTGAGTGGTACACAACCCTTACAATTAAAACCTATTCCAAGTCACTTATCACAATGATACTTGCTTGGATTACAATAGTTAAAAACTATACAGCTTCTAAATGATCTTCTGTCAAAAAGGGATTTAATCCAAAACAGCAGCTCTGTTGAATATATAGCAGCTGCATCTTCAGTTAGGGTTTCCACAAAAAGCTAGGGTTAATTCCGTTTGACCTTAAGACTAGGTCACAGGACTTTATCAACCAGGTTAGGGTTGAGCTAGGTTAACCCCAAGTCCACGAGATTTTCTGTTCTGGAAAGACTGAGTCATTTTCCTGAAAAAACTCAGAATTACCCAAACTGCATAACTGTTAGTTTAGAACAGGATGTCTTAACATTTGTTATGACATTTGAAAACCTGTCTACTGATTTAGGTAAATGTGATCTTTTTGCAAAATTCTCAGATACACACTTATAAACAGCAGCACCTGTATGACAATATTTTTCTGCAAAGGTACCTAATAAAACAGTACCTAATAAACTAGAATGTTATGACATCAGTCATGACATTCACACACCTGCTTTTACCAAAAATGCATGCCAATAACTAAACACCTACAACAACAGTTGGTAATATCCAAAGAAAGGATGTAGACTCTAGGAACCTTTTAGAACCTTGTTCTGCAAGTGATAAATTATTAGTCCTTACCTCGTGGGTAGTACCTTTGACTTCATTCTCGTGACGTCGAACCTATGAATCCCCCATGTTTGTGATCTTGTGTGTGATTATTGCATCATGAATTCATGCACCCATGAGAATTCTTTAAAAAATTGTTTCAAGGGACTTAAAGTTGACTTTTTAAAAAAATATCAAGTACTTTTGACCATGGATTCTAGAAAAAGAAAGACTCAGAAGTACAGTTTCAAGGATCCTAAGATATAGTAATTGATGAGTTTGATTCTTGAGATTGAGAGCTCTACATATTTTCAGAAGAAGTATGGATCCATCGTGTCTCTTATGAAACTCAAGATGAAGGAGGGTATTCTTTCTACATTGGTCCAGTTCTATGATTCGTTGTGTCAGTGTTTTACTTTACCTAATTATCACCTGATGTCCATATTGGAGGAGTATTCTTACTTCCTTAGTTTACCTATTATTGATGGTGTTCCTTTCACTGGTTTAGAGGGAGAGCACAAGTCTCATGAGATTGCTACCATAACTCATTTGGGGAAGTCTGATATTGAGGCTAACATGACTACCAAAGGAGGAATCAGAGGTTTACCTGCTCAGTTTTATTGGATAAAGCTTGCTACATTGCTAAGATGAAGAGTACATATGCTTTTGAGGCTATCTTTGCTTTGCTTGCCTATGGGTTGTTCTTATTTCCTAACATCAACAAATTTATGGATGTCAGAGCCATTAGGATCTTTTTGATTGGGAATCCAGTCCCTACACTGCTAGGAGATAAATATTATTCCATCCATCTTCGGGATTTTTATCATGGAGGGATGATCATTTGTTGCACACTGTTGTTATATCAGTGGTTTATTTCTCACTTACCCCGGTCTGTTACTTTCTGAGATATCAAGAAGGAACCTTGTTAAACCCCAAAGATTATGGATCTCACTCATTTTGACATTGTTTGGTATCATTAAGCTTATTATGATTTGGAGATTATTGATAGCTGTGGTAGTTTCCCCAATGTGCCTCTTCTTGGTACAAAGGGAGGAATTAACTACAATCCCGTTCTTGCGCATCATCAACTTGGATATCGGATGAGAGACAATCCAAAAAACATTCATCTGAGTGGTTTCTTTATCAAAGAAGGAGAGGATCATAAGGAAGCTAAGGAAGAGATTGCAAAGGCTTGGAGCCATATTCATAGGAAGAGTAGAAAATATTTTGTACCTAGAGGAGCTGTTTCCTTGGAGCGTCATCTTCGTTGGGTACAAGCAAGGGCAATTCAGTTGAATATGCCATATGTAGCGGTAGAAATGTTAATACTAAGACATTGGATTTACTTGACTCGCACATATCAAATAAAAATCACCACTGCGCTTTATTGATTCCAAGGAATGGGAAAAGAGCGAATAACTCACAAAGAGGGGAAGGGAATCTAAGTTAGGGGGTTGGTTATGCAAAGGGAAGGTATTAGCACCCTAAACATCTATTGTACTCCACAGGAACATCTTTGAAGATTTGTGTATTTTGGCTATAAATATTGTATACAAAAATAGATTGTGGGGATGAGAAAAGAAGTATTTTTTTACAATTTTTTCACCCGCCGGGGTTACGAACCATTGGTGCCTACATACCACCTTCCGTGCAATAGGGGATTAGGGTACTCGTAGTTCACCTTTAAAAATTTTAAAACACAAATGTGTTGGTTAATTTTTAAGATACAAGACATCATCATCTTATCCGAGTGGAAGAACATACTTACTACCCACGATTATGAGAAAGGAGAATTCACATCATCTCGAAGTGGAGGATATGGCTTGGATTTTAAAATCAACAAAGCTTCACTAAAGACCCAAGTGGAAAATATTTCACTTCATTACATATCATAGAAGTATAGTAGCCCGTATCACTACAAAGATTGACAAGAGTATAATATTTTGAGAAAAGTTTTTAAAATAAAAAGCCAAAGTGGAAATATGGTTTGAATGATATTGATTGACTTTTAGTCTTCTCACAAAAAATGTCAAAGTATTATTAAGTGGTTAAAGTTTGATTAATAAAAGATTGTGAAAATGCATGGACATAAGTCCAAGTTTATTGTGAAAGTGGTTCAAGTTTATAAAATAAGAATAATTTTGGAAAAGCGGGAGAAGATTTTTGAAATTAAAGAAGATTGGAGGAGATGAAGGGACTATCCTAAAGCATAAGGTAAAAGCTAGGAAAAAGAACCGTCTAACCAACAAGAAGCCAACACTTGACACAAAGAGTCAATGTAGGATTCCCATCCTTTGGATTGAAACCAAACAAGCAAAGATAATAAATCTCTTGAGAATACCAAACTTCGAATTTATTAAGTCTTCACAAAAATTGAGCAGAGTAACGGCTGTATATAGATGAATTTTGAATCACCGGCAAAGCATATGATCAGAATAACCTGCACACAAAGAAAACAAACAACCCAATGTCTGGGATAAACCCCAAGAACTCCATACAAAACAACAATAGAAGTCACAAGGTCTTAAGGTAGGTAAAAGTCTCTACTCCTAAGTCTAGGAAGTCCATAACTCCATCATGCCAAGGATAGTAACCAAATAGTCCAAGTAATCTTAAAGTTTTTTATTGTTCAAGTTGGTTATTAGGTATCTTTATGAAGAAAATGAAAAGCTCAAGTGAGAAAAATGAAAAGACATAAAGATAAATGCTCAAGTGAGCAAAGATTAAAATAACATGAAATGCAAATGCTAAAATAAAATGGTGTGTAAAAGTAAAAGCATAAAATAAAAGCATAAAAATAAAAGTCAATTGTTAAGGAGTTAGAAATTAAAGATTAGTTGAATGACCATCTTGAAACTTGCATTTGAAAACTCATTAGAAGATTGATAAAATCAAAGCCTCTGAATAACAAGTTTCATTTGCTTTTTGTCAAGTATATCATTCATTTCAAATTCTCAAGACAACAACAAATGATCAACGATGTTTAAATGATTCACTTAGTCCTAATTTTATGAAAGTTCATTAGAGGATTGATAAGACCAAAGCCTCCTAACAATGAACCCCAAGGTTATTGGATCAATGGTTTAAATTAAACATACTTGGGCTTTCGAACATAGATTTGAGCCACGAATAATCATTTCTCGAATCGGAACAAAATTTAGCGCTATGTTAAGGAATCTTAAGTGTACTTTTATAGAAGTCACACCTATTTTGAGGCCGGTCAATAGCAATCTATGTGCCATATGTTTGGAGAGATGATATGTAAATCATCCTCTAATAACATGTAGCACAAAAGAGAAGGGGATGGGATGAAGAGGGAAGGGATACAATGTATGAAATTAGGGTTTCAAATATCATCAACATTATTCATCAATTCTGGTGAATTTGGATTCTCAACCTATCAAGACCTAAGATCCAATGAGGTTGAAGAATTTGTCACCAAATGAAGTCCAAGTCAAAACCAAAATAAAAATAATAAAAATAATATTTAAATAAGACAATGTTAAAATAGTTAATAAAAGGAAAATGAATGGTAAAATACACAAAGCATATTAAAACACCAAAAAAAATCCTAGAAAATAGTCAGAGGTCAAACATGATTTAATAAAGGTTGGCAAAAATTTTCAAAATTTTTAAAAGTCAGAAACTATTTTTTAAAATTGAAGAAAACAAACAAGATAAACTAAAATTAGTGAAAACTAGTAAAATAAAAAATAAAATTAAAATGAGGTCACCAATATTTGTCAAAATACCATCGGATCCTTCCAAAAAAATTTAGAATTAAAAAAATAAGAAAACTATTTTTAATAAATTAAAACAAGTTAATTAAAGTGATAATTTATAAAAAATATCAAATCATAAAATTAAATTGTGAAAAAATAAAATCAGAAAGAGAAAAATCCAAAATAATTGTAAGAATTTTTTCAGATTTTTTGAGCCAGAAATGAATTTTTTATAAATTTTTGAAGTTTAAATCAATTAAAATATAAAAATCAGAAAATAAAAATAAAACAAAAAGATATAGACCATTGGATGAATGTCAAAATGCGTTAGTAATCAGATCTAAGGGATCTGGCGCGCTATGCATATCATGGTCCTTAGAAAATAAACCACTGAATCAAATATTAAATCAGATTTTGAAAAAACCAAGTGGTGCCTTATCATTGGTTGAGAGATGACACATTGGTCATCTTCAACCTCCAACCATGCTAGTTGCAGGTCTCTCATACTGTAAAATCAAGAGCTCTGACCTATGCCATTTGCTTTGTCTCATCAAGACGAAGACAATCATACACTCGCGAAAAATTTATTTAAGGTATAGCTCAGTCGATTAGCAAAAACCCAGAAGGAAAAAGTTGATTAGGGATTTGAAAATTCATGGCCAAAACTCACTTCCAGTTGAAAACAAATGATGCAACGAGTATCAGAATGATGAGAGCTTCATTGTTGTAACAAATTTTGAGAGAATTGATGAAGGAATCTACCTATTGAAGTTCAAATTTAGAGCTCTGAAACTTGACTTGGCTAGCACGATTTAGGGCTTGGTTCTTCTTCTGTTAACTTAGTGAAGTTCAAGGATGAAGAATTAGCAAAGAAAATGGATTGAAAAAGGCTCTAAAACCAAACTTAAAGTTGCAGAAATGTGGGTTAGGGAGAGAGTTTGGCAGGGTGATTCTGGTTGTTCAAGCTTGAGAAAATGAGAGGAGTGAGGTCCTCTATTTATAGGGAAGAGAATGGTGCAAAGAATTAAGAGGAAATTTGAAGTTTGGAGGGAAATTGGATCAAGCTCGAAAATGGTGTGACCCCATGTGCATCAAAACTCAGTCAATTCCTGTGTTTTGATCCTTGATTTAACTTTGGGAACTTTATTAAACATGTTTAAATAAAAAACGCGTGATAATTTGGTGTTTAGAAGCCACATTATGAATTTCAAATTCTGACTTTGGTGAAAACTTCTATTTCAAGGTACCATCTTTGAATCCATGGTGTTCACAGCTCAAGGGGTCTTAGGGCATGATTCTTGAAGCATTTGAAATATAAGGTCATCATATTTTCAATGTGCCAAGAGTGGAATCAAATGAATGTTTGAGGTAAAAGTTGTGATGAGTCAAAGTTGAAAAAAAGATGCTGACTTTTTGTACTTAGAAAAATTCTAAGTTTTTTCTTCAAAAGTGACCTATAATATTTTGAGTTCAAACAATGCCTTCCTCAAAAATTGAGCTTTGATCATTGATGCTAGCTTGAAGTATACTTCCCAAAGAGCCTTGTTAAACTTGAATCATTCAAAAGTACCAAGTATTGAAAAAGTTATGGCCTTGTAAAATTGGTGAAAGTTCATGAGGTGACCTATAATCTTTTGAGTTCTTAGGGCATCTTCCACTCATTTTCAAGAATTGCACATAAAAGAAGAGTTGAAATTCACATACTTAAGATCATTGTGGAAAAAGAATGGGATTAAGGAGATAAAAATTGACCAAGTTATGGTCCTTTTAAGTCACATAAGGGAATTTGAGAGCCTATCTAGAGGACATGTAATCTTTCTCAATCATTAGGCATCTTCCACACCAAATTTTCTTGAAACTCTTGAAGTGATTTATTGACAACCCTTTAAAGAGAAGCATATCTTTGGAATCACTCAAGAATCTCAAAATATGAACAAGATATAGCCTTTAGAAGTTCAAAACCCTAGCTCCTCAAGCACAAAGATGACTTGGAAACCCCTTTCAATTTTGACAAACTTTCTTACACAATCACTTTCACCATGTGAATAGAAGTTTTTGTGGATGATAATAAGAAACCATAGCAACAATAACCACTTCCAAATATAAAGAAATGAGAGAGTTATGCACTTGTAATCAAGGAATCAAGAACTTATCCAATTACGTCAAACTTCTTCAATCAACTCTTGTATCTTTTGACTTCTTTTGACAAATTGAGGCATTATGAATCATAGTAGACCTTGTCACGATATTAATTTAAAGCATTATCAATAATGAAGCTTGAAACTCAATTAAGTTTTGTTGAAGAAGCCATGTAAATAAACTCATGAACCTATGAATCAACCTGATGAAATGTGTTGTGCCCTCACCTATAGTATCATCAACTAGAGAAAACATTCATTGAATTTGTTAGTTAAAAGTTAATCAATACAAAACATATATGTCCATAATATACAATTCAAAGTGCTTGGTGATCCCCCATGAGCAAACCTAAAGATAGGGAGTAGAACCAAACCCAATTATGATCTTGATATGGTTGAATTGATATGAGATGATAGATGAATCTTAGGGGAAAAATTGCGGTACAACAACTTCCCTTATTTAAGTGTCTTTTATCCGGAGATACGAAGGTTAAAATCTTCGTGTCGACGCGATTGAAGATACTTAAATATAAAACAAACCCTATTTTTGGCCCTAAGATAACATGCATTGCATATGATTGTGCATGCAAACAAACGAATCAAAAGGTGACACAGGACACCATTGGGGAAACATAAAATAAAAGATCAAAATAAAATTAGACCAGGAAAATAAATCAATGGTAAACAGAAGACTCGACTCTATTGGGGTAAAGCCCAAGAAGGATGCAAAGTAACATCAGCTCAAATATTTGAGGAGAGAAAGTAAAGGATAACAGTGATCGACAGATAACTGTAAACTATCCACTCATTGAGAAGATAGAAAAAAGGTAACGTTGACCCATAGAGGAAAAGAAATGGTAGGATAATACCAACAAAAGCCAATATTAGGGTAGGTCACAAATGGCCATCATCAATACTTATAACTAAAAAAATATGAATTCTTCAGAGCAAAGTGAGTCTCAACGACGAACTATCTCCAATAATGACGAGACTACCATCCATCAGAGTAAACAAATCTCAACAACAAACTATCTCCCATAATGACGAGACTACCATCCATTGGAGTAACAAATCTCAACAATGAACTATCTCCCATAATAACGAGACTACCATTCATTGGAGTAAAAAATCTCAACAACGAACTATCTCCCATAATGAAGAGATTACCATCCATTGGAGTAACAAATCTCAACAACAAACTATCTCCCATAATGACGAGACTACCATCCATTAGAGTAACAAATCTCAACAACGAACTATCTCCCATAACGAGACTACCATCCTTTGGAGTAACAAATCTCAACAACAAACTATCTTCCATAACGACGAGACTACCATCCATTGGAGTAACAAATACAAAAAATGAACTATCTCCCATAATGACGAGACTACCATCCATTGGAGTAACAAATCTCAACAAAAAACTATCTCCCATAATGACGAGACTACCATCCATTAAAGTAACAAATTTCAACAACAAACTATCTCCCATAATGACAAGACTACCATCCATTAGAGTAACAAATCTCAACAATGAACTATCTCCCATAATGACGAGACTACCATCCATTGGAGTAACAAATCTCAACAATGAACTATCTCCCATAATGACGAGACTACCATCCATTGGAGTAACAAATCTCAACAATGAACTATCTCCCATAATGACGATACTACCATACATTGGAGTAACAAATCTCAACAACGAACTATCTCCCATAATGACGAGACTACCATCCATTGGAGTAAACAAATCACGAATCTACTCTGGGGACTAACAGACTTACTGGGGAAATACAAGTTGCTCAAATAAAGAGACCTGCCACTTGCTGTTATAAGAAACCATGTTGGGAAAAGAAATATGACTTCTATGGGGAAATGTCAATGCAGTTCTACCAAGGATAAAAAGTCTTCTCGTGCAAAATAAATGTACATTTTCAAACTCGGGCTAAAAGCCTAAAAATCAGAATAATAACATTATCAGGAACCACAAATTTAAACCATAAATAAACTGGAGTGAAATAGTCAACCAAGATAGCAACTGATGAGAAATAAACTCAAAAGGGAAAATCGGATCTAACCAGCTAATGAGCTGAATAGGAAGGCTGAAGCAAAATTCTTCCATGAGGGGTAACTCAGTGGGGAAATTGAAAGGATGTACACTTTCTGCTTAAGGTTGACAATCTATTGGAGAGAGGGTAACATAACTCTGCAAATAGGGTAATATGCCAACAAAAACAATAATGAATGAAAATGAGCAATGAATTGTTAAATTCAGCTATGCATGATGTATGTATGAATGTATGAATGTTATTATGTATATGCTGACAACACAGACACACAACACTGGGAATAACCAGACAAAACCATCTTGGGTAAAGTCAACACTCAGCTAAATCACATCCAGGATGAAAATTTCACAAGAAAGTAAGCACCAACTGAGGAAACAAATTCCTATTTCATGGCTTAACTCCGCTGGGAAGAAATATAATCTGAAAGTAATCAAAACAACAAATCAGTATAAATACAGGGATATAACATCCTCCTCCAAGCTTCATCGGGGAATATCATACATACTTCAATGGGGAAAACAATGTGTCAATGTCTAAACTTCCTCTAGAGATTATAATACTGACTTCACTTAGGAAGATGGAAACCACATCATCAAGACATTAAACGAGGATCTCGTGCTGATTTCAATGGGGAGGACAATACCATATTGTCGAAACCAAAGTACATTTTTCAATACCAAGGGAGATGATTACATAAACTTCCCCGGGGAGAAATTATGAAACCACATGGGGATAACAACTTTTAGAGAGACGTCATCTCAGCTTTACTTGGGGATTTTAAGAAATCAAACAATTCAGCAAAAAGTCAAGATTATAGGGCTTTTAAATGAAACCCAACACTTGGCGGGAGAAAACCTAAAAAATTGACAATTGTTTCAACATTTCTTATAACATATACTTCTCTTATCTAGTTACCTTATCAAGGATTTAAGATAGGGGCTTCAGACCATGCAAAACCCGAAATCAAAATAATCAATCTGGAGGAAAACAACTGAACCAAAACTTTACTGGGAAAAATGGGATAACATACCCCATACCGAGCCATACATCAATTGGTATCATCTCCAACTATCTAAGAAACACAAGAAGATCATACGTATATTAGCGAAAGCAACCTGAAAGAACTTTCTTGGGGAATACATACTTCCAAAATTTCAGAGTTCGTCCATCCTTGGAATCACTATTTTTGTTTTTTTTGAGTCACAAAATCTAAAGTAAAAAGTAATTTGTAAATTCTTTTCAATTTTTTACTTATTATTAAATATCTTTGTTTTTAAAATTACTATCAATAATAAATGGAGTCTTTGTAACCAGAATAACATGAGAATTGCAAAGAATTGGATAAAAACTCAAACTTTATTAATAGAATGGTAGTCCGCGAATGACGAGACTTCATAGATGATTACAAAGTTTGGAAAATGGTAATACATTAGAAAAGATATATTGAAATACAATGACCATATTCTCCCTAACAACTTTTAATTCCTGAGCAGCGACTTATGTTGAAGTGTGGTGAGGATCCAAGAAGATTGTTGCTTCAATGACCAAGTCTTGTCTGACGCAGTTACTTGCCAAGAAATCCCTAACTTTTTCCTAGGTTGCCCTTGCGGGTTTTCAACCTAGCGGGAAGAATTTATTCTGTTTATGTCTCTTATTTTTGCCTAGACCGCCCTTTCGGGTTTTCAGCCTACCGAGACGCTCTTTTTTGCCTAAGCTTCCCTTTCGAGTTTTCGACTTAGCGAGCTGTTCTTTTATTTCTTTAGGAGAAGTATTTCTTGACTGCATCAGCATTCATAGGATGTGGGAACTCCTCACCATCCATAGTTTCAAGAATCAATGCACTTCCAGAGAAGGCTTTCTTGACAACATATGGGCCTTCAAAATTGGGAGTCCACTTGCCCCTAGAATCAGCGTTAAAAGACATGATCTTCTTAAGCACGAGGTCACCTTATATGAATTCATAAGGTTTAACCTTCTTATAAAAAACTTTCTTCATTCTCTTCTGGTATAACTGGTCGTGACACAAGGCCATCATTCTCTTTTCTTCAATCAAATTCAATCGGTCAAACCTGTTCTGGACCCATTCAGCCTCTGACAACTTGGTTTCCATTATCACACGTAAAGAGGGAATCTCAACCTTAACAGGGAGCACTGCTTACATACCATACACAAGAGAGAATGAAGTTTCCCCTGTCAAAGTGCAGACAAATGTACGATACTTGTGCAAAGCAAAATGGAGCATCTCATGCCAATCTTTATAGGTAATAACCATCTTCTGGATGATCTTTTTGATATTTTTATTGGCAGCTTCAACAACCCCATTCATCTTTGGCCTGTAAGGAGATGAATTATGGTGGACAATCTTGAATTATTCACAAAGTTCTCTCATCATCTTGTTAGTCAGATTCAAGCCGTTATCGGTGATAATCCTGCTTGGCACACCATACAGACATATAAGATTATTCTTGATAAAGCGTACTACCACTTGTTTAGTTACATTAGAATAAGAAGCGGCTTCCACCCATTTGGTGAAGTAGTTTATTGCCATCAAGATGAAACGATGTCCATTCGACGCATTGGGTTCAATCATTCCAATCGTGTCAATACCCCATATAATGAAAGTCCACGGGGAAGAAATAACATTGAAAAGTGTTGGAGGTACATGAATTTTGTCAGCATAAACCTGGCATTTATGGCACTTCTTTGCAAGTTTGTAACAGTCAGATTCCATTGTCAGCCAATAATAACCTTCCCTAAGCATCTTTTTTGCCATCGAATGTCCATTGGCATGAGTTCTAAAGGATCCTTCATGAATTTCATGCATCAACATGTCTACTTCGTGTCTATCCACGCATCTGAGCGAGACCATATCATAATTTCTTTTGTATAGAACATCTTCATTGAGGAAAAATCTGCCTGGCAACCTTCTCAATGTCTTTCTATCTTTGTTTGACGCACCAGCCAGGTATTCCTGAGTCTGGAAAAAATGTTTGATATCATAATACCAAGGTTTTCTATCTGACCTTCCTTCTGCTGCAAACACATGATCCGGCCTATCCAAACGTCGCACTGTGATATGAGGCACATCGTTCAAATATTTACTTGATACATGGAAGCCAAAGTGGCTAAAGCATCTGCCATCTATTTCTCATCTCTGGGAATATGATGGAATTCAACTTTGTTAAAGAAAGGTAATAATATTCTAGCATAGTCTTTATAGGGAATCAAGCCAGGGTGATGAGTATCACATTCTCCTTTAATCTGATTTATTACCAAAGCTGAATCGCCATACACATCTAGAATTTTGATTATGAGATCAATAGCCTCCTCGAGACCCATGATACAAGCTTCATACCCTGCCATGTTATTGGTGCAATCAAATGCCAACCTTGCAGTAAATGGGATATGCGATCCATGAGGAGTGATAATCATAACACCAATTCCTTTCCCATAAGCGTTCACAACTCCATAAAATATCATACCCCACTGAGATTCAGGATCAAGACCTTCCCCAGGGAAAGGTTCATCACAATATTTTATCTTCAAAAACATCACATCCTCACCAGGGAAATCATATTTAATAGACTGGTAATCATCAACTGGTTGGTGAGCAAGATAATCTATCAACACACTACTTTTTATAGCCTCCTGATTACAGTATTGAATATCATATTCAGACAATAGCATCTGCCAACGAGTAATTCTCCCAGTAAGAGCAGGCTTTTCAAAAATATACTTAATTGGATCCATTTTGGAAATCAACCAAGTAGTATGATTAAACATATATTGTCGCAACCGTTTTTCCGCCCAAGCTAAAGCACAACATGTTTTTCCAACATAAAATACCGCGATTCACAGTCAGTAAACTTCTTATTGAGATAGTAATCGCGTATTCTTTTCTCCCAGTTTCATCTTGTTATCCCAAAATGCAACCCATAGAATTATCTAACACTGTCAGATACATAATCAATGGTCTTCCTTCAATAGGCGAGAGCAAGATAGGAGGTCCAAGCAGATACTCTTTAACGCTTTCAAATTCCCTTTGGAAATCATCTGTCCATACATAACCTTGATCTTTCTTTAACAACCTAAAGAGAGGCTCACACGCTGCAGCTGAAACAACCGGCTGAAAATCATCAAACAATGAAGTCGCCATCGAACGTCTTTTATCCCACATGTAGGGAAAGGTAAACATCGAGAAAACCTGAGAAGGGAGAAATCACGGTCTTGCGACCGAGAGATAAATGTAAGGGAGTCTGTTATGCGAGGGGAAGGTATTAACACCCCACACGCCCGTAGTACTCTACGGTATCCATTCTTGTTATATATCTTATGGGTGTGTTTAATCTATGCTTACTGTTTACTGTACTACTGAAGGGAGAATGCATGAAAAAGGAAGGAGAAAAGAATGTAGAGAAAAATAAAATTATGCTCGTTCGGGCCCTACCCCGATGCCTACGTATCCCTTTTAAGGAATCAGAACAGCCGTAGTTCAGCTCACATGTTTTTGTTGGTTCGTATTTTTTAATGAACAATATTTAATTTCGCCTTCTGCCGTAACTCGACCTTTGGAGACTTACGCGTCAGCATATAAGTGAATTAACATGCTCTTTTGAAAAAGTTTGGAGAAAAGGTTCTGGGGCGCACGAAAAGGTTTGAATTGGTTTGTGTTTTTAATGAACAATATTAATTTCGACTTCTGCCACAACTCGACCTTTGGAGACTTATGCATCAGCACAGAAGTGAATTAACTTGTTCTTTTGAAAAATAGTTTTGAAAGGAAGGCCCGTAGGCAAAAAATAATTTGTATTGGTTGGTGTTTTTGCTTGTGGATAACAACTAATTAAGCTCAAGAGAGAGATTTTAGTCATTCCTCCACTTATTCATGAAATAAGTCTTTGAGACTTGAACCACACCAAAGCTTCGAATAATAGAATAATAAGGTCGAGAAGAAACACGCTTATCATCTCTCAACTAAACAAAGATATGATTCTCGTCAGTAAATTTTTAAGTATTTTGAGGTTTGCAAGAAAAAGAAGTTTTAGTTTTAAATGCATATGCAAAAAGGGAAGAAAAGTCACAGGGATACTAGCCTATTTCTAAATCTAAAGTTATTATACTTCACACGATCTCTAGGAAGCAATAAAGTGCAAAATGAGATAAACAAGAGAAAATACCAAACAAATATCAATCCGTAGCAATGCATCTCAAAACAAAGATATCCGAAAAACTTCGAGTGAGCTCCACCAAGCAAAGAAAAGAGTCTGAAATTAAATGCTCAAGATAAATGTCGAAGCACCATCAATGTGAAACTAAATCACAATCGAAATCTTAAGCATATCCGCGTATCACACAATGAACCTGCATAAGACTCAAATCCTAACAAGCAAAGGTGAATTACAAATCTCAAATAATCAGATGATCCCGATTTAATTCCTAAAAATCAAAATCAAAATCTAACAAATTTTATTGAATTTTATTATTTTTATCATGTGAATAAAATTCAAACAAAACAATTATCATAATTACTTAAAAGAAATTACTAAGCTCAGGGGGTACAAGCCAGTAATCTAGGGGTGTAGTAATAATCTGGGCGCTAAGCCCATCAGGTTGAATCCATTACCCAATTTTTGTTTAATGCCATGCTGACTCCAAAAAGACCATCATGGGCTCAGTGTAAAGGAAGGTCGGGTCCAATCATATTCCAGCACAAAAATAAAACCTTCAGCATTGTTATTTTTCCCTTTTTTAAAAAATTCAAAAATTAAGATAACAAATAAAAAAATAAAAAAAATTGAAAGAGGAATTAGGTTTGGGATGAAGCAACGATTGAGCTTCTTCTCTCTTATTTTCTGTGAACGACACTTCTCTCTTTTGCTTCATTTTTTCGGCAATTATGCCACCGTAAATCCCTCCGTACCACTTCAGTTTCAATCTTTTTCAGCTTGTCTCACGTCCGTTCATCATTTCAACATCATCCCTTCTCAAGATCCACGAAGAAACCACGTCGTAGCTTCACCTCTTCTACGCCACCTTACTTTCTTTCCCTTTCTATACTTCGATTTCATCTTCTCTGTCAGATTCCGCTCATAACTCCTATCATCGCTCGCATATCCGATTCTCCCTCAAAGTTTAACAAGCGCATCACAAAACAAATGCAACATGTCTTACCTACTGGAAGAACTATCAGGTGCTTCTTTGGCTTAGAATCAAGTATGCATTCTCTGTTTCATCTTCTCTTCTTCTTCTTCTCGTTATGCATTCTACTTCAGATTGCATTTTTGTGACGCGCTTTGAGTTGTGTTGCAGTAAGTAGAGAAAGTTTGTCGCGTTGTTGTTGTGTTAAAGAAGAATTAAAGATGTTCATCGTTATTGCAGATTAGTTGAATTCGTGAAGCAGAGAAGTGTGATATGGCGACAGTGACAGAGTTCTTGATTGAAGAGTGTGATGTAGTTATTGAAGAAGGTACTGTTGTTATTGAAGGTTGATGAAGCAGATGAATAATTGCAGAAAAGTATGAAGAGGAAGATTGAAGATTGCAGAGAGAGAGAGAGAGTTTAAAGATTTGGATACTGATGATGAAGGTGCCGAGAGAGAAAAAGCAAAAATCCATAATGATGACGATGATGGATATTGATATTCGAGAAAGATGAAGATTGAAAAATGGAAGCAGATATCTAGAGAGAGATTTCAAAGTTTTTTTGGTGATTGTTCAGCAGATTCCAGAATACCTAATAATCTGGTATGAAACTGTTTATATAGCTTGTTAGAGATTAGCAAAACCAGTTAGCATTTTTGTTACCAATTTGGTTAGGAAGTTAGTTATCCTATTAAGTTTGGTTTGTCAACTGTTAGTTATAGGGCTGATGGAAACTGTTAGAGATCAGTTTGACAGTTAGTTGGGAATTCTGTTATGATTCTATTTTTGACAGTTAGAGGGTTGGGGGTTTGTTAGAAGGTTAGTTGGAATTTGGTTAGGTGGTAAGGGAATTAGCTATTTTTTTTTTGTTTTGGCTTTGGTTAGAAGTTTTGTTATACAGTGAGAGTTAGTTTGGTATTTGGTTATTAAGAGAAGGTTAAAAGCTGGCTGAAACTGTTATAAGGTTGGTTGGAAATTGTTAGGGAAGAGGTTTGAAGGTTGTTTAGGAAGATTAGTTAAAAGTTTACTGTCCTTTCTGCAGGAGTATTGGGAAGTTAATTAGGAAAAAGGTTTAGAAGCTAATGAGACAACTTAGGGATTAACAATTTTGGTTGAGATTCTGTTGTGAAAGTATGTTAGTGGCAGTTAGGAAATTGAAATTGTTGGTTAGTTTTTTAGAAGTTAGTTACAGGTTATAGAGAAGTTAGCATGTTAGAACTAAGGTGGTTAAGGGATTAGTTACATGACAGTTAGTATAAACTCTAAAGAATTGTTAGGAACTTGTTTTAGAGTAAGTTTTTCTGGTTTTCTGTTGACAGTCAGGGTGGTTTAGAAGTTAGTTAGGAGATTGGTTCTATTATGAGGTGGTTATTTGAATTTGAAAGTTAGTTATTACTTATCAAATTCTGTTATGAGCTATCCTGTTAGTTTCTGTTTTTTCTTATTGAACAAATGCGGCTGAACTGATATATTCCTCTTATGATTTTCTCTGCTTTTCTGTTACACAAATATTAGTGAGCCGGTAATTCCAGGTTTTGTATATCCTCCGATTTTATACAAATGAATGAGCTAAAAAATATCGGTTCCTATTAACAAACCAGGAATTATGTTGTATTTGCTTATGAATTTCTTGATGCAAGTATTGAAAACTAGTTTTGAATTGGCTTAAAGTTATGGTGCAGGGAAGCAATTTGTTTTCTCTTAATCCTGTGATGGAACTGATTGATTTTTGTTCATAAGGCAGCTAGTACGTTAGCTTGCGATATGTTGAAGCTTGGCATGAATACACGGGGGATAAAGTTTAAACATTAGATCTAGAAGATAGCAGGCTTTCATGTGAATTGACTTGGTTGTACAGGACATCCGATTCATTATGCAACTTAAGGTTTGATGACAGTGGCGATGTACCTCTTGGAACCATGGAAGCTTGGAGCAAAGATAATCACAAGCATGAAGACAACTTTCACATGTTCTTTAAACATTGCATTACTATTTTTAATAGCCTTTAGAATGTATTTTGGGTACAACTTGTAATAGACTTTGAATATGGTAATTCGTAATAACAACCTCTTGAATGTTTAGTCTTTCTTTTGAATGAAATGTGTAATGAACATGAGTTTTTGATAATGGTGAACTTTGCCTTTTTTTGGCGAATGTACAAAGACGAATTTGACTTAAGCTTGAAATGTCAGGTGATGAAATTTATGGACGGAGTTTAAATGACAAAGTCTTGAAACCTTAACTTTAAAGGGATTATGGTAAAAATGCTTGAAGACATGAAAAAATCAAATTTTCTTGTAAGGTATTTGTTACACTTGAACGAAATTGAATGGAATTGGATAGCATTTTCTTGAATCATGAATGAAAGGGTTTGATAAACTTTGAATACATGTGAACTTGAATCTGGAATAACGATGAACATCTTTGTAAGACGGATGAACTTCGACTTGAAACAAGACCTTGCAGTCTGTACCTTTCCTTCCAAGAAATTCACATGACCAATACTTAAGGCTCTTTGCCAACTTTGATCCAATCAACCACTTTCAAACATCTTGAATTCAAATCAAACTTCAAATCCAAATCACACTTGCATTCTAGATGAACTCCTAACTTCAACCTTGAATCCAAATCAACTTGTATGATAAGTAATTTGAATAGACAATAAGATCTTGATCCTAAAAAATTCACAACCTTGCCTTTTGTATCATGCCTCATATTCCACGATTCAATCCACAAGTCCCTTATCTTGACAAAGTCCTTCCCTAATTGACGACCTTGAATCATAAAAGATGGATATAGACAAAAATGAAAGAGTATGATCAAGATTACCATGAAACTTGATTTCCCCTGATCTTTAATTACTGAACATTTACCAACGAATAGAAACCCTGATTCTTTGGCCTGACATAGGGAAATAAACCCTAAACTCTAGCGCTGATAAAACTGGATGGAGCAGAAGTCCAAAAAATGAGCATGATCAAAACCCTAATTCCAAAGTCTTGTACACCAGGAAGACCCTGAATAATCAGATTTATTCAACCCATACACCTCAACTCAGCTGTAACCCTAGCTCTCTAACTGCTGATCTTTTGAACCTTAGGATGGCCATTTTTCTTTTGAAAATGCGTGCTATACACATGACCTATTGGAATGATGCAGATGAATGCAAAGTCTAAGCCAGAATAAGAGAAATTTAGGAGGGAAAATTTTAGGGTGCAATAGCTGCCCCTATTTAATCGCCTTCAACCTGAAGGTGAGATTGGCGTCAGCCTTTCGAACTTTCAGGGTGGAAGAAGATTAAATACTAAAAGAACCCGAAAATTTGCACTCCGAAGCCAGTCAGGTATACATTATATTTTTGGTTTCCTGTATTTTCTACTATTTTTGCTTTTTGGATTGCAGTAGTCAGTTAAGTAAATCTCTTAGATGTCAGGTCAAGGTTAGACATACATAAGAAAGAGACTGACAGAAGAAGGCTCTGACGAAGGAACACCAATCAAAGGCGAACTTACTGAGAACAGAGACCAGACGAATGGGACTCCTAACAAATGATACCAACCGAAGGTGGATTTAAGGGTAAAGAAACCATCCGAAGAGGAATCTTCACAAATGATACCAGCCGAAGGTGGATTTTAACAAATGTTACCAGCCGAAGGTGGATTTTAACAAATGATACTAGCCGAAGGTGGGTTTTAACAAATGATACCAGCCGAAGGTGGATTTTAACAAATGATACCAGCCGAAGGTGGATTTTAACAAATGATACCAGTCGAAGGTGGATTTTAACAAATGATACCAGCCGAAGGTGGATTTTAACAAATGATACCAACCGAAGGTGGATTTTATAGGTGCCAGCCGAAGGTGGACTTCAGGATAAAGAAACTGACCGAAGGGGAATCTTCATCAAGGAATATTATGCCGAAGGTAGATTCCTAAGAAAAGAACGCCAATTAGAGGAGAACTTACAACCGATAAAGATATGCATATCTGGTCAGAATTAGACACACAAGAGAGAAATTGAACATTAAGAAACAAGAAGAGCCCCAACAAGAAAGGACGCAATCGCCTAAACAAGGATGCCATACAACTGGACTTTGAAGAGACACTGAAGGACTCTTAACAGAAAAGATTAGCTAAGCTAATGAAAGGAGGACCTGACTAACGCGGATGAACCAAAACAAGGAACCGACTAAGCAGGACCTTCAAAGAGCACCGATCGAAGGTGAACTCTACAAGAGAAAGAGACTGGTCAAAGAAGAATCTAACAAGGATTGCCAAAACACATTAGAATTTCGGTAGGTTGCAAATATGCAAGAACTAAAAATCCCTCAGGCCAAAGGCGGGGTGTAATTCTTCAAGAGTGGTAATTATCTGAATTACCACACACCAAGTATGGATAATCAAATACTTGAGAAGCGGGAAAGGCTATACACCGACTCTCACTCGCACTCTAACGGCAAAGCAAACACGGGTAAAATAACTAAAGGCTTGCAAGAGCAAGCGCAAACCACAAACTTACTGGGGAAATGGAGAAATTCCAAAGACCCGAATGGTGGTGAATCGAAACAAACTCCATTGAGGAAACATAATAGAGTCACCCTAGGCTTGTTGTGGAGATAAATCAAATTTGAGCGCATAAAAATCTGGTTACCACAGGTGAACATAATTGGCTTATACTCATGCATGTTTGAATTTTTTAGCATAATGCTTCATACAATGGAAATGCTATGCGTTTTAGTAGATGCAATGTAATGATGCATGTTTAGTAATGCACTGGAAAACACATCAATAATCGGATGCTGAGAAGACCACAAACTTCTGAACAATTATTCTTGCACATCTCATGTTATATAGTGAAAAGGAAATCTGAACTTCAATGGGGCACCGAGACTCGGAACCACCAAACTCTAAAGATTGATATCACTGAGGAAGTAACTTCTTGGGGAGAATACTACAAAAATAAATTGTAGTTCAGTGAAAATCTTGAATTTTGATCAAACTCCCCACTTCACGGGGAACAAATTCTTTATCCTCTGTTGGGAAGAGGAAAGCTTTGCTGGGAATGGAAACTTCTCGCGTAGAACTTTCTGAAAAAGATAACTTCTACTAGGGAGTATAAAAAGGATTCTACTCAGACCACAATGGGGATAATATTGTTGGGAGGTAAAAGATCCTCACTTGGGGAAGAAACCAACATCCCGGGATAAAAACTCCACTAGGGATATCTCAACAAAGTCTTCTACCACTGGTAACGAAAGAGTCATGACTGGAATTCTCCTGTACACCTCACCTGAGAGATAGGACACTTGCTCCATTAGGGAAATAAGAATAGTTCCACTGGGGAAATTGGATCTCATTATACGAAAAATCCTCATGTTACCCTTCTTGATTCATTTGTTGGTATGCATCTTGTCATACAAGACCAACAGTACTTGCAAAACAGAAATTGGGGCGACATGCCCCTGTTTGGAATGGAAAACCTTACTGAAGAATAAACAACTTGAACTATCAATCATCAGGTAAAAAAAAACTGCGATGCAAGGTTGCAACTTCAACATGTCGACTCCGAGGAGGAATGCCACTAAAAAGTGGAATTTAGAGAAGATGCTGCAAAAAATAAATTGCAGTTCAATAAAAAGGGATAATCTAGACTTTAAACAACTTCTACATTTTCAGGGAGAAATAACATTCTCCTCCTATAGAGAAATGAGGATGCTTCACTGGGGAGAAAATATCTTAGAAGAGAAAACCCCTTGGTAGACATATTTTTGTCGAGTAGCAACAAGTCTTTTACTGGGAGGAGGCATCCCCCTAGGAAGCAATATTTCCATCGCGTCTTGTATGAGTAAACAACCCAAATGATCTTTGCGTTACTGCTCATATCCTACTGAGGATAACAATCCAAACTTCAACTGGGGATAATGACCTTGACTTAGGACAAAGGATATCAGTAAATGGACTTGAGTCTCTGATAAGTCGAAGATAACAATTCTGACTTCTCGGCACGATTTTCAAATTCATGGGTTATTTAGCCTGCATATGGACTTGATCTGATCAACCACTGAAGAGGAGAAAATTCCCTTACATAAATTCTTGCTCCAGTCTGTAAGGCTTTTGTAGAAAATTGCCTCGAGAGGACTTTTTGAGATTTATACTATTGAAGATAATCTGCCCCAGTGTTATGAATTTTAGATAACCAAAATTGGAGATGATTCCAACTATGCTTGAGTGAATTCCCATACATCTTCAAATTCTTGGAAGATTCTCCTCTAATCAACGCATTCTCAGAGAGATTTGTCAAATATTAGTACAACTGCCCCAATTTGTCTTCACTTTGAGGGATAAAATCCCGACTTGAATGCCTCAGATTGGCTGAATACCTACTCGACGGAGTATCCGACACACTTGCCCTTGCTCAACTGAATCTTGACAAATATTTTCTTTATCTCATACTCACGGAGAGATGAAAGCTTGAGGTTTTTCGAAGGCAACATAACCTTAGAGTGGTTGGACTATGTCTTGAATATAGGTTACTTCACAACCATACTTTTCAACTTGAACTGCTTCAATCTCTAATCAGATACTTGAAGAAATTGACCCCTCAAGATCAACTGAAAGTAATGCACCGCTGCTTGACAAAGGCTCTGGGAAACCACCTTTTGCAATCTACTTCAGATCATTTCTCGAATTGGTATTCCTTTACTCAACGGAGTCAATAGAATATTTGCCCTAGATTAAGACCATTCTCACAAATGATTTACCTTTAAACGGTACTGTGATCGGTGGATCTGGAACTGACTGTTTAACGCTGGTTCGCGAAATATCGCGGAAGCAAGAGTCACCACCGTCTTTTATTTTTCTCCAAATGGAAAGGACAAAAGCACAGAAAAATTCCTTAAAGAGATTGCTCTCGGTTCGGGAGGTAGGTTATAGAAAGGGAAGGTGTTAGCACCCTTTCTATCCATGGTTATCCATGGGCTCTTAGATACTTGCTCATTTGTGTTTTCAAAATAGTTTGTTTGCTTTTCAACTGTGGGTTTTAAAAAGTTTCTTTGAAAATTCCAGTTCGACTCTTGTATCAGTCCTCAAGAGTGTTTGAAAAATTGCTTTCGAAAGCTTTTGAAAAGGTGTCGGTGTGAAAAGTATTTTTGAATTTGTTTTGAAATTTAGAGCAAGTATCTAGAGTCGTCTACCTACCCTAAGGAATTCGTCTGTGTAAATGTCCTTTAAAGTAGCGCCATGCCACCATTGAGAGGTAGGTAGCACCACCGTTGGAGGTGTTCGGGTCAATTCGAGGTTCGGGACATGGTGATCACCAGAGCAATGGGAAGATACCTTAGAAGCTACCCTCATGCCAGGTTCCCGGATCATGAGGACTTACTAAGACATCTTCTACTCGACGATCACCTTTTGAGGCAAGGCAACAGTGAGGCGTACCCCAGGGGTGGTGTGTGTGATTTGTGTGTCGTTTCATTTGTATTTATCTTGTCATGTTATGAGTGAGCTACGCGTTTGTTTTTTATTTAATCATTCATTCTTGCATGCATTTATTTAGCAGTTAAAAAAGATGCGGAAATTGAAAGTTCTAAACTATTACAAAAGGCGCGGGTCCACATCGCCAAAATTTTCTTGAACCCGATTTGACAGAAAAATAAAGAATTAAAAGAAAAGTAAAGAATTAAAAGTGCGACAGATTAATTTACAAGGCCTTGGGAGAGGTACATGAATATTTAAAAGAAATAAAATAAATATGCGAATTAAAATAGAATTTAAAAGAAACGAGGGCGTTGGACCCTTTTTGCAACATTAAATTAAACAATTGAATTAATTAATTTAAAAGAAAAGAAATTGTTTTTGGTATTTTTGGTATTTTATGATCTTAACGGGAAAAAGAATTAAATGCAGTTAAACCTAATTATAGTTGTTTTTAATTTATTAAGAAAAGATTGAATTTTAACCTAAAATTAAACCTAATTATTTACATGCAATTTAATTACAAAAATAAATATTTTAATATTTAATTATTACGAAAGAAAATAAAAAGGAATAAAAATTATCAAAAACCCTAATTCTATATTTTTTAGATTTTTATTAAAAAAGTTAAGATTAAAACCTAATTTAAAACTAGTTAATTAATGAATTTATTTACAAAATACTAAAATATAAATATTTATTATTTTTTCTCTTTTCTGATTTTTGTTGTTTTTTGTGTTTTTTATGAAAATAACAAATTAATTAAGAAAACAATAACTAAAAGAAAATAGAAATAATGAAAAGAAAGAATAAAAAAATGGCAAACCTAGGGGGTCTGCCCCTAATTGTGAGGGTGAAGCCTGGGTAATTCAGGCCCAATAAACCTTGGCCTGTTGGACTTTTGTGCCAGCACGTGTACACGTTGACTAGAGTTCACCGTGCTCTCCAGATCATGGCCTTTGATTTGATGCCCTGGTACGCGTGGACAGCTTGATTTTGAAGGTATACGGTAGTCCAATACATTGAATCTGCATACAAACATTAAATGGAAAATAATAGGAAAGGGGGGTGAGGACCTGGGACTCGAACCCAGGTCCTGAACGTTACCAGCGCTTGTGCCTGCCAGTGGAGCTACCTTGTTTATCTGTACATCATATAATTAACGAATATAATAAAACAAAAATGTTAATGCTTCCTTTTTTTCGCGCGCGATTCAAACAATCCAATCGCTGACGGCCACCTCATCTTCTTCTTCTTTATTCCCTGAAACAAAAAGGTTGGCAACGGTTTTGACACCGTTCCAGAAGAGGCCATAATCCAAAATAACGATTAGCTCTAGGATGCTCATAAATTGAGCGCGAGGGTGGATTCATGATCGTCCAATCATGCTAGTTGCAGTGGTCTAAGTCTTGAGTGCCAATTTTTCCTTAATTGAAAAACCCTAATCCAAGGTCCTGGAAACCCTAATGTTCAACAATGGTGAAATCGCATATGGGTGACAAAAAGACAATTAAACCATACGGTTAGCATCAGAATCTTACAATGAACATAAACCAAGCATTAAAACTTACAAAAGATGCATGAATTAAGATGCACGATTATGAATTTTTTTTCTGTACAGGTCATGTTCGTTTTACCAATTCTTGATGTTATGATGGATGATTTTGATTGGAAATCCTTCCTTGAAGCTTCAGGAAGGTGATGGGATAAAAATCTCGCCTTGAATCGCCCTGGAAATTGGTTTTCAGATTTCACTTTTCAAGCAAAAATTTCAAGTTTTTTTGTATGCTTTTCTGCGCAGCTTTTTGTCAATGAGCATTAGGTTTTGCTTCTTTGTATATGTATGAATGAATTAGGTCAAAAATCTGATCAAAAGAATCCAAGAATTGATTATGCAATATTTGATTTTCAAGCATTAGTTTTTCCAATCTTTTTCATGCAATTTGATATCAAATCATATCCAATCCTTCCCTAATTGATCATGCACGAATTTGAGTGTCCAATGAAAGTATTTTCTGCACAAAAAGATTTTATTTCATTAGTTTAGCATTTTTTCATATTTTATTTAGTTTAAATGAATTAATTGTAATAAAAAATTCAAATAAATAAATAAAAATAATAAAAAACTTCCCTTTGGGCCAAATGGTCGTGTGCATGTTTTGGATGATGAATTGTGGAAGAAAAATAGGCCCATTAGCAATTTTAGGTCATTTGAATCAATGTTGACTTTTCAAAATATCCAAAAATTTCCCAACTTCCACAAGGCATAACTTGCTCAATTTTTAAGCTTTGCTCATGTTATTGGACATTTTGGAAAGGTCTTTGAGTCCTCTAACCAATTCCTTTGGTCCCATTTTATTTTGATTTACCAATCTCAAGTTATGGCCTTTGACTTAAAGTCCCTTTTTGTTGACTTTTGAAAATGACCTATAATGTTGAAATTGATAACTTTTTATGAGAGCATTTCTTGGACTTGAAGTATGAAGATGAGTTGTAGGAAATGTCTTTCTCTTCAAAATGAGCTTTGGATGGAATTTTTCTGATAATCCATGTGAAAGTTATGCCCTGGTCAATTTACAGTTGACTTTTTCAGCTGTCCAAATAAGGAAACTTTTGCATCTTGATGATTTTTGAGCCAACTTTGAGAATCATGATCAAGAATTGATCAAATGATGTTTGTGGCTTCAAAATGAGATGTTGACCAAAAATTTGAACTTTTGACTGCCAAATGACCATTTTGCCTCTACAGTTGACTGTAGTGCAATTAGGGTTTTGACTGTACAATTTTGAGCTGTAGGTCTTGAAACTTGATATGAGGATGCTTGACCATATTTATTGGCATGTGGGACTTGATTGGACCCTTGGAAACTTCATCTTCTTGATCAGAACCAAAACCCTAATTTTGACTATTCAAGAGGCTCTTACACTGTGCAACCCTTGGGGAATTTTGAAGCATGACTTGGCAATTTCTTGAAGAGTATGGGAGGGAAAATTTTGGGGTACAACAGTTGCCCCTGTTCAATCTTCTTAGACCTGAGGATGCAGATTGGCTGACGTGCCTTTCGTAATCCGAGGGTGGAAGATGATTGAACACTAGAGTGCCCAGAAATTTGCGCTCACATAGTAGCAGTGTGATGATGGGAATGGGCTTATAGATTCCATTTGGAGATTGATGGATAGGATGATGGGATTATAGATGCCATCTGGGTGTTGATCGCATAAGAGATTCCTTAGTGAGAACTTGCGTACCTGCAAAAGAAAAAATGAGTACCTGACATGTTGCAAGAGCTGGTTTTCAGATGCTTGGTATAGATGTGTCCTGACTGGTTACAGGAGCTGAGTCTGGAGCTTCAAAAGATGATGAATAAACCAGGGGTGGTTGCTACCTCAGCATGAACGGTGAGAGAACCTTGGATAACTTCAGCTTCAACAACAGTTGTTGAGAGAATCTTGGTGGGAATTACCATCTCTGCAGCATTGGGGAGAGAACCATAGGCAATTATAATCTCAAAAGTGGACGTTTGAGAAAAACCTAGAATGGAATTATCGTCTCCGCAGCATCGGGGAGAGAACCATAGGAAATTATAATCTCAAAAGCGGACGTTTGAGAAAAACCTAGAATGGAATTATCGTCTCCGCAGCATTGGGGAGAGAACCATAGGAAATTATAATCTCAAAAGCGGACGTTTGAGAAAAACCTGGAATGGAATTATCGTCTCCGCAGGATCGGGGAGAGAACCATAGGAAATTATAATCTCAAAAGCGGACGTTTGAGAAAAACCTGGAATGGAATTATCGTCTCCGCAGCATTGGGGAGAGAACCATAGGAAATTATAATCTCAAAAGCGGACGTTTGAGAAAAACCTGGAATGGAATTATCGTCTCCGCAGCATTGGGGAGAGAACCATAGGAAATTATAATCTCAAAAGTGGACGTTTGAGAAAAACCTGGAATGGAATTATCGTCTCCGCAACATCGGGGAGAGAACCATAGGAAATTATAATCTCAAAAGCGGACGTTTGAGAAAAACCTGGAATGGAATTATCGTCTCCGCAGCATTGGGGAGAGAACCATAGGAAATTATAATCTCAAAAGCGGACGTTTGAGAAAAACCTGGGATGGAATTATCGTCTCCGCAACATTGGGGAGAGAACCATAGGAAATTATAATCTCAAAAGCGGACGTTTGAGAAAAACCCGGGATGGAATTATCGTCTCCGCAACATTGGGGAGAGAACCATAGGAAATTATAATCTCAAAAGTGGACGTTTGAGAAAAACCTGGGATGGAATTATCGTCTCCGCAACATTGGGGAGAGAACCATAGGAAATTATAATCTCAAAAGCGGACGTTTGAGAAAAACCTGGGATGGAATTATCGTCTCCGCAACATTGGGGAGAGAACCATAGGAAATTATAATCTTAAAAGCGGACGTTTGAGAAAAACCTTTGATAACTTCTACTGAGTCTTCATCAGAAAAATCTGTTTGGGGTCGATTTAACTGGACTAGAGAAAGCCTTGGACTGGATAAGAAATCTTTGGAGTCGATTAACTGAACCAGATAAGGTCTTGAAATATGACTGAGAATTTAACTGAATCTTTCCTGAAAGGTAAAGGTCAGTCATATGCAATGCATGATGTGGACCAAGCAATGATGTTCTCAACATAAATGAGATTTGTAAGATATGATGCGTATATGCATGCTATAATGATGGACGTTTATGTATGTTTTCGTCTAGGAATGTAAATCCTTGACGGGTGCCGGGAAGTCATTCCTGGGCTAATGTTGGAGAATCGATTTTGCTTCCGCTGGGGAAGTTTGGGGATGATAGTTGCAAGAATATCAGTAAGAGAAGATGACTCCGTTGGGGAATAAACTTGGCGAATGAATTACTCTGCGGGGAACAAAGTACTCTAGCAATCTTGCTGGGAAGCAATACTCTGTGGGGAGAAGGATACCTTGTTGAGTTGTTGATAACTTGCTAGGGATACCCTTGTTGTATTGGAAGTGTTAGTAGACTTCGCTGGGGATAAGAAGATTCTGTCGACGACGATTTTTCGTGGCTTTTGGCTGAGGATAACCCAGTTATATCCTGTTAAGGAAATAACTCTTTGAATAAAGCTGGACGACGTGTTCGTGCTCTGCGAGGATAAGCTTCCAGAATCTACTGGGGATAAGCTTACTGCTTGGGGAGATGAATTCCAACTTTCCTGGGGAACTAGATTGGACTCTCATGGGTAAGTTTTGAACTGCGGGGAAAGTGATTCCTTTGAATGTTGGTATGCCGCGGGGAACAATCTTTAGACCAAGACTGCCGGGGATGCTTGTTAAGAATATATATGCTGCTGGGGAATGTTGAGATCTGCTGGAGGATACCCAACTTCCTTAAGATTTGATAGCTTTGCTTGAGGAGAGTGTACTGACTTGCTGGCTCACTCTCTGGGGAATTGGGATGTACTGGTTATGTTCTTCAGCTGAACTCACCTTGATACCTTGGAGGACAGAACAATTAGATTGCTTAAACAACTCTTTATTGCCCCTGTTTCTGAGGTTGGAGAGGAAGACCTGTGAGGGGCTGATAGTTGTTGATGGACCAACCTTCTTTTGGTAGGCAGGTGACAAGATGACAGGACATAGTCGTACGCTTTGATCCCTAATTTTTGCCTGGACCTCCCTTTCGGGTTTTCAGTCCACCGGGATACCCATTTTTGCCCAAGCCGCCTTTTCAGGTTTTCGACTTGCCGGGTGTACAGATTTTTTCATTTCATCCCTTCATTTTGCCCGAACCCTTTTGGTTCGCCGGGAAGCCCTAATTTTTGCCTAGGTATGTCAACCTAGCGGGTCTTTGATTACGCGTAGTATCTTTTTCGACTATGTCCACGCTCTCAGAATGTAGGGAGTTGCCCCTGTTAGAATTGTGTTGTCATGCCACCAGAAGATGTTTGATCAGGCAAGATTCGTTGTTGAGATGCCCCAAGCGACTCAGGCGGAGATTTGCCCCAGGCTATTTTTGCCTTTGAGATATTCTCTGAATCTTGATTGGATTGCCCCAGATAATGGACCATGATCATGTCATGCCCCTTGATTGGAAGTGCTTATGTTCATTAGGCATTCGTCGTGCGAATTTTTCCTGTTGATCAAACAAAAAGTCATATGCAAACAAAGTTATGTTAAAAATGCAAAGCCTATGTCTGTCTTGAATATTTTGAAAATGCATTTTTTCATAAAACAAGTGAATGTTTGTAAAACGTGATGTCAACTCCGTATTTACCGTAGGCCTTAAGGAGTCAGGATACCTTTAGTAACAGTATGCTTTCGAACCAACCCATGCTTCAGCTAGGACTTTTAAGGGTTATAACGTAGCTTGGTTCACGGTTTAAGAAACAAAGGATAAAGGCTCAAATTTTATTTGTACCCACCCGCTCTTCGTGATGTTCTCCAAACCTAAACTCAGTTGATCATACGTTAGACCTTGTTTGAGTCTTTGCTCTGATTTTCCGGTGATGATTCGGATGTTGATGATTTATTCTGAATAGGCGGTCATTCCTTTCTTGTTGAGGGTTGGTAAGACCTCTTTCTTGTCTGATTTTTTTTGTTATCCCTTCCTTTTTTTGCCTGAACTGTTTCCTTTTTTGGAATTACAGTCAGCGGGATGCCCCAGTTTTGTAAGTCTCCTTCATGGGTTTTGACTTAATGGGTTTTTTTTTTGAAAGATAATGACTGCCTTTCTTTATTGATTATTCGGAACCATCACTGTCTTTCTTTGTCTTGTAAGGATCTCTTTGGTGCCATTCGTTATGCACTTGGACCAACCGAGAGAACTACCCTGCCCCAGGTTATGATTAAGGGTTTTGAATTTCGAAAATAAAAACTCGTACTTCTTTGGCTCGGATGGGTTGACGAGGAATTATCATCCTTATAACTCCAGTGTTTAGGGATTGAAACAATGCCTGTACCTCATCAGCGGGGTCTGTTCAAAAGCATACTGTAAAGATCGTGGTATCGTTTTCGTCATCCTCCCTCAAGAGGCTTAGAATTTTAGATCCAGAGTTGACATCAGAAAAAATATGATAAATAATTTGCATTTAGTAAATACGAATATATTGTTTCAGAACAGACATATGCGATGCATTAATGAAATAACAATGTTTAACATGAGTAAATGTTTGAACAGAAGAAAACTGCAACTTGAACATTCGAATGAACAAAACTTTCTCAATCCTAGCCATGTTTTGGCAAGGGAGCAGTGATCACGTGGGGAGTCTTGGGTACTTTAAACTGAATCTCTCCAGCGTCGATCATGTCTTGGATCTTATTTTTCAAGCTCCAACAATCATCTGTAGTATGCCCCAGGCTGTCAGAGTGATAAGCGCAGCGGGAATTGGGGTTATACTTCGGTGACGTGGTATTTTGGTTCTTCGGAGCTTCTTTTAGAGTTACCAGCTTGGTCTCCAGCAACTATGGCAATATCTGGGATAAGGTCATGCTGAGCCGAGTGAACTGCCTTCTCTCGCTCTTTTGTTGGTTGTGATGTTGAATTTGTGACACTGGAGCCATTTGAGGAGCTCTCCCCTTGCCTCCTTGTCTCAAAGGTGGTTGAACGATGACTGGCTTTTTACCTTTAGACTTTTGCCCCAGTTGGTTACCCTGAAGCAGTTGGTTGACGAGAAACCCGAGCTCTTCTTGTCTTTGAGCTAAACCTTGAATGGCAGTCACCTGCCCCAGCATCTGGCCTTCAATGCATCCATCTCAGCTTGTAGGTGTTTCAGCCTTTCATCCTCAGCACTGTTCCTGACAAAGGTCTCCATGAGAAGTGTCCTTAGCTCTTCCTGCCCCTTGGATAGATTCAGGAGGATTTTCCCGAACCGGGTCTCTTGAGCAAGAAAGTCCTGGTTGTCTTGTTGGGAAGCCATTGCTGAAATAAACAGCAGGAAAGGTAAGTGACCTGCAACAAGGATACCTGTTATGCAATGATGAGTATGACGTGCATGTAATGTTTTCAAGGACCTCGCGGGGTAATCAAGAAAATTTGTTAGCATTTGGATCCGGTAGCTTGATTGAAAGAACTTCATATTTGTTGAGAGTCCTTCTTCAAAGGGTCAAAGGCTCACCATATCCAGTGGGTCGTAGCCCCTGACTTTAGTCATCAACTTTGTTTTGATTTCCAAACAACCATGGCTAGGGGAACCTTCTTCAAGTGTCAAAGCTCGCCATATCAAGTGGGTCCTAGCCCCTGACAACCTTGCCTAGAGGAAAATAAATCCTCTTTGCCCCTTGCTGGGATAGTTGATTCACCATGACCTGCATCACAAGCCCTTGAGATCCTTGAAATGGGTTAGGATGTATGCAATGGTATGATGTTATGGTATGCATGGGGTAATGTGAGTAGCCCTGTTATGAGTCCCAATTGAGGACTGTTAAACCTGAACCTGCAAAAAACTCAAGTAAAACCTATCATGAGTCCCGATTAGGGACTAAACAAAACCTGCAAGAAATTTAGTAAGCCCTGTTATGAGTCCTAATTAAGGACTATAAACAAAACCTGCAAGTAGTTCATGTGTCAGATAACAAGCATGCAAATAGTCAAGTACGAAGGCACGCAAGTCACACAATAGAAGCCCTTAGAGTTTAAGGCCAGCATGAGGTCTGGGTATTACCCTCTTGAAGTTGGTGGGTTCATACCTGTCCTATCAAAGTAATCGGGTTCTTAGAGGATCCCAATATCATTGACTACCCTCAATCGGTCATAACTCCAGCATCGCAATCTTTTCTTGCGGCCAGAACCATCACGAGAGTTTAGCCTCAATGGGCGTAGCATACTGCTACAATTCTAATGGCCAAGTTGTGTCATTTAAGGTTCTAAGGTTGTTGGTGCTTAATGACTCCTTAGAAGACCCATATTCTCCTCGTTGCAACACAAGGGATATCGGTACAGACCAAGGTGCCACACCAACGTAGCCACTGCTTCACCCGTGTCGGTCTACGCCGGACAGGTCCCTCACAGCTTATGCTACCTAAACAGGGTATCCCCAGATCCGGGTTAGGATCTATGTAACTCCCATGCAACCCACAAATTTAAAGCAGACAAGTCAATACAATTGAAAACACAGTTATGAACTAACCCTAAGGTACACCTCACTTTAAGTTTAATTCCCCAGCAGAGTCGCCAGTTCTGTGATCGGTGGATCTGGAACTGACTGTTTAACGCTGGTTCGCGAAATATCGCGGAAGCAAGAGTCGCCACCGTCTTTTATTTTTCTCCAAATGGAAAGGACAAAAGCACAGAAAAATTCCTTAAAGAGATTGCTCTCGGTTCGGGAGGTAGGTTATAGAAAGGGAAGGTGTTAGCACCCTTTCTATCCATGGTTATCCATGGGCTCTTAGATACTTGCTCATTTGTGTTTTCAAAATAGTTTGTTTGCTTTTCAACTGTGGGTTTTAAAAAGTTTCTTTGAAAATTCCAGTTCGACTCTTGTATCAGTCCTCAAGAGTGTTTGAAAAATTGCTTTCGAAAGCTTTTGAAAAGGTGTCGGTGTGAAAAGTATTTTTGAATTTGTTTTGAAATTTAGAGCAAGTATCTAGAGTCGTCTACCTACCCTAAGGAATTCGTCTGTGTAAATGTCCTTTAAAGTAGCGCCATCCCACCATTGAGAGGTAGGTAGCACCACCGTTGGAGGTGTTCGGGTCAATTCGAGGTTCGGGACATGGTGATCACCAGAGCAATGGGAAGATACCTTAGAAGCTACCCTCATGCCAGGTTCCCGGATCATGAGGACTTACTAAGACATCCTCTACTCGACGATCACCTTTCGAGGCAAGGCAACAGTGAGGCGTACCCTAGGGGTGGTGTGTGCGATTTGTGTGTCGTTTCATTTGTATTTATCTTGTCATGTTATGAGTGAGCTACGCGTTTGTTTTTTATTTAATCATTCATTCTTGCATGCATTTATTTAGCAGTTAAAAAAGATGCGGAAATTGAAAGTTCTAAACTATTACAAAAGGCGCGGGTCCACATCGCCAAAATTTTCTTGAACCCGATTTGACAGAAAAATAAAGAATTAAAAGAAAAGTAAAGAATTAAAAGTGCGACAGATTAATTTACAAGGCCTTGGGAGAGGTACATGAATATTTAAAAGAAATAAAATAAATATGCGAATTAAAATAGAATTTAAAAGAAACGAGGGCGTTGGACCCTTTTTGCAACATTAAATTAAACAATTGAAATTAATTAATTTAAAAGAAAAGAAATTGTTTTTGGTATTTTTGGTATTTTATGATCTTAACGGGAAAAAGAATTAAATGCAGTTAAACCTAATTATAGTTGTTTTTAATTTATTAAGAAAAGATTGAATTTTAACCTAAAATTAAACCTAATTATTTACATGCAATTTAATTACAAAAATAAATATTTTAATATTTAATTATTACGAAAGAAAATAAAAAGGAATAAAAATTATCAAAAACCCTAATTCTATATTTTTTAGATTTTTATTAAAAAAGTTAAGATTAAAACCTAATTTAAAACTAGTTAATTAATGAATTTATTTACAAAATACTAAAATATAAATATTTATTATTTTTTCTCTTTTCTGATTTTTGTTGTTTTTTGTGTTTTTTATGAAAATAAAAAATTAATTAAGAAAACAATAACTAAAAGAAAATAGAAATAATGAAAAGAAAGAATAAAAAAAATGGCAAACCTAGGGGGTCTGCCCCTAATTGTGAGGGTGAAGCCTGGGTAATTCAGGCCCAATAAACCTTGGCCTGTTGGACTTTTGTGCCAGCACGTGTACACGTTGACTAGAGTTCGCCGTGCTCTCCAGATCATGGCCTTTGATTTGATGCCCTAGTACGCGTGGACAGCTTGATTTTGAAGGTATACGGTAGTCCAATACATTGAATCTGCATACGAACATTAAATGGAAAATAATAGGAAAGGGGGGTGAGGACCTGGGACTCGAACCCAGGTCCTAAACGTTACCAGCGCTTGTGCCTGCCAGTGGAGCTACCTTGTTTATCTGTACATCATATAATTAACGAATATAATAAAACAAAAATGTTAATGCTTCCTTTTTTCGTGCGCGATTCAAACAATCCAATCGCTGACGGCCACCTCATCTTCTTCTTCTTTATTCCCTGAAACAAAAAGGTTGGCAACGGTTTTGACACCGTTCCAGAAGAGGCCATAATCCAAAATAACGATTAGCTCTAGGATGCTCATAAATTGAGCGCGAGGGTGGATTCATGATCGTCCAATCATGCTAGTTGCAGTGGTCTAAGTCTTGAGTGCCAATTTTTCCTTAATTGAAAAACCCTAATCCAAGGTCCTGGAAACCCTAATGTTCAACAATGGTGAAATCGCATATGGGTGACAAAAAGACAATTAAACCATACGGTTAGCATCAGAATCTTACAATGAACATAAACCAAGCATTAAAACTTACAAAAGATGCATGAATTAAGATGCACGATTATGAATTTTTTTTCTGTACAGGTCATGTTCGTTTTACCAATTCTTGATGTTATGATGGATGATTTTGATTGGAAATCCTTCCTTGAAGCTTCAGGAAGGTGATGGGATAAAAATCTCGCCTTGAATCGCCCTGGAAATTGGTTTTCAGATTTCACTTTTCAAGCAAAAATTTCAAGTTTTTTTGTATGCTTTTCTGCGCAGCTTTTTGTCAATGAGCATTAGGTTTTGCTTCTTTGTATATGTATGAATGAATTAGGTCAAAAATCTGATCAAAAGAATCCAAGAATTGATTATGCAATATTTGATTTTCAAGCATTAGTTTTTCCAATCTTTTTCATGCAATTTGATATCAAATCATATCCAATCCTTCCCTAATTGATCATGCACGAATTTGAGTGTCCAATGAAAGTATTTTCTGCACAAAAAGATTTTATTTCATTAGTTTAGCATTTTTTCATATTTTATTTAGTTTAAATGAATTAATTGTAATAAAAAATTCAAATAAATAAATAAAAATAATAAAAAACTTCCCTTTGGGCCAAATGGTCGTGTGCATGTTTTGGATGATGAATTGTGGAAGAAAAATAGGCCCATTAGCAATTTTAGGTCATTTGAATCAATGTTGACTTTTCAAAATATCCAAAAATTTCCCAACTTCCACAAGGCATAACTTGCTCAATTTTTAAGCTTTGCTCATGTTATTGGACATTTTGGAAAGGTCTTTGAGTCCTCTAACCAATTCCTTTGGTCCCATTTTATTTTGATTTACCAATCTCAAGTTATGGCCTTTGACTTAAAGTCCCTTTTTGTTGACTTTTGAAAATGACCTATAATGTTGAAATTGATAACTTTTTATGAGAGCATTTCTTGGACTTGAAGTATGAAGATGAGTTGTAGGAAATGTCTTTCTCTTCAAAATGAGCTTTGGATGGAATTTTTCTGATAATCCATGTGAAAGTTATGCCCTGGTCAATTTACAGTTGACTTTTTCAGCTGTCCAAATAAGGAAACTTTTGCATCTTGATGATTTTTGAGCCAACTTTGAGAATCATGATCAAGAATTGATCAAATGATGTTTGTGGCTTCAAAATGAGATGTTGACCAAAAATTTGAACTTTTGACTGCCAAATGACCATTTTGCCTCTACAGTTGACTGTAGTGCAATTAGGGTTTTGACTGTACAATTTTGAGCTGTAGGTCTTGAAACTTGATATGAGGATGCTTGACCATATTTATTGGCATGTGGGACTTGATTGGACCCTTGGAAACTTCATCTTCTTGATCAGAACCAAAACCCTAATTTTGACTGTTCAGGAGGCTCTTACACTGTGCAACCCTTGGGGAATTTTGAAGCATGACTTGGCAATTTCTTGAAGAATATGGGAGGGCAAATTTTGGGGTACAACAGGTACCCTGAAGCAATTTGTCCCTTGAGATGATCAAATTTTCATCTGATGCTCATTATGCAAACTTACTTGATGTTTAAGCACTTGCTCATATGCAAATAATGTTTATTTTAAGAAAGATAATTATAATACAAAACTCATGTTTGTCTTGAAGTTTAAAAACCTTTATTGAAAAGATTAAACAAACAAAATATTTGTACAAAAGAAATTAAAAAGATAGTGTGATACCAACTCAAAAGTTTTTTTTTGCAAGCCTCGTAGGAGTCAGATTACCGTATTCTTGTTACAGTGCTTTCAAATTAACCCATGTTTCAGTTAGGACTTTTAAGGGTTGTAACGTGGCCTGGTTCACGATTTTAGAAAAAAAGATTTAAGGCTCAAAATATTTGGTGCCCACCCATTCTCCGTGATGTTCTCCAGTCTTAAATTCAGTTAAACCGATACGAGCACTCATCCCTCAGAAGGAGTTTACCATGGTTAAGGAGGATATGGCAGTCACTCATTTCTTTCATTTTTGGTGCTCGATCACACGACTTTATTCCTTGTGGAGGATCTTTATTTGGTAATCCCCTTTTTCTCTTTTCACGCTTTTCGCTTTCTTTTTGTATTCCCTAAATTTTTCCTGGACAAATTCCTTTTGAATTTGATTTTGATGTCCAGCGGGATACCCTGACTTTTGCCTAAGCGACTTGTCTTCCAAGTTTTGACTTAGCAAGGCTTTTTGTCTTTTTTTATCATTTCATTTTGTTTTAACCCGTCATGTGACTTTGAATCGTTCTTTGATTTATTGAAAAAGGTGTAACTGCCTTGCTATTTGGTTGACGAGGAATAACCGTTATGGTATCGTCATCTTTTGATCTCTTGATGTGCAAGAGATATCTATTGGGATATCATCCTCATTGATGCATGCTGCTAATAGATGAGGGTTAACCATTGTGGTTTTGTTCTTTCTCAACCTTCTGAAGGATAACCATTGTTATATCCTTTGATGTGCACTCTTAAATGAGTCTTGAGCGCTCATTCAGATTAACTGAAATCTACCCTGCCACAGGTTAAATGTGAGGTTTTTTTTTTGAAAAGAAAAGAAACTCCTACTTAAAGGCTCAAAGGGGTTAACGAAGGTTTCACTTCCTTATATCTCCAGTGTTTGGGGATTTGAAACAAGGCCTGTACATCGTCAGCATGGTCCTATTCAAAAGCACACCGTTTGAACTTTTTGGCAAATTACTCATCATCCTCCCTCCATAGGTTTTTGCTTTATTTAACAAGAGTTAAGTATCAAAAAGCAAATAAAAACCTTCACGAGTGAATACGAATGGACTAATTCAAGACAAACATATTCAATGCATTGTGATTAATACTTAAAAATAAGCAAGTTTTGCATGCAAGAAAGTACTGAACCAAACAAGAAAGATTACAAATGAGAATGCAAATGTAATTTGAAAATTCCATGTTGAGGAGACTAGTCTCCGTATGGACTTGTTGCTTCAGACGATGATCTGGCAGTCTTGATATCTACTGAGTCAACGGAGACTTCAAATCTGACAGGCTGGCCCGAAATTGATAGCCTTTGCATCCAGCAGGTATTGCACACTTTCTTTGAATGGCCTGAAATCTTCAATGGAATGGCCTAGTGCCCCGGCATGGTAATCACATTTCACATTAGGATCGAAATCCATAGGATAAGGAGGAACGACAGGCTTTAGTGGATTGAGTTCCACCACGGAAAGGTTGAGCAACTGAGAGAACAACTGGCCATAAGTCATGGGAACAATGTCGAACACCCTCTTTGGCTTCCTATCCATTTGTTTATCTTGTTGCATACGTCTCTGTTGATAGGTTTATTGCTGAGAAGCACATCGAACATGGATGAACATGAGGAACATTCTGATTTTGATTAACCGACTGATTTCCATAACTTGTAAACAGCTGTTGGTGAGAACTATCTGAGAGTATAGGTTATGGATGATGTGACTCAAGTCGTGAGATTGAACTTTGAAGGAGAGAAGGTGTGGCCCTAATCTTTGTAGCAGTTGGCATAAGATTGACTTGCACGCTCAGACCTTCGGGAGTGAAAAGAATTCTCCTTGCATCAAGCAGATCATGGTCTTGGTTCTTAAAGGCCATGCAATCTTCAGTATCATGACTGGGTGCCCCAGAGTGAAATTCACACCTAACAGTATCGTCAAAGCCACGAGGTAGCCTAGACACCTAGCATGCATACCATGGCCATTTTTAAGGCAACAAGTGGATGAAACCCTAGGGGTGCTTGTGTGCATTATTGTCATGTATTAGTCAAGCTATTTGTTTGATTTTGGATTTTTGCATACAAACCCTAATCTTTCTATCATGGCATATTTGAAAGCAATAAATGCGTAAAAATAAATCTACAACTATTACAACATTGATATGGGGAGGGGAATACAAATTTGAATAGGGGATATTTGCAAGAAAATATAAAACCCTAAATCAATTATTACAACCAAATTGAATTCATTGCAAATAAATTAATAGGCAATATTTAAATGGACAATTAAATATAAATGCAAAAATGATTTTGTATTATTTTTATGTATGTAAAAATAAATTATTTAATGTATCAAAAATAAGAAAATAAAAGATTATTTTTGAAAAGGGTAAAACCCTAATTTTTGGTTTAAGAAAATATATATATTATAATTATTTATTTATGTACAAGAAAATAAAATAAAATATATTAAAAATGTTAAAAAAAAATTAAATGTGTGAGAAAAATATTATTTAAGTGTATAAATAATAAAAATAAAAATATAGTATTTTTTGTATTATTTATGAATTTATTTTAAGAAAATAAAAGTATATATATTATTTAATAACTATTTCTATGTCTAAAAAATAATAAAAATAATAAAATAAAATGTGAAAATTTAAGAAAATGTTTTTGATGATTTTTTATATTTAGAAAAAATATTAAAAGTCATAAATGTAAAAGAAAATAGAAAAATATAGAAAAATATTCAAATGGGCCAAGGGGGGTGTGAGAAGCAAGCATAGGGGTGCAAGTAGCAAGGAACTCCCAGGCCCAGCCCAGATTCCTTCATCCCTAAACTCTAATCAAACAAAAACGCACACTTGATGTTCAAACCTGGGAATCCTGCATACGTGCTCAAAAGCAGAAACTTGCAACATGAAAGTTATAGAGCATGATCATACGATTCTAACCATATAAAAACTTAATCTAACTCTGAAAGACCAGAGAGAATTTCTCTGGCCCTAATTTCTAACCTAGTTTTTTCAGAAAGTTCATCATTCAAATTCTCCCAACCCAGTTAACTTAAATAAATTCTATGCATATGTACAGCTCAAGGGCAATCAGTACTACGTTTTTTATTCACAAACCTAAGCCTAATGTTTCCTAAATAGAGAGATAGAAGTTTGAACTTTACCTGTTTCAGTCAAGCTCGAGTATGGCAATGTAAGGGTTTTTAGTGAGGCCTGAGATACTTGTGAGCTTGCTTGAAGTTCCTTTGACCTTCCCCAATGCTTAGCTTGCTTTGAACTTGCTTGAATCTCTCTATAGAACTCAACCTGAAAAGTTAGAATTTGAAAATGGTGAAGTGAGTAAATGGAGTTACAATGGCTTGGGAATGGTTGGGATAGTTTAGGTAGGTTATATGGAGTGTGTTGGAAGAGGTTTGGGGCAAAACGCACGAGGCAATTGGAAGATGGAAGTGAAACTACAGAACTTGCCCTGTTTTGCAAGAAAATGTGATTTTGGTGTTTTGGAAGGTTTGAGAAGTGGTTAGCTCGTACTTCTGACTTAGTGTGATATGCAAAACTTGTTTGAAATGTTTACAAACTTTGGTTTTATCAGATTGCAAAGTTATGTGCTTTTTGCAAGTTGACTTGGTTTTGAAGAAAAGTGATTTTGACAATGCTCAAGAGCCTGTACAGGCCTCCTTCCTTGCTGCACAAAGTTGGTGTACCTTTGCCTAAGTTTGTGGATTTGGTTTGCTGCAAAATAATGGGTGCAATGCTCAAGAGAAACAAATTGACATAAAGCATGCTTTATCAAAATGGCATTGTTAACTTTTTGCCATTTTTAGATTAATCCTTTGTGTAATCTTCCATTGATCAGAATAATGCCTTAATCCATTATGTTTGCATTCAATTTTTGAGTGTGGAAGGGTTTAACGACCTGTAAATAAGTACAAGCAAGGCTGGACAGAAATTGCAACTTGTAGCAACATGAAAAATGCCATGGACCAAAGTGATATTTTGCCAAATTCAAACCTTCGATTCTCCCTAACCACAAATGATATTGGAGAGTTCTTGGACATTTTGGAAATATTGTAACATGCTATACAATCCATATTTGAAATGCATTTTGATATTCCAATTGGAATTAGGTGAAAAATTTCCATGAAGATAGGTCAAAATCCTGCCTAAACTAGGGCAAAATTTCACTAAGTTATTAAGTTTTTGGACCCTTGTTCATAAAATCATAACTTGAGATCCAAGCATATTTTGGGAAAACTTTGTGAATCAAAGTTGTAGATTTTGTGGAGGAATACAACTTTCATGTTTTAAGTTTTATTTGAATCCAATTGCATCATGGTGAAAATGTTGGGCAAAGTTCTGAAAAAATAAGAAATTTTCATAACTTAGAAAATTTCCGAGTTATGAAAATTTTCCATTTTAAACCCTAATTTGCAAAATTAGGTTTCTTGGTGAACAAGTTTCATGTTTTGACACATCTTGATGAAAAATGACCCTTGGCACTTGATTTTGACCAAAAAGTCAAAGTTTGACTTTTCAGTGTACAGTTGATTTTTGATCAGTTGACTGGAAAATTCATCTGTCAATCCAATACTTTTGAGATCTTTTGAGCCTTGTGATTAGGTCAAGATGATGCCATTGAGTCCTTGAATCCATGCTTGAACCCAATTTGCCATTGGCTAGGTTAAAAATCAGAAATTGCCCTTCTGCAGTCAAAACCCTAAAAATGACCATTTTGCCCTTTTGATGATCTGATCAAATTTCTTGAGGAGTTGTGGTGCAAACTTGATCAAATGGTTCATATGAGTCTATGATGTTGATGTGGATAAAAAATTATGAGGTTTGACAGTAAATTGGCCACAATTGACTTTTTCCCCAATACAACTGATTTCTAGGTTAACTGTCTAATTGATTGGGCAAAAATTTGATTCAAGGCTTGAAACTTGGTATGGGCAATCTTATAAGTCCAACATGAAGTTTGAAAGTCACATTGAGCATTGGAAGTCCAAAAATCCTTGTGCAAATTCAAACCCTAATTTCAGGTCATCAGTGCAAGGAGATGTCTTGAGCAGAGCAAACCCTAATCCTGTCTGGAGTCCAAAGAGTATTGTGAGGGGAAATCTTGATAAAATGAGAGGGCAAATTTTGGGGTACAATAGCTGCCCCTGTTCAATATTCTTGAACCTGAAGAGTTAGATTGGCGAGATTGCCTTTCGCGACTCGAAGGTAAAAGATGATTGGACACTATAGTGCCCGTAAATTTGCACTCGTCAAAATGTAGTTGAGGGAATGGGCTTAAAGATGCCATTTGGAGATGGTAGAATGTTGCTGGAAATGGGCTTAAAGATGCCATCCAAGACTGTTTGTTGAAAATCAGGAGAATGAACATCAGAATGGTATCCGTATTTAGGACATATCTGAGTTGTATCTGGAGATTGAATCTGTATGAGCAAGGGAATGGCGTCAGTGTCTGGAGCGTATCTGATCTGTAACTGTATTTGATTCTTGAATGAATAACAGAATGACTGCCGTGTCTGGAGTGTATCTGTATTGTATCTGAATCTGAAATTTGAATAAGCGATAGAATGACATCCGTGTCTGGAGCAACTATGGGCTGGGGATAAGGTTAGAATGAGTGACAGAATGGCTACCGCGTATGGAGCGTATCTGAACTGTATCTTGAGGTTGAGATCTGTATGAGTAGCAGAATGACTTCCGTGTCTGGAGTGTATCCGTACTGTAATTGGGATCTGAAGAAAGTGACAGGATGACTTCCGTGTCTGGAGTGTATCTGGACTTGAAGTTTGATAGTTGAATCTGAATGAGTAATAGAATGGCTTCCATGTCTGGAGCGTATCTAATCTGTATCTGATTGTTGAAGCCTGAATGAGTGGCAGAATGGCATCCGTGTCTGGAGCGTATCCGTACTGTATCTTGACTTTAAATTCTGAATGAGTAGTAGAATGACCTCCGTGTCTGGGGTGTATCCACAATGTATCTGAATAAGAGATCTGAATGAGTAACAGAATGACTTCCGCGTCTGGACTTTATTCGTACTGTATCTGAAATATTTGAATATTTGTTATAGATAGCTTTTAATCTTATCCTGAAAAGGGTAAAATGTTAGTTGAAACACAAAGTTATGTTGCATGAAATGTATGATGCGATCAAATGTGTTTTATCAATGTTTATGATATATGAATGTAATGTATGTGCATGTAAGCTGATTAGCCGTCTTGCTGAGGAAAATAAATCCTTGATAGCTGGAGGTAATGAAATCTTTGACTACTGTTGGGGAAAATAAATCCTGGACCGCTGTTGGAGATTCAAAATCTTTGATTGCCGAGGATGAGAGATCCTTGGACCACTGTTGGGGATAGAAAATCCTTGGCAACTTGTGGGGACTATCAAAACTTTGACAACCTCTGCGGGGATGTGAGAATCCTTCATGACTTTCCTGGGGATAAGGATCCTTCAAGTCTGCTGAGAAACCTGTTTGGGGAATCTGGAGAACTTTGATGACTGTAGCTGGAGATTACACCATGGGGATCCTTACTCGGCTGGGGAATAGGGAAACTCTGATAACCTCTACTGGGGATTAGATGAAAGAAAACCTTGATCTACAGGAGAATAAGGAAGACTTTGATGGCTTCTGCGGAGAACCAAGAATGAGAAACTTCGATCTCCTGGTGTGATACGGTGGGAGAACTGACTAGTGTTTTGCGTTCGCATTCGCACTTGTGCGGTTGAGCAAGAGTCGCCACCGACTTTTTATTTTATCCTAAAGGAAAGGTTAAAAAAGCACAACAAAAACCTTTTGAGATGTTTCGTGGGTTCGGGGGGTAGATTATGAAAAGGGAAGGTATTAGCACCCTTTTCATCCATGGTTATCCATGGGCTCTTAGTTACTTGGTTTTTTAGATCACTTGCCTTGTTTTTCGATTGCTTTAAAAATGGTGTGTGTGTGGGTGTTTTTTAAAAATGTTTTGGAAGAAGATGCCTTGTTTTAGGCTAACCTTGTAACAATTCTTTACTCGAATGTTTTTACAAAGGCGTGTATCTTTTCGAAAAGAGGTTTCAAAATGTTTTTGAGAGTTTGTTTGAAAGTGTTGTGGATTGTGGTTTTTGAAAAGAAGGCAAGTGTTTTTGCAAGTTTGATCTCAAGTAACTAAGAGCTTTGTCTACCCTATTGTACTCAAAGGTTTTCGTCATGTTTTAACCCCTTTTAACAATTTTGTTCCACCATTGAAATTGATGGACAATCTTGCGTTTAGGAAGTTTATTCGGGACGGGCGCGGGTCATCGTATGGACCATGAATGCAATGATGCCAAGTGTCTTTGGCAATTTGTTTTGAAGGGACTATGACCATTCCGATTAGGCAACACTTTGAGACTTATGATCATTTGATTTTGTTTTGCCAAAGATACTCGACGTGCAAGCATGGCCCATTTTGGAAGGCAACATGTGGGATTACCCTAGGGGGTGCAAGTGTGGTTGTGTATTGATTACATGTATTTGTCTTGTATTAGGTTATCTAGCGTTTGATTTTATGTACATACAAACCCTGGGTCTAACCATGGTATAATTGAAAAGCTGTAAATTGCGGAATGTAAATCTACGCTATTACAAAATAGTATCAGGGAGTGGGAATATAAATGTACAAGGGGATGGGACTTATAGTACCCAATAATTTACAACCAAATCGAATGTGCGATCAAAATGAATATCAAATATAAATGTGAGATAAACATGTGTATAGGGTAATGTGTTGTGTAAGTGTACAAGTGTATATGTATGTATAATTATTTACAAGTGCGAAATGTGAAGTTGAATCGTATTAGGGTTTTGACCTAGAGAAATGTTTTTAAATGAATCTTTGATTTTTGCATGTTTAATTATATACAAAAGAAAAATGAAGATGTTTTGATTAAAATGTTAAGTTTTAATTGAAAAGTATTTTAGTCCAAATGTTTGTGAGTTTAATATTAGAGAAAATGTATTTAATTGTTATGTATGAAAAAAAGAATGTTAATTAAAAAAAGTTTCAATTTTAATTATGTATGAAATATGTACAAAATGTATTTCAATTAAAAAAAGTATTTTCAATTTAATTATGTATGAAAAAAAAGAAAAGATAATATATACAAATGTATTTCAATACGTATTAAAAATGTTTTTTAAGTTAATTGCGTATAAAAGTATTTTGTTATTATTATATACAAAAGTGTATTAATTAAAAGAAGATGTTTTCAAATTTAATTATATGATAAAAGTGTTTTATTATTTAGGTTAGTATTTTACAAAATAAAAAAAAGTGAACATTTTTTATAAGATAAAAGAGGGTTAGTGTTTTAAAAAATGGTTAAGTTAATTAAGAATGTTATATTTATTAAAACTATATTTAGTTAGAAAATAAATATTGTTTGTAAAATAAAAGGGATTAGTGTTTTAAAAATGAAGTAAGTATTATTTATATATAAAAAAAAGATTAGTATTCAATGTTGTTAAAAAAAAAGAAGAGAAGCATTTTTTAATGGGCTTCAGGGGGGGGGGGGGGTGAAACGGGTCAGGCCCATGGATCTGGAAACAGAATTAGGGTTAGGCAATTTGTTAGTCAATTTGGTAATGAACGTTTTAGGGTTTGAGCGGCGCGTTCGTTGAGTCTTCTCCGATTAGGCTTCCTGAGCAACCCACTCCGGCCACCAGCGTTATTCCAACGGACCTCTCTTCCCTCCAGTTCAGTGGATACGTTGTTCAAGGTTTGTTTCAGTGTTCCCTTTTTTCTTCTATGACTGATACGCGTGGAATTTGTTCTGAGCTCTTTATTTTTTCGTTTTTTATGAGGTGAAGGGGAAGATATAGCAAGTTCGTTACCTGATTTTGGGAGATGGAGGAGAGAAGAGGGGTGACGTTGAGGAGGCCGGAGCGGCGTTTCTGTGACGAAGCTGGATGCTTGCTTTTGATGCCTTCCTGGTAACTTCGTTCTTTGCTATATTAGGTTCTGATGATGATATGTGCTGAGGAATCCTTCTTAAAATTCACTTTTTCTTTTATCTTCTTCTTCCACTATGATGCCTTTTGGGAATTTTGTATGTTGCCTCGAACATTTGCTTTGAATACGCTTCTTATTGTTGCCTTTGTGTTGTTGCCTGGAATTTTTGCTGAATGGTTGCCTTGAGATGCCCAGTGATGATCTCAGATCTGAGGGCCTATGTTGCCTTTGACACTTTGTTTTCCTCTGAGTCCCTGATGCCTTGAATGATTGTTGAGTTGGATGTCATGTTTTTATTGCCTATGATGAAGAAATTCTGAGGCTTAGAGGTTGGATTGAATGTTTTGACATGCTTGAGAGGTTGGTTTGGATATGTTTGAGAGGTTTGGTTATGACAGTAGTGGTTTGAGTTTGGTGTATGGTGAGGCAGGACTGTGGTATTAGCAGTTTTTTTTATGTTAGCTTGGCTTTTTTTGACAAATTGATGTGTTTGGGCTTTTTGATGTAGGTAGGTGGTTATGGCATTTGTGTGTTCTTGAGGGTGATGCAGGCTTGATAACTCAGTTTTTGGTTATGTGAGGTTTTTGGGACAGGGTGTACTGGTTTTGTGACTTTGCCTCTTGAACTGAGTTGTATGTTGTGTTATCTATCCTAACCTCTCTTCTGAACTGTCTTGGTATTGGCTTTTGCCTCTTTGTATTATGCAGAGTTGTGAAGTTTTTGGACAGGTTTAGGTTTGATAATTTTTGGTTATCACCTTTTGCTTATGCTGGACTGAGTTTTGTATTGGCTTCTGTTTGTATTGAGGCAGAGTGGGTAAATTTCGTATATCTTTTCTTCTGAACTGTCCTGAACTATTTTATTGGCTTGCTATGCTGGACTGAGTTGCTTGGATTTGTATAATCTTTTTCTGTCTTGCTTTTTTACTCTGAACTGTCTGAAAACCTGCCTATGCTTTATCTCTTTTTCTTCTCTCCTAGTACAGTTTTGAATTTTATATGTTTATACTGTACTTGCTCTGAAGGGGCTATGATGGGAAGTGATGAAAAGATTACTTGCATAACACATTTTGCATCTTTATCTCCAGCTTTTGACAGTTTGTGTCTGACTTTGCATTTGATATCTTGGCAAAAATCTTTCCATGACAGCTTTTGAGCTTTGATAGCAACTTGTACTACTTTGATTTCTTTGAGTGGACTTTGGGCATTTTGACAGTAGTGCCTTTGCTTTGGATAGAAAGTTTGGATTGAACTTTTCAGTTTAGTTTGGATTTTGAATTTCTATGCAGCTTGAAATTTGTAACTTATGCATTTTTGACATTTGCATTCATGAAATAAAAAATCTTCCCTCTCTGTGAACCGGGAGAAATCCCGTGATTTGCAGAGAGGGCAACTGATCCCAGTCAGTGGCCCCTAATGATGAGCAATATTTTATCTGTCTTTTAATTAACTGCTTTCTGACTTTTCTTGTTTCTTTTTGCAGATGAAAAATGGAATACCGGAGCGGAGTGAAGAATGCAGAATATTAGAAAATAGGATAGTTTTAATTTTATGTAATATTTAAATTAATGTATATCATTGTTTATAATTTAAATTATAAACAACAATTTGTACAAATAATTCAATTATTCAATAAAATCTAAATTATCCAATTAATTCCAATTTCTTTATTGTTTATTTATTTATTTAAAATTCTTAGAATTAAAACAATTGAAAAATAAATTCAATCATTCAATTTCAGAATAATAAATAACTAAAACAAAACAACATTGATCAATTAATCCTGTCTTATCCAACATCCAACGCAAAGCAGCAATCAATCCAAGTAAACTGATCAAACACATAAACACTGTGAATTCAATACTGCATCTTGTATCTGACTGGCCCAATCAAAACGTACTGAATTCAAACCACTGTCTCTTTTACTGATTAAACCAAGATAACGCGAATTTTAATCCGAATCTTGAAATAAACCGCAAAGTGCTGTGGAATTTAAATTCTTCTGAGAATATGCCCATAAAACCCTAATTCCCGATTAAATGCCAAATCACGCTCGCTTGATCAAAATTGAACCAAAAATCAACCAAACCCTAAGCCCACTGTATGAAACAATTCAGAGCTCTGAAAATCAGTAAAACCCTAATTCTGCTTGACTGTCAAGAAAAGTCCGTTTGTCCGATTCTTGAGCCAGTTTGAGAAATCAGGAAATGTTTGAAGCTGATATTTCTTGTGGAAAAGCGCGAGGGCAAATTTTGGGGTACAACAGTTGCCCCTGTCCAATCTTCTTTGACCTGAAGAGTTAGATTGGCAAGTTTGCCTTTCGCGACTTGAAGGTAAAAGGAGATTGGACACTAATGTGCCCAGAAAATTTGCGCTCGTCGATGTGACGGTGGAGGTGAATGGGCTTAAAGATGCCATTTGGTGATGGGCTTAAAGATGCCACCTGGTGCGAAAGGATTTTGTCGGGGGACAGGCTTAGAGATGCCATCTGAGAATGGGCTTACAGATGCCATTCGGCGACTGCTGGTAGGAGGATGGGCTTATAGATGCCATATGGTGATGTTGAACTGTACGTCAATGGTGAGTGGACGAGTATCAGAAGGGCATCCCTGTTTTTGGAATATCTCTGAATTGGGGTCTGAACAAGCAACAGATTGACGTCCATGTCTGGAGAATCTGTAAACTATTTTCAGGAGTTGGGACTGAACCGGCAATGGAGCAGCATCCGTTGTTGGGAAGCGTCTGTAACCTATTTTCAAAAATTGTGAAGAGTCTGAATCAGTCGGTAGATTGACATCCGTTGTAGGGAAAAATCTGTAAACTGTTTTCAAAAGTTGAGAAGAGTCTGAATCAGTTGGTAGATTGACATCCGTTGTAGGGAAGAATCCGTAAACTGTTTTCAAAAGTTGAGAAGAGTCTGAATCAGTTGGTAGATTGACATCCGTTGTAGGGAAGAATCCGTAAACTGTTTCAGAAGCTGAGAAGTTGAAGAGGAACCGGTGTAAGGTTTCTGCTGATGCGTCTGAATGAATCTGGAATAAGTATCAGAAAGTTGCCGTGTCCGGGTCACATCTGAACTATTTTTGGATGAATCTCAGGAGATGATCTGTGTCTGTCAACTGATCTTACCTGAAAAGGTAAAGGGTTAGTTGTATGTAATGTTATGATGCATGATGCAATGCATGTGACATTTAATGTTTATGATATGAATGTAATGAATGCGCACGTAAGCTGATGAGCTAATCTTGCCAAGGATACATGATTCCGAGATGGCTGAAGATAAAAGCATCTTGACTGCTGCCGGGGAGAATAAATCCTTGGCTGTCGCTGGGGAAGAGAATTCTTGATGACCTCTACCGGGGAGTTCAAACTAGTAGACTCATGCCGGGGAGACCAGATTGAGAGTCTTCGGTTTGATGGGAGGTAACCCTGGAGACTTCACCGGGGAACTCAAAAATTGCTTCCTCAAAACTCTGTGGGGAGAAGGTTTGAAAATCTGACTTCACTGGGGATTGAAAGAACTCCGCTGGGGATAGGGAGAATCTTGGCGAGCGCGATCTTCCGTGGTTGTTAGCTTGAGAAGACTCTGAACAAGCGATAGGTTAACATCCGTTTACTTGGAGAACCCGTGAACTATTTTCAGAAATCTTGAAGTTGAACCAGCAATAGAACAACATCCGTTGTTGGGAATCGTCCGTAAACTAAATTCAAAGGTTGCATCTGAACAAGTTGATAGATTAACATCCGTTGTTGGGATGAATCCATGAACTGTTTTCAGAAGTTTTGATAAGAATCTGAACAAGTCGGTAGATTGGCGTCCGTTGTTGGGAAAAATCTGTAAACTTGTTTCAGAAGTCTTGAAGAGGAACCGGTGTAGGGCTCCCTGATGATGAGCTTGTGTAAAACTGCATCGGGTTTGAACACTTTTGACATTCGAATGCCCCAAGTGGTGATGTAGATAAAATCCTGGTTTATTACAGGTGTTGGTCTACAATCGGTCGTTCACAGATGTTTCCTGGGTTGTTGCAGGTGTTGATCTGGAATTCTTCAGACATGCCCTGGCTGGATACAGGAGTCGAGTCTGGAAATGTTGTAGTTGATTTGTTGAACACTTTTGACATTCGAATGCCCCAAGTGGTTGTGAAGGAGTCTTGGATCAGATTACTCTGCATATTGAGAGATTTCTTGAAATCTTGACTGGACTGCCCCAGGTTAACTGAACTTTGAAAGATCTGTTGGACCTTGGCTGGACTGCCCCAGGATAATTGAATTGTGACATGTCATGCCTCTTGTTGATAGGAGATTTGCTGGAAGTGTTATCCTCTTGAAGTGATTTTGACTTACTGAGAGAGTTTTCGTTCCTCCGAACATTCGCCGTATGAACTTCTTTGCTGTCAAACAAAAGGGTCAAATGCAGACAGTGATATTCGAATAATGCAAAGTTTATGTTTGTCTTTGAAAATTTGAAAAATGCGTTTTTAGCAGAAAACTTTTCATAAGACAAGTTAGCACGAGATTTAGAGCAAAGCCCTACAGGAGTCAGGATACCTTTGGTAACAGTATGCTTCCGAACTAAACCATGCTTCAATTAGGACTTTTGAAGGGTTGTAACGTGGCCTGGTTCACGGTTTAAGAAACAAAGGATAAATGCTCAAAGTATATTTGTACCCACCCGCTCTTCGTGATGTTCTTCAACCTAAGCTCAGTTAATTGTGCGTCGCACTCTGTTTTGAGTTTGGAACGACTTTTGGGCGATGGTTCACCAGTTTGAATTTGGGAGACAGTCATCATCTCCTTTTTATTTTCCAACATTTTTCACGTTGTTGAGGATTTTGTAGTGACCTCACTATTTTGATTTTGATTTGTTATCCCTAACTTTTGCCTGACTGTTACCGTTTTCGGGATTACTGTCAGCGGGATGCCCCAGCTTTCTTAAGCCTCCTTTATAGGTTTTGGCTTGGTGGGCTTTTCTCTTTTGAGAGATTGACTGTCTATGTGATAGGGAACCACCCTTGTCTTTTGATTCCGAAGGAACGCTTTCTTTTTTGACGTCGTTCGTTGTATTACGAACAGAGAGTTTGCGACTTCAATGCGCATTTTCTTTTGAATTAACTGAGATACTACCCTGCCCCGGGTTTATATCAAAGGTTTTGATTGTATCAGAACAGGAAACTCCTACTTCTTTGGCTCGAAGGGGTTGACTAGGGATTAACTTCCTTATAACTCCAGTGTTTGGGAATTGAAAGAAATGCCTGTACATCATCAGCAAGGTTTGTTCAAAAGCATACTGTATAAGATCACGGTATTGTTTCGTCATCCTCCCTCTAAAGGCTAGAAGCTTTTTATCAAGAGTCAAATATCATAAGGAAAAGCATAAGAGTAGTGAAACGAATGGATGAATTCAAGACAAACATATGCAATGCATTAATGAAAACAGAGTTTAACATCAACAGATAATTGTTTGACAGCAAAAGAAATTACAACTTCGAAAATTCAAAAAGAAGCAAAAGTCTTTTAGGTTCGAGCCTCGTCACTTCAAGCGGAGAACCCTTTAACGGAAGATCTTCATCTCGCCGTCTGGCATGAACCTCAGCACTCCAATGTCAATCAGATCTTGAATCTTGTTCTTCAAGGCCCAACAGCTATCGGTGTCATGTCCTGGGCTATAGGAGTGGTAAACACAAAATGCATCGGGATGATAGCCAGGAGCGGAGGTATTTGGGTTCCGGATAGGATCCCTCAAAGCAGTCAGATTAACCTCCAACAAGCGCTCCAAAATTAGAGATGACGGTATGTCAGTCTCCGTGAACTGCCTTCCCGACGTTTCTTGTCTACGCCGATTACCCCGCTGACGCTGGCGAGGTTGTTGATGGGTTTGTGACCCTGAAGCTAACAAAGGAGCTTTCCCCTTGTCTTCTTGAGTTGATGGAGGTTGAGCGGTGACTTGCTCTTCGACCTCAGATGTTTGCCCCAGTTGGTTGTTTGGAAGCAGTCGGCGGACAAGAACTCTGAGTTCCTCTTGTCTTTGGGATAAGTCTTGGATGAGAGCCATCTGGCCCACCAACTGTCCCATCATTTGAGTCCTCAGTGTTGTCAGATCAAACTGCAGCTCCGCAATCTGATCACTCCTGGCATTGTTGGAATTCCCCAGGCCTTTTGTGAGGAGAGCTTTCATCTCTTCTTGCCCCAGAGACAAGTTCAGGAACATCTCCTGTAGCTGAGCAGTCTGGTCTTGGATGTCTTTGACAGACCGTTCTAGAGCCATCTCTTGCTGAAATAAATAGCAGGAGAGTAAGGAAACCTGAAAAATGAAAGATTGTCAAAATGAAATGCATGATATATGGATGCATGCTTTCAAGGATCTCTTGGGGTAAACACAAGAAAAATGTTAGAGGTTGAACTTTGCTCTTGGATTGGAGACCTCTGCACCGGTGGACGTCCTTCCATGAGAATCAAGCTCACCATGTCGAGTGGGTCATAGCCACTGATTCAAGTTGTTGTTCTTGAATTTTGATTGGAGAACTTTGTGTTGGTGGATGTCTTTCCACGAGAATCAAGCTCACCATGTCGAGTGGGTCATAGCCACTGATTCAAGTTGTTGCACTTGAATTTTGACTGGATTGGTTAGAGGAAAACCTCTTGCCCCTTGATAGACGTCTGGCTCAACGTAATCCTGCATCAACAGAACCCTCGAGATCCTTGAAATGGTTATTGAAAATGCTAAAATGCTATGGCATGATGTTATGATGTTATGCACATGTATGCACAAGCAAGTAAGTGTATATACAGTCAAACAATATTCACACAAAGCACACAAGGCCTTAGGTTTAGGCTTGCATGAGGTTCAGGTACTACCCTCTTTCAGTTTGTTGGTTAAAACCTGTCCTATCAAAAGTAACCGGGTTCTAGAGGTCCCAATATCACTGGATTGCTTTCATTGTTCATCGTTTCGATTTAGCCACTGAACTGGCGACCGAAATATTCCAGGAAAGCAACCCTCAATTGGGTGTAGTATCGAGTATCAACCAACCTCGGACTGCACCAAAGTCAGTTATCTCACTACTCTAAAAAGGCTAAGATGGTCAATTAAGGTTCTAAGGTCAGTTGATGCTTCACGACACCACGCGGCGGCCCCGTACTCTCCTTGACTGAACTCAAGGGTTACCGGTACACACCAAAGTGCCACATCAACGTAGCAGACTGCTTCAACCATGTCGGTATACCCCGCACAGTTCCCTCACAGCCTTGTTGCTACCTAAAAGGGTTTCCCCAGATCCGGGTTAGGATCTACAAAGCTCCGATGCAAAGCCCTCAAATGTAAAGCAAACAAAGCAATCAATTGAAAGTAAAGGTGATCTAAACCCTAAGGTAACCCCACTTTTAGAAGTATATTCCCCAGCAAAGTCGCCAGTTCTTTGATACGGTGGGAGAACTGACTAGTGTTTTGCGTTCGCATTCGCACTTGTGCGGTTGAGCAAGAGTCGCCACCGACTTTTTATTTTATCCTAAAGGAAAGGTTAAAAAAGCACAGCAAAAACCTTTTGAGATGTTTCGTGGGTTCGGGGGGTAGATTATGAAAAGGGAAGGTATTAGCACCCTTTTCATCCATGGTTATCCATGGGCTCTTAGTTACTTGGTTTTTTAGATCACTTGCCTTGTTTTTCGATTGCTTTAAAAATGGTGTGTGTGTGGGTGTTTTTTGAAAATGTTTTGGAAGAAGATGCCTTGTTTTAGGCTAACCTTGTAACAATTCTTTACTCGAATGTTTTTACAAAGGCGTGTATCTTTTCGAAAAGAGGTTTCAAAATGTTTTTGAGAGTTTGTTTGAAAGTGTTGTGGATTGTGGTTTTTGAAAAGAAGGCAAGTGTTTTTGCAAGTTTGATCTCAAGTAACTAAGAGCTTTGTCTACCCTATTGTACTCAAAGGTTTTCGTCATGTTTTAACCCCTTTTAACAATTTTGTTCCACCATTGAAATTGATGGACAATCTTGCGTTTAGGAATTTTATTCGGGACGGGCGCGGGTCATCGTATGGACCATGAATGCAATGATGCCAAGTGTCTTTGGCAATTTGTTTTGAAGGGACTATGATCATTCCGATTAGGCAACACTTTGAGACTTATGATCATTTGATTTTGTTTTGCCAAAGATACTCGACGTGCAAGCATGGCCCATTTTGGAAGGCAACATGTGGGATTACCCTAGGGGTGCAAGTGTGGTTGTGTATTGATTACATGTATTTGTCTTGTATTAGGTTATCTAGCGTTTGATTTTATGTACATACAAACCCTGGGTCTAACCATGGTATAATTGAAAAGCTGTAAATTGCGGAATGTAAATCTACGCTATTACAAAATAGTATCAGGGAGTGGGAATATAAATGTACAAGGGGATGGGACTTATAGTACCCAATAATTTACAACCAAATCGAATGTGCGATCAAAATGAATATCAAATATAAATGTGAGATAAACATGTGTATAGGGTAATGTGTTGTGTAAGTGTACAAGTGTATATGTATGTATAATTATTTACAAGTGCGAAATGTGAAGTTGAATCGTATTAGGGTTTTGACCTAGAGAAATGTTTTTAAATGAATCTTTGATTTTTGCATGTTTAATTATATACAAAAGAAAAATGAAGATGTTTTGATTAAAATGTTAAGTTTTAATTGGAAAGTATTTTAGTCCAAATGTTTGTGAGTTTAATATTAGAGAAAATGTATTTAATTGTTATGTATGAAAAAAAGAATGTTAATTAAAAAAAGTTTCAATTTTAATTATGTATGAAATATGTACAAAATGTATTTCAATTAAAAAAAGTATTTTCAATTTAATTATGTATGAAAAAAAAGAAAAGATAATATATACAAATGTATTTCAATACGTATTAAAAATGTTTTTTAAGTTAATTGCGTATAAAAGTATTTTGTTATTATTATATACAAAAGTGTATTAATTAAAAGAAGATGTTTTCAAATTTAATTATATGATAAAAGTGTTTTATTATTTAGGTTAGTATTTTACAAAATAAAAAAAAGTGAACATTTTTTATAAGATAAAAGAGGGTTAGTGTTTTAAAAAATGGTTAAGTTAATTAAGAATGTTATATTTATTAAAACTATATTTAGTTAGAAAATAAATATTGTTTGTAAAATAAAAGGGATTAGTGTTTTAAAAATGAAGTAAGTATTGTTTATATATAAAAAAAAGATTAGTATTCAATGTTGTTAAAAAAAAAGAAGAGAAGCATTTTTTAATGGGCTTCAGGGGGGGGGGGTGAAACGGGTCAGGCCCATGGATCTGGAAACAGAATTAGGGTTAGGCAATTTGTTAGTCAATTTGGTAATGAACGTTTTAGGGTTTGAGCGGCGCGTTCGTTGAGTCTTCTCCGATTAGGCTTCCTGAGCAACCCACTCCGGCCACCAGCGTTATTCCAACGGACCTCTCTTCCCTCCAGTTCAGTGGATACGTTGTTCAAGGTTTGTTTCAGTGTTCCCTTTTTTCTTCTATGACTGATACGCGTGGAATTTGTTCTGAGCTCTTTATTTTTTCGTTTTTTATGAGGTGAAGGGGAAGATATAGCAAGTTCGTTACCTGATTTTGGGAGATGGAGGAGAGAAGAGGGGTGACGTTGAGGAGGCCGGAGCGGCGTTTCTGTGACGAAGCTGGATGCTTGCTTTTGATGCCTTCCTGGTAACTTCGTTCTTTGCTATATTAGGTTCTGATGATGATATGTGCTGAGGAATCCTTCTTAAAATTCACTTTTTCTTTTATCTTCTTCTTCCACTATGATGCCTTTTGGGAATTTTGTATGTTGCCTCGAACATTTGCTTTGAATACGCTTCTTATTGTTGCCTTTGTGTTGTTGCCTGGAATTTTTGCTGAATGGTTGCCTTGAGATGCCCAGTGATGATCTCAGATCTGAGGGCCTATGTTGCCTTTGACACTTTGTTTTCCTCTGAGTCCCTGATGCCTTGAATGATTGTTGAGTTGGATGTCATGTTTTTATTGCCTATGATGAAGAAATTCTGAGGCTTAGAGGTTGGATTGAATGTTTTGACATGCTTGAGAGGTTGGTTTGGATATGTTTGAGAGGTTTGGTTATGACAGTAGTGGTTTGAGTTTGGTGTATGGTGAGGCAGGACTGTGGTATTAGCAGTTTTTTTTTATGTTAGCTTGGCTTTTTTTGACAAATTGATGTGTTTGGGCTTTTTGATGTAGGTAGGTGGTTATGGCATTTGTGTGTTCTTGAGGGTGATGCAGGCTTGATAACTCAGTTTTTGGTTATGTGAGGTTTTTGGGACAGGGTGTACTGGTTTTGTGACTTTGCCTCTTGAACTGAGTTGTATGTTGTGTTATCTATCCTAACCTCTCTTCTGAACTGTCTTGGTATTGGCTTTTGCCTCTTTGTATTATGCAGAGTTGTGAAGTTTTTGGACAGGTTTAGGTTTGATAATTTTTGGTTATCACCTTTTGCTTATGCTGGACTGAGTTTTGTATTGGCTTCTGTTTGTATTGAGGCAGAGTGGGTAAATTTCGTATATCTTTTCTTCTGAACTGTCCTGAACTGTTTTATTGGCTTGCTATGCTGGACTGAGTTGCTTGGATTTGTATAATCTTTTTCTGTCTTGCTTTTTTACTCTGAACTGTCTGAAAACCTGCCTATGCTTTATCTCTTTTTCTTCTCTCCTAGTACAGTTTTGAATTTTATATGTTTATACTGTACTTGCTCTGAAGGGGCTATGATGGGAAGTGATGAAAAGATTACTTGCATAACACATTTTGCATCTTTATCTCCAGCTTTTGACAGTTTGTGTCTGACTTTGCATTTGATATCTTGGCAAAAATCTTTCCATGACAGCTTTTGAGCTTTGATAGCAACTTGTACTACTTTGATTTCTTTGAGTGGACTTTGGGCATTTTGACAGTAGTGCCTTTGCTTTGGATAGAAAGTTTGGATTGAACTTTTCAGTTTAGTTTGGATTTTGAATTTCTATGCAGCTTGAAATTTGTAACTTATGCATTTTTGACATTTGCATTCATGAAATAAAAAATCTTCCCTCTCTGTGAACCGGGAGAAATCCCGTGATTTGCAGAGAGGGCAACTGATCCCAGTCAGTGGCCCCTAATGATGAGCAATATTTTATCTGTCTTTTAATTAACTGCTTTCTGACTTTTCTTGTTTCTTTTTGCAGATGAAAAATGGAATACCGGAGCGGAGTGAAGAATGCAGAATATTAGAAAATAGGATAGTTTTAATTTTATGTAATATTTAAATTAATGTATATCATTGTTTATAATTTAAATTATAAACAACAATTTGTACAAATAATTCAATTATTCAATAAAATCTAAATTATCCAATTAATTCCAATTTCTTTATTGTTTATTTATTTATTTAAAATTCTTAGAATTAAAACAATTGAAAAATAAATTCAATCATTCAATTTCAGAATAATAAATAACTAAAACAAAACAACATTGATCAATTAATCCTGTCTTATCCAACATCCAACGCAAAGCAGCAATCAATCCAAGTAAACTGATCAAACACATAAACACTGTGAATTCAATACTGCATCTTGTATCTGACTGGCCCAATCAAAACGTACTGAATTCAAACCACTGTCTCTTTTACTGATTAAACCAAGATAACGCGAATTTTAATCCGAATCTTGAAATAAACCGCAAAGTGCTGTGGAATTTAAATTCTTCTGAGAATATGCCCATAAAACCCTAATTCCCGATTAAATGCCAAATCACGCTCGCTTGATCAAAATTGAACCAAAAATCAACCAAACCCTAAGCCCACTGTATGAAACAATTCAGAGCTCTGAAAATCAATAAAACCCTAATTCTGCTTGACTGTCAAGAAAAGTCCGTTTGTCCGATTCTTGAGCCAGTTTGAGAAATCAGGAAATGTTTGAAGCTGATATTTCTTGTGGAAAAGCGCGAGGGCAAATTTTGGGGTACAACACCTGGGGACATTGAAACCTTGGGGGCTTCACTGGAGAAATGAGAATCTTCGATCTGCAGGGGATTAAAAATTCTGACAAACTCACGCTGGGGAGTGATGAAAAACTCTGACAACTTCACTGGGGAATCAAGAATGAGAATGTTCAATCTGCTAGGGGAAAATAAATCCCTGGGGACTTCAAATTGGGGAGTTAAGAATGAGAATCTTTATTCTGTTGGGGAGAAAAAACTCTGGAGAGTAGCTATACTGCTGGAGAGTAAGCTATCCTGTTGGAAAGTAAGTTCAAGACTCTGGGGGAAAAGGCTTATTCCTGTTTGGAAAAAGTTCAGGAGTTTGGGTTGTATGCCAATCTACTGGGGAATTATCCTTAGGTTGGGGATAAAAGTTAACTGTCATCTGGTTGATTCTCAGACTTTAAGACAACTTGCTAGGGAATCTGGGGAAAGCGGAATGGTTTCCGCTGTGGATTGGTAGTTGGAATTTTGACTCCGTTGGGGAAGAAGGTTTCATCTTCGCTAGGGATTTATGACCTAAAGTTTTACTCTGCTGAGGATTTTAACTCTGATGAGAATTAAAGGTTTGAAATATGACTCTGCTGGGGATTGGGAGTTTGAAGTTTCGACTCTGGTGAGGCTTTTGAAATTTAATTCTGCTGAGGGTATGCATTTCAAGGTTTTAGCTCTGCTGGGGATCCAGATGATGTACTGCAAGGGGTTTCTCTTGGAATAGCCTAAAGACGTTTCCCTATACTTTCAACCTGTCAGTAATTATTCTTTCACATTTTGTTTATTTGTAAACAGTGATTATATTCAAATGCATATGCTCATTTAATAAATCATTGGACGTTTTCAAATAAAACACAAGTGTAAAGAAAAGAAAAGGCAAATAGTTTTCTGCACTTTGAAGTATCTTTGTATTAACTTTGTGTAAGTATTTTGTACAAAGGAAATAGACATTCTAGTAAGAGAATGTTGTCATAAAATTGAGAAAAATTTATACAAAGAAAGATGGCTATGTGTAAAAATTCCATGGGGTTCCCATTCTGCTATAGCCTTCGTAACTCTGGATATCTTGTCCATTCGTTGCTTCGTTCGAAGATGATTGGATTGATCAGAAGCCCAAAGCTTGTTTGGTGAAGAGATTGTCCTTAAAGTGATCCGATGAGACATAGTCATACGCTTTAATTCCCTAACTTTTGCCTGGACCGCCCTTTCGGGTTTTCAGTCCACCGGGAAACCCTTTTTTGCCCAAGTCTCCCTTTCGGGTTTTCAACTTTCCGGGTGTACAGATTTTTTTATTTATCCCTAATTTTTTCCTGAACCGCCCTTTCTGGTTTTCGATTCACCGGGATGCCCATTTTTTCCCAAGTCGCCCTTTCGGGTTTTCAACTTGTCGGGTCGTTTATGCGTAGTATCTTTTGACTATGTATGCGTTCGCAGAGTGTGGCAGGTCGCCGCCGTCCATGGTGGTCAGGATCATTTCCCCACCAGAAAAGATGTTCTTGATCACAAATGGTCCTTCGTAAGTAGGAGTCCATTTCCCCCTGGGATCACTTTGCGGCAAGATGATCCGCTTGATTACAAGGTCCCCGACTTGATATACCTGGCGCTTGACTTTCTTGTTGAAAGCTTTGATCATTCGTTTTTGATACGCCTGACCATGGCAAATAGCAGTAAGTCGCTTTTCATCAATCAAGTTAAGTTGATCAAGCCGGGTCTGAATCCAACCATCTTCACTCAAACTAGCATCCTTCATGATTCTCAAGGAGGGAATTTGAACCTTGATGGGTAAAACAACTTCCATGCCGTATACCAAAGAATAGGGTGTTGCCCCAGTTGATGTTCGTTCCGTGGTACGGTACCCGTGCAGAGCAAACGGTAACATCTCATGCCAGTCCTTGTAGGTGACTGTCATCTTTTATATGATCTTCTTGATATTTTTGTTCGCAACTTTGACAACACCGTTTATCTTTGGCTGATAGGGAGATGAATTGTGATGTTGAATCTGGAACTACTCGCACAGAGCGGTGATCATAGTGTTGTTCAAGTTTGTACCATTGTCGGTGATGATCCTGTCATGGGTGCCGTACCGGTAAATGAGGTTCTGCTTGATGAAGCGGGCAATAACATTCTTTGTAATGGATGCGAAGGACGCTGCTTCGACCCACTTGGTAAAGTAATCAATGGCCACCAGGATGAAACAGTGTCCATTGGATGATGTAGGCTTGATCTCTCCAATCATGTCGATTCCCCACATCGCGAATGACCAAGGAGCTGTTAAGACATTGAGAGTAACTGGAGGTATATGTACCTTGTCCGCATAGATTTGACATTTGTCACAAGTACGTGAATGTTGATGGTAATCAGCTTCCATGGTAGACCAGTAATAGCCTGCCCGTAGAATCTTCTTAGCCATCGTATGTCCACTTGAGTGAGTGCCGAAGGTATCATTGTGTAGTTCGGCCATGATCTGTTCAGCTTCAACCTTATCCACACATCGGAGTAGAATGCAATCATGATTGCGCTTGTATAGGATACCATTGCTCAGGAAGAACTTTGCTGAAAATCTCCTTAAGAACTTTTTGTCGTTGACGAAAGCTCCTTCAGGGTATTCTTGTACTTCGAGATACCTTTTGACGTCATGAAACCACAGACGGTTCACTACTTCTTCGGTATTAATCTCGTGACAATGTGCAGGTTCGTCCATCCGCTCAATGGTGATTTGAGGAGCCTCATTATCCCAGTTAAGTTTAAACATGGATGACATTGTAGGTAGCGCATCTGCTAGCTGATTTTCTTCTCGCGGGAAGTGCTCGAAGGTAATCTGCTTGAAATGAGGTAACAATATCAAGACATGCTCTTTGTAAGGGATGAGGTTTGGATGTTTAGTATCCCACTCTCCTTTGATTTGACTGATAACCAAAGCTGAGTCCCCAAATACAATCAAAGATTTGATTCCCAAGTCAATTGCAGCCTTGAGACCAAAGATACAAGCTTCGTATTCGGCCATGTTGTTGGTGCAGCTGAAACAAAGTCTGGCAGTGAAAGGTGTATGGCAACCTTCTGGAGAGATAAGTACCGCGCCGATACTGTTTCCAAGTGCATTTGAGGCACCATCAAAGTACAGGGTCCATCGGGATCCTTGTTCAGGTCCTTCATACGGTCTATTTTCTTCAATGTTGCTCAAAGTCATGATATCCTTGTTGGGGAAGTCGAATCTCATGGATTGGTAATCTTCGACAACTTGATGGGCCAGATGATCGGCTAGTACACTCCCCTTTATAGATTTTTGGGTCATGTACTGTATATCATATTCAGTGAGGATCATCTGCCATCTAGCGATTCTTTCAGATATAGCAGGCTTCTCGAAGATGTACTTGATTGGATCCATCTTAGATATCAGCAAAGTGGTATGAGTCAACATATACTGCCTTAGCCGGCGAGCAGCCCATACCAAAGTGCAACAAGTTTTCTCGAGCAGTGAGTAGCGAGTCTCACAGTCGGTGAAATTTTTGCTAAGGTAATAAATGGCATGCTCTTTTCGGCCGGACTCGTCATGTTGGCCTAGTACGCACCCCATTAAATTCTCCAGGACGGCCAGATACATGATTAACGGCCTTCCTTTGACGGGTGGCATCAAGATAGGAGGTTCTAGCAAATACTCCTTGATCTTATCGAAAGCAACTTGACAGTCATCATTCTAATTAGCCACCTGATCTTTCTTCAACAGCTTAAAGATTGGTTCACAGGTAGATGTTAGGTGAGAAATGAACCTTGCAATGTAGTTTAGGCGTCCCAAGAAACCTCTGACCTCCTTATCAGTGCGAGGGGCAGGAATTTCTTGTATAGCTTTGACTTTGGCAGGATCAACCTCGATGCCTTTGTTACTGACAATGAAACCCAAGAGTTTACCGGACCTGACTCCAAAAGTGCACTTGTTAGGGTTCAGTCTGAGCTTGTACTCCTTCAATCTAACAAACATCTTTTGCAGATGGTCGGGGTGTTCTTCTTCAGTTTGTGAACGGGCTATCATGTTGTCTACGTAGACCTCCATCTCATGATGTATCATATCATGAAACAAAGCCACCACGACACATTGATAGGTTGCCCCGACATTCTTCAGTCCGAATGGAATCACTTTATAACATAATGTACCCCATTATGTAACAAAAGTAGTTTTCTCCATGTCTTCAGGGGCTATTTTGATCTGGTTGTACCCTAAAAATCTGTCCATGAAAGAAAATACCTTGTGCTGAGCTGTATTGTCAACCAAGATGTCAATGTGCGGTAGTGGAAAATCATCTTTAGGGCTGGCCCTGTTTAAGTCTCTATAATCCACGCACATCCTGACTTTGCCGTCCTTCTTAGGCACGGGCATAATGTTAGCAACCCACTGTGGATAGGATGTACCAACAAGAAAGCCAGCATTGAATTGCTTCATCACTTCAGCTTTGATCTTTTTAGACATGTCAGGCCTCATGCGGCGAACTTTCTGTTTAATTGGTGGACAGTCTTCTCTGGTAGGGAGACGATGAACCACAATATCTGTATCAAGTCCCTACATGTCTTCGTATGACCAGGCGAAGATCTCAACATATTCATTCAACAGCTGAACTAAGCGCTCCTTGACACTTGGCTCTAGGTTGACACCCACTCGAACTTCTTTTCTGTCTTCCTCTGTACCCAAGTTGATAGTATCTAACAACTCCTCGCGAGGTAGAATAGCCCTTTCTTCCTGTTGCAGTAGTCTAGCCAATTCTCCAGGCACTTTACAGTCTTCATCACCGTCGTACTCGGCATGGTAGACCAGATCTTCAGAGTCACTGAAGGCCATAACAGAATTGTTACCCATGGAATCCGAAATGGATGGGTACCTGCATTGGTGAGTGTGGGTGTGTGTAAGGGATAGCCACCTTTAAACAAATAAAATGTAAAAAGAAAGAAAATGAACACAAAAGTTTATATATGAAAACGTCCATGACTCATTAAAATGGCATATGAAGATGAAAAATCAAACCCTTACAAATGGACCTATGTACCTCGGGTAAGGCACAAGGTTAAAAGTTTACGAATTGTTTAGGAATATTACAAACCAACATAAATGTTTGAAAGATAAATTAGTGATTGATGAAAGTAATGGGAATAAAGTCCTTTGCCTCCCAATTGCACAAGCCTCCTTCAATGGTAGGGAAAATCCAGTCTTCAAAGTTTCTCTCCTCCTCACCATCCTCCAAAGCATTGACTCCGTGATGGGTGATCCTCACTGGTGGTCCTCCAGCCCGGGAGCGACGCACAACCTTTTGACTAGCAGTAGTGAAACCCAAGCCGAACTTATTAGACTTGAAAGGAAAATCGGGAAGTTGCCCCCAGATTGTTCTTCCTCCTTCTTCAATCACAACCTTTGCATCTTTGAGTGATGACATCCGAGGCGGAGGTCGGGTAATCATGGGTACAGAAGGTGCTGCCGCAATCTCCTGAGCTACCTCTTCAAAATGCTGAAAGGGGGTTTCGATGAATTCACCATCCAATTCCACATAGCGGAAAGAATTAAGATGGCTTATCATGTATTCCTCTTCACCGTGAACTGTTACAATTTTCCCCTGAACAGGGTACTTGAGCTTCTGATGCAGAGTAGAAGTAACGGCTCCAACATGATGAATCCAGGGTCTTCCCAACAAGAAAGAATAGGAGGGACGAATGTCCATGACATAGAATGTGGAATTGAAAGTTTCAGTACCCACTTTAATCGGGATGTCCACCTCCCCGTGGACCATCCGTTTAGAACCATCAAAGGCTCTGACAATGATGTTGCTGGGCTTCAAGGTTAAACCTTCACAATCTAGCCTATCCAATGCCTTCTTTGGTAAGACATTCAGCGATTAACCAGTGTCCACCAGAACGTGTGCCAGAGTAGTCTCTCTGCATTCCACCAAGACATGCAGGGCGTCATTATGCTTTCTCCCTTTGAAGGTTAGATCAGCGTCGGAGAACCCTAGACCGTTGTCTGTTGTTAGGCTAGCTAGACATTCCTGGAACTGGTCTGCGGAGGTTTCCTGGGGCACATGGGCCGTCTTCAAGAATTTGATCAAAGCTTTGGCATGAGCTTCTGAACAAAGAAGCAAGGCCAGCATAGAGATTTTTGAGGGGGTTTGCCCCAATTGCTCCACAACATTATAATCGCTTTTCTTGATTATTTTCAAAATCTCTTCCATTTCTTTTTGAGAGGTCTCAGGGATGATCAGCGGCCGAGCCCTCATCCTGACAGGATCTTCTTGGATCCCTTTCTCTCTATCATCAACAACAGCACAGGGGACAACTTCAGGAGTCACAACTTCTTCAATAACTGGAGTTCTTGCAGATATGTTGACTGGCATAGGAGTAACCTTAGGAGCGGCTGAGGGTCCGAAGATTGCCTTTGGAGGCGCAATCTCTGGAGAGAAAATTCTTCCACTGCGGGTGATTTTACTCGTTCCGGCAATGTTTCCAATGTCGGAAGTCTCTTCATCAGAACTCTCTTCAGTCGATTCGATTTGTTTAACACCGTGGTAAAAGATCTCTTCCCCATAGTTCCACAGTATTGATTTGTTGGAATTGTACAGGATAGGCCCCGACATGGTTATCTTTAAAGGTACAATCTTTGAATCAGATGTAATCTTAATAGGTCTTTTGGAGACCTTGGAAAGATTGGCGAATATGGTAATTATCGAAACATCATTAACAGGAGTCGGTGTAACATGAGTCTTATAAAAAAGGATCTCTTGGTTATCCATTAGGCGTTGGATGCCTAACTTCAGCAACAGATAGTTGGTTGGTAAGGATGAACAAAGGCAACAATCTTCTTCACAACCTGGGAAAATCCAAGCCTTCAGCAAATTCAACTTGATTATCGGTAGCGGAGTCATCAAATCATCAATAGTAGCAACAAAGAGATCTTCTTCAACAACATGGACATTGTGACCATGTTTTGGCATCAGAGTAGAGATCACGTTAGGCTTTTCGAGGGCGTCGAATTCCACTTCTTTTGCATCTATTAAGTCCTGGATCTTATTTTTGAGGGCCCAACAATTGTTGGTGTCATGCCCCAGGCTGTCTGAATGATAAGCACACTTAGCATTTGCATGGTAGTAATGAGAAGATGTATTCAGATTCTTCGGTGCCTTTTTCAAGATTTTAAGATTTAACTTCAAAATATGAGGGAGAACCTGAGCAGGAGTCATATTGATCCGGGTGAATTTCCGTGCAGGCCTTTCCACCCTTGCTTGGTTAGTTTTGGGTTGATTGTTTCTAGGCTGATCAGCCGCAGACTTCTGAATCATTACAGCCCCCACCGCTGGCTGGCGCTTAACTCTTCCTTGACTTCTTTGAGAGTAGACAGCTGAGACTTCTTTCTTTGCAGGAAAGGTCTTTTTGATGGCAGCAGAAGCAGATGCATCCTTTTGAATTTTTCCGCTCTTGATTCCGACTTCAACTCTCTCACCAGTCAGAATCAACTCGGTGAACCCCGCAGACGAACTTCCAATCAGGTGATTGAAAAAGGGGCCTGACAGCGTACCCAAGAACATATCTACCAGCTCCGTCTCAGATAGAGGTGGTTGTACTCGCCCCGCCAAGTCTCTCCATTTCTGGGCATACTCTTTGAAACCTTCATTTGCGACCATGCCCATACTCTGTAATTGAGTACGGGTAGGTGCTAAGTCCGCATTATATTGATATTGTCTGTAGAAGGTAGCTTCCAAATCCTCCCAATTATGCACCTCAGACCTCTCTAGCTGGTAGAACCAATCTAACTGCGTCCCCGAAAGACTGCCCTGGAAGAAATGAACCCACAGGTCCTTATCAGATGAATGCAGTTGGATTTTTCTAACGTAAGACCGCATATGCATCTTTGGACAAGACAAACCATCGTATTTAGCAAAAAGAGGCACCTTGAACTTAGGGGGAATGACAATCCCAACAACCAAACCTAGCTCCTCAAAGTCCAGCCCAGGAACCCTTTGTACCTCCACAGCTTCCAGACGCTCTTCCATATTCTTGTATTTGTCATCTGCAAGAGGGTACTGCTGTTCAGAATAATCTTCTTCCTCTTCATCTTCTTCTTCCTCAGACTCAGATTCCAAGGCATTTCCTTTACCCTTTCCAACCCCTTCATCAGATGTTGAGGGGAAATCCAGGACCCTTCTAGCTTGACCTTCGAATCTTCTACCCATGGTAGCCACACCAACCTTCTTCTTTTTCTTCTTCTCCTTTTCCTTTTCCAGTAGACCTTTGAGCTCCTCCCGACCCTTTGCCAAGGTCATGAGTAGCTGTTGGAACTGTGAATTCTGCGCTTATAAGTCTTTGACCGTCTGCTCTATATCCATCTTGCTGAAATAAACATCAGAGAGATAAGGAAACCTGGTGTGAAGACCTGCTTATGCATATGATGAATGATGTGTATTCATGTAATGCATTCAAGGATTCAGAAATTCAAATTTGTTGCAAAAAAAAAAAGAACACACGTCATATTAATCAGAAGAATTTGTTAGTACATAAATGCCCCATGGGAAAAATAATATAAAATTCTAATCTAAAAAGACGTTGCGCATCCTCTTTGGTGCTATGTAGGTGTTGAGAGTCTGCTCTTCGTGAAGTTGGCGAGTAAGTTCCAAAACCTTCTTCTCACTAGCGTAGAATTGGGCTTCAAAAGTGTCGCGTTCTCCCTTGAGATGTATCCAACTCCTTTGTAAATCTTCAAGTGATGTTGGCATGTCAGGATGTAGGAGGGTGTATGGAACCTCACCTTCCATAACAGGCTCTTTGATCACAGGCAGAATGTTGGGGTAATGCATCATAAGACTTTGGGCGCGGGTTCGTACCCACTTGAGGTAAGGCTCAAGGGGGATGGAATTCTTGTGTCCCAAGCTCTTACTGTCTACTTTGTGGGGCATCCTTCAAGCTCGGATAAACCTTTGTCGAAGTCCTTGATCATCGTTGTCAAAGTCAAAAACCAAGTCTGGAATCAGCATGTCATGAGGGCCATCCCGTCGGATATACCCAAACTGTCTCAGAGCCAAGCAGGGGTTATAGGTGATGCCTCCCATAATTCCAAGTAGAGGGACATTAGGGAATTCCCCACAACGATCAATGATGATAACATTTTCTTTGGATCAAGAACACCAATGAACATCTGAATATGTAAGAGTCATCAATCGTTGTGACCACCTCAAGCCTTGCTCATTCTTCAAGACTGATTGGGGAAGGTGAGAAATAAACCACCTTGCTAGTAGAGGAGTACAACACATGATAACACCTCTTTTCCTCATTGTTCGTGTGTGAAATGAGTGGAGGATATCCCCAAGCAATGTAGGCACCGGGTTGCGAGCCATGAATATTTTGATAGCACTGACATCTACAAGCTGGTCAGGGTTTGGGAAGAAAACTAACCCATAGATGAGAAGAGCCACAATCTCCTCAAAATCTTGTAAGTCCAATGAATTCCAGCAGCTTTAGGCCTTCTCAAACATAAACTTTGCCAAGAAACCCTTGACACCACTTCTGGTTTCCCAATGACCTATGATATTGGATGGTTGCAAGTGTAGGGCTTGAGAAACATCTTCAGGCTTTGGATCTCTTTCCGTACCATTGTAGGGTAGTTGATGGAGAATAGGAATCCTCAAGAGTTGAGAAAATTCCTCCAAAGTAGGCACAAGCTGGTAATCAGGAAATGTGAAGCAGTGGTGTAGGGGGTCAAAGAACTGGAAGAGAACTTTCACCATGTCTTCCTCAAATTTGGTGTTGACTAAGTTGAGAATAAGACCATGCCTCTCGATGAATGGAGAATTCTAAAGAATCCTTTAAGCTAGCTTCTTGAGTTGAGGAGGAATTCTTACAAGGTTGACTTGGATGGTTTTCCTGCGAAGTGATTCCATTACCTACAAAACAGGAACAAAGATGAAGATCCAAATCCTTGAAATGGTTAGTGGATGCATATGATGCTTCATGATATTTATGATGTTATGCACAAGTATATATGTACAAATAAATCACACAAGTTCCCAGTGTCAGGCTTGCATAGGGTTTCATAGGTAAGTACCCTCTTGAAGTTTAGTTGGCTCAACCTGTCCTATAAATAGTAACCGGGTTCTAAGGAGCTCAATATCACTGGATTATTTTCTGTGTTCATTATTTCAGTTTAGCCACTTTACTGGCGAACGAAATATTCCAAGAAGATAACCCTCAATGAGTGTAGTATCGAGTATTTACCAACTTCGGATTGCACCAAAGCCGGTCATCTCACTACCCCTAAAAAGGCCAAGATGGTCAAGTAAAGGTTTATAAAAGTCCATTAGTGCTTCATGACATCACTCAGCAGCCCCGTATTCTCTTTGATTAACTCAAAGGCTACCGGTACCCACAAATATGTCGCACTAATATAGCTATTGCTTCAACCATGTCGGTATACCCCGCACAGTTTCCACAACGTATTGCTATTTACCTATGAATGTTTCCCAAATCCAGGTAGAGGATTTCAAACCCAAACAATAGAACCAAATGTAAAGAAATGAAGTCAAGCAAAGTAAGCATGTAAAGGTGATATAAACCCTAAGGTAACCCCACTTTTATTTTATTCCCCAACAGAGTCGCCAAATCTGTGATGCATTGGGAGAACTGACTTGAGGTTTTGCATTTTTGTTTGCAAATGTTTCGGTTTAGCAAAAGTCTCCACCGACTTTTTATTTATCCAAAGGAAAGGTCAAAAATCACAAGAAAGACCTTTGAGATGTTTTCTTGGGTTCGGGGGGTAGATTATGAAAAGGGAAGGTGCTAGCACCCTTTTAATCCATGGTTTTCCATGGGCTCTTAGTTACTTGTTTTAGATCACTTGCTTTTGCTTTTCAAGTGTTTGAAATGGTGCTTTTGTGTGTGGTTTTGAAAGTATTTTGAAAAGAGGCCATCGTTGTGGCAACCTTTGTAATGATTCTTGTTTGAATGTATACAAAGGTGTTTGTCTTTTGAAAAATGTTTCAATGTTTGAAAGTTTATTTTGGGAAATGTTTTGAAATATGTTGTGATGTTTTTTTGAAAATAGCAAGGATGTTTGCAAGTCTGATCAAGTAACTAGGAGCATCTACCTACCTACTCAAAGATCTTTCCTACATATTTTTAACCCTTTCACATTATTGTTTTACCATTTCATTTGGTAAACAACCTTGTGTTTGGATGTTAAACGGGATAGGCGCGGGTCATCGTAATGACCATGATAGCAATTGTGCCAAGTATCTTAGCAAGTTTTTTGAGGGACTAGATTACTTTTGTATAGGCAACCAAGATAGCATCATCGAGGGACTATGATCTTTTGTTTTTGTTTTGCCAAGACACCTAGCATGCATACCATGGCCATTTTTAAGGCAACAAGTGGATGAAACCCTAGGGGTGCTTGTGTGCATTGTTGTCATTTTCATGCAATTTTGTCTTGTATTAGTCAAGCCATTTGTTTGATTTTGGATTTTTGCATACAAACTCTAATCTTTCTATCATGGCATATTTAAAAGCAATAAATGCGTAAAAATAAATCTACAACTATTACAACATTGATATGGGGAGGGGAATATAAATTTGAATAGGGGATATTTGCAAGAAAATATAAAACCCTAAATCAATTATTACAACTAAATTGAATTCATTGCAAATAAATAAATAGGCAATATTTAAATGGACAATTAAATATATATGCAAAAATGATTTTGTATTATTTTTATGTATGTAAAAATGAATTATTTAATGTATCAAAAATAAAAAAATAAAAGATTATTTTGAAAAGGGTAAAACCCTAATTTTTGGTTTAAGAAAATATATATATTATAATTATTTATTTATGTACAAGAAAATAAAATAAAATATATAAAAAATGTTTAAAAAAATTAAATGTGTGAGAAAAATATTATTTAAGTGTATACATAATAAAAATAAAAATATAGTATTTTTTGTATTATTTATGAATTTATTTTAAGAAAATAAAAGTATATATTATTTAATAACTATTTCTATGTCCAAAAAATAATAAAAATAATAAAATAAAATGTGAAAATTTAAGAAAATGTTTTTGATGATTTTTTATATTTAGAAAAAATATTAAAAGTCAGAAATGTAAAAGAAAATAGAAAAATATAGAAAAATAATCAAATGGGCCAAGGGGGTGTGAGAAGCAAGCAAAGGAGGGGCAAGTAGCAAGGAACTGCCAGGCCCAACCCAGATTCCTTTATCCCTAACCTCTGATCAAACAAAAACACACACTTGATGTTCAAACCTGGGAATCCTGCATACGTGCTCAAAAGCAAAAACTTGCAACATGAAAGTTATAGAGCATGATCATACGATTCTAACCATATAAAAAACTTAATCTAACTCTCAAAGACCAGAGAGAATTTCTCTAGCCCTAATTTCTAACCTAGTTTTTTTAGAAAGTTCATCATTCAAATTCTCCCAGCTCAGTTAACTTAAATGAATTCTATGCATATATACAACTCAAGGGCAATGAGTACTACGTTTTTTATTCACAAACCTAAGCCTAATGTTTCCTAAATAGAGAGATAGAAGTTTGAACTTTACCTGTTTTAGTCAAGCTCGAGTATGGCAATGTAGGGGTTTTTAGTGAGGCCTGAGATACTTGTGAGCTTGCTTGAAGTTCCTTTGACCTTCCCCAATACGTGGCTTGCTTTGAACTTGCTTGAATCTCTCTATTGAACTCAACCTTCAAAGTCAGAATTTGAAAATGGTGAAGTGAGTAAATGGAGTTACAGTGGCTTGGGAATGGTTGGGATAGTTTAGGTAGGTTATATGGAGTGTGTTGGAAGAGGTTTGGGGCAAAAAGCACGAGGCAATTGGAAGATGGAAGTGAAACTGCAGAACTTGCCCTGTTTAGCAAGAAAATGTGATTTTGGTGTTTTTAAAGGTTTGAGAAGTGGTTAGCTCGTGCTTCTGACTTAGTGTGATATGCAAAACTTGTTTGAAATGTTTACAAACTTTGGTTTTATCAGATTGCAAAGTTATGTGCTTTTTGCAAGTTGACATGGTTTTGAAGAAAAGTGATTTTGACAATGCTCAAGAGCCTGTACAGGCCTCCTTCCTAGATGCACAAAGTTGGTGTACATTTGCCTAAGTTTTTGTAGTTGGTTTGCTGCAAAATAATGGGTGCAATGCTCAAGAGAAACAAATTGTCATAAAGCATGCTTTATCAAAATGGCATTGTTAACTTTTTTGCCATTTTTAGATTAATCCTTTGTGTAATCTTCCATTGATCAGAACAATGCCTTAATCCATTGTGTTTGCATTCAATTTTTGAGTGTGGAAGGGTTTAAGGACCTGTAAACAAGTACAAGCAACGGTGGACAGAAATTGCAACTTGTAGCAACATGAAAAATGCCATGGACCAAAGTGATATTTTGCCAAATTCAAACCTTCGATTCTCCCTAACCACAAATGATCTTGGAGAGTTCTTGGACATTTTGGAAAGCTTGTAACATGCTCTACAATCCAGATTTGAAATGTATTTTGAGATTCCATTTGGAACTAGGTGAAATATTTCCATGAAGATAGGTCAAAATTCTGCCTAAACTAGGGCAAAATTTCACTAAGTTATTAAGTTTTTGGACCCTTGTTCATAAAATCATAACTTGAGATCCAAGCATATTTTGGGAAAACTTTGTGAATGAAAGCTGTAGATTTTGTGGAGGACTACAACCTTGATGTTGGAAGTTTTGTTTGAATCCAATTGCATCATGGTGAAAATATTGGGCAAAGTTGGGGAAAAATAAGAAATTTTCATAACTTAGAAAATTTCTAAGTTATGAAAATTTTCCATTTTAAACCCTAATTTGCAAAATTAGGTTTCTTGGTGAACACGTTTCATGTTTTGACACATCTTGATGAAAAATGACCCTTGGCACTTGATTTTGACCAAAAAGTCAAAGTTTGACTTTTCAGTGTATAGTTGATTTTTGATCAGTTGACTGGAAAATTCATCTGTCAATCCAATGCTTTTGAGATCTTTTGAGCCTTGTGATTAGGTCAAGATGATGCCATTGAGTCCTTGAATCCATGCTTGAACCCAATTTGCCATTGGCTAGGTTAAAAATCAGAAATAGCCCTTCTGCAGTCAAAACCCTAAAAATGACCATTTTGCCCTTTTGATGATCTGATCAAATTTCTTGAAGAGTTGTGGTCCAAACTTGATCAAATGGTTCATATGAGACTATGATGTTGATGTGGATAAAAAATTATGAGGTTTGACTGTAAATTGGCCACAATTGACTTTTCCCCCAATACAGCTGATTTTTAGGTCAATTGTCCAATTGACTGGGCAAAAATTTGATTCAAGGCTTAAAACTTGGTATGGGAAATCTTATAAGTCCAACATGAAGTGTGAAAGTCACATTGAGCATTGGAAGTACAAAAATCCTTGTGCAAACTCAAATCCTAATTTCAGGTCATCAGTGCAACGAGATGTCTTGAGCAGAGCAAACCCTAATCCTGTCTGGAGTCCAAAGAGTCTTGTGAGGGGAAATCTTGATAAAATGAGAGGGAAAGTTTTGGGGTACAACAATATGCAAAAATGGAAGAAAAGTCACAGGGAGACTAGCCTATTTCTAAACCTAAAGTTATAATACTTCACACGATCTCTAGGAAGCAATAAAGTGCAAAATGAGATAAACAAGAGAAAATACCAAACAGATGTCAATCCGTAGCAATGCATCTCAAAACAAAGATATCCAGAAAACTTCGAGTGAGCTCCACCAAGAAAATAAAAGAGTATGAAATTAAATGCTCAAGATAAATGTCGAAGCACCATCAATGTGAAACTAAATCACAATCGAAATCTTGAGCATATCCGCGTATCTCACAATGAACCTGCATAAGACTCAAATCCTAACAAGCAAAGGTGAATTACAAATCTCAAATAATAGGATGATCCCGATTTAATTCCTAAAAATAAAAATCGAAATCTAACAAATTTTATTGAATTTTATTATTTTTATCATGTGAATAAAATTCAAACAAAACAATTATCACAATTACTTCAAAGAAATTACTAAGCTCAGGGGGTACAAGCCAGTAATCCAGGGGTGTAGTAATAATTTGAGCGCTAAGCCCATCTGGTTGAATCAATTAACCAATTTTTATTTAATGCCATGTTGACCCCAAAAAGACTATCATGGGCTCAGTGTAAAGGAAGGCCTGGTCCAATTATATTCCAGCACAAAAACAAAACCTCCAGCATTGTTATTTTTCCCTTTTTTACAAAATTCAAAAATTAAGATAACAACTAAATAAATAAAAAAAATTGAAAGAGGAATTAGGTTTTGGATGAAGCGACGATTGAGCTTCTTCTCTCTTCTTCTCTGTGAACGACGCTTCTCTCTTCTGCTTCATTTTTTCGGTGATTCCGCCACTGTAAATCCCTCTGTACCACTTCAGTTTCAATCTTTTTCTGCTTGTCTCACGTCCGTTCATCATTTCAGTATCATCTTGTCTCAAGATCCACGATGAAACCACATCGTAGATTCACCTCTTCTACCCCACCTTACTTTCTTTCCCTTTCTATACTTCGATTTCATCTTCTCTGTCGGATTCCGCTCATAACTCCTATCATCACTCGCATATCCGATTCTCCCTCAAAGTTTAACAAGTGCATGAAAAAACCAATGCAACGGGTCTTACCTACTGGAAGAACTGTCAGGTGCTTCTTTAGCTTAGAATCAGGTATGCAATCTATGTTTCATCTTCTCTTCTTATTCTCGTTATGCATTCTGCTTCAGATTGCATTTTTATGACGCGCTTTGAGTTGTGTTGCAGTGAGTAGAGAAAGTTTGTCGCGTTGTTGTTCATTATTGTTGTGTTGAAGAAGAATTGAAGATGTTGTTCATCGTTATTGCAGATTAGTTGAATTCGTGAAGCAGAGAAGTGTGATATGGCGACAGTGACAAAGTTCTTGATTGAAGAGTGTGATGTAGTTATTGAAGAAGGTACTGTTGTTATTGAAGGTTGATGAAGCAGATGAAGAATTGCAGAAAAGTTTGAAGAGGAAGATTGAAGATTACAGAGAGAGAGAGTTTAAAGATTTGGATACTGATGATGAAGGTACCGAGAGAGAAAAAGCAAAAAGCCATAATGATGATGATGATGGATATTGATATTCGAGAAAGATGAAGATTGAAAAATGGAAGCAGAGATCTAGAGAGAGATTTCAGAGTTTTTTTGGTGATTGTTCAGCAGATTCCAGAATCCCTAATAATCTGGTATGAAACTGTTTATATAGCTTGTTAGAGATTAGCAAAATCAGTTAGCATTTTTGTTACCAATTTGGTTAGGAAGTTAGTTATCCTGTTAAGCTTGGTTTGTCAACTGTTAGTTATAGGGCTGATGGAAACTGTTAGAGGTCACTTTGACAGTTAGTTGGGAATTCTGTTATGATTCTGTTTTTGACAGTTAGAGGGTTGGGGGTTTGTTAGAAGGTTAGTTATAATTTGGTTAGGTGGTAAGGGAATTATCTATTTTTTTGTTTTGGCTTTGGTTACAAATTCTGTTATACAATGAGAGTTAGTTTGGTATTTGGTTATGAAGAGAAGGTTAAAAGCTGGCTGAAACTGTTATAAGGTTGGTTGGAAATTGTTAGGGAAGAGGTCGAAAGGTTGTTTAGGAAGATTAGTTAAAAGTTTTCTATCCTTTCTGCAGGAGTATTGGGAAGTTAATTAGGAAAAAGGTTTAGAAGCTAATGAGACAGCTTAGGGATTAAGAGTTTTGGTTGAGATTCTATTGTGAAAGTCTGTTAGTGGCAGTTAGGAAATTGAAACTGTTGGTTAGTTTTTTAGAAGTTAGTTACAGGTTATAGAGAAGTTAGCATGTTAGAACTAAGGTGGTTAAGGGATTAGTTACATGACAGTTAGTATAAACTCTAAAGAATTGTTAGGAACTTGTTTTAGAGTAAGTTTTTCTGGTTTTCTGTTGACAGTCATGGTGGTTTAGAAGTTAGTTAGGAGATTGGTTCTGTTATGAGGTGGTTATTTGAATTTGAAAGTTAGTCATTGCTTATCAAATTCTGCTATGAACTATCCTGTTAGTTTATGTTTTTTCTTATTGAACAAATGCGTCTGAACTGATATATTCCTCTTATGTTTTTCTCTGCTTTTCTATTACACAAATATTAGTGAGCCGGTAATTCCAGGTTTTGTATATCCTCTGATTTTGTACAAATGAATGAGCTAAAAAATATCGGTTCCTATTAACAAACCACGCATTATGTTGTATTTTCTTATGAATTTCTTGATGCAAGTATAGAAAACTGGTTTTGAATTGGCTTAAAGTTATGGTGCAGGGAAGCAATTTGTTTTCTCTTAATCCTGTGATGGAACTGATTGATTTTTGTTCATAAGGCAGCTAGTACATTAGCTTGCGATATGTTGAAGCTTGGCATGAATACATGGGGATGAAGTTTAAACATTAGATCTAGAAGAGAGCAGGCTTTCATGTGAACTGACTTGGTTGTACAGGACATCCGGTTCATTATGCAACTCAAGGTTTGATGACAGTGGCGATGCACCTCTTGGAACCATGGAAGCTTGGAGCAAAGATAATCGCAAGCATGAAGACAACTTTCACATGTTCTTTAAACATTGCATTACTATTTGTAATAGCCTTTAGAATGTATTTTGGGTACAACTTGTAATAGAATTTGAATGTGGTAATTAGTAATAACAACCTCTTCAATGTTTAGTCTTTCTTTTGAATGAAATGTGTAATGAACATGAGTTTTTGATAATGATGAACTTTGCCTTTTTTTGGCGAATGAACAAAGACGAATTTGACTTAAGCTTGAAATGTCGGGTGATGAAATTTATGGACGAAGTTTAAATGACAAAGTCTTGAAACTTTAACTTTAAAGGGACTATGGTAAAAAATTCTAGAAGACATGAAAGCATCAAATTTTCTTGTAAGGTATTTGTTACACTTGAACGAAATTGAATGGAATTGGATAGAATTTTCTTGAATCATGAATGAAAGGGTTTGAATAAACTTTGAATACATGTGAACTTGAATCTGGAATAACGATGAACATATTTGTAATACAGATGAACTTTGACTTGAAACAAGACCTTGCAGTCTGTACCTTTCCTTCCAAGAAATTCACATGACCAATACTTAAGGATATTTGCCAACTTTGATCCAACCAACCACTTTCGAACATCTTGAATTCAAATCAAACTTCAAATCCAAATCACACTTGCATTCTCGATGAACTCCTAACTTCAATCTTGAATCCAAATCAACATGTATGATAAGTAATTTGAATAGACAATAAGATCTTGATCCTAAAAAATTCACAACCTTGCCTTTTGTATGATGCCTCATATTCCACGATTCAATCCACAAGTCCCTTATCTTGACAAAGTGCTTCCCTAATTGACGACCTTGAATCATCAAAGATGGATATAGACAAAAATGAAAGAGTATGATCAAGATTACCATGAAACTTGATTTCCCCTGATCTTTAATTACTGAACATTTATCAACGAATAAAAACCCTGATTCTTTGGCCTGACATAGGGAAATAAACCCTAAACTCTAGCACTGATGAAACCGGATGGAGCAGAAGTCCAAAAAATGAGTATGATCAAAACCCTAATTCCAAAGTCTTGTACACCAGGAAGACCCTGAATAATCAGATTTATTCAACCCATACACCTCAACTCAGCTATAACCCTAGCTCCCTAACTGCTGATCTTTTGAACCTTAGGATGGCCATTTTTCTTTTGAAAATGGGTGCTGTACACATGACCTATTGGAATGATGCAGATGATTGCAAAGTCTAAGCCAGAATAAGAGAAATGTTGGAGGGCAAATTTTGGGGTGCAACAACAGTCATATGGGAAATAAATATGGAAATGTAATTCAAACGCCCAAGGAAGCCTCTAACTCGCTTTTCAGTTCTTGGTGCAGGAATTTCTTGAATTGCCTTAACTTTATCAGGATCAACTTTAATTCCTTTCTGGCTAACAATGAAACCCAACAATTTTACTGATTGAACACCAAAGGTGCATTTATTTGGATTCAAGCAGAGACGATACTTCCTCAAACGCTGGAACAATTTCAACAAATCCTCTATATGCCCTTCTTCAGTCTGGGATTTGGAAATCATATCATCAACTTATACCTCAATTTCCTTATGCATCAGATCATTGAATATGGTTGTCATAGACCTCTGGTACGTTGCATCAACGTTCTTTAACCCAAAGGGCATCACTCCGTAACAGAATGTTCCCTAAGGTGTGATAAACGTTGTTTTTTCCATGTCCTCAGGAGCCATTCTAATTTGATTATATCCAAAAATTTCGTCCATGAACGAGAATAATTTGAATTTTGTTGTACTATCAACCAACATATCAATATGTGATAATGGAAAGTCATCTCTTGGTCTGGCTTTGTTTAAATATCTATAATCAACGCACATGCGAACTTTTTTGTCTTTCTTTGGTACTGGGACAATATTGGAAATCCACTAAGGATACACTGATGTCACAAGAAAACCGACATTAATCTGCTTTAAAACTTCTTTTTTAATTTTCACTTCCATATCATGGTGAGTTCTTCGCAATTTCTGCTTGATTGGCGGGCATTCTGGCTTTAGCGGCAAATGATGTTTCACAATATCAGTATCCAAACAAAGCATGTCTTCGTATGACCAAGAAAAAATGTCCACATACTCTTTCAACAATTCAATCAACTTGCTTTTTACATAGGAATGAAACAATTCTCCGATCTTGACTTCTTTTGGATCTTCCTCTGAACCCAAATTAATTGTCTCTAATGACTCTTTATATGGCTGAATGGTAATTTCCTCGCGCTCAAGCAACCGTGAAACCTCTTCTGGGATTTCATCATATTCTTCTTCTTCGGTCACATACGTAGAATATTCAAAGTTGGGAGAGGGTGCAGGGTCATTATACTCAATGAGTTTTTTAATTAATCTGTACATATGATTTATGATTGCTTTTAGAAACCGACACATATAGCAAGTGATTATGCAGATTTAATTACAATTATCATTTATTTTGAAATGATCTTTCTAATTAGCATTTTCCAAGAAAAATCAGAGAAAAAGACATAATTTGGGAATCAAAGACAACTTTTATTATTGATTTTAAAGATCAAAGCAACAAATATGCCCATACAATATCAATACTTTCACCTTGTTTTTAAAAGATTAACAAAAACAAATTACTTTGAAATATTAATGCAAGAGGGAACATTAATAGTGATCCAATTTTGGACTCTGACTCCATGTGTCACGTAGTTCGGCATCTCTTGCTCTACTTCACTTTCCAGAATAACATTGATCTTAGGAACAGTTGGATGAAGATAACCTCCACTGTGAAAGATGTCTTGATATTTGCCCAAAGCAGACTTTGACTTCATAATCTCACCTTTATTATTTTTCACAGAGAATCTCAAACTAGCTTTATTCTTATTCACAGGTGGATTAACAATCTGCCCCCACACCTTACTAGGGCCATTACACACTACCTGTTGAGCATCTTTAAACGAAGCTATAGAATTATCATTTTCCCTTACATTATCAATGGATAAAGCTTGGAACTGAGTTTCAACAGCAGCTTTATTCGTTTCCACAACACTGAAAGAGGATAAATGAGATATTAACAAAGCATATTCTCTATTTATGATGACCACCTTTCCTTCACGAACAAACTTCAACTTTTGGTGCAAAGTTGAAGTAACAACCCCTGCCTCGTGGATCCACGGTCGTCCCAGTAAACAGTTGTAAGCGAGAACAATATCCATAACTTGGAAAGTAATCTGAAATAAGTGCGGGCCTATTTGAATATGAAAATCTACTTCCCCGATGAAAAACTTCCTCGATCCATCAAAAGATTTCACAATTATGCCACTCGGGCGCATGGGAGTTCCTTGGTACTTTAACTTCATGGAGCGCTCCTCTGTATGACATTTAAAGTGGACCCATTGTCAATCAGCACATTGGACAATGAATCGTTCTTACAATTCATGGAGATATGGAGAGCCAAGTTATGACTCCTTCCTTCATCGGGTAATTTGTCATCATAGAAACTCAGGTTATTACAAGATGTAATATTCCCTAAAACACTACTGAATTGGTCTAGAGGCATATCACTTTCCATGAAAGCTTGATCGAATACTCTCATCAAAGATTCCCTGTCGGTAGAAGAGTTCATTAGCAACGCTAGAATAGATATCTTTGATGGAGTGTGCAACAATTGATCTATGATCCTGTAGTCGCTCATCTTGATGATCTTTGTGATACGGTGGGAGAACTGACTTGGGATTTTTCATTTGTGTTCGCAAATGTTTCGGTTTAGCAAGAGTCGCCACCGACTTTTTATTTTATCCTAAGGAAAGGTTAAAAAGCACAGGAAAGACCTTTGAGATGTTTTCTTGAGTTCGGGGAGTAGATTATAGAAAGGGAAGGTATTAGCACCCTTTCTATCCATGGTTATATCCATGGGCTCTTAGTTACTTGCTTAGATCACTTGCTTTGCTTTTCAATTGTTTGAAATGGTGCTCTTCAATTGTTTAAAATGGTGCTTTATGTGTGATTTTGAAAGATGTTTTGAAAAGAGACCATCGTTGTGGCAACCTTTGTAATGATTCTTGTTTTGAATGTATACAAAGGTGTTTTTGTCTTTTGAAAAGTTTTCAATGTTTGAAAGTAGGGTTTTGAAATTTGTGTTGTGAAGTGTATTTTGAAGATAACAAGGATGTTTTTGCAAGTTTTGATCAAGTAACTAAGAGTTGTCTACCCTATTTTTAACTCAAAGATCTTTCTTATGTTTTTAACCCTTTTAACAGTGTTGTATCACCATTGTATTTGGTGAACAACCTTGTGTTAGGATGTTAAACGGGACAGGCGCGGGTCATCGTATAAACCATGATAGCAATGGTGTCAAGTATTTTTGGCAATTTTCTTGAGGGACTTGATCATTTTGTTTAGGCAACTCAGATAGCGTCATCGAGGGACTATGATCTTTTGTTTTGTTTTTGTTTTGCCAAAGTACTTGACACGCATACCATGGCCCATTTTTGAAGGCAACAAGTGGATTGAAACCCTAGGGGTGCAAGTGTGCATTGTGTTTGTTTTTCATGCATTGTTATCTTTGGATTAGGTCAAGCTAATTGTTGATTTTATTTTGCATACAAACCCTAGATCTAATCATGGCATAATTGAAAGCATCTAAAGGTGCGAGAATTTAAATTCTACACTATTACAACATGATATAGGGAGGGGGTACAAATTTGAATTGGGAATTAATTTGCAAGAAATTAAATCCTAAATTATTACAACCAAATTGAATGTACAAGATAGAATATGTACAATAAATAAATACAATAAATAAGTGTTAAATAAAATGTGTTATGCAAAAAGTATTTTTATATATGTAATAGTATTTTTAAATATGAAGTGTAAATAATGAAAAAAGTCAATTTTAATTATTTTATTCTTTAGGGCAAAACCCTAATTTTTTAAATAAATGGTATTATATATTATTTATATACAATAATGTATTAATTTATACAAAAATATAAGTATATTAAAAAAATGGTATTTTTAGTAAAACATATTAATAAAAATAAAAATGTATTATTTTTGTATTTTTTGTTCTAATTATTTAATAAAATAGTATATATGTGTATTAATATATATATTAAATATATGAAGTGTATAAAAAACAAAAATTAATTATTAAAAAAAAAGTATATATTTTAAGGAAATATTTTCAAGTGTGTATAAAAATAATAAATAAAAATAAAAGTATTTTTTACATTATTTATACATTTAAACAAAAATAAATATAAAGTATTTAACATATTAATACTAGAAATAATTAAAATAAATGCCAAATAAATATGAAAAAATATAAAAATAATTTTTTGGCATTTTTTATATTTGGACATAAAATAATAAAGTCAGAATAAAAAATAAAAATATCAAAATGACAAATATATAAATAAATGGGTCAGGGGGGTGTAAACTGAAAATGTGTGTGTGAGAAGCAAAAGCAAACAGGCCCAGCCCAAGTAACTTCATCTGTTTCCTCAGTTCACAAAAAACGCGCGTTTTGTACATCAACTGCTATCTCTTGATTCCTTGACTTTTTTATAAAACTCATAACATGAAACTTGTAAAGCATCAAGCAACGAATCCAACCATATAAAAAACTTAAGCTAACTCCCAAAGACCAGAGAGAATTTCTCTGGCCCTAAATCTTAACCTAGTTTTTTCAGAAAGTTCATGAACAAAATTCTCCTAGCACGATTAAGATAAATGAAAACTAAGCACATGTATGGTTTCAGGGCTATGAGTACAACATCTTTCATTCACAAACCTAAGTCTAACTATTCCTAAATAGAGAGATAGAAGTTCATGAATTACCTGTTTCAGTTGACTTCGAGCTGGACAATGCAACAACTTCCAAGGGTGCTTGAGGTTCTTTTGAGCTTGCCTGATGTCCAATGAAGCTTTCCCAATGCTTAGTTTGTTTTGAAACAGCTTGAATCGTGCTATAGAACTCAACCTGCAATGCTTTGAAACAAAAATGGCAATGTGTGTTAATGGTGTTACAGCTAGCAATGGAGGTCTGGGATAGTTCAGGTGAGTTGAGTGGAAGGTATTGGAACAAGTTTGAGGCAAAACGCACGAGGGAAAGTGGAGATGGGGGTGGTTCTGCAAGGCTTGCCCTGTTTTGCAGAAAAATGGTGATTTTGGGTATGAGAGTGCTTTAGGGGTGAAAGGCTTGTGCTTCTGACTCAAAGGGTTGTGTGAAATGTGTTTTTGATCTTTGTTTTAGCTAACAATGACTGGTTTTCAAGTTGGGAGGATTTTAGACAATTTATTCTTTGTGAAGCAAGAATGTCTAACTTATCAATGCAGGCCTGTAATGCCTATCTTGTATGCTGCATCTTTTGCCCTTGATACTTGCAATTTGTGGATTTGATCTTGCCTCAGAGATATGGCCCCATGCCTCAAAGATCTTGGTTTGACATAAAGTGTAACTTTACAAAAATGGCATTATACCTTTTTCCAAATAGGGATTAGTTTTGCATGCAATGTCCAAATGACCAAGATAATGCCTTAGCTCAGTGGATTTGTATTCAATTAAGGAGTGTAAAATGGTTTAAAGGCCTGCAAGCTAGTACAAAGCATGCTGATTTGAAAATGCAAGTTGTATGAACATGTATTGGCCATGGATCAAAGTGAGTTTTTGCCAACTTCAAGCATTCGATTCTCCCTAACCACAAAGGTGTTTGAGGAGTTCTTGGATAATTTGGAAAGCTTGCAACATGTAATATAATCCATATTTGAAATGAAATTTGAAACTCCAAGTGGAACTATGTGAAAAATGGCCAAGAAGATGGGTCAAAATCCTGCCTAAACTAGGGCAAAATTTCTCTAAGTTAAAAGTTTTAGGTACCCCTGTTCCAAAAATCATAACTTGAGATACAAGCCTCTTTTGAGAAAAATTTGTGAATAAACGTTGTAGACTTTGGGATGGACTACAACATTCATGTTTCAAGTTTTGTTTGAATCCATTTGCATCTTGGTGAAAAAATGGGACAAAGTTAGGAAAAAATAAGAAAATTTCATAACTTAGAAAATTTCTAAGTTATGAAAATTTTCCATTTTAAACCCTAATTTGCATTTTTGGGTTTCTTGATGAACAAGTTTTCATAATTTGGCATGTCTTGATGAAAAATGACCCTTGGCACTTGATTTTGACCAAAAAGTCAAAGTTTGACTTTTTAGTGTACAGTCAAATTTTGATCAGTTGACTGAAAAATTCATCTGTCAATCCTATGCACTTGAGATCTTTTGAACATTTTGAATGGGTCTAGACAATTTCATTGAGTCCTTGAGTCCATTGTTGAGCTTGATTTGCCATTGGTTAGGTCAAACAGTCAAAAATTGCCTTTGTACAGTCAAAACCCTAAAAATGACCATTTTGCCCTTTTGATAATCTGATCAAATTTCTTGTGGAATTGTGATCCAAACTTGATCAAATGGTTCATATGAGTTCATAATGTTGATGTGAATAAAATTTAATGAGGTTTGACTGTCAATTAGCCACAGTTGACTTTTTCCCCAATACAGTTGATTTCTAGGTCAACTGTCCAATTGACTGGGCAAAAATTTGGATCAAGGCTTGAAACTTGGTATGGACAAAATTGTGAGTCCAATATGAAGTATGAAAGTAACTTTGGGAATTGTAGGTCAGAACATCACTGTGCAAACTCAAACCCTAATTTAGGTCAACAATGCAAGGAAGTGTCTTGAGCAGAGCAAACCCTAGCTTGATCTTGAGTTCCAAGAGTCTTGTGATGAAAAATGCTGATGAAATGAGAGAGAAAATTTTGGGGTATAACAGTTGCCCCTGTTCAATCTTCTTGAACCTGAAGAGTTAGATTGGCAAGTTTGCCTTTCGTGACTCGAAGGTAAAAGAGGATTGGACACCAGAGTGCCCGCAAATTTGCACTCGTCAAAATATAGCTGAGGAAATGGGCTTAAAGATGCCATTTGGAGATGGTAGAATCTTGCTGGAGATGGACTTAAAGATGCCATCCAAGAATGTTTGTTGAATTGCAATGTTGTAGGTCAGAAGAATGAGCGTCAGAATGGTATCCGTGTCTGGAATGCATTTGAACTGTATCTGGAGAGTGAGTTTGTATGAGCAAAAGAATGGCGTCCGTGTCTGGAGCGTATCTGAGCTGTAACCATATTTGAACTTTGAATGAATATCAGAATGACTGCCGTGTCGGGAGTGTATCTGTATTGTATCTGAAGTTGAGATCTGTATGAGTAGCAGAATGACTTCCGTGTATGGAGTGCATCTGAGACTGTAACTGGGATCTGAATAAGTGACAACATGACTTCCGTGGCGACTGCACTGGGGAGAATCAAACTGCTGGTGTAAGGGCCAGAAAGGCATCTGTGCCTGGAGCGTATCTGAACTTGTGGTTAATAGTTGAATCTTGAATGAGAGATATAATGGCTGCCGTGTCTAGAGCGTATCTAGTCTGTATCGAATTGCTGAAGTCTGAATGAGTAGTAGAATGACCGCCGTGTCTGGGGTGTATCTGTACTGTATTTTGACTTGACATTGTGAATGAGTAATAGAATGACCACCGTGTCTGGGGTGTATCTATATTGTATCTGAATAATTGTTAACGATAGCCTTTTAATCTTATCCTGAAAAGGGTAAAATGTTAACTAAAACACAAAGCTATGTTGTATGATATGTATGATGCAATGAACTGTGTTTCATCAATGTTTATGATATATGAATGTAATGGTTGCGCATGTAAGCTGAGTAACTGTCTTGCTGTGGAAAATAAATCTTTGATAAACTGGAGGTAACGAAATCTTTGACTGCTGTCGGGGAAAGTAAATCTTTGACCGATGCTGGGGATTCCAAAAATCTTTGATTATCGAAGATGAGAAATCCTTGCTGACTGCTTGGGGGTTAAAGATCTCTGATTGTTGAGAATGAGAAATCCTGGGGCCACTGCTGGAGATTGAAAATCCTCGGCGATTTGCGAGGATTAACAAGGTCTTTGACAACTTCTGTGGGGAATGAGAATCCTTCATGACTCTCTTGGGATGTAGGGAAAACTCTAAAAATATCTACTGGGGAGTTAAAACCTAGGAGGTTTCTGCTTGGAGAAATGAGACCGAGAATCTTCGATCTTGCTGGGAGATAACTCTGTGGGGGAAATGTTCACTATTCTGGCTCCGCTGGGGATAGGATTTTCAGGGTTTTCGGGCTCCACTGGGGATCTTGAAGTTCAACTCTGATGGGAATTTTGAAATTTAACTCAGCTGGGGAATCAAGTTTTTAGAATGCACTGGCTCCACTGAGGATCTTGAAGCTTAACTCCGCTGGGGAAATTTACTCCAAATTTTAGCTTTGTTGAGGATCTGAATGATGTATCATAGGGGATTTCTTCTGAAATGGCATAAAGATCTCTCCCTACATCTTCAATCTATCGGTAATTATCCTCTTTCAATTTCGTTCTATTTGTAAGCCGTGATTATATTCAAAATGCATATGCCTTTTTAACAAAACATTAGACGTTTTCAAATAAAAACACAAGTGTAAAAAGAAAAGAAAGATAAGCAAATTTCTGCACTTTGAAGTATATTTGTATTTAACTTTTGTGAGTATCTTTGTACAAAGGAGACATACATCCTAGTAAGAGAATGTTGTCGTAAAAATTGAAAAATTTTATACAAAAGAAAGATTGCTATGTGTAACAATTCCATGGGATTCTCATTCTGCTATAGCCTTCACAACTCTGAATATCTTGTCCGTTTGCTACTTCGTACACTGATGACTGGATTGATCAGAAGCTTGGAGCTTGTTGGTGAATAGATTGTTCTTAAAATGATCCGACGAGACATAGTCATACGCTTTTAATTCCCTAACTTTTTCCTGGACCGCCCTTTCGGGTTTTCGATCCACCGGGAAACCCTTTTTTGCCCAAGTCGCCCTTTCGGGTTTTCAACTTGCCGTGTGTACATTTTTTTTTTGTTTTATCCCTAATTTTTGCCTGAACCGCCCTTTCGGGTTTTCGATTCACCGGGATGCCCATTTTTGCCCAAGTCGCCCTTTCGGGTTTTCAACTTGCCGGGTCGCTTTATGCGTAGTATCTTTTGACTATGTCTGCATTCGCAGGGTGCAGCAAGTCGTCATCGTCCATGGTGGTCAGAATCATTGCCCCACCAGAAAAGATGCTCTTGATCACAAATGGTCCTTCGTAAGTAGGAGTCCACTTGCCTCTGGGATCACTTTGCGGTAAGATGATCCGCTTGATCACAAGATCTCCGACTTGATATACTTGACATCTGACTTTCTTGTTGAAAGCCTTGATCATCCGTTTTTGATACGTATGACCATGACAAACAGCAGTAAGTCGCTTCTCGTCAATCAAATTAAGTTGGTCAAGCCGGGTCTGAATCCAATCATCTTCACTCAAACCGGCATCCTTCATAATCCTCAAAGAAGGAATCTGAACTTCCATAGGCAAAACAGCTTCCATGCCATACACCAAAGAAAATGGGGTTGCCCCTGTTGAAGTACGTGTCGTGGTACGATATCCATGCAGAGCAAATGGTAACATCTCATGCCAATCCTTGTAGGTGACTGTCATCTTTTGAATGATCTTTTTTGATATTTTTGTTCGCGGCTTCAACAACACCGTTCATCTTCGGCCGATAGGGAGATGAATTATGATGATAAATCTTGAACTGTTCGCACAGAGCGGTGATCATAGTGTTGTTCAAATTCGTACCGTTGTCTGTGATGATCCTGTCAGGGACACCGTACCGGCATATGAGGTTCTGCTTGATAAAGCGGGCAACCACATTCTTTGTAACTGAGGCATAGGAAGCTGCCTCGACCCATTTGGTAAAATAATCAATAGCGACCAAGATGAAGCGATGTCCATTGGATTTCGTAGGCTTGATCTCTCCAATCATGTCAATGCCCCACATTGCGAATGGCCAAGGAGCTGTCATAACGTTGAGAGGAACAAGAGGAATATGTACCTTGTCGGCATAGACTTGGCATTTGTGACAAGTACGGGAATGTTGATAACAATCAACTTCCATGGTAGACGAGTAGTAGTCTGCCCTTAGAATCTTCTTAGCTATGGTATGTCCGCTCAAGTGGGTGCCAAATGTGCCACTGTGTATCTCGGTCATGATCAACTCTACTTCAGCTTTGTCCACACAATGAAGTAAAACACAATCATGGCTGCGCTTATAAATAATTCCATTGCTTAGGAAGAACTTGGCAGAAAATCTCCTTAAGAACTTTTTGTCATTGACGAAAGCTCCTTCAGGGTATTCTCTAGTCTGGAGATACCTTTTGATTTCATGAAACCAGGGTTGTTCCACTACTTTTTCGGTATTAATCTCATGACAGTGCACAGGTTCGTCCATTCGCTCGATGGTAATTTGGGGAGCCTCGATATCCCAGTTGAGTTTAAACATGGAGGACATTGTAGCCAGGGCACCTGCCAGCTGATTTTCTTCTCGCGGGTAATGCTCGAAGGTAATCTGCTCGAAATGAGGCAACAATGTTAAGACATGTTCTTTGTATGGGATAAGATTAGGATGTTTAGTGTCCCACTCTCCTTTGACTTGACTGATAACCAAAGTCGAGTCCCCAAATACGACCAAAGATTTGATTCCCAAGTCTATAGCATCCTTGAGACCAAAGATGCAAGCTTCATATTCAGCCATGTTGTTGGTACAGCTGAAGCAAAGTCAGGCAGTGAAGGGTGTATGGCAACCTTCTGGAGAAATGAGTACCGCACCGATACCGTTGCCAAGTGCATTGGAAGCACCATCAAAGTACAGGGTCCATCGGGATCCTTGTTCAAGTCCGTCATATGGTCCGTTACCCTAAATGTTGTCCAAAGTCATGATGTCCTCGTCCGGGAAGTCGAATCTCATAGATTGGTAATCTTCGATGGCTTGATGAGCTAGATGGTCAGCTAGTACACTCCCCTTTATAGATTTTTGGGTAGTATACTGGATATCATACTCAGTCAGGATCATTTTCCATCTAGCAATTCTTCCAGATAAAGCAGGCTTCTCGAAGATATACTTGATCGGATCCATCTTGGAAATCAGCAAAGTGGTATGAGTCAACATATACTGTCTCAGCCGGCGAGCAGCCCATACCAAAGCGCAACAAGTTTTATTGAGCAGTGAGTAGTGAGTCTCACAATCGGTAAACTTTTTGATAAGGTATTAAATGGCATGCTCTTTTCGGCCAGACTCGTCATGTTGGCCCAACACGCACCCTATTGAGTTATCCAAAACAGTCAGATACATGATTAACGGCCTTCCTTCGACGGGTGGCATCAAAACAGGAGGTTCTAGTAAATACTCCTTGATCTTATCAAAATCAACTTGACAATCATTGTTCCATTCAACTACCTGATCTTTCTTCAACAACTTGAAGATTGGCTCACAGGTAGATGTCAGGTGAGAGATGAACCTGGCGATATAGTTTAAGCGTCCCAAGAATCCTCTAACCTCCTTTTCAGTACGGGGGGCAGGCATTTCTTGTATAGCCTTCACTTTAGCTGGATCAACCTCAATGCCTTTGTTGCTGACAATAAATCCCAAAAGTTTACCAGACCTAACCCCAAAAGTGCACTTGCTTGGGTTCAGTCTGAGCTTATACTCCTTCAACCTGGAAAACAGCTTTTGCAAATGATCAAGGTCTTCTTCTTCTGTCTGTGATCGAGCTATCATGTCGTCTACATAAACTTCGATCTCATGATGTATCATATCATGAAACAAAGATACCATGGTGCGCTGATAGGTTTCCCCTGCATTCTTCGGTCGAAATGGCATCACTTTGTAGCCGAAGATACCCCATTGCGTGACAAAAGTAGTTTTCTCCATGTCCTCGGGGGCCATTTTGATCTGGTTGTATCCCGAGAATCTGTTCATGAAGGAAAATACCTTGTGCTGAGCTGTGTTATCAACCAAGATGTTGATATGTGGCAGTGGAAAATCATCTTTGGGGCTAGCCCTGTTTAAATTCTGATAGTCCACACACATTCTGACTTTGCCGTCCTTCTTAGGCACGGGCACAATGTTAGCAACCCATTGTGGATAGGAAGTAACAACCAGAAATCTAGCGTTGAATTGCTTCATTACCTCAGCTTTAATCTTCTCAGACATGTTAGGCCTCATTCGGCGGACCTTTTGCTTGATTGGTGGACAATCTTCTCTTGTAGGGAGACGGTGAACCACGATATCTGTGTCCAACCCTGGCATGTCATCATAAGACCAGGCGAAGATTTCAACATATTCGTTCAACAACTGCGCTAAGCGCTCCTTGACACTTGGTTCCAGGTTGGCACCCACTTTTACTTCTTTCCTGTCTTCCTCTGTCCCTAAGTTGATGGTTTCTAGCAACTCTTCGTGAGGCAAAATGGCCCTCTCTTCTTGTTGTAGAATTCTGGCTAATTCTCCCGGCACTTCACATTCTTCGACAACTTCGTACTCAACATGATTGAACAAATCTTCAGAGTTATCGAAGGCGAAAGCAGAATAGTCACCCATGGAATCCGGAGTGGATGGGTACCTGCATTTGTGAGTGTGGGTGTGTGTAAGGGATAGCCATCCTTAAACAAACAAAAATGCAAAAGGAAAGAAGATGATCACAACAGTTTATAGATGAAAAACGTCCAATGATTCATTAAAACATGGCATATGATTATGAAGAAAATCAAGCCCTTATAAATGGACCTACATGCCCCGGGCAAGGCATGAGGTGAAAATAGTGTGCGAATTGTTTTAATTATTACAGACCATAAATGGGAAATTGTTCAAAGATAAAATTACTGGTTGATAAAGGTGATAGGAACAAAATCCTTTGCTTCCCAATTACTCAAACCCCCTTCTACGGTCGGAAAGATCCAATCTTCAAAGTGGCTCTCTTCATCCTCATCGTCTACAACATTGATTCCATGGTGTGAGATCTTGACGGGTGGCCCTCCAGCCTTGGAGCGTCGCATAGCCTTTTGTCCTGCAGCAGTGAACCCTAAACCAAACTTGTCTGTCTTATGGGGAAAATCAGGAAATTTCCCCCATACTATACTCTTCCCTTCTTTAACCACATCCTCTGCGTGCTTGAGAGATACCATTCTAGATACATGCTTGGGAATAGTAGGCACTTCAACCATTGTCTTTGCAACTGCTACTTCAGGAGAGACTTCCTCAAAATGTTGAAAAGGTGTTTCGATGAACTCGCCATCCAACTCCACATAACGGAAGGAATTGAGATGACTAATCATGTACTCTTCCTCCCCGTGCACTGTTATAATCTTACCCTTAACAGGATATTTCAACATTTGGTGCAAAGAGGAGGTAACTGCCCCGGCATAATGGATCCACGGTCTTCCTAACAAACACGAATATGACGAACAGATGTCCATCACATAAAAGGTGGAGTTGAAAACCTCTGTGCCTACTTTGATAGGAATATCAACCTCCCCATGAACCATTCTTTTGGAACCATCAAAAGCCCTAACAACGATATTGCTAGGTTTGAGGGTCAATCCTTCACAGTCCAAACGGTCTAAGGCTTTCTTCGGAAGAACATTCAAGGAATAACCAGTATCAACTAAGACATGGGCAAGGGTGGTTCCCCTGCATTCAACTGAGACTTGTAGCGCGTCGTTGTGTTTCCTTCCTTTGGGAGTCAAGTCAGTATCGGAAAAGCCAAGGCCATTGTCAGCAGTAAGACTGGCCACACATTCCTGAAATTGGTCAGCCGAAGTCTCTTGGGGAACATGTGCCGCCTTCAAGAATTTGATTAGGGCCTTAGCATGGGCCTCAGAACAAAGCAGAAGAGCCAACATTGAAATTTTAGAAGGAGTCTGCCCTAACTGTTCCACAACGTCGTAGTCACATTTTCTGATTATTTTCAAGATTTCATCCATTTCTTTCTGAGTGGTTTCGGGGATAACCATAGCATGAGCCTTCGTCCTGACAGGCACTTCTAGTATCCCCTTACCCTTGTCGGTAGTATCAGCAGATGGTCTTACTTCAGGAGTTTCCAATTCTTCAATCATTGGGCCTTGCACAAATGATCCAACAAGTACAGAAGCTTTCAAGGGTCCGAAAACTGCTCGAGGGGGGGCAATCTCCGGAGAAAAGATCCGACCACTGCGGGTTATCTTGCTTGTACCCGCAATGTTCCCTATATCAGGGTTTTCTTCTTCAGAATTTTCTTGGACTGCCTCAATTTTCTTGATACCATGATAGAAGATTTCTCCTCCATAGTTCCATGGTATCATTTTGCTTGATTGGTACGGGACAGGTCCCAACATGGTGATCTTTAAAGGTACACATTCAGAGTTGGGTGTAATCCTGACAGGCCTTTTGCAAGCCTTGGGAGGATTGTCGGAAATGGTTATGATTGCGATATCATTGGTTGAAGTAGCAAAAGTATCAAGAGTAATAGGATTGAAGGTATCAACAGGGGTTTTCTGGAAAAGTATCTCTTAGGTATCCATCAGGCGTTGGACACCTGACTTCAACATTGGGCAATCACCTCGTATGTTCAAACAAAAATAACAGTCTTTACTATAACCAGGAAAGATCCCGTCTCTCATAAAATTTTCTTTAATTACAAGTAACGACATCAACAGGTCAACAACATCAGTAACATGAAGGTCCTCCATAACAACATGAACATTATTACCGTGCTTGGGCATCGGAGCAGAAATCACATTGGGCTTCTCAGGCGTATCGAATTCTACTTCTTTGGTATCTGTTGTACCCCAAAATTTGCCCTCCCATTTTCTCAACATTTTCTCATCACAAAGCCCTTGAAGCTCAAGATCCAATTAGGGTTTCATCTGCTCAAGACTTCTCCTTGCACTGTTGACCCAAATTAGGGTTTGTGTTTGCACAAAGATGTTTTGACCAAAATTGCCTAAGATGACTTTCATGCTTCATATGGGACTCCCAAGTTTACCCATACCAAGTTTCAAGTCTTGATTCCAAATTTTGCCCAATCAATTGGACAGTTGACCTAAAAATCAGCTGTATTGGGGAAAAAGTCAACTGTGGCCAATTGACAGTCAAATCTCATGAAAATTGACCCACATCAACATTATGAACTCATATGGACCATTTAATCAAGTTTGGATCACAATTCCACAAGAAATTTGATCAGATCACCAAAGGGGCAAAATGGTCATTTTTAGGGTTTTGACTGCACAAAGGCAATTTTTGACTGTTTGACCTAGGCAATGGCAAACCAAGCTCACATATGGACTCAAGGACCCCATGGAATCATCTTGACATTCTCAACAAATTCAAAAGATCCCAAATACACAAGATTGACAGTTGAATTTCCCAGTCAATTGATCAATTTTGATTGTATACTGAAAAGTCAAACTTTGACTTTTTGGTCAAAATCAAGAGTCAAGATTCATTTTTCATCAAAACATGCCAAATCATGAAACTTGTTCATCAAGAAATCAAGAAATGCAAATTAGGGTTTGAAATGAAGATTTTTCATAACTTAGAATTTTTCTAAGTTATGAAAAACCCTAATTTTTTCCTAACTTTGCCCCACTTTCTCACCAAGATTCATTTGGATTCAAGCAAATGTCAAAACATGAAAGTTGTATCCTATTGCATAATATACAACTTTGATTCACAAAGTTTTCCAAAAAGAAGCTTGTATCTCAAGTTACAATTTTTGGAACAAGGGTACCAAGCCATTCTTAACTTAGGGAAAATTTGACCTATTTTAGGCAAGGTTTTTACCTAACTTCAAGACCATTTTTCACATACTTCCACTTGGAATTTCAATTTGCATTTCAAAGATGGATTGTAGTACACATTCCAAGCTTTCCAAAATGTCCAAGAACTCATCAAACAACCTCATGGTTTGAGAGAATCGAATTTTGCAATATGGGAAAAACTCACTTTTGTTATGGCCAATTTCCATGTTCATACACTTAGGCAATTTTCAAATCAGCATGCATTTCTTGATTACAGGCCCTAAAACCATTTTGCACTCATAAATTTAATGCAAACTCATTGTGCCAAGACCATATTCTATGTGTTCAAGCATTGCATAATGGTTTAATCCCAAATTAGAAAAAGCATTTTAACCATTTTTGCAAAAGTGAACTTTATGTCAAAATGCAAATCCAAGCAAGTACATTTGAAATATCTTTGGCACAAGTTTAGGAACTAATTACACTGATCAAGACTAAGTGGTTCAACATAGAATGGGGGCCTCTATCAGTCTAGGACTCCACTTGACCTTTTCTTGCTTAAGTGTGAAGAAACATAGCATTTTGTACAACAACTCTCATTTCCTGTAAACCAACCTTAAGCAAACTTGTTACACACATTCCAAACATCAAACACAAGCTGAAACACGAGCTATCCACCTCCATTGACCTCTCAAACACAGAATCACCCTCAAACTGTCCAAACAGAGCACCTGCTGCAGATTGAATCCCACAACTCATTTCCATCGTGCATTCTTGCCCAAACCAGTTCAAACACCTTCCCTACCATCAATGCAAACTATCCAAAGCATTAGAAGTGGACTGTAACTCCTCTAATCAGTTTGGCCATTTTCATTTTCTTGTTTTGCAGGTGGAGTGCTACAACTCGATTCAGCTAGTTTCAAAGCAAAGTAAAACTTGGAATAACATCCCTGGACATCAAGGAAGTTGTACCAATCATCACCTTGCTCTGAAAGTACCTCCATCATCAGATACAACTTCAACTGAACAGGTATATTCTTGAACTTCTAACTCTCAATGTAGGCATCATTAGCTCTAAGTTTGTGAATAAGAAGTGTTCTACTCATGCCTCTGAAACTGTACATACCTTTACTTTCCATTTATTTTGCATATGTTGTGAGAATTTAAGGTCTGAACGTGGATAAAAAGTTAGGTTAAGATTTGGGAATGATGAAATTCTCTCTCATTTCTGAGAGTTAGAATGATTTCTTTACATGTCCAGAATCGTGGCTTGATGATTAACATTTCTTATGTTGTAAGTTTGTGCTAAAAGTCCAAGAATCCAGGTGTTTGAATCATTGAACAAAGCGCGCGTTTTTGACATTGTTTCTGGCCAGAGGTTGAAGAAGGACTTGGTGGGCTGGGCTTGATTTGTCATTTCTGTTTACACACTATTTTTTACTTTGACACCCCCTAGGCCCATTTGGTTTATTTTTATGATTTTTTGACTTTTGTTTTTTATTCCTGACTTATTTATTTTTCCTCATAATATTAAAAACATAAAAAACTTTTTTTACACCATTTTTATATTTTTTAGGCATTTATTTGTTTATATTGATATTTGTATGTGAATAAGTACATAATATTATTATTTAGAATAACTAGAAAAAATAATGTAAACACATTCATTTTTTGGTTTTTATTTTATTTTATCTTCTGAAAATATTTTATATAAAATATACTTTTTTTATAAATATTAAATATTATTATTTTGTATATATAATACATATTTAGAAAATAATACAAATATATATATATATATATATATATATATATATATATATATATATATATATATATATATATATATATATATATATATATATATATATATATATATATATATATATATATATATATATATATATATATATATATATATATATATATATATATATATATATATATATATATATATATATATATATATATATATATATATATATATATATATATATATATATATATATATATATATATATATATATATATATATATATATATATATATATATATATATATATATATATATATATATATATATATATATATATATATATATATATATATATATATATATATATATATATATATATATATATATATATATATATATATATATATATATATATATATATATATATATATATATATATATATATATATATTAGAATATTTAGGACAAAAATACAAAAAAATATATACATTTTTATTTTTATTAATATTTGATAGTAAAAATACCCTTTTGGCAAATATACTTCATTTTTATTTTATTTTGTACATAATTGATTAAACATTGTACATATTAAATAATTAATATATTTATTTAATAAATTAGGGTTTTACCCTAAACATAAAAAACTCCAAAAAAATAATACTTTTTATTTTGTTTATTTGACATATAAAAACCCTTTTTTTTTCATACATATAAAAAACCTTTTTGCATCTTGCATATTTATTTTATTTCCATTTAATTTGTGCAATTAAATATCTTGTAAATAATTCCAAATTGATGTAATAGCTAGGTTTAAATTCCTTGTCAAATACCCCGAATTTTTTTTATTAATAACCAAGTATTAAAAAAATATTTCGCAAATAACCGGGTTTCGGAAAAAATTACGCAAATAACCATGTTTGAGATGGCTCCACAAAGGAGGAGCCAAGTCATTTGGCGCATGGAACTAGGGTTTTGCCCTAGGCGCCATCTCACTTGGCGCCTCCATTGGCTTTTAGCCAAGTGAGATGGCGCATGCTCCTTAAAAAGGAGAGGAGGCGCCATCTCACTTGGCGCCTAGGGCAAAACTAGGGTTTTTTGCCGTTTTATAAATAATTCGTCCGTTTCTTTGAAATTTCTCACACTTTCTCGCACTGTATTTTTATTTTGTACTCCCTTATTTACGTAATGACGTCGCCTATGATTTTTAGCAGAGATGGTTACGTTATATTCTCCGCCACGAAACCCGCGATGAAAATGAAATTCTGGCACATTCACTCCATGGAGCGTCTGAAGCGGGAGTTGATGCGGTGGCTAGATGGAGACATATCCGAGGGGGAAAAAATTCGAAGGATCCAGCGAAAACGAACAACAACCTCGCATGCGACAGGAAGACCTAATGTGTGGTTGGAGGAAGTCAAAACAGACAGTGATGTAATGCTGATGATGCATGGGTCAGATGAAATTGTGTTAACAGTTGTAATATCCTAGATTGATTATCGTTAATCATTGTTGTACGCGAAAACCCTAATTTAATTTCCTAGATTGGTTATCGTTAATCATTGTTGTACGCGAAAACCCTAATGTAATTTCTTAAATTGTGTGAACAGTTTTATTAACGGAAAACCCATAATGTTTACAACACAAATATTGAAAAGATTTATTGTATTACAAAATTTATGTGGTCGAGCCAGACGCCCGATTCGGACAGTTTTTGCGATTGTGTCCGACCTGACGGCATAAACCACACTTTCTTTCCAACCTGTCAAGATCGTCCATTTCTGTTGTTATGCGGCTGCTTTTGGGACGACCCTTCTTGTTCCTTCGCATTTGGTCATTGTGCCAAACTATATCACCGCTGTATTCAGGCCAATAGTCTGGTTTTGCCACCAAAGGAAAGTTGTTGTTGTAAACAGTTAGCAACGTTTCAGATTTATAAACGTTTGATAGCAGTTGAAGCGCGTCTTGATGGGTATGCGCACAAGCGGCAATGACATGAGAGCAAGGCATACGAAAAGCTTGAAACCTGCCACAATCGCACCATTGAGAAGGTAAAATGACCCTGTATTCCTGTCTTGCCAGGCCTTCATTGTGGTCAATTGTCTCTTTCACAATGAAGTTGTGGCTATGGCGGTCAAACCGTGTAACCATGTGAGTGTTGGCTTTTGCACTTTCAGCCTTAATGTATTTCATACAGCTTTCACTCCACAGTTGTCCTGATTGCAAGACCGAATACCACATTTCACCTCTTTTGGCAAATAACGCAGCCATCCTAAAATACGTGGATTTCACCAAGGCAGTGATGGGGAGGTTTCGTATGCCCTTGAATACCCCATTCATTGATTCAATAAGATTTGTTGTCATATGCCCCCATCTTTGGCCATTGTCGTATGACCTAGTCCACTTTTCGACCGGTATGTTGTCGATCCACGTACCGGCTTCTGGGTTAGACAAACGGATCTCGTTGCGGTAATATTTGAATGTGGGTTGTGTCAGTGCGTATCCCGCATTCATCACCGCTTTCCGCAATGTTTTGTCCTTGACCTCCCTCGAGAAATTCTGGACGATATGCCTGATGCAATAGACATGCGTAGAAGGAGGGTCATGCCAACCATTTGCCGGATTATTATAGGCACTTTCAATAGAGGCATGTCTGTCCGAGATCAAACATAGATCCGGTTGAGGAGCCACGTGTGTACGAAGATTTTTCAGGAAAAAGCTCCAAGCACCACCAGTCTCCCCCTCGACAAGGGCAAACGCAACGGGGAAAATGTTATTGTTGCCATCTTGTGCAACTGCCATCAAAAGAGTGCCTTTGTACTTGCCATACAACCAAGTCCCGTCTATTTGTAGAATTGGTTTACATGATGCAAACCCTGCGATGCATGGTTGAAATGCCCAAAAGACGCGACTGAATATTCCGTTGCCATGTAGAACACTACCATCTTGGGCGTAAGCGGGCAATGTTTCCAGAACATAAACACTACCTGGAGAATATGTCTTTAGTGCATTGAGGTAGCGGGGAAGTTCTCGGTATGACTCCTCCCAGTTTCCATACACCCTTTCAATCGCCTTAGTCTTTGCTAACCACGCCTTACGGTAAGACGGAGTGTAGTTAAAAACTGTGGTGATGTGGGAGATGATTGTTTTCACCTTCAAAGAAGGGTCGTTGCTCACCAGGGGTAGGATTTCTTGACAGATTAGATCATGGTTGAGTTTTCGGTGGTCTTGTGATTGAGTGGAACTTACACAAGTATGGGTTGTCATGGAACCTATGACCCAGCAGTCACCCCTTAGTCTGTATGAAGCGGTCAGCTTGAACATGCAGTCAGGGTGGACACACTTGATCTTGTACCTTTCCGGGTTTACACGATCCACCTTATAATCAACCGAGTTGAGCATGTGAAATTTTTTGATGGCCCTTATGCATTCCTCTCTATTACGAAACTTGTCCTTCTCTTTTAAATTTTCATCTGATTGCATATACGGTTGGAAAAACAAGTCCGTAGAAGGTTCATCTCCGCCCATGTTGAAGTTTGTCATGTGCGTAGGTGGTGTGTAGATTTTGTCGGTAGGAATACTTGGGATGCCATCATCGTCAGAATCGTCGTTCACCATTTCATCGAACTCTAACTCGTTATCTTCTTCTTCATCATCAACTGCATCCACCTCGGCTTGCTCATTCTCCAAAGGATCAACCTCCTGTAACACCGGAGGCTCTACCTCCTGTGTCACCGGAGGCTCTTGAAACAGAACGTACAACTCAATAGAGTCGTTTCCAGAATAGACATGGCTGGAAATCATGTTCTGGAAATCCTCGTCATCTTGAATTGCAACCTTATAAAATATGACTTGGTTGTTTCCAAAAAAGACTGGACTCTGATAAAATATCTGGGATATAGGGCCTCGTTCAAGTTTGGCCTCCAATCTTTTCTTAAAGTAGGAGAAATTTGCTTTCCCGTTTAAGAGAAATCGGACATTGTCGGTGTTTCTAAACAAAAACCCAACTGTGGGACACATGTATGTCTCACCGTTGAAATGTGCTTTGACAACAAATTGTGGTGAAGAGGCCATTGTGTAGAATTGTTTTAGGTATGAAGGTGGGAATGTTTTGGGTTTATTGATTATATGAAGGTATGAATGCTGGAATGTTTGAAGGTTAGATGACTGATTCGAAGGTTGGAAAATTTTACAGTTTATGTGAATGAATGTTATGTTCAACCTAAGGCAAAATATTTCAATTAAGTAAGTGATGCAACCCCCCAAGGCTGCCAATCGTATTACATGCATGGGCTTATGCTGCCACCTAGCCTGGCCCTATTCTTCACACATAAAAGTTTTGTCTAAGCCTGCCACCCGTCTACTCCAATAGCCTTGCATGCAACAGAGAAAGGAATCCCAAAGGCTGTCACGTAGCCTGAGACAATGCTGTAAAACGTGACACCTCTTATTCGCCAAATGGGGTGGCGACAACATTCATTTTTGTACTATTTCGCCAAGTGAGATGGCGCCTCCCTTACTGTCCAATAATATTACATGCATGGGCTTATGCTGCCACCTAGCCTGGCCCTATTCTTCACACATAAAAGTTTTGTCTAAGCCTGCCACCCGTCTACTCCAATAGCCTTGCATGCAACAGAGAAAGGAATCCCAAAGGCTGTCACCTAGCCTGCAAGAGTGACACCTTACATTATTTGTAAATGCATGCATGCATATGTGTAACTCCCTAAGCATGCAAATGTGACACCTCGCATGCATGCAACCACTACATCAGAATTAGTTGCCTATAAATACATACCTTATGAAACATATCTCACACCCACACAACTCTCACTCTCTCACTCTCTGCTACGAAATATTTCTTAAGTCTATCATACTCCTTATTTCTTCCTAAGTCTTTCATTCACTCAAGCGTTCTGAAGAATGGCCCTTCTAACAATGGGAGATACTCACAGAGGCACAAGGGAAAACATTGCTGCATTTGTAAGTCTCTTCTTTGGTTATACATTTTTCATACTTTAAAAAACGTGTTGTTCATCTTAATTAATCTTACTCTTGTTTAATTATGATCTCAGGATACACAAAGATTCAGAATCCGTTCGCATAAATACCTGGCCCCCGACCCTTTTATCGTCCCTTATCTGGAATATGCAGGTTTTGGACACGTGATAAAGATCTCCAACTGCACCATTGACTCCAAATTCATCCTTGCAATGTTGGAGAGGTGGAGACCGGAGACCCATACATTTCACCTACCAATAGGTGAATGTACCATCACTCTCGAAGATGTCTACATGCTACTGGGCCTCCCTATTGACGGTAAAGCGGTGAACGGGTCGGTTCAACAACCCAACTCACAGTGTGAAGAACTGTTGGGTAGGGACATGGTAGAAGGTGGTGGAGCAAGAGGGCAGGGAATACTACTCACTGACCTGAAACGGCATTATGCAAGTATGGAATTAAATGAAAATTCCTCAGAAAATGACCGAGTAGTAAAAGCCCGAACGTATATTATGATACTTTTTGGTACTTTTTTATTTCCCGAAAGTACGGGAAATAGTGTAAATTTCATGTACTTACATTTACTAACCAATTTTGATAAAACTAGAAAATTTAGTTGGGGTTCTGCAGTATTAGCCCACCTGTACAGTTCCTTGTGCAAAAACGCAGTCAAGGAAAAATGTACATTTTATGGGTGCGCATTTTTACTACAAGCCTGGGGTTGGTGGAGGATGGAGTCCTTAAACCCCATCAACAACAACACTTTTGGTTTCCCTTACGCAACAAAGTAAGTCATTAAGTTATAGCATTTATAACTATTCTTCTCTTTCCAAAATATATGCTAAAAATAACATGTTTCTCATTTCCTATAGGTACTGCGTGAGGGGTATGGATTACGGCAAGAATCCCAGATTCAATGTCGCACTCTACCGGAATCTGTTGGATCACCTAGGCCCAGATGACGTAAGTCGTAGCTTTTAACTTTTGTTCATTTTATTTATTTATACATTACTTTTGCGCTTACCTTATTTAAATTTTATCGCAGTTCGTCTGGAGACCATATTTGGGTTTGGACCATTCTCCAAATCTAGAGGATGCAGCAACTTGGACTGCAAAGACTGCACTCATTCGGTTCAACATTGTGGAGATGCACCACAGCGACCGCGTGAAGATGCAGTTCGGAATGATCCAAGAGATACCAAGTGACCCAACAGATTTGTCCCCCTGGCATCTAAAAAGGGTCGACGCCCAGTGGAATCTAACCAACTGGAAAGACTTTGCTCCAGAATGGTGTAAAATGTGGCAAAGGCGTCACCGCTACATCTTGCAATCCCCTGTTTTCCTTACTCAAGGTAACATGCGACACACCGATCAATATATGTCGTGGTACAGGTCGGTTAGTAACCCAGATATGCACGTGTCTCATCCGAGGTACTTGGTTGACCCACGCACACAATGGGCACAACCCTCGATTCCCCACCAACAAACCCAAAATCCTTCAACCTCAAACCCACCCCCAAGAAGAAACAGACCAACAAACACACAACCACATTCCCCACCACAACACAACTACAACCAAATGCCGTACTACCAACCACAGTCACCGCCAAACTACCAATACCCAGATATGCCTCAAACCCAACCACAATACCAACCCCAATACCAGCAAACCCACATACCCCATACACAATTTCAGTCTTCCACATATCCCAATATGAGGCCCTCAACATCCAGCCTTAGCCCTGATATGGGAATGTCAGAAGATTACGACCAACCCGACCAAACCTACCATCAACCACCATATCACCAAACAACCCAACATCCACAGTACCAAACACCCCAAGATCCATTTCCTTTCTACCCCCCATACTCAGACGACCAATGCTACCGACCAACCATGGAACCCCACCCACCGCCAACACGACCAAACTTCGAGGGCATGGGTAACCGACTGTACCAGAGCGGATCTTCGAGATATGGAGATCTTACTGATTTTATGGATTCGGATCGCATTGACTTCGCTGGGCCATCGACCTTGCCGCAACAGGAAACGAGACGGCACCCAGCAAGAGAAAGGCGAGGACGGGGATGCGGAACTGGGGGTCATTACCGGGTTCCTGGGGATCATTGATGTATCTTTTTTTTTTTCAGTATTTTTTGTATCTATTTTTTTACTGTTATTTAAATGTAAAACAGTTGAATGTAATTATTTTTTTCAAATAAAAAATCAATTTTGGTTATCTCTGTCTAATACGCAACGCGCAGGAAAGGAAAAAAAAAAATTTTTTTTTGACCTAATTTTCCACATAGGCGCCATCTCATTTGGCTTAGGGCTTGCCATTTGCCCTTAGGCGCCAAATGAGATGGCGCCTCCCTTATAAAAATAGGAGGATGCGCCAAATGAGATGGCTCCTCCTTTATGGAGTCATCTCAAACATGGTTATTTGCGTAATTTTTTCCGAAACCCGGTTATTTGCGAAATATTTTTTTAATACTTGGTTATTAATAAAAAAAATTCCAAATACCCCCCATTTGAACATTTGTACCCCCCTTCCCATATTATGTTGTAATAGCTTAGGAACTTTAAATTTCGTACTTTAATGCTTTCTAATTATACCATGCTAGAATTAGGGTTTGTATGCAAATAAAAACAACAAAAATAGTTTGACCTAATTTCAAGATAAACAAGCATGAAAATGGACAACACTAATCACACTTGCACCCCTAGGGTATTCCACTTGTTGCCTTCAATAATGGGCTATGTTGCATGTTAGGTCTCTTTGGGCAAAACAAACACAATTCAAATGATCATAGTCCCTCGATGACGCTTTCGAAAAGTTGCCTAAAAATGATCAAGTCCCTTAAAGGAAAATTGCCCAAAGATACTTGGCACCATTGCAATTATGGTCTAAACGATGACCCGCGCCCGTCCCTTTCACATCCTAACACAAGATTGTCCACCAAATGCAATGGTGGAACAAAATTGTTAAAAGGGTTAAAACATAGCAAAAAAATCTTTGAGAACTTTAGGGTAGATAGCTCTTAAGTACTTGTCAACTTGCAAAACAAAAACACTTGCCTATTTTTCAAACCACACTTCACAAACACTTTCAAAACAAACTTTCAAAAACCTTGAAACATCTTTTCAAAAAGACAAACACCTTTTGTAAAACATTCGAGTAAAGAATTGTTACAAGGGTAGCCTAGACAAGGCATCTTTTTCAAAACATTTTCAAAACCACACACAAAGCACCATTTCAAACAATTGAAAACCAAGGCAAGATGATCTAAGCAAGTACCTAAGAGCCCATGGATAACCATGGATATAAAGGGTGCTAATACCTTCCCTTTCTATAATCTACTCCCCGAACCCAAGAAAATATCTCAAAGGTTTTTGCTGTGCTTTTTAAACCTTTCCTTAGGATAAAATAAAAAGTCGGTGGCGACTCTTGCTAAACCGAAACATTTGCGAAAACAAACGCAAAACCATAGTTAGTTCTCCCACCGTATCACAGAACTGGCGACTCTGCTGGGGATAATTTTAAAAGTGGAGTAACCTTAGGGCTTAGATCACCCTCTTGCATGACTAATTGTTTGAATTGATTGCTTTATATCTTGGCTCTCTTGTTTGGGTTTGCAATCCTACACCCGGATTTTTGGGAAACATTTCATAGATAGCAATACGTTGTGGAAACTGTATGGGGTATACCGATACGGTCGAAGCAATAGCTATATTAGTGCGACATATTTGTGAGTACCGGTAATCCTTGAGTTCAATCAAGGAGAGTACGGGGCCGCTGAGTGATGTCACTAAGCACTAATGACCTAGAACCTTACTTGACCATCTTGGCCTTTTATTAGGGGTAGTGAGATGACCGGCTTTGGTGCAGTCCGAAGTTGGTAGATGCTCGATACTACACTCATTAAGGGTTGTTTTCTTGGAATATTTTGGTCGCTAGTTAAGTGGCTAAACCAAAACAATGAACAATGAAAACAATCCAGTGATATTGAGCTCCTTAGAACCCGGTTACTGTTTATAGGACAGGTTTTTAAGCCAACTACACTCAAGAGGGTACTTACCTATGAAACCCCATGCAAGCCTGAAACTAGGGTTTGGTGTGATTTGCTTGTACATATGTTTGTGCATACATCATAAACATCATAGAGCATCATATGCATTCACTAACCATTTCAAGGGTTTGGATCTTCACCTTTGTTCTTGTTTTGTAGGTCATGGAAATTCCTCGCAGAAAAACCATCCAAGTCAACCTTGTGAGAATCTCTCCTCAACTCAAGGAGCTCACCTCAAGAATTCCGGGAAGCTCATCCTTCAGTGAAAGACATGGTAGACTGCTCAGCTTAGTCAACACCAACATTGAAGAAGACATGATGAAAGTGCTATTCCAGTTCTTTGACCCTCTTCACCACTGTTTCACTTTCCCCGATTACCAGTTGGTGCCCACTTTGGAGGAGTTTTCTCAACTCCTAAGAATCCCTATCCTTAATCAACTACCCTTCAACGGTACGGAAAAGGAACCAAAGCTGGAAGATGTTGCTCGAGCATTACATCTACAACCATCCGACATCAAGGGGCATTGGGAAACCAGAAGCGGCGTCAAAGGATTCTTAGCAAAATTCTTGTTTGAGAAGGCACAAGAATGTTGGAATTCATTGGACCTACAAGCCTTTGAAGAAATTGTGGCACTCCTTATCTATGGGTTGGTCTTGTTCCCAAATTCTGACCAATTGGTAGATGTCAACGCCGTCAAAATCTTCTTGTCCAGAAATCCAATACCAACATTGCTTGGGGACATCCTTCACTCATTTTACACACGAACAATGAGAAAGAGGGGTGTTCTCATGTGCTGTACTCCTCTCCTTGCAAGGTGGTTTATTTCGCACCTTCTACAATCTGTCTTGAAGAATGACCAAGGCTCAAGGTGGTCCCAACGGTTGATGACTCTTACTCACTCTGATGTACATTGGTGTTCTCGGTCCAGAGAAAATGTCATCATCGTCGATCGTTGTGGAGAGTTCCCTAATGTCCCATTACTTGGCATTAGAGGGGGCATTACCTACAACCCTTGCCTAGCTTTGAGGCAATTTGGATATGCACGGAGGGATGGCCCTCACGACATGTTGATTCCTGACCTAGTTTTTGACTTCGACAACGATGCGCATGGACTTCACCAAAGATTCATCAGAGCTTGGAGGATGCCCAACAAGGTTGATAGCAAGACTCTGGGACACAAGAACTCCATCCCTCTTGAGCCTTATCTCAAGTGGGTACGAGCCCGAGCCCAGAGTCTAATGATGCCTTATCCTTATGTTCTCCCTGTGATTAAAGAGCCTGTTAAGGAAGGAGAGGTTCCCTACACCATCCTACATCCTGACATGCCTATATCGTGAGAGGAAATGCAGAAAAGCTGGATTCAGCTCAAGGAGGAACGGAACACTTTTGAAGCCAGCTTCTACGCTAGTGAGAAGAAGGTTCTAGAGCTTACCCGCCGACTCCATGAGCAAGAGGCCCTCAACACCTACATCGCACCAAAGAGGATGCACAATGTCTTTTTACCTTGAGAAGTTGTTTTTGTAATATTTGGCCCATGGGGAATTTATGTACTAACAAATTTCTTCTTATTAATATGACGTGCATTCTTCTTTGTCTGCAACAATTTTGAATGTTCTAAATCCTTGAATGTATTGCATACATAAGCATATCATTCATCATGTGCATAAGCAGGTCTCACTCCAGGTTTCCTTATCTATCTGCTGTTTATTTCAGTAGGATGGATCTCGAGCAAAAAGTCAAAGACCTACAAGCTCAAAATGCACAATTCCAGCAACTCCTGATGACCTTGGCTAAGGGTCAGGAGGACCTAAAGACCTCGCTGGGGAATAAAGACCCAATGAAAAAGAAGAAAAAGAGACTCGGGGTGGCTACTTTAGGGAGAAGATTTGAAGGAGAAACCCGGAGAGTGCTTGAATTTCCTCCTACTTCTGATGAAGGAACCAGTAAAGGAGGTGGGGCTGCGGTACCTTCCGAGTCCGATGTGGAAGAAGAGGAAGTCGAAGAGGATGAAGACTACTCTGATCAATAATACCCTCCAGCTGATGATAAATACAAAGGTTTAAAAGACAGGTTGGCCGCCATGGAGCTACAGAGAGTACCGGGTTTGGATTTTGAAGACTTGGGTTTAGTTGCCGGGATTGTGATTCCCCCAAAATTCAAGGTGCCAGTTTTTGTGAGGTATGATGGGCTGTCTTGTCCAAAAATGCATCTCAGGTCCTACGTAAGAAAGATCCAACCTTATACGGCAGATAAGAACCTTTGGATCCACTTCTTTCAAGACAACCTTTCTGGGGCTCAACTGGAGTGGTTTTATCAGCTAGAGGGAACCAGCGTCCGAAACTGGGAAGACTTGGCCACCGCCTTTTACAAACAATATCAGTACAATTCTGACCTTGCTCCTACGCGTACCCAACTTCAGGGTATGTCACTGGGAACAGGCGAAGGATTCAAAGAATATGCACAAAAATGGAGGGATTTGGCTGGCAGGGTGCAGCCTCCTTTAACCGACCGTGAACTTGTTGATATGTTTCTAGGGACCCTATCTGGGCCATTTTTCAATCATCTGATTGGTAACTCTTCCGCGGGGTTTATCGATTTGATCTTAACAGGCGAAAGAATAAAAGCTGGCATCAAGTCAGGAAAAATTCAGAAGGGTGCCGCTGCAAGTGTTGAGAAGAAACCTTTCAAGAAGGAAACAGCTGTGGTATACTCCCAAAGAAGAGCAGGGAAAACTGAGCGCCGGCCAACCGTGGGGGCCGTAATGATTCAAAACCCTTCAAGTGAGCAGCCTCGCTATAACCAGTCCAGACCAAATCAGCAACGGGTGGAACGGCCACAACGGCAGTTCACCCGCATTAATATGACGCCAGCGCAAGTGCTTCCCCATCTGTTAAAGTTAAATCTCGCCACTATCAAAGAGGCACCAAAAAATGTGAATACGTCCTCTCCGCATTATCATCCTAATGCTAAATGCGCCTACCATTCTGACAGTGTCGGGCACGACACCAATGATTGTTGGGCACTCAAGCATAAAATCCAAGACCTGATAGAGGCGAAGGAGGTGGAGTTTGACGCTCCGGAGAAGCCGAACGTGATATCTGCTCCAATGCCGAAGCACGGCCGAAATATCAATGCCATTGAAGAAGATTTGTATGTTGCTGATGTCAATGATCTGATAACTCCATTGTTAACCGTCAAGTTGAATCTGTTAAGGGCCGGGATCTTCCCGGGATGTAAAGAAGACTGCTATTGTTGTTACTCTCTGCCGTTTGATTGTCCGTTACTGAAGAAAGGAATCCAAGGCCTAATGGACAGTCGACAAATTTTGTTTGAAAAAGTTTCTGCCACTCCAACCCATACTGAAGATGTCTCAATCATAACCATTCACGCCGATCTTTCCAAGGCCGTCAGAAAGCCCGTTAAGATTACGCCAGCTACGAAATCTGTTCCTTTGAAGATAACAATGCCAGGGCCTGTCCCCTATGTTTCTGAGAAGTCAATACCATGGAACTATGGCGGCGACGTCTACTACCATTGTATTAAACAAATCGAAATAACTGAAGAAAGTTCGGATGATGAAGAAGCCAACATTGGAAACATTGCAGGCACGAGCAAAATCACCCGGAGCGGGTGAATATTTTCTCCAGAGATTGCCCCTCCAAGAGCAATCTTTTGGACCCTCATCTACTGACAAGGTTACCCCTGCACCAATAAAACTCTCCGCTAGAACCCCTTTGATTGAAGACGTTGTTGTTCCTAGTATTGTCTCTCCTACCGCTGTTGATAAAGGTAAGGGAATCCAAGATGAGCTCGTCAGGACGAGGGCTAAACCCTTGGTCATCCTGGAAACCTCCAAGAAGGAAATGGATGAGATCTTAAAGATAATCAAAAGGAGTGATTACGATGTGGTAGAACAACTGGGGCAAACCCCCTCAAAGATCTCCATGCTGGCACTACTACTTTGCTCGGAAGCGCACGCTAAAGCTTTGATAAAATTCCTGAAGGCAGCCCATGTGCCCCAGGAAACCTCTGCAGATCAATTCCAAAATTGCGTGGCCAGCCTTACTGCGGACAATGGATTAGGTTTCTCTGATGCCGACCTAACTCCTAAAGGTAGAAACCACAATGATGCTTTGCACATTTCAGTCGAGTGCCGAGGAACTACTCTCGCACATGTCTTGGTCGACACTGGTTCGTCGCTGAATGTACTGCCTAAGAAAGCTTTAGACCGATTGGATTGTGAAGGGCTAGAGTTGAAGCCGAGTGATATTGTTGTCAGAGCTTTTGATGGTTCGAAGAGAATGGTCCATGGGGAGGTTGATATTCCCCATCAAGGTAGGCACTGAGGTGTTTAAATCTACTTTCTATGTGATGGACATCCGTCCGTCATACTCTTGCTTGTTGGGTAGGCCTTGGATACACCATGCCGGGGCAGTCACCTCCTCCTTACATTAGATGTTGAAGTATCCTGTCAAGGGAAAAATCATTACTGTCCATGGTGAAGAGGAGTACATGATCAGCCACTTGAACTCCTTCCGGTACGTGGAGGTAGAAGGTGAATTCATCGAGACACCTTTCCAGCATTTCGAAGAAGTCCTTCCTGAAATAACAGTAGCAAAGTTGGCAGCTGAAGTGCCGAGGAAGATGGCCAGGATGGCATCTCTAGAGGATGCAAGGGCCGCAATAAAGGAGGGGAAGAATTCAGCATGGGGGCAGTTGCCTGATATTCCACATAAGACAGACAAATTTGGATTAGGGTTCACTACCGCGGGCCAGAAAGCTATGCGTCGTTCGAAGATTGAAAGAGCGCCAGTCAAAATTTCTCCCTACGGAATCAACGCTTTGGAGGATGAAGACAAAGAGAGCAACATCGAAGAGTGGATTTACCCAACTGTCAAAGGGGGATTGTGCAACTGGGAGGCAAAAGACTTTGTCCCCATCACTTTTATTCATCAGTAATTTATCTGTCAAACATTTCCTATTGGTCTGTAATATTTATTTTTAAACAATCCGTACACAATATTTTTACCTCATGCCTTGCCCGGGGCATGTAGGTCCATTTGTAAGGGTTTTGATTATTTTTCATATCCATATGCCATGTTTAATGATTCATTGGACGTTTTTCATTTGATAAACTGCTGTGTTCATTTTCTTTCCTTTTGCATTTTTTGTTTAAGGATGGCTATCCCTTACACACACCCACACTCACAAATGCAGGTACCCATCCACTCCGGATTCCATGGGTGACTATTCTGCTACATCCTTCAATAACTTTGAAGATCTGGTCAATCAAGCCGAGTATGAAGATGACGAAGGTTGTGAAGTACCAGGGGAACTAGCCAGACTCCTACAGCAAGAGGAAAGGGCCATCTTACCTCACGAAGAGTCATTGGAAACTGTCAACTTAGGGACCGAGGAAGACCGGAAGGAGGTGCAAGTGGGTGCCAATCTGGAACCAAGTGTCAAGGAACGCCTGATACATTTGTTGAATGAGTATGTTGAAATCTTCGCTTGGTCTTATGAAGACATTCCGGGTTTAGACACAGACATCGTGGTTCACCGTCTCCCCACAAGAGAGGATTGTCCACCGATCAAGCAAAAAGTCCGCCGAATGAGGCCTGACATGTCTGAAAAAATCAAAGCAGAAGTGATGAAGCAATTCGACGCTGGCTTTCTGGCTGTTACGTCCTATCCTCAATGGGTCGCTAACATCGTGCCAGAACCTAAGAAAGATGGCAAAGTCAGGATGTGTGTGGACTACCAGGATTTGAATAGGGCCAGCCCCAAAGATGATTTTCCACTTCCACACATTGACATTTTGATCGACAATACAGCTCAGCACAAAGTGTTTTCCTTCATGGATGGATTCTCGGGCTACAATCAAATCAAAATGGCCCCCGAGAATATGGAGAAAACAACTTTTGTCACACAATGGGGCACTTTCTGTTACAAGGTGATGCCGTCCGGGCTGAAGAACGCAGGGGCAACTTATCAACGCGCCATGGTAGCTTTGTTTCATGATATGATACATCATGAGATTGAAGTTTACGTAGACGATATGATAGCTCGGTCACAAACAGAGGAGGAGCACCTTGAACATCTAGAAAAGCTGTTTGCCAGGTTGAAAGAATACAAACTCAGGCTGAATCCAAGTAAGTGCACTTTTGGAGTTAGATCTGGTAAACTTCTAGGATTCATTGTAAGCAACAAAGGCATTGAAGTCGATCCAGCAAAAGTGAAAGCAATACAGGAGATGCCTGCTCCCTGTACTGAAAAGGAGGTTAGAGGGTTCTTGGGGCGCTTGAACTATATTGCCAGATTCATCTCTCATCTAACTTCTACCTGTGAGCCAATTTTCAAACTCTTAAAGAAAGATCAGGTAGTCGAATGGAACGATGATTGCCAAGCTGCTTTTGATAAGATCAAGGAGTATTTGCTAGAACCTCCTGTTCTGATGCCACCCGTCGAAGGAAGACCATTGATCATGTAACTGACCGTCTTGGATAACTCAATGGGGTGTGTTTTGGGCCAGCATGATGAGTCTGGTCGAAAAGAGCATGCTATTTATTACCTTAGCAAAAAGTTTACCGACTGTGAGACTCGCTACTCACTGCTCGAGAAAACTTGCTGCGCTTTGGTATGGACTGCTCGCCGACTAAGACAGTATATGTTGACTCAAACTACCTTGTTGATTTCCAAAATGGATCCTATCAAGTATATCTTCGAAAAGCCCACTTTATCTGGAAGAATAGCCAGATGGCAGATGATCCTGACTGAGTATGACATCCAGTACACCACTCAAAAAGCTATAAAAGGGAGTGTACTATCTGACCATCTGGCTCATCAAGCTATCGAAGATTACCAACCCATGAGATTTGACTTCCCAGACGAGGACATCATGAATTTGGACAACATTGAAGGTAACGGACCGTATGACGGACCCGAAAAGGGATCCCAATGGACCCTGTACTTTGATGGTGCTTCAAATGTACTTGGAAACGGTATCGGCGCAGTACTCATTTCTCCGGAGGGTTGTCACACGCCTTTCACGGCCCGACTTTGCTTCAGCTGCACGAATAACATGGCTGAGTATGAAGCTTGCATCTTTGGTCTCAAGGCTGCTATAGACTTGGGGATCAAATCTTTGATCGTATTTGGGGGACTCGGCTTTGGTTATCAGTCAAATCAAAGGAGAGTGGGATACCAAGCACCCTAATCTCATCCCATACAAAGAACATGTCTTGACATTGTTGCCTCATTTCGAGCAAATTACCTTCGAGCATTTCCCGCGAGAAGAGAATCAGCTAGCAGATGCTCTAGCTACAATGTCCTCCATGTTTAAACTCAACTGGGATAACGAGGCTCCCCAAATCACCATCGAGCGAATGGATGAACCGGCACATTGTCACGAGATTAATACTGAAGAAGTAGTGGAACAACCCTGGTTCCATGAAATCAAAAGGTATCTCCAGACTAGAGATTATCCCGAAGGAGCTTCCGTAAATGACAAGAAGTTCTTAAGGAAATTTGCTGCCAAGTTCTTCCTAAGCAACGGAATCCTTTACAAACGAAGCCATGATTGTGTGTTACTCCGATGCGTAGACAAAGCTGAAGCAGAGTTGATCATGACTGAGATACACAGCGGCACATTTGGCACCCACTTGAGTGGGCATACAATGGCTAAGAAGATCCTAAGGGCAGGCTATTACTGGTCTACCATGGAAGCTGACTGCCATCAACATTCCTGTACTTGCCACAAATGTCAAGTCTACGCTGACAAAGTTCATATCCCTCCGGTTCCTCTCAACGTTCTGACTGCTCCTTGGCCATTTGCAATGTGGGGCATTGACATGATTGGAGAGATCAAGCCCACGGCTTCCAACAGACATCGCTTCATCCTAGTTGCCATTGACTATTTCACCAAATGGGTCGAAGCGGCTTCCTTCGCCTCTGTTACTAAAAATGTGTTTGCCCGCTTCATCAAGCAAAATCTCATATGTCGGCATGGTGTTCCAGACAGGATCATCACAGACAACGGGACAAATCTGAATAACACGATGATCACCGCATTGTGCGAACAGTTCAAGATTTATCATCACAATTCATCTCCCTATCGGCCGAAGATGAACGGTGCTGTTGAAGCTGCGAACAAAAACATTAAGAAGATCATTCAGAAAATGACAGTCACTTACAAAGACTGGCATGAGATGTTACCGTTTGCCCTACATGGATACCGTACGACGGCACGTACTTCAACCGGGGCAACCCCATTTTCGTTGGTATATGGCATGGAAGCTGTCCTGCCTATGGAGGTTCAGATTCCTTCTCTAAGGATTATGAAGGACACAGGTTTGAATGAAGATGATTGGATGCAGACCCGACTTGATCAACTCAATTTGATCGACGAGAAGCGACTCGCTGCTATATGCCATGGTCAGACGTATCAAAAACGGATGATCAAGGCCTTCAATAAGAAAGTCAAACGTCAAGTGTATCAAGTCGGAGATCTCGTAATCAAGCGGATTATCTTGCCGCAAAGTGATCCCAGGGGCAAATGGACTCCTACATATGAGGGACCATTTGTGATCAAGAGCATATTTTCTGGTGGTGCGATGATTCTAACCACCATGGACGGCGACGGTTTGCCGCACCCTGCGAACGCAGACATAGTCAAAAGATACTACGCATAAAATAACCCGACAAGTCGAAAACCCGAAAGGGCGGCTTGGGCAAAAATGGGCATCCCGGTGAACCGAAAACCCGAAAGGGCGGTTCAGGCAAAAATTAGGGATAAAAACAAAAAAAAACTGTACACCCGACAAGCTGAAAACCCGAAAGGGCGGCTTGGGCAAAAAGGGGTTTCCCGGTGGATCGAAAACCCGAAAGGGAGATTCAGGCAAAAGTTAGGGAATTAAAGCGTATGACTATGTCTCGTCGGATCACTTCAAAGACAATCTCTTCATCAACCAGTTCCAGGCTTCTGATCAATCCAGTCATCGGCAGACGAAGCATTGAATGGACATATATTCAGAGTTGTGAAGGCTATAGCGGAATTGAATCCCATGGAATTATTTCACATAGCCATCTTTACTTTGTATAAATCTTTCAATATTTACGACAAAATCCTCTTACTAGGATGATTGTCTCCTTTGTACAAATATACTCAGAGAAAGTTAATACAAATACTCTTCCCAGAAATTTGTGTCATTTCCTTTTTCTTTTTCTCTTGCACTAATTGTCTTATTTTGAGAAACGTCCAATGTTTTGTTAAATAGGCATATGCATTTGAACATAATCATTTCCTTATGAATCAAGAAAAAGGATTACTGATAGGTTGAAGGTGCAGTTGGATATCTTGATACCCTTTCAAAGGAAACCCCCAGGTGATTTGGAATCCATATCCCCAGCAAGTCTTGAAGCTTATCCCCAGTAGATTCTGGAAGCTTATCCCCTGCAGAGTACGGACGTATCTCCCGAGCTTTATTCAAAGTTATTCCTCACAAGGACTTATAACAGGGTTATCCTCAGCTAATTGCCACGGAAGATCGCACTCGGCAAATTTCTTCCTATCCCCAGCGGAGTTCATCAGAGTTCCCCAACATAACTTATCAATACAATCCCCAGAGGAGTTTATCTTTGTTATCCCCAGCCAGAGAATCCTCCAGAACTCAATTCCCCTCAGAACTAAGTTTCAGTATCCCCAGCGGAGCCAGGCTAGTGAACCTTCTCCCCACATAAATGCTTCTCACTAGACTAGAGATTCTCAGTCTTATCTCCCCAGCTTAAGTCTACCAGGTTCTAAAATCCCCAGTAGACATCATCAGAAATTCTCTTACCCTGCAAGTCACCAAGGGAATTCCAAGTCCCTACAAGTGGTTCTGAGGCCCCTCGACGTTTGAAGGTCTGGTATTCCCCAGAAGATTGATATACAACCCTAGCTCCTTACTCCCCGGCAGCAACCAGGAATTATTCTTCCCGGCAGCAGTCAAGATGCTTTTATCTTCAGCCATCTAGGATTCATTTATCCTTCGCAAGACAGCTCTCCAGCTTACATGCGCATTCATGCACATTCAAATAACATACATTGCATCATGCATCATGACATTGAATATAACTAACTCTTTGCCTTTGCAGGTAAGATCAGTCGACAGACAAAAATCATTATCTTCCGAGATTCTTTCCAGGAATAGTTCAGATGTGACCCAAACATGGCAACATTCTGATGCTTATTCCAGATTCATCCAGATGCGGTTTTACACAAGCTCATCATCAGGAAACCCTACACCGGTTCCTCCTCAAACTTCAAGACTTCTGAAAACAGTTCACGGGTTCTCCAGTAACGGATGTTAACCTATCACTTGTTCAGACTCTTCTCAACTTTTGAAAACAGTTTACGGACGCTTCCCAACAACGGATGCTGCTCTATTGCTTATTCAACTCCAAGACTTCTGAAAACAGTTCACGGGTTCTCCAGTAACGGATGTCAACCTATCACTTGTTCAGATTCTTCTCAAGACTTCTGAAAACATTTTACGGATTCTTCCCAACAACGGCTGTTAATCTATCGCTTGTTCAGATGCAACTTTTGAAAACAGTTTACGGACGCTTCCCAACAACGGATGCTGCTCTATTGCTTATTCAACTTCAAGATTTCTGAAAACAGTTCACGGGTTCTCCAAGTAACGGATGTTAACCTATCGCTTGTTCAGACTCTTCTCAAACTTCTGAAAACAGTTTACGGATGCCTCCAGATACGGATGTCAATCTATTGCTTATTGATACTCATCCCAGATGGCATCTTTAAGCCCATCCCCGACAAGTTTCTGTCACTCCTCCAGATGGCATCGTTAATCCCATCTCCAAATGGCATCTCTAAGCCCATTCCCGCATCCATTGCTTTGACGAGTGCAAATTTAAGGGCACTCTAGTGTCCAATCTCCTTTTACCCTCGAGTCGCGAAAGGCAAACTTGCCAATCTAACTCTTCAGATTCAAGAAGATTGAACAGGGGAAACTGTTGTACCCCAAAATCTGCCCTCCCAATTTCTCAACATTTTCTCATCACAAAGCCCTCGAAGCTCAAGATCCAGTTAGGGTTTCATCTGCTCAAGACTTCTCCTTGCACTGTTGACCCAAATTAGGGTTTGTGTTTGCACAAAGATGTTTTGACCAAAATTGCCTAAGATGACTTTCATGCTTCATATGGGACTCCCAAGTTTATCCATACCAAGTTTCAAGTCTTGATTCCAAATTTTGCCCAGTCAATTGGACAGTTGACCTAGAAATCAGTTGTATTGGGGAAAAAGTCAACTGTGGCCAATTGACAGTCAAATCTCATGAAAATTAACCCACATCAACATTATGAACTCATATGGACCATTTGATCAAGTTTGGATCACAATTCCACAAGAAATTTGATCAGATCACCAAAGGGGCAAAATGGTCATTTTTAGGGTTTTGACTGCACAAAGGCAATTTTGACTGTTTGACCTAGCCAATGGCAAACCAAGCTCACATATGGACTCAAGGACCCCATGGAATCATCTTGACATGCTCAAAAAATTTAAAAGATCCCAAATACACAAGATTGAAAGTTGAATTTCCCAGTCAATTGATCAATTTTGACTGTATACTGAAAAGTCAAACTTTGACTTTTTGGTCAAAATCAAGAGTCAAGATTAATTTTTCATCAAAACATGCCAAATCATGAAACTTGTTCATCAAGAAATCAAGAAATGCAAATTAGGGTTTGAAATGAAGATTTTTCATAACTTAGAATTTTTATAAGTTATGAAAAACCCTAATTTTTTCCTAACTTTGCCCCACTTTCTCACCAAGATTCATTTGGATTCAAGCAAAAGTCAAAACATGAAAGTTGTAGCCTATTGCATAATCTATAACTTTGATTCACAAAGTTTTCCCAAAAGAAGCTTGTATCTCAAGTTACAATTTTTGGAACAAGGGTACCAAGCCATTCTTAACTTAGGGAAAATTTGACCTATTTTAGGCAAGGTTTTTACCTAACTTCAAGACCATTTTTCACATACTTCAACTTGGAATTTCAATTTGCATTTCAAATATGGATTGTAGTACACATTCCAAGCTTTCCAAAATGTCAAAGAACTCATCAAACAACCTCATGGTTTGAGAGAATCGAATTTTGCAATATGGGAAAAACTCACTTTTGTTATGGCCAATTTCCATGTTCATACACTTAGGCAATTTTCAAATCAGCATGCATTTCTTGATTACATGCCCTAAAACCCTTTTGCACTCATAAATTTAATGCAAACTCATTGTGCCAAGACCATATTCTATGTGTTCAAGCATTGCATAATGGTTTAATCCCAAATTAGAAAAAGCATTTTAACCATTTTTGCAAAAGTGAACTTTATGTCAAAATGCAAATCCAAGCAAGTACATTTGAAATCTCTTTGGCACAACTTTAGGAACTAATTACACTGATCAAGACTAAGCGGTTCAGCATAGAATGGGGGCCTCTATCAGTCTAGGACTACACTTGACCTTTTCTTGCTTAAGTGTGAAGAAACATAGCATTTTGTACAACAACTCTCATTTCCTGTAAACCAACCTTAAGCAAACTTGTTACACACATTCCAAACATCAAACACAAGCTGAAACACGAGCTATCCACCTCCATTGCCCTCTCAAACACAGAATCACCCTCAAACTGTCCAAACAGAGCACCTGCTGCAGATTGAATCCCACAACTCATTTCCATCGTGCATTCTTGCCCAAACCAGTTCAAACACCTTCCCTACCATCAATGCAAACTATCCAAAGCATTAGAAGTGGACTGTAACTCCTCTAATCAGTTTGGCCATTTTCATTTTCTTGTTTTGCAGGTGGAGTGCTACAACTCGATTCAGTTAGTTTCAAAGCAAAGTAAAACTTGGAATAACATCCCTGGACATCAAGGAAGCTGTACCAATCATCACCTTGCTCTGAAAGTACCTCCATCATCAGATACAACTTCAACTGAACAGGTATATTCTTGAACTTCTAACTCTCAATGTAGGCATCATTAGCTCTAAGTTTGTGAATAAGAAGTGTTCTACTCATGCCTCTGAAACTGTACATACCTTTACTTTCCATTTATTTTGTATATGTTGTGAGAATTTAAGGTCTGAATATGGATAAAAAGTTAGGTTAAGATTTGGGAATGATGAAATTCTCTCTCATTTCTGAGAGTTAGAATGAGTTCTTTACATGTCCAGAATCGTGGCTTGATGATTAACATTTCTTATGTTGTAAGTTTGTGCTAAAAGTCCAAGAATCCAGGTGTTTGAATCATTGAACAAAGCGCGCGTTTTTGACATTGTTTCTGGCCAGAGGTTGAAGAAGGACTTGGTGGGCTGGGCTTGATTTGTCATTTCTGTTTACACACTATTTTTTACTTTGACACCCCCTAGGCCCATTTGGTTTATTTTTATGATTTTTTGACTTTTGTTTTTTATTCCTGACTTATTTATTTTTCCTCATAATATTAAAAACATAAAAAACTTTTTTTACACCATTTTTATATTTTTTAGGCATTTATTTGTTTATATTGATATTTGTATGTGAATAAGTACATAATATTATTATTTAGAATAACTAGAAAAAATAATGTAAACACATTCATTTTTTGATTTTTATTTTATTTTATCTTTTGAAAATATTTTATATAAAATATACTTTTTTTATAAATATTAAATATTATTATTTTGTATATATAATACATATTTAGAAAATAATACAAATATATATATATATATATATATATATATATATATATATATATATATATATATATATATATATATATATATATATATATATATATATATATATATATATATATATATATATATATATATATATATATATATATATATATATATATATATATATATATATATATATATATATATATATATATATATATATATATATATATATATATATATATATATATATATATATATATATATATATATATATATATATATATATATATATATATATATATATATATATATATATATATATATATATATATATATATATATATATATATATATATATATATATATTTATTAGAATATTTAGGACAAAAATACAAAAAAATATATACATTTTTATTTTTATTAATATTTGATAGTAAAAATACCTTTTTGGCAAATATACTTCATTTTTATTTTATTTTGTACATAATTGATTAAACATTGTACATATTAAATAATTAATATATTTATTTAATAAATTAGGGTTTTACCCTAAACATAAAAAACTCCAAAAAAATAATACTTTTTATTTTGTTTATTTGACATATAAGAACCCTTTTTTTTCATACATATAAAAAACCTTTTTGCATCTTGCATATTTATTTTATTTCCATTTAATTTGTGCAATTAAATATCTTGTAAATAATTCCAAATTGATGTAATAGCTAGGTTTAAATTCCTTGTCAAATACCCCCCATTTGAACATTTGTACCCCCCTTCCCATATTATGTTGTAATAGCTTAGGAACTTTAAATTTCGCACTTTAATGCTTTCTAATTATACCATGCTAGAATTAGGGTTTGTATGCAAATAAAAACAACAAAAATAGTTTGACCTAATTTCAAGATAAACAAGCATGAAAACGGACAACACTAATCACACTTGCACCCCTAGGGTATTCCACTTGTTGCCTTCAATAATGGGCCATGTTGCATGTTAGGTCTCTTTGGGCAAAACAAACACAATTCAAATGATCATAGTCCCTCGATGACGCTTTCGAAAAGTTGCCTAAAAATGATCAAGTCCCTTAAAGGAAAATTGCCCAAAGATACTTGGCACCATTGCAATTATGGTCTAAACGATGACCCGCGCCCGTCCCTTTCACATCCTAACACAAGATTGTCCACCAAATGCAATGGTGGAACAAAATTGTTAAAAGGGTTAAAACATATCAAAAAAATCTTTGAGAACTTTAGGGTAGATAGCTCTTAAGTACTTGTCAACTTGCAAAACAAAAACACTTGCCTATTTTTCAAACCACACTTCACAAACACTTTCAAAACAAACTTTCAAAAACCTTGAAACATCTTTTCAAAAAGACAAACACCTTTTGTAAAACATTCGAGTAAAGAATTGTTACAAGGGTAGCCTAGACAAGGCATCTTTTTCAAAACATTTTCAAAACCACACACAAAGCACCATTTCAAACAATTGAAAACCAAGGCAAGATGATCTAAGCAAGTAACTAAGAGCCCATGGATAACCATGGATAGAAAGGGTGCTAATACCTTCCCTTTCTATAATCTACTCCACGAACCCAAGAAAATATCTCAAAGGTTTTTGCTGTGCTTTTTAAACCTTTTCTTAGGATAAAATAAAAAGTCGGTGGCGACTCTTGCTCAACTGAAACATTTGCGAAAACAAACGCAAAACCATAGTCAGTTCTCCCACCGTATCACAGTATCAATCAAGTCCTAGATTTTGTTCTTAAGCGCCAGGTAATTATTGGTATCGTGCCCAACACTGTCGGAATGGTAAGCACATTTGGCATTGGAGTGGTAGTATGGAGAGGAGGTGTTAGGATTTTTTTGCGCTTCCTTTAAATTGGTAAGATTCAACTTCAACAAGTGGGGGAGTACCTGAGCTGGCGTCATGTTGATGCGGGTGAATTGTTATTGTGGCCTTTCTACCCGTTGTTGATTAGGTCTCGACTGATTGTTACGAGGTTGATCATTTGAAGAATTTTGAATCATCACCGCCCCTATAGTCGGCCGGCGCTCGGTTCTTCCCTGACCCTTATGAGAATACAAAGCAGAGGTTCCTTCTTAGCCGGGAAAGGTTTCTTAACAGCTGTGGATGCAGAAGCATCCTTTTGAATCTTTCCACTTTTAATACCTGCCTCGACCCTTTCTCCAGTCAAAATTAGTTCAGTAAATCCCGTGGAAGAACTCCCGATTAGATGATTGAAGAAGGGGCCATACAGGGTCCCCAGAAACATGTCAACTAACTCCCTATCTGACAACGGAGGCTGCACCCTTCCAGCCAGATCACGCCACTTATGGGCGTACTCTTTAAACCCTTCATTGGAAGCCATCCCCATACTTTGTAACTGAGTACGAGTGGGCGCCAAATCAGCATTGTATTGATACTGATGGTAAAAAACAGCTGCTAAGTCTTCCCAATTGTGAACCTCTGATCTCTCGAGCTGATAGAACTAATCCAACTGTGTGCCAGACAAACTGTCTTGGAAAAAGTGTACCCATAGGTCTTTATCAGATGAGTGGGGTTGGATTTTTCTGACATACGATCTCAGGTGCATCTTTGGGCAAGACAGACCGTCGTACTTGGCAAATGTTGGCACCTTGAACTTGGGAGGGATAACAATCCCAGATACCAGTCCTAGTTCTTCAAAATCCAAACCGGGTACCCTCTGCAACTCCATGGCTGCCAGTCTATCCTCAAGATTATTATATTTATCATCCGCTGGTGGATACTGTTGTTTGGAGTAGTCTTCGTCTTCTTCCTCTTCCTCCTCTTCAACCTCAGATTTAGAAGGTATAGCAGTCCCTTTCCCTTTACCGGCCCCTTCGTCATACGTTGAGGGGAACTCAAGAACTCTCCTAGCCTGATGCTCAAATCTCCTTCCCAAAGTGGCTACTCCAAGTCTCTTTTTCTTTTTCTCTTTATTCTTCTCCAACAGAGCTTTGAGGTCCTCTTGACCCTTTGTCAACGTCATGAGGAGTTGCTAGAATTGTGAATTTTGTGCCTGCAGATCCTTTACCATTTGCTCCAAATCCATCTTGTTGAAATAAACAGCAGAAAGATAAGGAAACCTGGTGTGAAGACCTGTTTATGCCTATGATGAATGGTATGTTATTTATGTAATGCATTCAAGGATTTAGAAATTCAAATTTGTTGCAAACAAAAAGAACGCACGTCATATTAAGAAGAAATTGTTAGTACATAAGTGCCCCATGGGAAAAATATTACAAAATTCTTAATGTAAAAAGACATTGCGCATCCTCTTTGGTGCGATGTAAGTGTTAAGAGTTTCCTCCTCATGAAGTCGGTGGGTAAGCTCCAAAACCTTCTTCTCACTGGCATAGAAGCTGGCTTTGAAAGTACTCCGTTCTTCCTTGAGTTGGATCTAACTCTTTTTCATTTCTTCCCATGATGTTGGCATGTCAGGATGTAGGATGGTGTATGGAACCTCTCCTTCCGTAACAGGCTCTTTGATCAAGGGGAGAATGTGAGGGTATGGCATCATAAGATTATGGGCACGGGTTCATACCCACTTGAGATAAGGCTCAAGGGGGATGGAATTTTTGTGCCCCAGTGTCTTACTATCTACCTTGTTGGGCATCCTCCAAGCTCTGATGAACCTTTGTCGAAGTCCTTGCGCATCGTTGTCGAAGTCAAAAACTAGGTCAGGAATCAGCATGTCATGAGAGCCATCCCTCCGAGCATATCCAAACTGTCTCAAAGCTAGACAGGGGTTGTAGGTGATGCCTCCCCTAATGGCAAGTAGTGGGACATTAGGAAATTCCCCACAACGATCAATGATGATGACATTTTCTCTAGACCGAGAACACCAATGTACATCAGAATGTGTGAGGGTCATCAATCGTTGTGACCACCTTAAACCCTGCTCATTCTTCAAAACTGATTGTGGAAGGTGAGCAATAAACCACCTTGCTAGGAGAGGAGTACAACACATGAGAACACCTCTTTTCCTCATTGTTCGTGTGCAAAATGAGTGTAGGATATCCCCAAGCAATATGGGTATAGGATTCCTGGATATGAAAATCTTGACAGCGTTCACATCTATAAGCTGATCAGGGTTTGGGAACAAGACCAACCCATAGATGAGGAGTGCCACAATCTCTTCAAAGGCCTGTAGATCAAGAGAATTCCAGCAGTCTTGTGCCTTCTCAAACAGAAACTTTGCCAAGAAACCCTTGACACCACTTCTGGTTTCCCAGTGCCCCTTGATGTCAGATGGTTGCAAGTGTAGTGCTTGAGCAACATCTTCAGGCTTTGGTTCTCTTTTCGTACCATTGTTGGGTAGTTGATGAAGAATAGGAATTCTCAGGAGTTGAGAAAATTCCTCCAAAGTAGGCACCAACTGGTAATCAGGGAATGTGAAACAGTGGTGTAGGGGGTCAAAGAATTGGAAGAGGACCTTCACTAAGTCTTCTTCAATGTTGGTGTTGACCAAGTTGAGGAGTCTACCATGTCTTTCACTGAAGAGAGAATTCTCGGGAATCCTAGAAGTAAACTCCTTGAGTTGAGGAGGAATTCTCACAAGGTTGACTTGAATTGTTTTTCTGTGAAGAGATTCTATGACCTACAAAACAAGAACAAAGATGAAGATCTAAACCCTTGAAATGGTTAGTGGATGCATATGATGCTTTATGATGTTCATGATGTATGCACAAACATATGTACAAGCAAATCACACAAAGCCCTAGTTTTAGGCTTGCATGAGGTTCCATAGGTAAGTACCCTCTTGAGTTTAGTTGGCTCAAACCTGTCCTATAAATAGTAACCGGGTTCTAAGGAGCTCAATATCACTGGATTGTTTTCTATGTTCATTGTTTTGGTTTAGCCACTTAACTAGCGACCAAAATATTCCAAGAAAACAACCCTCAATGAGTGTAGTATCGAGTATCTACCAACTTTGGACTGCACCAAAGCCGGTCATCTCACTACCCCTAATAAAAGGCCAAGATGGTCAAGTAAGGTTCTAAGAGTTCATTAGTGCTTCATGACATCACTCAGCGGCCCCGTATTCTCTTTGATTGACTCAAAGGCTACCGGTACTCACAAATATGTCGCACTAATATAGCTATTGCTTCAACCGTGTCGGTATACCCCGCACAGTTTCCACAACGTATTACTATTTACCTATGAATGTTTCCCAAATCTGGGTGAAGGATTTCAAACTCAAACAAGAGAACAAAATGTAAAGCAATCAAAGCAAACAATAATCATGCAAAGGGTGATCTAGGCCCTAAGGTTACTCCTTTTAGAAAATTTCCCCAGCAGAGTCGGAAGTTCTGTGATACGGTGGGAGATCTGACTTGGGATTTTGCATTTGTGTTCGCAAATGTTTCGGTTTAGTAAGAGTCGCCACCGACTTTTTATTTTATCCTAAGGAAAGGTCAAAAAGCACAGGAAAGACCTTTAAGATGTTTTCTTGAGTTCGAGGAGTAGATTATAGAAAGGAAAGGTATTAGCACCCTTTCTATCCATGGTTATCCATGGGCTCTTAGTTACTTGCTTAGATCACTTGCTTTGCTTTTCAATTGTTTGAAATGGTGCTCTTCAATTGTTTGAAATGGTGCTTTGTGTGTGATTTTGAAAGATGTTTTGAAAAGAGACCATCGTTGTGGCAACCTTTGTAATGATTCTTGTTTTGAATGTATACAAAGGTGTTTTTGCCTTTTGAAAAGTTTTCAATGTTTGAAAGTAGGGTTTTGAAATTTGTGTTGTGAAGTGTATTTTGAAGATAGCAAATATGTTTTTGCAAGTTTTGATCAAGTAACTAAGAGTTGTCTACCCTATTTTTAACTCTAAGATCTTTCTTATGTTTTTAACCCTTTTAACAGTGTTGTTTCACCATTGTATTTGGTGAACAACCTTGTGTTAGGATGTTAAACGGGACAGGCGCGGGTCATCGTATAGACCATGATAGTAATGGTGTCAAGTATTTTTGGAAATTTTCTTGAGGGACTTGATCATTTTGTTTAGGCAACTCAGATAGCGTCATCGAGGGACTATGATCTTTTGTTTTGTTTTTGTTTTGCCAAAGTACTTGACACGCATACCATGGCCCATTTTTGAAGGCAACAAGTGGATTGAAACCCTAGGGGTGCAAGTGTGCATTGTGTTTGTTTTTCATGCATTGTTATCTTTGGATTAGGTTAAGCTAATTGTTGATTTTATTTTGCATACAAACCCTAGGTCTAATCATGGCATAATTGAAAGCATCTAAAGGTGCGAGAATTTAAATTCTACACTATTACAACATGATATAGGGAGGGGGTACAAATTTGAATTGGGGATTATTTTGCAAGAAATTAAATCCTAAATTATTACAATCAAATTGAATGTACAAGATAGAATATGTACAATAAATAAATACAATAAATAAGTGTTAAATAAAATGTGTTATGCAAAAAGTATTTTTATATATATAAAAATATTTTTAAATATGAAGTGTAAATAATAAAAAAAGTCAATTTTAATTATTTTATTCTTTAGGGCAAAACCCTAATTTTTTAAATAAATGGTATTATTTATTATTTATATACAATAATGTATTAGTTTATACAAAAATATAAGTATATTAAAAAATGGTATTTTTAGTAAAACATATTAATAAAAATAAATATGTATTATTTTTGTATTTTTTGTTCTAATTATTTAAAAAAAATAGTATATATGTGTATTAATATATATATTAAATATATGAAGTGTATAAAAAACAAAAATTAATTATTAAAAAAATGTATATATTTTAAGGAAATATTTTCAAGTGTGTATAAAAATAATAAATAAAAATAAAAGTATTTTTTACATTATTTATACATTTAAACAAAAATAAATATAAAGTATTTAACATATTAATACTAGAAATAATTAAAATAAATGCCAAATAAATATGAAAAAATATAAAAATAATTTTTTGGCATTTTTTATATTTGGACATAAAATAATAAAGTCAGAATAAAAAATAAAAATATCAAAATGACAAATATACAAATAAATGGGCCAGGGGGTGTAAACTGAAAATGTGTGTGAGAAGCAAAAGCAAACAGGCCCAACCCAAGTAACTTCATCTTCTTCCTCAGTTCACAAAAAATGCGCGTTTTGTACATCAACTGCTATCTCTTGATTCCTTGACTTTTTGACAAAACTCATAACATGAAACTTGTAAAGCATCAAGCAACGAATCCAACCATATAAAAAACTTAAGCTAACTCCCAAAGACCAGAGAGAATTTCTCTGGCCCTAAATCTTAACCTAGTTTTTTCAGAAAGTTCATGAACAAAATTCTCCTAGCACGATTAAGATAAATGAAAACTAAGCACATGTATGGTTTCAGGGCTATGAGTACAACATCTTTCATTCATAAACCTAAGTCTAACTATTCCTAAATAGAGAGATAGAAGTTCATGAAATACCTGTTTCAGTTGACTTCGAGCTGGACAATGCAACAACTTCCAAGGGTGCTTGAGGTTCTTTTGAGCTTGCCTGATGTCCAATGAAGCTTTCCCAATGCTTAGTTTGTTTTGAAACAACTTGAATCATGCTACAAAACTCAACCTATAATGCTTTGAAACAAAAATGCCAATGTGTGTTAATGGTGTTACAGCTAGCAATGGAGGTCTGGGATAGTTCAGGTGAGTTGAGTGGAAGGTATTGGAACAAGTTTGAGGCAAAACGCACGAGGGAAAGTGGAGATGGGGGTGGTTCTGCAGGGCTTGCCCTATTTTGTAGAAAAATGGTGATTTTGGGTATGAGAGTGCTTTAGGGGTGATGGGTAGATTCCGCAAGTGCACGGAAATATCGAAGTAATATAAAAGATTGTCGAACCACAGAGACCAATGTCAACCTACCGTAATATATCGTCACTTTGTAAAGCTAAGGCTAATGAATAATTGGATTTTTGGGGGAAATTAAGGACTAAAACTAAAAATGAATTTAGAAAATATAATAATAAAGAGAGACCGGAATATGGTTTCCGCGTTCCTGGAGGACTTATAGAAAATGGATACTAATTACAACTATAACTTAGTTTCGTAGAATATACTAACTTAAAGACTCCGTCTCACACTCTCGCGTTATTAACTAAAGCCATACTTCCTAGTCCCAAGATTTTGCTCTCGCTCGCCCGGTAACTAAGAAATATATTTTGAAATCCAATTATATCTTAAACGTATCTAAAGCGCTTTCGCTGTATTTAGATTTGTTGCCTAATTTCCACTATCTAGTTCGATCCTCACGCTCTCGCGGTCTCGGCTTAAACCTTAATTAATTTCCCACTCTCGTGGCAAAATCATGTTAAATAATCTTTCACTCTCGTGACAAGGCTATTTAAATTAGACTTGGAAATTAAAACCAAAACATAATTCTAATCATAAATTTGCACCTATTATTTTCTATCGAGTCCGTTGGCAACAACGGTCCTCATACACCGGACTCAAGAATATTTAGCCAGACATGTTACTAATTAAAAACGCAAGAATAATTATAGTTACGATGAAAAACGACATAGAAATTAAATTTGAAAAACAAAATAGTAATAATAATTAATGCGATAAAAAATAATAACAATGCTAATAATAATAATAATAATAATAATAATAATAATAATAATGCGGTAAAATGAAGAATGTGTAAATGCCGAAAATGGAAACTGAAATTAATGCTAACACTGGAATTCAGAAAATGCCGACACACTTGAAAATCGGATACAAAATGGAAATAAAAGAAAAACAACACCTAAAACTAATGGTGTGGTAGTTCCTCGGTGTGAGAAACTACCACTTTTACATGATGAATATTTCTGCCTAAAAACTAAAACAATAGTAATTGGAAATAATCAAAGAGAGAGCGATGCTTCTTGTTGCAAACTGCCTTCCAATTTATATTCCTCTGATAACTTGTTTTTGGTGAGAGAAAAAAGGAAGACATGGTGTGATCATGGAGAGAGTATTAAGGAAGACTTGGTTGGAGAAAAAATAGGAGAAAGTGGTTTGATTGTTGCAAATGAAGCTAGTTGGTTGAAAAAGTCTTGTGACGAGGGGCAATGCATATGACGCGGGGCACACATGCATTAAGCATGTCGATCGTCAGGGGCAGGTTCTTTAATACGTGCTGGAAAAGGTCTCGTGACGACCGTCAAGGGTGGGTGACGACCGTCACCCTTTACTTTTTGCTTGTGCCGACCGTTACGGGTGGGTGTGACAACCGTTACCCTTTCCTTTTTGCTTGTGACGATCGTTACGGTGGGTGTGACGACCGTTGCACCTTGCGCACATGGGCCACACACTTTTTTTCTTTGTGGGCCTTTGGTTCTTCGTGGGCCTTTTTCTTTTCTTTTATATTTTATGCATTTTACTTCATTTGTACCCCCTTTTTCTTCCTTTTCTCAAATAAGCCTTGTAGACATTAAATTCCTGAAATACATTAAAATACCAGCATAATACCAACATAAAGCAACATAATTAAAATAAAACAAAGAGATAATTTATATTAATCAAGCCAAGTATACTATACATTTTCGTGTTATCAAACTCCCCTACACTTAAACTATTGCTTGTCCTCAAGCAATCAACCAACACAGTAAAAGAAATGATAAGAGAGCTTTGAAACAAGGGCACAACACGACTCATAATCATACGTGGCTGCTAGGCTAATGTTATTTTGATAGGTACTAAGTATTCAATATCAAGGATACCGTAACGATACAATATTCAAAGACTCCCACTTTATGCAAACCAATTCGAATCATGCTATTATAACTCAACCTATATCTCTCATTTTTATTTCGCTCTATTCAAAAACTTGATCGTGGGATTTGTACTTATGTATCCAATGATTCGGACTGCAAGTGCACAGTCTTGTCTAGTAGTTTTAAAAGATATCGAACCATAGAGACTGATGAATCGATCTACCGTATTCTATTGTTACTTTGTAAATCTAAAGCTAATGAATATTTGATTTGGGTTGTAGGGGAAACTAATTACTAAATTAAGTTGTATTTTAATAATCAATGAGCTTAATTACCAGCATGCAACAGTCGTACCTCGGGAACTAGCGACCTGTCGGGCGTCTTTATATTTTCAAAACAGTTTTCAGTAAAACCTATCTAGTTTAAAAACCCTCGTCTCACACTGTCGTTTTGTTGATCTAGGCTATGCAGTTAAGTCCTAACGTACGCTTCCGCCATCTCGCAGGAGTTAAAAACACTTTTTGGAAACTAAACAAAATCTTAATTAACTTTAAAGTGATTTCGCTGTATTTTAAGCCAATGCCTAATTACTACTGTCCAGTTAAAAGATCTCAAACTTCCGCTTTATTGACCCTAACCTCTATCTGTTTTTTACTTCCGTAACAAAACAATTTAATGATTTGCAAAATAGTAACTTAGGACAGAAAAGAAAGTTTCATAGTAAAAATAGTCCCGACTAAGCTACTCGTTCCCTCGGTTGATTGACTTTACATACCGGTATAAGATTTCTAGCCTGACATAATATTAAACCAAATCGCAGAATAATTAAAAGGACAAACACAAATAATCATAATTATATTAATTAATAAACAATAAGAATTTGTAAACATAAACCTGGTAATAACTCTGAAGACAGAAGCACTCCTGCACAAATTGTAGGCTTTGCTTCGATCGGAGGATATATTTAACCGTATAGAAGAAAATAAAACTGAAAAGAATAATGCTGGAAAGAAATAACTGGGAAAAGAAATAATGCTGAAAAGAATGATGGGAAAATAAATAATGCTGAAAAGGATGCTGCTGAAAATGATATTCTGCTGAAAATAATATTCTCTCAATAAAATCTCTAAACTTTCTTGCCAAAAAGAAGAACCCTTTCTACTGTGGTCTCAGGCTCTATTTATAGTGCTTGCTTGATCTGTTTCTCTCGAAAATATAGCAACAGTTTACTTCCTTCTTTGAGAAATAATAGGCCATTCAATTGTCACGTTCGTTACTCCTTTGACTGAGTGGGTGAGAAAATGTAGGACATTGTTGGATTAACCCTTGAACGCGCTTCTTCCCGTTGGATGAGGAGAAAGTGGAGTAATGGGCTGTGACGTTCGTCACACTCAAGTGACTATCGTCACTTGGTCTTCATGGCGCGTGACGTTCGTCACGTCTCCTTGACGGTCGTCAGGGCTTTTTTACTTGTGGGCCACGTGCTCACATGTGTGATGGGCTTTTGGGCTGGTTTCTTCTCCTTAGGCCTTTTTACTACTTTTTGCACCCTTTTTTCTTCATTTCTTCAAAAGTGTTCAGCTCGGTGCATATCTGCAAAAATAGAAAAATAACTGCATAATACTTATAAAATAATTTAATTTAAACTAAAGTATGAGAAATATTTGGTGTATATCAAGCCAGAAATATCACATATTTGTGTGTCATCAAACTCCCCCATACTTAAACTTTGCTTGTCCTCAAGCAAATGCTAAGTACCATGTTTTTCTAAACAAGGTTATGACTCGGATCAACTAATATATATTTGCGTTGTGTTTTTGTCAGAAAATTGGTGGTTTGATTCGTGCTCCATTACTACGTCTACGACGCTAGACAGTCCCATTTTACGTAAACTAGTTAGAGGTCCTATCATAGCCTACCTCGAGTATTTGTTTTATTTTGCCCCTTTCATTCTAGCGCAATCACATTAAGCCATTTATCTTCACACGCACATAGCAGAACAGTCGGTTAGTGGTTATGATCCTTTTAGACTTTTAGAGGTTTCTGGCATAGTAATGTGGCAACCTTTAATTCAAATGTTGGATGTGGGGGATCAGACCGTAATCTGCCCTACTGAGTTCAGTACCAGGTGCTCCTGAACCATCCATCAAATGAATTTTCATGTTACTTTGTAAGGTTTACATCCTTTGGATTAGGCGATCGGGTGAGGACCGTCCAATTTAATCGGTGTGTTTCCTTGCAATATTTTGCTGAAATATTCTATCATCCACTTATATTCATCGACTTCCTGCGTAGTTTGTGTTTAATACGGTGCTGACTGCTAATATAAACTACTCAAGGTTACTATAAAGACTAAACTCAGGGTGTTGGAAACAACATGTACTTGAACTGATCTATCATACTCTGGGGTTGTAGAGTGTCTAGACGGTAGAAATTTTGCTTAATCTCGCCCCAATTCCTGATAATTAAAGATTTTGCAGTCTATTTACTTTGTCGAGTGAGAAATTTTTTTTATGGGCTCAAAAAGAAAGGGGAGTCTAAAAGAACAACACCAATTGCTGCAATAGATAACTTGATAAAATTTTTTTATTGAATTAAAGATAACAGAAGGGAGATTACAAAGAAAATAAAAATTACTAGGAAAAAGGAAAATACTTCCTCCCCCATACTTGAATCATACATTGTCCTCAATGTATTGATAGAAGCGGGAAAGGGGAAATGGAAACTGGATAATCATTCTTCCTCCTCTTGTCTTTGGTATCGGCCACGTGTCCTTGCTCTTCGACGTGCTTGCCTGCCATGTCTGGAAGATTCGCCACCATCTCTCTGTGATATGATATTATGCAAGTCGTCAACACGGAGTGTTAAGGCTCGCATATCTGCCGTTATTCTGGTGGTGAATTCTAGCATACTTTGATCATGCCTGCGAGCGTAGTCATTTTGGTCTCTCTGCATTTGTTGCATGAGAGTCATCATCTCGATATGGCGCGTATCGATACTCTGGTGGCGTTGAGTGGACAGCTGGTTTTGTTGCATTATTGCGGCATATATTGCATTGATGGTGGCGGGATTGTTGGCTTGCTAGGGTTGGGGCTCTTGCTGCTCTAATTCTTCTTCGATTTCATCAGCGACAGCGTTGTTGGCCTGACCTTGATTTCCTTGCACATTTTCTCCGGGTTCTGGGGCGTTCAGGTTGTAAAGCCAGTTATCCGGATTACCCAAGTAAGTACGATTATGATTTGGAATGATCACACTACAAACCCTTGCATTCTTAACCATTAGATAGTACCCTCCAACTTCTCGTACTTTGATCAGGCAGCCAGCTCTACAGTTATCAATGTCCATAAAAACTGCTGGCAGCGGAGGTAGGCGTTGGATCCTTTCCCCACAAATCAAGTGAACTGCGATGGTGGTGACGATGCCTCCGATGAAAAAAGGTGTGGTCCCTTCTCTTGCAACGAGGTTTTGAATGTGGGCCATCATTAAAGTAACGGGATTAAGGCGGAGGTTTTGCGAAAAGGTACAGTGAAGAGCATACAATTCTTTAGTGTTTACCTTGTTGTTGTTTGCCCTTCCGAAAATGGTGTTCGCCATAACACGGTGTAAGAAGCGGATGTTCGGGTTGTGGATGTGAGAGGCGTACCGTGCTTCGGGTGTGACATTTGGTTCGCCGGTTATTCTCTCCCATAGTGTGTATGCACTTCCATTCCAATCCAATTCTGGGGGGATGCGATATTGCACATTATTCCCTCGGGGAAAATGAAATATGTCGCTCAAAATCTCATGGTTGAGTTGGTACTCTCGGTTGAACATCCGAAAATGAGCGGCTCCCGTTAGGTGTGTGTCTGCATCATCTCGAGTGTGATATGCGTAGGAATTCAAGAATTCCAACGTGAGAGCTTCGTAAGTTGGTGTGTTCATCGTGCTAATAAAGCTTAGGCCAACTTTATTCAGCAAACCTTCCATATGAGGTTGCAAGCCTAATTCTTGCAAGCAATTGTTGTCGACAAACCGTGTGGATGTTAGCCCTCGGTGATGGAATTTTATGTACCTCTCTTTTTGAAGCTCACCAGCTTCTCCTTGTCGGAGCACGAGATGTCGCATGTCGGGTTCGGGTTGGTTGGCCATGAGTGTTGAACTTGATAGAAAAAAATGTATTTGTGGTAGAGAGATGGAAAGGGAGTGGTAGTGATAAAACTAAGGATGGAAGGGGAGGGTTTATATAGATGGTTTTGTGGAGTAAGAAATTTAATGGTGTTTATGGGAGAATTTTGAAATTTGGGAGGTTATGGAAGTTATGGGTGAGTGGAGTAAATGGGGTGGTGGGATTTTAAAACAAATTTTTTGTGCATCAATGCTGTTCAATGGTCACGGTTTTGAAAAGCGTGGGGGACAATGCCTGTCGCCCGTCACGTTCTCTCTGACGCTCGTCGGAGTCAAAGACACTCCCTGACGTTCGTCACATGCATATTGACGTTCGTCAGGGTGAGGTGATGTTGGTCTCTTTGACTTCTTTGAACGCGTGCTCCACTAAATTAATTAATTAGTTTTAATTTTGAGAAGTATATTGCAAGGGATATAGTAGCACATTGTATAATTGGAAGAATGATATAAGAAGCAAATAAAAATAGTAACAGAAATAAGAAACACATGAAAATAATAATAGAAATTAGAAACAAATGAAAATAATAATGGAAATTTGCACAGTACAAAAAAATGAATACATACTTTGTATGAAAATAAATAAATAAATACTTTAAAATAAAAATAAAATGGATATGAAATGAATAGATGAATAAATAAACGAAATTTTAGAACCGAAAAGTATTAAATTATTCGAAAATAATAAAACCATAATGAGTTTTGAGAATAATAATAATAATGAAAAAAAAACCCATACTAAGAACAAACAGTGTCCTCACTAGGGCGGTACAGAAAAACAATCAAGCATGAGGGCCTCCGGGAGGTGGTGCAGAAGCGTGAAGATGTTGATAAATGTGATCAAACTGCTCCGTGACGACGTCCATGAAATGAAAGAAGTCACACCGAAGTGTGCTGACATTATCTTTAACAGTGTCGAGCTCGCCTCGGAGTGTGGTAACATCTGTCTGCAGAGTCTTGATCGCATGTGCATGATCAGACATGGGTATGTCATCAGCTGTAGTAACAAGGGGTAGTGTAGGGTAATCCAAGGGTGTATAATCGTGGTAACCTGTGGGTGTGGATGGGTCGCTCTCCTCCCTCTCAGGGTCGTGTTCGCCTGTCTTCTCTAGGGGATATAGCCAATTAGTCTTGGTATAGACACTGGTATGCTCGGGGCTAGGCAATTTGAAGTAATAGACAGGGTTACGTTGGACAAGAAGCTGAAAGTGAGGTAGGCTGAGGTTACCAATCAAAGAAATGTTAAAGCAAAAAGGGATGTCCATGGTATAATATCTGGCGTACGGTGTAAGGCGCGACAGAGATGACCGTAGGGATAAGGCCTCGACTATCATAGTGACTAGCCCGCCGACACAGATGGGGCCATGGGTACACTGAGCTATAGCTGACATGTTGGCGATCATAAATGATGCGCAAATGACTTGTCTGGACTGAAAAGCACAGTAAATGATGAACAACTCATCCCTGGAAACCGAGAGTCGATTAATAGGTTTTCCAAAGAATGTGAAGGCTAAAATATGATGGAAATACCTAATCGTAGGGTTATGAATCTTGGTGGCATCAAGGTGGTCGGGGTCCTCAGGATATTGGCCCGCTATGTCTCTCCAAAAGTGATTAAGCTCAAAGTTGAGGTAGTCATCCGCCTGGGTTTCCATGTGGGCGTCTAAAGAACTAGGGAATCCTAGCAGCTCAGCTAGACTGCAAACTATAAACTGGTGGGTGAAACCGAACAATCTAAAGGACATCTGACCTCTACTACGCCCTAAGCCTTGTGTGGGTTTATAGATGAGGGAGCTCAAGAACTCCAAGGTGAGGCGTTGGTGTGTAGGGTGTTTATGGGCTAGGAACCCCTCCCATCCTATCTGGTTAAACATGATGTAGACACTTTCCCTGATTCCTAAGGCTGTCAAGGTGGGATCATGCACATACGTGGTCATACTCATCTGGCGCTTAGCCAGAATCTCATATCGTCTCTACTGAGTCTCCGAGGCAAAAATGATAGTATCCATGAATTTCAGCTTGTAGGTTCCTGTGAGTCGGTACTAAAATTTGTAAAAGAAAAATGCAAATAAGTAAAATATGTTGTGGGAGAAAGAAAGAAAGAAAAGGAAAAATTGGAAAATCAAAATCAAAATGCAGAAAAAAAATAAAAATAAAAGATAAAGATATTTTAGAGATAATAAATAAAAAATAAAAATTGTGGGTTGCCTCCCACACAACGCTTTGTTTAATGTCGTTAGCTTGACAATGTTGTTAGACGTGAATTAGTTTCCAAAGTCGTGCGGTAGCTCTAATAGCGTTAAGCTCGCTGTGTAATCCTTATTTTCGACGCTGTAATAATGCTTTAGGCGTTGGCCATTTACTAAGAATGGATTCATGGATTTTCCTTTAATCTCTATGGCACCATTGGGGAAAACTTTGGTTACTTCGAATGGTCCAGACCATCGTGAACAGAGTTTTCCAGGGAAAAGTTTCAGACGAGAGTTGAATAGGAGTACTACATCGCCCTCATTGAATTCTTTCCTTGAGATTTGTTTGTCATGCCATTTTTTCGTCCTTTCTTTGTAGATCCTTGCATTTTCATATGCATCTAATCTTAGTTCTTCTAATTCATTTATGTCGAGGATCATTTTCTCTCCTGCCGCAGTGTAGCTTAGGTTTAAAGTTTTAATTTCCCAGTAAGCTTTGTGTTCAATTTCCACTGGCAGGTGGCATGATTTTCCATATATGAGTTTAAAGGGTGTTGTACCTATTGGTGTCTTGAATGCCGTCCTGTAGGCCCATAATGCGTCAGGTAACTTAGCCGACCAATCCTTTCTTGACGTGGCAACAGTTTTTTCCAATATTTGTTTTATTTCTCGATTTGAGAATTCCACCTGTCCGCTTGTTTGGGGGTGGTATGGTGTTGCGACGCGGTGCTTCACCCCATATTTGGTTAAGAGTTTATCAAAGATTCGTGATATGAAGTGGGATCCACCGTCGATTATAACTTGTTTGGGTACACCAAAACTTGGGAATATAATGGTTTTGAAGAGTTTAATCATGACTCTAGTATCATTTGTTGGAGAAGCTATTGCTTCAATCCATTTCCAAACGTAATCTACAGCCACAAGTATATATTTGTTGCCGAATGAGGATGGAAATGGTCCCATGAAGTCTATTCCCCATACATCAAAGACTTCAACTTGTAGAATGCCAGTCTGAGGCATCTCATCGTGTCTGGATATATTTCCGGTGCGTTGGCATCGGTCGCAGTTTAGGATGGCTATGTGCACATCTTTCCACAAATTAGGCCAGTAGAAGCCAGACTGCAAAATTTTGGCACATGTATTTGATGTGTTTGCATGGTCTCCGTAAGGGGCATCATGACAATGAGAAATAATGCTTTATATTTTGTTTTTCGGGACGCATCTTTGGAAAATACTGTCGGCACTCCTCTTGAATAGTAAAGGTTCATCCCAAAAGTAATGTTTCAAATCGTGAAAGAATTTCTTCTTCTGTTGATAGGTCATATCAGGGGGTAGGATTTTGGCAGCCAAGTAATTTGCTATGTCCGCATACCATGGTATGGTTTGGTTGGTTCGGACAGAGACCATGGCTTCTTGTATAGCATTATTTATTTCGTCTTGTCTCTCTCGTGCATCATTATTAGTAGCTTGTGTGTCAAGTCCTAAAAGCAGTTGATTTGGATTTGATTCAGGTGGTTCTTTGCTGGCATCTCCTAAGTCCATCTGAGCTAACAGACGTTCATACGGGAAGTCATCGTTAATAGGTACTTCTTCTGGTGTCAGCTGTTCCATTCGAGATAAATGGTCGGCTACTACGTTTTCGGTACCTTTTTTGTCTTTAATTTCTAGATCGAATTCTTATAGAAGCAGAATCCATCTCAAAAGTCTCGGCTTTGAGTCTTGCTTGGTCAAGAGATATCTAATAGCTGCGTGGTCTGTATAGATGATTATTTTTGCTCCTACTAGGTAGGAGCGAAATTTGTCTAGTGCGAAGACTACGGCTAAAAGTTCCTTTTCCGTTGTTGCGTAACTCATCTGTGCAGGGTCCAAGGTTCTACTAGCATAATATATCGCATGAAGCTTCTTATCTCTTCGTTGTCCCAAGACTGCACCTACGGCGTAATCACTTGCGTCGCACATGATTTCAAATGGAAGTCTCCAATCAGGTGGTTGCATGATTGGTGCGGATACAAGAGCTGTTTTTAGTTGGTTAAATGCTTTTAGGAATTTGTCATCAAAATCAAATTCAACGTCTTTCATAAGGAGGGTGGTTAGAGGTTTTGATATATGCGAGAAATCTTTTATGAATCGTCGGTAGAAACCGGCGTGTCCTAAGAAACTGTGTATTTCTCTCACTATTTTAGGGGGTTGCAAGTTTTCTATGACTTCGATCTTAGCTTTATCGACTTCAATCCCCTTTTCGGACACAACGTGTCCTAGTACGATTCCTTGTTTGACCATAAAGTGGCACTTTTCCCAATTCAGAATGAGGTTAACTTTTACGCATCTCTCCAAAACTTTCTCCAAATTTACCAGACAATCTTCAAAAATCTCTCCACATACAGAGAAGTCGTCCATAAAGACCTCCATAATGTTGTCTATGAAATCAGCAAAGATTTCCATCATGCACCTCTGAAACATGGCGGGAGCATTGCATAATCCAAACGACATTCGTCGGTAGGCGAAAGTTCCATAAGGACAAGTGAATGTTGTTTTCTCTTGGTCATCAGGGTGAATAGGGACTTGAAAGAATCTGGAGTAACCGTCTAGATAACAGTAATGTGAGTGCTTAGCTAATCGTTCAAGCATTTGATCAATGAATGGTAGAGGGAAATGGTCCTTGCGAGTGGCCTTGTTTAGCTTCCTATAATCAATACACATTCTGGCTCCACTTATAGTTCGTTCTGCTACAGCTTCGCCTGCTTTGTTTGTTGTTACTGTTATACCACCTTTCTTTGGTACACAGTGGACTGGGCTTACCCATTGACTATCGGAGATTGGGTATATGATTCTTGCGTTCAAAAGTTTTTTAACTTCATCTTTAACTACAGTGCTCCAAATTGGGTTAATTCTTCGTTGATGTTCTCTAGAAGATTTACAATCATTTTCCAGCATAATACGATGCATGCAAATGGAAGGACTTATTCCTTTTTGATCTGTAATGTTGTATCCTAAGGCGGAGGGATGTTTTCTTAGGACTTGTAATAGTTTGTCTGTTTCATGTTGTCCTAAGTCCGTGTTGACAATTACAGGTCGTTTTAACTCGGTGTCAAGGAATTCATATCTGAGGGTCTTAGGTAATGGCTTAAGATCTAATGCCGGTTTTCTTGGACAAGGCATGTGATCGGGTGTCAGAGCTAAGCATTCACTCAGATTGTCGTCTTGGTATTCAGGACACCATTCGTTATCTTCAAATATAAGAGGTATGGGAATCTTCATGGTTTCGGAACAAGATATTGGTACCCATTCAATTTCTCTTACGCATTCGTCCATGATGTCCACCAGATAACATGTGTGATCTATGGCGGGCACTTGTAAGAATTGTGTTAGAATAAATTCGACTTTCTCTTCACCTACTTCAAAGGTTAATTTGCCCTTTTTTACATCTATGATAGCTCCAGCTGTGGCTAAGAATGGTCTTCCTAAGATGATAGGTGTGCTTTCGTCTTCTCTAATGTCCATAATTATGAAATCTGTAGGGATGTAGAATTGGCCTATTCGTACAGGAACATTTTCTAAGATTCCTACTGGGTATTTGACGGAGCGATCCGCTAATGGAACGAACATCTTCGTTGGTCTTAGTTCACCCATTTCCAGTTTGTTGCATATGGATAAATGCATAACTCTAATACTAGCGCCTAGAACACATAGGGCTTTGTCTATGACGAACATACCTATATGGCATGGTATAGAGAAACTTCCGAGGTCTTTCAGCTTAAGAGGCATCTTGTTTTGGATAATCGCGCTACATTCTGCTGTAAGCGTTACTGTTTCGTTATCTTCTAGCTTTTTCTTGTTAGATAATATTTCCTTGAGGAATTTGGCATAGGAGGGCATTTGAGTTATAGCTTCTGTGAAAGGAATTGTTATATTAAGCTGTTTCAGAAGTTCTACGAATTTCTTAAATTGCCCTACATTCTTGGGTTTGGCTAATCTACCGGGAAAAGGGATTTGGGGTTTATAAGGCGGTGGAGGCACATAAGTTTTTTCTTTTTCTTTTTCTTTGGCCTCTCCTCCTTTATCTTCGTCGTCTACCTCTGGTTTCTCTGGTTGATTCTCCTTCTCAGTTGATGTTTCAGCCCTTTGATACATACTTTGATTTGACAGTCTTGGGTCAGGCGGTCCATCTAACTCGGTTCCACTCCTTAATATGATGGCATGAGCATGCCCCTTCAGGTTAGGTTGTGGTTGACCGAGAAATGTATCAGCCGGTGCGGCTGTAGGTGCTTGTTGTTGAGCCACTTGAGAGATTTGGGTTTCTAACATTTTATTGTGGGTGGCCAAAGCATCTATTTTGTTTGCTAATTGTTTTATCTGCTCATTAGTGTGTATGTTCTGATTTTGGACGTCCTTGTTTGTTTGCGCTTGGGTAGCTATGAAGTTCTCCATCATCAGTTCTAAGTTTGATTTTCTAGGTGCACTAGGATCATTTGCAGGAGTTTTCTGATATCCAGGTGGTACGGCAGGTGCTTGGTTCGGAGCATACAATGCATTGGGGTTTTTATATGAGAAATTTGGGTGATTCTTCCATCCAGGGTTGTACGTGTTTGAGTAAGGGTTTCCTTGGGCATAATTGACTTGGTCAGTTTGAGTTCCTGCCAAGATCTTACATTCAGTAACTAGATGTCCAGGCACTCCGCATATTTCACAATTGGGATTTATAGTATCCACGGTGGCTGGAGGTATTGCTGTCAAATTATCAATCTTTAGGGTGAGGGCATCTACCTTAGCATGGACACTGTCTAGGTCGCTTATCTCATACATTCCTCCTTTTGTCAGTGCTTTCTTTGTAGTACCTTTATCTGCGTGTCCTTTTTCACTTCCCCAGTGATAGTGGTTTTGGGCCATACTTTCAATTAGAGCATAAGCAGCGGTGTAGGATTTGTCCATAAGTGCACCACCTGCGGCATCGTCTATTGTTAATCTTGTATTGTAGAGGAGACCATTATAGAAGGTGTGGATAATTAACCATTCTTTCAGGCCATGATGTGGGCATAGTCTCATCAGATCTTTGTATCTTTCCCAAGCATCGAAAAGGGATTCGTTCTCCTTTTGTCTAAAATCGCTTATCTGAGATCTTAGCATAGCTGTTTTGCTTGGTGGAAAATATCTTGCAAGAAAGACTTTCTTCAGCTCGTCCCATGTAGTGACTGAGTTTGCGGGTAGAGATTGGAGCCAAGCTCTTGCTCTATCTCTTAGAGAGAAAGGGAAGAGACGAAGTATTATTGCCTCTTGACTGACCCCGTTGTTCTTGATTGTATCTGCGTACTATAGAAATATTGATAGATGAAGATTAGGGTCTTCCATCGACCCACCAGAGAACTGGTTCTGTTGCACAACAGATAACAAAGAGGGTTTCAGTTCAAAGTTGTTAGCCTCGATTGGAGGGGCAGCAATGCTATTATGTGGTTCATCTTGTGAGGGTATGGCATAGGATTTGAGTGGGCGCGGAGCAGGATTGGCAGCCATTTCTTCGGTTGGTCGAGAAATAGGAGGTTCGAGTGATTGACAAGGTTGAGTGTTATGCAAGAGATGGTACTCTTGAATGCGGCGTCTAAGTCTGAGATAACGCTCAATATCGTTGATTTGTATGTATAACGGCTCGCCTTGCGAACGAGTGTTTGGCATACAAATAAGAAAAGAAAAGAAAAGAAATAGAGATAGAAATGAAAGAGAGAAGTTTTTGCTCTAGTCTCTACTGCGTAACAAAAGAGTAGCGATATCAACTTAAATCAGTCCCCGGCAACGGCGCCAAAAACTTGATCGTGGGATTTGTACTTATGTATCCAATGATTCAGACTGCAAGTGCACAGTCTTGTCGAGTAGTTTTAAAAGATATCAAACCATAGAGACTGATGAATCGATCTACCGTCTTCTATTGTTACTTTCTAAATCTAAAGCTAATAAATATTTGATTTGGGTTGTAGGGGAAACTAATTACTAAATTAAGTTGTATTTTAATAATCAATGAGCTTAATTACCAGCATGCAACAGTCATACCTCGGGAACTAGCGACCTGTCGGGCGTCTTTATATTTTCAAAACAGTTTTCAGTAAAACCTATCTAGTTTAAAAACCCTCGTCTCACACTGTCGTTTTGTTGATCTAGGCTATGCAGTTAAGTCCTAACGCACGCTTCCGCCATCCCGCAGGAGTTAAAAACACTTTTTGGAAACTAAACAAAATCTTAATTAACTTTAAAGTGATTCCGCTGTATTTTAAGCCAATGCCTAATTACTACTGTCCAGTTAAAAGATCTCAAACTTCCGCTTTGTTGACCCTAACCTCTATCTGTTTTTTACTTCTGTAACAAAACAATTTAATGATATGCAAAATAGTAACTTAGGCCAGAAAAGAAAGTTTCATAGTAAAAATAGTCCTGACTAAGCTACTCGTTCCCTCGGTTGATTGACTTTACATACCGGTATAAGGTTTCTAGCCTGACATAATATTAAACCAAATCGTAGAATAATTAAAAGGACAAACACAAATAATCATAATTATATTAATTAATAAACAATAAGAATTTGTAAACATAAACCTGGCAATAACTCTAAAGACAGAAGCACTCCTGCACAAATTGTAGGCTTTGCTTCGATCGGAGGATATATTTAATCGTATAGAAGAAAATAAAACTGAAAAGAATAATGCTGGAAAGAAATAACTGGGAAAAGAAATAATGCTGAAAAGAATGTTGAGAAAAGAAATAATGCTGAAAAGAATGCTGCTGAAAATAATATTCTGCTGAAAATAATATTCGCTCAATAAAATCTCTAAACTTTCTTGCCAAAAAGAAGAACCCTTTCTACTGTGGTCTCAGGCTCTATTTATAGTGCTTGCTTGATCCGTTTCTCTCAAAAATATAGGAACCGTTTACTTCCTTCTTTGAGAAATAATAGGCCATTCAATTGTCACGTTCGTTGCTCCTTTGACTGAGTGGGTGAGAAAATGTAGGACATCGTTGGATTAACCCTTGAATGTGCTTCTGCCCGTTGGATGAGGGGAAAGTGGAGTAATGGGTTGTGACGTTCGTCACACTCAAGTGACTATTGTCACTTGGTCTTCATGGCGCGTGACGTTCGTCACGTCCCCTTGACGATCGTCAGAGCTTTTTTACTTGTGGGCCACGTGCTCACATGTGTGATGGGCTTTTGGGCTGGTTTCTTCTCCTTAGGACTTTTTACTACTTTTTGCACCCTTTTTTCTTCATTTCTTCAAAAGTGTTCAGCTCGGTGCATATCTGCAAAAATAGAAAAATACCTGCATAATACTTATAAAATAATTTAATTTAAACTAAAGTATGAGAGATATTTGGTGTATATCAAGCCAGAAATATCACATATTTGTGTGTCATCAAGGGGTGAAAGGCTTGTGCTTCTGACTCAAAGAGTTGTGTGAAATGTGTTTGTGATCTTTGTTTTAGCTAACAATGACTGGTTTTCAAGTTGGGAGGATTTTGGATAATTTCTTCTTTGTGAAGCAAGAATGTCTAACTTGTCAATGCAGGCCTGTAATGCCTATCTTGTATTCTGCATCTTTTTCCCTTGCTACCTGCAATTTGTGGATTTTATCTTGCCTCAGAGATATGGCCCCATGCCTCAAAGATCTTGGTTTGACATAAAGTGTAACTTTACAAAAATGGCATTATACCTTTTTCCAAATAGGGATTAGTTTTGCATGCAATGTCCAAATGACCAAGATAATGCCTTAGGTCAGTGGATTTGCATTCAATTACGGAGTGTAAAATGGTTTATAGGCCAGCAAGCTAGTACAAAGTATGCTGATTTGAAAATGCAAGTTGTATGAACATGTATTGGCCATGGATCAAAGTGAGTTTTTGCCAACTTCAAGCATTCGATTATCCCTAACCACAAAGGTGTTTGAGGAGTTCTTGGACAATTTGGAAAGCTTGCAACATGTACTATAATCCATCTTTGAAATTCAATTTGAAACTCCAAGTGGAACTATGTGAAAAATGGCCAAGAAGATGGGTCAAAATCCTGCCTAAACTAGGGCAAAATTTCTCTAAGTTAAAACTTTTAGGTACCCTTGTTCCAAAACTCATAACTTGAGATACAAGCCTCTTTTGAGAAAACTTTGTGAATCAAAGTTGTAGAAATTGTGATGGAATACAACTTTCATGTTTCAAGTTTTGTTTGAATCCATTTGCATCTTGGTGAAAAAATGGGACAAAGTTAGAAAAAAATAAGAAAAGTTCATAACTTAGAAAATTTCGAAGTTATGAAAAGTTTCCATTTTAAACCCTGATTTGCATTTTTGGGTTTCTTGATGAACAAGTTTCATAATTTGGCATGTCTTGATAAAAAATGACCCTTGGCACTTGATTTTGACCAAAAAGTCAAAGTTTGACTTTTTAGTGTACAGTCAAATTTTGATCAGTTGACTGAAAAATTCATCTGTCAATCCTATGCACTTGAGATCTTTTGAACTTGTTGAATGGGTCAAGACAATTTAATTGAGTCCTTAAGTCCATTGTTGATATTGATTTGACATTGGTTAGGTCAAACAGTCAAAAAATGCCTTTGTACAGTCAAAACCCTAAAAATGACCATTTTGCCCTTTTGATGATCTGATCAAATTTCTTGTGGAATTGTGATCCAAACTTGATCAAATGGTTAATATGAGTTCATAATGTTGATGTGAATCAAATTTCATGAGGTTTGACTGTCAATTGGCCACAGTTGACTTTTTCCCCAATACAACTGATTTTTAGGTCAACTGTCTAATTGACTGGGCAAAAATTTGGATCAAGGCTTGAAACTTGGTATGGACAAACTTGTGAGTCCAATATGAAGTATGAAAGTCAATTTGGGCATTGTAGGTCAGAACATCACTGTGCAAACTCAAACCCTAATTTAGGTCAACGGTGCAAGAAAGTGTCTTGAGCAGAGCAAACCATAGCTTGATCTTGAGTTCCAAGAGTCTTGTGATGAAAAATGATGATGAAATGAGAGGGAAAATTTTGGGGTATAACAATATTCAATATATCATGCATATCTTTTTCTAGAGTAGCACAACTAGACTCTCTGCTTTCTTAGGTTCAGTACTTTCAATAACCCTTTTATCAGCATTAACATTTCTTCGAATGATAAGTGCGAAAACACGGCCACTGCGGGTCACTCGGCTGGCTTCAACAATATTCTCGACATCAGACAAAGGTTGTATGGGAACTTCCACACCATCCTCCAAGATTATAGCATTGTATTTATACGATACGACCTTGTCTGATTCATAAGGAACATGAACCAGAAAGCAAATCACCACTGGAGCAACAACTGACTTGCTATGGTATTCAATCTCTACAGGGGCGAGAATACCAAAACAAGGCACAATAACATTCACCCCTTCCTCAGAATACTTAGACTTCACAGAATCGTTGTTGGAGAACATATCTTCATTAAAAGAAAAGAACTCATATGCAGATGCATACGTATCATCTGACACAGTTTCAGCCGAGCAATCTTTAATCACATTAATCCCACGGTAATCACCTCTATTTCCCGAGACTTTAATAGTGCCACTATCTAACAACAACTGAATGCCCCTTCTCACAATGGAACAACCACGAGAATATCTATAGAAAATCTGGCAAGACCCATAATGGTGTTCTTCTTGACCATCCATGTGACAGAAGGTAGCATGTAACTGTACCAAATCGTCATTCATATGATTCACGTCAAAAATCCAGAATTCTCCAGGACATCCAAAGAACATATTCATATCTTCTTTGTACTCTGCCATTGGCCTAATTATATGAATGAGGCCATTATCATCATTTCCTGAAGATCAGTTTTTACCTTATCAAATCCCTGGATTTTTGTACTGCAAATACTACAACCAGCATGGTCGTGCGTATAGTAGCTGAATTCGCAGAGGTCAATATGCATCTTCACCAGATCCCCTCTAACCAGGTTGATATCAAAAATCTGAAAGTCTCCAGGACAACCAGCAACCATATTTACAACATTTGCTCCTACATGCTTAGGAAAAGGATTATCTTTCACGTTAGGGCCAACATCTTTAAAGGATAAGAGGCCAGATCTCACCATTTTTTGTACTTCAGATTTCAAAGGATAACAGTTCTCAATGTTGTGCCCTGGGGCTCCTTGATGAAAAGCACTCGTCTGGTCTGCCTTATAATACCAGGGTAGAGGTGAAGGTATAGCAAGGGCTGGTCTGGTCTGAACCAACTTCTTCTGAATCAAAGTCGGGAATAACTCTGCATAGCTCATTAGAATAGAGTCAAAATCCTCTCTCTTATGATTGTGCCCTTGATTTCCCTAAGGAGATGGTCTCTTATAGGAAACTGTGGTTGGAGCTACATTGATCACAAGAGTCACAGAAGCATCTTGTTGCTGGTACTGATGATGTCTTCTAGGTGGCTTATTCTTCCTTTCCCCAATATCAGCATTTGTATCCCTTTTTATCTTTCGAGAGAACCCATATGATGAATTTTTTATCCCTTTATCTTTTGTCAAGCGCCCTTCTCTGATAGCCTCTTCTAAGAAAACACCCATGCTCACCATTTCAGTGAAATCACTTGGCTTACCGGCGACCATTCTTTCATCATAAAATGATCCAAGGGTTTTCAGAAAGACCTTAGTCATTTCTTGTTCTCCCATAGATGGTACCACCTGGGCAGCTATCTCGAGCCAACATTGCATATATTCTTTGAATGACTCCTTGTCTCTCTGAGCCATTACCCTTAACTGGTCACGGTCAGGTGCCATGGATATATTGTACTTATATTGTTTGATAAAGGCTTCTCCCAGATCATTGAAGGTAGGGATACTACTACTGTCCAAACTCATATACCACTTCAGAGTAGCACCAGTTAAACTATCTTGGAAGAAATGAATGAGCAAACACTGATAATCAGTATGGGTAGACATTTTCTTGATATACATCACGAATTGGTCACGAGGACAAGAGTTACCCTTGTACCTCTCAAATTCCGACACTTTAAACTTTCCTGGCACCTTTATATTGGGAACTAGGCAGAGTTCATTGACGTTTTGCCCAAATAATTATTTTCCTTGAAGGGCCTTCATTTCCTTCTGCATCTCATTGAACTGGTCTTGAAAGTTATCCAATCGGTCATAGAAACCCATACTTTCACTAGGTGGAAGAACATAATGATAAAGTTCATCATTAACAAATGGCATAGCATTCACCGAAGGAGGTGTAATATAATGAATCTCATTTCTAGCCATAAGAGTAACATGCACCACAGGAGGTGCGAGAGTAGCAGCAACTTGAACAACTGGAGCGACTTAAGCATCAAGATTATAACCTTCCGACATGAAATTTTCAGGCATCCCCCATAGGAAACCCTGAGGCATACGATTTTGTGCAGCAACAACTGGTATAATGAATCTCATTTCTAGCCGTAGGAGTAACATGCTCCACAGGAAGTGCGATAGTAGCAGTAGCTTGAACAACTGGAATGACTTGAGCATCAATATTATAACCTTCTGGAGTGAAATTTTTAGGCATACCCCACATGTAACCCTGAGGCATACGATTCTGTGTAGCAGAAACATATATAATGAATCTCATTTCTAGCCATAGGAGTAACATGCACCACATAAGGTGTGAGAGTAGCAGCAACTTGAACAACTTCAGCGACTTGAGCATCAAGATTATAACCTTCCGGAATGAAATTTTCATGTATCCCCCACGGGTAACCGTGAGGCATGGGATTATGTGCAGCAGCAACTAGAGTAACATAAATGGGAACTGATGGAGCTTCGGAAGCAATCATTGTTTGTAATGGCTGAGAAAGTGGTGGCTGATTCTGAGCAGCCACCAACGATTCTATCAAAGCAATCAGATTGGCCATACCGTCCTTCAAAGCAGTAACCTCTTTGCACATATCGCGATTCTCTTGTTCAAGATTCTCCATTTTCTTCCTGAAATTAGCCCGAGTATTGTACCGGTGAGACAACTTGCTGAACAAAGTAGAAAAACACAGTAAGACACCTGGCTATGAACAAAAATGTAAGAAATATGTGCAAGATGATGCATGATATGCAATGCATATGATTTATTTATCTCTATTAATATTTCAAGGAACCGAAAGAATTATAGACAATTTGTAAATACTAAAGTACAAACACATTTTGAAATACTGAAAACCTCATTATATTAACTTTAAAATGGATTACAACTTTTTAGTACAAGTTTCAACAATCCTAAGTACAAGAGAATATAGAATATATCATCCTAAGAAGGCAAAGCTGATGAAGATCACCCCACACACTAATGCTTTCCTGTGAGTCTTGCAATCTGAGCCTTCAACTGCTTGTTCTCTTCTGCATACCTGTCGGTGACCCCTTTCCAATCAACAGAGTCAAGAAGTGAGTAACTAAGTTTTGATTGAGCTCTAGAGGAAAATAAATCATCTTGCCTCTCTATCATCTCTACAACATGACTCTCAAGAATATCGACCAGGTCATCCTTCTCTTTCAAGTATGTTGGGTAGGACATCTCTAAAGTCTAACACCTTTTCTTCCAGGCCTCCTTCTCCTGCTGCATCCTAACTAGGGTAAGCTGAAGCTCTTCCACACCATCTAAAAGGGGAGGAATGGTCTTCACAAACATATCAGGTAAAGGTTCCTCACGGGAATATGGCATCTTTAACTGGATTACCTTTGCCAATACCCATCGGAGATAAGGCTCCAAAGAAATAACTCCTCTAGGTCCCAAGTCCTTTCTACTCTTCCTGTGAATATGGAGCCAAGCCTTTGCAATCTCCTTTTTAGCTACCTTACTATCTTCTCCTTATTTAAGAAAGAAACCACTCAGATGAATACTATTTGGCTTGTCTCTCATCGGATAGCCAAGCTGACGTTGTGCAAGAATAATATTGTAGTTAATTCCTCCCTTTGTACCAAGAAGAGGTACATTGGGGAAACTACCATAACTATCGACGATCTCCATATCATAGTAAGCCTGATGGTACCAAACAATGTTAGAATGAGTGAGGGCCATAATCTTCAGAGCCCAACGAGGTTCCTTCTTGATATCCCAGAAGGCATCAGACCAAGACAAGTGAGAAATAAACCACTGATATAACAAAGGCGTGCAACAAATGATCATACCTCCATGATAAGAATATCGAAGATGAATAGAGTGATAAGCATCTCCTAATAATGTAGGGACTGGATTCCAAATCAAAAAGATCTTGATGGTGTTGACATCCACAAATTTTTCGATGTTAGGAAATAAGAAAACCCATAGGCAAGTAGAGCAAAGATGACCTCAAAAGCAACCGTACTCTTCATCCTAGAAAAGTAGCATGCTTTCTCCAATAAAAACTGAGTGGGTAGTCCTCTTATTCCTCCTTTGGTAGTCATGTGAGCCTCAACCTCAGACATCCCTAAATGAATTATAACAGCAATCTCAAGAGACTTGGGTTCTCCCTCTAAACCGGTTAAAGGAACACGATCGGTAACAGGTAAACCTAGTAGGTAAGAATACTCCTCCAATGTCGGCATCAACTGATAATCAGGGAAAGTAAAACATCGATACATCAGATCATAGAACTGGACCAAAGTCGAGAGAATACCCTCCTTCATCCTGAGCTTCATAAGTGACACGATGGATCCATATTTCTTCCAAAAATCTGTATAGCTCTTGATCTCGAGAATCATACTCATCAATTCATCTATCTTAGGATCCTTGAAGCTGTACTTCCGAGTCTTTCTTTTTCCAAAATCCATGGTCAAAAAGTACCTGAGATACTCGCAAAAAGTCAACTTTAAGTCCCTTGAAACACATGTTTTAAAGGATGCTCATGGGTGCATGAATGCATGATGCAACAATCACACACAAGATCATAAACATGGAGGGTTCATAGGTTCGACATCACGAGCATGAGGTCAAAGGTACTACCCACAAGGTATGGTCTAATAGTTTATCACCCACCGAAAAAGGTTCTAAGAGGTTCCCAGAGTCTACATCCTTCCTTCAAATATTACCAATGTTTCGATTGACTCGGTAATTAGTAATATTCTTAGGAAAAATTCGTGTGATTGTAGTATCGTGTGACACCCATTTCTGGATTACTCCGTCATAGTTTCTGCACTACCACTAAAAGGCCAAGATGGGTTAAGGGTTCTATGATCCTCCGTTTCAGCAGGATCCCAGGTTGAAAGCAACATGTCTTCCCGATTAGTCGGTAAAGGACACTAGAGTCAAAGGGGGCCTCCACTGAGTGGGGGATCTCATGCCTCCTTTTTTAGGATTACTCCCTCAAAGTGAACATGACTATACCTCCCGTCCTATCTTAAGTTTTCCCAAGTCCGGTAGAGGACTTATGAGAAATCACGAAGCACCCTGAAAACTAGAGAAATTCTGACAAACATATATACATCATATAATATAAAACAAATAATAGCACATACACAAATAAACAAAGATAGGCTCAACCCACTTAGGGATGGACCAGCATTTGGTCGATCTTTCCCCAGTGAAGTTGCCATTTTTCTGTAGTGGTAGAAATGTTGAGACTAAGCCATTGGATTGACTTAACTCACACATATCGAATAAAAGTCGCCACCACGCTTTATTATTTCCAAAGGAATGGGAAAAGAGAGAATAACTCAAAAAGAGGGGGAGGGAATCTAAGTTTGGGGGTTGGTTATGCAAAGGGAAGGTATTAGTACACTAAAAATCTATGGTACTCCACAAGAACCTCTTTGAAGATTTGTGTATTTTGGCTATAAATGTTGTATACAAAAATAGATTGTGGGGATGAGTAAAGAAGTATTTTTTACAATCTTTACACCCTCCGCGATTGCGAACCTTTAGTTCCTACATACCACCTTCCGTGCAATAGGGGATCAGGGTACTCGTAGTTCACCTTTAAAATTTTTAAAACACAAATGTGTTGGTTAATTCTTAAGAGACAATACATCATCGTCTTATCTGAGTGGAAGAACATACTTACTACCCACGATTATGAGAAAGGAGAATTGTCATCATCTCAAAGTGGAGGATATGACTTGGATTTTAAAATCAACAAAGCTTCACTTAACGCCCAAGTGGAAAATGTCTCACTTTACTACATATCGTAGAACTATAGTAGCTCGCATCACTACAAAGATTGACAAGAGTCTAATCTTTTGAGAAAAGTTTTAAAATAAAAAGCCAGAGTGGAAAAATGGTTTGAATGAGATTGATTGGATTTTAGTCTTCTCACAAAAAAATGTTAAAGTATTGTTAAGTTGGTTAAAGTTTGATTAAGAAAAGATTTTGAAAATGCATGGACATAAGTCCAAGTTTATTGTGAAAGAGGTTCAAGTTTAGAAAACAAGAATAATTTTGGAAAAGAGGGAGAATATTTTTGAAATTAAAGAAGATTGGAGGAGATGAACGGACTATACTAAAGAATAAGGTAAAATCTAGGAAAAAGTACCGTCTAACCAACAAGAAGCTAACACTTGACATAAAGAGTCAATGTAGAATTCCCATCCTTTGGAATGAAACCAAACAAACAAAGATAATAAACCTCTTGAGAATACCAAACTTCGAATGCATTAAGTCTTCACAAAAATTGGACAGAGTAACAACTATATATAGATGAATTCCTAATCACCGACAAAGTATATGATCAGAATAACCTGCACACAAAGAAAACAAACATCCCAATGTCTCGGGTTAAACCCCAAGAACTCCAGACAAAACAACAATAGAAGTCACAAGGTCTCAAGGTAGGTCAAGGTCTCTACTCCTATGTCCAAGATGTCCATAACTCCATTATGCCAAGGATAGTAACCAAGTGAAACGAAAATGAAAAGCTCAAGTGAGCAAAATGAAAAGACATAAAGATAAATGCTCAAGTAAGCAAAGATGAAAATAGCATGAAATGTAAATACTAAAATAAAATGGGGCTTAAAATTAAAGGTGTAAAGTAAAAGCATAAAAATAAAATTCAATTGTTAATGAGTTATAAATTAAAGGTTAGTTGAATGACCATCTTGAAACTTGCATTTGAAACCTCATTAGAAGATTGATAAAATCAAAGCCTCTCAACAACAAGTTTCATTTGCTTTTTGTCAAGTATATCATTCATTTAAAATTCTCAAGGTGCTGTACCCCAAAATATTCCCTCTCTTTTCTCAAGATATTTCTCACAAAGGTCTTCAAAAGCTCAAGCTTGCACAAGTATTGACTAGGTCAAGACATCTCCTCCACACTGATACCTCAAATTAGGGTTTAAGTTTGCACAAGGACAATTGGTATTCTAATACTTAAAATTACTTTCATGCATCATTATGGACCCTCAATATTGCTCATGTCAAGTTTCAAGACTTGAATCACAAAATTGCTCAGTCAATTAATCAGATGACCTAAAATCATCTATATTGGGTAAAAAGTCAAATGTGGTCAACCTACAGTCAAACATCAAAATTTTGGACCAATATCAACATTTTGAATTCATATGTATCAATTGGTCAAGTTTTAATCACAAATCCCCAAGAAAATTGTTCAAATCACCAAAAGGGCAAAATGATCAAAATTAGGGTTTTGACTGTATTTGACTGATCAAGGGTTTTTACCTAATACATGATCCAATGGTTTAAAGCATAATATCAAGGATTCAAATACAACATATTGACTTAATTTCATGTCTTAAAACATTTCTCAAGATCAATTGATTGATAGTTTAGATTTAGTCAACTGATGAAAAGTCAACTGATACACCAAAAGTCAAACTTTGACTTTTTGATCAAAATTGAGTTTCAAAGATCACATTTCATCAAGACATTCAAAAATATGAAACTTAATCATCAAGAAATCAAGAAAGTCAAAAAGTATTTGGAAAAGTCAACATTTTCAATACTTAGAAATTTTTCTAAGTGTTTTAAACATGATAATTTCATAACTTCATGACATTTTTCACCAAGATACAAGATGATTCAAAGAAAACTTTCAACATGAAAGTTGTAGATCTTAATGAATTCTACAAATTTGTATTATAGGTTTGATGTCCAAAAAATGCTTAGATTTAAAGGTATGATCCCGTGAAGTCATGACATTTTTCTATAAACACTTAGTGAAATTTTCAACAGATTTTGTCAATTTTTATCTCAACTTCTTGGCCATTTTTCATCAAGTTCCAATTTGATTTATCCAAAATGGTCAACATGAAATTTTTAGACAATGTTTAAAGCTTTACAAAATATCCAAGATCATGAATTTATCATACTTGAGTTAGGAGATTCAAGGGCATGAAGTTAGGCATCCATTCTTGAATTACAAGTCATTTTGTTGAAGAACATATAACAAAATCCTTATGTCATGCTGCATAATCTTACTTTGCAGGACTTTTGACTTGAAAATCTATCCATAATAAGATGTTTACATAATTGATTGAACCATTATCTAAGTGATTCAAGTATTTCTCATTGCATCATTCCATTTATGGCACAAAAGCACAATTGCCATTCACATAAAGCATGCTTTATACAAATTCAGCTCTCCTTGAGCCCTTGAACTGTTTTTTCTGCATACACAATATCAAAGCAAGAAGCAACATGCCTAAAAGCTCCTAGCCACTTCAGATGCCTTTTGTACCATGCATTGAAACATCAAATTTCACATAACTTGGTTGTTTCATCTCAACCAAACCAGAACTTCATAGCTTGTAAAACAAACTCTCTCATCCTCCTAAACCATTCTCTATAAATAGAGAGGCCATTTGTAAGCTAAGGGGTCAGAAGTTTTGTTGTGTAGAAAAGTTTATCAAAACCCCTCATACTCTCAAAAAACCCTAACTATCCACAAAACCTCCACTCTTGAATTTTGAAGTCCCAATCTTTGAACCTCTCACACCTTGCAAGTTCTATCCAAACAAACCATCCAAATACTTCATATACATTATATAGAAGTTGTTCAAACACAAGACCAACTTCTGTAACATCACTATCACCATTCTCCAAACTCGAAAAAAATAAAACAACCACTTGATTTCTCCAAGACAATACAACAACTCTAAATCAAAACACAAATTTCAATTTTAAGGTAAGTTTTCTTGACTTTGAACTCTTTATACAAGCATCATTAGTGGTTCATTTGTGAAGATAAAATGTAGATATCATTTCCCTGAAGCTAACCATATGTTTACTTTTCATTTTCATTAACCATGTGTTGAGAACTGATTCATATATGCAGTAGAAAAATGTTAGAAGTAAAAAACAGCAGTATGAGTCGATACATATCTCTATGAGTCGACACATATTAGGTAAAAAATAGGTTATGAGTCAATACAAAACACGAATGAGTTGATGCATAACAGAAATGAGTCGACACGCACCATTATGTATCGATACATACTGAGTTGATTTTGATTTCTAGGAGCAAGAAATGATATGTTTCGATGCATAAGTGCATGTGTCAATGCAAAACAAATATGAGCCGATGCTAACCATTATGTATTAACTCATACTGAGTTGGTTTTGAATTTCAAGAACAAGGAATGATATGTATTGATGCCTAAGTGCATGCGTCAATGCGTAAAATTTTTCGTATCAATGCATAAGTGCATGTGTCAATACATAAAAGTTTTTTTAAAACAATTTTCCTTTTTTACATTATCTTTATATTTCTTTAAATTTTTATTTTTATTCATTATTCAATATGGTTGTAATAGTAATTAGGTTTTAATTGCTTTCATTCCCTATTTGTAAATTTGTATCCCCCATCCCCTAAAGTATTGTAATAGCGTAAGACATTTAATTTCCGCAATTTATCACTTTCCATATTATTGTAAATAATTAGGGTGTGTATGGCAAGACATAAAATCAATAAGTAGAAAAACCTAATTCAAAGATAAGATGCATGAAATCAATACACTTTCCACACTTGCACCTCTAGGGTTAACCTCACTTGTTGCCTTAAAGAATAAAACAGTCATGCCCCTCGAACATGGGATACTTTAGCAATAACCCTCGAATACAAGATCGTAGTCCCTCGATGAACCTTCGATGTTGCCTTCGGTAAAACGATCTTAGACCCTTACGACAAATTGCTAAGGTATCCTACAATGTTTCTTTCTATGACTATGCGACGACCAACGCTTGTTCCTTCACATCCAATGATAGGGCTTCTTATCAATAAATGGTAAGATAGAAATATATAAAGGAGGAGGAAATTAACAGAGACTTTTTCAGTAGGTAGAACATTCGTAGTTGCTTGCTCACAATCATTTTTAAAAACATCTTTCAAATGAAATATTTTCAAAAGTCAACACTTTGTATACATTCTTATAGAGACGATAATCATTACAAATTTCGCCTAAAGAAAGGCACTTTCAAAAATACTTTCAAAAAATATCACAAACACATTTCAAACAAAGCATTTCAAAGTGAGCTAGCATCTAAGAGCCTGTAGATAACTATGGATGAAAAGGGTACTAACACCTTCCCTTTTCATAAATTACCCCCCGAACTCATGAAATTTCTCAAAAGGTCTTTCCTGTTCTTTTCATCCTTTCCTATATTGGATAAAAGAAAAGTCGGTGGCGACTCTTGCTATCCGTAATAATTGCGATAAAATGCAAAACACCCAAGTCAGTTCTCCCACTGTATTACATAACTGGCGACTTTGCTGGGAAGTAACTTAAAAAAATGAGGTTACCTTAGAGAATAGATCACTTTTAAATGCTTTCATTTGTTTGACTTGTTTGCTTTACATTTTCGGGCCTATGTTTGGGTTTCTTGTATAGATACTCTACCCGGATCTAGGAATATTATTAGGTAAGTAGAAATAGATTGTGGATACTGTAGTACGTAAACCGATATGTGTAACACGGTGGGAGAACTGACTTGGGTGTTTTGTGTTTGATCGCAGATGTTGCAGTTTAGCAAGAGTCGTCACCGACTTTTCTTTTATCCAAAAGGAAAGGCTGAAAAGAAAAGGAAAGACCTTTGAGATATTTTCTTGAGTTCGGGGGGTAGATTATAAAAAGGGAAGGTATTAGCACCATTTTTATCCATGGTTTTCCATGGGCTCTTAGTTACTTGCTAGATCACTTGCTTTTGTTGTAAAATGTGCTTTGTGTGGTTTTTGAAAGTATTTTGAAAAGGCGCCATCGTTTAGGAAAACTTTATAATGATTCTCGTTCGTAAGAATGTATACAAAGTGTTGATCTTTTGAACTTTATAATGTTTTCAAGTTGGATGTAAAAGGGACGGGCAATGGTCATCGTATAGCCATGATTAGCAATGTTGTAAGATATCTTAGCTTTTTTCCTTAGGGTCTAAGATCATTTTGAAAGGCAACATGGATAGCGTCATCGAGGGACTATGATCTTGTATTTGTTTGTTTTTGTTAAGATACCTCACATGCATAATATGGAAATTTTTGTAAGGCAACAAAGTGGGTTTACCCTAAGGGTGTAAGTGTGCAAGTGTATTGATTTACATGCTTGATTTGTCTTGATTAGGGTTTGCTACTTGTTGGTTTTAATCTTTTCATACAAAACCCTAATTACTAGCATTTGTATATAAAGCATTTAAATTGCGGAAAATAAAAATACTAAGCTATTAAATCATTAGGGGAGGGGGTGTACAAATTACAAATGGAGAATTGCAAGAAATTAAATCTAAATAATTATTACAACCATATTGAATTTGAATAAATGTACAAAAATGAATAAATAAAATGCAAGAATGTAAATGTAAAAAGAAATGTGATTTTTGTTTGGTTTTCATGAAAAGGGTTTTTTTGACCTAATTAATTAAAAATAAAATAATTAATTAAAAAAAAGAAAACCAAGATTAAGTTAGTAAAATAAATTAATTTAAAGAAAACAAGTTTTTTAGGTTTTTTTTTGTGAATTTAATTAAATTAGTAAATAAAAATAAAAATAATTAAATAAAAGTCCTAAATTATAAATTGATTTGAATTTAAAAGAAAAATATAATATTATAATGATCAAAACTAAATTATCTAAGTATTTAAAAAAAGTAAATTAAATTATTTAAAGGAAATGTTTTTGTTCTTTTGTTTTTATGAAGAAAAATAAACTAAATAAATATAAATAATAAAATATAAATATTTTTGAATTTTTTATTAATGAGAATAATTAAAAAATAATAATAATATTAATAATAAAAATAAAAGATGAAATAAAAATAAAATAAAAATAAGAAAGTCAGGGAGGTTTAAATTGAATTTTAAAGGTTTGTTAGAAAAACATATATTTTTTAATCTGGCCCAATTGATGTTTTTGTGTGGAAATCAGAAAAAATAAAAAAAGACATATGGGTTGCGTGATATGAGCAAACAAGGGGGGGTATTAGTGATTAAAAATGCAAAGCCCAGGAGGGGAAGGCCCAAGCGCTTACCTGAAAGGAGAAATAGTAAAAAGATATGGAAAAATGCAAAAGGAAGCGTGCTAGGTGTTAAACCCATGACCTCTTGGTTACCAGCGCGTTGCCTTACCACTGGGGTGGCTATACATCCGTTAATATAACTGAAATGATAAATATATAATACAAAACAAGTCCTGAATACACTTCATCTTCAACCTCCAGCCAGACCACCTGTAACTTCACCATTTCTCAACAAAAATGGAAAATGCAAACATGAAAGTTGTTCCATTTTTCCATACGAATCCAACCATATAAATATCATAAACTATAAATCAAAGATGAATGAGAATTTTTGAAAGTACCAAATTCTGACCTAATTATTTTCAGAGGTTCAGATTCAAAATTCTAACTACTCAAGCAACAATAATGAAATCTAAGGATATGGTTAGCTTCAGGACAATGATATCTACATTTATTATTCACAAATAAACCATTAATGATGCTTGTATGAAGAATTCAAAATTCAAAAAACTCACCTTGCAAGAGGGTATCTGTTGTACCCCTAAAATTTTCCCTCTCATATTATTAAGATTTTCCTCACAAGACTTCTTGGACTCCAGACATGATTAGGGTTTGCTCTGCTCAAGACCTCATCTTGCATTGATGACCTGAAATTAGGGTTTGAGTTTGCACAAGGATTTTTGGACCATCAATGCTTAATATGAATTTAATACACCATCTTGGACCCCTAAGATTGCTCATACCAAGTTTCAAGCCTTGAATCACATTTTTGCCCAGTCAATTGGACAGTTGCCTAAAAATCAGTTGTATTGGGGAAAAAGTCAACCATGGCCAATTTACAGTCAAACTTCATAATTTTTGATCCACAATCACATTTTAGGCTCCTATGAACCATTTGATCAAGTTTGGATCACAACTCCTCAAGAAATTTGATTAGATAATAAAAAGGGCAAAATGGTCTAAATTAGGGTTTTAACTGAGAAAGGGAAATTTCTAATTTTTTACCTAGCCAATAACCAATTGGGTTCAAGCATGATTTCAAGAACTCAATGGCATCATCTTGACCTAATCACATGGTTCAAAAGATTTCAAATTCATAGGATTGACAGATGAATTTTACAGTCAACTGATCAAAAGTCAATTGTACACTGAAAAGTCAAACTTTGACTTTTTGGTCAAAATCAAGTGCCAAGGGTCATAATTCATCAAGATTTGTAAAAATATGAAACTTTTTGATCAAGAAAATCAATTTTGAAAATTATCGTTTCAATTTGGAAATTTTTCATAACTTAGAAATTTTCTAAGTTATGATAATTTCTTATTTTTTCCTAACTTTCCACAACTTTTTCACCATGATGCATTTGGATTCAAAGAAAACTTCAAACATGAAAGTTGTATTCCTCCATGAAATCTAAAACTTTTATTCACAAAGTTTTCCCAAAAGATGCTTGGATCTCAAGTTATGATTTTGTGAATAGGGGTCCATAAACTTTTTAACTTAGTGAAAATTTGCCCTAATTTAGGCAGGTTTTTGACCTAACTTCATGGGAATTTTTCACCTAGTTCCAAGAGGTATCTCAAAATTCATTTCAAAGATGGATTGTAGAGCATATTACAAGCTTTCCAAAATTTCCAAGAACTCTCCAAGATCATTTATGGTTAGGGAGAATCGAATAAATGAAAATGGCAATTTATCACTTTTGTTCAAGGCATTTTCACAATGTTACAAGTTGCAAATCAGTCTCAAACATGCTTGTACTTGGTATTACAGGTCCTAATACTTTGTACGCTCCATAATTGAATGCTAACACATTGGATATTGGATTTATTCTGATCTTTGAAGCATTGCACAATGAATTAATCCATTTATGGCATAAAGTTCATAATACCATTTTGATAAAGCTTGCTTTTTCCAACTTTACATTTCTTAAGCCATGGACCTGATCTTTTGTTGCAAACAAGATCCACAAACATCAGACAATTTGTACCAACTCTATGCAGTCCATGAGCTAGAAAGTACAAGCTTTGGTATTGTCACCTCAAACTTTTCTTCAAAAGCAAGAAACTTGCAAAAGTCAATACAACTTGTGTATCTGTTAAAGGCAAGACTTTGTATCATTTCAAACAACTTTAGAACTTTGTCACAAGAAAATACACAAATCCATAGCATTTTAAACACCTTAAAGCACAAAAAACACCATTTTCTACCCAAACAGGGCATCTTCTGCAGAACCCAAGCCAACTTCATTTAGGCTCGTGCGTTTTGCCTTTCAACCTTTGAAACACTTTACATACATCCTACCTAAGCTGTCCAGGCCTTTGTCTTGCAACTGTAACTCCTGTTTCAAGGATCACCATTTTCATTTTGGAGGTTTGTAGGTTGACTCGTGCAGGGAGTTTCAGGCAACTTCAAGGCAAGCTGAGCATTGGGATAGCTTGAGGGAACTTCAAGGAAGCTCACACGATCTTCAGGCCTCACTCAAAGTCCCCACATTGCCATATCCAAATTCAACTGAACAAGGTATTTTTCAAAGTTCTATCTCCTTATTTAGGCATCCTTAGGTCACGATTTGTGAAGCAAAAATGTAGTCTTTAACTTGCTTAAGCTGTACATATGCATAGTTGTTATTTATATTAACTGAGTAGTGAAAATTTGAAGCTTGAAGTTCAGGAAAATTTTAGGTCAGGAATTAGGGGTGATAAAATTCTCCTTGATCTTTGAGTGTTAGGTCACAAACTTTATATCATTGGAATCGTGAGTTTACAAGCTACACTTTTTATGTTATGAGTTTTTGATTTTATGCAAGCATGAGCAAGAACAGGATTTGAAGTAGAAACGCGCGTAAACTGTTTGGCTGAAGGACAGGGACGAAGCTAGCTTGGGCTTGGGCTTGTTGTCTCTACTTTTTGCACCCTCCATATTACTTTTGCACCCCCCTGACTTATTAATTTATATTTTTGTATTTTCTTGCATATTTTTATTTTTTGTGCTTGCATTCATTTATTTTAATGATAAAAAAATACCCAAAAATATTTTCTTAATTTTTTTCATTTTATTTTATTTTTATCTTATTTTTTTTGCATAAAATATTGACTAGTTTAAATAGAATAGGAATTATTTTCTTAAAATAAATTGTAAATACCTTAAAATATTATACATTTTTATTTTTATTATTTAACACATAAAATATCATTTTCCACATATATTTTAATTTTTAAGATTTGTAAATATTTTTATTAATTATTTCTTGTACAAAAATGAATAAAATGAATAATATAAAACATATTTTCTTTTAAAACAAAATTAGGGTTTCCCCTTTCAAAATTAATAATATTATTTTTTCTTATTTTTAGAACTTAGATAATTTTATTTTCTCATACATAAAACAATTACAAAACATTTTTTTGCATATTTACATGTTATTGTATATTTAAATAATTGTTTATTTATTTATTGTATGATAAATTCAATTGGGTTGTAATAGTGAATTAGGGTTTTATTTTGTGCAAATATCCCCTTATTCAAAACTTGTATCCCCCTCCCATAATATTGTTGTAATAGCTTAGATTTACTTTACACACTTTATCAGATTATATGCATGCTTAGTAAAAACTAGGGTTTGTATGATAAGACAAAAATCAAACAAATAGTCATGAACTAATTCAAGACAATCAAAATGCATGAAAATGACAACACATTGCACACAAGCACCCCTAGGGTTTCACCCACTTGGTTACCTAAACAAAATGGCCATGGTATGCATGATAGGTACTTGGCAAAATAAAACAAAACAAAAGATCATAGTCCCTCGATGACGCTATCTTAGTTTCCTAAAAACAAAGATGATCTTAGTCCCTCAAAACTTGCTAAAGATACTTGCAATATTGTTATCATGGTCATACGATGACCCATGCCCATCCCGTTTAACATCCAAAGGTAGGGTTATCTACCAAAAAAATGGTAGGTTAACAATGTCAAAGGAATAAAAATGTATAAGAAAGACTTTTGAGTAGGTAGATAGCTTCTAGTTACTTGATCATTTCAAAAACAATCCTTGCTATTTTCAAACAAACACACACATTTCAAAACATTTCCAAACAACTTTCAAAACATTGAAACATTTTTCAAAAGATAAAACATCTTTGTATACATTCTTATAAACAAGAATCATTACAAAGATTGCCTAAACGATGGCCTCTTTTCAAAATACTTTCAAAACCACACAAAGCACCATTTCAAACAATTGAAAAAGCAAAGCAAGTGATCTAAAACAAGTAACTAAGAGCCCATGGAAAACCATGGATGAAAAGGGTGCTAGCACCTTCCCTTTTCATAATCTACCCCCCGAACTCAAGAAAACAATCTCAAAGGTCTTTCCTGTGCTTTTTTACCTTTCCTTTTGGATAAAAGAAAAGTCGGTGGCGACTCTTGCTAACCGCAACATTTGCGAACATAAACTCAAAACCTCAAGTCAGTTCTCCCACTACATCACAGTATTGTGTTTTGAGTTTGAGTAACTTTTGATGAGTTCCAGTGATTGGGTTAGCTTCCTCAAGTTCCCAGGAAGCTAATGTGATGCTTGGCTTGAGCTAAAAGTGGCTGAGGAGTTCTGGAGAAGTCAAGGTGCAAGGTGCTGTTTTTGAAAATGATGGATGAGGATGGATGTGTTACAGTCGTGTTGCAGGTGTTGGAATTGTTTGTATATGTTATTTAGAAGCTTTTAAAAGTAAAAGGCCAAGAAACGCACGAGCAAATTTAGAGATTGGATTCAAAACTCAAAAATGGCAAGTTTTGAGATGTTTTTGGTGGTTCTGTGCTTTAGGGGGTTTCAGGGCTTGAGCATGCGTTTTTTTATCTTGCAAATGACTTGTGTATCTATAAGCAAAAGGCTGGAGAGGTTTTGCACAAAGAATTTATGAGTTATAGGGTTATGGCTAAGTTGCTTGATTTTGAAGAAAAGTGAAAAATGTAGTTTCAAGGTAGAAAGTACAAGCATGTAGAGTGGTTAGTCACTTTAAACATGTTTTCTTCTGACCATTTATCTTGAGTATGGATAGAGACAACAAGTTAGGAGTTCAAGGAGACTTTACATTTGCAAAAGCAATGCTTTATCAAAATAACAATGGTAACTTTGTTCCATAAATGGAAAATTGTCTTGGATAAAGATTGAATTAAATGGATAATAGCTTAAAAGCAAGTGTAATCTTCTGATTAGGGAGAGATATTGAGGTTTAGAGGCCTGAAAAGCAAGATTGTGCAACATAGGTTTGAGATTTGAATTCTTGTTCACCAAAAATGACCTATAATTTCAGTTTGAAAACCCTAACTTCCTCTCTTCGATTCTCCTTGCTCAAGAATGATCTCAAGGAGTTCTTGGACATTTTGGAAAGCTTGTAATGTGCTCTACAACCCCTATTTAAATCAATTTTAAAAATTCCCATTGGAACTATGTGAAAAATTTCCATGAAGTTAGGTCAAAATCCTGCCTAAACTAGGGAAAAATTTCACTAAGTGTTTAATTTCATGACCATGACTTCATGGATTAATAACTTGAGATCCAAGCATTTCTAGAAGAAGTTGTGTAAAGAAATTTTGTAGATATCATGGAGATCTACAACTTTCATGTTGAAAGTTTCTTTTGAATCATCTTGCATCATGGTGGAAAATTGGCTCAAAGTTGTGAAAAATATGAAGTTTTCAACACTTAGAAAATTTTCTAAGTTTGAAAACTTTGACTTTTCAAAATGAAATCTTGAACTTTAGATTTCTTGATAAAAAAGTTTCATATTTTGACATTTTTTGATGAATTGTGATCTTTGACACTTGATTTTGGCCAAAAAGTCAAAGTTTGACTTTTTAGTGTACAGTTGACTGGAAAATCAACTATCAATCAATTGATCTTGAGAGATGTTTTGAGCCATGCTATTAGGTCAAAATGATGCAATTGAACTCTTGAGATCATGATTCAAACCAATTAACCATTTTCTAGGTCAAAAATCAGAAATTGCCCTTTCTCAGTCAAAACCCTAATTTTGCCCATTTTGCCCTTTTGATGATCTGATCAAATTTCTTGAGGAATTGTGGTCCAAACTTGATAAAATGATACATATGAGTTTATAATGTTGATATGGATCAAAAGTTATGAAGTTTGACTGTAAATTGGCCATAATTTACTTTTTCCCCAATACAATTGATTTTTAGGTCAACTACTCAATTGACTGAGCAAAAATCTGATCCAAGACTTGAAACTTGACATGAGAAACCTTGAGGGTCCATAATTGTGCATGAAAGTCATATGAGGAATTAAAAGTTCAATTATCCTTATGCAATCTCAAACCCTAATTTCTGTCATCAGTGTTTAAGGAGGTGTCTTGAGCTGATCAACCCTTGTGCAGTCTTAAACTAAAGGAGATTTTGAAAGAAAATGTTTGATAAATGAGAGGGAAAATTTTGGGGTACAATAGCTACCATTGTTCAATCTTCTTAAACCTAAAGAGTTAGATTGGCGGATCCGCCATTCGTGACTTAAAGGTGGAAGATGATTGGACACTAGAGTGCCCAGAAATTTGCACTCGAAGATGAAATGAGAATGGGCTTATAGATGCCACATGGAGGATCTGTGGAGATTTTCCGGAGATGGGATTTTATATGCCATCCAAAGGTAACTGTTGACAGAGAATGTACTAAGTCTGAACTTTGAGTTTAACTGGGAAAGAATTAGAATAAATCTTTTGGGAACGATTTATCTAAACCAGGAGAAGTCTTGTATGTTGTTTGACTGGGAAGAATCAGAATAAATCTCATAGCGATTTATCTGAACCAGAAGTGTTCCTTTGGAAAGTATTAGGATAAACCGTTGATTGGTTTAAACTGAACCAAAAGAGGTCTTGAATGTTCTTTAACTGGAAAGAATCAGAGTAAATCTTGGTGCGATTTATCTGAACCAGAGAAAGTGTCTGCGAGAAAGAATCAGAATAAATCATTGAGGGATTTAAACTGAAATGACAGGGATCTGGAGAAGAATCAGAACAAATAGTTGAGAGATTTATCTGAACCAGAAATGTTCCTTTGGAAAGTATCAGGATAAACCTTTGAGGGGTTTAAACTGAACCAAAAGAGATCTTGAATGTTCTTTAACTAGAAAGAATCAGAGTAAATCTTGGTGTAATTTATCTGAACCAGAGAAAGTGTCTTTCGGAAAAGAATCAGAATAAATCATTGAGAGATTTATCTGAACCCGAAGTGTTCCTTTGGAAAGTATCATGGTAAACCGTTGATGGGTTTAAACTAAACCAAAAGAGATCTTGAGTATTCTTTAATTGGAAAGAATCGGAGTAAATCTTTGTGTGATTTATCTGAACCAGAGAAAACGTCTGCGGGAAAGAATCAGAATAAATCGTTGAGAGATTTATCTGAACTAGCAGGGATCTGGAGAAGTATCAGAACAAATCATTGAGAGATTTATCTGAACCAGAGAAGACAACTGCGGGAAAAGAATCAGAATAAATTGTTGAGATATTTAAACTGAACCGGCAGGAGTCTGAAAGAAACATCTGTTGTGTAGATGGTTGACCAATCCTTTCTTGGGAATTGATCTGTAATTTACTTGTTTAAAATTTGATGATAATTTTCTGTTGATTGATCTTTCCTGAAAAAGATGAAAGGTTAATTGTATGCAATGTCATGATGTATGAAATGTATGGTGTAATGATGTTCTCAAAATAAATGAGATTGTGTCTTATGTATTTGTGCTATCAATGTTATGACGTATGGATGTGTTGTATCCCAATTTTTTCCCCTAAGGTCCCTTCATCATACCATATTGTTTCAATCACCACAAAATCACATTAGGGATTTTGGTTCTTCTCCCTATCTTTAGCCTTGCTCTTTAAGGAGTTACCAAGCACCTTGGCTTGTTTTTCTTTTGTGATCATGGATATTTTGCTTTGATTTTCTATCTAAATTAACAAATACAATATTGGTTTGTCTTACTTGTTAATAATGTAGGTAAAGGCAATAGGGTTTAGCAAGTTGCATCATGGGTTCATGAGTTTATTTCCATGCCCTAGTCAAAGTCTTGACGGATTCAAACCTCGCCTTTGAAGTTGTTTTGAAGTTGGTATGGAATTATTTTTGGTGGCCATGAGTCCTCATCATCATCCCCAAAAAATTCTATTCACAAAGGAAGAATATTGGCACAAAAAGTTTGTTCAAACTTGGCAAAGTTCCACCAAGCATTCTCTTGATCTAGAGGCTAGGGTTTTGGACTTCAGAGGGGCATATATTGCTCATCTTTTGGTATTTTTGAGTGATTCCAAAAATATTCTTCTCTTCAAGGAGTTGCCAACAAATCACTTAAAAAGTTCCAAGGAGTTTTCATGTGGAAGGAACTTGGTGGAGAAGAAAGATTACAAGTCATCCAAATGAATCCCTCTTTTCCCATATGTGACTTAAAATGGTCATAACTTGGTCAATTTTTATCACCTTGATCCCATTATTTTTTCATGATGACCCTAAGGATGTGTACTTCATGCCTTATTTTATGTGCAAAGTAAGAAAATGGATGGAAGTTTTCCTTAAGAATGCAAGACATTATAGATCATTTCATGATTTTTGGCCAACTTCAACAAGTTATAACTTGCTCAATTTTTGGAGATTTTGAGTGGTTCAAATTGCAAAATGTCATTCAATAGATCCACTTAATTCAATATTTTTTGGTCAAGAGCAAATTCTAAGTGTAAGGCCATGTTTGGATGCAAGAGATTATAGGTCATTTTTAAGAAGAATTTAAAATATTTCTAAGTATGGAAAGTCAACTCTTTTTCTTCAACTTTGACTCCATGTGGTTTTCAGCTTTAGCATCCATTTGATTCCATTCTTTTTCCACTGCAAAGCTTGTTACCCCATCTTTCCAAAGCATCAAGAATTTTTCCCTAAGACCCCCTGAGGTGGAAATGCCATTGGATTGAACTTGGTAACTTGGAACTGAAGTTTCACCATAAGTCAGAATTTGAAATCCATGTTTTGGCCTTTAAACATCAAATTAGCACGCGTTTGTGATCTAAACATGTTTAACCAAGTTTCCAAAGTGGATTAGAGCCTTGAAACGCAAGGATTTGATGAGTTTTGATGCAAATCAAATCACACTTTGCTCGTGCATCAGGTTCACACGATTTCCCTCCAATTTGCATCATTCCACACGCTTGAACATTCCATTCGATTCCCTATAAATAGAGGGTCATCCCCATTCAATTTCCCAAGCTTAGATAGCCAGAATCACATTGCCAAACTTGCTTCACAACTCAGAATTTAGCTACTTCGAATCCTATTCTCAAGCCTTTTTCAATCCATTTTTTTCATCAATTTACCTTCCTTGATCTTCCCTGAAGCTAACCATATAATCACATTCAAGAATCGTGCCCTATATTGCTCCATAGAAGTCCAGTTTCAGAGCTCTGCAACTCAACTTCAATAGGTAGATTCCTTCATCAATTATTCAAAACTTTGGTATCATTGTGTTTCTCTCATCGCCCTGGTTCTAATCGCAACACTTACTTTTATCTGGAAGCATGTTTTGACCATGAATTTTCAAATCCCTTTTCAAAACAATGAACAAGTAAACAATCCAGTGATATTGAGCTCCTTAGAACCCGGTTACTATTTCTAGGACAGGTTGAGCCAACTAAACTTCAAGAGGGTACTTACCTATGAAACCCCATGCAAGCCTAAACTAGGAACTTGTGTGATTTGCTTGTACATATATACTTGTGCATAACATCATGGACATCATGAAGAATTATATGCATCCACTAACCATTTCAAGGATTTTGGATTTTCATCTTTGTTCCTGTTTTGTAGGTTATGGATTCACTTCGCAGGAAAACTGTCCAAATCAACCTTGTAAGAATTCCTCTTCAACTCAAGGAGATAGCTTCAAAGATTCCTGAGAATTCTCCATTCACCGAGAGGCATGGTCGTCTACTAAACCTAGTCACTTCTAACACTGAGAAGGATATGATGAAGTTCTCTTCCAGTTCTTTGACCCTTTGCATCATTGCTTTACATTTCCTGACTACCAACTTGTGCCCACTTTTGAGGAATTTTCTCAACTCCTGAGGATTCCTATTCTCAATCAACTACCTTTCAACGGTACAAAAAGAGATCAGAAGCCAGAAGAGATTGCTCAAGCCTTACACTTGCACTCCTCTGATGTCACAACACATTGGGAAACTAGAAGTGGTGTCAAAGGCTTCTTGTCAAAGTTTCTGTTTGAGAAGGCCCAAAGCTGCTGGAATTCTTTGGACTTACAATCTTTTGAGGAGATTGTAGCTCTTCTCATCTATGGGATGGTCTTGTTCCCTAACGCTGACCAACTTATAGATGTGAGTGTTGTCAAAATCTTCATGACCCACAACCCGGTACCTACATTGCTTGGGGATATCCTCCACTCTTTTCACACTCGTACAATGAGGAAAAGAGGTGTTCTCATGTGTTGCACTCCTCTACTGGAAAGATGGTTTATTTCTCATCTTCCCCAATCAGTTTTGAAGAATGAGCAAGGTTTGAGGTGGTCACAATGATTGATAACACTTACCCATTCAGATATTCATTGGTGTTCTCGATCAAAAGAGAATGTTATCATCATTGATCGTTGTGGGGAATTTCCTAATGTCCATCTTGCTGAAATAAATAGCAGAGAGATTAGGACATTAGAGAAAGAAAAAGATAAAAAGGGGCAGGAGGAGCTCAAGACTCTACTAGAGAAAGAAAAAGAGAAAAAGAAGAAGAAGAGAGCTGGTGTTGCTATCTTGGGTAGAAGGTTTGAAGGACAAGCCAGATGGACTTTGAAATTCCCATCAACATCTGAAGAGGGGGAAGGAAAAGGTAAAGGAACGGCAGTGCAATCTGATTCTGAAGCAGAAGAAGAGGATAAGGACTACTCCGAACAATAGTATCCTCCGGCCGATGACAAATACAAGAACTTGGAAGAACGTCTAGCTGCTATGGAAGTGCAAAGAGTACCTGGGCTGGATTTTGAGGAGTTAGGGTTGGTTTCTGGAATTGTAATCCCTCCTAAGTTTAAAGTGCCACTTTTTTCTAAGTATGATGGGGTGTCTTGCCCAAAGATGCACCTACGATCTTATGTCAGGAAAATTCAACCACATTCTTCTGACAAAGACCTGTGGGTCCACTTTTTTCCAGGACAGTTTATCGGGGACGCAGTTGGATTGGTTCTACCAGTTGGAGAGGTCTGATGTGCATAATTGGGAAGATTTGGCAGCCTCCTTCTATAAACAGTATCAATACAACACCAACTTGGCTCCAACCCGTACTCAACTACAGAGTATGGCCATGGCTACCAACGAGGGTTTCAAAGACTATGCCCAGAAATGGAGGGATTTGGCCGGAAGAGTGCAACCACCTTTATTTGAAAGATAGCTAGATGACATGTTCTTGGGGACTCTGTCAGGTCCTTTCTTTAATCACCTGATTGGAAGCTCCTCTGCAGGTTTCACTGAGTTGATTCTAACTGGCGAAAGGGTGGAAGTCGGTATTAGAAGCAGGAAAATTCAGAAAGATGCATCTACCTCTGCTGCTGCAAAAAAGCCCTTCATTGGAAACAAGGAAGTGTCTGCTGTCTATGCCCAGAGAAATCAGGGAAGAATTGAAAGACGACCAACTGTGAGGGCCGTTATGATTCAAAAGTCTGCGTTAGAGCAACCGAGAACAACCAACCGAGGAATGATCAGCCGAGGAATAACCAGCAAAGGGTGGAAAGGCCTGTAAGGCAATTCACCAAGATAAACATGACTCCTGCTCAAGTCTTACCACGTCTCTTGAAGTTGAACTGGCCATGCTAAAGGAGGCCCCTAAAAATCCTAACACTGCTTCTCCATACTACCATCCCAACGCCAGATGCGCGTACCACTCAGAAAGTCCAGGGCACGACACCAACAACTGTTGGGCCCTGAAGAACAAGATTCAAGATCTAATTGATGCTAAGGAAGTGGAATTTGAATTTCCTGAAAAGCCGAATGTTATCTCCGCCCCAATGCCGAGGCATGATGTCAGTGCACTAGAGGACAATGAAGAAGAGGACTGGATTTTCCCTACTGTTAGCGGAGGACTGTGCAACTGGGAAGCAAAAGACTTTGTTCTGATTACTTTCATAAATCAGTAATTTATCTTTTCCGTTTCTATTGGACTGTAATAATTCATAAAACAATTCGTACTTTTTCAACCTTGGGTCTTACCTGAGGCACATAAGTCCATTTGTAAGGGTTCTTATTTCATTTCATATGTCATTTTAATGAATCATGGATGCTTTTCATATTTAAACACTTTTTGCTCATTGTCTTTCTTTTACATTTTTGTTGTTTTAAGATGGCTATGCCCTTACACACACCCACACTCACAAATGCAGATACCCTTCCATTCTGAACCCATGGGTAACGATACTGCTATAGCCTTCAGTGACTATGAAGATCTGATCTACCAAGCCGAATACGAAGGTGAGGAAGATTGTGAGGTGCCAGGGGAATTGGCCAGACTTCTACAACAAGAGGAAAGAGCAATTCAACCTCATGAAGAGCAGTTGGATACAATCAACTTGGGAACTGAGGATGACAAGAAGGAAATCAAGATAGGTGCCAATCTAGAGCCGAGTGTCAAGGAGCGCCTAATTCAGCTGCTGCATGATTATGTTGAAATCTTCTCCTGGTCATATGAAGACATGCCGGGACTTGATACAGACATTGTGGTACACCGTCTACCCACAAGAGAAGACTGTCCACCGGTGAAACAAAAGGTCCGCCGCATGAGACCTGACATGTCTGAGAAGATCAAAGCAGAAGTTATGAAGCAGTTTAATGCTGGATTTATGGCTATTACTTGCTATCCTCAATGGGTTGCTAACATTGTGCCCGTGCCTAAAAAGGACGGCAAAGTCAGAATGTGCATGAATTATAGAGATTTAAACAGGGCCAGCCCTAAAGATGACTTTCCACTTTCGCACATCGACATCCTGGTTGACAATACTGCTCAGCATAAAGTATTTTCTTTCATGGACAGATTCTCAGGTTATAACCAGATCAAAATGGCACCTGAGGACATGGAGAAAACTACTTTTGTTACACAATGGGGTATGTTCTGCTACAAAGTGATGCCATTCGGACTGAAGAATGTCGGGGTAACCTATCAACGCGCCATGGTAGCTTTGTTTCATAACATGATACATCATGAGATAGAGGTCTACGTAGATGACATGATAGCCTGATCACAAACTGAAGAAGAACACCTTGATCACTTGCAAAAGCTGTTTGTGAGGTTGAAGGAGTACAAGCTCAGATTGAACCCAAACAAGTGTACATTCGGAGTCCGGTCCGGTAAACTCTTAGGTTTCATTGTCAGCAACAAAGGCATCAAGGTTGATCCTGCCAAAGTCAAAGCTATACAAGAAATGCTTGCTCCTCGCACTGAGAAAGAGGTCAGAGGTTTCTTGGGACGTCTAAACTACACTGCTAGGTTCATTTCTCACCTAACATCTACTTGTGAACCAATCTTCAAGCTATTGAAGAAAGATCAGGTAGTTAAATGGAATGATGACTATCAAATTGCTTTTGATAAATTCAAGGAGTATTTTCTAGAACCTCCCATCTTGATGCCACCCGTCGAAGGAAGACCGCTAATCATGTATCTGACCGTCCTAGAGAATTCAATGGGGTGCGTACTGGGCCAACATTACGAGTCTGGCCGAAAAGAGCATGCCATTTATTACCTTAGAAAAAAGTTTACCGACTGTGAGACCCGATACTCACTGCTCGAGAAAACATGTTACACTTTGGTATGGGCTGCTCGCCGGCTAAGGCAGTATATGTTGACTCATACCACTTTGCTGATATCTAAGATAGATCCGATCAAGTACATCTTTGAGAAGCCTGCTCTATCTGGAAGAATAACTAGATGGAAGATGATCCTAACGGAATACGACATACAGTACACGACCCAAAAAGCTATAAAGGGAAGTGTGCTAGCTGACCATCTGGCTCATCAAGCTGTCAAAGATTACCAATCCATGAAGTTCGACTTCCCTGACGAAGACATTATGACATTGGACAACTTTGAAGATTTCAGACCATATGACGAACCTGAACAAGGATCCCGATGGACCCTGTACTTTGATGGGGCCTCCAATGCACTTGGAAACAATATCGACGCGGTACTCATCTCCCCAGAAGGTTGCCATACACCTTTCACAGCCAGACTTTGCTTCAACTGTACGAACAACATGGCAGAGTATGAAGCTTGCATCTTTGGACTTAAGGCTGCCATAGACTTGGGAATCAAATCCTTAGATGTGTTTGGGGACTCAACTTTGGTCATCAGTCAGATCAAAGGAGAGTGGGACACTAAGCATCCAAACCTCATCCCTTACAAAGAACATGTCTTGACATTGTTACATCATTTCGAGCAGATTACCTTCGAACACTTCCCGCGAGAAGAAAATCAGCTAGCAGATGCTCTAGCTACAATGTCATCCATGTTTAAACTTAACCAGGATAATGAGGCTCCTCAAATCACCATTGAACGGATGGTTGAACTGGCACACTGTCACGAGATTAATACCGAAGAAGTAGTGGACCAGCCATGGTTTCATGAAGTCAAAAGGTATCTCGAGGCTCAGGAATACCCTGAAGGAGCTTCAGTCAATGACAAAAAGTTCTTAAGGAGATTCTCGACAAAGTTCTTCTTGAGTAATGGCATCCTATACAAGCGCAATCATGATTCTATTCTGCTCCGTTGTGTGGACAAAGTTGAAGCTGAAAGAATTATGGCTGAATTGCATGAAGGTACCTTTGGCACTCACTCTAGCGAGCATACGATGGCTAAGAAGATTCTACGGGCAGGCTACTACTGGTCTACCATGGAAGCTGACTGCTATCAACACTCCCGCACTTGTCACAAATGTCAAATCTATGCAGACAAGGTGCACGTGCCTCCAGTTCCTCTAAATGTCTTAACAACTCCTTGGCCATTCGCTATGTGGGGAATCAACATGATTGAGAATCATGAAGGATGCTGGTTTAAGTGAAGACGATTGGATTCAGACCCGACTTGATTAACTTAATTTGATTGATGAAAAGAGACTTACTATTGTTTGCCATGATCAAACGTATCAAAATCGGATGATCAAGGCTTTGAACAAGAAAGTCAGACGTCAGACATATCAAGTCAGGGATCTAGTGATCAAGCGCATCATCTTGCTGCAAAGTGATCCCAGGGGCAAATGGACTCCTACCTACGAAGGACCATTTGTGATCAAGAACATATTTTCTGGTGGGGCAATGATCGTAACCACCATGGAGGGCGACGACCTGCCGCACCCTGCGAACGCAGACATAGTCAAAAGATACTATGCATAAATGACCCGCTAGGTTGACACACCTAGACAAAAAAAAGGGCATCCCGGTGAACCGAAAACCCGAAAGGGCGGTTCAGGCAAAAATTAGGGATAAATAAAAAAATATGTACACCCGGCAAGTTGAAAACCCGAAAGGGCGACTTGGGCAAAAAAGGGTTTCCCGGTGGACTGAAAACCCGAAAGGGCGGTCCAAGAAAAAGTTAGGGAATTAAAGTGTATGACTATGTCTCGTCGGATCACTTTAAGGACAATCTCTTCATTGACAACTCTGAGCTTCTGATCAATCCAATCATCTTCGGACGAAGCAACGGACGAACAAGATATTCAGAGATACGAAGGCTATAGCGGAATGGGAACCCCATGGGATTTTTATACACATAACTATCTTTCTTTGTATAAAATTTTCTTACTTTTATGACATCATCCTCTTACTAGGATGTCTGTCTCCTTTGTACAAAACACTTACTCAAAGTAAATACAAAGATACCTCTTTAAAGTGCAGAAAACTATTTGCCTTTTTCTTTTTACACTTGTGTTTTATTTGCAAAAACGTCCAATGATTCATTGATGAACATATGCATTTGAACATAATTACTGTTTACAAATAAACATGTGGAAAAGAACAATTAATGACAGGCTGAAAGGATAGGAAAACGTCTTTTGGCTATTCCATGAGCAATCCCTACAGTATACCATCTAGATCCCCAGCGGAGCTAAAAACCTTGAAATACATATCCCTAGCGGAGCTAAAATTTCAAACCCTTAAATCCCATCAGAGTTTAAACTTCAAACCCCCATTCCCCAGCGGAGCCAAAGCTTTGGGTTACAGATCCCCAGCGGAGATGAAACCTTCTTCCCCAATCAAGTCAAAACTTTAAACTATCTATATCCAGCGGAAACCATCCAGTTTCCCCATTTCCCCAGCAAGTTATCTTGAAGCCTGGAAATCAACCAGATAAAAATTAACTTTTGTCTTATCCCCAACCTAGGATAACTTCCCAGTAGAGTGGCAGACAACCGAAAACTCCTGAACTTACTCCCAGTAGTAAACTCTTCCCCACATAGTCTTCATTACTCCCCAACATGAAGTCGCCAAAGTTTTCATGGCTCCCCAACAGAATGAAGATTCTCATTCTTAATTCCCCAGTGAAGTCACTAAAGTTTCCATTACTCCTCAACAGAATGAAGATTCTCATTCTTAATTCTCCGCAGAAGTCATCAGAGTTTTCCCTACTCCCCAGCCAAGTAAGGATTCCCATTGTGTAACCCCCAGTAGAAGTCATCAAAATTATCTGGATTCTCCAAGCAAATTTCTCAAGCAGCAGTTTGGCACTACTCTCACAACATAATTTTTTTGTCAATACTCCAACTTCAAGACATGAAGGATCCTCACATCCCCACAGAAGTTGTTAAAGATTTCTTATCTCCAGCAGTCACCCATGATTTCTTACTCTCAGCAGTCAAGGATTTATTTTCCCCGGAAACAGTCAAGGGTTCTTCATTATCCCCAGCCGTCAAGGATTTATTTTCCTCATCAATACAACAAATCAGCTTACATGCATATACATTACATTCATATATCATAAACATTGATAAAACACATATATTGCATCATACATTTCATGCAACATAACTTTGTGTTTTAGCTGACATTTTACCCTTTTTAGGATAAGATTAACAAGCTATCATTAACAATGTTCAAATATTTCAGATACACTCCAGGCAAGGAAGTCATTCTGTTACTCATTCAGCTTTTACTTCAGATGCAGATTAGATACGCTCCAGACCCGGAAGCCATTCTATTTCTCATTCAGATTTCAACTATCAGATATAGTCCAGATACACTCCAAACACGGAAGTCATTCTGTCACTTATTCAGATTCTAGTTCAGATACGCTCCAGACGCGAATGCCATTCTGGCCCTTATTCGGTTTTCCGATTCAGATACAGTACAGATACACTCCAGACACGGAAGTCATTCTGTTGCTTATTCAGACTCAGATCTCAGATACAGTTTAGATATGCTCCAGACGCGGATGCTATTCTATTACTCATTCAGATTCAAAACTTCAGATACAGTCCAGATACGCTCCAAATACGGTTGCCATTTTGTCACTTATTCTGATTCTCCCCATCTCAGAGACGCTCCAGACACATATGTTATTCTATTGCTTACTCAGATTCAACATTCAGATACAACTTGGATACGCTCCAGATACATATTTTATTCCTTTGCTCATTCAGATTCAGTCCCCAGATACAGTACAGATACGTTCCAGACGCGGATACCATTCTGATACTTATTCTTCTAACTTACAACTTACAACTTACAACTCAACAAACATTCTTGGATGGCATCTGCAAGCCCATCTCCAACAATACTCCATCATCTCTCCAAATGGAATCTTTAAGCCCATTTCCTCAACTACATTTTGACGAGTGCAAATTTACGGGAACTCTAGTGTCCAATCATCTTTTACCTTCGAGTCACGAATGACAAACTCGCCAATCTAACTCTTTAGGTTCAAGAAGATTAAACAGGGGCAGCTGTCTTCGAAAGGAATTGATCATTGGCTTTGAAAGCCATATATTTAACTTCAGCCTCTAAGGCCACTATCATTCTGTTTTCGGCCACATACGCCGAAATCTTTTGGAGAGTTTGTGACTCAGTCATCATCACCAAACTCGTTTCCCCATCCTGTTGGCCGTATATCATTAACTCCTCCAAAGTCGATGTTGGATAAGTCTTCTCTATCCCACTGAAAGCCATAGTCGGAGTGTAGGTCTAGGGAGCAGAATGCTTTAGGAGATGGGCTTAAATCAAACTCAGGTGGGTTACATGGCCCTATGTGAGCCAAATTTCTATCGAAACTGTTCTTTCCGACACTGTTGATTTCACCTAAGTAATAACTCTGATCTTCTTCAATGTTCTCCACAATGCCGTCGGGGCGCCATATTGTGACCCTTTGATGCATCGAAGATGACACTTCTCCAATGCCATGTATCCACTCCCGACCCAGGAGTAGATTGTAGTTGGGTTTTGCTAAAATCCCCATGAATATGGTGGGTCGAAGGATCGATCCTACTTTGAGGTCTAGTTGTATGACACCCATTGTGGTGCCAATGCCCCCTTCATAGTTGGACAAGACCATGTTATGTGGCTTTATGTCATCATTTCCCTTGCCTAACTTTTCCAGCATGAATTGTGGTATGATATTAATGGTCACCCCACAATCAACCAGAATTTTATTTATAGTTACCTCCCCTATCTTTTCTCTAATGAACAGGGGTTTCAGATGGCTCTTCATTGCCTCTGTTGGTGGCTCAAAAAATGCATTTTGTTCTTCTACGCAACCATTGTTCATTACATAGTAACATACCGACTTGTGTCTAGCCAGTTCTTGTTCTACCATTAGGTCAGTCTCTTCGACTTCGACCTCACGGTTTTATTCTTTAGGCAACACGGATATGACATTCACCATGATGTCTAAACTATCTCTGGAATCGGAGTCGTCTTCATCATTTGACCCATATTCCTCCGCCCAAGGCATATGATTTCTCTCTAGAGGCTTCCTTGGTTTCTTCTGCACATTAGTGCTAACCTCTGGATGAGATCCAGCTGCCTCTTTTTCGGCCTTTCGCCGTCTTTGGAACCTTCTCCACTGCGAACGAGACATAGAATTTTTTCCTTTGTAATTGCTCGACACATGGGTCATTTTATTCGACGCAGAAGCATGGTACTCCTTTTTGTAATCTAGAGAATAACCTCTTGGCATGTCGAATGCCTGCCATCTCTCTTCGTTTGGCCTATTTCTTCCCATGGTGTTTAGCCAAGTATCTGTAGGCACATTAGTTGGAGGCCTAAAATTTGGTGGCCTCCTTACCTAATTCATGGGTCTTTGTTGATGCCCCCTTCTGGGATCAAATCTGATTTCTGAACCCATTCTTTGTTGGGCATTGGTGCCCTGTTTTTCTTTCATAATCTGCATAGCTTGTATGTGTTCAGCGGCTTTCTTGTCGAAAATAGAGCTACATCTAGGGCATAGCATTACTTCCGATTTCTTCTTCTAGCACCTATGTAGAAAATCTTCCAGATCTTCATTCTCCTTTGGGAATGCAGTTTTGTTTACTTCTTCTTGTCGAATGGCTTCCTCTAAAGCTTTGGCGCCGGAGACTTCAACCATGTTAACCTGGATGTTGCTTTTGGCAACAAGGTTCATCTTCTGCATTTTGGCCTCTAGGTCCTCTGTCGAACCTTTTACAACAGCCAAATAAGAACCTGTGGTGGTTCTTTTGCTGGAGCTTTCAGCAACTCCTTTGCTTTTGTTTGGGTCTTCAGTAACCCGTTTAATCAGTTTCAGGCTTCCAGCAGCCTTCTTGTTCGACCCTTGGGCAACTTCCTTTTTCAAATCCAGGCCTTCAGTGGCCTTTCTCCCCCTTCAATAGTTTTTCTGGAGATGTTTCCAGTGAAAGTTCCAAAGATGGGTTTTGTGATGAAATCTTCAGAAACTTCCACCACGTGAATGCCAACTGGTTCGGCATAATGTGCCTCTGCCTGCAGTGGGTTTGTGTCGATTTTCATTGCTGGCTTATTAGCAAATTCCAGCCTTCCTTCCTTTAGCGCTTATTGAACGAGATCCCTGAAAAGGAAACATTGTGAGGTTTTATGTCCCAAAAAATTATGGTATTTACAAAAACCTCTTTTCTTTCTCTGTTCTAAAGGAGGCAATTTTGCCCCTGGGGGCACTATCATCTGGCCATCTTTAACTAATATATCAAATATTTCGTCACATTTGGATATGTCGAAGCTATAAGTTTTCTTAGGAAATTTGTCACTGTTTTTCTCAGGCTCTACAGGATTTTTCCCATTTGATGGCACTAGCAATTTATAAGAATATGGTGGTCCTTGTTTTAATTATGATAAATCAATTTCGCCTTCTTCGATATCTATAGGATCACTAGATGTCTCTAGATCGTTATCATCCATTTCGACATCAGCTACCCTTTCTCGTCGATGAGTTTTGGCAACTTTAGCTTTCTCAGCTTTAAGGCGTTCTACTTGTCGAACTCTATCAGCCAGTTGGGCCATATCTCTTAGGTATTATGTATCTAACTTTTTCCTAATCGAATAATCCAGGCCCCCGCTGCTATTTCGACTAATTCATGCTCAGGAACTTGGGTAAAGCATCTGGCTTTGAGTAATCGAAATCTATTTAAATATTCATCAATTGGCTCTGTAAACCTTCTCTTCACACTAGCCAATTCTTTTAGACTTATCTTGGTTTGACCCATGTAGAATTGTTCATGGAACAATCTTTCCAATTGGTTCAAGTTGTGGATCGAATTGGCTGGGAGGGTGGTGAACCAAGTGAAAGCATTCTTTGTCAGGGAACTTGGGAAATATTTGATTCTAAGGTTTTCGTTGTTTGCTATTTCTCCGGCCTCTATCAAATATCTAGCCACATGTTCGACACTCGACTCTGTCGTATCCCCTGAAAATTTAGTAAACTTTGGGACTTTTCTCCTAGGTGGAAAGTCTGTTTGCAGAATATATTCTGACAATGGGGATGTAAAGTTTGGTCTGTGAAAACCAACATTCATCCCGTTTTGAAGCATAATCCTTTCGATTATGGCAGTTAAATTATTGTCTGTCCCATAGTTTTGGTGTCGAACTTGCTGTATTAATTCGTCAGCGTTTTGGTTTCTATTAGCCATAATAACGCCTTGATCAATATCTCTAGGGTTTCGTGGTATCTCAACCCTTGGTTGTTCTATTTCTACTCTAGGAATCTGGGGGTTTGGATTAACGGTCAAATCCTCTTCCATAATTACCCCTTGATTTACTCTTATTGGTACCCTCTGGGGTTGTCAAACATCTTGGGGTACCCCAAAGAATTCAGCCATGCACGTCATTTGCAATGTCATCTATTGATTCGACTGTGTAGCAGTCTGAATAAGGGGATTTAGCACTGTACTTGGAGTTTATGCTAACATTTGTACCATTTCATGATTACTTTCGTCCATCTGTTACCTCCAAATTGTTGTTGAAACATTTGTGAGGCTTGGTATTATGTGAGATGGCCCTCCCAAAAATTGGTTTCTACTGGCTCCAGACCCTTGTAATGGCGATGTTGCATTCACCAAAGGTTCTGAAAAAGTGGAAGCAGCATTCATAAGGCTAGCCATTTTAGTAGTTGGCATGCCATATGGCTGTTCTCGACCCATCCAGGTTGTCGAAAAGCCTGGGGGCATAACTGATCGGGATCCTAGATTTAACCTTGGTGGAGGCGTTCCTAAGGGACCTCTTGGACCCACATACGAAAGTAAGGGTCCAGTTTGATTTGTGGTTAACATTGGCATTGATCCAACAGAAGTTGGGATATTCCCTTCGACAGCAGTTGTAACCACTATTCTGTGATTGGTGGAGGTATTTCTCCATGGTTTGGCTCGTTAGCCATATTACTCTCACTATTTTCCTTCCTAACAGTATATTTGTTGGTGACTCTACCACTTCTTAATAACATGCAATGTTATAACTGTACAGGAAGAAACACAATAACATAAAAATTTAGCAACGTCCCACCAGGTGTGCCAATTTGTTTACCGTTGTTTTTGGTAAACAACCGCTGATCTCCAAAAAGGTAAGTTCTTTTTGGTTTACTTACGGGATCGATCAGATTAATCCCAGAACATATGCTAATTTTTATGTAAGATGGATAAGTAGGAAAAACGCACGTTCGACCCAGAGAAAAGATGTTTGAGATTTTGGAAAAAGTAAGCAGAAATGTAGAAATGCAAGTAAAAGAAGTAAAAAAGATAACTTTGCAAGATAATAGTAAAGTAATATAAAAGACTTTCATTAATGAAAAGAGGTGTTTCCAACGTACATTTCTCAGTTTTATCCTTTCTCACGCAGCGGTTACTTGGATAATATTTGAGTGACTTAGTACAATAGGTTGAACACACTTGAAAACTACACAAGTTTCTTAATTTATACTAAAAATAAGTAACCGTCGAGGGATCATTCTGCGCTAAGATGAAGACAAGTGTCTTCTGCATGTCCCTCGACCTATGGCTTTCAGCCACGTTGCTTCTTCTTAAACGCTAGCGAAACTGCCTTTCCCTCCAATAATTCAAAATTCAAATAATCCTCGTATCATGTGCGCCAAAGCGAGGATACTTTCTCTCAGTCGAGGGACATAATTCCTCTTCAGTCGAACGAACCTGAAAGTGAGCCCTGGTCAAAGGCTCAAATATAACTTAGATCTTTCATGCATCGAACATTCTTCTTGACTTGGTTCAATCTAGTTTTTTGGTCTAAAAGACCAAATATAGTAAGTATCGAATTTGGGAGCCAACACGCGCGTAAACTGTTTGGCTGAAGGACACGGACGAAGCTAGCTTGGGCTTGGGCTTGTTGTCTCTACTTTTTGCACCCTCCATATTACTTTTGCACCCCCCTGACTTATTAATTTATATTTTTGTATTTTCTTGCATATTTTTATTTTTTGTGCTTGCATTCATTTATTTTAATGATAAAAAAATACCCAAAAATATTTTCTTAATTTTTTGCATTTTATTTTATTTTTATCTTTTTTTTTTTTGCATAAAATATTGACTAGTTTAAATAGAATAGGAATTATTTTCTTAAAATAAATTGTAAATACCTTAAAATATTATACATTTTTATTTTTATTATTTAACACATAAAATATCATTTTCCACATATATTTTAATTTTTAAGATTTGTAAATATTTTTATTAATTATTTCTTGTACAAAAATGAATAAAATGAATAATATAAAACATATTTTCTTTTAAAACAAAATTAGGGTTTCCCCTTTCAAAAATAATAATATTATTTTTTCTTATTTTTAGAACTTAGATAATTTTATTTTCTCATACAAAAAACATTTTTTTGCATATTTACATGTTATTGTATATTTAAATAATTGTTTATTTATTTATTGTATGATAAATTCAATTGGGTTGTAATAGTGAATTAGGGTTTTATTTTGTGCAAATATCTCCTTATTCAAAACTTGTATCCCCCTCCCATAATATTGTTGTAATAGCTTAGATTTACTTTACACAATTTATCAGATTATATGCATGCTTAGTAAAAACTAGGGTTTGTATGATAAGACAAAAATCAAACAAATAGTCATGAACTAATTCAAGACAATCAAAATGCATGAAAATGACAACACATTGCACACAAGCACCCCTAGGTTTTCACCCACTTGGTTACCTAAACAAAATGGCCATGGTATGCATGATAGGTATCTTGGAAAAATAAAACAAAACAAAAGATCATAGTCCCTCGATGACGCTATCTTAGTTTCCTAAAAACAAAGATGATCTTAGTCCCTCAAAACTTGCTAAAGATACTTGGCAATATTGTTATCATGGTCATACGATGACCCACGCCCGTCCCGTTTAACATCCAAAGATAGGGTTATCTACCAAAATAATGGTAAGTTAACGAAATCAAAGGAATAAAAATGTATAAGAAAGACTTTTGAGTAGGTAGATGGCTTCTAGTTACTTGATCATTTCAAAAACAATCCTTGCTATTTTCAAACAAACACACACATTTCAAAACATTTTCAAACAACTTTCAAAACATTGAAACATTTTTCAAAAGACAAAACAACTTTGTATACATTCTTACAAATAAGAATCATTACAAAGATTGCCTAAACGATGGCCTCTTTTCAAAATACTTTCAAAACCACACAAAGCACCATTTCAAACAATTGAAAAAGTAAAGCAAGTGATCTAAAACAAGTAACTAAGAGCCCATAGAAAACGATGGATGAAAAGGGTGCTAGCACCTTCCCTTTTCATAATCTACCCCCCGAACTCAAGAAAACAATCACAAAGGTCTTTCCTGTGCTTTTTTACCTTTCCTTTTGGATAAAAGAAAAGTAGGTGACGACTCTTGTTAACCACAACATTTGCGAACACAAACGCAAAACCTCAAGTCAGTTCTCCCACCGCATCACAGTATCGTGTTTTGAGTTTGAGTAATTTTTGATGAGTTCCAGTGATTGGGTTAGCTTCCTCAAGTTCCCAGGAAGCTAATGTGATGCTTGACTTGAGCTGAAAGTGGCTGAGGAGTTCTGGAGAAGTCAAGGTGCAAGGTGATGTTTTTGAAAATGGTGGATGGTGATGGAGGTGTTACAGTCGTGTTGCAGGTGTTGGAATTGTTTGTATATGTTATTTAGAAGCTTTTGAAAGTAAAAGGCCAAGAAACGCACGAGCAAATTTAGAGATTGGATTCAAAACTCAAAAATGACAAGTTTTGAGATGTTTTTGGTGGTTCTATGCTTTAGGGGGTTTCAGGGCTTGACATGCGTGTTTTTTCTTGCAAATGACTTGTGTGTCTATAAGCAAAAGGCTGGAGAGGTTTTGCACAAAGGATTTATGAGTTATAGGGTTATGGCTAAGTTGCTTGATTTTTAAGAAAAGTGAGAAATGTAGTTTCAAGGTAAAAAGTACAAGCATTTAGAGTGGTTAGGCACTTTAAACGTGTTTTCTTCTGACCATTTATCTTGAGTGTGGATAGAGACAATAAGTTTGGAGCTCAAGGAGAGTTTACATTTGCAAAAGCAATGCTTTATCAAAATAACAATGGTAACTTTGTTCCATAAATGGAAAATTGTCTTGGATAAAGCTTGAATTAAATGGATAATAGCTCAAAAGAAAGTGTAATGTTCTGATTAGGGAGATATCTTTAGTTTAGAGGCCTGCAAAGCAAGATTGTGCAACATAGGTTTGAGATTTGAATTCTTGTTCACCAAAAATGACCTATAATTTCAGTTTGAAAATCCTAACTTCCTCTCTTAGATTCTCCTTTCTCAAGAATGATCTCAAGGAGTTATTGGACATTTTGGAAAGCTTGTAATGTGCTATACAACCCCTATTTGAATCACTTTTGAAAATTCCCCTTGGAACTATGTGAAAAATTTCTATGAAGTTAGGTCAAAATCCTGCCCAAACTAGGGCAAAATTTCACTAAGTGTTTAATTTCATGACCATGACTTCATGGATTAATAACTTGATATCCAAGCATTTATAGAAGAAGTTGTGTAAAGAAATGTTGTAGATATGATGGATATCTACAACTTTCATGTTGAAAGTTTCTTTTGAATCATCTTGCATCATGGTGGAAAATTGGATCAAAGTTGTGAAAAATATGAAGTTTTCAACACTTAGAAAATTTTCTAAGTTTGAAAACTTTGACTTTTCAAAATGAAATCTTGACTTTTTGATTTCTTGATGAACAAGTTTCATATTTTTACATTTTTTTATGAATTGTGATCTTTGACACTTGATTTTGGCCAAAAAGTCAAAGTTTGACTTTTCAGTGTATAATTGACTTTTGATCAGTTGACTGGAAAATCAACTATCAATCAATTGATCTTGAGAGATGTTTTGAGTCATGCTATTAGGTCAAAATGATGCAATTGAACTCTTTAAATCATGTCTCAAACCAATTAACCATTTGCTAGGTCAAAAATCAGAAATTGCCCTTTCTCAGTCAAAACCCTAATTTTGACCATTTTGCCCTTTTGATGATATGATCAAATTTCTTGAGGAATTATGGTCCAAACTTGATCAAATGATACATATGAGTTTATAATGTTGATATGGATCAAAAGTTATGAAGTTTGACTTTAAATTGGCCACAATTGACTTTTTCCCCAATACAACTGATTTTTAAGTCAACTGCTCAATTGACTGAGCAAAAATGTGATCCAAGACTTGAAACTTGACATGAGAAACCTTGAGGGTCCATAATTGTGAATGAAAGTCATATGATGAATTAAAAGTTCAATTATCCTTATGCAATCTCAAACCCTAATTTCAGTCATTAGTGCTTAAGGAGGTGTCTTGAGCTGATCAACCCTTTTGCAGTCTTGAACCAAAGGAGATTTTGAAAGAAAATGTTTGATAAATGAGGGGGAAAATTTTGGGGTACAACAGCTGCCACTGTTCAATCTTCTTAAACCTAAAGAGTTAGATTGGCGGATCCTCCATTCGTGACTTAAAGGTGGAAGATGATTGGACACTAGAGTTCCCAGAAATTTGCACTCGAAGATGAAAGGAGAATGGGCTTATAGATGCCACTTGGAGGATCTGTGGAGATTTGCTGGAGATGGGATTGTAGATGCCATCCAAAGGTGACTGTTGACAGATAATGTACTAAGTTCTAACTTTGAGTTTAACTGGGAAAGAATCAGAATAAATCTTTTGGGAACGATTTATCTGAACCAGGAGAAGTCTTGTATGTTGTTTGACTGGGAAGAATCGGAATAAATCTTGGAGCGATTTATGTGAACCAGAAGTGTTCCTTTGGAAATTTTCAGGATAAACCATTGATGGGTTTAAACTGAACCAAAAGAGATCTTGAATGTTCTTTAACTGGAAAGAATCAGAGTAAATCTTGGTGCGATTTATCTGAACCAGAGAAAGTGTCCGTGAGAAAGAATCAGAATAAATCATTGAGGAATTTAAACTGAAACGACAGGGATCTGGAGAAGAATCAGAACAAATCATTGAGAGATTTATCTGAACCAGAAGTGTTCCTTTGGAAAGTATCAGGATAAACCGTTGAGGGGTTTAAACTGAACCAAAAGAGATCTTGAATGTTCTTTAACTGGAAAGAATCAGAGTAAATCTTATTGCAATTTATCTGAACCAGAGAAAGTGTCTACGGGAAAAGAATCAGAATAAATCATTGAGAGATTTATCTGAACCTGAAGTGTTCCTTTGGAAAGTATCAGGGTAAACCATTGAGGGGTTTAAACTAAACCAAAAGAGATCTTGAGTATTCTTTAATTGGAAAGAATCAGAGTAAATCTTTGTGTGATTTATCTAAACCAGAGAAAACGTCTGCGAGAAAGAATTAGAATAAATCGTTGAGAGATTTATCTGAACCAGCAGGGATCTGGAGAAGAATCAGAACAAATCATTGAGAGATTTATATGAACCATAGAAGACAGCTGCGGGAAAAGAATCAGAATAAATTGTTGAGATATTTAAACTGAACCGGCAAGAGTCTGAAAGAAACATCTGTTGTGTAGAAGGTTGACCAATCCTTTCTTGGGAATTGATCTGTAATTGACTTGTTGAAAATTTGATGATAATTTTCAGTTGATTCATCTTTCCTGAAAAAGATGAAAGGTTATTTGTATGCAATGTCATGATGTATGAAATGCATGGTGTAATGATGTTCTCAAAGTAAATGAGATTGTGTCTTATGTATTTGTGCTATCAATGTTATGACGTATGGATGTGTTGTACCCAAATTTTTGCCCCTAATGTCCCTTCATCATACCATATTGTTTCAATCACCACAAAATCACATTAGGGCTTTTGGTTCTTCTCCATATCTTTAGCCTTGCTCTTTGAGGAGTTACCAAGTACCTTGACTTGTTTTTCTTTGGTGATCATGGATATTTTGCTTTGATTTTCTCTCTAAATTAACAAATACAATATTGGTTTGTCTTACTTGTTAATAATGTAGGTAAAGCCAATGAGGTTTAGCAAGTTGCATCATGGGTTCATGTGTTTATTTCCATGCCCTAGTCAAAGTCTTAAGGGATTCAAACCTCACCTTTGAAGTTGTTTTGAAGTTGGTATGGAATTAGTTTTTGTGGCCATGAGTCCTCATCATCATCCCCAAATAATTCTATTCACAAAGGAAGAATATTGGCACAAAAAGTTTGTTCAAACTTGGCAAAGTTCCACCAAGCATTCTCTTGATCTAGAGGCTAGGGTTTTGGACTTCAGAGGGGCATATCTTGCTCATCTTTTGGTATTTTTGAGTGATTCCAAAAATATTCTTCTCTTCAAAGAGTTACCAACAAATCACTTCAAAAGTTCCAAGGAGTTTTCATGTGGAAGGAACTTGGTGGAGAAGAAAGATTACAAGTCATCCAGATAAATCCCTCTTTTCCCATATGTGACTTAAAATGGTCATAACTTGGTCAATTTTTATCACCTTGAGCCCATTCTTTTTTCATGATGAGCCTAAGGATGTGTAATTCATGCCTTCTTTTATGTGCAAAGTAAGAAAATGGATGGAAGTTTCCTTAATAATGCAATACATTATAGATCATTTCATGATTTTTGGCCAACTTCAATGAGTCATAACTTGCTCAATGTTTGGAGATTTTGAGTGGTTCAAATTGAAAAATGTCATTCAAGAGATCCACTTCATTCCATCTTTTTTGGTCAATAGAAAATTATAAGTGGAAGGCCATGTTTGGATGCAAGAGATTATAGGTCATTTTTAAGAAGAATTTAAAATATTTCTAAGTATGGAAAGTCAACTCTTTTTCTTCAACTTTGACTCCATGTGGTTTTCATATCAAGCATCCATTTGATTCCATTCTTTTTCCATTGCAAAGCTTGTTACCCCATCTTTCCAAAGCATCAAGAATTTTGCCCTAAGACCCCCTGAGGTGGAAATGCCATTGGATTTAACTTGGTAACTTGGAACTGAAGTTTCACCATAAGTCAGAATTTGAAATCCATGTTTTGGCTTTTAAACATCAAATTAGCATGAGTTTGTGATCTAAACATGTTTAACCAAGTTGCCAAAGTGGATTAGAGCCTTGAAACGCAAGGATTTGATGAGTTTTGATGCAAATCAGATCACACTTTGCTCGTGCATCAGGTTCACACGATTTCCCTCCAATTTGCATCATTACACACGCTTGAACATTCCATTTGATTCCCTATAAATAGAGGGTCATTCCCCATTCAATTTCCCAAGCTTAGATAGCCAGAATCACCCTGCCAAACTTGCTTCACAACTCAGAATTCAGCTACTTCGAATCCTATTCTCAAGCCCTTTTCAATCCATTTTTTTCATCAATTTACCTTCCTTGATCTTCCCTGAAGCTAACCATATAATCACATTCAAGAATCGTGCCCTATATTGCTCCATAGAAGTCCAGTTTCAGAGCTCTGCAACTCAACTTCAATAGGTAGATTCCTTCATCAATTCTTCAAAACTTTGGTATCACTGTGTTGCTCTCATCGCCCTGGTTCTATTTGCAACACTTACTTTTATCTGGAAGCATGTTTTAACCATGAATTTTCAAATCCCTTTTCAAAACTTTCTTTTCAAATTGCTTGAGTTACAGTTTATATAAATTTGGCGCGAGGGTGTAGTTTTCTTCATCTTGAAGAGACGAAGCGAATGGCATATGTCTGAGCTTCTGATTTTACAGTTTGAGAGACCTGCAATTCGTGAATGCTGGAGGTTGAAGATGACCAACGTGTCATCTTCTAACCAATGAAAGCGTGACATTTGTTATTTTCAAATTCTGATTTATTTAATGATTCTGTACATTATTCATTAAAGACCATGATATGCACAGCGCGCCAAATCCCTTGGATTTGATTACTAACGCGTTTTGACTCTCATCCAATGGTCCACATCTTTTTCTTTTATTTTCTTTTTCTGATTTTTATATTTTAATTGTTTTAAATTTCAAAAAATCATAGAAAATTCAGTTTTAGTCCAAAAAATCTAAAAAAATTATGAAAAATATTTTTGACTATTCTGTTTCTGATTTTTATTTTTTCACAATTTAATTTTGTGTTTTGGTATTTTTTTATAAATTTTACACTTATTTGATTTGTTTAAAATGTTTAAAAATACTTTTACACATTTTTAAATTCTGAAAAAATTAAGGAATGATCCAATGATATTGTGAAAAATATTGGTGACCTTATTTTATTTTTTTTTCTGACTTTCCTATTTTTTACTATTTTTGTTTATTTCACCCATGTATTTTAATTTTTAAAAATAGTTTCTGACTTTTAAAAATCCCCAAATTTTTTGTAAAATTACTTGGCCTATTTTATGATTTTTCTATGGTTTTATTTTTCATTTCTTGATTAATTTGAATATAATTGGCATTATTTTCATTATTTTCCATTTTTTGAAACATTTTTGAACCCTTTAATGAACATATTAATTATATTATTATTTTGTGAATATTTTCTGGCTGTCTTAGGTTGATTTTTTGGTCATGGCTTTATTAACATCATTGGATCCATGGTGTTGAGTTTAACTCCACAAAAAAATGGATGAATGATTTTAATAATAGTTTGATTAAATATTAATTCAAAAGTGGTTTTTCTTTTTACCCTAATTCCTCGTCATATCATCCCCTTCTTATTGCACCAAATGTTGTTAGAGCATGATCTTTATATCACGTCTCAAAAAAAATGGTGTATAGATTGTTATTGACCGGCCTAAAAATAGGTGCGACTTCTATATAAGTCCACTTACGATTGCTTAACATAACGCTAAATTTTGTCCCAATTCGAATAAATGATCATCCGTGGCCCAAACTTATGATTGCAAGCCCAAGTATGTTAATTTGATCTCTTTGATCCAATAACCTTGAGATTCATTGTGTGGAGGCTTTGGTTCTACCAATCCTCTAATGGATCTACAACACCTTTGATCAACGCGGATCACTTAAACATCGTTGATCATTAAATGATACTTGTGAGAATTCCAAATGGATGATATACTTGACAAAAAGCAAATGCAACTTATTGTGTGGAGGCTTTGGTTCTACCAATCCTCTAATGAGTTCCAAATGCAAGTTTCAAGATGGTCATCCAACTAACCACTAATTATTGACTTGTTTTATTTTATGCTTTTATTCTTTTATTCTTTATGCACTATTTATTTTTTAGCATTTTATATTTCATGCCATTTTCATCTTTGCTCATTTGAGCATTTATTTTCTTATCATTTTTACTTTTCTCACTTGAGCTTTTCTTTTTCCTTTCTCTAAGATACTTAATAACTAACTTAAACCCTAAAAAACTCTTAATGGTACTTGGACTATTTGGTTACTATCCTTGGCATGATGGAGCAGTGGACTTTTTCTTGGATATAGGATTAGAAACCTTGGCCTATCTTGGATACCTTGTGATCTTATCTGATTATTTTGTATGGAGCTCTTGAGGTTTACCACAAGACATTGGGTTGCTTGTTTGTTTTTGTGTGCAGGTTTTTTGTGATTACACTCTTTGTTTGTAATATGGAATTCACCCGCATACAGCCGTTACTCTGCCCAATTTTTGTGAAGACTTAATACATTTGAGGAGGTCTAGTATCTTTGCTTGCTTGGTTTCACTCCAAAGAATGAGAATTCTATCTTGGCTCATAACGTCAAGTTTTGGCTTCTTGTTGGTTAAATGGTCCTTATCCTTAGCTTTTACCTTATGCTTTAGGATAGCCTCTTCTTCTCCTCCTCCCATCTTCTTTAATTTCAAAAATCTTCTCCCTCCTTTTGAAAACTCTTCTTGTTTCTAAACTTGAACCACTTTCATGATAAACTTAGACCTAGGTCCATGCATTTTCAAAATCTTTTCATAAATAAACTTCAATCAATTTAATAATACCTTGACATTTTTTTGTGAGAAGATTAAAAGTCAATCAATCTCATTTTAAATCATTCTGCCACTTTAGCTTTTACCTTTAAACTTTTCTTAAAAGATTAGGCTCTTGTCAATCCTTGTAGTGATGCAAACAACTATACTTATACAATATGTATTAAAGTGAGATATGTTCCACTTGGGTGTTGAGTGAGGAATTGTTGATTTTAAAATCCAAGCCATAACCTCCACTTTGAGATGATGTAAATTCTCCTTTCTCATGATTGTGGGTAGTAAGTATGTTTTCCACACGGACAATGATGATGACGTCTTATCTCATAAAATTAACCAACACACTCGTGTTTCAAATTTTTAAACGAGGAACTACATGTACCCTGATCCCCTATTGCACGAAAGGTGGTACGTAGGCACTAAAGGTTCGCAACCGCAGCGGGTGCAAAAATCATAAAAAAATACTACTTTTCTCACATCCACTATCCATTTTATATACAACACATTTTTATAGCCAAAATATACAGATTTTACAAAGAGGTTCATGCGGAGTACCGTAGATGTTTAGGGTGGTAATACCTTCCCTTTGCATAACCAACCCCCTTACCTTGAATCTTTCCCCCTCTTTTTGGGTTATTCGCTCTTTTCTCATTCCTTTGGAAACAATAAAGCGCGGTGGTGATTTTTATTTTTATTTGTATAAATTCTAGTCAATCCAATGGCTTAGTCTTGAACATTTCTACCGCTACAGGATGCAATGTATGGACATATTAATTGTTATGCTGCAGTATGGTTGGAGTCAAGGAAAATAAATCCCTGAGCATTGCTGAGAATGAGGAGCGCAAGTCTTCATGCTTTGAAGTTGAAGTGTTGATGAATTTCCATTTGTTAGAGAAATAAACCCTGTTGTAGAAAGGAAACACCGTGCATTTCTTGTAGACCTCGTGAAATCTTGTTGGGGAATCATGAGAAGCCGAGCGACCTTCACTGGGGAATCTTCAGAGTGGTAACCGAAAGTTTTGTTCTGTCTGATATGTGAGAGAGCTTGATATTATTAAGCTGTATACTGGAGATACGTTAGCGATCCTGTAGTGGGATGTCCCATTTTCCATTCTTGCTGGAAAAACATCTACGGGGGATTTTATGGAATAGTCTAAAGATATTATCCTATTTCTTAAAGCCATTAGTGTTTGTCTTTTTTATTTTTTTGTTCATTTGTAAACAATAGTCACGTTCAAATACATATGTTCAAAAATAAATCATTGGACGTTTTTGCAAACAAAACACAGAAATAAAGAAAAAATATAGTTTTGCACTTTCAAAGGTATATCTTTGTATTAACTTGAATAAGTATTTTTGTACAATGAGATGAACATTCTAGTAATAGAATGTCGTCGTAGAAAATGAAGATTTGATACAAAGAAAAGATAGTTATGTGCAATAATCCCATGGGGTTTCCATTTTGCTATAGCCTCCGTGTCTCTGAGCATCTTGTCCACTTGTTGCCTTATCCGAAGCTGATTGGATTGGTCAGAACCGTTGAGTTTGTCAGTTGATGTTAGAGGGTGTCTGTAAGGTGATCCAACGGGACATATTCATACGCTTTAATTCCATAATTTTTGCCTGGACCGCCCTTTCGGGTTTTTAGTCCACCAGGATATCTTTTTTGCCCAAGTCGCCCTTTCGGGTTTTCAACTTGTCGGGTGTATAAATTTTTTTTATCCCTAATTTTTATCTGAACCTTTTTGGTTCACCGGTGTGATGCGGTGGCAGAACTTACTTTTTAATACTGGTTTGTGTTTTGCATTTTTTGTTCACAAAATGTCGCGGTAAGCAAAAGTCGCCACCGACTTTTATTTCATCCAATCATGGAAAAGGAAAAAGAACAGAAAAAACCTTTTTTTGAGATATTCTGAGTACGGGGTGTAGATTATAGAAAGGGAAGGTGTTAGCATCCTTTCTATCCATAGTTATCTACGGGCTCTTAGGTACTTGCTCATTTTGTCAAATTGCTTGTGTGTGTTTGTCTTGAAAATATTTTACTTCGTGATAACCCTTGTATCAGTCCTCAAGGATGTGATGAAGTTTATTTTGAATTTTTTTTTTGAAAGGTGTTTATGTGAAAAGTTTTATTTTGAGCAAGTACCTACTAGCATCTACCTACTCGAAAGAAGATCGTTTCTGTTCTGTTTCCTTTAGATAGAGCTATCCTACTACTAAGGAGTAGGTAGCATCGTCGTTGGAATTTTAAGGGACACTCGAAAGGGACTTACGGTCACAAAAGTAATGTTAGGACACCTTAGTAACCATCCTAGAGTCCTAAAGATCCTTTCCGAGGCAACAGTCGAAAGGGTCATTTTTTGATCTTTTGGGACATAGAGGATAGCCACTAAAACATCCTATGCTTCATGACCGTTTATCGAAGGCAACCGAAGTGAGAGTATACCCTAAGAGTGAGCATGTGCAAGTGTGATTTTTTCAGTTAATGTTATTTTTGCACATTAGGGTTTTCTAACTGTTTTAATTTTCCATGCATTCTTGCCATAAAATCCTATTAGCCATACATCTAGACAGTTAAAGATTGCGGGAATTTAAAAGCAGAAATAAACCTAGCTATTACATGGCTTTGACAGTTACATAATTTCTTTGACGAGAAATAAAAGTTCGGAATTTAAAACCCTAATTAAAACTATTACAACCTTGAAACAATTACAATAATAATAAAACGTAATTAAAATACGCGTGACGAATTAAAAGCAAGGACGATTATAAAACTTAAAAAATCTAATTTGAGAAAATATTTAAGTTATTTTTGAAGAAGAAATTAATTATCATACAAAAGTAAACCCTAATTTCTAATTGTTTTTAATTATGAAAGAAATTAAAGTTGCCCTAAATTAATTAAACTAATTAATTAAAAATAATATTTATTAAGAAAACAAGTCTTTTTGTATTTTTGATTTGATAATTTAATAAAATAATTTTTGTATTGATTAAAAAAACAAAATAATTAAAGAAAATAAATTAAAGAAAAATAGTAGAAATAACCAAATGGCCATGCTGTCAGCAGATCTAGGGGTGCTGAACTTCTGAAACCCAGAAGGATGGCTTAGAGTCTGGCGCCTGATCCAATGAGACCATCTTCTGGGGACTCATGGTGGACTTGCACATGCTGGTGTTGGATCAGAGGATGAGATCAGAGGGTGATTGATGATCCTCGGAAGGTGAGGTGTGTTGGATCTGGCTGGAGATCCTCAGAAGATGAGGTGTACAAAACCTGCTGGAGATGGATCCAGAAGATGATGGTCCTCAGAAGGAGAGGTGTACGGAACCTGCTGGAGATGGATCCAGAAGATGATGGTCCTCATAAGGTGAGGTGTGCTGGATCTGGCTGGAGGTGGATCCAGAAGATGATGCTCCTCAGAAGGTGAGGTGCATGGAACCTGCAAGGAAATAATCGATAAAATTCCAAAAGCTCACACCTGGGATCGAACCCAGGGCATGAGCTTCTGACTTCCTTCCCCTGACCAACTGCACTAGATGTCACAATTGTTAATATAATATAAAGATAAAACAAAAAGTATACAACAATGATTATGCCAAAAACGCGCCAGAATTTAAACCAGCCAGTCAGGTTGTGACACGCTGTTGTCTTCTTCCCTGTCCGTCATTTTAGATATGAGACTTTTACCTACAGTAGTTTTGCTATAACTATAAACCTGTGTTATTCAATAATCAAGCACACGCAATATAAATTCAATTGGGGACCATGAATCAACTGGATTTGAAGTTTTGATCATCATGTACCCATTATCAGGCCTAATTTTGCTTAAATCACAAAACCCCAAATTAGAGCACGAAACCCTAGCAATGGCAAAAGCTTATTCCTGCACTGTAACTTAAATCAAACTATCCAGAAACATTGCAAACATGATGATGACCACAAATATATGGGTAAAATACATTTATAATGCGTAAATGATAGAAATCAAATTTGTGTTTTTTTGTACAAATCGTGATGTTGTAACGTGCGATTCTTGACACTTTGAGGCTTGTAAATGAATGGAGAAGCTTCCTGAGATGTCCAGGAATGTATTGCTAGACTTGAAACTCCTTGAGGATGGCTCTAAGATGGATTTTGATCTCACACATTTTGTCCAAAATTTCAGTTTTCTTCTGACAGTTTCACGCCTCCAATCCTTCTTCTTTTGATCTGGAATTGTTATGCCCTTATAGTAGACTGAATTAGGTCAACAAATTTGTATCAAATCTTGAAATTTCATGAGATTTGATTTTATTCTTTAACCATATGCAAACTTGCTATTTTGAGCCAAATCTTCCCTTTCTTGTACGAATTATTCTTAATTCGTTTTGGTCTTGATAATTCAGCATATTCTAATTGCCAACCTGTCCAAAAACGAAATCAAATCATATCTTTTCTATTATTCATCAATTATTTGATTTAATTCATTTTTTAATTAACAAAAAATCAAAATAAATTTAAAAATGAAGCAAGTAATATGTGGGTGAATGTTTGAGTCTTGGACCAAATTATAAGTGAGGTGCAAGCATAAAAAGTTAGGCCCATTTAGCAAAAAATGCATTTGTGAGCACATTTGACTTTTGGCAATTTTTCAAAAAAAAGGTCAACTTTGAAAAGGCATATCTCCTCTAATTTTAACCCTAGAGATGTGTTATTGGACTTTTTAGAAAGCTTAGGATGTCCCTTAAGTAACCACTTTAGTCTCATCTCAACTAAGTCTTCCATATTCATGTATGAACTTTGACCCAAAAGGTGTTTTTGTTGACTTTTTAAAAGGACCTATAATGTCAAAATTCATATCTTTTATGAGTACATATTTTGAACTCGTGAGCTGAAGATGAGTTGTAGGAACTTGCATCCTCTTCAAAATGAGCTTTGGATGGAAAATTTATGATAAAGTATGAAGAAGTTATGCTTGGTCAAATTTGGGTTGACTTTTCCAGCAAAACCCTAATTTAACAACTTTTGGGTTTTGATGAATTTGGAGCATCCCTTGAGGAATCATGATCAACCCTTGATCAAATGATGGATAACACTTAAAAATGATGATGTTGACCCAAAATCTTGAAGTTTGACTGTATGTGGGCCACGGTTGACTTTTGACCTAATATAGTCGATTCTCAAGCATTTGAGTAATTGGCTGAGCAAACTTCTTGTGCAAGGCATGAAACTTGACATGTAGGGTCTTGAGAACATATTAGGACCTTGGGAAGCATTTTAGTCCTTTGTGGTTCACACATCTTGATTGAAAAGGGAAACCCTAATTTTGAGGTGCACTGCCTTAAGAGAGAGTTTGTCTGGTCAACTCTTGGAATTCCTTGAGCAACTTGGGGACCTCAATTGACATTTGTTGAGTAAAATGAGAGGGAAAATTTTGGGGTACAACAGCTTCCCCTGTTCAATCTTATTAAACCTGAGGATGTAGATTGGTTGTTCTGCCTTTCGTGATCTGAAGGTGGAAGATGATTGAACACTAGAGTGCCCTGAAATTTGCACTCGTATGAAGTGGCCCTTGATTGGTGATATCGGGAATGGGCTTACAGATGCCATTTGGAGGTCGAGGATTGAAGATTGTCGGAGATGGGCTTAAAGATGCCATCCTGGATGCGACGGAGAATTGTAGGAGATGGTCTTAAAGATGCCATCTAGAGGATGCCGATTTCCTGTCTTCGGAGAAATAGAGTTTTAGGAACTTCAGTTGTCTGTTACTCTAGTGGGGAATAACTCCAACTTGAGGAAGCAGAAGTGTACTGCGTATCTGGTCAGGGTACAAGCTGCAACACAATTTACTGGGGAAATGTGAAACCAATCGTGTTTGATCAGGTTCTAATTTTACAATGTCGTGGACCGCTGCTTGGGGATAAGGGAGGAGGAACCTGGATAGTAAGGTTATGAGAAGGAACCTGGATAATAGGGTTACTTCTAGATGAGATCCTGGATAGTAGGGCTATGAGAAGGAACCTGGATAGTAGGGTTACTTTGATATGAAAGCCTGGATAGTAGGGCTGTGAGAAGGAACCTGGATAGTAGGGTTACTTCGATATGAAAGCCTGGATAGTAGGGCTTATGGGAAGGAACCCGGGTAAGGTTGTTTCGTGAAGAGTTTGGGTAAAACTGCCTCTGAACCGAGAAGGAACCTGGGTAAGGTTGCTTTGTGAGGAGTTTGGGTAAAACTGCATCTGAACTGAGAAGGAACCTAGGTAAGGTTTCTTTGTGAGGAGTTTGGGTAAAACTGCGTTTGAACTGAGAAGGAACCTGGGTAAGGTTGCTTCAGGATAAGTCTGAGTGACACTTCAGATGGAACCTGTGTAAGGTTGCTTTTGGATAAGTTCATGTAAAACTTCAGAAGGAACCTGGGTGAGGTTACTTTGATCTGATAATGTAGATTAGTTGACCCGTTTGATTTTAGGAACTGAGTTTCCATTAGTCGTCTATAGATATGATCTCTATAGCTGCTGGATTTGTTAAAGCTAACCATCTTTTCCTGAAAAATATCAGGGTTAGTTATATGTGATGCATGAAATGCAGGGCGAGATGATGTTCTCAAAATGAATGAGATTATGTTGTATATGTATGCACATGCCATGATGTATGGATATACGATGATGTTGGGATACTCTCTAGCTGGGGATGAACTTTCGTTGCTTGGTGACCTGGAGATCGGACTTTGGTTGTCTCAGATCTATGGGGAATATAGGTATCACTGGCTTGTATGTGATAGTGACTTTGTTTCCAACTGTCTCTGCCCCTTGTACCATGCTGGAAAAAGTACATGCAGTGATTTTGTGGATGGATCTATATCGTGATTGTACTTGAACATGTATTTAATGAGTGTCAGAATGAAATCCGTCTCGAGATCGTATTTGAACTGTACTTGAAACCTGTGTTGAATGAGTGTCAGAATGACATCCGTCTCTAGATCGTATCTGAATTGTACTTGAAACATGTGTTGAATGAGTGTCATAATGACATCCGTCTCTGGATCGTATTTGAACTGTACTTGAAACATGTGTTGAATAAGTGTCAGAATGACATCTGTCTCTGGATCGTATCTGAATTGTATCTGATGTATGAAAATCTTGAATAAGTAGCAGAATGACATCCGCATCTGGATCGTATCTGAACTGTTTCTAGATGAAAGTCTGGAATAAGTATCAGGATGACATCCGTCTCTGGATCGTACCTGAACCGTTTCTAGATGTACGAAAATCTTGAATAAGTAGAAGAATGACATCCATATCTAGAGCATATCTGAACTGTTTCTAGATGTATGGAAATCTTGAATAAGTAGCAGAATGACATCCGTATCTGGATCGTATCTAAACTGTTTCTAGATGTATGAAAATATTGAATAAGTAGCAGAATGACATTCGTATATGGATCGTATCTGAACTATTTCTAGATGTACGGAAATCTTGAATAAGTAGCAGAATGACATTTGTATCTGGATCATATCTGAACTGTTTCTAGATGTACGAAAATCTTGAATAAGTAGCAGAATGACATCCGTATCTGGATCGTATCTGAGTCATTTCTAGATCTATGAAAATCTTGAATAAGTAGCAGAATGACATCCGTATCTGGATCGTATCTGAACTGTTTCTAGATGTATGAAAATCTTGAATAAGTAGCAGAATGACATCCGTATCTGGATCGTATTTAAACTGTTTCTAGATGTATGAAAATCTTGAATAAGTAGCAGAATGGCATCTGTATCTGGATCGTATCTCAATTGTTTCTAGATGTACGAAAATCTTGAATATGTAGCAGAATGACATCCGTATCTGGATCGTATATGAAATGTTTCTAGATGTACGAAAATCTTGAATAAGTAGCAGAATGACATCCGTATCTGGATCATATCTGAGCCGTTTCTAGATGTATGAAAATCTTGAATAAGTAGCAGAACTACATTCGTATCTGGATCGTATCTGAACTGTTTCTAGATTTATGAAAATCTTGAATAAGTAGCAGAATGACAGTCGTATCTGGATCGTATATGAACCGTTTCTTGATGTAGTGCTCTTGATGACCGTTGACCAAGGTGCTAAGTCTTCCATGGATAGACAAGTAATAGGACATAGCCATACGTTTTAAATCCCTAACTTTTTCCTGGACCGCCCTTTCGGGTTTTCAATCCACCGAGATACCCTTTTTTTCCCAAGCCGCCTTTTCAGGTTTTCGACTTGTCGGGTGTACAGTTTTTTTTTGTATATCCCTAACTTTTGCCCGAACCCTTTTGGTTCGCCGGGATTCCCTTATTTTCGCCTAGGTGTGTCAACCTAGCGGGTCTTTTTTTTCTTCATGCGTAGTATTTTCCGACTATGTCCACGCTTTCAGGATGTAGAGAGTTGTCTCTGTCCATAATGTTGTGTTATAGTATTGTCAAAAATGTTTTCTTGATGGCACATGATTCGTTGCTAGAATGCGTGCGTAATGCCCCAAGTGATTCAGATGGAGATCTGCCCCTGGTTTTTTGGCACTTTTGGAGAGACTGCCCCAGGTGTGTTAGACACCATGTCCTACCCCCTTTCTTACGGAAGACCTGTTTATTGGAAATGTCCTCCATTTGTAGTAATTATGGAGAGTTTCCATTCATCGAACTTCTGTCATGAGAACTTCTCTGCTGTCAAACAAATAGTTACATGCAAACAATGGTATTTAAAGAATGCAAAGCTTATGTTTGTCTTGAGGTTTTGAAAATGCAGTTTTTTTAGTAAAATAGAATTTTGCAAAGATGTGATATCAACTCAGGATTTGTAGCAAACCTTATAGGAGTCAGGATACCTTTTGTAACAGTATGCTTTCGAACTAACCCATGCTTCAGCTAAGACTTTTAAGGGTTATAACGTGGCCTGGTTCACGGTTTAAGAAACAAAGGATAAAGGCTCAAAATTTATTTGTACCCACCCGCTCTTCGTGATGTTCTTCAGTCATATGCTTAGTTAATTGTGCATTTAGATCCCGTTTGAGCCTTTGCTCTAATATTCCAGTGATGGTTCGGATACTGACAGCTTATTTCTAATAGGCAGTCATTTCTTTTTTGTTGAGGGTTTGTAGGACCTCTTTCTTTTTTATTTTATTATCCCTGTCTTTTGCCTGAACTGTTTCTTTTTGTGATTACAGTCAGCGGGATGTCCCAGTGTTTTTTCTTAAGTCTCCTTCATAGGTTTTGACTTAATGGGCTTTTATTTTGAGAGATAATGACTTCCTGTCTTGACGATTATGCGAAACCATCATTGTCTTTTGATTTGGAAGGAAGTCTTCGATGCCATTCATTGTGTACGAAGCGGAAAATTACGACTGAATGCGCCTCTGAATTAACTGAGAAAACTACCCTGCCCTGGGTTATGATTAAGGGTTTTAATTTGTGTAAAAGAAAAACTCTTGTTTCTTTGGATCAAAGGGGTTAACTAGGGATTATCTTCCTTATATCTCCAGTGTTTAGGATTTGAAAAAAATGCATGTACATCGTCAGCCAGGTCTGTCCAAAAGCATACTGTATGGAACATGGTATTTTTCGTCATCCTCCCTCTAAAGGCTTGTAGCTTGTAATCGAGAGTTGAATATCACAAAAAATAAGTAAAAATACAATTTAAATATAATGAATTACTTCAAGACAAACATATGCAATGCATTAATGGGAACACCAAAGTTTGACATTATTGTAATTGTTCGAACAAGCAAAAGAAATTACAATTGAAAAATCACAAATGAATGGGACACTCTCAATAATTTGGCCTAGGAGCAGGGATCACTTTATGAGTCTCTGGAGGTCCGAATTCAATCTCCTTGGCGTCAATCATATCCTGAATTTTGTTCTTCAGGGTCTAGCAGCCATCCGTATCATATCCCGGACTATCAAAATGGTATGCACACCTTTCGTTGGGGTGGTAAATGGGAGCAGAAGTGTTGGGATTCTGTAGAGGAGCCTTTAATGTAATCATCCCTACTTTCAACATGTATTGTAACACTTGTGCTAGTGACATGTTGATCTTGGTGAATTGTCTTTTAGGTGCGACCTCCTTACGCTGATTCCCCTGTTGATGCCATTGCGCGGGAGTAGGATTAGAGACCAGCACTGCCCCTGCAGATTGGTGGTAGTCTTCCTTGTTACGACCTTTCTGGCCATACACAACATTGTCTTCCCTCTTACCTGCAAATGGCTTCTTATATGCATTAGAAGATGCAGCCGTCGGGATCTTCCCACTTTTGATACCACTTTCAATCCTTTCTCCAGTCAGGACCATATCTGTGAAACCGGATGAAGAACTCCAAATTAGAAGGTTAAAGAACAGGCCTGTCAGAGTGCCCATGAACATGTCTACCATTTCCCGATCATTTAGAGGAGGTTGTACCCTGCCAGCTAGATCCCTCCATTTCTGGGCATAGTCTTTAAAGCCCTCGCTCGAACCCATAGACATATTTTGGAGTTGTGTACGGGTGGGCGCAAGGTCTGCATTATACTGATATTGCTTTTAAAATGCAGCAGCAAGGTCTTCCCAGCTTTGGACATTGGCTCTCTCCAATTGGTAGAACCATTCAAGCTGAGTCCCTGACAGACTATCTTGAAAGAAATGAACCCATAAATTTCTATCAGCGGTGTGGGGATGGATTTTTCTGACATAAGAGCGAAGATGGAGTTTTGGGCAGGACACCCCATCACACTTTGCAAAAATTGGAGCATTGAACTTCTGCGGGATGACCACCCCCGACACTAATCCCAATTCTTTGAAATCCAGCCCAGGTATCCTCCGGACTTCCATAGCACTCAAGCGATCTTCCAACTGCTTGTATCTATCCTCAGTGGGAGGATACTGCTCATCATTGTAATCGGTATCATTGTCGGAAACTTCAGGACTGGGATCCATCTCCCTTGTCTCTTCTTCTTGATTCTCCCCTTCCTTGGATGAAGAGGTCAGCTCGACTTGTTGCTTCAATGGCCCTCTAAACCTTCTGCCCATATTCAGAATGCCGGCAGCCTTCTTCTTCTTCTTCTCTTTCAGAATGAGGGCTTTCAGATCCTCCTGCCCTTTTGCCAGATTTATGAACATTTGCTGGAATTGGGTGTTTTGTGCCTGAAGGTCCTTGATGCTTTGTTCGGAAGACATTTTTGCTGAAATAAACAGCGAAGAAGATGAGAAACCTGTAATGGCACCTGTAATGATATGTATGATATGCATGCAATGTTTTCAAGGATCTCGCGGGGTAAACAAGAAACTGTTAGAATTTGATTGCAGCTTGATTGAAGAGACTTCGTGTCGCTGAGAGTCCTTCTTCAAGAGTCAATCTCACCATATCGAGTGGGTCATAGCCCCTGACTCAAGATCCTTTGACAACATTGGCTAGAGGAAAATAAATCCCCTTGCCCCTTGCTAGACGTCTAGTTCGCATTGACCTACATCACAGACCCTTGAGATCCTTGAAAAGGTTAGTATGATATGCCATGTTTATGATGTAATGATGTCATGATGAACCACAGGTATAGCAAACATAGTCAAGTCACACCAAGTCCTTAGGTTTAAGGCTTGCATGAGGTTAAAGGTAGTACCCTCTTGAAGTTAGTTTGTTTCAAACCTGTCTTAGAAAGTAACTGGGTTCTAGAGGATCTCAATATCACTGACCATACTTTATCAGGCATTATTTCAGCTCTCAATCTTTTCTTGCAGCCAAAATATCCTGAAAGTCTGATCTCAATGAGTGTAGCATCGAGTATCAACCAATTCTCAACTCTACACCGAGGCCGGCTATCTCACTACTTTCTAATGGTCAAGTTGTGCAATTAAAGGTTCTAAGGTCAGTTGATGCTTCACGACACCGCGCGGAGGCCCTGTACTCTCCCTGATTGACTCAAGGGTTACCGATACCAACCAAAGTGCCACATCAACGTAGCTACTGCTTCAACCATTCCGGTATACCCCAGCATAGTTCCCTCACAGTTTATTGCTACTTACCTAAAATGTGTTCCCCAGATTCGGGTGTAGGATCTATAGTAACCCCAAACAAACCCTTTAAAGTAAAGCAATCAAGACAATCAAGAGAAGCAATTTTAATGACCTAGATCCTAAGGTATACCCCATTTATTTTGTCCCTAGCAGAGTCGCCAGTTCTGTGATACGGTGGCTGAACTGACTTTTTAATACTGGTTTGCGTTTTTCTTTTTTTTTTTGCAAAATGTCGCGGTAAGCAAGAGTCGCCACCGACTTTTATTTCATCCAATCATGGAAAAGGAAAAAGAACAGAAAAAAAACCTTTTTTTGAGATATTCTGAGTACGGGGGGTAGATTATAGAAAGGGAATGTGTTAGCACCCTTTCTATCCGTAGTTATCTACAGGCTCTTAGGTACTTGCTCATTTTGTCAAATTGCTTGTGTGTGTTTGTCTTGAAAATATTTTACTTTGTGATAACCCTTGTATCAGTCCTCAAGGATGTGATGAAGTTTGTTTTGAAAATTTGTTTTGAAAGGTGTTTGTGTGAAAAATTTTATTTTGACAAAGTACCTACTAGCATATACCTACTCGAAAGAAGATCGTTTCTGTTCTATTTCCTTTAGATAGCGCTATCCTACTATTAAGGAGTAGGTAGCACCATCGTTGGAATTTTAAGGGACATTTTAAAGGGACGTACGGTCACAAAAGTAATGTTAGGACACCTTAGTAACCATGCTAGAGTCCTAAAGATCCTTTCTGAGGCAACAGTCGAAAGGGTCATTTTTTTATCTTTTGGGACATAGAGGATAGCCACTAAAACATCCTATGCTTCATGACCGTTTACCGAAGGAAACCGGAGTGAGAGTATACCCTAAGAGTGAGCATGTGCAAGTGTGCTTTTTTTCAGTTAATGTTATCTTTGCACATTAGGGTTTTCTAACTGTTTTAATTTTCCATTCATTCTTGCCATACAATCCTATTAGCCATACATCTAGACAGTTAAAGATTGCGGAAATTTAAAAGCAGAAATAAACCTAGCTATTACATGGATTTGACAGTTACATAATTGCTTTGACGGGAAATAAAAGTGAGGAATTTAAAACCCTAATTAAAACTATCACAACCTTGAAACAATTACAACGTAACTAAAATACGCGCGACGAGTTAAATGCAAGGACGATTATAAAACCTAAAAAATCTAATTTGAGAAAATATTTAAGTTATTTTTGAAGAAGAAATTAATTATCATACAAAAGTAAACCCTAATTTCTAATTGTTTTTAATTATGAAAGAAATTAAAGTTGCCCTAAATTAATTAAACTAATTAATTAAAATAATATTTATTAAGAAAACAAGTCTTTTTGTATTTTTGATTTGTTAATTTAATAAAATAATTTTTGTATTGATTAAAAAAACAAAATATTTAAAGAAATTAAATTAAAGATAAATAGTAGAAATAACCAAATGGGCCCGCTGTCAGCAGATCTGGGGGTGCTGAACTTCTGAAACCCAGAAGGATGGCTCAGAGTCTGGCGCCTAATCCAATGAGACCATCTTCTGGGGACTCATGGTGGACTTGCACATGCTGGCGTTGGATCAGAGGATGAGATCAGAGGGTGCTTGATAATCCTCAGAAGGTGAGGTGTGTTAGATCTGGCTGGAGATGGATCCAGAAGATGAGGATCCTCAGAAGATGAGGTGTACGAAACCTACTGGAGATGGATCCAGAAGATGATGGTCCTCAGAAGGAGAGGTGTACGGAACCTGCTGGAGATGGATCCAGAATATGATGGTCCTCAGAAGGTGAGGTATGCTGGATCTGGCTGGAGGTGGATCCAGAAGATAATGCTCCTCGGAAGGTGAGGTGCATGGAACCTGCAAGGAAATAATGGAGAAAATTCCAAAAGCTCACACCTAGGATCGAACCCAGGACATGAGCTTCTGACTTCCTTCCCATGACCAACTGCGCTGGATGTCTCAATTATTAATATAATATAAAGATAAAACAAAAAGTATACAACAATGATTATGCTAAAAACACGCCAGAATTTAAACCAGCCAGTCAGGTTGTTACACGTTGTTGTCTTCTTCCCTGTCTGTCGTTTTAGATAGGAGACTTTTACCTACAATAGTTTTGTTGTAACTATAAACCTGTGTTATTCAATAATCAAGCACACACAATATATATTCAATTAGGGACCATGAATCAACTGGGTTTGAAGTTCTGATCATCATGGTACCCATTATCAGGCCTAATTTTTCTTAAATCACAAAACCCTAAATTGGAGCACGAAACCCTAGCAATGGCAAAAGCTTATTCCTGCATTGTAACTTAAATCAAACTATCCAGAAACATTGCAAACATGATGATAAACACAAATATATGCGTAAAATACATTTATAATGCGTAAATGATAGAAATCGAATTTGAGTTTTTTTGTGCAAACCGTGATGTTGTAACATGTGATTCTTAACACTTTGAGGCTTACAAATGAATGGAAAATCTTCTTGAGATGTCCAGGAATGTATTTCTAGCCTTGAAACTCCTTGAGGATGGCTCTAAGATGGATTTCGATATCACACTTTTGGTCCAAAATTTCAGTTTTCTTCTGAAAGTTTCACGCCTCCAATCCTTCTTCTTTTGATTTGGAATTGTTATGCCCTTATAGTAGACTGAATTAGGTCAACAAATTTGAATCAAATCTTGAAATTTGATGAGATTTGATTTGATTCTTTAACCATATGCAAACTTTCTATTTTGAGCCAAATCTTCCCTTTCTTGTACCAATTATGCTTGACTCATTTTGGCCTTGATAATTCAGCATATTCTGATTGCCAACCTGTCCAAAAACCAAATCAAATCATATCTTTGCTATTATTCACCAATTATTTGATTTAATTCATTTTTTAATTAACAAAAAATCAAAATAAATTGAAAAATGAAGCAAGTAATGTGTGGGTGAATGTTTGAGTCTTGGACCAAATTATAAGTGAGGTGCAAGCATAAAAAGTTAGGCCCATTTAGCAAAAAATACATTTGTGAGCACATTTGACTTTTGGCAATTTTGCAAAAAAAAGGTCAACTTTGAAAAGGCATATCTCCTCCAATTTTAACCCTAGAGAGGTGTTATTGGACTTTTTAGAAAGCTTAGGATGTCCCTTAAGCAACCCTTTTGGTCTCATCTCAACAGAGTCTTCCATATTCATGTATGAACTTTGACCCAAAAGGTGTTTTTGTTGACTTTTCAAAAGGACCTATAATGTCAAAATTCATATCTTTTTATGAGTACATATTTTGAACTCGTGAGCTGAAGATGAGTTGTCGGAACTTGCATCCTCTTCAAAATGAGCTTTGGATGGAAAATTTATGATAAAGTATGAAGAAGTTATGCTTGGTCAAATTTGGGTTGACTTTTCCTACAAAACCCTAATTTAACAACTTTTGGGTTTTGATGAATTTGGAGCATCCCTTGAGGAATCATGATGAACCCTTGATCAAATGATGGATAACACTTAAAAATGATGATGTTGACCCAAAATCTTGAAGTTTGACTGTATGTGGGCCACGGTTGACTTTTGACCTAATATAGTTGATTCTCAAGCATTTGAGCAGTTGGCTGGGCAAACCTCCTGTGCAAGGCATGAAACTTGACATGTAGGGTCTTGAGAACATATTAGGACATTGGGAAGCATTTGAGTCCTTTGTGGTTCACACATCTTGATTGAATAGGGAAACCCTAATTTTGAGGTGCACTGCCTTAGGAGAGAGTTTATCTGGTCAACTCTTGGACTTCCTTGAGCAACTTGGGACCTCAATTGTCATTTGTTGAGTAAAATGAGAGGGAATATTTTGGGGTACAACAACCAGGATGCCCTTGTTTTGCCTAGGTGTGTCAATCTAGCGGGTCTCTTATGCGTAGTATCTTTTGACTATGGGTATGGAAGGTCATCGCCATCCATAGTGGTGAGGATCATTGCTCCACCAGAGAAAATGATTTTGATCACAAATGGTCCCGCATATGTAGGAGTCCACTTGCCCCCGGGATCACCTTGTGGTAATATGATACGCTTGATTACCAAGTCACCAACCTGATATACCTGACATCTGACCCTTTTGTTAAAAGCTTTAATCATATGTTTTTGGTACATCTGGCCGTGGCAGACAGCCGTAAGCATCTTCTCCTTAATTAGGTTCAACTGGTCTAGCCGGGTTTGGATCTAATCATCTTCACTCAGCCCTGCATCTTTTATGATTCTCAGAGAAGGTATTTGTACTTCTATTGGTAGAACAGCTTCCATGCCGTATACCAAGGAGAAGGGATCTGCCCCTGTTGATGTGCGCGCCGTGGTACGTTAACCATGGTGAGAGAATGGTAGCATCTTATGTCAGTCCTTGTATGTAACTGTCATCTTTTGTATGATCTTTTTGATGTTTTTATTTGCGGCTTCGACAACGCCATTCATCTTTGGTCGGTAAGGAGGTGAATTGTTGTGTTGGGTTTTGAATTGCACACATAGTGCAATGATCATGGTGTTGTTGAGATCCGTACCATTGTCTGTGACGATCCACTCTGGGATACCATACCGACAAATGAGATTCTGTTTTATGAACCGGGCGACAACATTCTTGGTAACAGAAGCGAAAGAAGTTGCCTCAACCCACTTTGTGAAGTAGTCAATGGCCACCAAGATGAAGTGGTGTCCATTAGAGGCCGTGGGCTTGATTTATCCAATCATATATGTTGTACCCCAATTTTTTCCCCTAAGATCCCTTCATCATACCATGTTGATTCATTCACAACAAGATCACATAAGGATTCTTGGTTCCCCTCCCTATATTTAGCTTTTCTCTTTGAGGAATCACCAAGCACCTTGACTTATGTTCTTTTATGATCATGAATATTTTTGTCTTGATTTCTTCTTTTAATTAATGAAATGCAATGTTGGTTTGTCTTGCTTGTTACTCATGTAGGTAAAGGCAATAAGATTCAGCAAGTTAATCCATGGGTTCATGAGTTTATTTCCATGACCTAGTCAATGAAGCTTGAGAAGTTAAAACCTCACCATTGAAGTTGTTTTGGAATGGATGGCATGGCAAGGTTATTTTGGTTCACCATATTTCAAGGTTATCAAATTTGGTTGAAAAGCACAAGGGATTAATTGGAGAAGTTGTCATGCTTGGACAAGACTTTGTTCCCATTGGTCACAAATGCATATTTCTCTCAATTCTCAAGCTATGGAAGTGGTTGTGGTTTCTATAAGTTCTCATTATCATCCTCAACAACTTATATTTACAAAGCATTTGTTTTGATACAAGAAGTTTGTTAAAAAATTGTCAAAGTTCCTCAAGGCATGTTTCTTAATCTAGGAGCTAGGGTTTTGAACTTCAAAGGAGTATATCTTGGCCGTCTTTTGGTATTTTTGAGTGATTTCAAATACATCATTCTATTCAAAGGGGTTTTAACAAATCACTTCAAAAGTTCCAAGGAGTTTTCATGTGGAAGAAACTTGATGAAGAAGAAAGATTACAAGTCCTCTAGATGAATCCCCAATTTTTCATGTGTGACTTCAAATGAGCATAACTTGGTCAATTTTTATCACCTTGAGCCTATTCCTTTTCCATAATTATCTTGAAGATGTGAACTTTTTTCTTTATTTAATGTGCAAAGTAATAAAATGGATGGAAGTTGCCTGAAGGATACAAAAGGTTATAGGTCATTTTATGAAATTTTTCCAACTTCAACAAGTCATAACTTTCTCAATTTTTGGAGATTTTGAATGGTTCAAGTTTCAAAATGACATTAAAGATATCTAATTCATGCCATATTTTTTGGTCAAGAGCAAATTCCAAGTGAAAGGATATGTTTGGATGCAAGACATTATAGGTCATTTTTGAAGAAAATTTTGAAATATTTTTAAGTATGGAAAGTCAACCCTTTTTCTCCAACTTTGACTCATTGCAACTTTCAGCTCAAACATCCATTTAACTCCATTCTTGTTCCATTGCAAAGCTTGTAACCTCATATTTCTAAAGCATCAAGAATCATGCCTTAAGACCCCTTGAGTTGAAAATGCCATTGGTCAGAAGTTGGCACTTTGAAACTGAATTTCTCACCAAGTCAGAATTTTGAAATCCATAATGTGGCCTCTAATCACAAGTTTTCCACGCGTTTTTGCCTCTAAACATGTTTAGTGAAGTTTCAGAATTGTTTAGCACCTCAAAACGCAAGGATTAGATAAGTTTTGGTGAAAATTAGATCACACTTCACTCGTGCATCAGGTTTGCACGAATTCCCTCCAAAATGTATCATTCAGTCTTCCTTTTGATCCCATTTGCTTCTCCTATAAATACATGAACTATCCCATTCATTTTCTCAAGCTTGGATAGCCAGAATCACCCTGCCAAACTTGTTCCATAACTCAGAATTCAGCAACTTCGAAACCCATATACAAGCCTTTTTCAATCCATTTTTTTCATCAATTCACCTTCCTTGATCTTCCCTGAAGCTAACCATATAATTACATTCAAGAATCGTGCTCTATTTTACTCCATAGAAGTCCAGTTTCAGAGCTCTGCAACTCAACTTCAATAGGTAGATTCCTTCACCAATTCTTTAAAACTTTGATATCATTGTGATGCTCTCATTGCCCTGATTCTAGTCGTAACACTTACTTCTTACTGGAAACACGTTTTGACCATGAAATTTCAAATCCCTTTTCAAAACTTTCTTTCCAAATTGCTTGAGCTACAATTTATATAAATTTGGCGCGAGGGTGTGGTTGTCTTCGTCTTGAAGAGACGAAGCAAATGGCATAGGTCTGAGCTTCTGATTTTACAGTTTCACAGACCTGCAATTCACGTTGTCTGGATGTTGAAGATTACCAACGTGTCATCTCCCAACCAATGATGGTGTGCCACTTGTTATTTTTGAATTCTGATTTAATAATTGATTCAGTGCTTTATTCACTAATGACCATGATATGCACAACGCGCCATATCCCTTGGATTTGATTACTAACGCGTTTTAACTCTCATCTAATGGTCCACATATTTTTGAATTTTATTTTCTTTTTTGTTTTCTTATATTTAATTGTTTTAAACTTCAAAAAATCATAGAAAATTCATTTTTAGCCTAAAAAAATTGAAAAAATTATGAAAAATATTTTTGATTATTCTCTTTCTGATTTTTATTTTTTCACAATTTAATTTTGTGTTTTGGTATTTTTTTTAAATTTACACATTATTTTAATTGTTTTAAATGTTTAAAAATACTTTTATGCATTTTAAAATTCTGAAAAATTTATGGAATGATCGAATGATATTGTGACAAATATTGGTGACCCTATTTTATTTTTGTTTCTGACTTTGCTATTTTTTTTATCATTTTTGGTTTATTTTACACATTTCTTTTAATTTTTTAAAATAGTTTCTGACTTTAAAAAATTACCAAAAAATTTATAAAATCATTTGAGCCCTTTTCTGATTTTTCTATGGTCTTACTTTTTATTTCTTGATTAATTTGAACATAGTTGACATTTTTCTCTTTTATTTCTATTTTTAAACATTATTTTTAAACCTTTTTGTATATATTAAAATGTAATATTATTTTGTGACTATTTTCTGATTGATCTTGGGTTAAATTATTGATCATGAACTTTATTAACATCATTGGATCCATGGTGTTGAGTCTAACTCCACAAAAATGGATGAATGATTTTAATAATAGTTTGATTAAATTTAATCCAAAAGTGGTTTGTATATTCTCTCCCACCCCTCTTCATCTTATCCCCTTCTTATTACACTAGATGTTGTTGGAGCATGATCTCTATATCATGTCTCAAAACAAATGGTGCATAGATTTCTATTGACCGGCCTCAAAATAGGTGTGACTTCTATATAAGTCCACTTACAATTGCTTAACATAGCGCTAAATTTTATCCCGATTTAAATAAATGATCATTCGTGGCCCAAACTTATGCTTGCAAGCCCAAGTATGTTAATTTGATCTCTTTGATCCAATAACCTTGAGATTCATTGTGTGGAGGCTTTGGTTCTACCAATGCTCTAATGGATCTACAATACCTTTGGTCAATGCAGATCACTTAAACATCGTTGATCATTAAATGATACTCATAAGGATTCCAAATGGATGATATACTTGACTAAAAGCAAATGCAACTTGTTGTGTGGAGGCTTTGGTTCTACCAATCCTCTAATGAGTTCCAAATGCAAGTTTCAAGATGATCATCCAACTAACCACTAATCACTAATAATTGACTTTATCCTTTATTCTTTTATATGCCCTTTTATTTTTATGCACTATTTACTTTTAGCATTTACATTTCATGCCATTTTCATCTTTGCTCATTTGAGTATTTACTTTCTTGTCATTTTTATTTTGCTCACTTGAGCTTTTTCTTTTCTTTTCTTAAGATACCTAATAATCAACACAAACCCTAAAAATCTTTAATGATACTTGGACTATTTGGTTACTATCCTTGGCATTATGGAGCATTGGAATTTTTTAGACTTAGGATTAGGAACCTTGGCCTATGACTGGAGACCTTGTGATCTTATCTGATTATTTTATTTGGAGCTCTTGAGGTTTACCTCAAGACATTAGGTTGTTTGTTTGTTTTGTGTGCAGGTTGTTGTAATTACACCATTTGGGTTTACCTCAAGACATTGGGTTGTTTGTTTGTTTTGTGTGAAGGTTGTTGTGATTACACCATTTGTTTGTAATCTGGAATTCACCCGTATACAACTGTTACTCTGCCTAATTTTTGTGAAGATTTAATACACTTGAAGTTTTGTTCTCTCAAGAGGTCTAGTATTTTTGCTTGTTTGGTTTCAATCCAAAGAATGAGAATTCTATCTTGGCTTATAGTTTCAAGTATTGGCTTCTTGTTGGTTAGATGGTTCTTATCCCTAGATTTTACCTTATGCTTTAGGGTAGTCTCTTCTTCTCCTCCCATCTTCTTTAATTTCAAAATTATTCTCCCTCCTTTTGAAAACTCTTCTTGTCTTAAACTTGAACCACTTTCATAATAAACTTGGACTTAGGTCCGTGCATTTTCAAACATTTTCATAAATAAACTTCAATAAACTTAATAATAATTTGACATCATTTTTGTGAGAAGACTAAAAGTCAATCAATCTCATTTCAAACCATTTTGCCACTTTGGCTTTTATCTTTAAACTTTTCTCAAAAAAAGAAGAAGAAGATTGAACTCTTGTCAATCCTTGTAGTGATGCAAACAACTATACTTCGACAATATATAGTGAAGAGAGATATTTTCCACTTGGGTGTTGAGTGAGGCATTGTTGATTTTAAAATCCAAGCCATATCCTCCACTTTGAGATGATGCAAATTCTCCTTTCTCATGATTGTGGGTAGTAGGTATGTTTTCCACACGGACAATGACGATGATGTGTTATCTCATAAAATTGACCAACACATTTGTGTTTTAAATTTTTTAAAAGAGGAACTACGTGTACCCTAATCCCCTATTGCACGAAAAGGTGGTACGTAGGCACTAAAGATTCGCAACCGCGGCGGGTGCAAAAATTATAAAAAAAAATATTACTTTTCTCACCTCCACCATCTATTTTGTACAACATTTTATAGCCAAAATATACAGATTTTACAAAGAGGTTCTTGCGGAGTACCGTAGATGTTTAGGGTGCTAATACCTTCCCTTTGCATAACCAACCCCCTTACCTAGAATCTTTCCCCCTCTTTTTGGGTTATTCGCTCTTTTCCCATTCCTTTGGAAACAATAAAGCGCGGTGGTGATTTTTTTATTTTATTTTGATTTGTATAAGTCTAGTCAATCCAATGGCTTAGTCTTAAACATTTCTACCGCTACAATATCGATGCCCCACATCGCAAATGGCCAGGGAGCAGTCAGGACGTTTAGAGGAACTGGAGGTACATGCACTTTGTCAGCATAGATCTGACACTTGTGGCAAGTTCGAGAGTGCTGATAGCAATCTGCTTCCATGGTAGACCAGTAATATCCTGCCCGTAGGATCTTTTTAGCCATCGTATGCCCACTAGAATTGGTGCCAAAAGTGCCTTCATGTAGGTAAACCATGATCTTTTCTGCCTCAACCTTGTCTAAGCAACGAAGCAAAAGAGTCGTGGTTGCACTTGTAGAGAATGCCATTACTGAGGAAGAACTTAGTAGAGAATCTTCTCAAGAACTTCTTATCATTGACTGAAGCTCCTTCTGGATAATCTTGAGCCTCGAGATACCTCTTAACTTCATCAAACCAAGGCTAGTCCACTACTTCTTCAGTATCGATCTCGTGACAGTAAGCTGGTTCGTCCATCCATTCAATGGTGACCTGGGGAGCCTCGTTATCCCACTTGAGTTTAAACATGGATGAAATTGTGGCTAGCGCGTCTGCTAGTTGATTTTCCTCCAGTGGGAAATGCTCAAAGGTAATCTCCTCGAAATATGGGATTAGTGTCAACACATGTTCTTTGTAGGGGATTAGGTTAGGGTGCTTCGTGTCCCACTCTCCTTTGATCTGATTGATGACCAAGGCTGAATCTCCAAATACACTTAAAGACCTGATTCCCAAATCTATGGCAGCTTTGAGACCAAAAATACACGCTTCGTATTCTGCCATATTATTAGTACAGTTGAAGCAAAGTCTTGCAGTGAAGGGAGTATGACATCCTTCTGGGGATACGATTACAACACCTATTCCATTGTCGAGTGCGTTAGAGGCTCCGTCAAAAACCAAAGTCCATCGAGATCTTTGTTCAGGTCCGTCATATGGTCTGAATTCTTCAAAAGTGTTTACCACCATGATGTCTTCATCTGGGAATTCGAGTTTCATGGATTGATAGTCATCCACAGCTTGATGAGCAAGATGATTGGCTAGTACACTGCCCTTTATTTCTTTTTGGGTAGTGTACTGAATGTCGTATTCTTTAAGGATCATCTGCCATCTCTCTATTCTCCCAAAGAGGATAGGCTTCTCAAATATGTATTTAATTGGATTCATCTTGGATATCAATAAAGTAGGATGGGTCAACATATACTATCTTAGCCAGCGAGTAGCCCATTCCAGAGCACAACAAGTTTTCTCGAGCAATGAATATCTTGTTTCAGAGTCGGTAAAATTTTTGCTCAGGTAATAAATAGCATGCTCTTTTTGGCCAGACTCGTCATGCTGCCCCAGCACACACCCCATTGAATTTTCCAAAACAGTTAAGATACATAATCAAAGATCTGTCCTCAACTGGCGACATTAAAACAGGAGGATCTTGAAGGTACTCTTTGATCTTGTCGAAGGCAACTTGGCATTCATCATTCCATTTGACCACTTGATCTTTCTTCAATAACTTGAAGATTGGTTCACAAGTAGCAGTTAAGTGAGAAATGAATCTGGCAATGTAATTTAACCGTCCTAAGAATCCTCTGACTTCCTTCTCAGTGCGAGGATAAGGCATTTCTTGTATTGCTTTCACCTTGGCAGGGTATACCTCGATACCTTTACCACTGACAATGAAGCCTAGGAGTTTACCGGACCTTACCCCAAATATGCATTTGTTTGGGTTCAACCGTAGCTTGTATTTTTTAGCCTTTCAAACAGTTTCTGCAAATGGTCAAGATGTTCCTCTTCAGTTTGAGATCTGGCTATCATGTTGTCCATATAGACCTCCATTTCGTGATGGATCATGTAGTGAAATAGAGCTACCATGGCACGCTGATAAGTTGCCCCAACATTCTTCAACCCGAATGGCATAACCTTGTAACAGAAAGTGCCCCACTGGGTGACGAAGGTTGTTTTCTCCATACCCTCAGGCGCCATTTTGATCTGGTTGTAATATGAGAAACCATCCATGAAGGAAAATACTTTATACCGTGCGGCGTTGTCAACCAGAATATCGATATGGGGTAGCGGGAAGTCATCCTTGGGGCTTGCCCTATTCAAATCTCGGTAATCCACACACATGCGTACTTTGCCGTCCTTTTTAGGCACTAGAACAACATTGGTGACCCATTGTGGATATGAGGTGACGGCTAAGAATCTGGCGTTGAATTGTTTCATGACTTCAGCCTTAATCTTCTCTGACATGTCTGGTCGCATGCGACAGACTTTCAGTTTTACCGGAGGGAAGTCTTCTTTTGTCGGTAGACGGTGGACCATGATATCAGCATCAAGTCCTGGCATGTCTTTGTATGAACAGGAAAAGACCTCAACATAGTCATGTTGTAACTGAGTTAGTCGCTTCTTGACCCTAGGTTCCAGATTGGCACCCACCTTGACTTCTTTCTTGTCCTCTTCGATACCTAAGTTAACTGTATCCACTGGTTCTTTGTGGGGTTGTACGGTCCCCTCTTCTTGCTGTAGTAACCTGGCTAGTTCCCCTGGAACTTCATAATCTTCCTCACTTCGTCTTCGGCTTGGTAGATTAGATTTTCAAAGTCACAACAGGCCATAGCAGAATTGTTACCCATAGGATCCTGAGTGGATGTAGATCTGCATTTTGAATGTGAGTGTGTGTAAGAGTATAACTATCTTTGAAAAACAAAAATGTAGAAAAAGAAAAACAAAGAGCGTAAAGTTTTTATGTAAAAACATTCATGATTCATTGATGACATATGAAAATGAAGTAACAACCCTTACAAATGGACCGTTGTGCCTCGGGTAAGACACAAGGTTTTAAAAGTCTGTAATGTTTAATTATTACAAGTCCGACAAAAATTTAAAGACAATTACTGTTGGATAAAAGTAATTGGGACAAAATCTTTAGCTTCCCAGTTGGTGAGTCCTCCATTAATGGTTGGGAAAATCCATTCTTCCAGGTCGTAGTTGTCATCATCATCATCCTCCAATGTGTCGACTCCATGGTTGCTGATCCTCAAAGGTGGTCCCTCGGCACGAGCGCAACGAACAACTTTCTGGCTTCTTAAGTGAAACCTAAACCAAATTTGTCGGATTTGTAAGGGATATCCAGAAGTTGGCCCCAAATAATACACCCACCTTCTTCTACCACTGCCTTGGCATCTTTCAGAGGAGACATCTTTAGCGGAGGTCTTGTAATCTTCGGAACTTGAGAAACAGTCTTGGTAGCTGCCACTGTTTGTGGGACTTCCTCGAAATTCTAAAACAGAGTTTCAATGAATTCACCATCCAATTCCATGTATCTGAAGGAGTTCAAGTGACTGACCATATATTCCTCTTCTCCATGGACAGTAATGATTTTCCCTTTGGTTGGGTATTTAAGCATTTGATGTAATGTAGAGGTGACGGCACCAGCGTCATGAATCCATGGTCGGCCCAACAAACAGGAATAGGAGGGGCAGATGTCCATCACGTAGAAAGTTGAATCAAAGGTTTGAGTTCCAACTTTTATGGGGATGTCCACCTCCCCATGCACCATTCTCTTTGAACCATCGAAGGCCCTTACCACTATGTTGTTGGGTTTTAAGGTCAAACCTTCACAGTCGAGTCTATCCAGGGCTTTCTTAGGCAGCACATTCAAAGATGAGCCAATATCAACCAGGACATGGGCCAAAGTTATGCCCCTGCATTCGACAAAGACATGAAATGCCTCGTTATGTTTCCTCCCTCTAGGTGAAGGGTTAGCATCAGAAAATCCTAAACCATTGTCAGCTATTAAACTGGCCTCACAGCCTTGGAACTGATCAGCATAGGTTTCTTGTGGTACATGGGCGGTTTTAAGAAATTTCACCAAGGCGTTCGCATAAGCCTCGGAGCACAACAGTAAAGCTAGCATAGAGATCTTTGACGGAGTTTTCCATAGCTGTTCGACTATGTTGTAGTCACTTCTTTTTAGAATTTTCAGAATTTCCTCCATCTCCTTCTTGGAGGCCTCTGGGATAGATACTGATTGTGCCTTCATCCGGACAGGCTCAACCAAAATGACTTTGCCTCGAGTGTCGGTCGAATCGGTGGTAGGGGTGTCAGTAGGGGTAACCATGGGGATTGTAGTAGTAGTAGTGTCAACAGGAACAGAAGCAGGGATGATCATAGGACCGATAATAGTTTTCGGAGGAGCAATCTCTGGGGAGAATACTCTTCCACTTCGGGTTATCTTGCTGGTTGCCATAATGTTGCCGATGTCGGGGTTAGCCTTCTCAAAAATCGAGTCTTTATCAGCCAGCCAATCCTACTTGACACCGTGATAGTAAACGTTGCCCCCATAATTCCAGGGGACAATTTTATCTGATGAGTACGGGATTGGTCCTGGCATAGTAATTATCAGTGGAGTCACTTTAGGAACTGATGTAATCCTAACGGGTCTTTTGGTGGAGACCTTGGAAGGATTGGCGGAAATGGTTACTATTGAAACATCATTATAAGAAATGGTTGGAACGAGAGTCTTTTCAAACAAAATCTCTTTTTCATCCATTAGGCACTGGACACCCGCTTTCAATAAATGACAACCAGTTGGTAGGGATAAATAGAGGTGGCAGCTTTCGTCACAGCCCGGAAATAAACCGGCCTTCAACAGGTTCCTCTTGACAGTCAGAAGAGGAGTAAGAAGTTCACCAACATCAGTAACAAACATATCATCTTCAACAGTGTTGACATCACGGCCATGCTTGGGAATAGGAGCGGTGATAACATTTGGGATCTCAAGAGCATCAAATTTAATTTTTGTTGCTTCGAGAAGGTATTGCACCTTGTTTTTCAAAGCCCAACAGTTGTTGGTATCATGGACTGGGCTTTCTGAATGGTAAGCACAACGAGCATTAGGATGGTAGTGAGGAGAGGTTGTGTTGGGATTCTTCGGGGCTTCCTTCAAAGTTACCAGATTAGATCTCAATAAATGTGGCAGGACTTGAGACAACGTCATATTTATCCGGGTAAATTGTCTTACCGGTCTTTATGTTCTCGGCTGGTTGCTTCTTTGTTGAGTAGGTGCAAGCTTAGGGATCATGACAGCCCCTACCATTGGACGGTGTTCAGTTCTGTCCTGATTCCTTTAAGGGTATACATCACCAACTTCTTTCTTCCCAATAAATGGTTTTCTAATGGCACTGGAGGATGCGTCATATTAATAAATCAAAGTTTGAGTACATCATGCCTCTTTGGGCTTACAAAGAAATACAAAAACTCTAAGATAAAAAAGTTGTATGCATCCTATTTGGTGCAATGTAGGCATTCAGGATCCGCTCCTCATGAAGCTGCTTGGTGAGTTCTAAAACCTTCTTCTCGCTGGCATAGAATTGGGCCTCGAAAGTGTTTCGCTCCCCCTTAAGTTGTATCCAATCCCTTTGCAAGTCTTCAAGAGAGGTGGGCATGTCAGGATGAAGGATAGTGTAAGGGACATCTCATTCCACAACAGGCTCTATGATAACCGGGAGAATGGAGGGGTAAGGCATCATAAGACTTTGAGCATGAGCTCGTACCCATTTGAGATAAGGCTCAAGAGGGATGGAATTCTTGTGCCCCAATGTCTTTCTATCTACCTTGTTAAACATCCTCCAAGCTCGGATAAACCTCTGGCGATGAACTTGATCGTCATTCTCGTAGTCAAATACCAATCCTTGAATAAGCATCTCATGTGGGCCATCCCTTCGGGGATAACCAAACTGTCTTAAGGCTAAGCAGGGGTTGTAGGTGATACCTCCCCTAATGCTAAGTAAGGGTACATTATGGAATTCTCCATAATGGTCGACAATAGTAACATTCTCTACAAATCGGGAACACCAATGAATGTTTAAATGTTTCAGTGTCATCAACCTATGTGACCACCTTGAACCTTGCTCGTTCTTCAATACAGATTGGGGAAGATGCAAAATAAACCATCTTGCCAAGAGAGGAGTACAACACATGAGAATACCCCTTTTCCTCATAGTGTGAGTGTGAAAAGAATGTAGGATGTCTCCTAACAAAGTAGGCACCAGGTTGCGAGACATGAAGATTTTGACGGCGTTTACACCTATGAGTTGGTGAGGATTTGGAAACAAAACCATCCCATAGATGAGGAGAGCCACAATTTCCTCAAAAGCTTGCAGGTCCAAGGAGTTCCAATAGTTTTAGGATTTCTCAAACAATAACTTGGCTAAGAAACCTTTGACACCACTCCATGTTTCCCAATTAGTTGTGATATCAGATGGTTGTAAGTGTAGAGCTTGAGCAATCTCTTATGGCTTTGGATCTCTTTCTGTACCGTTGAAAGGTAGTTGATTGAGAATGAGAATCCTCAAGAGTTGGGAGAATTCTTCCAAAGTTGGCACAAGTTGATAATCGGGAAATGTGAAACAATGGTGTAGAGGATCAAAGAATTGGAAGAGCACCTTCATCATGTCCTCATCAGTGTGGGAGGTAACCAAGTTTAGGAGGCGACCATGTCTTTCGATAAATGGATAATTTTAAGGAACCCTTGATGCTAACTCTTTAAGTTGAGGAGGGATCCTTACAAGATTGACTTGAATGGTTTTCCTGCGAATATAATCCATGTCCTACAAAACAGAGACAAAGATAAATCCCAAAATCCTTGAAATGGTTAGTGAGTATGAGTATGATGTTATGATGTTTATGATGTTATGTACAAGTATATATATATAAAGCAAAACAAACAAGTCCTTAGGTTTAGGCTTGCATGGAGTCTCATAGGTATGTACCCTCTTGAAGTTTAGTTGGCTCAAACCTGTCCTATCAATAGTAACCGGGTTCTAAGGGAGCTCAATATCACTAGTTTGTTTTCTCGGGCATTGTTTCAGCGCAAGCCTCTTTAATGGCGACCGAAATATCCCAAAAAACCAAACCTCAATGAGTGTAGTATCGAGTATCTACCAACTTCGGAATGCACCAAATTCGGTCATGTCACTACGTCCTAAAGGCCAAGTTGGTCAAGTAAATGTTCTATAAGTTAGTTAGTGCTTCATGACATCACTCAGTGACCCCGTATTCTCCTTGACTACTCAAGGGTTACCAGTACCCACAAATATGTCACACTAACATAGCTATTTCTTAGACCATGTCGGTATACCCCGCACAGTTTCCACAATGTATTGCTACTTACCTATAAGGTATCCTAAATCCGGGTAGAGGATTCAAACCCAAACAAAGAACCAAAATGTAAAGCATACAAGTCAACCAATGAAAGCAAATAAATGTGATCTATCCCTAAGGTAACCCCACTTTTATAATTTGTCCCCAGCGGAGTCTCTAGTTCTATAACACGGTGGGAGAACTGACTTGGGTGTTTTGCGTTTGATCGCATATGTTGCGGTTTAGCAAGAGTCGCCACCGAATTTTCTTTTATCCAAAAGGAAAGGCTGAAAAGAGCAGGAAAGACCTTTGAGATATTTTCTTGAGTTCGGGGGGTAGATTATAAAAAGGGAAGGTATTAGCACCCTTTTTATCCATGGTTTTCCATGGGCTCTTAGTTACTTGCTAGATCACTTACTTTTGTTTGAAAATGTGCTTTGTGTGGTTTTTGAAAGTATTTTAAAAAGGCGCCATCGTTTAGGAAAACTTTATAATGATTCTCGTTCGTAAGAATGTATACAAAGTGTTGATCTTTTGAAAATGTTTTCAAGTTTGATAGATATTTTTGAAAGTGTTGGTGTTTGTTTTTGAAAATAGCAAGGTTGTTTTTGGTTTGAAATTGAGCAAGCAAATATGATTAATCTACCTACTCAAGAGTCTTTCATGTTTATTACCTCTTTCCTTTTATATTGTTATCTTACCATTGATTTGGTAAGTAACCCTATCTTTGGATGTAAAAGGGACGGGCAAGGGTCATCGTATAGCCATGATTAGCAATGTTGTAAGATATCTTAGCTTTTTTCCTTAGGGACTAAGATCATTTTGAAAGGAAACATGGATAGCGTCATCGAGGGACTATGATCTTGTATTTGTTTGTTTTTGCTAAGATATCTCACATGCATAATATGGCCATTTTTGTAAGGCAACAAAGTGGATTTACCCTAAGGGTGTAAATGTGCAAGTATATTGATTTACATGCTTGATTTGTCTTGATTAGAGTTTGCTACTTGTTGGTTTTAATCTTTTCATACAAAACCCTAATTACTAGCATTTGTATATAAAGCATTTAAATTGCAGAAAATAAAAATACTAAGCTATTACATCATTAGGAGAGGGGGTGTACAAATTACAAATGGGGAATTGCAAGAAATTAAATCTAAATAATTATTACAATCATATTGAATTTGAATAAATGTACAAAAATGAATAAATAAAATGCAAGAATGTAAATGTAAAAAGAAATGTGATTTTTGTTTGGTTTTCATGAAAAAGGTTTTTTGACCTAATTAATTAAAAATAAAATAATTAATTTAAAAAAAAGAAAACCAAGATTAAGTTAGTAAAATAAACTAATTTAAAGAAAACAAGTTTTTAAGGTTTTTTTTTGTGAATTTAATTAAATTAGTAAATAAAAATAAAAAAAATTAAATAAAAGTCCTAAATTCTAAATTGATTTGAATTTACAAGAAAAATATAATAATATAATGATCAAAACTAAATTATCTAAGTATTTAAAAAAAGTAAGTTAAATTATTTAAAGGAAATGTTTTTGTTCTTTTGTTTTTATGAAGAAAAATAAACTAAATAAATATAAATAATAAAATATAAATATTTTTGGATTTTTTATTAATGAGAATAATAATAATATTAATAATAATAATAATAAAAGATGAAATAAAAATAAAATAAAAATAATAAAGTCAGGGAGGTTAAAATTGAATTTTAGAGGTTTGTTAGAAAAACAATTTTTTTTTAATCTGGCCCAATTGATGTTTTTGTGTGGAAATCAGAAGAAAAAAAACATGGGCTGCGTGATATGAGCAAACAGGGGGGGTATTAGTGAGTAAAAATGCAAATCCCAGGAGAGGAAGGCCCAAGCGCTTACCTGAAAGGAGAAATGGCAAAAAATTGTGGAAAAATGCAAAAGGCAGCGCACTGGGTGTTAAACCCATGACCTCTTGGTTACCAGCGTGCCTCCTTACCACTGGGGTGGCTATACATCTGTTAATATAACTGAAATGATAAATATATAATACAAAACAAGTCCTGAATACACTTCATCTTCAACCTCCATCCAGACCACCTGTAACTTCACCATTTCTCAACAAAAATGGAAGATGCAAACATGAAAGTTGTTCCATTTTTCCATACGAATCCAACCATATAAATATCATAAACTATAAATCAAAGATGAATGAGAATTTTTGAAAGTACCAAATTCTGACCTAATTATTTTCAGAGGTTCAGATTCAAAATTCTAACTACTCAAGCAACAATAATGAAATCTAAGGATATGGTTAGCTTCAGGAAAATCATATCTACATTTCTTATTCACAAATAAACCATTAATGATGCTTGTATGAAGAATTCAAAATTCAAAAAACTTACCTTGCAAGAGGGTATCGTGTTTTGAGTTTGATCAACTTTTGATGAGTTCTAGTGATTGGGTTAGCTTCCTCAAGTTCCCAGGAAGCTAATGTGATGCTTGGCTTAAGCTGAAAGTGGCTGAGGAGTTCTGGAGAAGTCAAGGTGCAAGGTGTTGTTTTTGAAAATGGTGGATGGTGATGGAGGTGTTACAGTCGTGTTGCAGGTGTTGGAATTGTTTGTATATGTTATTTATAAGCTTTTGAAAGTAAAAGGCCAAGAAACGCACGAGCAAATTTAGAGATTAGATTCAAAACTCAAAAATGGCAAGTTTTGAGATGTTTTTGGTGGTTCTGTGCTTTAGGGGGGTCCAGGGCTTGAGCATGCGTGTTTTTTCTTGCAAATGACTTGTGTATCTATAAGCAAAAGGTTGGAGAGGTTTTGCACAAAGGATTTATGAGTTATAGGGTTATGGCTAATTTGCTTGATTTTGAAGAAAAGTGAGAAATGTAGTTTCAAGGTAGAAAGTACAAGCATGTAGAGTGGTTAGGCACTTTAAACATGTTTTCTTCTGACCATTTATCTTGAGTGTGGACAGAGACAACAAGTTAGGAGCTCAAGGAGAGTTGACATTTGCAAAAGAAATGCTTTATCAAAATAACAATGGTAACTTTGTTCCATAAATGGAAAATTGTCTTGGATAAAGCTTGAAATAAATGGATAATAACTCAAAAGCAAGTGTAATATTCTAATTAGGGAGAGATCTTGAGGTTTAGAGGCCTGCGAAGCAAGATTGTGCAACATAGGTTTGAGATTTGAATTCTTGTTCACCAAAAATGACCTATAATTTCAATTTGAAAACCCTAACTTCCTCTCTTCGATTCTCCTTGCTCAAGAATGATCTTAAGGAGTTCTTGGACATTTTATAAATCTTGTAATGTTCTCTACAACTCCTCTTTGAATCACTTTTAAAAATTACCCTTGGAACTATGTGAAAAATTTCCATGAAGTTAGGTTAAAATCCTGCCTAAACTAGGGCAAAATTTCACTAAGTGTTTAGTTTCATGACCATGACTTCATGGATTAATAACTTGAGATCTAAGAATTTATAAGACAAGTTGTGTAAAGAAATGTTGTAGATATAATGGAGATCTACAAATTTCATGTTGAAAGTTTCTTTTGAATCATCTTGCATCATGGTGGAAAATTGGCTCAAAGTTGTGAAAAATATGAAGTTTTCAACACTTAGAAAATATTTTAAGTTTGAAAACTTTGACTTTTCAAAATGAAATCTTGACTTTTTTATTTCTTGATGAACAAGTTTCATATTTTGATATGTTTTTATAAATTATGATCTTTGACACTTGATTTTGATCAAAAAGTTAAAGTTTGACTTTTCAGTGTACAGTTGACTTTTGATCAGTTGACTGGAAAATCAACTATCAATCAATTGATCTTGAGAGATGTTTTGAGTCATGCTATTAGGTCAAAATTATGCAATTGAACTCTTGAGATCATGCCTCAAACCAATTAACCATTTTCTAGGTCAAAAATTAGAAATTGCCCTTTCTCAATCAAAACCCTAATTTTGACCATTTTGCCCTTTTGATGACCTGATCAAATTTCTTGAGGAATTATGGTCCAAACTTGATCAAATGATATATATGAGTTTATAATGTTGATATGGATAAAAAATTATGAAGTTTGACTGTAAATTAGCCACAATTGACTTTTTTCCCAATACAACTGATTTTTAGGTCAACTGCTCAATTGACTGAGCAAAAATGTGATCCAAGAATTAAAACTTGACATGAACAATATTGAGGGTCCATAATGGTCCATGAAAGTCATATGAAGTATTAAAAGTTCAATTATCCTTGTGCAATCTCAAACCCTAATTTTAGTCATCAATGCTTAAGGAGGTGTCTTCAGTTGATCAACCCTTGTGCAATCTTGAACCAAAGGAGATTTTGTAAGAAAATGTTTGATAAATGAGAGAGAAAATTTTGGGGTACAACATATGTTCAAGCAGTATCTACGTTAGTGTGACATATTTGTGGGTACCGGTATCCTTTGTGTTGAATAAAGGAGAATACGGGGTCGCTGTGTGGTGACATGAAGCACTAACTTAACTTAGAACCTTTAATTCAACAACTTGGCCATTATGAAGTAGTGAGATAGACGGTTTCAGTGGAAAGCTGAAAATTGGTTGATACTCGATACTACACTCATTGAGATTGTACTTTTGGGATATTTCGGTCGCAAGAAAAGATTGATTGTGCTGAGACAATTCCTAATGAAGAAAGATCAATGATATTGAGATTCCCTAGAACTAAATTACTTTGTAGGACAGGTTGAACCAACTAAACTTCAAGAGGGTACTTACCTATGAACCTCATGCAAGCCTAAACCTAAGGGCTTGTTTGCTTTGTTTATATATGTTTATTTATACATAACATCATGAAATCATACCATGGCATTTGCACTAACCATTTCAAGGACTTTGGGATTTATCTTTGTGCTATTTTGTAGGACATGGATTCCACTCGTAGAAATACTATCCGAATCGGCTTTGTGAAAGTGCCTCCTCAACTCAAGGAGTTAGCGTCAAGGGTTCCCCAAGATTCTCCGTTCACCAAGAAGTATGGTCGTCTCATCAACTTGGTTACCTCAAATTTTGAAGAAAAAATGATGGTGGTACTCTTTCAATTCTTTGACCATAAACACCATTACTTTACATTTCCCGATTACCAATTGGTGCTTACATGGAGGAGTTTTATCAACTCTTGGGAATGCCTATTCTTGATCAATTACCCTTCACTGGTATTGAGAAAGACCCAAGACCTGAGGAGATTGCTTTAGCTTTACATTTGCAACGGTCCGACGTTGTGGCAAATTGGGAAACAAGAATTGGTGTTAAGGGTTTTCTAGCTAAGTTTCTGTTTGAGAAGGCTCAACAATTTTGGGATGCTCTGGATTTGCAAGCTTTTGAAGAAATTTGGCTCTTCTAATCTATAGGATGGTACTGTTTCCTAACCCAGACCAACTCATAGATGTGAATACGGTCAAAGTTTTTCTATCTCGTAACCCGGTTTACTTGGAGATATTTTTCATTCTTTTCATACTCGCACCATAAAGAGAAGGGGGATTATTATGTGTTGTACTCCTGTGTTGGCTAGGTGGTTTATTTCGCACCTTTCTCGATCAGTTTTGAAGAACGAACAGGGTATGAGCTGGTCTCAAAGGTTGATGCCACTCTCGCATTCAGATGTCCATTGGTGTTCTCGATCTTTGGAGGATGTTACCATCATTGATCATTGTGGGGAATTCCCTAATGTCCCTCTCTTTGGAATTAGGGGAGGTATTACCTATAATCCTTGCTTGGCTCTATGACATTTTGGTTACGCTCAGAGGGATGGGCCTCATGACGCACTTATCCAAGGTATTATATTTGACTATGAGAACAGTGTCCAAGGTTATCGTCAAAGATTTGTGTGAGCTTGGGGCATGGTGAAAAAGGTTGATAGCAAGACATTGGGGCATAATAACTCTATCCCATTAGAGCCTTATCTCAAGTGGGTGCGAGCTCATGCTCAAAACCTCATGATGCCATATGAGGCCATCCTACCTATCATCATGGAACCTATTGCCGAAGGAGATGTTCCCTACACCATTCTTCATCCTGACATGCCTACTTCTCTTGAGGAGTTGCAAAGATCTTAGATTCAACTCAAAGGGGAGCGGGATACCTTTGAAACCCAATTCTACGCAAGCGAGAAGAAGGTTTTGGAACTCACGAGACAACTTCATGAAGAGCGAAGTTTGAATGTCTACATTGCACCGAAGAGGATGCGCTCATGGGAAGCTTGAGTCCTTTTTGTTTTAGGATCTTATTTTGTATTATTTTTGCTTCTTCCATTGTATGCCCAAGAGGCATTTTTGTAATCCGTTTGAACTTATTAATACAATTAATGTTTGTTCCTTCTTTGTTTAAACAAATTTAAATCTAAAAGGTCCTTGAAAACATTTTCATTCACATCACATGCATCATAACATAAGCATGTTTTCCGACACAGGTTTCCTCATCTTTCTACTGCTTATTTCAGTAAGATGGATCTCGAGCAGAATGTGAAAGACTTGCAGACACAAAATTCTTAATTTCAAGAAACCTTGCTTATTAGGTCACTTTTGGTTGAAAAGAAGAAGACTAAGAAGAAGGCTTTGATCAACATGGGGAAAACGTTCAAGGGCCCTGTCCGTCAAGTGAAAGTGGTAGAAGAGTCATCCATGGAGGATGAGAATCAGGATGAAGATGCAAGGAGTACCCGTGCTGGGGGTGGCAACAATCCAAACTCTAAAGATGAGGACTATTTTAACGAACAATATCCACCCGCTGAAGACAAGTATAAGCAACTGGAAGATAGGTTGAAGGCTGTGGAAATTAAAGCCGTACTTGGCTTGGATTTTGGTGATCTAGGTTTTGTTCCTGGGGTAGTTATTACCCATAAATTCAAGATTCCACTCTTTGCTAAGTACGACGGTGTTTCGTGCCCAAAGCTTCACTTGAGATCTTATGTCCGAAAAATTCAACCGTATACCACTGATAAGAAGTTGTGGGTGCACTTCTTTCAAGAGAGTCTTTCTGGGACTCAATTGGAGTGGTTTTATCAGTTAGAAGGTTCCAACATCGATACTTGGGAAGAATTAGCCACCGCTTTCTATCATCAATACCAGTATAATGCCGATCTGGCTCCAACTAGGGTGCAATTACAAGGAATGGATATGGGTTCCAACGAAGGTTTCAAATAATATGCACAAAAATGGAGAGACTTAGCAGGTAGGGTGCAGCCACCATTAACGGATAGGGAGTTGGTGGATATGTTCATGGGAACATTGACTAAGACATTTTTCAATTTACTGATTGGGAGTTCATCATCTGGTTTGACTGAGTTAATCTTGACCGGTGAAAGAGTTGAGAGTGGTATCAAAAGTGGGAAAATGCCCATGGCTTTTGCCTCTACATCTAACATTGTGAAGAACCCGTTCGTTGGCAAAAAAGAAACTAATTTTATGTATGGGTTAAGGGGCCATATCAAGAAGGACCATCGTCAATATGTAAATGCAGTTCTAATCTCCAATGCAACATCTACTCAAAGACAACCACAACAAGCCAACCATCAAAGACCTGATATTCCAAAAAGACAATTTACAAGGATCAACATGTCATTATCTCAATCCTTGCAACACCTGTTGAAGGCTAACTTGGTAACATTGCGTGATCCACCTTCAAATCCCAATGTTTCATATCCAAAGTACAATCTGAACGCCAAATGCGCTTATCACTCTGATATCCCCGGATATGACACTGATCAGTGTTGGGATTTAAAATGCAAAATTCAAGACTGCATCAACAACAAGACCATTTAGTTTGATCCACCTACAACTACGAATGTAATCACCACACCTATGCCAAATCATGGCAACGGTGTCAAATCTATTGAAGATACTACTTTTGTTTCCTCTATTGATGACTTGTTCACTACGTTGAAGTTTGTTAAAAATAATTTGCTGAAAGTTGGAGTTTTCCCTGGTTTCCTTAAAGATTGTTGTTGCTGCACTGTGCAAACCAATGGCTGTGAATGGCTGAAAAGAGGTGTCTAACACCTAATAGACAGCCATGAGATCTTTTTTGAAAGAAGTCCATCCATAAAAAGTTTGACTGAATTTGTACCATAAGAAGTTAAAGACATATCAATCATCACCATATCCAATAAACCTATTAGGATCTCTTCAAAAGGTCCTATTAAGATTTCCAATAAACCGACAACTGCTCCATTGATAATTACTACTCCAGGACCAATTCCTTATTCTTCCGATAAAGCGATATTGTGGAATTATGGCGCTGAAGTATACTACCATGGCATTACACAAGACTCCTGGATTGCCGAAGACAAGACTTATGACATTACCAACATTACTGGCTCTAGCAAGGTGACAAGGACAGGGAGAATATTCTCTCTTGACATTTACCCTCCAACTACTACAACTACACCTGTTTGAATTACCATTCACAAACCTAATACTAACGCTATGGGCAAAGAAAAGATGATTGAGGCTGCCAGGATAGAGGCGCCTGCCAAAGACATTACTGCTGAGGAACCCTCCACCGAAGAGATGAGGGAGATTTTGAAGATTATAAGGAAGAGTGATTATAAGATAGTAGATCAGTTGGGGAAAACCCCCTCCAAGATCTCTATGATATCCTTATTTCTTTGTTCAGATGCGCATGCTCAAGCATTGATCAAATTTTTTAAGAAAGCACATGTTCCTCGAGAGACCACAACTGATCAATTTGAAAATTGTATGGAGAGTTTGACTGTCGATAATGGATTGGGATTCTATGATGCTAATTTGACTCCAGTCGGAAGAAATCACAATAAAGTGTTGCGTGTCTCCGTTGAATGCAAAGGAATCACTCTGGCCCATGTATTGGTGGATACTGGGTCCTCTCTAAATGTCTTACCCAAAGGTGCTTTAGATCGGTTGGATTATGAAGGTATGGTGTTGAAGCCAAGTGATATAGTCGTAATGGCTTTTGATGGATCCAAGAGGATGGTGCATGGAGAAGTAGATCTCCCAATGAAATTTGGTTCACAAGTTTTCAACTCTACTTTTCATGTGATTGACATTCGTCCCGCTTACTCTTGTTTACTTGGGCGCCCTTGGACACATGGGGAAGGAGTAGTGACGTCCACCCTTCACCAAAAATTGAAATATCCAGTCAAGGGAAAGATCATTATTGTCTGTGGTGAAGAAGAGTTCATGGTGAGCCACCTTGATTTCATTTAAATATATGGAAATGGATGGTGAGTTTATAGAGACTCCTTGCCAAGCCTTCGAAGTGGTTCCTCCCATGGTTGTCGTGGCTACTCATGATGTTCCAAAATATGATGGAGTTATGCCAAGGATGGTTTCACTCAAATACGCTGTGGTCGAAGATGGAAGATGTACTATTTGGGGACAACTCCCTGACATTCCATTCAAAGCATACAAGTTTGGGTTGGGTTTCACTGCTAAAGCTCAAAAGGAGGTCAGACATGCTCGCATAGGAAAATCACCTCTTCGCATTAGTAATCATGAAGTGAATGTTATTGAAGACTATGAGGATGACTATAACTTTGATGAATGGATCTACCCGACTGCCGGAGAAGAGATCAACAACTGGGGTGCCAAGGATTTCATTCCCATCTCCTTCAACAAGGAGTAATTACTATTTACTGTTTTTATCAGTTAAAGAACTTTGTTTGTAATTTAATTTCAAACAATGACTTTAAGCCATGTGCCCTGTCCAAGGCACTATGGTCCATTTATTAAGGGTTTGTTCATTTCCATATGCCATGTGATCATTTAATGAAAAACATTGGACTATTTGCATTCAAGTTTTGCGCTCATTGTCTTTCTTTCATTTTTCAAAATAGCCATGTATATTACATGCACAAACACACACACACACACACACACACACACACACATACACACACTTGCAGATCCTCATCCACTATGGATCTCATTTCCGACGACTCTGCTATTTCCAGCTATGACTTTGAACATCCAATCAACCAAGCCAAAGACGAACGCAAAGAAGATTGTGAAATACCAGAGGAATTATCCAGACTTCTGATGCAAGAGGAGAAAGCCATTCAACCTCATGAAGAGCCAGTTGAAGTGATCAACCTAAGTATTGAGGCAGACAAGAAAGAGGTCAAGATCGGCACCAACTTAGAAGATGGTATCAAAGGCATATTGGTCCAGATGTTACATGACTATGTTGAAGTGTTTTGCTTGGTTGTATGAATATATGCCAGGGCTGGATACTGATATTATGGTTCATCGTCTACCAACAAAGGAAATTGTCCTCCAGTCAAGAAAAAGGTACGTCATATGCGGCCAGACATGTCTGAAAAGGCAAAGTTGAGGTAATGAAGCAATTCAATGCAGGTTTTCTGGATGTGACATCATATCCTCAATGGGTGGCAAATATGGTCCCCATGCCAAAGAAGGATGGAAAGGTCTGTATATGCGTAGACTATAGGGATTTGAATAGGGCAAGCCCCAAAGACGATTTCCCACTACCACATATTGACGTCTTGGCTGATAACACTGCTCAACATAAAGTTTTCTCCTTCATGGATGGATTCTCCGGTTACTACCAAATCAAAATGGCTCCCGAGGACATGGAAAAAACCATTTTTGTTACACAGTGGGACACTTTTTGTTACAATGTCATGCCTTTCAGTTTGAAGAATGCAGGAGCAACCTATTAAAGAGCTATGGTAGCCCTATTTCATGATATGATCCATCATGAGATAGAAGTCTATGTAGATGATATAATTTCAAGGTCGAAAACTGAGGAACAACACCTTGATCATCTTCACAAGTTGTTTGAGAGGTTGAAGAAATATAAACTAAGGTTGAATCCCAACAAGTGCACCTTCGGGGTAAGGTCTGGAAAGCTCCTGGGTTTTTTCTTCAGTGGAAAAGGTATTGAGGTCGACCCTACAAAAGTCAAAGCCATACAAGAATGTCGGCTCCCTGTTCTGAGAAGGAGGTCAGGGGTTTCTTAGGTTGACTCAACTACATTGCTCAATTCATATCTCACATGACTACTACTTGTGAGCCAATCTTCAATCTCTTGAAGAAAGATCAAGTAGTCAGATGGAACAACAACTTCCAAGCAGCCTTTGACAAGATCAAGGAATATTTACAAGAACCTCACATCCTGATGCTTCCAGTTGAAGGAAGACCTCTGGGGTGTGTGTTAGGCCAACTTGACGAGTCTGGCCGAAAAGAGCATGTAATATACTACCTGAGCAAAAAGTTTACCGATTGTGAAACAAGATATTCACTACTCGAGAAAAATTGTTGCGCTCTGGCATGGGCTGCTTGCCGGCTAAGACAATATATATTGACTCACACCACTTTATTGATTTCAAAGATGGATCCTATCAAGTAAATCTTCGAGAAGCCAGCTCTCTCCGGACGAATAGCTAGATGGAAAATGATCTTAACTGAATATGATATCCAGTATACTACACAAAAAGCCATCAAAGGAAGTGTGCTAGCAGATCATTTGGCTGATCAAGATGTTGATGATTATAATACGGTGGGAGAACTGACCTGGATGTTTTGCGTTTTATCACAATTGTTGTGGATAGCAAGAGTCACCGCCGACATTTCTTTTATCCAATAAGGAAAGGGTGAAAAGAACAGGAAAGACCTTTGGGATATTTTCTTGAGTTCGGGGGGTAGGTTATGAAAGGGGAAGGTGTTAGAACACTTTTCATCCATTGTTATCTACGGCCTCTTAGTTACTTGCTAGATCACTTTTGAAATTTCTTTGTTTGAAATGTGTTTGTGGTGAGTTTTGAAAGTATTTTTTTTTAAAAGCGCCTTCATTTAGGAAAACTTTGTAATGATTCTCGTCTCTATAAGAATGCATACAAAGTGTTGGACTTTTGAAAATATTTCATGTTTTTGAAAGTATTTGGTATGTTTGAAAAGATGTTTGTTTTTGAAGATGGATTGTGACCAAGCAACTAAGAACGTTATACCTACTCAAAAGTCTTTTGTTCATTTCTCCCTTCCTTTGATATTGTTATCTCACCACTGATTGGTAAGTAACCTCACCTTTGGATGTAAAGGGACGGGCGTGGATCGTCATATAGTCATGGATAGCAATGTTGTGAGATATCTTAGCATTTCTCTTAAGGGACTAATATCATTTGTAAGGTAACATTCGTAGTGTCATCGAGAGACTATGATCTTGTATTTTTTGATTTGTTTTGGCTAAGATGTCTCACATGCATATCATGACTATTTTCTCAAGGCAACAAGTGGAGTTAACCCTAGAGGTGCAAAGTGTGAAAGTGTTTATTTTTCATGCATTGTTTTGTCTTGAATTAGGGTTTTCTAGTGTTGATTTTATCTTTTCATACAAACTTTAATTTACTAGCATTTATATGAAAGCGATAAATTGTGAAAAATAAATATCCTATGCTATTACATCATTTGGGGATGGGGTATACATATTTACAAATGGGGATTGCAAGAATTTAAATTCTAATTATCTACTACAACCATATTGAATATTTACAATAATTAAATGTACAAGAATGAATGAATGTACAAGGATATAAATGGAATAGGAAAGAATTTTGTTTTGGATTTTTGGTAAGAAAAATAGTTTTGACCTAATTAAACTTAAAAGAAAATAATTAACTAAAATAAGAAAATTAAAATTAAGTTAATAAAAAAGATTAATTCATTAAAGAAAATAAGTTTTTTAGGGTTTTGTTTGTGAAAGGAGTTTTAATTAAATTAAACTAGTATAAAAATTATTTAACTAAAAGAAAAACCTAAATTCTAAGTTAATTTTAATTAAAAGAAAATAAATTTCCTAAGTCTAATTACTAATTTATTTGAGAAAAGAATTAAATTTGTTTAAGAAAATATTTTTGTCTTTTTTAGTTTAGAAAAGGCAATAAAATAAAAATATATTAGGTATATAAATAAATAAATAAAATATTTTTTTGGAATTTTTATTAATAAAAAAATAATGATAATAATAATATTAATAATAATAAAAAAGGAAAAATATAAATAAAATAAAATAAAAGTCAGAAAGGTGTAAAAATGATTTTGGTGTGTTTTGTAGCAAAAATAGTTTTTTTGATTAGGCCTGGCCCATTAAAGATTTTTGTTAGCCAGAAAAATGATATTAATAAAAAAAAGCAAAGGGGCCTGGAGTGGTTATGAGTGAGAGGGGGGTGAGGCTGAGTAAATGAGGAATCAAACCCAAACGGAGGCCCAACACGCTGGTTGTTTCAAACAAAAAGAAATAAAAACTAGGCAAAAATGCCAAAATGAACGCTGGGGCTCGAACCCAGGTCCAGGAGGTAACATTCGCGCGCTTCTACCATTGGGGTGGCTATACATCCAGTATTATAAAAAAAAGCATAAATATATATTGCAAACCCATTCCTAGACCTGCACTTCATCTTCAACCTCACGCCAGCCAGACCACCTATAACTTACTCATTTCTTAACGAAAATTAAAATTGCAAACATGAAAGTTGTTCCATTTTTCCTCACGATTCCAAAAGTGTAAATAACTTAAACTCTAAATCAAAGATGAGCAAGAATTTTATTGGCCCTAATCTGAAACCTAATTTTTCCATAAATTTCAATCTTAAAATTCTCTAAGCTCAGGCAATATAAATGAAAACTATGGACATGGTTAGCTTCAGGGCAATGCTGTCTACATTTTGTCTTTGAAAATGCAAGCCTAACAATGCCTAAATGAAGAGATGGAAGTTCAGAAAATACCTCAAAAACTGGAAAACGTGAAATGAGTTTGAGCTTCTTTCAAAGTGTTTTGATGATTGGGTTAGCTTCCTTGAATCTCCAGGAAGCTATTACAAAGCTTACTTTATGCTGAAAGTTATTGAATCAAGCTGGAGAAGTCAATGTCCAATGCCCTATTTTTGAAAATGGAGGATGGTGCAAATGGTGTTATAGTTTGAGAGCAGGGGTTGGGATAGCTTCTATATGTGTATTAGAAGCTTTATGGATGGTTTGGTCAAGAAACGCACGAGGGGATTTGGAGATTGGATTCAAAAATCAGTAATGACAAGTTTTTATGCTTGTGTTGCAATTTCTGGTTTTGGGGAGTTTGAGGGCTTGTAAAAATTGTTTCATAGCTCATAAATAGTGACTCTATTTATAAGCAAAAGGTTTGAAGTGCTTAAGTTGATATGAATTCAAAATCCATGTTTAAACTCAACATGTGATTTTATTGACAAAACAAGTTTCCATGCCTTGTACTTTTGTTCATGGAGTTGTTAACCACTTTAAACACAACGCCTCTGACTTTGTATATGGAGTGCAATCAGAGAAACAAGTTAGGAGCTCAAGAAGCTGACTTTGTGCATAAAGCTTGCTTTACAAGAATGGATATGTTACTTTCTTCCAAAAATAGCAAATTGATTTGGATAAAGCTTGAATCAATTGGATAATGTCTCAACCAGTTGTGTAAACCATTAATTATGGAGTGAAATACAAGTTTAAGGCCTCCAAAGAAAATATTATGCAGCATGGGCTTGAGATTTGAGTTCTTTCACATCACAAAATGACCTATAATTCAAGAATGAAACCTTAATTTCATCTCTTCGATTCTCTTAGCTCAAGCATGATCTCAATGAGTTCTTTGAAATTTTAGAAAGCTTGTAACATCCCCTACAACCTTCATGTTGGAAATTTTTGAAAATTCAATTTGGAACTAGGTGAAAAGTTTCCATGAAGTTAGGTTAAAAATCTGCCTAACTAGGGCAAAATTTCACTAAGTGTTTTTCGTTTCATGAACATGTCTTTATGAATTAATAACTTGAGATCCAAGAATTTCTAGAAAAATTACAGCCCTACAATGTTTTATATCTCATTGATATCTACAAGTTTCATGTTGGAAGTTTTCCTTGAATCATCTTGCATCATGGTGAAAATTTAGCACAAAGTCATGAAAAAAGGTTAACTTTCCAACACTTAGAAACATTTCTAAGTCTTAGAATTTTGACTTTTCAAAGATGATTTTTAAGTTTTGATTTCTTGATGAAAAATCTTCATATTTTGACATGTCTTGATGAAATATGATTTTTGAAACTTGATTTTGATTAAAAAGTCAAAGTTTGACTTTTCAGTGTATCAGTTGACTTTTCATCAGTTGACTGAATTTCAACTATCAATCAATTGATCTTTGGGGATGTTTTGAAACATACCATTAGGTTAAAATGATACATTTGAATCCTTGATATCATGTCTCAAGCCAATAAGTCATGTATTTGGTCAATAGTAAAAAATTAAGCCTCTTCAGTCAAAACCCTAATTTTAACCATTTTTCCCTTTTGGTTATCTGATCAAATTTCTTGAGGAATTGTGATCCAAACTTGATCAATTGATATATATGAGTTCAAAATGTTGATATGGGTAAAAAATTATGGAATTTGACTATAAATTGACCACAATTGACTTTTTCCCCAATACAGTTGATTTTAGGTCAACTGATCAATTGACTGAGCAAAAATGTGATTCAAAGCTTGAAACTTGACATGAGAAATATTTGGAGTCCAAAATGATCCATAAAAGTCATATGAAGCATTAAAAATCTAATTGTCCTTATACAAACTCAAACCCTAATTTGGAGTCATCATTGCTTGAGGAGGTGTCTTAAGCTGATCAAACCTTGTGCAGTCTTGAATTAATAGAGATCTTGTGAGAGAATCCTTGAGATGGAAAATTTTGGGGTACAACATCTGCCCCTTTTCAATCTTCTTGAACCTGAAGAGTTAGATTGGCAGATCCGTCATTCGTGGCTTGAAGGTGAAAGATGATTGAACACTAAAGTGCCCAGAAATTTGCACTCAATGATGTATTGATTCAGGAATGGGCTTATAGATGCCATTTAGAGAGATGATGGTAGAAACTAGGAGAAACATAAACATAAATCTTTGGTCGATTCATGCTGAAAACTAGGTGTCTTGCCTGTCTTTAACTGGAAGAATGAATTCTGATCTAGCAGAGGTCTTTGGATCAATGATTTTTTTTCTGCAAGGAACAAAGGGGTTAGTTGTATACGAATGTATGTATGGTGTGATGATGTTCTCAAAATAAATGAGATTATGTTGTATGTATATGTTATGTATGTGTTATGTATATGTTATGTATGTTATATGATGTATGAATGTGACATGTTGTCTAAGCGTATCCTTGACAAATATTGGGGAGTTTTGAGAAGTTAAATCTCAGACTGCTATTAGAGGTGAAGAGTATGTGTATCTTTAGATTTTGTTTAAAATGCTTCCGTTGGGGATTCCCGCTTTATCGAGAAGAAACTCCCCTAAGGAATATTGACTTTGCTTGAGAAGACTCCGTGGAGAGTGTTGATTTCTGCTTGGGAACCAGAATTCAGGAGTTTTAGTTGTCCATTTCTCTGGTGGGGAATTATCTCTTGAAAGTTAGCTATTATATGGTCGGATTCCAAGCTTCACAATAACTTTCTAGGGATGAAAAAGTCAACTGTTATCTGGTCGGATTCCAGGATTTACAGCAACTCGCTGGGATAATGGCAAACTCTACTAGGGAAGAGGAGTTTTATTAGTGATCTATAAGAATTAAAGTGTTATCTGGTCGGGTCCAGGTGTCAGCAACTCGAACTATTAACTGGTCGGGTCTAGGCTTTGTAGTAGATGGAGAAGTTAAGTTACTATCTGGTCGGGTCCAGGCTCTAGCCACTTGAAATTGAGGTTTACTGTTATCCGGTCGGGTCCAGTCTTCAGAAATTTGAACTTGAGATCAACTGTTATCGGGTTGCGTCCAGATTTTAGTAACTCAAACTATTAACTGGTCGGGTCCAGGCTCTGCAGTTGAAGGAGTTAAACTAATATTTTGTTGGGTACATGCTTTAGAAACTAAATTTGAGATTTACAGTTATCTGGTCGGGTCCAGGTTTTAGAAATTGGAGTTGTTATCTAGTCGGATCCAGGCTTCAGAATTTTAAATGGTTAACTGGTATCTGGTCGAGTCCAGGCTTGAACTGTTAAATGGCCGAGTCCTGTCTTAAGAAATTTGAGAAGTTAAACTAATATCTGGTCGGGTCTAGGCTTTAGTAACTTGGAATTGAGATTTACTGTTATCTGTTCTGGTCCATTCTTTGCAGTAAGTTGTGAGTAGGATGAAGTTGAACTAGTATCTGGTCGGGTCCAGGCTTTAAAGTAACTGGCTTGAAAGGATGAAGTTGACTGTCATCTGGCCGGGTTCTAGGCTTTACAACAACTTTCAGAGATAGCAATGACTTTGTTGGCGACTTTATTGGGGATTAAGGGTTGCGGTCCTTTGATTTGTAATAGTCTGAGAGGTAAAACCAAGTTGGGGAATTTTGCTGTTTGTTGGGGAAACAAACCCTATTGAAGAGAATATTTGACGAACTGTTGGGGAGCATATTTTTTAGGAAGAAATCCATAAGGCTTCCTTTGAAGACCAACTCAGCTGAGGATAGGATCTTCCAGAGATTGAAACTCTGGTTGGGGATTTTATGAATCCAAATTAGGGATAATGTTATTGAAATAACTCTGTGGGGATATCTCAAATTCATTTAAGGAGATGCTCGTCACTGTTTTCAAGCATACTGTGATACGGTGGGAGAACTGACTTGATGTTTTGTGTTTTGATTGCATTTGTGCGGATAGCAAGAGTCGCCATCGACTTTTCTTTTATCCAATAGGAAAGGTAAAAAAGAGTAGGAAAGACCTTTCCAGATTATTTCTCGGGTTCGGGGGGTATATTATGAAAAGGGAAGGTATTAACACCCTTTTCATCCATGGTTTTCCATGGGCTCTTAGTTACTCGCTTAGATCACTTGCTTTTGTTTTGACAGTGTGCTTGTGGTGTGGGCTTTGAAAGTGTTTTGAAAAAATATCTTTGTAATGGTTCTCATTTCTATAAGAACACGTACAAAGTTTTTTTTCAAAAGATAATTCAAAGATGTGTTTGTGGATTTTGTTTTGTAAAGTGGTTTTGGAAAAGATGTTTTGCAATGGTTCTCGTCTTTATAAGAACATATACAAAAGGTCTTGTCTTTTGAAAATGTTTTGAGATGAAAGTGTTGGTGTAAAAATGTTTTCGTCGTGAGCAAGCGAGCAACTAGGAGCGAATTTACCTACTCGAAAGGTCTCAAATGTTCTTTTCTTCCTCCTTTTGATGTTGCTATATTATCATTGATTTGGTAAGAATCCCCATCGTTGGATGTAAAGGGACAGGCGCGGGTCAATTTTACAGTCATCGAAAGCAACTTATAAGACGCTTTAGCAATTTTTGTAAGGGACTAGATCATTTTATCGAAGGCAACGTCGAGGGTCATCAAGGGACTACGATCTTTTTTATCGAGGGTTTTTGCTAAAGCGCCCATATTCGAGGGACATGATTGATTTCCGAGGCAACAAGCGAGGTTACCCTAGAGGTGCGCATGTGAAAAGTGTTTTTGATTCAAGTTGTTTTGTCTTTGAAATTAGGTTATCTAGCGATTGATTTTATGTCTTGCCATACACGCATAATTACTATACAGTAATAAGTAAAACAGTAAAATGCGGAAATTGAAATTCTACCCTATTACAGAGCTTCGGGAATGGGGGGTACAAATTAATGAATGAGGGTGATAGTAAGAAATAAATATTTAAATCACACAATACAAGTCCAAACCGTTAAATAATTATTTAAGTTAAAACTCTTTTCATTTGATAAAATTAATTAAGGATTTAATTAATAATGCCAAACAAAAATTATTTTAAAGTTAATAATTATTTAAAACAAATATTAACCTATTTGTAATTTTTTAAATATATGCTGAAATATAAAATAAAAATCAAATAATAAAAAATAATAACAACAAAAATATAAAGGCAAAGTTTAGAAATGGGCCTGCAATAGAGTAAAACTGGGGGTGTAGGAATCAAAAGGCCCAATGCTCCTGGCTGATCAGGTGTAGCAGCCCCCTAGAGGTGCACCATGGGCGTGTATCTATGGTGCGCTAAATGGTTATGATAGATGATGATATGAAACAGACAGAGGGATGATGAGTGTATACCGTCCATTAGCGTGGGAATGCACACATAGGATTATTCAGGATGATTAAAGGGGTGGTGATAAGTGTCACCACCGGATTGGGCCAAGGGAGTAATTAACAGAATAAACAAAATTAATGGAATAACAATCCAAACTTCATAACTCTCATTTCTTTCTCTCTCTTAACACGATGCTCTCTCTTATCTCTTGTTAGGAGCCTTCACCGGAGAAGACCACTTGGCCGCGCCGGAAATCGCCTTACGGTGGTGACGGCGGAGGCGTGACTCCAAATGCTATTTTTCTTACATCACTCTGATCGTCTCCTCTCCCTAATTACTAATTTATGATTAATTTTTGTAGATTCTCACTCTAAAGCCCTAGATCTAAAGAGGGGTGGACGGAAACCCTAGGTCAAAGATGTAGCAAACAACGATGATTTATGATGAAGCATGCAAAATGGAAAAGTAAAACATAAAGAAAAAGGGAGAACGGAGGCCGTGTTCTCCAAATCTGTGAGCTTCGAACCTTTTCTGAAATCTGAGCTTCCGGTATTTTTCTGAGTCTCTTTCTCTTCTTCTGAATATGTTGGGATAATTGTTGGGTAGGATAACAATGAGGATTAGGGTTTGGCTTTTTGCTATCTCTCTGAGTTATTGATTTGTTGTGGGTTTTTGGTGGTGATATTTGATGACAATATTTGGTGATGGACTTTGGCGATGGAAGTTGGTGATGGAATTTTTGGCTTTTGTGATGTTTAATGATTTGCTGGTTCTGGTTTTGTAATGTTTTGATTGTTTTACAATGATGGTCTTTTGGCTTCTGGTTTTGTGATGTTTTGATGGTTTTATAGTGATGGTCTTTGTGATGTTTTGATGGTTTTACAGTGATGGTCTTTGTGATGTTTTGATGGTTTTACAGTGATGGTCTTTGTGATGTTTTGATGGTTCTGTTGGCCCTTTTTTTTGTTCAAATCATCTCCCTCTCTTTTATAAAACAGTGGTTCTCCTTATTATCAGATTAGGGTGAAAATATGAGGGAAACCCTTGTGAATTTGGACAGTTTTGGTTTTTCTAGCTTTGGGCTTTAGAATGCAGATTGAACTAAGTCCATTTTGGTGCAAGTTTGGGAAGATTTTTGGACTGTAATGCAGGCTGGTTTGCTGGTTGTTTTGGGTTGCTTTGCAGGGCTGCCAGCTTGTTTGTTTGTGCACAACAACTTTGCACAATTTTGGGATTGGTTATATGGCCTAGGTGATATCCTCCCAACAATACTTTTTTCCTCTTTCATTTTTCCGTGAAATAAAGCACTTTTTACTTTTGATATATTTTCTGAAGGGTTTGCTTGATTTAGGAAAATGATGATGTCTAGGGCATGCTTGCATCTTTGCTATATTATGGCTTTTACTTGTTGCTGCTTTGGTTGTTCTTGCTTGTTTGACTTGTTGTTGCTTATTGCAGGATTTGGTTCTGCCTTGGACAGCTTGCTTGTTATCTATTATTTGGGCAGCTTGACTGCTGCATCTGGTCTGCTGTTAGCTGCCTTGTGCCATTTTGGGCTGCAGCCTGCCTTTTGCTCGGATCCTGCTGTTTTGTTTTGTTGCTTGTTTGAACTGTTGGCATAGTTTGACTTATGCATTTGAATGCCGTTGTTTGCACAACGTTGCTTTTGTTGCAGTTTGAACTGTTTGTATGTTATGCAACCTGTTTGTATTTGCTGCCTTGCTTGTCCAGTTTGTATATTTTCTTTTTCTCCTTTTTTTTTTGTGAACCAAAATCTAGGTTTTGAGATTTGAAAAATAGGAAGAAGTGGATGGTGATTAAAACAAACATAATTCTGATTCCTAAAAGCAAACCCTAGTGATGAAAATCATTTTTGCTTGGATTTTTCAATGTTGATTGTTTGCTAATGTTTTTCTTTTCTTTTGTTACATGTACAAACAATTGAATGGCAAGTAAGATAAGATGAAGAGAAGACCATGGCTAGCAATAAGGAATTTCTTGAAGATGAAGCTAAGAGTGTTGAAGAAGAAGCATTTCTTTCTTTGTAAATATATAACTCAGAATTCTTTGTAAACAAGACCAACAATTTGTAATTTATATTTTACATTGTAAACCCTTTTTTTTACAAATTGTCAAAGAATGTAATCATAACATAACATTTGAGTGAAATGTATGAATGATGAATTTGTTGTACCAAACTTTGAGTTCTATTTTAAACTTTGCAACTCTTGATTGAATGCTTCGAATAAATCATCTTGGCTTGGTAACTTGCATTTTAAGCAAACACAATATGATAGGATAAATCATGTATTTTGCACTCTTAAACAAAATAAATGTTTAAGAGCTCAAACCCAACTGATTAATTGAATCCACAATCATGATTAATTAAAATGGTAGTCTTTACCTTTATACCTTATCCAAACAGAACATGCTCCCAAGAATAACATCAACCCTCAGAAAATTGTGGTTAAGAAAAATTTAAAATCACACAAATGCTTTTCAGTTATCTGGGCCATGGATTGGGCAAACTTGCAATGTAAGGTTTGAAAACTGACTTAAACAACTTTAAGGAGACATGGTGACTTATTTGAAACCTTGACGACTCAATTTCCTTTGAGAAGTGCAAAACCCTAATTGCTGACTGGTTGCCTAGGAAGAGAATCTGCTTGATCAACTTTTGAGCCAAATTGAGTGTTTGAGAAACCATGGGATAGTATCTTGAGTGAAAAATGGGAGGGCAAATTTTGGGGTACAACAGCTGCCCCTGTTCAATCTTCTTAAACTTGAAAAGTGAGATCGACGTGTTTGTTGTTCGTGGCTTGAAAGTATAAGATGATTGAACACTAGAGTGCCCAGAAATTTGCACTTGATGATGCGCTGATTGATTTTGTAGGGAATGGTCTTAAAGATGCCATTTGGAGAAGTGATGGAGAGTTGTCGGAGATGGGCTTATAGATTCCATCCAAAGGTGACTATTTACAGAAGTGTACAAAGTCTGAACTCGACTTTAACAGAAAAGAAATCAGAATAAACCTTTGGCTGATTTAATCTGGAGCTAACATAAGTCTTGAATGTCATTGGAAAGAATCAGAATATCTTTTTGGAGCGATTTAAACTGAACCAAAAGATATATTGGATTAATCTTGACTGGGAAGCATCATAACAAATCTTGGTGCAATTTATCTGAACTAGAGAAAATTGTCGGTGGGGAAGAATCAGAATAAACCATGGAGAGGTTTAAACTGAAACAACAGAAGTTCGGAGAAGATTCAGAACAAATCGTTGAAACATTTTTCTGAAACAATAAGAATCTGGAAACGAATCAGAATAACTCATTGGGAGATTTATCTGAACCAGCAGAAGTTTGGAGAAGAATTAGAACAAATTGTTGAAAGATTTGTCTGAAACAGTAAGAATCTGGAAACTAATCAGAATAAGTCGTTGGGAGATTTTTCTTAACTAGCAGAAGTCTAGATAAGAATCAGGATAAACCGTTGAGAGATTCATCTGAACCAGTAAGAATCTAGAGATGAATCAGAATAAACCGTTGAGAGAATTATCTGAACCAGTAAGAATCTGGAAATGAATCAGAGTAAACCGTTGAGGGATTTATCTGAACCAGTAAGAATCTGGAAACGAATCAGAATAAACCGTTAAGATTTATCTGAAACAGTAAGAATCTAGAAACGAATCAGAATAAACCGTTTGAGAGATTTATCTGAACCAGGAAGAATTTGGAAACGAATCAGAATAAACCGTTGAGAGATTTATCTGAACTAATAAGAATCTGGAAACGAATCAGAATAAACCATTGAGAGATTTATCTGAACCAGTAAGAATCTGGAAACGAATCAGAATAAACCGTTGAGAGATTTATCTGAACCAGTAAGAATATGGAAACGAATCAGAATAAACCGTTGAGAGATTTATCTGAACCACCAAGAATCTGGAAACGAATCAGAATAAAACGTTGAAAGATTTATCTGAACTAGTAAGAATCTAGAGATGAATCAGAATAAACTATTGAGAGATTTATCTGAACCAGCAAGAATCTGGAAACATATCAGAATAAACCGTTGAGAGATTTATCTGAACCAGTAAGAATCTGGAGATGAATCAGAATAAACAGTTGAGAGATTTATCTGAACTAGCAGAAGTCTGAATGAAATATTTTCTATGTAGATGGTCGACCAGTCTTTTCTCGGGAAAAGATCTGTATTTAACTTGTTGAAAATATTTGCCTGTCGGAGATTTGTTGATGATAATTTCCTGTCGATTGATTCTTTCCTGAAAAGGTGAAGAGTTAATTGCATGCGATGTCATGATGTATGTAATACATGGTATAATGTTTTTTCTCAAAATAAATGATATTGCACCGTATGTATTTGTGTTGTCAATGCTATGACGTATGCATGCAAATGTATGTATTTAAAGATTGTTCATGCCATAGTGTTGCTGGAAGTGGGGAAAACAAATCCCTTCTGAAGCACTGATGAGTGAGTTTCCAATCATTAGAGAAATAAACTCTGTTGTAGAAGGGAATTGTCGGACGTTTCTTATGGACTTCGTGAAATCCTGTTGGGGAATCCATAGAAGTTGGGCAACTTTCACTGGGGAACCTCTGGAGCGGTAGTTGGAAGTTTTGCTCTGTCAGGGGTATCAGAGCGCTTGATACCAACAGGCTGTATACTGGGGATACGTTAGCGATTCTGTAGTAGGATGTATTTGCTTCCACTCTTGCTGGAGAAGGTACCTGCAGGGATCTTATGGAATGGCATATAGATATTATCCTATTTCTTAAAGCTATTAGTAATTGTCTTTCCGTTTTCTATTCATTTGTAAATAGTAATGACGTTCAAATGCATATGTTCAAAAATAAATCACTGGACGTTTTTGTAAACAAAACACATAAATAAAGAAAAATAGATAGTTTTGCACTTTCAAAAGGGATATCTTTGTATTAACTTGAATAAGTCTTTTTGTACAACGAGACGAACATTCTAGTAAGAGAATTTCGTCGTAAAAAAATGAAAATTGATACAAAGAAAAGATAGCTATGTGAAATAATCCCATGGGGTTCCCATTTTACTATAGTCTTCGTGTCTCTGAGTGTCTTGTCCACTTGTCGCCTCGGCGAAGCTAATTGAATTGATTGGAAACGTTTGAGCTGGTTGGTTAACGCTGAAGATTGTCTGCAAGATGATCCAACGGGACATAGTCATACACTTAAAATCCCTAACTTTTGCATGGACCTCCCTTTCTGATTTTTGATCCACCGGGATACACTTTTCTTCCTAAGCCACCCTTTCGGGTTTTCGGCTTGCCGGGTGTACATATTTTTTTTGTATTTCATCCCTAATTTTTTCCCGAACCTTTTGGTTCACCGGGATGCCCTAATTTTTGCCTAGGTTAGTCGACCTAGCGGGTCCTTGTTCACGCGTAGTATCTTTTAACTATGTCCGCATTGACATGGTGAGGAAGGTCGTCGCCATCCATAGTGGTCAAGATCATTTCCCCACCAGAGAATATGCTTTTGATTACAAATGGTCCTTCATATGTAGGAGTCCATTTTCCCCTGGGATCACCTTGTGGCAAAATGATACGCTTGATTACCAAGTAACCGACCCGATATACCTTATGTTTGACCTTTTTGTTAAAAGCTTTGATCATGCGTTTTTGGTATATCTGACCATGACAGATAGCTGCAAGCCTCTTTTCATCAATCAAGTTCAACTGGTCAAGTCGAGTCTGGGTCCAATCTTCTTCATTCAAACCAGCATCCTTCATGATCCTCAGAGAGGGGATCTAGACTTCAATAGGCAGGACAACCTCCATGCCGTATACCAGATAATAGGGTGTTACCCCAGTTGATGTGCGAGTTGTGGTACGATACTCGTGGAGAGCGAATGGTAGCATCTCATGCCAGTCTTTGTATGTGACTGTCATTTTCTGTATGATCTTCTTAATTTTTTTGTTAGAAGCTTTTACAGCGCCATTCATCTTTGGCCGGTAAGGGGAAGGATTGTGATGCTGGATCTTGAATTGCTCGCACAAGGCGGTGATCATAGTGTTGTTTAGATTCGTACCATTATCAATGAGGATTCTCTCTGGGATACCGTACCGATAGATGAGGTTCTGTTTGATGAACTTGGCGACCACATTCTTAGTAACGGAAGCGAAGGAAGCTGCCTCAACCCACTTTGTAAAATAGTCGATGGCTACTAAGATGAAGCGGTGTCCATTGGAGGCCGTTGGCTTGATTTCCCCAATCATATCGATTCCCCACATAGCAAAGGGCCAAGGAGCCGTCAAGACATTCAGAGGAACCGGAGGTACGTGCACTTTATCAACATAAATCTGACACTTATGGCAAGTCTGAGAGTGTAGATAGCAATCTTCCTCCATGGTAGACCAATAATAGCCTGCCCGTAGAATTTTCTATGCCGTCGTATGCCCACTAGAATGGGTACCAAAAGTTCCTTCGTGTAATTCAACCATGATCCTTTCAGCTTCAACCTTGTCTACGCACCAAAGTAATACAGAGTCATGACTGCGTTTGTACAAAATGTCGTTACTAAGGAAGAACTTAGCCGAGAATCTTCTTAGGAACTTCTTGTCGTTCACTGAAGCTCCTTCTGGATATTACTAAGACTCGAGATTCCTTTTAACTTCATGGAACCAAGGTTGATCCACTACTTCCTCGGTATCGATCTCGTGACAGTAGGCTGGTTCATCTGTAACACCCTCTAAAACCCCGCATAAATTTTCGCGATTTTAAATAAAACATACTTTCAGAGTACATGTATTAATGAGGATGCCACAATTCTCTTTTTAATAAAAACAAAGTTCCTGTCATGCATAACATAGAAGCAACTCATACATGTTTACACAGCGGAATAATTCAATTAACAAAACCAATGTTATAATATTTTCAAAATCATCAGGGATTAACACCTGGAATATATCAACATCATATTATAACAAACATAAGGAAATAAACGAGTCTGACTAAAGCAGCTCGACAAACAAACGTTCCCGGAGTTACAACTATCAGAGCATGACCAGACAATACTTAAACAGAAATAAACTAGAAACGACAAGCCTTCGCCAAGCACCTGAACGAAGCTCCTCAATCTGAAATGTTCAACAGTAAGGGTGAGCATCTCAACTATACATTTGATTATACATTCATAACAATCAATTCAGAAAAACCATAAGCATCACCCAAACAGTTAGCATGTTTCATAGTTTACGAAAACCTTTACAATTCATATATTCATAATCTATTACTTTTCATACTTATAATTAACATCAAAAATCATTAACAATTCAGCAACAATACATGCATACAATCAATTAAATACAACATTGGAAAATCATCCATTCATGTTATATTCAATATAATGCAACACACCCATGCATGTGGTACCATTTTACCGCCCCATTATATCTCGGGTCACGGACAACTCACCGTTCCATTATATCGCGGACACGGCTACCACCTCAACATTCCATTAAATCGCGGACACATATATTGGCCACCATGTTAATTCCACACAATGGGAATTAACAAATGCAACATGATATGTAAAGTATGTAACACTCAGCATACTATTCACATCAATAAAACATATCATGCAACATCAACATTATCAATCTCAATAGGATATGGATAGCATGTAATCACTCAGCATACTATTAAACATCAACCAACCATATCAAGTTATATCATAATTCATGCTTGATAACATCATCTAAAAGCATGACAATAAATCTACGTAGTGTTGGTATCATAACATACAACGTTATTCGATACAAGCATTAATCAACACTAGGAAATCAACAAGCAGTATATTCAAAACATATAAAACACTGCACATCAAAACAGAATCAATACCGTACATAAGAGCATGTACAGAAAATAGAATTCAGAAGCCAACACAGGAGGTTCAACACGGGTGCCCGTGTGAATCAACACTGCCCGTGTGGAAATGTGTCCAGAAACACGTTATTTTGCCAATACAGAAGATCAACACGGGTGCCCGTGTGAATCAACACGGCCCGTGTTGAAATGTGTCTGGAACACACTATTTTTTTACCCATCCAGCAGATCAACACGGGTGCCCTTGTGAATCAACACGGCCCGTGTTGATGAGCGCGTACCAAATTTTTCCTGTACCTGCAGCAGCTCAGAACAGCAGCCAAACACGAAAAATACCAGCCAAAACGTACATTTCGGTACATAACAACATCAATTATGCATAACTCAAAGCAACACATCAATTGGAAACACAATTCCCTTCTACGTTAGTCAATTTCCAATCTTAAGGACAGCATTATTTCACTTAAGGTCTTATTTTTCAAATCATACACAACTCAGAATTTTTTTGTCTCAAAACATCCTATTTTATCAACCATTCTTTCATCAACAACAAGTTTTATAAAATTGACCTTAAGTTACATATTACCCGTCCTTTAGGGAAATTCTAACAACATCAAGGTTATCCCTAGAACACCTAAGGTAAACTCATGATCATACAGTTATACTCCAAATCCACCATAGGAACCTAAAATCCCTAATTGATTTATAAAATTTTGGAACCTAAACCTTTTCTAACAAGGTTCAACCCTAAGGTTATTGATTCCTAAGAACATCTAAAAATTGGGGTTTCTCCCTACGATTATCCAAAATCAATCGTACCTAAACCCATAAGCAAATATAAATTGAGTAGTAGCCCCCCTTACCTCATCAAATTGCAGCTTCGAACTCTTGAGCAATTGTTCGTCGTTCTTCAGAGCTCCAATCCCAAATATCTCCAAACACTTCACTAAAATACATAACAATCAAAATCACTTATAAACATAAACACTTTCTCCAATAATCACTTATTAAAATAAGCTCTTAAAGCTACTTAATTCCTTATAATCATATAGAAAATTTCACTAGCTTTCCAACGCATCAAACGGCGCCTAAATCGGAGTTACGGTTCAAAAGTTATGGCCGAAATGATTTTTGGGAAAAACCTACCCGAGCATCAACACAGAAGATCAACACGGGTGCCCGTGTGCATCAACACGGCCCGTGTTGATGACTCTGCAACACCATATTTCACGTTTTTATGCTTCCCAAAATCACCCCAACCCATTCCTAATCATCCCCAAACATCCTAAAACCATCAAAATCGAATTCCTACCATATAGCAATAGCAATTAGAATCATTCTAAAGTATTAACTAATACCTATAACTATGGGAACATGCAATACTACCTATGTTCATTTGAGCTCTAAGCTCCGGGGATAACAATGGTGTCTAATCCAAAAATCTGTAAAACTCAGAGAAATCACCCAATACCCAAAACTCATGTTAAATTTGTTCCTACCCATGAATAAGTACAAGGAACCCCACCCTTACCTGGTGTAATTCACGAATTCGGCAAAGCTTCGCTTCTTTCTTCCTCTTCCAAGCACTCTAGGGAAGCTTCTCCCTTTTCTCCTTTCTCTGCTTTTCTCTCTATTATTCACGATAACTGAGTTTCTACTCACTTCCCTTTTCTTTCCCTTTTTTATTCTTTCTATTCTTTTTCTTTCCTTTAGTTGGGCCCTATTGGCACCCCCTCTCTACTAACACTACACAAGGCCAACTAACCTTATCTTATTTCTTATATCACTTAATTAATTAATTTAAATCATATAATAACCAATTAAATAAATACTACTAATATATTATATTATTCTAGTGACCTCACACTAACCCGATCAATTAGGGACACATACCCTACACCGACCCCACAAACACATATAAGGCCACAAACCAATAATATTCATTTTATTCACAACAAGGCACATAAATATGTTATAAACACATAAAAAATCACTTAAATTAATTAAAAAGCGAACAATCGAAATTGGGGCATTACATCATCCATCCGCTCAATGGTGATTTGAGGATGTTAGAACATAGTTTGATTCTACAACCCTCAGTTAGAGTTTTGATGATAACAAAATACAAGATTAAATAAATTATAAGATTTATATAAGACATATATGCTACTTAAAATTATGTTGTGCACTTGCAGAAACTCTGATGGAATCAGCATCAGAATATCAGTATGAACATCAGCATCAGATGATATGTCTGCATCAGAAGATCAAACATGTGCTACGCTGAAGCCTGATGAACAGAATCTGCGCAAAACATACTCTGACTCTGATCAAGATCCTAACCATGTCATCAGCACTCAGAAACGCCAGAATAAGCTAAAGCCAAGAACACTCTGATTAGCATTAGCAGAACACTCTAAAGTGTCAACGTTATTATGCATTCAAGACAGATTAATTACCAACGAATTTATTCCAAGACAAATATCTTCTCAAAAAGGAAAGAACGTTATGAGCATTGAAATGGATTTATGGACATCAACGTATCTATTCCTAAGCTATTTAAACAAGTCAGTGAGAAAAGAATTGGCTAATACTCTTTACGCACGCACGCATACAAAAACTCTCTCACTCAAATTGCTAAAGCTTTCAACCACACCTACTCAATAGCATTAACAGTCTAGTTTTATCTAAGCTTCATATTGTGTATTATCACAGTTGTGATATATAGTTTTTCTAGAAAACATCAAACACACATTTGTTCATTTATTTGTAAAAGAATTTCCTTGAGATAAACCGGTCTGTGGTTAGACTCAAGAAGGCTTTAACAGTTGTTAAAGCAGTTGTGTATTCAGTTGAATATAGTGGATTAAGACCTCGTTGGAGAGAGGCGAAATCACCTTGACGGGTGGACTGGAGTAGTTTGAGATCAAACGAACCAGGATAAAAATAACGTGTTGTCTGCATTTGATTTCAAGTTTTACAATTCAACCCCCCTTCTTGTGTTTTTCACATCTTCAATTGGCATTAGAGCGCCTGGTTCTGAGCTTATAACACTTAACTATGTCAGTACAAGATCTAGCGTTAGAAAAACACTATGGCAGGACCACATCAAAACATCAGCAATGACAACAATGAAGAAAGAGACAGATTCAGTGGCAAACCTCCAGTCTTTGATGGAGAGAACTTTGATAACTGGAAAGACAGAATTGAAAGCTTCTTTCTGGCCCACGATGATGATCTGTGGGATATGGTGACTGATGGATACACGCACCCAGTGAATGCAAGTGGTCAGAAGATTGACAGGAAAGCAATGTCTGATCAACAAAAGCGTGATTTCAGAAATCATCACAAAGCAAGAACAATTCTTCTCAGCACCATCTCTTACTCTGAATATAAAAAGATATCAAACAGAGACAATGTAAAGAATATGTTTGACTCTCTGAGAATGACGCATGAAGGCAACATTCAAGTTAAAGAAACTAAAGCTCTTGCGCTCATTCATAAGTATGAGGCATTCAAGATGGAATAAAGTGAATCAATTAAAATGATGTTCTCAAGATTTCAAATTCTGGTTGCTGGTCTCAAAGTTCTGGACAAAGGGTATTCTACTGCTGATCATGTTAAGAAGATCATCAGAAGCTTGCCAAAATAGTGGAGGCCAATGGTCTCAGTGCTGAAGCTAGCTAAGGATCTCAACAAAATCTCTCTGGAGGAACTTGTCAGCTCCCTCAGAAGTCACGAGATAGAACTAGAAGTTGATGAACCTCAAAAACAAGGTAAGCCATTAGCTTTAAAATCTAACAGAAAATCTGACTCCAAAGTTTTGCAGGTTGTAGAAGAAACCTCTGATGGGTCCTCATCAGAAGAAGATGAATTGTCTCTCCTCTCCATAAGGGTGAACCAACTGTGGAAGCAGAGGCAAAGAAAGTACAGGAATCCAAGAAGATCAGAAAATCAGAATGAATCCTCTTCCATATACAGAAGGTCAGAATCCTCCACTGGACACAAAAGATCTGAAGGCTCTTTAGGAAGCAGAAAGCCAAACAACAAAGACATCATCTTCTATGAATGTAATGAGCAAGGACACTACAAGAGTGATTGCCCAAAGCTTCAGAGGGAAAAGCCCAAAAAGAAGTTTGGCAAGGAAAAGAAGAAAAGTCTCATGGCTACATGGGATGACTCTGACACATCTGAAGCTGACTCAGAATCAGATGATGAGAGAGAAAAGATATCTCTCATGGCAAACATAACAGAAGACAGTGAAGCTTCTAAATCAGACTCTGAATCAGACACAAAAGAGGTATTTCTTGACTTTGCTATTAACTTTACTAAGGCTGAACTAGCTGAAAGCCTTAATGAAATTCTGGAAAGATATCAGCAGATCAGAGTCAAATTCAGAAACCTGAAAAGGAATCTTGCTTCTGACTCTGATAAAACTGAGAGTCTCAAATTGGAGAATTCTGAGTTGAAAGATAAAGTTTCAAAATTAGAAAATCTATTGCAAAACTCTCAGAATGAAACAATTCATGAAACTCCCAGCAGTGCTGATGAGATCATCAAGGAGTATGATCACAGCTTTTAAAAGTTTCTAGCTAGAAACATAGATAGAAGCAAGATGGCTTCAATGATCTATGGAGTTAGCAGAAATGGCAGAAAAGGAATAGGATACCAAGGTAAGGTACCTACACCAAGGAAGGCCATGGATTTAGTGATAAAACGCACTTCACTTGATTCTCACTTTGTATATAGGCACACACACGACATCAAATATACTAGTAGTAATTATTCTGTCAACCCAAAATTCAACCAGAGTTTTGGTAAAACTAACAAATCAGGACCCAAGAAAATATGGGTACCTAAGGATAAAATAATACATGTTGCAGATATCTTTAGCAGCAAAGCAGAAACACCAGTCATGGTACCTGGACTCTGGCTGCTCACGACACATGACGGGAAGAAGGCATATGTTCCAAAGCCTGGAACTTAAGCCTGGAGGCCACGTAGGCTTTGGAGGCAATCAAAGGGGAAAGATCATTGGCTCTGGAACAGTAGGTAATGGAAATCTTCCCTCTATAAGTAATGTTTTATTAGTAGATGGATTAATGCATAACCTGTTATCCATAAGTTAATTAAGTGATAACGGTTATGATATAATCTTTAATCAAAATTCATGCAAAGTTATTAGTCAGAAAGATGGGACTATCCTGTTTAATGGAAAGAGGAGAAACAACATTTATAAAATCAAACTTTCTGAACTGAAAAGTCAGAATGTAAAGTGTCTTCTGTCTGTTAACAACGAGCAATGGATCTGGTACAGAAGATTGGGGCATGTTAGTATGAGAAGAATATCTCAGATTAACAAACTCAATCTGGTCAGAGGACTTCCTAACCTGAAGTTCAATTCAGATGCTCTGTGTGAAGCATGTCAGAAAGGCAAGTTTGCAAAACCAGCTTTCAAATCTAAAAACGTTGTTTCCACCTCTAAACCATTAGAACTTCTGCACATTGACTTATTTGGACCAGTTAAAACTGCTTCAGTCAGTGGCAAGAAGTATGGGTTAGTAATCGTAGATGACTATAGCAGATGGACATGGGTAAAGTTCTTAAGACACAAGGACGAGTCACACTCTGTGTTTGTCACCTTATGCAACCAAGTTCAGAATGAAAAAGGATCTTAGAATCGTCAAAGTCAGAAGTGATCATGGTGGAGAGTTTGAAAACAAAGATTTTGAATCATTTTTTAATGACAAAGGCATTCTACATGATTTCTCTTGTCCTAGAACTCCCCAGCAAAATGGAGTTGTAGAACGAAAGAACAGAACATTGCAAGAAATGGCCAGAACCATGATCAACGAGACTAACGTTGCTAAGATCTTCTGGGCAGAAGCAATAAACACAACGTGCTAAATTCAGAATAGAATCTCTATAAGACCTATTCTGGAAAAGACTCCATATGAATTGTGGAAGAACAGAAAGCCCAACATCTCTTATTTTCATCCATTTGGATGTACCTGTTTTATTTTGAATACTAAAAATTATTTGAACAAGTTTGACTCTAAAGCACAGAAGTGTATTATGTTAGGATACTCTGAACGCTCAAGAGGGTACATAGTATACAATACAGAAACATAGATTGTTGAAGAATCAATCAGTGTTCATTTTGATGATAAGCTTAACTCTCAAAAGTCAAAGCAGAATGAATTACTTGCAGGTATGGAAGTTGAATTCACAAGTACTGAAGACAAGTCATCAGAAGCTCTCAATGAAGACACTCCCTCAACATCAGAAAGAGGCACTGCAAGCAATCCAGCACCTTCTGTTGATCAATTTCAGAAAAGACCATCCAGAAGCAGCATGGATCACCCAGAAGAAACAATCTTAGGAAGAAAGGAAGATCCAATCAGAATAAGAGCCAGCTTCAGAAACTCTGAAGAATCCCTCATGGGACTTGTTTCTCTAATTGAACCATCATCAATTGATGAAGCACTTCTGGACAATGACTGGATTTTAGCAATGCAAGAGGAGCTGAATCAATTCACAAGAAATGACGTATGGGATCCAGTTCCCAAACCAAAAGGATTCAACGTCATTGGAACAAAATGGGTGTTCAGAAACAAACTGAATGAACAAGGTGAAGTCATCAGAAACAAGGCACGATTGGTAGCACAAGGTTATAGTCAGCAAGAGGGGATAGACTATACAGAAACCTTTGCTCCAGTCACCAGGTTAGAATCTATCAGACTTTTAATTTCATTTGCAGTTAATAAAGGCATCACTCTGTATCAGATGGATGTTAAGAGTGCATTCTTAAATGGCTATATAGAAGAAGAGGTATATGTGCACCAACCCCCTGGTTTTGAAAGTTCAAAAAATCCAGAATATGTTTTCAAACTAAAGAAGTCACTGTATGGTCTGAAACAAGCTCCCAGAGCTTGGTATGAAAGACTGAGTAACTTCCTGTTAGAAAAGGAATTCACCAGAGGGAAAGTGGACACAACCTTATTCTGTAAGACAGTTAAGAATGACATCTTGGTATGTCAGATTTATGTTGATGATATTATATTTGGATCTACTAAACCCTCTATGGGAAGAAAATTTGCTGAGTGTATGCAGGCAGAATTTGAGATGAGCCTAATGGGGGAACTGAAATTCTTTCTAGGCATTCAGATCAATCAAACCCCAGAAGGAACTTACATTCATCAGAGCAAATATGTCAGAGAACTTCTGAAGAAATTTGATCTCTCAGAATGTAAGTCATCAAAGATTCCAATGCATCCCACGTGCATTCTGGAAAGAGAAGAGGTAAGCAAAAAGGTAGAACAGAAGGTCTACAGAGGTATGATTGGTTCTCTTCTTTATCTGACGGCCTCAAGGCCTGATATTTTATTCAGTGTATGCATTTGTGCAAGATTCCAATCAGATCCTAGAGAATCTCACTTAACAGCTGTTAAGTGAATTTTCAAGTATCTAAAAGGTACTACTAATCTGGGTCTATTTTATAGAAAATCAAGTGATTACAGCTTAGTAGGATACTGTGATGCTGACTTTGCTGGAGACAGAGTTGAACGTAAAAGTACTTCTGGAAGCTGCCAGTTTTTGGGAGAAAATTTGATCTCTTGGTCCAGCAAAAGACAATCCACAATTGCTCTATCAACAGCAGAAGTTGAATACATAGCAGCAGCTGGATGCAGCACACAAATGCTCTGGATGAAAAGTCAACTTGAGGACTTCCAGATATTTGAGAGTAACATTCCCATCCTCTGTGACAACACTTCTGCTATTTGCTTAAGTAAAAATCCAATTTTGCATTCTAGGGCTAAGCATATAGAAATAAAACATCATTTTATTAGGGACTATATTTAGAAAGGGATTTTAAATTTTAAATTTATTGACACAGACCATCAATGGGCTGATATTTTCACAAAACCACTTTCTGAAGATAGGTTTAACTTCATTCTGAAACATCTCAGCATGAAGCTCTGTCCAGAATAAAACTGTTTTAATTTTATATATTAACCTTCAGAATTATGTTTATTTCTCTGTGAACCTCTGATCAATCTTCTTTCAGAATCTTAGAAGTGCAGATTGTATCAGAATCTATCCATGAAGATCTGAGCGCTTCAGTTCAAGGATAGAAGTGCTGTTCACTCAAGCAAACAAGTGTCATCCAGTCATCAGCTGTTTCCTGAGGCTGAACACGCGTTCACGTTTCTGAAAAGGCAAAGCGCTGATTGGATGCATTGAGACACATGTCATGGGTAACCGTTCAAGTATCTTTCTGAATCCCCTAAAATCAGCCATCATTTAATGCTAATAATAATTATTTATTTCTCTCACTTAAACGTTTAGGTTTTCAAAAACTTTTTAGAAATCTATTTAAACACTTCACACCATTCACACACTTTTACCGTCACCTTCATTTTCTATCAACATTTCTGATTTCTGTGTTCTTACTTTCTCAAGAAAACCTTTCAATCTCTTTCAAAAACCTCGTGTGAACATGGCTTCTTCCAACAATCCTTCTTCAGGTTCCCAGAAAGATGCATCATCTGAACAATATGAAGTTCCTCTCAGAACGCTTCTCACTCCAATCAAGAACCTTGAAGTTCTGTCTGAAATAATAGTGGATTTCAACAGTCTCAAGGAGAATGGTTTTGATTTATCAGAAGAGATTAAAGCTCTGTTCACACGACTTCCTCCTTCTTCTTAGAATTTTTTCATGTGTTTTCCTTGTTTTCTTTACATGTTTGTCTGTAATATTTTTACTTGTTCTAAACTATCATTGCTTCTGTTTTTAATACAAACGTTTTTGCTCTGATCATTTTAACTCTGATTATTCGTGCTTTTTGATAACTGACAAAAAGGGGGAGAAAGAATGATATTTTTCAATAACGGATTACTGAGACAAAAGTCTCAAATATTCTAACATTATGATATATTTGAATTTCCTTGTTCTGAAAAGCTTACAGGTACAAGAATCCGATGAACTCTGGTAAAGTAAAGTTCTGATGCTCAAAGAAAGTTCAGTAAAGTTCTGATGCTCAAGGTCTCAAGGAATCAAAGGGAAATAATCAACTCAGGGGGAGTTTTTCTCTTCATTACTCTGATACTTTTTATTCCTTATCTTCTTATCTCTGATACCTTCTATTCGTTAATTGATTATCTCTGAAACCGCTTCCTCTCTATCCTTAAACTCTGATTCCTTTCATCATTTTATTTTAATTGAAAAAATCTGGTTTTTGTCATCATCAAAAAGGGGGAGATTGTTAGAACATAGTTTGATTCTACAACCCTCAGTTAGAGTTTTGATGATAACAAAATACAAGATTAAATAAATTATAAGATTTATATAAGACATATATGCTACTTAAAATTATGTTGTGCATTTGCAGAAACTCTAATGGAATCTGCATCAGAATATCAGTATCAACATCAGCATCAGATGATATGTCTGCATCAGAAGATCAAACATGTGCTACGCTGAAGCCTGATGAACAGAATCTGTGCAAAACATACTCTGACTCTGATCAAGATCCTAACCATGTCATCAGCACTCAGAAACGCCAGAATAAGCTAAAGCCAAGAACACTCTGATTAGCATTAGCAAAACACTCTGAAGTGTCAACGTTATTATGCATTCAAGACAGATTAATTACCAACGGCTTTATTCCAAGACAAAGATCTTCTCAAAAAGGAAAGAACGTTATGAGCATTGAAATGGATTTATGTACAACAACATATCTATTCCTAGGCTATTTAAACAAGTCAGTGAGAAAAGAATTGGCTAATACTCTTTACGCACGCACGCATACGAAAACTCTCTCACTCAAATTGCTAAAGCTTTCAACCACGCCTACTCAATAGCATTAGCAGTCTAGTTTCATCTAAGCTTCATATTGTGTATTATCACAGTTGTGATATATAGTTTTTCTAGAAAACATCAAACACACATTTGTTCATTTATTTGTAAAAGAATTTCCTTGAGATAAACCGGTCTGTGGTTAGACTCAAGAAGGCTTTAACAGTTGTTAAAGCAGTTGTGTATTCAGTTGAATATAGTGGATTAAGACCTCGTTGGAGAGAGGCGAAATCACCTTGACGGGTGGACTGGAGTAGTTTGAGATCAAACGAACCAGGATAAAAATAACGTGTTGTCTACATTTGATTTCAAGTTTTACAATTCAACCCCCCTTCTTGTGTTTTTCACATCTTCAGAGGAGCCTCGTTATCCCTATTAAGTTTAAACATAGATGACATTGTAGCTAATGCGTCTGCTAACTGATTTTCTTCTCGCCAGAAATGCTCGAAGGTAATCTTCTCAAAATGCGGTAGTAATGTCAAGACATGTTCTTTGTAAGGGATAAGGTTGGGGTGTTTGGTGTCCTATTCTCCTTTGATCTGACTGATGACCAAAGTTGAATCTCCAAATACATCCAAGGATTTGATCCCCAAGTCTATGGCGGCTTTGAGACCGAAGATGCATGCTTCTTATTCTTCCATGTTGTTTGTACAGTTGAAACAAAGTCTGGCAGTAAAGGGAGTATGACATCCTTCTGGAGATATGAATATAGCGCCAATACCATTGCCAAGTGCATTGGATGCTCCATCAAAGAACAGGGTCCATCAGGATCCTTGTTCAGGTTCGTCATATGGCCTGATTTCTTCACAGTTGTGTAATGTCATGATGTCTTCATCCGGGAATTCAAACTTCATAGACTGATAGTCTTCCACAGCTTGGTGAGCAAGGTGATCAGCTAATACACTACCTATTATAGCTTTCTGGGTAGTATACTTTATGTCATATTCTGTCAGGATCATCTGCCATCTCACTATTCTCCCAGAAAGAGCAAGCTTCTCGAAGAATAATTTTATCAGATCCATTTTAGATATCAACAAGGTAGTATGGGTCAGCATATACTGTCTCAGCCGGCGAGCAGCCCATGCAAGAGCGCAACAAGTTTTCTCGAGTAGTGAATATCTTGTTTCACAGTCAGTAAACTTTTTGCTCAGGTAATAAATAGCATGCTCTTTTCGGCCAGACTCATCATGCTTCCCCAACACACACCCCATTGAGTTTTCTAAAACAGTCAAATATAGGATTAAAGGCCTTCCCTCGACGGGTGGCAACAACACAAGAGGCTCTTGTAAGTATTCTTTGATTTTGTCAAAAGCAACTTGGTATTCGTCATTCCATTTGACTACTTGATCTTTCTTCAACAATTTGAAGATCGGTTCACAAGTAGCTGTCAGGTGAGAAATGAACCTGGTGATGTAATTCAAACGTCCCAAAAATCCTTTGACTTCCTTCTCAGTACGAGGAGAAGGCATCTCTTGTATCGCTTTAACATTGGAAAGATCAACCTCGATACCTTTGTTGCTGACAACAAAGCCTAGGAGTTTACCAGACCGTACTCCGAACGTGCATTTGTTTAGATTCAACCTCAACTTGTATTTCTTCAGCCTCTTAAATAGCTTCTGTAAGTGATCAAGATGCTCTTTTTCCGTTTGAGATCTAGCTATCATATCGTCCATGTAGACCTCTATTTCGTGGTGTATCATATCGTGAAATAGAGCTATCATGGCACGCTGATAGGTTGCCCCAACATTCTTCAGTCCGAATGGCATGACCTTATAGCAGAATGTGCCCCAGTGTTTAACAAAGGTTTTTTTCTCCATATCCTCAGGCACCATTTTGATTTGGTTGTAGCTTGAGAATCCATCCATGAAGGAAAACACTTTGTGTTGTGCCGTATTGTCAAGTAGAATGTCGATGTGGGGGAGCGGGAAGTCATTCTTTGGGCTTGCCCTATTCAAATCTCTGTAGTCCACACACATTCTCACTTTACCGTCTTTCTTGGGCACGGGAACAACATTGGCAACCCATTGGGGATAAGAGGTGACAGCCAAGAATCCAGCATTGAATTGCTTCATGACTTCCGCTTTAATTTTTTCTGACATATCAGGCCTCATGCGGCGAACCTTTTACTTTACTGGAGGACAATCTTCTCTTGTAGGTAGATGATATACCACAATGTCTGTATCAAGTCCCGACATGTCTTCGTACGACCAGGCAAAGGCCTCAACATAATCATGCAACAACTGAATCAGACGCTCCTTGATACTGGGTTCCAAATTGGTACCCACCTTGACCTCCTTTTTGTCCTCCTCAGTACCTAAGTTAACTGTTTCAAACGGCTCTTCATGAGGCTGAATGGTCCTTTCTTCCTATTGCAACAACCTGGCTAACTCCCCTGGCACCTCACAATCTTCCTCACTTTCGTCGTCGGCTTGGTAGATCGGATTTTCATAGTCACAATTAGCCATAGCAGAACCGCTACCCATGGGATCCTGAGGGGATGTAGATCTGCAAATTAATATGTGAGTGTGTGTAAGAGCATAGCTACCTTTGAAAGAAATAAAATGTAAGAAAGAAAGACAAAGAACACAAAATTTGATGCAAAAACGTCCATGATTCATTAATGACATATGAGAATGAAGTGACAACCCTCACAAATGTACCGTTGTGCCTCGGGTAAGATACAGGGTTTTAAAAGTATGAATTGTTTAAATATTACAAGCCTGAAAACATTAAAAGACAATTACTCTTGAATAAAAGTAATAGGAATGAAATCTTTGGCCTCCCAATTGTTAAGCCCTCCGTCGGTGGTTAAGAAAATCCATTCGTCTATATCACAACTGCCATCACTGTCTTCCACTGCATTGACTCCCTGATTGCTGATATGCAAAGGTGGTCCCCTGATGCGAGAACGTCGAACAACTCTTTGGGCCTCTGTAGTGAATCCCAAACCAAATTTTTCGGACTTGTAGGGAATATCCAGAAGCTGACCCCAGATGGTACACCAACATTCTTTAACTACTGCCCGAGCATCTTTCAAAGAGGCCATCTTCAGTGGAGGTCTGGTAATCTTTAGGATTTTAGGAGTAAACTTGGTTGCCGCGACTGTTGCTGGAACTTCCTCAAAATTCTGACAGGGAGTCTCAATGAATTCACCATCCATTTCAACATACCTGAAAGAGTTCAGATGGCTAACCATGTATTCCTCCTCTCCGTGAACTGTGACAATTTTTCCTTTGATAGGGTATTTTAGCATTTGGTGCAGGGTGGAGGTGACGGCACCAGCACCATGGATCTAGGGTCGACCTAATAGACAAGAGTATGAAGGGTGGATGTCCATCACATATAAAGTTGAGTCAAAAGTTTGAGTTCCAATTTTTATGGGGATACTAACTTCTCCGTGCACTTTCCTCTTGGAACCATCAAAGGCCCTTACTATGATGTTGCTAGGCTTTAAGGTGAGCCCCTCGTAGTCCAGCCGGTCGAGAGCATTTTTAGGCAAGAAATTCAATGATGAGCCGGTATCCACCAAAACATGGGCAAGTGTGGTGCCCCTGCATTCAATGGAAACATGCAAGGAATCATTGTGCTTCCTTCCCTTAGAAGTTAAATCAGCGTCGGAAAAGCCCAATCCGTTATCCGCAGTTAGACTGGCCATACAATTTTCAAATTGGTCGATGGAGGTCTCTTGGGGCACATGGGCGGTCTTGAGAAACTTTACCAAGGCTTTGGCGTTGGCATCAGAACACAAAAGTAAGGACAACAATGATATATTCGAGGGGGTCTGCCCCAACTGTTTTACAATGTTGTAGTCACTTTTCTTGATTATCTTCAGTATTTCTTCTATCTCCTTTCTAGAAGCTTCAAGGGTGATCTCGGGAAGCTCTTTTGCTTGGACAGGCTCATTCAAGACCTCTGTGCCCCTTGTCTCGGTAGTAGGGATAACAGTAGGAGTATCACTGGGAGTGTCGGTAGGAGTGGCAATAGGAATGATCACAGGAATAACAACAGTCTTTGGAGAAATCTCGGGTGAGAAGACTCTTCCACTTCTTGTTATATTACTGGTCCCAATGATATTACCGATGTCAGGATCAATATCTCTCACAACTTTGTCTTTGACAGCCAACTGATCTTGCTTGACGCCATAGTAATAAACGTCCTCCCCATAACTCCAGGGAGCAGCTTTATCTGAAGAGTATGATATTGGTCTTGGCATAGTGATGATTAAAGGTGCAGACTTTGGAACAGATGTAATCCTGACGGGTCTTTTGGTGGAGACCCGGGGAGGATTGTCGAAAATGGTGATTATCGAGACATCTTGATAGGAACTTTTGGTAAGAGGAAGCTTTTCAAATAATATTTCTTTGCTATTCATCAGGCACTGCACACCTATCTTTAGTAACAAACAGCCGTTCGGTAGAGACTTGCATAAGTGACAATTTTTATCGTAGCCCGGGAACATACCGGCTTGCAGTAGATTTTGTTTAATGTTCAAAGAGGAGTAATCAAGTCATTCACGGAGGACACAAAATGATCATCATCAATGGCGTTGATAACTTGGCCATGTCTGGGCATTGCCGCCGTTATTACATTAGGCGTTTCTGGGGGATCAAACTCAATCTCTTTCGCATCGATAAGGTCTTGCACCTTATTATTTAAGGCCCAACAGTCGTTTGTATCGTGCCCCGGGCTTTCAGAATGATAGGCCCATCGAGCGTTCGGGTTGTAGCAAGGAGAAGCAGTATTGGGGTTCTTGGGAGCTTCTTTTAAAGTTGCCAGATTAGTCTTCAGAAGGTGTGGCAAAACTTGAGACATAGTCATGTTGATCCGGGTAAATCGTCTCATGGGCGCTTCTGGCTTGCGCTGATAATTTTGTTGTTGATTTGGCACAGGATTAGAAATCATGACATCCCCTACCGCCGGGCAACGTTCAATTTTGTTTTGATTCCTATAGTCATATGCAGCACTGACCTCCTTATTTCCAACAAAGGTTTCTTCATCACGCTCGAGGATGCATCTCTTTGAATTTTTCCGCTTTTTATACCGGCTTCGACCCGCTCACCAGTCATGTTTAATTCAGTAAATCCAGCTGAGTAACTCCCAATCAGGTGGTTGAAGAATGGTCCCGACAAGGTGCCTAGGAACATATCCGCTAATTCTCTGTCAGACAGAGGGGGTTGGACTCTGCCTACGAGATCCCTCCATTTTTGAGCATAGGTTTTGAAACCTTCACCTATTCCCATAGACATGCCTTGCAATTGCGTTCTAGTTGGAGCTAAATCAGCATTGTACTGATATTGTTTGTAGAAAGTGGCGGCCAACTCTTCCCAATTGTGAACATTGGTCCCTTCCAATTGATAGAACCAATCCAACTGCATCCCAGTCAAGCTCTCCTGGAAGAAATGCACCTACAAATTCTTACCAGACGTATGGGGTTGAATCTTTCTGACGTACGACCTTAGATGTAGCTTTGGGCAAGAGACACCGTCGTATTTGGCGAAAGTGGGGACCTTTAATTTTTTTGGGATGACAACCCCTGATATGAGTTCTAATTCTTCAAAATCCAAACCGGTTACCCTCTGAATCTCCATAGCATTCAAACGATCCTCTAGATGTTTGTATTTATCATCAGCAGGAGGATATTGTTCCTCAGAGTAATCAGGCTCTTCCTCTTCCTCGGATGTTGGGTCGTTGTTCACTTCCTGGGTTTGATTATCTCCTTCTCCTGATGATGTTGCAAATTCCAAAGTTCGTTTGGCTTGTCCTTTAAACCTTCTTCCCATAATCACAACATCGGTTGATTTCTTCGCTTTCTTCTTTTTCTTCTATTTGGCCAGTGGAGTCTTCAACTCCTCTTGTCCTTTTTTCAGAGCCAAGAGCATTTGTTTAAACTAGGCATTTTGCACCTGAAGATCTTTCACAGTCTGTTCAACATCCATCTCACTGAAATAAACAATAGAAGGCTAAGGAGACTTGTTATGAGAAACCTGTATGATGTTATGATGAATGAAGATGCAATATGCAAATGATTTCAAGGAAATTTAGAGATTTAAATTTGTTCAAACCAAAAAAGAACACACATTATATTAATAAAACCAAGTTTGAATACATCATGCCTCTTTGGGCTTACAATTAAAGAAACAAAATACAACAAAAACACCTAAGACAGAAAGACTGAACGCATCCTCTTTGGAGCAATGTAGGCATTCAGGTTTTTCTCTTCATGAAGCAGTTTGGTGAGCTCCAGAACCTTCTTCTTACTGGCGTAAAACTGGGCTTCAAAGGTGTCTCGCTCTTCCTTCAATTGAACCCAAGCTTTCTGCAAGTCTTCGAGAGAGGTAGGCATGTCAGGATGAAGAATGGTGTATGGGACGTCTCCTTCAACAACAGGCTCTATGATGACAGGAAGGATGGAAGGGTAAGGCATCACGAGACTCTGAGCACGAGGCCGTACCCACCTAAGGTAAGGCTCGAGAGGAATAGATTTTTTGTGTCCCGAAGTCCTACTGTCCACCTTGTTCACCATTCCCCAAGCTCGTGTAAACCTCCGGCGGTAACCTTGGTCTTCTTTGTCGTAGTCGAACACCAGACCTTGGATGAGCATCTCGTGAGGGTCATCTCTTCGGGAATACTCAAACTGTCAAAAATCTAAGCAGGGGTTGTAGGTGATACCCCCCTAATACTAAGCAGAGGTACGTTAGGGAACTCCCCACAGCGGTCAATGATAGAGACATCTTCCAAGGATCTCGAACACCAACGGATATCAGAGTGGGTGAGAGACATCATCCTTTGAGACCAAGTAAGTCTTTGCTCGTTCTTCAATGCTGATTGAGGTAGGTGTGAAGTGAACCATTTTGCGAGTAGGGGGATACAACACAAAAGAGTACCTCTTTTCTTCATGGTGCGGGTATGAAGGCAATGCAAGATGTCTCCTAGTAAGGTAGGTATAGGATTACGAGAGAGAAAGACTTTGATGGCATTAACGTTTATGAATTGGTCCAAATTGGAGAATAGAACCAAGCCATAAATGAGAAGAGCCAGGACGTCTTCGAAAGCTTGGAAATCCATGTTGTCCCAGAATGAACGAGCCTTTTCCAATAGAAACTTGGCTAGAAAGCCTTTAACCCCGCTTCTTGTCTCCCAATTGGCTATGATGTCGGCCCTCTTCATATGCAAAGCTTCGGCGATGACTTCAGGTTTTAGAATGCCTTCTAGACCGTTGAACGGTATCTGATCAAGCACGGGCACCCCTAAGAGTAGAGAGAACTCTTCCAGTGTAGGTACCAACTGATAGTTCGAGAAAGTGAAACAATGATGTACGAGATCAAAGAATTGGAATAGTACACACATATTCTCTTCTTGGAAGTTGGATGTAGCCAAACTAAGGAGTCGACCATATTTCTTGGTAAAAGGAGAATCCCCGGGCACTCTTGAGGCTAGCTCTTGAAGTTGAGGGTGTGCTTTTACAAAGCTGATCCAGAAGGTGTTTCTTCGGAGGGAATTCATGACCTAAAAAACAAAAACAAAGATAAATTTCTAAATCCTTGAAATGGTTAGTGAGCATGCGTATGATGTTCATGATGTTTATGATGTTATGTACAAGTAAGTATATACACACACAGCAAACAAGTCCCAATGTTTTAGGCTTGCATGGGTTTTATAGGTAAGTACCCTCTTGAAGTTTAGTTGGCTCAACCTGTCCTAGTAATAGTGATCGGGTTCTAAAGAATCTCAATATCACCGACCTTTCTCTTAGGCATTGTCTCAGCACAACAATCTTTTCTTGCGACCGAGATATCCCAAAAGTCTAGCCTTAATGAGTGTAGTATCGAGTATCAACCAATTTTCAGCTCTACACTGAAACCGGCTATCTCACTATGTCCTAATGGCCAAGTTTGTTCAATTAGGGTTCTAAAGTCAATTAGTGCTTCATGACGCCACTCAGCGGCCCCGTATTCTCCTCGATTCACCACGAGGGATACCGGTACCCACAAATGCATCACACTAACATATCCATTGTTTCAACCATATCGGTCTACGCCATATAGTTTCCACAATCTATTGCTATTTACCTAAAAAGGTGTCCCAGATCCGGGTGGAGGATCAAAGCAAGCCCAAATAGATAACCATAATGCAAATCAAACAATGAAAGCAAGTAAATATGATCTAACCCTAAGGTAACCCCACTTTTAAGTAATTCCCCAGCAGAGTCTCCAGTTCTGTGATATGGTGGGAGAACTAACTTGATGTTTTACGTTTTTATCGCATTTGTGCAGATAGCAAGAGTCGCCACTGACTTTTATTTTATCCAAAAGGAAAGGTAAAAAAGCACAGGAAATACCTTTCGAGATTATTTCTTGGGTTCGGGGGGTAGATTATGAAAAGGGAAGGTATTAGCACCCTTTTCATCCATGGTTTTCCATGGGCTCTTAGTTACTCGCTTAGATCACTTGCTTTTGTTTTGACAGTGTGCTTGTGGTGTGGGCTTTGAAAGTGTTTTGAAAAAATCTCTTTGTAATGGTTCTCGTTTCTATAAGAACGCGTACAAAGTTTTATTTCGAAAGATAGTTCAAAGATGTGTTTGTGGATTTTGTTTTAGAAAGTGGTTTTGGAAAAGATGTTTTGCGATGGTTCTCGTCTCTATAAGAATGTATACAAAAGGTCTTGTCTTTTGAAAATGTTTTGAGATGAAAGTGTTGGTGTAAAAATGTTTTCGTCGTGAGCAAGCGAGCAACTAGGAGTGAATCTACCTACTCGAAAGGTCTCAAATGTTCTTTTCTTCCTCCTTTTAATGTTTTTATCTTACCATTGATTTGGTAAGAAGCCCCATCGTTGGATGTAAAGGGACATGCGTGGGTCAATTTTACAGTAATCGAAAGCAACTTATGAGACGTTTTGGCAATTTTTGTAAGGGACTAGATCGTTTTATCGAAGGCAACGTCGAGTGTCATCCAGGGACTACGATCTTTTTTATTGAGGGTCTTTTCTAAAGCGCCCATATTCGAGGGACGTGATTGTATTTCCAAGGCAACAAGCGAGGTTACCCTAGAGGTGCGCGTGTGAAAAGTGTTTTTGATTCAAGTTGTTTTGTCTTTGAAATTAGGTTATCTAGCGATTGATTTTATGTCTTGCCATACACGCCTAATTACTATACAGTAATAAGTAAAATAGTAAAATGCGGAAATTGAAATTCTATGCTATTACAGAGCTTCGGGAATGGGGGGTACAAATTAATGAATGGGGGTGATAGTAAGAAATAAATATTTAAATCACACAATACAAGTCCAAACCGTTCAATAATTATTTAAGTTAAAACTCTTTTCATTTGATAAAATTAATTAAGGATTTAATTAATAATGTCAAACAAAAATTATTTTAAAGTTAATAATTATTTAAAACAAATATTAACCTATTTGTAATTTTTTAAATATATGCTGAAATATAAAATAAAAATAAAATAATAAAAAATAATAACAACAAAAATATAAAGGTAAAGTTTAGAAATGGGCCTGCAATAGAGCAAAACTGGGGGTGTAGGAATCAAAAGGCCCAATGCTCCTGGCTGATCAGGTGAAGCAGCACCCTGAAGGTGCACCATGGGCGTGCATCTATGGTGCACTAAAGGGTTATGATAGATGATGACATGAAACAGACGAAGGGATGATGAGTGTATACCGTCCATTAGCGTGGGAATGCACACATAGGATTATTCAGGATGATTAAAGGGGTGGTGACGAGTGTCACCACCAGATTGGGCCAAGGGAGTAATTAACAAAATAAACAAAATTAAGTGAATGAACATACAAACTTCATAACTCTCATTTCTTTCTCTCTCTTAACACGATGCTCTCTCTTCTCTCTTGTTAGGAGCCTTCACCGGAGAAGACCACCTGGCCGCGCCGGAAATCACCTTACGACGGTGACGGTAGCCGCGTGACTCCAAACGCTATTTTTCTTACATCACTCTGATCGTCTCCTCTCCCTAATTACTAATCTATGATTAATTTTTGCAGATTCTCACTCTAAAGCCCTAGATCTAAGGAGGGGTGGACGGAAACCCTAGGTCAAAGATGTAGCAAACAACAATGATTTATGATGAAGCATGCAAAATGGAAAAGTAAAACATAAAGAAAAAGGGAGAACGGAGGCCGTGTTCTCCAAATTTGTGAGCTTCAAACCTTTTCTGAAATCTGAGCTTCCGGTATTTTTCTGAGTCTCTTTCTCTTTTTCTGAATATGTTGGGATAATTGTTGGATAGGATAACAATGAGGATTAGGGTTTGGCTTTTTGCTATCTCTCTGAGTTATTGATTTGCTGTGGGTTTTTGGTGGTGATATTTGATGACAATATTTGGTGATGGAACTTGGTGATGGAATTTTTGGCTTTTGTGATGTTTGATGATTTGCTGGTTCTGGTTTTGTGATGTTTTGATGGTTTTAGAGTGATGGTCTTTTGGCTTTTGGTTTTGTGATGTTTTGATGGTTTTACAGTGATGGTCTTTGTGATGTTTTGATGGTTTTACAGTGATGGTCTTTGTGATGTTTTGATGGTTTTATAGTGACGGTCTTTGGGATGTTTTGATGGTTTTATAGTGATGGTCTTTGTGATGTTTTGATGGTTTTGTTGGCCCTTTTTGATGTTTTGATGGTTCTGTTGGCCCTTTGTTTGTTCAAATCATCTCCCTCTCTTTTATAAAACAGTGGTTCTCCTTATCATCAGATTAGGGTGAAAATATGAGGGAAACCCTTGTGAATTTGGACAGTTTTGGTTTTTCTAGCTTTGGGCTTTAGGGTGCAGATTGAATTAAGTCCATTTTGATGCAAGTTTGGGCAGATTTTTAGACTGTAATGCAGGCTGGTTTGCTGGTTGTTTTGGGTTGCTTTGCAGGGATTCCAGATTCTTTATATGTGCACATCAACTTTGCATAATTTTGGGATTGGTTATATGGCCTAGGTGATATCCTCCAAACTCTACTTTTTTTCTCCTTCATTTTTCCATGAAATAAAGCACTTTTTGCTTTTGATATATTTTCTGAAGGGTTTGCTTGATTTAGGAAAATGATGATGTCTAGGGCATGCTTGCATCTTTGCTATATTATGGCTTTTACTTGTTGTTGCTTTGGCTATTCTTGCTTGTTGCACTTGTTGTTGCTTGTTGTAGGTTTTGGTTCTGCCTTGGACAGCTTGCTTTCTATCTTCTATTTGGGTAGCTTGACTGCTACATCTGGCCTGCTGTTAGCTTCCTTGGGCCATTTTGGGCTGCAGCCTGCCTTTTGCTCGGATCCTGCTGTTTTGTTTTGTTGCTTGTTTGAACTGTTGGCATAGTTTGACTTGTGCATTTGACTGCTGTTGTTTGCAGACTGTTGCTTTTGTTGCAGTTTGAACTGTTTGTATGCTATGCAGCCTGTTTGTATTTGCTGCCTTGCCTGTCCAGTTTGTATATTTTCTTTTTCCCACTTTTTTTGTGAACCAAAATCTAGGTTTTGAGATTTGAAAAATAGGGAGAAATGGATGGTGATTAAAACAAACAAAATTCTGATTACTAAAAGCAAACCCTGGTGATGTAAATCATTTTTGCTTGGATTTTTCAATGCTGATTGTTTGCTATTGTTTTTCCTTTCTTTTGTTACATGTACAAACAATTGAATGGCAAGCAAGACAAGATGAAGAGAATACCATGGCTAGCAATGAGGAATTTCTTGAAGATGAAGCAAAGATTCTTGAAGAAGAAGCATTTCTTTCTTTGTAAATATAAAACTTGAGATTCTAATTAAACAAGACCAACAATTTGTAATTTATATTTTACATTGTAAACCCTTTTTTTTTACAAATTGTCAAAGAATGTAATCATAACATAACATTTGAATGAAAAGAACAGGAAAGACCTTTGGGATATTTTCTTGAGTTCGGGGGGTAGGTTATGAAAAGGGAAGGTGTTATCACCCTTTTCATCTGTTGTTATCTAAGGGCTCTTAGTTACTTGCTAGATCACTTTTGAAATTGTTTTGTTTGAAATGTGTTTGTGGTGAGTTTTGAAAGTATTTTTTTAAAAGCGCCTTCGTTTATGCAAACTTTGTAATGATTCTCGTCTCTATAAGAATGTATACAAAGTGTTGGACTTATGAAAATATTTCATGTTTTTGAAAGTATTTGGTATGTTTGAAAAGATGTTTGTTTTTGAAGATGGATTGTGACCAAGCAATTAAGAACGTTATACCTACTCAAAAGTCTTTTGTTCATTTCTCCCTTCCTTTGATTTTGTTATCTCACTACTGATTGGTAAGTAACCTTACCTTTGTATGTAAAGGAACGGGCGTGGGTCATCATATAGTCATGGATAACAATGTTGTGGGATATCTTAGCATTTCTCTTAAGGGAATAATATCATTGTAATTGCAAGCTTCTCAAGTCATATTTTAAAGCATTCGTTTTGATGAAGACAACATGGATATCAACATTCAAAGGATGTGCAAAAAGCTTATCAACATCATATAAAAGTCTTGAAGATTAGAAGAAGAATTATTGAAGAATCAACACATGTCAAATGGTATAAATAATTCTTAATCTTGAATATAGATGTTCACAAAATTGAATTCATAATCATATACATATCCAACATGTTTACATTTATGAAAAACCTTGTTTGAAATCTTTTTCAAAAAGATTTTTTGAAAATAAAATTTCAGGAACCGGTTCCTCCCTAACAGGGAACAGGGTTCCAAAACTTGTTCAAAAACGCGTCCCTGGAATTTGTACCAGGAACCGGGTTGTACCAATAGGGGAACCGGTTCCTGCATGATATTTTTGAAATCTGACTTATAACGTTCACTAAGAACCGGGTTCTATCAGTGTCCGAACTGGTTTCTAGCGAAGCAGTGCAGCTTTTCTTTTGGTTTTTGAACATATTTCAATTGGTATCCTTTCATGAATGCATTGCAACGTTTCATATGAATTGGCATGAATGAAGAGGTTCTTGTGACTTTATAAAATGATGCAAATTTTCTTATTTAAAAAAAATGCTTCAATTTTCAAATTAATAAATATACTTCTTCAATAAACAATTTTTTATCATTCACATTTGAATTCATACTTTCATGTGTTCATAAATTTTGTGAAACTTGCCATATACATTTTCATTAATTCATTACAAATTTCATACATACATTGTGAACATTTATATACATTGTTTGAGAATTGTTTATATCTTGAAGAAGAAGATCAATTGAAGATTGATAAAGCTCTCCATATATTTCAAATTAAATCATTGTATTACATTAAAGAAATTATTCCCTTACTATCCAGGATTGTTGGAAGTAAGTGTTGTGATTTGAAGAGGATTGTTCTTCATTCACATTAGTGTTTGTTTGATCTTAAAGGTGTTAAGAACCTTTGATCTCCCTATAGGTTAGATAGTAAGCATAGGCTGTACAATCATTCTAACTATAGTGAAATCTCTTTCGTGTTGGAAAGGGGACTGGAGTACTCTCGGATTGTGAGGGGAACCAGGATATATCACCGTGTTCTTTACTTTTCCGCTTTTATCGCTTTCATCACCATAATCAGGAAAAGATAAGATATAATCAAAACCTTCAAACACTTATCCAAATATTACTACAAGTATTCTCATAAAACCGAATAAATTTTTATAGACCTAATTCACCCCCACCCCTCTTAGGCACTCTTAGACTCACAATTGGCATCAGAGTAAGTTATAGGTAACTTGTTCCTAAAGATCCAGAATGGCTTCCGCAAATCCAAATCAAAATTCAGTTTTCAAAGATGGTGGTAGTAACAACAAGCCTCCATTGTTTTGTGGTGAATACTTTTACTTTTGGAAAATTCGCATGAAGGCTCATCTTGAAGTGCAAGGAGAAGAAATATGGAATGCTGTTGAGAATGGTCCATTTACTCCGGTGTGTGTTGTCAATGGTGTTGGGTCATCAAAGCCTAAAGCATCATGGGATGACGATGACAAGAAAAAAGTTCTCTTTGACAAAAAGGCAATCAATATTCTCCAAAGTGCTCTTAGTATGGATGAATTTTTCCGAGTATCAGCATGTACAACGGCAAAGGAAATTTGGGATACTCTTGTAGAAACTCATGAAGGAACCGTCGAAGTCAAAAGGTCTAGATTGAACACTTTGAGTCAAGAATATGAATTATTCAGAATGCTGCCCGGAGAATCCAACCTTGACTTGCAAAAGAGATTCGTTCACTTGACAAACCATTTGAAGGCACTTGGTAAGACTTTAACAAACGATGAATTAAATCTTAAAGTGCTTAGGTCTTTAACGAGGGAATGGAAACCAAAAGTGACGGCAATATCCGAAAAGAAAAGCCTAGCAACTATGACTTCCGCAACACTTTTCGGAAAGCTTCAAGAATATGAGACGGAACTTGGAAGACTTGAAAAACATGAGAATCATGAGAAGAAATCCAAAGGCATTGCTTTGAAAGTTGATTCAAAAGAAAGTCAAGATAAAGATGCATCGGAGGAAGATGAAAATCTCTTGCTTCTTGTAAAAAGGTTAGGAAAATATTTTGGTCATAAAAATAATCTTCATAATGCAAACTTTGTCAAAAGAAAGAAATTCTATAAGCATAAAGACAAAGAAGCCTCCACATCAACACAAGATGTCACATGCTATGAATGTGGAAAGCAAGGTCACATAAAGCCGGATTGTCCAAAACTCTCCAAGAAAAATGGATTCAAAGGCAAAAAGGAGTTCAAGAACAAAAAGGCTTATGTTGCATGGGAATTGTTGTACCACAAAATTTGCCCTCCCATTTCATCAATATTTTCTCACCACAAGACCCTTGGAGCTCAAGATCCAGTTAGGGTTTGCTCTGCTCAAGACTCCTCCTTGCACTGTTGACCCAAATTAGGGTTTGAGTTTGAACAAAGATGTTTTGACCTAAAATCCACAAAGTAACTTTCATGCTTCATGTTGGACTCACAAGTTTATCCATACCAAGTTTCAAGTCTTGATCCCAATCTTTGCCCAGTCAATTGGACAGTTGACCTAGAAATCAGCTGTATTGGGGAAAAAGTCAACTGTGGTCAATTGACAGTCAAACCTCATGATTTTTTGACCCACATCAACATCATGAACTCATATGGACCATTTGATCAAGTTTGGATCACAATTCCACAAGAAATTTGATCAGATCACCAAAAGGGCAAAATGGTCATTTTTAGGGTTTTGACTGCACAAAGGCAATTTTTGACTGTTTGACCTAGCCAATGGCAAACCAAGCTCACATATGGACTCAAGGACTCAATGGCTTTGTCTTGACCCATTCAACAAGTTCAAAAGATCTCAAATGCACAGGATTGACAGATGAATTTTCCAGTCAACTGATTAAAATTTGACTGTATACTGAAAAGTCAAACTTTGACTTTTTGGTCAAAATCAAGTGCCAAGATTACTTTTTCATCAAGACATGTCAAATTATGAAACTTGTTCATCAAGAAATCCAAAATGACAAATTAGGGTTTAAAATGAAGAAATTTCATAACTTAGAAATTTTCTAAGTTATGAAATTTCCTTATTTTTTCCTAACTTTGTCCCATTTTTTCATCAAGATTTAAATGGATTCAAACAAAACTTGAAAAATGAAAGTTGTATTCCATTTCAAAATCTACAACTTTGATTCAAAAAGTTTCCTCAAAAGAAGCTTGTAGCTCAAGTTATGATTTTTGGAACAAGGGTGCAAAACATTCTTAACTTAGAAATTTTTTGACCTATTTTAGGCAGGATTTTTGCCTAACTTGATGGCCATTTTTCACATGCTTCCACTTGGAATCTCAACTTGCAATACAAATATGGATTGTAGTACACATTCCAAGCTTTCAAAATTGTCCAAGAACTTCTCAAACACCCTTGTGGTTAAGGAGAATCGAATTGGCAAAGTTGGGCAAAATCCACTTTTGTTCTTGACCAAATGCATGTTCATAACTTAGGCATTTTTGAAATCAGCTTGTACAAGCTAGGTTACAGGCCTCTAATCCCTTTCTTACTCAATAATTTAATGCATAACCATTGTGCCAACATGTTATTTCATTCATTTGGGCAATACACACAAAATTAAGCCATATTTGGAAAAAGCAAGTTTGCCATTTTGGAAAAGCATGGCTTTATGTCAAAACACAAATCAAAGAAGTACAAAGCATATCTCTTGGGCACAAGTTTATGTACTAATCCCACTGATCAAGGAGAGATTATGCAGCATGCTTGAGGGACCTTCCTTGGCCTACAACCTAAATTGGCAACTTTTGCTTAAGATAGAAGAAACTTGCATATTGAACATCTCACATTCCTGTAACAGCAAGCCTAAGCAAACTTCTTGAGCACATTCCAAACATCAAACCTGACCTGAAACACGAGCAAACCACCTTCAATACCTCCTCATTCACAGAAACACCTTCTTGCTGCAAAAATAGAGTCCCTTCTGCAACTTGACTTCCACAAACACTTCCACTCGTGCGTTTTGGCCAAAGCTAGTTCAAACATGTTCGATATCACCCACTGAAGCTATCCCAAGCATTGAACACAAACTGTAACATCCCTAACATCATTTGCCATTTTCAGTTTTCAACTTTGCAGGTGAACTTCCATAGCTCGATTCATCTAGTTTCAAAGCAAGCTAGAGGTTGGAAGAGCATCCTTGGACCTCAAGCAAGCTGTACAAGTCCTCACACTACATTGAAAGTGCCTCCATTGCTGTACACGACTCAAGCTGAACAAGTAAAACTTTGAACTTCTATCTCTCTATCCAGACATAGTTAGGCTTAAGTTTGTGAAGAAAGCATGTTCTAATCATAGCCCTGAAGCCATCCATATAGTTACTTTTCATTTATATTGTGTGTGCTAAGAGTATTTTGAACCTGAACATTGGAAAAAACTTAGGTCAGAAATTGGGGGAGAAGAAATTCTCTCTCATTTCTGAGAGTTAGATCAAGTTTTTTATATGTATGAACTCGTGACATGATGCTCTATAATGTTTATGTTGTGAGTTTTTGTTGAAAGTCAAAGAATCAAGAGATAGCAGGGAAGGAAGAAAACGCGCGTTTTCTTTGTTTCAAAGTTGCTGGAGGTTGAAGACAACCACCTTTGGGCTGGGACTGTTTTGTTTTTCTGTTTACACCACCTTTTCACACATACACCCCCTTGGCCCATTGTGTGATTTTTTAATCATTTTTGACTTTTTCTTTTTGTTTCTGACTTGTTATTTTTTTGTTAAAATATAAAAAACATTAAAAATATTTTTTCACCTTTTTTTGTATTTATTAGGCATTTATTTGTTTTATTTGATATATATATATGTAAATAAATATAAATATACTTTATTTAAAATATTAAAAATAATACAAATACATTTTTATTTTCTGATTTTATTTTATTTTATCTTTTGAAAACATTTTATAAAAAATATACTTTTTTTGTAATTAATAAATATTTTTATTTTTTGTATATATTTAATATATTTAATACATAATATAAATACTTATATATTTAGAATATTTAGGATAAAAAACATAAAAATAATACATTTTTATTTTTATTAATATTTGACCTCAAAAATCACTTTTTTACAATATACTTCTCTTTTATTTATTTTTTGTATATAATTAATAAATATTGCATATAATAAATAATAAATACCTTTTATTTGCAAAATTAGGGTTTTTCCCTAAACATGAAAAATACCCAAAAATTAATCCTTTTTATTTTTGTTTTTTTTTGTCACATGAAAAATACTTTTACATACATATAAAAATCATTTTTTGCATCTTGCATATTTATTGTATTTTTATTCAATTATTGTATAATTAATTAACTTGTATATTCAATTTGGATGTAATAGCTTAGATTTTAATTTCTTGCTAAATATCCCCATTTGAACATTTGTACCCCCCATCCCATAATTGTGTTGTAATAATTTAGAATTTTATTTTTCGCATTTAAAAGCTTTCTAAATATGCCATGATAGACTTAGGGTTTGTATGCAAATCAAAAACAACAAATAGCTTGACTAATTCCAAGACAAAAAAGCATGAAAATGGACAACACCAATCACACTTGCACCCTTAGGGTTACTCCACTTGTTGCCTTCAATAATGGGCCATGTTGCATGTTGAGTTTCTTTGGCAAGACAAAACAATTCAAATGATCATAGTCCCTCGATGACGCTTTCGAAAGTTGCCTAAAAATGATCAAGTCCCTTAAAGGAAAAATTGCCAAAGACACTTGGCACTATTGCAATCATGGTCTAAACGATGACCCGCGCCCGTCCCGTTAACATCCTAACACAAGATTGTCCACCAAATACAATGGTGGAACAAAATTGTTAAAAGGGTTAAAACATAGAAAGAATCTTTGAGAAATTTAGGGGTAGACAAAACTCTTTGTTACTTGATCAAACTTGCAAAACACGCTTGCCTACTTTTCAAAATCCACATCACAACACACTTTCAAAACAACTTTCAAAACATTGAAAACTTTTCAAAAGATACACACCTTCGTATACATTCAAACATGAATCATTACCAAGGTTGCCACAACAAATGGCCTCTTTTCAAAACATTTTCAAACCCACACACAAAGCACCATTTCAAACAATTGAAAATGCAAGGCAAGTGATCTAAGCAAGTAACTAAGAGCCCATGGATAACCATGGATAGAAAGGGTGCTAATACCTTCCCTTTCTATAATCTACTCCCCGAACCCAAGAAAACATCTCAAAGGTTTTTGCTGTGCTTTTTAACCTTTCCTTAGGATAAAATAAAAAGTCGGTGGCGACTCTTGCTCAACCGAAACATTTGCGAAAACAAACGCAAAACCTCAAGTCAGTTCTCCCACCGTATCACAGAACTGGCGACTCTGCTGGGGAAAACTTTAAAGTGGAGTAACCTTAGGGCCTAGATCACCCTCTTGCATGACTAATTGTTTGCTTTGATTGCTTTATATCTTGGCTCTTTTGTTTGGGTTCGCAATCCTACACCCGAATTTGGGGAAACATTCATAGATAGCAATACGTTGTGGAAACTGTGCGGGGTATACCGACACGGTTGAAGCAATAGCTATATTAGCGCAACATATTTGTGAGTACCGGTAACCCTTGAGTTCAATCAAGGAGAGTACAGGGCCGCTGAGTGATGTCACTAAGCACTAATGACCTAGAACCTTACTTGACCATCTTGGCCTTTTATTAGGGGTAGTGAGATGACCGGCTTTGGTGCAGTCCGAAGTTGGTAGATACTCGATACTACACTCATTGAGGTTTGTTTTCTTGGAATATTTTGGTCGCTAGTTAAGTGGCTAAACCAAAACAATGAACATGGAAAACAATCCAGTGATATTGAGCTCCTTAGAACCCGGTTACTATTTATAGGACAGGTTTTTAAGCCAACTACACTCAAGAGGGTACTTACCTATGAAACCCCATGCAAGCCTGAAACTAGGGTTTTGTGTGAATTGCTTGTACATATGTTTGTGCATGCATCATAAACATCATAAAGCATCATATGCATTCACTAACCATTTCAAGGGTTTAGATCTTCATCTTTGTTCTTGTTTTGTAGGTCATGGAAATTATTCGCAGGAAAACTATCCAAGTCAACCTTGTGAGAATCCCTCCCCAACTCAAGGAGCTCACATCCAGAATTCCGGAAAGCTCTCCCTTCAGTGAAAGACATGGTAGACTGCTCAGCCTAGTCAACACCAGCATTGAAGAGGACATGGTAAAGGTGTTGTTCCAGTTCTTTGACCCCCTTCACCACTGTTTCACTTTCCCCGACTACCAATTGGTGCCCACTTTGGAGGAATTTTCTCAACTCCTGAGAATTCCTATTCTTAATCAACTACCCTTCAACGGTACAGAAAAAGAACCAAAGCCTGAAGATGTTTCTCAAGCACTACACTTACAACCATCTGACATCAAGGGGCATTGGGAAACTAGAAGTGGTGTCAAAGGCTTCTTGGAAAAATTCTTGTTTGAGAAGGCACAAGAGTGTTGGAATTCATTGGATCTACAAGCCTTTGAAGAAATTGTGGCACTCCTCATTTATGGGTTGGTCCTGTTCCCAAATCCTGACCAGCTTATAGATGTCAACGCCGTCAAAATCTTCTTATCCAGAAATCCAATACCAACATTGCTTGGGGACATTCTTCACTCATTTTACACACGAACAATGAGAAAGAGGGGTGTTCTCATGTCCTGTACTCCTCTTCTTGCAAGGTGGTTTATTTCGCACCTTCCAGAATCTGTCTTGAAGAATGACCAAGGCTTAAGGTGGTCACAACGGTTGATGACCCTCACTCACTCTGATGTACATTGGTGTTCTCGGTCCAGAGAAAATGTCATCATCGTCGATCATTGTGGAGAGTTCCTTAATGTTCCATTACTTGGCATTAGAGGAGGCATTACCTACAACCCTTGTCTAGCTTTGAGACAATTTGGATATGCACGGAGGGATGGCCCTCACGACATGTTGATTCCTGACCTAGTTTTTGACTTCGACAACGATGCGCAAGGACTTCGCCAAAGATTCATCAGAGCTTGGAGGATGCCTAACAAGGTAGACAACAAGACACTGGGGCACAAGAACTCCATCCCTCTTGAGCCTTATCTCAAGTGGGTACGAACCCGAGCCCAGAGTCTAATGATGCCTTAACCTCATGTTCTCCCTGTGATTAAAGAGCCCGTTAAGGAAGGAGGGGTTCCCTACACCATCCTATATCCTGACATGCCAACATCGTGGGAGGGGATGCAGAAGAGTTGGATCCAACTCAAGGAGGAATGGAATACTTTTGAAGCCAGCTTCTACGCCAGTGAGAAGAAGGTTTTGGAGCTTACCCGCCGAATCCACGAGGAAGAGACCCTCAACACCTACATTGCACCAAAGAGGATGCGCAACGTCTTTTTACCTTGAGAAGTTTTTTGTAATATTTGGCCCATGGGGCATTTATGTACTGACAAATTTCTTCTTATTAATATGACGTGCGTTCTTTTTGTTTGCAACAATTTTGAATTTTCTAAATCCTTGAATGCATTGCATAAATAAGCATATCATGCATCATATGCATAACAGGTACCCTTCTTCTACAGGTTGCTTAATCTTCATCGCTGTTTATTTCAGCACTCAATCATCATGTCTTCCGAGCCTACTACCGAACAAGCTATCAAGGCCCTCCAGGCCCAAAACGCCCAGTTTCAAGAGCTCGTCATGAGCTTAGCCCAAGGTCAACAGTAGTTGAAGACTCTGCTCTTGAAGAAGAAGAAGAAGAAGAGGACTACACTGTTTAACACTGGACGGAGGTTTGGGAATACACTGCAGAATGAGGCTGATCAGGCTACTTCCTCTGCAAGGAAAGACAGTCCCCAAGGGGGAAGGGCTCCTAGTCCTATGGTCTCCGACAACGAGACGGATTACAATGACGAACAGTACCCTCTTGCTGAAGACAGGTACAAGCAACTAGAGGACCGTTTAAGTGCCATGGAGATTCAAAATGTGCCGGGGCTGGATTTCGGAGATCTAGGTTTATCTTCTGGGGTGGTGATCCCACACAAGTTCAAGGCACCTGCCTTTGCGAAGTACGACGGGGCTTCCTGTCCTAAGCTGCATCTCAGATCATATGTAAGGAAGATCCAACCTTACACTGCAGACAAGAACCTATGGATCCATTTCTTTCAGGATAGCCTTTCAGGGGCTCAACTCGAATGGTTCTATCAGCTGGATGGAGCCAGTATTCGAAACTGGGAGGACTTGGCTACTGCATTTTATAGGCAGTATCAGTACAATTCCAACATCGCTCCTACGCGTACCTAACTACAGGGTATGTCACTGGGGACGGGTGAAGGTTTTAAAGAGTATGCACAAAAGTGGAGAGACCTGGCTGGCAGGGTGCAGCCACCGCTGACGGACCGTGAGCTTGTCGACATGTTCTTAGGGACCCTGTCCGGTCCATTCTTCAACCATCTGATTGGTAATTCTTCTGCTGGGTTTACAGATATGATCTTGACTGGTGAGAGGATAGAAGCTGGTATCAAGTCGGGGAAGATACAAAAGGGTGCCCCCTCGAGTACTGAAAAGAAGCCCTTCAAGAAGAAAGCCGGTGTTGTTTATGGTCCCAGAAGACAAATTAAACCGGAACGCCGCCAAGCTGTCAACGCGTTGGTAATTTCAAAGCCTGCTGCTGCTCCTCAGCAGTATAACCAACCAAGGGGTGAGAGACCCAAAAGGTAGTACACTCGGCTCAGCATGACCCTGTCTCAGATCTTGCCGCAACTACTGTCAACCAATCTGGTAACTGTCAAAGAAGCTCCAAAGGCAGTGAACACAGCTTCTCCAAAGTACAACCCCAACGCCCGTTGCGCTTATCACTCTGATAGCCCGGGGCATACTACGGATGATTGTTGGGCTCTGAGGAATAAGGTTCAAGACCTTATTGATGCTAAAGAAATACAGTTTGAGGCGCCCGAAAGACCCAATGTTGTGACTTCTCCCATGCCCCAGCATGGAGTGAATGCTGTGGAAGAAGACCGGTATGTAGCCTCCGTGGAAGAGATTGTTACTCCGTTGTTGACTGTCAAAAGGAACCTGTTGCTAGCCGGTTTATTTCCGGGATGTGGTAAAGGTTGCCTTCTATGTGCTGTTTCACCTGCTGGTTGTCCTTTGCTGAAGTCATGCGTCCAAAACCTGATAGATAGCAAAGAGATCTTGTTCGAGAAAATTGTTGTTCCTGTTATCCCTACTGAAGAAGTTTCTATTGTCACTATTTTCAACAACCCTCCTAAGGCTCCTTCAAAGAAGCCTGTCAAAATCATGTCCACTCAAAAGATTGCTCCTATCATCATCACTGTTCCGGGGCCCCTCCCCTATACATCCGACAAAGCTGTCCCATGGCACTATGGGGCAGATGTTTATGTTCTTGGAGTAAAACAAGAGTTCGATACAAGTACCGGCGTCAGTAACATCACCGGGCCTGCCAAAGTTACTCGCAGTGGTAGGCTGTTCTCACCAGATATTGCGCCACCAGCTATTCAGAGACCTCTTATCATCACACCTACAAGTGTGCCTGCTTCCCTTCCTGATCAAATTCCTGTTTCTACCCCTGCCGCTGAGTCATCTGACGCTCGGGGTAAAGGGATTGCTACTGATTTTCCTGCCCTAACGGAGGCGCCAAAGACAACCAATGTTGAAGCTTCCCAACAAGAGATGGAAGAGATTCTCAAGATCATTAAGAAGAGTGATTTCAATGTAGTTGAGCAGTTGGGGCACACCCCATCTAAAATTTCTATGATATCACTGTTGTTGTGTTTAGAGGCCCATGCCAAGGCCCTAATTTCCTTCCTGAAGACGGCCCATGTGCCACAAGAAACGTCTGCTGATCAATTTACCGATTGTGTGGCCAACTTGACTGCCGATAATGGGTTGGGCTTCTCTGACGCCGATCTGACTGCTAAAGGAAAGAACCATAACGACGCCCTGCATGTCTCCATTGAATGCAGGGGCACTACTCTTGCCCATGTGTTGGTAGACACCGGTTCTTCATTGAACGTATTACCCATGAAGGCCCTAGACAGGTTGGATTGTGAGGGTTTGGAGCTCAAGCCTAGTAACATTGTTGTCCGAGCCTTTGACGGTTCGAAAAGGATGGTACATGGTGAAGTTGACATTCCAATCAGGGTTGGTTCTCAAGCTTTTGATTCAACTTTCTATGTGATGGATATCCTACCATCCTATTCTTGTTTGTTGGGTCGTCCATGGATCCACAAGGCTGGAGCTGTGACCTCCACACTACATCAGAAGCTGAAATACCCGGTCAGAGGAAAGATTGTGACAGTTCAGGGGGAGGAAGAGTATATGGTCAGCCACCTTAACTTGTTCCGGTACATAGAGATGGATGGGGAGTTTATTGAGACCCCCTTTCAACATTTTGAAGAGGTGCCTCAGACACTGGCGTCAGCAGAGACTGTGACTGAAGAGGGTTCTCCTTTGAAGATGGCTTCCTTAAAGGATGCCCGGGCTGTTATTGAGAAGGGTGAGTGCGCAAACTGGGACCGACTTCCTGACTTCACTCCAAAAACTGACAAGTTTGGTTTGGGCTTCACTGCGCAGGCTCAGAGGGCTGTTCGTAAGGCAAGAATTGGAAAACCTCCTGTGTTCATCACCAACCCGGGAGTGAATGCTATTGAAGACGACGTAGAGGAATCTGAATTCGACAGCTGGATCTACCCAACAACCGACAGTGGACCAAGCAACTGGACCGCCAAAGACTTCACACCTATTACTTTTGTCACTCAGTAATGAACTCTTTTGTTTTGAATTTGTAACAGACAATATTTTGAAACTTTTATGGCTCGGTGTCTTACCCGGGGCACCGTGGCTTCATTTGTGAGGGCTTTTGTGTGTCATTTTCATATATCATCAATAAAAACATTGGACGTTTGTTGCATTTCAAAATCTTGCGCTCCTTTTCTTTCTTTATTATATATTGCAAAACAGCTATATTTACACACACTCACCTATACAGGTTCCAATCCACTCTGGATCTCACTGGTAACGACTCTGCTACTGCCAGTTATGACTTCGAAAATCCGATCAACTTAGCCGAAGACGAAGGTAAAGATGATTGTGAAGTGCCTGGTGAACTTGCAAGACTGCTACTCCAGGAAGAGAGGGCCATTCAGCCACATGAAGAGCCGGTGGAAATGGTAAATTTGGGTACTGAGACAGACAAAAAGGAAGTCAAGATTGGTGTCAATCTAGAGCTCAGTGTGAAACAACGGTTGATTCAGATGCTGCATGACTATGTGGAAATCTTTTCCTGGTCTTACGAAGACATGCCTGGGTTGGATACCGACATTGTGGTTCATCACCTGCCTACCAAGGAAGATTGCCCTCCGGTAAAACAGAAGGTCCGCCGTATGCGTCCAGAAATGTCCGAGAAAATCAAAGCTGAGGTTATGAAACAATTTGATGTCGGGTTTCTAGCAGTGACTTCTTACCCTCAGTGGGTTGCCAACGTGGTTCCAGTGCCGAAGAAGGATGGTAAGGCCCGAATGTGTGTTGATTACAGGGATTTGAACAGGGCGAGCCCTAAGGATGATTTCCCTCTGCCTCATATCGACGTTCTGGTTGACAACACTGCTCAGCATAAAGTATTCTCCTTCATGGACGGCTTCTCCGGTTATAATCAAATCAAGATGGCTCCTGAAGACATGGAGAAGACCACTTTTGTTACTCAGTGGGGCACCTTTTGCTACAAGGTCATGCCTTTTGGGTTGAAAAATGCTGGGGCAACCTACCAACGTGCCATGGTTGCTTTATTTCATGATATGATTCACCATGAAATCGAAGTATACGTCGACGATATGATTGCAAGGTCCCAAACTGAGGAGGAACACCTTGACCATCTACGGAAGCTATTTGACCGTCTGAAGTTGTACAAGCTGAGGTTGAACCCAAACAAGCGCACCTTTGGGGTGAGATCTGGAAAATTGCTAGGCTTCGTCGTAAGCGACAAAGTCATTCAAGTGGACCCTGCCAATGTAAAAGCCATACAAGAGATGCCAACTCCTAAGACAGAGAAAGAAGTCAGAGGCTTTCTAGGACGGTTGAACTACATTGCCTGATTCATCTCGCATCTAACTGCTACCTGTGAACCAATCTTCAAGCTGCTGAAGAAAGATCAAGTAGTACATTGGAATGATGAATGTCAGGCCGCTTTCGAAAGAATCAAAGAGTATCTCCAAGAGCCACCCATTCTTATGCCACCGGTTGAAGGGAGACCTCTAATCTTATACTTGACAGTACTGGACAACTCAATGGGGTGTGTGCTGGGGCAGCATGACGAGTCTGACCGAAAAGAACACGCCATTTATTACCTTAGCAAAAAGTTTACCGACTGTGAGACCCGATACTCACTGCTCGAGAAAACTTGTTGCGCTTTGGTATGGGCTGCTCGCCGGCTGAGACAGTATATGGTGACTCACACTATTCTGTTGATTTCAAGAATGGATCCAATAAAGTACATCTTCGAAAAGCCTGCCTTGTCCGAAAGAATAGAAAGATGGCAGATGATCTTGACAGAATACGACATCTAGTACACGACTCAGAAAGCAATCAAGGGAAGTGTATTGGCAGACCATTTGGCACATCAGGCAGTGGACGATTACCAGTCGATGAACTTTGAATTTCCAGACGAGGATATCATGGTGGTGACTGATTGTAAAGTACCTGGACCGGATGAAGGACCTGAGGAACGATCCCGATGGTCTATGCACTTTGACGGAGCCTCGAACGCTTTGGGTAATGGTATTGGCGCCGTGATCATATCCCCTAAAGGCACTCATACCCCACTTACCGCCCGACTATGTTTCAACTGCACCAACAACATGGCGGAGTATGAAGCATGCATCATGGGTCTTTAAGCTGCAATCGACTTAAGGATCAAGTTTCTGATTGTCTTCGGAGATTTCGCTCTCGTGATCAATCAGGTCAAAGGCGAGTGGGATACGAAACACCCAAATCTTCTTCCTTACAAAGAGTACGTGATGACGTTGATTCCCCACTTCGAGGAGATAACTTTTGAACACTTCCCAAGAGAGGAGAATCAGTTAGCGAACGCGTTGGCTACGATGTCTTATATGTTCAAAGTCAAATGGGACAACGAGGCGCCCCGGATCATTATTTGGAAGTTGGATGAACCTGCACATTGCTGCGATCTCGAGACCGAAGAGGTAACTGAAAAACCCTGGTATCATGAAGTGAAGAGGTACTTGGAAGCTCAACAATACCCCGAAGGCGCGTCTGTTAATGACAAGAAGTTCCTGAGAAGGTTCGCGGCAAAGTTCTTCCTCAGCAATGGCATTCTCTACAAGCGAAACCATGATTCGACCTTACTGCGTTGTGTGGATAAGACTGAAGCAGAGAGGATCATGGCAGAGCTACATGAAGGTACCTTCGGAACACATTCCAGTGGACATACCATGGCAAAGAAAATCCTTCGGGCAGGATATTTCTGGTCCACAATGGAAGCCGACTGTTATCAGCATTCTCAGACTTGTCATAAATGCCAGATTTATGCTGATAAGGTGCACATTCCTCCGGTTCCTCTGAACGTCTTGACAGCACCTTGGCCTTTTGCAATGTGGGGCATTGATATGATCGGCGAAATCAGACCTACGGCATCCAACGGACATCGCTTCATCTTGGTAGCGATTGATTATTTCACAAAATGGGTTGAAGCAGCTTCCTATGCTACCGTAACCAAGAATGTCGTGGCACGGTTCATTCGGCACAACCTGATCTGTCGATACGGTGTACCTGAAAGGATCATTACGGACAATGGTACCAATCTCAATAACAAAATGATCACTGAGCTCTGCGAGCAATTCAAGATACAACACCACAACTCTTCTCCCTACCGGCCGAAGATGAATGGGGCTGTAGAAGCAGCGAATAAGAACATCAAGAAGATTGTGCAGAAGATGACAGTGACCTACAAAGATTGGCACAAAATGTTACCGTTTGTTCTTCATGGGTACCGTACCTCAGCACGGACGTCAACAGGGGCAACTCCCTTTTCCTTGGTCTATGGAATGGAGGCAGTCTTGCCTATTGAAGTCCAGATACCCTCTCTCCGGATAATGAAGGATGCAGGTTTGAGCGAAGATGACTGGATCCAGACTCGGCTTGATCAATTAAACCTAATTGATGAAAAGAGACTCACTGCTATTTGTCATGGTCAAACGTATCAAAAACAGATGATCAGGGCATTTAACAAGAAGGTCAGACGGCAAGAGTATCAAGTTGGAGACCTGGTAATCAAGCGCATCATTCTTCCTCAAAGTGATCCCAGGGGCAAATGGACCCCTACGTACGAAGGGCCATTTGTGGTTAAACATATCTTCTCAGGAGGAGCTATGATTCTAACCACCATGGATGGTGACGACCTTCCTCACCCCGCCAATGCAGACATAGTAAAAAGATACTACGCATGAATTAAAGACCCGCTAGGTTGACACACCTAGGCAAAAGTAAGGGCTTCCCGGCGAACCAAAAGGGTTCAGGCAAAAATAAGGGATGAAATGAAAAATCTGTACACCCGGCAAGTCGAAAACCTGAAAAGGAGGCTTGGGCAAAAATGGGTATCCCGGTGGACTGAAAACCCGAAAGGGCGGTCCAGGAAAAAGTTAGGGATAAAGCGTAATACTATGTGTTGTACCCCAAAATTTGCCCTCCCATATTTCTCAAAACATTTCAAGAAAATTCACAAGTCCAACCCGGCGCGTTATATTCAGATGTTCTTTCGTCAAGATATCTCTGGTAACATATTCTCAAATTCAGGTTCGGCTCAAGAGTCAATTCTTTGAAGAAGGTATCCGAATGTGTGAGTTTTCTCGAAGAAATATGGTGAAGAAAGTGTGCTGAAAGTGCAGTTTTTACGCGCTAAAAAATTCATAACTTGAAGATCGTGACTCGTTTTGAACCCGTTCCGGTGGCCAAAATTCCGTCTTGACATTATCTACGTTTTCATCTCTCACGGCTGGAAGCCAATTTCGATCAGAAGGTCTTCAAAAATGTGGATTTATCAAGTATTTTCGTGCAGAAAATTTGTGACAGAAGTTTATTTGCGTCATGTTCAAATAATCATAACTTGGTCGATTTTCATCGTATCGAGCTGGTTCTGGTGCCAAAATTTCACAAATTGAGTTGGCTACATTTTCACAGAAGGTATTGAGTTCAAAAGGTATTCAGAAGGCCTTCATTTTTTGCTCAGAGTGCGTGACACGCCGAAAATCTTGAATGCTGAATATTATTTCATCTGAGCCGAAACTTCGAAAATTCATAACTCGGTCAATTTTTATCGGATTGGACTCATATTTTTACACAAGGTCACTGACTCATAGATCTACAACTTTGCTTCAAAAGTCGAGACCAAATTATGCACCGATCAATACCAGTTGTTTATTGAAGAACGTGTCAGAGTCGACACTGAAGCCCAAAATAAGTTTGTCTGAGCTGAAACTTCAAAAATTCATAACTAATTCACCGTTTATCCGATTGAGTCGATTTTCGGACAGGAGTTAGTCTCGATGTCGGATACATTTTGTTTTCACATTTCAACTTCAAAAAATGCACTTAAGTCCCTGCGATTTAGCCTGGAAAGTGACGAATTCAAGTGAATATTAGAGGCCCAATTGCACATTCAAAACCCATTTTCTTTACCCTAATTTCCACTATATAATCACCTTCTTGTCACACAAACCAGAGAGGAGAAAGAGAGGAAAAGAAGAGAAAAAAGAGAGAAAAAACCTTGCCACAACACTGTTGGAATATCAAACTCTTTCAAGAACCCTAAAACCTTGAAATCCTTATTACAAATCCCTCTCTCACTACAAACAAAGCCATCACAGTTATAAACCAATACCTCACTACTTCTTCAGTAAGGATAAGGCTGACTTGATCTCCATGATCCTAATTTTCCAGTCAGGCATAAAAGCATTCAGGTCTCTAATCTTCCAGTAAGGGTAAGATTGATTTGATCTCCATGATCAAAAGGGTATAATCATTCATACATGCCATATTGTGCCTAAACATTAAATTTCTTCATATGTTGGTTTTATTTGAATTTTTATGATTTTATTTAATGTGTTCATGAGGTTCAACACTACAGATTTAGACAGGATCTCAGGTTCATTAAGGAACGTTGAGGCCAAAAGCCAAATGGTCAAAAGGCCAAAAGCCAAATGGCCAAAACAGAACATTTTATGCATGACACCAATACATGGCGAGGCAGACATTAAGCCAGACATTAAGGAACGTTGAAGCCAGAACACAAATGGCCAAAAGCCAAAACGCAAATGGCCAAAAGCCAAAAGCCAAATGGCCAAAGTAGAACAACTTATGTATGATGAGGTCAGAACACAAATGGCCAAACCACTCCAATTCACCTCCAAAAAGGGGACAGAAACCCCCCAAGGTATTATATTTTCTTTCTTTTCCTTATTTTATTTATTTCAATTATTTCTTTTTTTAATTAATTCCTTTAATTTAACTTATTTACATAAAATATAAAAAAATAGTAAAAAACAGAAAAGTCATAAAAATCAAAATATATTTATTTAATTAATATTTTTTGTAAATAAATTTCACTAATAATTAATTATTTATTTTTATAAATTAAATTTCCATTAATTAATTAATTTAATTTTAGGTTTAAATTTTAACATGTTTTCTTAATAAATAAAAGTTGTAGAATTAGGGTTAATTAGTTAATTTCATTTAATTCACATAAAAAACCATAAATCCAAAAAATCTCAAAATAATTTCTTTTTTCATTTTAATTCTTTTAATTTAATAATAATAATTTAATTCCTTTAAAAAGGGTCCAACGCCCTCGCTTTCAATTTTAATTCCAATTCGTGCATTTTTATTCTATTTCTTATAATATGAATGTAACTCTCCCAAAGCCTTGTAAACTCGGACATTTATCTTTCGCACTTTACTTTATTTCTTTACTTTCTGTCAAATCGGGTCCTGGATTAACTTTGGCGATGTGGACCCGCGCCTTTTGTAATAGCTTAGAATTTACCTTTCCCGCAAATATTTTAACTGTTAATAATGGCATGCAAGAATGAATGACAAAATGAAAACAAAAGCGTAGATCACCCATGACATGACAAGATAAATGCAAATGAAAACGACACACGAATCACACACCACCCCTAGGGTACGCCTCACTGTTGCCTTGCCTCGAAAGGTGATCGTCGAGTAGAGGATGTCTTAGTAAGTCCTCATGATCCGGGAATCTGGCATGAGGGTAGCTTCTAAGGTGTCTTCCCATTGCTCTGGTGATCACCATGTCCCTAAACTCGAATTGACCCGAACACCTCCAACGGTGGTGCTACCTACCTCTCAATGGTGGGATGACACTACTTTAAAGGACATTTACACAGACGAATTCCTTAGGGTAGGTAGACGACTCTAGATACTTACTCTAATTTCAAAACAAAATTCAAAATACTTTTCACACCGACACCTTTTCAAAAAGCTTTCGAAAGCAATTTTTCAAACACTCTTGAGGACTGATACAAGAGTCGAACTGAAATTTTCAAAGAAACTTTTTTAAACCCACAATTGAAAAGCAAACAAACCATTTTGAAAACACAATGAGCAAGTATCTAAGAGCCCATGGATAACCATGGATAGAAAGGGTGCTAACACCTTCCCTTTCTATAACCTACCTCCCGAACCGAGAGCAATCTCTATAAGGAATTTTTCTGTGCTTTTGTCCTTTCCATTTGGAGAAAATAAAAGACGGTGGCGACTCTTGCTTACCGCGACATTTCGCGAACCAGCGTTAAACAGTCAGTTCCAGATCCACCGATCACAGAACTGGCGACTCTGCTGGGGACTAAACTTAAAGTGAGGTGTACCTTAGGGCTAGTTCATAACTGTGTTTTCAATTGTTTTCCTTGTGTGCTTTAAATTGTGGGTTGCTTGGGAGTTCTATAGATCCTAACCCGGATCTGGGGGATACCTTCTTAGAAAGTAGCAACAAGACTGTGAGGGAACTGTGCGGGGTATACCGACATGGTTGAAACAGTCTGCTACGTTGATGTGGCACTTTGGTGTGTACCGGTAACCCTTGAGTTCAGTCAAGGAGAGTACGGGGCCTCCGCGTGGTGTCGTGAAGCATCAACAGACCTTAGGAACCTTAATTGAACTATCTTGGCCTCTTTAGGGTAGTGAGATAACTGACTTTGGTGCAGTCCGAGGTTGGTTGATACTCGATACTACACTCAATTGAGGGTTTCTTTCCTGGAATATTTCGGTCGCCAGTTCAGTGGCTAAATCGAAACGATGAACAATGAAAGCAATCCCGTGATATTGGGAACCTTAGAACCCGGTTACTTCTGATAGGACAGGTTGAGCCCACCAACTTCAAGAGGGTAGTACCCCAAACTTCATGCTGGCCTAAACTCTAAGGGCTTTCTCTTGTGTGACTTGTGTGCCTTCAAACTTGGATTACTTGCATGCTTGTTATCTGACATCTGAACTTCTTGCAGGTTTTGTTTATAGTCTTTAACTAGGACTCATAACAGGGTTTACTGAATTTCCTGCAGGTTTTGTTCATAGTCTTTAACTAGGACTTATAACAAGGCTTACTAAGTTTATTGCAGGTTTTTGTTTTAGTCTTTAACTAGGACTCATAACAAGGCTTACTAAGTTTCTTGCAGGTTTTTGTTTTAGTCCTTAACTAGGACTCATAACAGGTTTTACCGAGTTTCTTGCAGGTTTTGGTTTGCAGTCCTTAATTGGGACTCATAACAGGGTCACCTACATTACCCCATGCATAGCATAACATCATGACATCATACTATTGCATACATCCTAACCCATTTCAAGGATCTCAAGGGCTTGTGATGCAGGTCATGGTGAATCAACTACCCCAACAAGGGGCAAAGAGGATTTATTTTCCTCTAGACAAAGTTGTCAGGGGCTATGACCCACTTGATATGGTGAGCTTTGACTCTTGAAGAAGGTTCCCTTAACCAAGGTTGTTTGGAAATCAAAACCAACATGATGACTAAAGTCAGAGGCTATGACCCACTGGATATGGTGAGCCTTTGACCCTTGAAGAAGAGTTCTCAACAACATGGGTGTCCTTCAATCAAGCTATAAATTCCAATGCTAACAAATTTTCTTGTTTACCCCGCGAGGTCCTTGAAAACATTACATGCATGTCATACTCATCATTACATAACAGGTATCTTTGTTGCAGGTCACTTACCTTTCTCGCTGTTTATTTCAGCAATGGCCTTCCAACTAGATAACCAGGACCTTCTTGCCCAAGAAACTCGGTTCGGGGAAACCCTCCTGAATCTATCCAAGGGGCAGGAGGAGCTAAAGACACTTCTCATGGGGACTTTTGTCAGGAACAGTGCAGAGGATGAAAAGCTGAAACACCTACAAGCTGAGGTGGATGCGTTGAAGGTCCAGATGCTGGGGCAGGCGACTGCCATTCAAAGGTTAGCTCAAAGACAAGATGAGCTCTGGTTTCTCGTCAACCAACTGCTTCAGGGCAACCAACTGGGGCAAAAGTCTAAGGGTAAAAAGCCAGTCATCGTTCGACCATCTTTGAGACAAAGAGGTAAGGAGAGAGCTCCTCAGATAGCTCCAGTATCACAAATTCAACATCGCAACCAACAAAAGAGCGAGAGAAGGCAGTTCACTCGGCTCAGCATGACCTTATCCCAGATATTGCCACAGTTGCTGGAGACCAAGGTGGTAACTCTAAAAGAAGCTCCGAAGAACCAAAATACAACGTCACCGAAGTACAACCCCAACGCCCGCTGCGCTTATCACTCCGACAGCCCGGGGCATACTACAGATGATTGTTGGAGCTTGAAAAATAAGATCCAAGACATGATCGACGCTGGAGAGATTCAGTTTAAAGTGCCCAAGACTCCCCACGTGATCACTGCTCCCTTGCCAAAACATGGCTAAGATTGAGAAAGTTTTGTTCATTCGAATGTTCAAGTTGCAGTTCTCTTCTGTTCAAACATTTACTCATGATTAACATTGTTATTTCATTAATGCATCGCATATGTCTGTTCTGAAACAATATATTCGTATTCACTATATACAAATTATTTTCATATTTTTTCTGATGTCAACTCTCGATTAATAATTCTAAGCCTCTTGAGGAAGGATGACGAAAATGATACCGCTATCTTTACAGTATGCTTTCGAACAGACCCCGCTGATGAGGTACATGCATTGTTTCAATCCCTAAACACTGGAGTTATAAGGAAGATAATCCCTCGTTAACCCCTCTGAGCCAAAGAAGTAGGAGTTTTTCTTTTCGAAATTTAAAACCCTTAATCATAACCTGGGGCAGGGTAGTCTCTCAGTTGATCCAAGTGCATAACGAATGGCACCAAAAAGGTCCTTACAAAACAAAGAAAAACAGTGATGGTTCCGAATAATCAATAAAGAAAGGCAGTCATTATCTCAAAAAATAAAGAACCCATTAAGTCAAAACCCATAAAGGAGACTTACAAAACTGGGGCATCCCGCTGACTGTAATTCCAAAAAAGGAAACAACTCAGGCAAAAAACAGGGATAACAAAATCAAAAAGAAAGAGGTCTTACAAACCCTCAACAAAAAAAGGAATGACTGCCTATTCAAAATAAGTTATCAACATCCGAATCATCACCGGAAAATCAGAGCAAAGACTCAAACAAGGTCTATCGTATGATCAACTGAGTTTAGGTTGGAGAACATCACGAAGAGCGGGTGGGTACAAATAAAATTTGAGCCTTTATCCTTTGTTTCTTAAACCGTGAACCAGACCACGTTATAACCCTTAAAAGTCCTAGCTGAAGCGTGGGTTAGTTCTAAAGCATACTGTTACAAAAGGTATCCTGACTCCTTAAGGCTTGCTATAAAATACGGAGTTGACATCACGTTTTACAAACATTCATTTGTTTTATGAAAAATGCATTTTCAAAATCTTCAAGACAGACATAAGCTTTGCATTTTTAACATAACCTTGTTTGCATATGACTTTTTGTTTGAACAGCATAGAAGCTCGCACGACGAATATCGGATGAACAAAAGCACTCCCAAATGAGGGGCATGACATGATCATTGTCCATCATCTGGGGCAGTTAAATCAAGATTCGGAGAATCTCTCAAAGGCCAAATAGCCTGGGGCAAATCTCCACCTGAGTCACTTGGGGCATTCTAATAACGAATCTCGCCCGATTAAACACCTTCTGATGGTATGACAAAACACTTCTAACAGGGGCAACTCCCTACTTTCTGAGAACGAACATAGTCGAAAAAAAATACTACGCATAATCAAAGACCCGCTAGGTTGACATACCTAGGCAAAAATAAGGGCTTCCCGGCGAACCAAAAGGGTTCGGGAAAAAATAAGGGATGAAATGAAAGATCTGTACACCCGGCAAGTCGAAAACCTGAAAAGGCGGCTTGGGCAAAAATGGGTATCCCGGTGGACTGAAAACCCGAAAGGGCGGTCCAGGCAAAAGTTAGGGATCAAAGCGTACGACTATGTCCTGTCATCTTGTCACCTGCCTACCAGAAGAAGGTTTGACCCTCAACAATTATCAGCATCCCACAGGTGCCTTCACCTCAGAAACAGGGGCAATAAAGAGTTGTCTAAGCAATCTAATTGTTCTGTCCTCCAAGGTACCAAGGTAGGTTCAACTAAAGAACATAACCAGATATCCTAATTCCCCAGAGAGTCAGCAAGTCATTGCATTCTTCTCCAAACAAGAGTTATCAAATCTCAAGGAAGTTGGGTATCCTCCAGCAAATCTCAACATTCCCCAGCAGTATACACATATTCTTAACAAGCATCCCCGGCAGTCTTGGTTGTTCCCCGGCGGTACATCAAATACTCAAAGGAATCACTTCCCCGCAGTTCAAAACTTCCCCAGGGAGTCCAATCCAGTTTCCCCAGGAAGGTTGGAATACCTCCCCAAGAATTAAGCTTATCCCCATTAGATTCTGGAAGCTTATCCCTCGCAAGGCACGAACGCATCGTCCGACTTTATTTAAAGAGTTATTTCCTTAACAGGATATAACTGGGTTATCCTCAGCCAAAAGCCACGGAAAGGTCGTCGTCAATACAGTTCCCCCTTATCCCCAGCGAAGTCTATCAACACTTCCAATACAACAAAGATATCCTCAGCAAGTTACTATCAACAATTCAGCAAAAGCATCTCTCTCCCCACAGAGTTATCACCCCCCAGCATGGTCGCTAGAGTATTGTTCTCCCCGCAGAACCTTCCATTTGCCAAGTCTATTCCTCAACGGAGTCATCTTCTCCTACCGGTATTCTCGCAGCTATCATCCCCAACGGAAGTAAAAGCGTACTCTTCAATATCAGCCCAGGATATGACCTCCCGGCATCCGTCAAGGATTTACTTTCCTAGACGAAAAACACATACATAAACATCACATACATCATTATAGCATGCATAGGCGCATCATATCATACAAATCTCACTTATGTTGAGAACATCATTGCTTGACCCATATCATGCATTGCATATGGCTGACCTTTACCTTTCAGGAAAGATTCAGCTAAATTCCCAGTCATATTTCAAGACTTAGACCGGTTCAGTTAATCGACTCCAAAGATTTCTTATCCAGTCCAAGGCCTTCTCTAGTCCAGCTAAATCAACTCCCAACAGATTTTTCTGATAAAGACTCAGTAGAAGTTATCAGATTATAATTTCCTATTGGTTCTCTCTCCGACGGTGCATGAGATTTCCATTTTAGGGTTTTTCCTTGAGATTATAATTTCCTATGGTTCCCTCTCCGACGGTGACTGAGGTGATAATTCCTTTCAGATTATAATTCCCTATGGTTCCCTCTCCGACGGTGAGTGAGGTGATAATTCCTTGAGATTATAATTTCCTATGGTTCCCTCTCCGACGGTGAGTGAGGTGATAATTCCTTTTCAGATTATAATTTCCTATGGTTCCCTCTCCGACGGTGAGTGAGGTGATAATTCCTTTCAGATTATAATTCCCTATGGTTCCCTCTCCGACGGTGAGTGAGGTGATAATTCCTTTCAGATTATAATTTCCTATGGTTCTCTCCCCGACGGTGCGTGAGATGTAATTCCCTTTCAGGTTATAATTTCCTATGGTTCTCTCCCCGACGGTGCGTGAGATGTAATTCCCTTTCAGGTTATAATTTCCTATGGTTCTCTCCCCGACGGTGCGTGAGATGTAATTCCCTTTCAGGTTATAATTTCCTATGGTTCTCTCCCCGACGGTGCGTGAGATGTAATTCCCTTTCAAATTATAATTCCCTTTGGTTCTCTCCCCGACGGTGCGTGAGATGTAATTCCCTTTTAGGTTATAATTTCCTATGGTTCTCTCCCCGACGGTGCGTGAGATGTAATTCCCTTTCAGGTTATAATTTCCTATGGTTCTCTCCCCGACGGTGCGTGAGATGTAATTCCCTTTCAGGTTATAATTTCCTTTGGTTCTCTCCCCGACGGTGCGTGAGATGTAATTCCCTTTTAGGTTATAATTTCCTATGGTTCTCTCCCCGACGGTGCGTGAGATGTAATTCCCTTTCAGGTTATAATTTCCTATGGTTATCTCCCCGACGGTGCGTGAGATGTAATTCCCTTTTAGGTTATAATTTCCTATGGTTCTCTCCCCGACGGTGCGTGAGATGTAATTCCCTTTCAGATTATAATTTCCTATGGTTCTCTCCCCGACGGTGCGTGAGATGTAATTCCCTTTCAGGTTATAATTTCCTATGGTTCTCTCCCCGACGGTGCGTGAGATGTAATTCCCTTTCAAATTATAATTCCCTTTGGTTCTCTTCCCGATACTGCGAAGATGGTAATTCCCACCAAGATTTTCTCAACGAGCATTGTTGAAGTTAAAGTCACCCAAGGTTCTCTTACTGTTCATATTGAGGTAGTAACCATCCCTGGTTCATTCATCACCATTTGAAGCTCCAGATCCAACTCCTGTAACCATTCAGGACATATCTATACCAAACATCTGAAAACCAACTCCTGCAACATGTCAGGTACTCATTTCTGTTTTGCAGGTATGCAGGTTCTCGCTAAGGAATCTCTTATGCGATCAACATCCAGATGGCATCTATAAGCCCATCATCCTATCCATCATCACACTGCTACTATGTCAGCGCAAATTTCTGGGCACTCTAGTGTTCAATCATCTTCCACCCTCGGATTACGAAAGGCGCGTCAGCCAATCTGCATCCTCAGGTCTAAAAAGATTGAACAGGGGCAACTGTTGTACCCCCAAATTTGCCCTCCCATATTTCTCAAAACATTTCAAGAAAATTCACAAGTCCAACCCGGCGCGTTATATTCAGGTGTTCTTTCGTCAAGATATCTCTGGTAACATATTCTCAAATTCAGGTTCGGCTCAAGAGTCAATTCTTTGAAGAAGGTATCCGAATGTGTGAGTTTTCTCGAAGAAATATGGTGAAGAAAGTGTGCTGAAAGTGCAGTTTTTACGCGCTAAAAAATTCATAACTTGAAGATCGTGACTCGTTTTGAACCCGTTCCGGTGGCCAAAATTCCGTCTTGACATTATCTACGTTTTCATCTCTCACGGCTGGAAGCCAATTTCGATCAGAAGGTCTTCAAAAATGTGGATTTATCAAGTATTTTCGTGCAGAAAATTTGTGACAGAAGTTTATTTGCGTCATGTTCAAAAAATCATAACTTGGTCGATTTTCATCGTATCGAGCTGGTTCTGGTGCCAAAATTTCACAAATTGAGTTGGCTACATTTTCACAGAAGGTATTGAGTTCAAACGGTATTCAGAAGGCCTTCATTTTTTGCTCAGAGTGCGTGACACGCCGAAAATCTTGAATGCTGAATATTATTTCATCTGAGCCGAAACTTCGAAAATTCATAACTCGGTCAATTTTTATCGGATTGGACTCATATTTTTACACAAGGTCACTGACTCATAGATCTACAACTTTGCTTCAAAAGTCGAGACCAAATTATGCACCGATCAATACCAGATTTTTATTGAAGAACGTGTCAGAGTCGACACTGAAACCCAAAATAAGTTTGTCTGAGCTGAAACTTCAAAAATTCATAACTAATTCACCGTTTATCCGATTGAGTCGATTTTCGGACAGGAGTTAGTTCTCGATGTCGGATACATTTTGTTTTCACATTTCAACTTCAAAAAATGCACTTAAGTCCCTGCGATTTAGCCTGGAAAGTAACGAATTCAAGTGAATATTAGAGGCCCAATTGCACATTCAAAACCCATTTTCTTTACCCTAATTTCCACTATATAATCACCTTCTTGTCACACAAACCAGAGAGGAGAAAGAGAGGAAAAGAAGAGAAAAAAGAGAGAAAAAACCTTGCCACAACACTGTTGGAATATCAAACTCTTTCAAGAACCCTAAAACCTTGAAATCCTTATTACAAATCCCTCTCTCACTACAAACAAAGCCATCACAGTTATAAACCAATACCTCACTACTTCTTCAGTAAGGATAAGGCTGACTTGATCTCCATGATCCTAATTTTCCAGTCAGGCATAAAAGCATTCAGGTCTCTAATCTTCCAGTAAGGGTAAGATTGATTTGATCTCCATGATCAAAAGGGTATAATCATTCATACATGCCATATTGTGCCTAAACATTAAATTTCTTCATATGTTGGTTTTATTTGAATTTTTATGATTTTATTTAATGTGTTCATGAGGTTCAACACTGCAGATTTAGACAGGATCTCAGGTTCATTAAGGAACGTTGAGGCCAAAAGCCAAATGGTCAAATGGCCAAAACAGAACATTTTATGCATGACACCAATACATGGCGAGGCAGACATTAAGCCAGACATTAAGGAACGTTGAAGCCAGAACACAAATGGCCAAAAGCCAAAACGCAAATGGCCAAAAGCCAAAAGCCAAATGGCCAAAGTAGAACAACTTATGTATGATGAGGCCAGAACACAAATGGCCAAACCACTCCAATTCACCTCCAAAAAGGGGACAGAAACCCCCCAAGGTATTGTATTTTCTTTCTTTTCCTTATTTTATTTATTTCAATTATTTCTCTTTTTAATTAATTCCTTTAATTTAACTTATTTTCATAAAATATAAAAAAATAGTAAAAAACAGAAAAGTCATAAAAATCAAAATATATTTATTTAATTAATATTTTTTGTAAATAAATTTCACTAATAATTAATTATTTATTTTTATAAATCAAATTTCCATTAATTAATTAATTTAATTTTAGGTTTAAATTTTAACATGTTTTCTTAATAAATAAAAGTTGTAGAATTAGGGTTAATTAGTTAATTTCATTTAATTCACATAAAAAACCATAAATCCAAAAAATCTCAAAATAATTTCTTTTTTCATTTTAATTCTTTTAATTTAATAATAATAATTTAATTCCTTTAAAAAGGGTCCAACGCCCTCGCTTTCAATTTTAATTCCAATTCGTGCATTTTTATTCTATTTCTTATAATATGAATGTAACTCTCCCAAAGCCTTGTAAACTCGGACATTTATCTTTCGCACTTTACTTTATTTCTTTACTTTCTGTCAAATCGTGTCCTGGATTAACTTTGGCGATGTGGACCCGCGCCTTTTGTAATAGCTTAGAATTTACCTTTCCCGCAAATATTTTAACTGTTAATAATGGCATGCAAGAATGAATGACAAAATGAAAACAAAAGTGTAGATCACCCATGACATGACAAGATAAATGCAAATGAAAACGACACACGAATCACACACCACCCCTAGGGTACGCCTCACTGTTGCCTTGCCTCGAAAGGTGATCGTCGAGTAGAGGATGTCTTAGTAAGTCCTCATGATCCAGGAATCTGGCATGAGGGTAGCTTCTAAGGTGTCTTCCCATTGCTCTGGTGATCACCATGTCCCTAAACTCGAATTGACCCGAACACCTCCAACGGTGGTGCTACCTACCTCTCAATGGTGGGATGGCACTACTTTAAAGGACATTTACACAGACGAATTCCTTAGGGTAGGTAGACGACTCTAGATACTTGCTCTAATTTCAAAACAAAATTCAAAATACTTTTCACACCGACACCTTTTCAAAAAGCTTTCGAAAGCAATTTTTCAAACACTCTTGAGGACTGATACAAGAGTCGAACTGAAATTTTCAAAGAAACTTTTTTAAACCCACAATTGAAAAGCAAACAAACCATTTTGAAAACACAATGAGCAAGTATCTAAGAGCCCATGGATAACCATGGATAGAAAGGGTGCTAACACCTTCCCTTTCTATAACCTACCTCCCGAACCGAGAGCAATCTCTATAAGGAATTTTTCTGTGCTTTTGTCCTTTCCATTTGGAGAAAATAAAAGACGGTGACGACTCTTGCTTACCGCGACATTTTGCGAACCAGCGTTAAACAGTCAGTTCCAGATCCACCGATCACACTATGTCTCATTAGATCACCTTGCATCCAGAATTCGGCATCAACTATCGGTCTCAGACGGCGCCGATCAATCAGCTTCATTTTCAACTAAGCAGCAAAGTGATGAGACGCTTGAAGACATAAAGGCGATAGCAGAGTTGGAACCCAGTGGGATTATGTTTTCACATAGCTGTTTTGTTTCCTTTTCATAAATTTGTATGAACTCTATTTTGCTCGGCGGCGTTCTCTTACTAGGACGTCAGCCTCCTGTACATAAAACGCCTATTTACAGGCAAATTTCAAAATCAATACAAGTTCAATTTTTCAGATAAATTACCCATCGTTTTTTCCTTTTTTTTGTTTTGTTTTACAAAGAACGTCCAATGTTCATTTTTGATATATGCATTTGACATTAATTGCTAATCATGAATATTTGCATGCGAAACAAAGGACTAATTACAGATGACATCAGAAACAGGGGCAATAAAGAATTGTCTAAGCGATCTAGTTGCTCTGTCCACTAAGGTACCAAGGTAGGTTTGGCTGAAGAACGTAACCAGGATACCTTCACTCCCCATAGGGTAAGACAAGATTCAGCAATACTCTCCCCAGGAAGAGTTGGTCCCCCATCAGCCCTAAAAAGGCACAGTATCTCCAGCAAGTCAGCGATACTCTCCCCAAGCAGAGTTAGTATACCGTCAACCTTAAGGAAGTTGGGTATCCCCAGAAGATCTCAACATTCCCCAACGGAGTATAGATATTCCTCAGCAAGCATCCCCGGCAGTCTTAATATAATATTGTTCCCCAACGGAATACCAGACATCCCAATGGAATCCATATCCCCAGTAGATTCTGAAACTTATCACCTGCAGAGTACATATGTCTCTCCCCGACTTTATTCAAAAGTTATTTCCCCACCAGGGTATAACTGGGTTATCCTCAGCTAATTACCACAGAAGGTTTGTCCTCGGCAAAGTTCTTCCTATCCCCAGCGGAGTTCATCAAGTTCCCCAACATAACTTATCAGTGGAATCCCCAGCGGAGCTCTCATCAAAACCTCAGTGAAGTATCTCTTCCCACAGAGTAATTCCCCGCAGAGTAATCTCTCCAACAAGTTTATTCCCCAACGGAGTCATCTTCTCCTACCGGTTTATTCTTACAACCATCATCCTCAGCGGAAGCGAAGAACTCTACTCTTCAAAACATCAGCCCAGGATTCAACAAGTTCCCGGCACTCGTCAAGGATTTATTTTCCTAGACAAAAATACATTCATAGACATTTCACATTTCATACATCCTGCTTACATACATGATAAAGTGCATACAACACTATCTCATTTTGAGCATCATGACATCATGCATTGCATACAACTGATGTTTTGCCTTTTCAGGAAAAGTCAATCCAAAGATGATTACTATCAACTATCAATTTCCAGATTCGGCACCTGTATCCAGCCAGGGCATATCTGTAGACGACAATTTCCAGATTCGACACCTGTATCCAGCCAAGGCATATATGTAGACGACAAATTCCAGATTCGATTCCTGTATCCAGCCAGGGCATATCTGTAGACGACAATTCCAGATTCGATTCCTGTATCCAGCCAGGGCATATCTGTAGACGATCAATTTCCAGATTCGATACCTGTATCCAGCCAGGGCATATCTGTAGACGACAATTTTCAGATTCGATACCTGTACCCAGCCAGGGCATATCTGAAGACGACTAATTCCATATTCGATTCCTGTATCTAGCCAGGGCACATCTGTGAGCAACTAATTGTAGATTCGATACTTGTACCTAGCCAGGGCATATCTGCATGAAGAGACTGAAGATCAACACCTGTAGCAGGCCAGGAAACCATCTTCCTTTCTCAAAGTACGCAAGTTCTCTCTAAGGAATCTCTTACGCGATAAACACTTCCAAATGGCATCTATAAGCCCATTCCCGACAAGGTTTTGTCACGTCTCCAGGTGGCATCTCTAAGCCCATCCTCTTATCCACCATCTCTCCAAATGGCATCTATAAGCCCATTCCCGACATCACATTGCTGATACTCCACTATGTAAGTGCAAATTTCTGGGCACTTTAGTGTCCAATCTCCTTTTACCTTCGAGTCGCGAAAGGCAAACTTGCCAATCTAACTCTTCAGGTTCAAGAAGATTGAACAGGGGCAACTGTTGTACCCCAAAATTTGCCCTCCCATTTCATCAATATTTTCTCACCACAAGACCCTTGGAGCTCAAGATCCAGTTAGGGTTTGCTCTGCTCAAGACTCCTCCTTGCACTGTTGACCCAAATTAGGGTTTGAGTTTGCACAAAGATGTTTTGACCTAAAATCCCCAAAGTAACTTTCATGCTTCATGTTGGACTCACAAGTTTATCCATACCAAGTTTCAAGTCTTGATCCCAATCTTTGCCCAGTCAATTGGACAGTTGACCTAGAAATCAGCTGTATTGGGGAAAAAGTCAACTGTGGTCGATTGATAGTCAAAACTCATGATTGTTTGACCCACATCAACATCATGAACTCATATGGACAATTTGATCAAGTTTGGATCACAATTCCACAAGAAATTTGATCAGATCACCAAAAGGGCAAAATGGTCATTTTTAGGGTTTTGACTGCACAAAGGAAATTTTTGACTGTTTGACCTAGCCAATGGCAAACCAAGCTCACATATGGACTCAAGGACTCAATGGCTTTGTCTTGACCCATTCAACAATTTCAAAAGATCTCAAATGCACAGGATTGACAGATGAATTTTTCAGTCAACTGATCAAAATTTGACTGTATACTGAAAAGTCAAACTTTGACTTTTTGGTCAAAATCAAGTGCCAAGATTACTTTTTCATCAAGACATGTCAAATTATGAAACTTGTTCATCAAGAAATCCAAAATGACAAATTAGAGTTTAAAATGAAGAAATTTCATAACTTAGAAATTTTCTAAGTTATGAAATTTCCTTATTTTTTCCTAACTTTGTCCCATTTTTTCATCAAGATTTAAATGGATTCAAACAAAACTTGAAAAATGAAAGTTGTATTCCATTTCAAAATCTACAACTTTGATTCAAAAAGTTTCCTCAAAAGAAGCTTGTAGCTCAAGTTATGATTTTTGGAACAAGGGTGCAAAACATTCTTAACTTAGAAATTTTTTGACCTATTTTAGGCAGGATTTTTGCCTAACTTTATGGCCATTTTTCACATGCTTCCACTTGGAATCTCAACTTGCATTACAAAGATGGATTGTAGTACACATTCCAAGCTTTCAAAATTGTCCAAGAACTTCTCAAACACCCTTGTGGTTAGGGAGAATCGAATTGGCAAAGTTGGGCAAAATCCACTTTTGTTCTTGACCAAATGCATGTTCATAACTTAGGCATTTTTGAAATCAGCTTGTAAAAGCTAGGTTACAGGCCTCTAATACCTTTCTTACTCAATAATTCAATGCATAACCATTGTGCAAAGATGTTATTTCATTCATTTGGGCAATACACACAAAATTAAGCCATATTTGGAAAAAGCAAGTTTGCCATTTTGGAAAAGCATGGCTTTATGTCAAAACACAAATCAAAGAAGTACAAAGCATATCTCTTGGGCACAAGTTTATGGACTAATCCCACTGATCAAGGAGAGATTATGCAGCATGCTTGAGGGACCTGCCTTGGCCTACAACCTAAATTGGCAACTTTTGCTTAAGATAGAAGAAACTTGCATATTGAACATCTCACATTCCTGTAACAACAAGCCTAAGCAAACTTCTTGAGCACATTCCAAACATCAAACCTGACCTGAAACACGAGCAAACCACCTTCAATACCTCCTCATTCACATAAACACCTTCTTGCTGCAAAAACAGAGTCCCTTCTGCAACTTGACTTCCACAAACACTTCCACTCGTGCGTTTTGGCCAAAGCTAGTTCAAACATGTTCCATATCACCCACTGAAGCTATCCCAAGCATTGAACACAAACTGTAACATCCCTAACATCATTTTCCATTTTCAGTTTTCAACTTTGCAGGTGAACTTCCATAGCTCGATTCAGCTAGTTTCAAAGCAAGCTAGAGGTTGGAAGAGCATCCTTGGACCTCAAGCAAGCTGTACAAGTCCTCACACTGCATTGAAAGTGCCTCCATTGCTGTACACGACTCAAGCTGAACAGGTAAAACTTTGAACTTCTATCTCTCTATCCAGGCATAGTTAGGCTTAAGTTTGTGAAGAAAGCATATTCTAATCATAGCCCTGAAGCCATCCATATAGTTACTTTTCATTTTTATTGTGTGTGCTAAGAGTATTTTGAACCTGAACATTGGAAAAAACTTAGGTCAGAAATTGGGGGAGAAGAAATTCTCTCTCATTTCTGAGAGTTAGATCAAGTTTTTTATATGTATGAACTCGTGACATGATGCTCTATAATGTTTATGTTGTGAGTTTTTGTTGAAAGTCAAAGAATCAAGAGATAGCAGGGAAGGAAGAAAACGCGTGTTTTCTTTGTTTCAAAGTTGCTGGAGGTTGAAGACAACCACCTTTGGGCTGGGCCTGTTTTGTTTTTCTGTTTACACCACCTTTTCACACATACACCCCCTTGGCCCATTGTGTGATTTTTTAATCATTTTTGACTTTTTCTTTTTGTTTCTGACTTGTTATTTTTTTGTTAAAATATAAAAAACATAAAAAATATTTTTTCACCTTTTTTTGTATTTATTAGGCATTTATTTGTTTTATTTGATATATATATATATATATATATATATATATATATATATATATATATATATATATATATATATATATATATATATATATATATATATATATATATATATATATATATATATATATATATATATATATATATATATATATATATATATATATATATATATATATATATATATATATATATATATATATATATATATATATATATATATATATATATATATATATATATATATATATATATATATATATATATATATATATATATATATATATGTAAATAAATATAAATATACTTTATTTAAAATACTAAAAATAATACAAATACATTTTTATTTTCTGATTTTATTTTATTTTATCTTTTGAAAACATTTTATAAAAAATATACTTTTTTTGTAATTAATAAATATTTTTATTTTTTGTATATATTTAATATATTTAATACATAATATAAATACTTATATATTTAGAATATTTAGGATAAAAAACATAAAAATAATACATTTTTATTTTTATTAATATTTGACCTCAAAAATCACTTTTTTACAATATACTTCTCTTTTATTTATTTTTTGTATATAATTAATAAATATTGCATATAATAAATAATAAATACCTTTTATTTGCAAAATTAGGGTTTTTCCCTAAACATGAAAAATACCCAAAAATTAATCCTTTTTATTTTTGTTTATTTTGTCACATGAAAAATACTTTTACATACATATAAAAATCATTTTTTACATCTTGCATATTTATTGTATTTTTATTCAATTATTGTATAATTAATTAACTTGTATATTCAATTTGGATGTAATAGCTTAGATTTTAATTTCTTGCTAAATATCCCCATTTGAACATTTGTACCCCCCATCCCATTATTGTGTTGTAATAATTTAGGATTTTATTTTTCGCATTTAAAAGCTTTCTAAATATGCCATGATAGACTTAGGGTTTGTATGCAAATCAAAAACAACAAATAGCTTGACTAATTCCAAGACAAAAAAACATGAAAATGGACAACACCAATCACACTTGCACCCTTAGGGTTACTCCACTTGTTGCCTTCAATAATGGGCCATGTTGCATGTTGAGTTTCTTTGGCAAGACAAAACAATTCAAATGATCATAGTCCCTCGATGACGCTTTCGAAAGTTGCCTAAAAATGATCAAGTCCCTTAAAGGAAAAATTGCCAAAGACACTTGGCACTATTGCAATCATGGTCTAAACGATGACCCGCGCCTGTCCCGTTAACATCCTAACACAAGATTGTCCACCAACTACAATGGTGGAACAAAATTGTTAAAAGGGTTAAAACATAGAAAGAATCTTTGAGAAATTTAGGAGTAGACAAAACTCTTAGTTACTTGATAAAACTTGCAAAACACGCTTGCCTACTTTTCAAAATCCACATCACAACACACTTTCAAAACAACTTTTCATACATTGAAAACTTTTCAAAAGATACACACTTTCGTATACATTCAAACATGAATCATTACCAAGGTTGCCACAACAAATGGCCTCTTTTCAAAACATTTTCAAACCCACACACAAAGTACCATTTCAAACAATTGAAAGCACCATTTCAAACAATTGAAAATGCAAGGCAAGTGATCTAAGAAAGTAACTAAGAGCCCATGGATAACCATGGATAGAAAGGGTGCTAATACCTTCCCTTTCTATAATCTACTCCCCGAACCCAAGAAAACATCTCAAAGCTTTTTGCTGTGCTTTTTAACCTTTCCTTAGGATAAAATAAAAAGTCGGTGGCGACTCTTGCTCAACCGAAACATTTGCGAAAACAAACGCAAAACCTCAAGTCAGTTCTCCCACCGTATCATAGGAAGATAATGAGATAAGTTCTTCATCCGATTCGGAAAGCGAAGAATGTGCAAATCTAGCATTGATGGCTTCACATCACTCCGACGATGAAGAAGAGGTATGCTTGAAATCCACATCAAATGTTTGGTATCTTGATAGTGGATGTTCAAAGCATATGACGGGAGATGTACACCAATTTTCATATCTAGTACATAAAGCCAAATGGTATGTCACCTATGGAGACAACACCAAAGGAAAGATTCTTGGCGTTGGAATAGTTGGCACACCTCCATCCATTCAAATTGAGGATGTTCTCTATGTTGAAGGATTAAAGCACAGCCTTCTTAGCATAAGTCAACTCTGTGATAGAGGGTTCAAGATCAAATTCAACAAAGAAGAATGTCTTATTATGGATGAGGCAACCAATGAGGTAAAACTCAAAGGTATAAGAACTAACAATATTTTTATGATTACTTTAGATGATTTGTCTATGAAGGTACAATGTCTTATGGTAAACAACAATGACGCTTGGTTATGGCACAAGAGGATTGCTCACATTCACATGGATCACTTGAATAAATTGGTTAAGCATGACTTAGTTATTAGTCTACCAAAGATGAAGTTCATCAAAGACAAATTATGTAGCGCTTGCCAAAAGGGCAAACACACCAAAACAACTTTCAAATCTAAGAATGTGGTATCCACTACAAGGCCACTACAATTGTTACACATGGATCTCTTTGGTCCATCAAGAACAAAAAGCTTCGAAAAGAACTTGGTATTTTGGATGAAGGTGATCTCTAAATGTTTCTCATAAGGTGCACATTTTAATATGTTTTTTTTTAAATGTGTGTATATATTGTTTGTACAAAACTTTTCCTTTCATAACAATTTTTCAAGTTTTTGGAAATATTTGCATGTGGAACCCGGTTCCCATAATGGTAGGAACCGGTTCCTGGTTCATTTTCCAGAAACGTTACTTTTTTCAAAAGCCAGGAACCGGGTTCACTATAGTGCAGAACTGGTTCCCAGCATGCAGACCGGCCACACACACCTTTTTGTGCTTAAGTGCTTTTTAATGTGTTTTATGTCATAGTCAACATTCATCTCTCATTCCAACTTCATATTCCTCCTCTCAAACCCTTCCACCTCCATTAACACACCTCATAAAAGCTCCAACATCTCTTTTTCTTCACCAAAATTTTAATACCCACTACTCCAAATCAATATAAAATCACTTCTCCTTCCATATTTCATACTCAAATATCCCAATCTCTCACTATTCCGAAAATCCCAAATCAAAACCCCAACTTTCAGATTTCTCACAAATCTCCATGGGTCCTAAGAGAGCTACCAGATCCAGCAAGGGAAAGGCTCAGGTTGAAGAAGAGTCTTCTAACATTCATCCTCAGACCATCAAATCCATAAGGCTCACCTTCAAATCTCGTAATTGGAAGGTTCTTAAAGCTAAGTTTTGTAGGCTTCATACCTTTCCTGCTCATAGCTTTTTATTTCTTGCTCAGTTGGCATCTGTTGGGGTTGCTAGATTTGTAGGTAACAATGGTGAAGTGTTTCCTGACCTTGTTAGAGAATTTTATCACAACTTAAAACTTATCCTTGATGAATTTGGTGATATTACTCTAACCTCTCATGTTCTGTCAAAGAGTATCTGTTTAACTGTTAAGGAATTTGGTGAATTATTGGGTGTTCCGCATGAAGGTTTAGTTCTTGTTAATGGTGTTATTCCACATGATTGGCTACCATAGAATAAGGTAGAGGTTTTTTTTAACATGTGTAGGCCAAACCAGCAAAATACTGCTCGTCAACAACTTCTCTCGTCATCAAATCTGTTTGGCTCAAATCTCACTGTAAGTGACAGAATGCTCCACCTTATTATTGCATATATCCTCTTTCCAAAGAATTCTAACCACTCGCGTATCAATGAGTTTGAATTAATGGTCCTTAATGCATTGAGACGCCGTTTTTCGGTTAATTGGGCACTTTCTATTATGTACCATATGCAACTTATGGAATCTCTAGATGGTGGTTTACCATATGCTCGAGCCATTTCTCTCATTCTGAAAAATGCTAATGTTAACCTTCAACGGGAAGTTACAAGAATTCAAGGAGATAAGGAGGCTATTACAGATGCAACCGCTCTTATGGAATCATTCTTGATGCAAGAGGTCACTTTCACTACAAAGAGGATATCGAACCAACTGTCCACTATGTTGCTCAACCTCCCGAAGGAGGCTACACCTTAGACATGTTGTTTAATCAGATGACCATCTTCCAAAGACATATGGATGATCGCTTTGATGTGCTCCAACAAGAAAATGCTTCCGCACGGCGACAACTACGAAATGTCCAAAGAACTCAAAAGCTTATTCTTGATCACTTTGATAGAAAAGAAGTTCAAGAGGAAGAGGAATCTGGAAGTGAAAATGAAAGTGAAGAAGATGATGATGAGATGAATGAAGATGAAGACTAAAAGACTTATTTTTTTAAAAATTTCTATGTCATTTCTTTCATTTTCGTGTTTTACTTTGTAATGTTTAGACAATGTTCCATCTCTTGTTTCGTGATGTTTAGGTATCTTATGTTTCATTGTTATTTGTTAAATCGTACAATTCGTTGTTCGTGTTTTAGTGTGTTTAAAATCGTACAATTCGTTGTTTGTGTTTAAAATCGTGTTAATTTTTAAATGTATTTGTTTCACTCTTTTTCCCCATCCTTTTTGATGTTAACAAAGGGGAAGAAGAATATGCATATGTGTTGTTTTGTTTCAAAGAAATTGCAGGCCAAAATAACTATCAAACTCACTCCAAAATTCAAAGAATCATGGACTTAGGGGGAGCATACAATTTAGGGGGAGCCTTGCATTTGCTCAACATTTTTGCTACACAAAACAACATAAACATTTCAAGAATTGTTTTCAAGACTTGGTTGTCATCATCAAAAAGGGGGAGAATGTAATTGCAAGCTTCTTAAGTCATATTTTAAAGCATTAGTTTTGATGAAGACAACATGGATATCAACATTCAAAGGATGTGCAAAAAGCTTATCAACATCATATAAAAGTCTTGAAGATTAGAAGAAGAATTATTGAAGAATCAACACATGTCAAATGATATAAGTAATTCTTAATCTTGAATATAGATGTTCACAAAATTGCATTCATAATCATATACATATCCAACATGTTTACATTTATGAAAAACCTTGTTTGAAATCTTTTTCAAAAAGATTTTTTGAAAATAAATTTTCAGGAACCGGTTCCTCCCTAACAGGGAACCGGGTTCCAAAACTTGTTCAAAAACGCGTCCCTGGAATTTGTACCAGGAACCGGGTTGTACCAATAGGGGAACTGGTTCCTGCGTGATATTTTTGAAATCTGACTTATAACGTTCACTAAGAACCAGATTCTGTCAGTGTCGGAACCGGTTCCTAGCGAACCAGTGCAGCTTTTCTTTTGGTTTTTGAACATATTTCAATTGGTATCCTTTCATGAATGCATTACAACGTTTCATATGAATTGGCATGAATGAAGAGGTTCTTGTGACTTTATAAAATGCTGTAGATTTTCTTATTTAAAAAAAAAATGCTTCAATTTTCAAATTAACAAATATACTTCTTCAATAAAATTTTTTTTATCATTCACATTTGAATTCATACTTTCATGTGTTCATAAATTTTGTTAAACTTGCCATATACATTTTCATTAATTCATTACAAGTTTCATACATACATTGTGAACATTTATATACATTGTTTGAGAATTATTTATATCTTGAAGAAGAAGATCAATTGAAGATTGATAAAGCTCTCCATATATTTCAAGTTAAATCATTGTATTACATTAAAGAAATTATTCCCTTACTATCAAGGATTGTTGGAAGTAAGTGTTGTGATTTGAAGAGGATTGTTCTTCATTCACATTAGTGTTTGTTTGATCTTAAAAGTGTTAAGAACCTTTGATCTCCCTATAGGTTAGATAGTAAGCATAGGCTGTACAATCATTCTAACTATAGTGAAATCTCTTTCGTGTTGGAAAGGGGACTAGAGTACTCTCGGATTGTGAGGGGAACCAGGATATATCACCGTGTTCTTTACTTTTCCGCTTTTATCGCTTTCATCACCATAATCAGGAAAAGATAAGATATAATCAAAACCTTCAAACACTTATCCAAATATTACTACAAGTATTCTCATAAAACCGAATAAATTTGTATAGACCTAATTCACCCCCCCCCCCCCCCCCTCTTAGGCACTCTTAGACTCACAATCATTTGTAAGGTAACATTCGTAGTATCATCGAGAGACTATGATCTTGTATTTTTTAATTTATTTTGGCTAAGATGTCTCACATGCATATCATGACTATTTTCTCAAGGCAACAAGTGGAGTTAACCCTAGAGGTGCAAAGTGTAAAAGTGTTTATTTTTCATGCATTGTTTTGTCTTGAATTAGGATTTTCTAGTGTTAATTTTATCTTTTCATACAAAACTTAATTTACTAGCATTTATATGAAAGCGATAAATTGTTAAAATTAAATATCCTACGCTATTACATCATTTGGGGATGAGGTATACATATTTATAAATGGGGATTGCAAGAATTTAAATTTTAATTATCTACTACAACCATATTAAATATTTACAAGAATTAAATTTACAAGAATGAATGAATGTACAAGGATATAAATGGAATAGGAAAGGATTTTGTTTTGGATTTTTGGTAAGAAAAATAGTTTTGACCTAATTAAACTTAAAAGAAAATAATTAACTAAAATAATAAAACTAAAATTAAGTTAATAAAAAATATTAATTCATTAAAGAAAATAAGTTTTTTGGGGTTTTGTTTGTGAAAAGAGTTTTAATTAAATTAAACTAGTATAAAAATTATTTAACTAAAAGAAAAACCTAAATTCTAAGTTAATTTTAATTAAAAGAAAATAAATTTCCTAAGTCTAATTACTAATTTATTTGAGAAAAGAATTAAATTTGTTTAAGAAAATATTTTTGTTTTTTTTAGTTTAGAAAAGACAATAAAATAAAAATATAAGTATATTAGGTATATAAATAAATAAAATATTTTTTTGGAATTTTTATTAATAGAAAAATAATGATAATAATAATAAAAAATGAAAAATAGAAATAAAATAAAATAAAAGTCAGAAAGGTGTAAAAATTATTTTGGGGTGTTTTGTAGCAAAAATAGTTTTTTTGATTAGGCCTGACCCATTAAAGATTTTTGTTAGCCAGAAAAATGATATTAATAAAAAAAAGCAAAGGGGCCTGGAGTGGTTATGAGTGAGCGGGGGGGGGGGGGGGGGGGTGAGGCTGAGTAAATGAGGAATCAAACCCAAACGGAGGCCCAACACGCTGGTTGTTTCAGACAAAAAGAAATAAAAACAAAGAAAAAATGCCAAAATGGACGCTGGGGCTCGAACCCAGGTCTAAGAGGTAACATTCGCGCGCTTCTACCATTGGGGTGGCTATACATCCAGTATTATAAAAAAAAAGCATAAATATATATTGCAAACCCATTCCTAGTCCTGCACTTCATCTTCAACCTCACGCCAGCCAGACCACCTGTAACTTACTCATTTCTTAACGAAAATTAAAATTGCAAACATGAAAGTTGTTCCATTTTTCCTCACGATTCCAAAAGTGTAAATAACTTAAACTCTAAATAAAAGATGAGAAATAATTTTATTGGCCCTAATTTGAAACCTAATTTTTCCATAAATTTAAATCTCAAAATTCTCTAAGCTCAGGCAATATAAATGAAAACTATAGACATGGTTAGCTTCAGGGCAATGCTGTGTACATTTTGTCTTTGAAAATTCAAGCCTAACAATGCCTAAATGAAGAGATGAAAGTTCAGAAAATACCTCAAAAATTGGAAAATGTGAAATGAGTTTGAGCTGCTTTCAAAGTGTTTTGATGATTGGGTTAGCTTCCTTGAACCTCCAGGAAGCTATTACAAAGCTTACTTTATGCTGAAAGTTATTGAATCAAGTTGGAGAAGTCAATGTGTAATGCCCTATTTTTGAAAATGGAGGATGGTTAAAATTGTGTTATAGTTTGAGAGCAGGGGTTGGGATAGCTTCTATATGTGTATTAGAAGCTTTGTGGATGGTTTGGCCAAGAAACACACGAGGGGATTTAGAGATTGGATTCAAAAATCAGTAATGACAAGTTTTTATGCTTGTGTTGCAATTTCTGGTTTTGGGGAGTTTGAGGGAGTTTGAGGGCTTGTAAAAATTGTGTCTTAGCTCATAAGTAGTGTCTCTATTTATAAGAAAAAGGTTTGAAGTACTTAAGTTGATCTGAATTCAAAATCCATGTTTAAACTCAACATGTGATTTTCTTGACAAAACAAGTTTCCATGCCTTCTACTTTTGTTCATGGAGTTGTTAACCACTTTAAACATAATGCCTCTGACTTTGTATATGGAGTGCAATCAGAGCAAACAAGTTAGGAGCTCAAGAAGCTGACTTTGTGCATAAAGCTTGCTTTACAAGAATGGATATGTTACTTTCTTCCCAAAATAGCAAATTGATTTGGATAAAGCTTGCATCAATTGGATAATGTCTCAACCAGCTGTGTAAACCATTAATTATGGAGTGAAATACAAGTTTAAGGCCTCCAAAGCAAATATTATGCAGCACGGGCTTGAGATTTGAGTTCTTTCAAATCACAAAATGACCTATAATTCAAGAATGAAACCTTAATTTCATCTGTTCGATTCTCTTAGCTCAAGCATGATCTCAATGAGTTCTTGGAAATTTTGGAAAGCTTGTAACATCCCCTACAACCTTCATGTTGGACATTTTTGAAAATTCAATTTGGAACTAGATGAAAAGTTTCCATGAAGTTAGGTTAAAAATCTTCCTAATTAGGGCAAAATTTCACTAAGTGTTTTTCGTTTCATGAACATGTCTTTATGAATTAATAACTTGAGATCCAATAATTTCTAGAAAAAGTACAGCCCTAAATTGTTTTATATCTCATTGAGATCTACAAGTTTCATGTTGGAAGTTTTCCTTGAATCATCTTGCATCATGGTGAAAATTTGGCACAAAGTCATGAAAAAAGGTTAACTTCCTAACACTTAGAAACATTTCTAAGTCTTAGAATTTTGACTTTTCAAAGATGATTTTAAATTTTTGATTTCTTGATGAAAAATATTCATATTTCGACATGTCTTGATGAAATATGATTTTTGAAACTTGATTTTGATTAAAAAGTCAAAGTTTGACTTTTCAGTGTATCAGTTGACTTTTCATCGGTTGTCTGAATTTCAACTATCAATCAATTGATCTTTGGGGATGTTTTGAACCATACCATTAGGTTAAAATGATACATTTGAATCCTTTATATCATGTCTCAAGCCAATAAGTCATGTATTTGGTCAATAGTAAAAAATTAAGCATCTTCAGTAAAAACCCTAATTTTAACCATTTTGCCCTTTTGGTTATCTGATCAAATTTCTTGAGGAATTGTCATCCAAACTTGATCAATTGATATATATGAGTTCAAAATGTTGATATGGGTGAAAAATCGTGGAATTTGACTGTAAGTTGACCACAATTGACTTTTTCCCCAATATAGTTGATTTTAGGTCAACTGATGAATTGACTGAGCAAAAATGTGATCCAAAGCTTGAAACTTGACATGAGAAATATTTGGAGTCCAAAATGATCCATAAAAGTCATATGAAGCATTAAAAATCCAATTGTCCTTATACAAACTCAAACCCTAATTTGGAGTCATCATTGCTTGAGGAGGTGTCTTAAGCTGATCAAACCTTGTGCATTCTTAAATTAATAGAGATCTTGTGAGAGAATCCTTGAGAACTTGAGATGGAAAATTTTGGGGTACAACATCTGCCCCTTTTCAATCTTCTTGAACCTGAAGAGTTAGATTGGCAGATCCGCCATTCGTGGCTTGAAGGTGAAAGATGATTGAACACTAAAGTGCCCAGAAATTTGCACTCAATGATGTATTGATTCAGGAATGGGCTTATAGATTCCATTTGGAGAGATGATGGTAGAAACTGGGAGAAACATAAACATAAATCTTTGGTCGATTCATGCTGAAAACTAGGTGTCTTTCCTGTCTTTAACTGGAAGAATGAATTCTGATCTAGTAGAGGTCTTTGGATCAATGATTTTTTTTTTGCAAGGAACAAAGGGGTTAGCTGTATACGAATGTATGTATGGTGTGATGATGTTCTCAAGATAAATGAGATTATGTTGTATGTATATGTTATGTATGTTATATGATGTATGAATGTGACATGTTGTCTAAGCGTATCCTTGACAGATACTGGGGAGTTTTGAGAAGTTAAATCTATGACTGCTATTAGAGGTGAAGAGTATGTGTATCTTCAGATTTTGTTTAAAATTCTTCCGTTGGAGATTCCTGCTTTATCGAGAAGAAACTCCCCTAAGGAATATTGACTTTGCTTGAGAAGACTCCGTGGAGAGTGCTGATTTCTGCTTGTGAACCAAAATTCAGGATTTTTAGTTGTCCATTGCTCGGGTGGGGAATTATCTCTTGAAAGTTAGCTGTTATCTGGTCGGATTCCAGGCTTCACAACAACTTTCTAGGGATAAAGAAGTCAACTGTTATCTGTTCGGATTCCAGGCTTTGCAGCAACTCGCTGGGATAATGGCAAACTCTACTAGGGAAGAGGAGTTTTGTTAGTGATCTATAAAAAATAATGTGTTATCTGGTCGGGTCCAGGTTTCAGCAACTCGAATTGTTAACTGGTCGGGTCCAGGATTTGCAGTAGATGGAGAAGTTAAGTTACTATCTGGTCGGGTCCAGGCTCTAACCACTTGAAATTGAGGTTTACTGTTACCCGGTCAGGTCCAGTCTTCAGCAATTTGAACTTGAGATCAACTGTTATCGGGCCGGGTCTAGGTTTTAGTAACTCAAACTATTAACTGGTCGGGTCCAGGCTCTGCAGTTGAAGGAGTTAAACTAATATTTGGTTGGGTCCATGCTTTAGCAACTAAATTTTAGATTTACAGTTATCTGGTCGGGTCCAGGTTTTAGAAATTGGAGTTGTTATCTGGTCGGATCCAGGCTTCAGAATTTTAAATGGTTAACTGGTATCTAGTCGAGTCCAGGCTTGAACTGTTGAACGGTCGAGTCCAGGCTTAAGAAATTTGAGAAGTTAAACTAATATCTGGTCGGTTCTAGGCTTTAGTAAATTGGAATTGAGATTTACTGTTATCTGGTCGGGTCCATTCTTCGCAGTAAGTTGTGAGTAGGATGAAGTTGAACTAGTATCTGGTCGGGTTCAGGCTTCATAGTAACTGGCTTGAAAGGATGAAGTTGACTATCATCTGGCCGGGTTCTAGGCTTTATAACAACTTTCAGAGATAGCAATGACTTTGTTGGCGACTTTATTGGGGATTAAGGGTTGCGGTCCCTTGATTTGTAATAGTCTGAGAGGCAAACTCAAGCTGGGGATTTTTGCTGTTTGTTGGGGAAATAAACCCTATTGAAGAAAATATTTGACGAACTGCTGGGGAGGATATTTTTTAGGAAGAAATCCATAAGGCTTCCTTTTAAGACCAACTCAGCTGAGGATAGGATCTTCCAGAGATTGAAACTCTGGCTGGGGATTTTATGAATCCAAATTTGTAGGGATAATGTTATTGAAATAACTCTGTGGGGATGTCTCAAATGCATTTAAGGAGATGCTTGTCACTATTTTCTAGCATACTGTGATACGGTGGGAGAACTGACTTGATGTTTTGCATTTTGATCGCATTTGTGCGGATAGCAAGAGTCGCCACCGACTTTTCTTTTATCCAAAAGGAAAGGTAAAAAAGCACAGGAAAGACCTTTCGAGATTATTTCTCGGGTTCGGGGGGTAGATTATGAAAATGGAATGTATTAGCACCCTTTTCATCCATGGTTTTCCACGGGCTCTTAGTTACTCGCTTAGATCACTTACTTTTGTTTTGACAATGTGCTTGTGGTGTGGGCTTTGAAAGTGTTTTGAAAAAACCTCTTTGTAATGGTTCTCGTTTCTATAAGAACGCGTACAAGGTTTTGTTTCGAAAGATATTTCAAAGATGTGTTTGTGGATTGTGTTTTGGAAAGTGGTTTTGGAAAATATGTTTTGCGATGGTTCTCGTCTCTATAAGAACGTATACAAAAGGTCTTGTCTTTTGAAAATGTTTTGAGATGAAAGTGTTGGTGTAAAAATGTTTTCGTCATGAGCAAGCGAGCAACTAGGAGTGAATCTACCTACTCGAAAGGTCTCAAATGTTCTTTTCTTCCTCCTTTTAATGTTGCTATCTTACCATTGATTTGGTAAGAAACCCCATCGTTGAATGTAAAGGGACAAGCGCGGGTCAATTTTACAGTCATCGAAAGTAACTTATGAGACGCTTTAGCAATTTTTGTAAGGGACTAGATAATTTTATCGAAGGAAATGTCAATGGTCATCAAGGGACTATGATCTTTTTATCGAGGGTCTTTGCTAAAGCGCCCATATTCAAGGGATATGACTGTATTTTCGAGGCAACAAGCGAGGTTACCCTAGAGGTGCGCGTGTGAAAAGTGTTTTTGATTCAAGTTGTTTTGTCTTTGAAATTAGGTTATCTAGCGATTGATTTTATGTCTTGCCATACACGCCTAATTACTATACAGTAATAAGTAAAACAGTAAAATGTGGAAATTGAAATTCTACGCTATTACAGAGCTTCGGGAATGGGGGGTACAAATTAATGAATGGGAGTGATAGTAAGAAATAAATATTTAAATCACACAATACAAGTCCAAACCGTTAAATAATTATTTAAGTTAAAACTCTTTTCATTTGATAAAATTAATTAAGGATTTAATTAATAATGTCAAACAAAAATTATTTTAAAGTTAATAATTATTTGAAACAAATATTAACCTATTTGTAATTTTTTAAATATATGTTGAAATATAAAATAAAAATCAAATAATAAAAAATAATAACAAAAAAAATATAAAGGCAAAGTTTAGAAATGGGCCTGTAATAGAGCAAAACTGGGGGTGTAGGAATCAAAAGGCCCAATGCTCCTGGCTGATCAGGTGCAGCAGCCTCCTGGAGGTGCACCATGGGCGTGCATCTATGGTGCGCTAAAGGGTTATGATAGATGATGATATGAAACAAACGGAGGGATGATGAGTGTATACCGTCCATTAGTGTGGGAATGCACACATAGGATTATTCAGGATGATTAAAGGGGTGGTGATAAGTGTCACCACCAGATTGGGCCAAGGGAGTAATTAACAGAATAAACAAAATTAATGGAATTACCATCCAAACTTCATAAATCTCATTTCTTTCTCTCTCTTAACACGATGCTCTCTCTTATCTCTTGTTAGGAGCCTTCACCGGAGAAGACCACCTGACCGCGCTGGAAATCGCCTTACGGTGGTGACGGCGGCGGTGTGACTCCAAACACTATTTTTCTTACATCACTCTGATCGTCTCCTCTCCCTAATTACTAATCTATGATTAATTTTTGCAGATTCTCACTCTAAAGCCCTAGATCTAAAGAGGGGTGGACGGAAACTCTAGGTCAAAGATGTAGCAAACAACGATGATTTATGATGAAGCATGCAAAATGGAAAAGAAAAACAAAAAGAAAAAGGGAGAACGGAGGCCGTGTTCTCCAAATCTGTAAGCTTCGAACCTTTTCTGAAATCTGAGCTTCCGGTATTTTTCTGAGTCTCTTTCTCTTATTCTGAATATGTTGGGATAATTGTTGGGTAGGATAACAATGAGGATTAGGGTTTGGCTTTTTGCTATCTCTCTGAGTTATTGATTTGCTGTGGGTTTTTGGTGGTGATATTTGATGACAATATTTGGTGATGGACTTTGGTGATGGAACTTGGTGATGGAATTTTTGGCTTTTGTGATGTTTGATGATTTTCTGGTTCTGGTTTTGTAATGTTTTGATGGTTTTACAGTGATGGTCTTTTGGCTTCTGGTTTTGTGATGTTTTGATGGTTTTACAGTGATGGTCTTTGTGATGTTTTGATGGTTTTACAGTGATGGTCTTTGTGATGTTTTGATGGTTTTACAGTGATGGTCTTTGTGATGTTTTGATGGTTTTACAGTGATGGTCTTTGTGATGTTTTGATGGTTCTGTTGGCCATTTTTTATGTTTTGATGGTTCAGTTGGCCCTTTTTTTGTTCAAATCATCTCCCTCTCTTTTATAAAACAGTGGTTCTCCTTATTATCGTATTAGGGTGAAAATAGGATAGAAACCCTTGTGAATTTGGACAGTTTTGGTTTTTCTAGCTTTGGACTTTAGAGTGCAGATTGAACTAAGTCCATTTTGGTGCAAGTTTGGGAAGATTTTTGGACTGTAATGCAGGCTGGTTTGCTGGTTGTTTTGGGTTGCTTTGCAGGGCTGCCAGTTTGTTTGTATGTGCATAGCAACTTTGCATAATTTTTGGATTGTTTATATGGCCTAGGTGATATCCTCCCAACTCTACTTTTTCCTCTTTCATTTTTCTGTGATATAAAGCACTTTTTACTTTTGATATATTTTCTGAAGGGTTTTCTTTATTTAGGAAAATGATGATGTCTAGGGCATGCTTGCATCTTTGCTATATTATGGCTTTTACTTGTTGCTGCTTTGGCTATTCTTGCTTGTAGCATTTTTTGTTGCTTGTTGCAGGTTTTGGTTCTGCCTTGGACAGCTTGCTTGCTGTCTGCTATTTGGGAAGCTTGACTGCTGCATCTGGCCTACTGTTAGCTGCCTTGGGCCATTTTGGGCTGCAGTCTGCCTTTTGCTCAGATCCTACTGTTTTGTTTTGTTGCTTGTTTGAACTGTTGGCATAGTTTGACTTGTGCATTTGACTGCTGTTGTTTGCAGACTGTTGCTTTTGTTGCAGTTTGAACTGTTTGTATGCTATGCAACCTGTTTGTATTTGCTGCCTTGCCTGTCCAGTTTGTATATTTTATTTTCCCCCTTTTTTTTGTGAACCAAAATCTAGGTTTTGAGATTTGAAAAATATGGATAAATGGATGGTGATTAAAACAAACAAAATTATGATTCCTAAAAGCAAACCCTAGTGATGAAAATCATTTTTGCTTGGGTTTTTCAATGCTGATTGTTTGCTAATGTTTTTCCTTTCTTTTGTTACATGTACAAACAATTGAATGGCAAGCAAGACAATATGAAGAGAAGACCATGGCTAGCAATGAGGAATTTCTTGAAGATGAAGCAAAGAGTCTTGAAGAAGAAGAATTTATTTCTTTGTAAATATAAAACTTGAGATTCTTTGTAAACAAGACCAACAATTTGTAATTAATATTTTACATTGTAAACCCCTTTTTTTTTACAAATTGTCAAAGAATGTAATTATAACATAACATTTGAATGAAATGTATGAATGATGAATTTGTTGTACCAAACTTTGAGTTCTATTTTAAACTTTGTAACTCTTGATTGAATGCTTCGAATAAATCATCTTGGCTTGGTAACTTGCATTTTAAGCAAACACAATATGATAGGATAAATCATGTATTTTGCACTCTTAAACAAAATAAATGTTTAAGAGCTCAAACCCAACTGATTAATTGAATCCACAATCATGATTATTTAAAATGGTAGTCTTAAACTTTATACCTTATCCAAACAGAACATGCTCCCAAGAATAACATCAACCCTCAGAAAATTGTGGTTAAGAAAAATTTAAAATCACACAAATGCCTTTTCAGTTATCTGGGCCATGGATTGGGCAAACTTGCAATGTGAGGTTTGAAAACTGACTTAAACAACTTTAAGGAGACATGGTGACTTATTTGAAACCTTGACGACTCAATTTCCTTTGAGAAGTGCAAAACCCTAATTGCTGACTGGTTGCTTAGGAAGAGAATCTGCTTGATAAACTTTTGAGCCAAATTGAGTGTTTGAGAAACCCTGGGATAGTATCTTGAGTGAAAAATGGGAGGGCAAATTTTAGGGTACAACACATACATTTGTTAAAAGTTTAATCATGTTCATTCAATTTTAGTCATTGGACACTTTTGCACTCCAAACAGAAAAAACAGAAAGTTTGCACTTCAAAGTATATTTGTATTGATGTTTTGCCCATGAATAGGCGTTTTTGTACAAAGAGACCAAGATCCTAGTAAGAGGAAATCATCGAAAGAATGGAAAGAATACAAAGTGACAACAAAAATAATAGCCATGTGAAAGTGATCTCATTGTGTTCCAACCCCACTATTGCCCCTATGTCTTCGAACATTATCCCATGTCGTTGAATAGAAGTTGATTGGATTGATCTTGGACCATTTTAATTTGGACTTTGGTAATAAGGTTGGTTGTAGAGACTCTACGGGACATAGTCGTACGCTTTAATCCATAACTTTTTCCTGGACCGCCCTTTCGGGTTTTCAGCCTACAAGGACACTCATTTTGCCCAAGCCGCGGTTTCGGGTTTTCAACTTGTCGGGTGTACCATCTTTTGCATATATCCCTAATTTTTTCCCGAACCTCTTTGGTTTATCGGGATGCCCTTATTTTTTCCTAGGTGTGTCAACCTAGCGGGTCATTTTATGCGTAGTACTTTTTAACTATGTCCGCGTTCACATGATGTGGGAAGTCTTCGCCATCCATAGTAGTCAGCATCATGGCACCACCATAGAAAACTTTCTTTACGACAAATGGACCTTTGTAAGTGGGAGTCCATTTTCCTCTAGGGTCGCCTTATGGAAGAATGATGCGCTTTATTAGTAAGTCACCAGCTTGATACACTCGAGGCTTGATCCTTTTATTGAACGCCTTGATCATACGCTTTTGATACATCTGACCATGACAAACAACAACCAATTGCTTCTCGTTAACCAAGTTCAAATGATCCCACCTAGTTTGAATCCACCCGTCTTCGCCTAAATCTGCTTCCTTCATAATCCTTAGAGAAGGGATCTGAACTTCGACAGGGAGGAAAACTTCCATGCCGTAGACCATGGAGAGCGGGGTTGCCCCAGTTGATGTTCAGGCTGAAGTACGATAGCCATGGAGATCAAACGGTAATATATCATGCTAGTCTTTGTAAGTTACCACCATCTTTTTCACAATCTTCATGATATTTTTATTGGCAAATTCCATTGCGCCATTCATCTTGGGTCTGTACGGAGAAGAATTGTGATGCTTGATTCTGAACTGAGTACAAAGTTCCATAATCATAGCATTGTTGAGGTTGGTCCCATTGTCAGTGATAATCCTTTCGGGGACACCGTAACGGAAGATGAGGTTATGCTTGATGAATCTGGCTACAACGTTCTTGGTAACTGAGGCATATGAGGAAACTTCGATCCACTTGGTAAAGTAATCAATGGAAACAAGATGAAACAGTGTCCATTGGAAGCCATAGGTTTGATATCTCCAATCATATCAATGCCCCACATTGCAAACAGCCACGAAGCAGTCATGACATTTAGAGGAATAAGAGGTACATGGACCTTATCAGCATATATCTGACACTTGTGGCAAGTCCTTGAGTGATGATGGCAATCAGTTTCCATTGTGGACAAATAGTAACCAGGCCTCAAGATTTTCTTGGCCATAGTGTGTCCACTAGAGTGGTTCCCTAAAAGGCCCTCATGCATGTCTTACATAATTTTTTCTGCCTCCTTCTTGTCCACACACCGGAGTAGAGTAGAATCATGGCCGCGCTTGTACATGATTCTGTTGCTTAGAAAGAATTTGTCTGAAAATCTTCGCAAGAACTTCTTATCATTGATGGAAGCTCCCTCAGGATACTCTTGTGCTTCAAGATATCTCCTCACCTCATGGTACCATGGTTTCTTTTCATCAGTTTTAAGCTCATAACAGTGTGCAGGTTCGTCAAATCTTTCGATTATAATCATGGGAGCTTCGTTATCCCATTTTACCCTGAACATGGAAGACATTATTGCCAAGGCGTTAGCCAACTAATTTTATTCTCTAGGGAAATATTCAAAGGTGATTCCCTCAAAGTATGGTATTAGGGTCAACACAAGCTCCTTGTAAGGAACAAGGTTAGGATGCTTAGTGTCCCATTCTCCTTTGACTTGACTGATCACTAAAGCAGAATCTCCGAACACATCCAAATGCTTGATCCTTAAGTCAATAGCACCATTCAAACCCAAGATGCACGCCTTGTACTCAGCCATGTTATTCATACAATCAAAGCATAATATATCAGTGAAAGGAGTGTGACACCCTTCAGGAGAAATTATCACAACACCAATTCCATTTCCCAATGCGTTGGAAGCCCCATCAAAAACCATAGTCCATCGGGATCCTTGTTCAAGCACGTCATACGGTCCAGGTTCTTCGCAATTAGTTACTAGCATAATATTCTCATTCGGTAAGTCAAAGTTCATAGATTGATAATCATCAACAGCTTGGTGGGCTATATGATCTGCCAATGTGCTTCCTTTGATGGCCTTTTTTGTTGTATATTAAATATCATATTCAGTCAGAATCATTTTCCATCTAGCTATCCGTTTGGAGAGGGAGGGCTTCTCGAAGATGTACTTGATAGGGTCCATCTTAGAAATCAATAAAGTAGTATGAGTTAACATATATTGTCTTAGCTGGCGAGCAGCCCATGCCAGAGTGCAACAAGTTTTCTCGAGCAGTGAATATCTGGATTCACATTCGGTAAAATTTTTACTCAGGTAGTATATCGCATGCTCTTTTCGGCCAGACTCGTCATGTTGACCCAACACACACCCCATAGAATTTTCTAGCACAGTCAAGTATATGATAAATGGTCTTCCTTCCACTGGATGCATAAGGATGGGAGGTTCTTGCAAATATTCTTTGATCTTGTCAAAGGCAGCTTGACAGTCATTGTTCCATATGACTACTTGATCTTTCTTGAAGAGTTTGAAGATTAGTTCACAAGTAGCAGTTAAGTGAGATGTGAAGCGGGCAATGTAGTTAAGACGACCCAAGAATCCTCTAACCTCCTTTACAGAACGGGGAACCGACATTTCTTGAATAACTTTTACCTTTTCAGGATCAACTTTGATGCGTTTACCACTGACGAAAAAACTTAGAAGCTTTCCAGACCTTACTCTGAATGTGCACTTATTAGGGTTCAACCTCAATTTGTACTTCTTCAGCCTCTCAAATAGCTTGTGTAGGTGATCGAGATGCTCTTCTTCAGTTTGCGACCTTACAATCATATCATCCACATAGACCTCTATTTCATGATGGATCATATCATTAAATAAAGCTACCATAGCCATTTGATATGTTGCCCCTGCATTCTTTAATCCGAATGACATGACTTTGTAGCAAAAGGCGCCCCATTGTGTAACAAAGGTGGTCTCTTCCATGTCTTCGGGAGCCATCTTGATTTGGTTATAGCCAGAAAATCCAAGCATGAAGGAGAAGACTTTATGTTGAGCGGTGTTATCAACCAAGACACCAATATATGGTAGAAATCATCTTTGGGGCTTGCCCTATTCAGATCCCTATAATCTAAACACATGCTAAACTTTCCATATTTCTTTGGCACGGGGACCACGTTCGCAACCCATTGAGGATAAGATGTGATAGCCACAAAACCTGCATCAAATTGATTCATTACCTCAACCTTTATATTTTCAGACATGTCTGGCTGCATACGATGAACCTTTTGCTTAACAGGAGGGCAATCCTCTTTTGTTGGTAGACGAAGAACCACAATGTCGGTATTCAATCCGGGCATATTTTCATATGACTAGACAAACACTACAACATAGTCATGTAACATCTGAACCAATTTGCTCTTGATACCATCTTCTATGTTGGTGCCGATCTTAACCTCTCTCTTATCTGTCTCAGTACCTAAGTTGATAACTTCGACTGGCTCTTCATGGGGTTGAATAGCTTTCTGTTCTTGCATTAGCAGTCTGGCTAGTTCTCCTGGTATTTCACAATCTTCCTTGACTTTGTCTTTGGCTTGGTTAATTGGATATTCAAAATCATAACTGTAAATAGTAGATTCGTTGGAAAAGAGATATGGAGTGAATGAAGATCTACAAGTGTATGTGTGTGCATGTAAGATACATGGCTATTGAAAAAATGTAATAAAGGAAAAGAAAGACAATGAACACAAAAATTTGAATGCAAAAGGTCCAATGGTTTATATTAAATGATCATATGATAAATGAACATGAACAAAATCCTTAACAAATGGACCATAATGCCCTGGGCAAGGCACATGGCTTAAAAGTCATTGTTTGGAATTTAAGATTACAGACAAAAGTTATTGAAATGAAAGAAATTAGTAAGTAGTAATTACTCCTCAATGAAGGAGATGAGAGTGAAATCCTTTGCATTCCAGTTGTTGAGCTTTCCTTTGACAGTAGGGAAGATCCAATCTTCAAAAGTGTTTTAATCATCAGAGTCTTCCACAACGTTCACTTCATGATTCCCGATGTGGAGAGATGGCTTTCCCGTGCGAGCATGCCTGACTTCTTTCTGAGCTTTGATGGTGAAACGCAACCCAAATTTATTTGCTTTAAACAGAATGTCAGGATGTTGTCCCCAGATAGTACAGTTTCCATCTTCGACCACGGCACGAGCATCCTTAAGTGAAACCAATCTTGGTATAACTTCATCATCTTTTGATATTTTGAAGGAGATTTTGGTAGTGGTAAGCATAGGAGGAACAATTTCGAAAGCCTGGCATGGATTTTCTATGAATTCGCCATCCATTTCCACATACTTGAAGGAATTGAGGTGGCTTACCATGAATTCCTCTTCACCACAAACAATGATAATCTTCCCCTTGACTGGGTATTTTAATTTTTGATGAAGGGTGGATGTTACTTCCCCTGCCCTATGGATCCAAGGGCTCCCAAGAAAACAAGAGTAGGCAGGACGTATGTCAATTATATAAAAGGTAGAGTTGAAAATATGTGAGGCAACTTTAATTGGGAGATCCACCTCTCCATGAACCATTCTCTTAGACCCATCGAAAGCCCTTACTACAATATCGCTTGGCTTAAATACAAGTCCTTCACAATCTAGCCGGTTCAAAGCACCTTTGGGTAACACATTTAAAGATGAGCCAATATCAATTAGGACATGGGCCAGGGTGGTCCCCTTGCATTCAACAGAGATATGCAAGGCTTTGTTGTGGTTCCTTCCCATAGGAGTCAAATCAACGTCAGAGAATCATAATCCATTGTCAGCCGTTAAACTTACTTCACAGTTCTCGAACTGGTCAGCGGTGGTTTCTTGGGGCACATGGGCTTTCTTCAAGAACTTGATTAGAGCCTGGGCATGAACGTCCGAACAAAGTAACAATGACAACATGGAAATTTTGGAGGGGGTTTTCCCCAGCTGCTCAACTATTTTGAAGTCACTCTTCTTTATGATTTTTAGGATTTCCTCCATCTCTCGAGTGGAGGGTTCTTCAGTGTCGGTATCTTTGGTAGGTGCCTCTATCCCAGCAGGCTCACCTTCTTTCTCTTTGCCTCTAGTGTTGACACTAGACTTGTCATTGGTTATGCAGACGAGAGTTATTATAATTGTGGGTGGTGAAATATCAGGGGAAAAGATTCTCCCTTTTTCTTGTTACTTTACTGGAGCCTACAGTATTAGTGACATTAGCTTCGTCTTTGTTGATCCAAGAATCTTATTTTATCCCATGATAATAAACCTCGGCACCATAGTTCCATGAGACCGCGTTATCAAAGGAGTAGGGAATAGGCTTAGTAGCAGTGATTATTAAATGAGCAATGGTTGGTTCATTTGAAATCCTAATAGGACTCTTTAAGGGTGTCCTAAGAGGCTTGTTGGAGATGGTTATTGTTGTACCCCAAAATTTTCCCTCTCATTTCTCAAGAATTTCTCACAAGATTTCTATTGGGTCAAGACTGCGCAAGGTTTAATCAGCTCAAGATACTTCCTCAACATTGATGGCTCAAATTAAGGTGTGGGTTTGGACAACTACAATTTGACTTTTAATGCCCCATATAGTTTCCATGGATCATATTGGGCTCTCAAGCATCAGGTCGAAGAGAGGAGGAAGAGGAAACTGTCGAAAGGGAAAAGTAGATCGAAAGGAGTGGCAGACAGATTTTGACAAATCAAAGAAGAGCAAGTTTGCTTCGATCCACAAAGCAATGGTTTCCTTCTAAGCAACCTGCTTCGATCCGCCTCTAAACAAGCTTCTATTGGGCATTGGCTATCTTCATGCTTGATTCGATCCACCTCTCAACCTGCTTTGATCCGCCACTAAACAAGCTTAGATTGGGCAATGACTATCTTCATGCCTGCTTCGATCCACCTCTCGACTTGCTTCGATCCACAAAGCAATGACTTCCTTCATGCTTGCTTCGATCTAAAAAGAAAGTCGATCTTCATACTTGCTTTGAGCCCCAAGGATAGTTGGTTGTGGCATTTGAAGTTTGGACATTTGAACTTTCAACTAATTACTTAAGATATGGTTTTCCAAGTCTTGAGATGCTTGAAAAAAACTTTGTGAAGTAGGAAAGCAATCCAAAATTTCTTTCATTTTGACTATGCCAATGAGATCATCTTGCATGCTCAAAGTGGTATATTCAGGTGAATGTGATCAATTCGAAGAACATACATTTGATGGTCCATTCTAAGAACATACAATTGATGGATTTGAAAAACATATAATTATTCGTCCATTCGAAGGACACACAATTGGTGGAAACGAATATTGCTTTGATGAGTCTGGTCGAAAGTTGTGGATCTCTGTGGTCGAAGGGAAAGGACGAAGTATTCGATTCAAGGAATCAAGTTGAAAACAGAATCCATAGGCCATGCTACATGATCTTCCTTTTCAAGCCTCAAACTTGTGTCTCACTCCATAATTAATTGTTTACACAATTAATTAAGCTCTTAACCAAGTGTTTAAAGTATTGTCCAAGCCAATTTTCCCTTAATGGCATAAAGTTACCATTTCCATTTTTAGAAAAGTTTTGTATTGATCCTTACGTTTATCCTTTCTGCATACATAACCCCTACAAACTAAAAGCAACATGTCTAAAGCTTCTACCAACTCAAATCATACTTGTACAATACTATGGAACCTGTCTTCTCACTTTTTCCTCGAAAAATCAAGTGATAGGGCCAAAAGGCTAGAACTCAGGAATCTGGTACGCAAAACTCTTTGAACTAAGAATCTGCATCCAAAACAACATTGCTTGCCATTTCTGACTTTGAAGAGCTAACCCCAAAATCCTTCGAGAATTTTCCATTTTTCTATTCGAACATCATCTGTACACCACATAGACACTACCCCAGCCCTTAAACCACCCATGTAATTCCTTTTTCCCCATCCACCATTTTCAAAAAATCCACCATTACAACTTGACTTGTCCAGAACAGTTGGGCAAGCTACAAGATGTTCTAGCAACTGGAGTAGCTTCAGGGAGGTCAAGGATAGCTTAATCCTGATTCGAACCATTTCTGGAGGTCATACATAACTCATTCCAATTGCACTTCAATAGGTAAGATCTCTTAAACTGTGATATCTTGATACAAGCATTTTCATCACATACAAATAAAAGAAAAGATGTAAATATTATATCTAAGAAGTTTACCATACTCTTAGCTTTCGATTGCCACTGCTTGTGTTTTAAGAATTTCAACTTAGACCTGTTCGTTTTTTTTTATTTTGATACCAAACAAAAGTCACGCTAACCTTTGATTCATAGCTCTTGAAAATTATGTGTTTGGATTCGTTTTCAAATTCTAGACGGTTTTGATATTTACACTTTTCGATTTGGTTGAGAATCAAAGCTTTTAGAAGCTTAACATGATAATACATATCCCTGCACGTGCGAAGGAGGAAGATGAAGCCATGAATTCATTTTATATTTAATGCAAGTTGGATAACTAACAGATGAAACATACCACCCCAGTGGTACAAACAGTACGCTCGAAAGGCATTTCTGTGTAAGGTCCTGGGTTCGAGCCCCAGTGAGACCTTTTGTATTTATTTTGCCATTTTTTCAAACTAACATGTAGGTTTAAAACATATTAAATGTTGGCTGTTTTGAATGGAAGGAGTGGAGAACCTGGGTTCAAACCTTGGCAGAATCAAAACAAATATTTATCACTTGCTTTGCTTTCATTTTTTTAACAAACTTCAACATTTTTTCCAACCAATCAAAACAACTCCTTTTGAGTTGATTTTTTGCACATTATTTATTTACAATGCCTATTTTATAAATATATAAAAATATCACAAAAAATATTTTATTTTCCTTTTATTTTAATTAACCAAAATCCATTCCCTTTCCATTTTTATCCTTGTACATCATATACATTTTAATTCTTGTAAATTATTCAATTTCGATATGGTTGTAATAGATAATTAGGTTTAATTTCTTGCAATTCCTATTTGTAAATTTGTACACCCATCCCCAAATGATGTAATAGCGTAGTAAATTTACTTTCCGCAATTTATCGCTTTCATATAAATTGTTAGTAATTAGGGTGTGTATGGCAAGATAAAATCAACCGTTAGAAAATCCTAATTTCAAAAGACAAAAATGCATGCAATCAAACACACTATTCACACACGTGCACCTCTAGGGTAACCTCGCTTGTTGCGTCGGAAAATAGTCACGTCCCTCGAATATGGGCGTTTTAGCAAAGACCCTCGATAAAAATATCGTAGTCCCTCAATGTCCCTCGATGTTGCCTTTGGTAAATGATCTAGTCCCTAACAAAAATTTGCTAAAAACGTCTCATAAGTTGCCTTCTATGACTATACAATTGACCCACGCTCGTCCCTTCACATCCAATGATGGGGCTTCTTACCAATCAAAGGTAAGATAGCAACATCTAAAGAAGAAGGGAAAGAACAAAGACCTTTTGATTAGGTAGGACGCTCGTAGTTGCTTGCTCACAAACTAAAACCATTTCCACACTTACACTTTCAAAAATATATTAAAAAACAAACATCTCTTTGAACTATTTTCAAAACCAACACTTTGTATGCATTCTTATAAAGACGAGAATCATTACAAAGTTTGTCGAAACAAAGGCGTTTTCAAAATACTTTCAAAACCCACCACAAGCACACTTTCAAACAAAGCAATTTCAAATGATCTAGAAAGCAACTAAGAGCCCATAGGTAACTATGGATGAAAAGGGTGCTAATACCTTCCCTTTTCATAATCTACCCCCCGAACTCAAGAAAATATCTCAAAGGTCTTTCCTGTTCTTTTCACCATTTCCTTATTGGATAAAAGAAAAGTCGGTGGCGACTCTTGCTATCGGCAACAATTGCAATCAAACTCAAAACAAATTTAAATCTCCTAAGTCCTTGAAATCATTTGCATATGCATTTTCATGCATCATAACATAAACAGGTTTTCCACAACAGGTTTTCTTATCTTTCTACTGTTTATTACAGTAAGATGGATATTGAACAAATAGTGAAAGACTTGCAAGCAAAGAATTCCCAGTTCCAAGAGACCTTGCTGAACATGGCTAAGGGGCAAAAAGTGCTGATGACTATGCTGGTAGCCAAGAAGAAAACCAAAAAGAAGGCCTTCATCAACATGGGTAAGAGATTCGATGGTTCGGTTCGTCAGGTACAGATAATCAAAGAGTTGCCTGAGGAGGAAGAAAATCAAGACACGGAGGCAAGGAGCACCCATGCTTGGGGTGCCAATAATCAAGATTCCGAAGACGAAGACTATTTTGATGAGCAATACCCTCCGACCAAGGATAAATACAAGCAGTTGGAGGATAGGCTAAAAGCTGTTGAAATTCAAGCCGTTCCTAGTTTGGATTTTAGCGAGTTGGGCTTAGTACCTGGGGTCGTCATTCCCCATAAGTTCAAAATACCGGTCTTTGCTAAGTATGACGGGGTTTCTTTCCCGAAACTTTATCTAAGGTCTTACGTGCGCAAGATGCAGCCGCACACTACCGAAAAAAACTATGGATCCAGTTGTTCCAAAAGAGTCTGGCTGGGACTCAACTAGAATGGTTCTACCAATTGGAGGGTTCCCACATCCACACATGGGAAGATATAGCCACCACTTTTTATCATCAATATCAATACAATTCCGATATGGCACCAACTAGAGTCGAACTTTAAGGTATGATAATGGGTACTAATCAGGGGTTCAAGGAGTACACGCAAAAATGGAGGGATCTTGCTGGGTACATTGACCGGCCCATTTTTCAAGCTATTGATTGGCAGTTCTTCCTCTTATTTCACCGAGTTGATATTAACTGGTGAAAGGGTGGAAAGCGGCATTAAAAGCGGAAAAATTCCCATGACATCTGCTTCCACATCCAACGTTGTAAAGAAGCCTTTCATTGGAAAGAAGGAAGCAAATGATGTGTATGGGGAAAAGGCCCATACCAAGAAGGATCATCGACCTTCTATTAATGTTGTGTTAATCTCCAACCCTCCGTCTACTCAAAGGCAATCATCAAACAATCAACAATCCGAAGTTCCTCGAAGACAGTTCACAAGGATTAGCATGTCACTATCCCAAGCCTTGCAACACCTATTGAAGGCCAACCTAGTGACTTTGCATGATCCACCATCCAATCTAAACACTTCATCACCAAAATACAATCCTAATGCCAAGTGCGCATATCATTCAAACAGTCCTGGGCATGAGATCGATCAATTTTAGGTGCTGAAGACCAAGATTCAAGATCTGATAGACAATAAAACAATTGAATTTGATCCACCTGCTACTCCAAATATGATAACCGCACCAATGTTGAACCATGGCAAAGGTGTTAATGCAATTGATGACACTACTTTTGTTTCCTCCATTTAAGATTTAACAACCCCATTAACTATTGTGAAGGTTAACTTGCTGAGAGTCGGGGTGTTCCCTGACTGTTCTAAAGATTGTGTTTGCTGTGATCAATAAGTAAATGTGTGCAAGCGGTTGAAGGAAGGTGTGCAACGCCTGATAAATAGTCGTGAGATTCTGTTTGAAAAGATTCCTAACATCAAGAGTTTGACCAACAAAACTAAAGACCTGTCTATAATAACCATTTCCAAAAAGCCGCTTAGGATCCCCTCAAAGGGTCCTATTAGAATTTCAAATGAACCGACCATCGCTCCTTTAATAATCATTGCCTCTGGGCCTATCCCCTATGAAGAAGTTAAAAACACAAGAGGGGGGGGGGGGATTGAATTGAAAAACTTGAAATCAAATGAACAATGACACAATATTTTTGTCCTGGTTTGTTTGATCTCAAATTACTCCAGTCCATCCGTCAAGGTGATTTCTCCTCTCTCCAACGAGGTCTTAATCCACTAATCTCAAAAGGATTTGAATCACTACTTTAACAACTGTTAAAGTCTTCTTGAGTACAACCACAATTCGGTTAATCTCAAGGAACACTATTTTAATCAAATAAACAAGAGTACTGTGTGTTATTGTTTTTCGTTACAAAAACTGTTATCACAACTGTGATAATTTACACAAATTTATAGCGTGAAAAGATGAGTAAGCTTTTTGTGTTTTTGAATTCTCGTGAGTAGTATATGTAAAAATCATTGTCGATTTGAACACTGAGTTTGTTTATATAGGCAATGGATTCCCGTTGATCATTAAGCATGATAAATGTCATTAACTCAGTTTCCATTTGGAGAATATCATGTCTGAATGAAGCCATTGTAATTGATGCTGTCTTAAATGATTAGTAACGCTTCAGAATCTTTCATCCTAGCCTGTTGCTGATGCTTCAACACATTGATGACTTAGTTTATTACTCTCTTGTTTAGAATCAGAGTTTACTTCACTTAAGTGCAGGTTCTGGTCATCAATCTTCAGCACAAATTTTGATTGCTTCAGCGTGTAGCTTCTATAGCTTATCTTCTGATGCTGCTTTGATCAGAACTTATGTATACAAAATAACATAATTTTTAGGGTGCATATTTGTTCTTTGTATTTGTTATCATCAAAACTCTAATCAAGGGTTGTAGAATGAAACTATGTTCTAACAATCTCCCCCTTTTTGATGATGACAAAAACTAGCATTTTCAATGAAAAATAAAGAACAAAAGGTTTAAGAGAAACTCCCTCTGAGTTGATTACTTCCCTGAAGTTCCTTCTCATCAGAGTTTTAGCTGCATCTCCTATCAGAATTTGTTCCTGTTCAATCTTTTTAGAAAGTAGTGGTTAAATAATTCAGAATGTTTGAGACTTTTGTCCCGGTAAACCATTATTGAAAATATCTTACTTTCTCCCCCTTTTTGTAAGTTATAAAAAAGGTAATATAATCAGAGCCAAAAGATATGAATTATATTTAAAACATAATGCAATGACAAGTTCTGGAAAAAAAGAGGTAAAATTAAAAGTTACAGATAAACAATTTTAAAAGAAAATCTAAGAAGGAGGGGGAAGACGTGTTAACAACGCTTCCAGCAAGGTCTTGATCTGACTATTTGACTCTTCTTGCTTGCCCAAAATTCCTTTGATTTCCTTTGTAGTGTCTTCTTGTTTACCCAGAATACTTTTAATCTCTTTGTTCGTATTCTCCTGCTTATCCAGCCTTGCATGGATTAAAGCATTTTCTTTCTTCAACTCTTCCAGAGTTTGCATGACTAAGGAGGAAGCTGGTGTCTCTTCAGGAGTTGGATGTTTCTCATAGCATTTTGCAGCTTCTTCTGAGTGAACCATTTCTTCTGTTGTAATCATGTCTTCTGGAGCAGTAGTCGGAGAGAGACTTTCTGGTTCTGGTTCAGCTACATCTGAAGGATGATGCTCTTTCTAGGGAGCATTATCCAGTGAGAGGATATCTTTCTTGAATAGTTGGCTCAGAACTTGGTCTTGAAAAGCCTTTAGCTTATCACTAAAGTTCTGCTGAGCCTTTTTATAACTCAATTCCTTCAGCTTCAAAGTTTCAGTGTTGACCCATTTTTTGAATCTTTCCCACATATAATTAGAAGCAGCAGGATTAGAAGTCTCTTGACTTGCATGCTTCAAAGAATTGATCCATTCTTGCATTTCTGTTTAAAAAATCAACAAACTTGTACCAACATCTGAGGTGGTTGCAGTTGGTTTAGGTTTTGGAATGGTAGTTGTGTGTGAGATGGAAGCTAGTCTTTCCAGCATAATTGGATCAATGACAAGTCTTAAGTTGTCAGTTGGACTGTTAGTGGGTGAAGGAGTGGGAGAGTCAGGAATGATAATTGGTCTGGTAGGGGTGTTTGGTGGTGTGGATTCTAGGGATGACGAAATTTCTGGAATGTCATGAATGGTGAGAGGCATGCGAACCGCAAGAGGTTCTGTTATTCCAGGAATTTGGATTGTGGTATCAGAGTCTGAAGGAGAGTCTTCAGATTAGTTTATGGCCGCATGTTGGGTTTCTGATTCAGGAATATCAGAAGATAGATTTTCAGAAGGTTGAGTTTCTGGTTGTGGTGAGTTGGGGTTTAGATCTTCTGGTTGAGGAGATTGTGGTTAAGTATTTTCTGGTTGTGGAATTTATTGTTGAGGTGATTGTGGATGTAGAATTTCTACTTGATGTGATTGTGGATGTGGAGTTTCTGGTTGAGGAGATTGAGGGATTTCTGGTGGTTGTTGAGTGTTTGGATTTTCTAGTATGGGAGAGGAAAAATCTTGATCAAATAATTCAATATCAGACAGAACTTTGGCAAGTTCTGGTTGATGATGTTCTGGATTTTGATTTTGAGTAGGGGAGTGAGGTTCATTCAACAAATTACCTAGAGTTACAGATGGATCAAACTCTATGTCAAAATATTCAAAGGTTTGGGGTGATGAATTTTCAGGTTGAGAAGGCATGACTTCAGATGTTGAAACAGTTATTGATTCTATAATAGAAACAGAAGATGGATTACCTTTCTTTTTGGAAGCTTTAGGTGTCCTCTAAGAGGGTCCCTCTCCTGCTGCTTTCCTCTTCTTTGATTTCTTTAACACAACTTCTGGAGCAGCCTTGTGCAGATCCTGAATGTTGATTTCTGGAGCAGCTCCATCAGCCTTGCAAGCTTCAAGGTATCTGACTATTATTTCTTGTTTGGAGTCTATCTCAGAAAACAAAGGAAAATCTTTCAGAGGTATCCTTCTTGAAGTAATGGTTTCATGAGCAGTAACAGTTGGTTCCTTCTTGATATTCTCAATGATCTTCATTTTCTTCAGGTTCTTGGTGTTAAGGGGCTTACCAACAGTTGCTTCCAATGTGCTTATTTCCCGAGCCTCCGTCAGATGTTCTATCAGCCTGTTCTCTGTTAGAATATCTGATATCAGCCTTCCTAAGGGAATCCAATCCCTCTTGGTCCTTTCGTCTTCTCTGGTTTCCTTCACACTTGTTCTGAGATGGTTGAAGAGCAAGTGTGGAAGATTTACCTTTGTCCTCTTAGCAATGAAATAGATCAGAAATTGCTCATCAATATTGATATAATCAGGAGAGCTTGTAGGCTTTCTGTGGTGGATGCATCCCATAATGATTCTGGCCCAGATTCTGTGATGATCCTTCAAATATATGATTTTACTGGAGGGCTGTCCAGAAGTAAAAATTCCCTTTGCAATTGATCTTAGGTCAGAGCATCTCTCAGCCATGTCAATGCATCTGACACCACCACCGTTGTATCCAAGAAGCATCGCAATAAGATCTTCTGTAATCACAATTTTCTTCCCCATGACATAAGAAGTAACCTGGTGATTTTATGAAGAAGCATGTATCCAGAATTCTTTGACAAGAATGGGAAATGTTGGACCCAACAGACGGTCAAAGTACTTGTTCCATCATTGTGTTGTAACGTCTTCATAAAGATTGAAGCCATTTTCTTGCAAGCTCTCAAAATCAATAATTAGTTCAGAGAGAACTTCCAGATTATCAATAGGTGTGAGGAGCGTTCTATGGGATTCTTCATACTGTTCTGTTGATGCAGATTCATGAGCACTGACATTTTTGAGACTTGATGAAGCCATTGTTCACACGGGATTTTGAGGAATATGAAGAGGGTTTTTGAAAGCAAGAACTTAAAACGAGATAAAATATTGATGAGAGTAAAAGTGAATGAATTTAAAAAGTAATTTTGAGTTTAAATAGGTTTCTTGAAAACGTAAGCAGTAAGAAAAAGAAAATTAGTCATGATTATATGCATTAATGACATCTGAATTTAGGGGATTTAGAAAGATACTGAACAGTTACCACTTACAAGTGTCTCAATGCATCCAATCAGCGCCTTGAACCCTTCATAAATTGAACGCATGTTCAGCTTCAGAAGGTAGCAGGTGAGAGGATGACAAGTGTTTGATGTTGTGAACTGCACGCCTTTATCCTTGAAATGAAACGTTCAGATCTTCCTGGATAGATTCTGATGCAATCTGTACTTCTAAACTCTAAAGGCAGGTTGATCAGTTGTTCATAGAAAATAATAAAGTTCTGAGGGTTAAGATATAAATAAAACATTTTATTCTGGGCATAACTTCATGCTGAGATGTTTCAGAATGAAGTTGAACCTATCTTCAGAAAGAGGTTTTGTAAAAACATCAGCCTATTGATGGTCTGTGTCAATAAATTTTAAGGTTAGAATCCCTTTCTGAATATAGTCCCTAATAAAATGATGTTTTATTTCTATATGATTAGCCCTAGAATGCAAAATAGGATTCTTACTGAGACATATAGCATAAGTGTTGTCACAGAGGATAGGAATGTTGCTCTCAAATATGTTGAAGTCTTCAAGTTGACTTTTCACCCAGAGCATTTACGTGCTACATCCAGCAGCTGCTATGTATTCAGCTTCTGCTAATGATAGTGCTATTGTGGATTGTCTCTTGCTGGTCCATGAGATCAGATTTTCTCCCAGAAACTGGCAGCTTCCAGAAGTGCTTTTACATTCTACTCAGTCTCCAGCGAAATCAGCGTCACAATATCCTACTAAGCTGTAATCATTTGATTTTCTATAAAACAAACCCAGATTTATAGTACCTTTCAAATACTTGAAAATTCTCTTAACTACTGTTAAGTGAGTTTCTCTAGGATCTAATTAGAATCTAGCACATAAGCAAACACTAAATAAAATATCAGGCCTTGAAGCCGTCAGATAAAGGAGAGAACCAATCATTCCTCTGTAGACTTTCTGTTCTACCTTTTTACTTACCTCTTCCTTTTCTAGAATGCACGTGGGGTGCATTGGAGTCTTTGAGGGCTTACATTCTGAGAGATCAAATTTCTTCAGAAGTTCTCTGACATATTTTCTCTGATGAATGTAAGTTTCTTCTAGAGTTTGGTTTATCTGAATGCACAGAAAGAATTTGAGTTCCCCCATTAAGCTCATCTCAAACTCTGCCTGCATACATTTAGCAAACTCTCTTCCCAAAGAGGGTTTAGTAGATCCAAAGATGATGTCATCAACATAAATTTGACATATTAAAATGTCATTCTTAAATGTCTTACAGAATAAGTTTGTGTCCACTTTCCCTCTGGTGAATTCCTTTTCTAACAGGAAGTTACTTAGTATTTCATACCAAGCTCTGGGAGCTTGTTGCAGACCATAGAGTGACTTCTTTAGTTTAAAAACATATTTTGGGTGTTTGGAACTCTCAAACCCAGGGGGTTGGTGCACATATACCTCTTCATCTATATATCCATTTAGGAATGCACTTTTGACATCCATCTGATACAAAGTGATTTCCTTGTTTACAGCAAATGATATTAAAAGTCTGATAGATTCTAACCTAGAGACTGGAGAAAAGGTTTCTGTATAGTCTATCTCCTCTTGTTGACTATAACCTTGTGCTACCAATCGTGCTTTGTTTTTGATGACTTTTCCTTGCTCGTTCAGTTTGTTTCTGAACACCCACTTTGTTCCAATAACGTTGAATCCTTTTGGTTTGGGAACCAGATCCCATACGTCATTTCTGGTGAACTGATTCAATTCCTCCTGCATTGCCAGAATCCGTTCATTGTCCAGAAGCGCTTCATCAATTGTTGTTGGTTCAATCAGAGAGACTAGTCCCATGAGGGATTCTTCAGAGTTTCTGAACGTTGATTGTGTCCTGATTGGATCATCCTTCTTTCCCAGTATTTCATCTTCTGGGTGAGCAATGCTGCTTCTGGATAGCCTTTTCTGAAGTTGATCAACTGAAGATGCTGGATTTCTTGCAGTGACTCTTTCTGATGTTGTGGGAGCGTCTCTGTTGAGAACTTCTGACGAGTTGTCATCAGTACCTATGAGTTCAAATTCCATACCTTCAAGGAATTCATTCTTCTTTGACTTTTGAGAGTCAAGCTTATCATCAAATCTAACACTGATTGACTCCTCAACAATCTGTGTTTCTGTATTGTATACTCTGTACCCTCTTGAGCGTTCAGAGTATCCTAACATGATACACTTTTGTGCTTTAGAGTCAAACTTGTTCAGATAATTTTTTGTATTCAGAATAAAGCAAGTGCATCCAAATGGATGAAAATAAGAAATGTTGGGCTTTCTGTTCTTCCACAATTCATATGGAGTCTTTTCCAGAATAGGTCTTATGGAGATTCTATTCTGAATATAACACGCTGTGTTGATTGCCTCTGCCCAGAAGATCTTAGCAATGTTAGTCTCATTGATCATGGTTCTGGCCATTTCTTGAATGTTCTGTTCTTTCGTTCTACAACTCCATTTTGTTGGGGAGTTCTAGGACAAGAGAAGTCATGCAAGATGCCATTTTCATTAAAAAATAATTCAAAATTTTTATTTTCAAATTCCCCACCATGATCACTTCTGACTTTGACAATTCTAAGATCCTTTTCATTATGAACTTGGTTACATAAGGTAACGAACACAGAGTGTGACTCGTTCTTGTGTCTTAAGAAATTTACCCATGTCTATCTGCTATAGTCATCTACGATTACTAACTCATACTTCTTGCCACTGACAGACGCAATTTTTACTGGTCCAAATAAGTCAATGTGCAGAAGTTCTAATGGCTTAGAGGTGGAAACAACATTTTTGGATTTGAAAGCAGGTTTTGAAAATTTTCCTTTCTGACATGCTTCACACAGAGCATCTGAGTTGAACTTCAAATTAGGAAGTCCTCTGACCATATTGAGTTTTTTAATCTGAGATATTCTTCTCATACTAACATGCCCCAATCTTCTATTCCAGACCCATTTCTCGTTGTTAACAGAAAGAAGGCATTTTACATTCTGACTCTTTAGTTCAGAAAGTTTCATTTTATAAATGTTGTTTTTCCTCTTTCCATTAAATAGGATAGTCCCATTTTTCTAACTAACAGCTTTGCATGAATTTTGATTAAAGATTATATCATAACCTTTATCACTTAATTGACTTATGGATAGTAGGTTATGCATTAATCCATCAAGTAATAACACATTATTTATAGAGGGAAGATTTCCATTACCTACTGTTCCAGAGCCAATGATCTTTCCTCTTTGGTTGCCTCCAAATCCCACGTAGCCTCCAGGCTTTGGAACATATGCCTTCTTCCCGTCATGTGTCGAGAGCAGCCAGAGTCCAGGTACCATGACTGGTGTTTTAGCCTTGCTGCTAAAGATATCTGCTACATATGTAATTTTATCCTTAGGTACCCATATCTTCTTGGGTCCTGGTTGGTTAGTTTTACCAAAATTCTGATTGAATTTTGGTTTGACAGAATAATCACTACTTGTTTATTTTATGTCATGTGTGTGCCCATATATAAAATGTGATTTGAGTGGTGTGCGTTCTATGACTAAGTCCATGGCCTGTTTAGTTGTGGATACCTTACCTTGATATCCTATCCCTTTTCTGCAATTTCTTATAACTCCATAGAACATTGAAGCCATCTTGCTTCTATCTATGTTTTTAGCTAGAAACTTCTGAAAGTTGTGATCATACTCTTTGATGATCTCATCAGCATTACTGGGAGTCTCTAAGATTGTTTCCTTCTGAGAATTTTGCAAATCATTTTCTAATTTTGAAATTTTTTCTTTTAACTCAGAATTCTCTAGTCTGAACTCTCAGACTTTTCAGAGTCATAGGCAAGATCCCTTTTCAGGTTCTTGAATTTGACTCTGATTTGCTGATAACTTTCAAGAATTTCATTTAGACTTTCTGCAAGTTCAGCCTTAGTAAAATTAATGGTAAAGTCAGGAAATACCTCTTAAGTGTCTGATTCTGAGTTTGAACCAGAAGCTTCACTGTCTTCTGACACGTTTGCCATGAGAGCTATGTTTTCTCTTTCATCATCTGACTCTGAGTCAGCTTCAGAGGTGTCCGAATCATCCCATGTTGCCATGAGACTTTTCTTCTTTTCCTTGAAGAACTTCTTTTTGGGCTTCTCCTTCTGAAGCATTAGGCAGTCAATTTTGTAGTGCCCTTGCTCATTACACTCATAGCAGATGATGTCCTTGTTATTTGGCTTTCTGTATCCTGAAAAACCTTCAGATCTTCTATGTCCAGAGGAATACTCAGACTTTATGTATCTGGAGGAGGATTCATTCTGATTCTCTGATCTTCTAGGATTACTGAATTTCCTTTGTCTTTGCTTCCACAGTTGGTTCACCCTTCTGGAGAGGAGAGACAGTTCATCTTCTTCTGATGAGGATCTATCAGAAGTTTCTTCCACAACCTACAAAACCTTAGAGTCAGATTTTCTATTAGATTTTAAAGCTAGTGGCTTACCTTGCTTTTGAGGCTCATCTTCTTCTAGCTCTATCTTATGACTTAAGGGAGCTGACAAGTTCCTCCAGAGATATTTTGTTGAGATCTTTGGCTAGCTTAAGTGCTGCGACCATTAGCCTCCATTGCTTGGGTAGACTTTTGATGATCTTCTTTACGTGATCAGCAGTAGAATATCCTTTGTCAAGAACCTTTAGTCCAGTAACAAGAATTTGAAATCTTGAGAACATTCCTTCTATGGATTCACTATCTTCCATCTTGAATGTCTCATACTTCTGAATGAGCGTAAGGGCCTTGGTTTCTTTGACTTGAATGTTGCCTTCATGCGTCATTCTCAGAGAGTCAAACATATTCTTAGTTGTCTCTCTTTTTGAGATTTTCTCATATTCTGAATATGAGATAACACTGAGGAGTATTGTTCTGGCCTTATGGTGATTTCTGAAGTCACGTTTCTGCTGGTCAGACATCATTTTTCTGTCTATCTTCTGACCTCTTCCATCCACTGGATGTGTGTATCCATCAGTTACCATGTCCCACAGATCAGCATCATGGGCCAGAAAGAAACTCTCAATTCTATCTTTCCAGTAGTCAAAGTTTTCTCCATCAAAGACTGGAGGTTTGTCACTGATCCTGTCCTTATCTTCATGGTAGTCATTGCTTATGTTTTGGCTTGGTCCCACCATAGTATTTTTCTGAAGCTTGGATCTTGTACTGACACGGTTAAGTGTTTAAGCTCAGAACCAGGCGCTCTGATGCCAATTGAAGAAGTGAAAAACACAAGAAGGGGGGGGGGTGAATTGAAAAACTTGAAATCAAATGAACAATGACACAGTATTTTTATCCTGGTTCGTTTGATCTCAAACTACTCCAGTCCACCCGTCAAGGTGATTTCGCCTCTCTCCAACGAGGTCTTAATCCACTAATCTCAAAAGGATTACAATCACTACTTTAACAACTGTTAAAGTCTTCTTGAGTACAACCACAATCCGGTTAATATCAAGGAACATTGTTTTAATCAAATAAACAAGAGTACTGTGTGTTGTTGTTTTTCGTTACAAAAACTGTTATCACAACTGTGATAATTTACACAAATTTAGAGCATGAAAATATGAGTAAGCTTTTTACATTTTTGAATTCTCGTGAGTAGTATATGCAAAAATCGTTGCCGATTTGATCACTAAGTTTGTTTATATAGGAGATGGATTTCCGTTGATCATTAAGCATGATAAATGTCATTAACTCGGTTTCCATTTGGAGAAGATCTCTTCTGAATGAAGCCGTTGTAATTGATGATGTCTTGAATGATTAGTAACGCTTCAGAATCTTTCATCCTAGCCTGCTGCTGATGCTTCAGCACATTTATGACTTAGTTTATTATGCTCTTGTTCAGAATCAGAGTTTACTTCACTTAAGTGCAGGTTCTGGTCATCAATCTTCAGCGCAAATTCTGATTGCTTCAGCGTGCAGCTTTTATAGCTTATCTTCTGATGCTTCTTTGATCAGAACTTCTGTATACAAAATAACATAATTTTTAGGGTGCATATTTGTTCTTTGTAATTGTTATCATCAAAACTCTAATCAAGGGTTGTAGAATCAAACTATGTTCTAACACCCTACTCCTCTGACAAAGCAGTTCCATGGAACTATGGTGCTGAGGTTTATTATCATGGGATAAAACAAGATTATTGGATCAACAAAGATGAAGCTGATGTCACAAATATTGCAGGTTCTAGTAAAGCGACAAGAACATGGAGAATCTTTTCCCCTGATATTTCACCACCCACTACTATAATGACTCCCGTCTGCATAACCAACGATAAGTCTAGTACCAACACTAGAGGAAAAGAGAAAGAAGGTGAGCCTGCTGGGATAGAGGCACCTACCAAAGATACTAATGTTGAGGATCCCTCCACTCAAGAGATGGAGGAAATTCTGAAAATCATAAAGAAGAGTGACTTCAAAATAGTGGAGCAGCTGGGGCAAACCCCCTCCAAAATTTCCATGCTGTCATTATTACTTTGTTTGGATGTTCATGCCCGGGCTCTGATCAAGTTCTTTAAGAAAGCCCATGTGCCCCAAGATACCACTGCTAACCAGTTCGAGAACTGTGTAGCAAGTTTAACGGCTGGCAATGGATTAAGGTTCTTTAACGCTGATTTGACTGCTAAGGGAAGGAACCACAATAAAGCCTTGCATATCTTTATTGAATGCAAGCGAACTACCCTAGCCAATGTCTTAGTTGACACTGGATCATCTTTAAATGTGTTACACAAAGGTGATTTGGATCGGCTATATTGTGAAGGACTGGTACTGAAGCCAAGTGATATTTTCGTAAGGGCTTTCAGTGGCTCTAAGAGAAAGGTTCATGGAGAGGTGGATCTCCCAATTAAAGTTGCTTCACAAATTTTCAATTCTACCTTTTATATAATGGACATACGTCCCGCCTATTCTTGTTTGCTTGGACGCCCTTGGATCCATGGGGAAGGGGCAGTAACATCCACCCTTCATCAAAAATTAAAGTATCCAGTCAAAGGGAAGATCGTGACTGTTATCAGCGAAGAAGAATTTATGGTGAGCCATCTTAATTCCTTCAATTATGTGGAAATGGATGGTGAATTCATAGAGACTCCATGCAAGGCCTTCGAAATTGTTCCTCCTATGGTTGCCGCCACCAAAATCTCCTCCAACATATCAAAAGCTGATGAAGTTTTACCAAGAATGGTTTTGCTTAAGGATGCCCGTGCCGTGGTAGAAGATGGAAACTGTACTATCTAGGGCCAACTTCAAGACATTCCGTTTAAAGCAGACAGATTTGGATTGGGTTTCACCATCAAAGCTCAGAAAGTAGTCAGGCATGCTCGCATGGGAAATCCACCTCTCCGCATCAGGAATAATGAAGTGAACACTGTGGAAGACTCTGATGATGAAAATACTTTTGAAGATTGGATCTATCCTAGTGTCGAAGAAAAGCTCAACAACTGGCATGAAAAGGAATTCACTCCCATCTCCTTTATTAAGGAGTAATTATTGTTTACTATTTTCTGTCAATTCAAGAACTTCTGTCTGTAATCTTAATTTCCAAAACAATGACTTTTAAGCCATGTGCCTTGCCCGGGGCACTATGGTCCATTTGTTAAGGGTTTTGTTCATGTTCATTTATCATATGATCATTTAATATAAACCATTGGACCTTTTGCATTCAAATTTTCATGTTCATTGTCTTTCTTTTTCTTTATTACATATTTTTTTTCAATAGCCATGTATCTTACATGCACACACACACACACACTTGCAGATCTTCATCCACTCTGGATCTCATTGCCAACGACTCCATTATTTCCAGCTATGACTTTGAACATCCAGTTAACCAAGCCGGAGACGAAGGCGAGGAAGATTATGAAATACCAGGAGAATTATCCAGACTTCTAATGCAAGAAGAGAAAGTTATTCAACCTCATGAAGATCCAGTTGAAGTTATCAACTTAGGTACTGAGACCGATAAGAGAGAGGTCAAGATCGATGCCAACCTAAAAGGTGGTATCAAGAGTAGATTGGTTTAGATGTTACATGACTATGTTGAAGTGTTTGCTTGGTCATATGAAGATATGCCTGGGTTGGATACCGATATTGTAGTTCATCGTCTGCCAACGAAGGAAGATTATCCTCCGGTTAAGCAAAAGGTTCTTCGCATGCGGACGGACATGTCTGAAAAGATAAAATATGAGGTAATGATGCAATATGATGCAGGTTTTCTGGCTGTCACATCTTATCCTCAATGGGTTGCGGACGTGGTCCCCGTGCCGAAGAAAGATGGAAAGGTTCGCATGTGTGTAGATTATAGATCTCCGAATAGGGAAAGCCCCAAAGATGATTTCCCTCTACCACATATGGACATCTTGGTTGACAACACCGCTCAACATAAAGTCTTCTCCTTCATGGATGGATTTTTTGGCTACAATCAAATCAAGATGGCTCTTGAAGACATGGAAAAGACCACCTTTGTTACACAATGGGGCACCTTTTGCGACAAAGTTATGCCATTCGGATTAAAAAATGTAGGGGCAACATATCAAAGAGCTATGGTAGCTTTATTTCATGATATGATTCATCATGAAATAGAAGCCTATGTGGATGGTATGATTGCAAGGTTGCAAACCGAAGAAGAGCATCTCGATCACCTACACAAGCTATTTGAGAGGCTGAAGAAGTACAAGTTGAGGTTGAACCCTAATAAGTGCACATTCGGAAAAGTTCTGGAAAGCTTCTAGGTTTTTTCGTTAGTGGTAAAGGCATTGAAGTTGATCCTGCAAAGGTAAAAGTCATCCAAGAAATGCTAGTTCCCCATTCTGAAAAGGAGGTTAGAGGATTCTTGGGTCGTATTAATTACATTGCTCGCTTTATCTCTCACTTAACTTCTACTTGTGAGCCAATCTTCAAGCTCTTGAAGAAAGATCAAGTAGTCAAACGGAACGACGACTGTCAAGCTGCCTTTGACAAAATCAAGGAATATTTGCAAGAGACTTATATCCTTATGCCTCCAGTTGAAGGAAGACCTTTGATCATGTACTTGACTGTGCTAGAGAATTCTATGGGGTGTGTATTGGGCCAACATGACGAGTATGGCTGAAAAGAGCATGCAATATACTACCTGAGCAAAAAGTTTACCGACTATGAAACTAGATATTCACTACTCGAGAAAACTTACTGCACTATGGCATGGGCTGCTCGCCGACTAAGACAGTATATGTTGACTCACACCACTTTATTGATTTCTAAGATGGACCCTATGAAGTATATCTTCGAGAAGCCTGCTCTCTCCGGACGGATAGCTAGATGGATAATGATTCTGACTGAATATGATATCCAGTATACAACACAAAAGGCCATCAAAGGAAGTATATTGGCAGATCATTTGGCCTATCAAGCTTTTGATGACTATCGATCTATGAACTTTGACTTCCCATATGAGAATTCATGTTAGTGACCGACTGTGCCAAACCTGGATCGTATGACGGACCTGAACAAGGATCCCGATGGACTATGGTTTTTGACGGAGCTTCCAACGCTCTGGGTAATGGAATTGGTGCTGTGATAGTTTCTCCTAAAGGTTTCCACACTCCTTTCACTGCTAGATTATTCTACAATTGTACGGACAACATGGCTGAGTATGAAGCATGTATTTTAGGTCTGAAGGCTGCCATTGACTTGAGGATAAAACATTTGGATGTATTCGGAGACTCTTCTCTAGTGATCATCAAAGTAAAGGGAGAATGGGACACCAAGCATCCTAACCTAATTCCATACAAGGAGCTTGTGTTAACTATGATTCCATGCTTCAAGGAGATCACCTTTGAGCATTTCCATAGGGAGGAAAATCAGTTAGCTGACGCTTTGGCCACAATGTTTTCCATGTTCAAAGTCAAATGGGACTACGAAGCTCCTATGATAACAATCGAAAGATTTGACGAACCTGCACACTTCTATGAGCTTTACATTGACGAAGAGAATCCATGGTACCACGAGGTGAGGAAATATCTTGAGACGCAAGAATAACCTGAAGGAGCTTCCGTCAATGATAAAAAGTTCTTGCGAAGATTTTTAGCCAAGTTCTTTCTAAGCAACGGAATCCTATACATACGCAACCATGATTCTACTCTACTCCGATATGTAGACAAGAAGGAGGCAGAGAAAATTATGGAATACATGCACGTTGGCTCTTTGGACCTGCTCTAGTGGACATACTATGGCCAAGAAAATCCAGAGGGCTGGTTATTATTGGTCCATAATGGAAACTGTGATATGGTGGGAGAATTGACTTGAGGTTTTGCGTTTGTGTTCGCAAATGTTTCGGTTTAGCAAGAGTCGCCACCGACTTTTTATTTTATACAAAAGAAAGGTCAAAAAGCACAGGAAAGACCTTTGAGATGTTTTCTTTGGTTCGGGGAGTAGATTATGAAAAGGGAAGGTGCAAGCACCCTTTTCATCCATGGTTATCCATGGGCTCTTAGTTACTTGTTTAGATCACTTGCTTTTGCTTTTCAATTGTTTGAAATGGTGCTTTGTGTTTGGTTTTGAAAATGTTTTGAAAAGAGGCCATCATTGTGGCAACCTTTGTAATGATTCTTGTTTGAATATATACAAAGGTGTACTTGTCTTTTGAAAATATTTTTCAATGTTTGAAAGTTTGATTTGGGAAATGTTTTTGAAATTGTGTTGTGGAGTGTGTTTGAAAATAGCAAGGATGTTTTGCAAGTTTTTATCAAGTAACTAAGAGTTATCTACCATATTTTACTCAAAGATCTTTCCTATACATTTTTAACCCTTTTGACAGTGTTGTTTTACCATTGCATTTGGTAAACAACCTTGTATTTGGATGTTAAACGGGACAGGCGTGGGTCATCGTAATGACCATGATAGCAATTGTGCTAAGTATCTTTATCAAAATTTTGAGGGACTAGATCATTTGATTTAGGCAACCAAGATAGCATCATCGAGGGACTATGATCTTTCGTTTTTGATTGATTTTGCCAAGATACCTAGCATGCATACCATGGCCATTTGTTTTGGCAACTAAGTGGAGATACCTTAAGGGTGTTTGTGTGAAAGTGTGTTTTATTGCATGCATGATTTTATATTGAATTAGGATTTTCTATTTCATTGATTTTATCTTGCCATACATATCCTAATTACTACCATTTACATTTGAAAGCAATAAAATGTGGAAATGTAAAATCCTACTCTATTACAATATTTAGGGGATGTGGGATACACACTTGTACATGGGGGTGGTTCAACGAGAAAAATAAATAAGAAAATAAAATAACAAGGGGAAGAAAAATAGAAAGAGAGAGAGGGCTAGCGCGCTGCTGAGAGGAAGTCAGAAGTTCTGACCCAGGCCTGCTGCAGGATATCAACCTGTTAGTGAAACTGTATGAGTCAGAACTTCTGACTATGGTGCCCTGCAAAACAGAAACCTGTTAGTGGGAAGGTCAGAAGTTCAGACCCCCATGCACTGCAAGACAAAAGTTTGTTAGTGGGGAAGTCAGAAGTTCTGACCCTGTTGGAAACACAATAATTTTCAGAAGTTCTGATATTATTGACAGCAAAACAGGCCTCAGAAGTGCTGACGTCAAAGTCAGAGCTTGGTTTCCCCCTGTGCTAGCTAGAACATCTGCAGTTTTATTATTTTTCCACAAAACAGAAGGCATGCCTAGGACAATCTCAGCAGGTGTCAAAGTGTTTCAGAAGACAGAACCAACAAGGTCACAAACAGGTTCTACACTGATTCACTTCCTACTTGAGCATTAAGAGGTATGAAAATCCTCAGAACGCATACATCAGCAACATGATATCTACATTATGTTTATTGAGCATGCAAAGCTGGTGATGCTTAGCAGCATGATGAGAGTCAGCAGGTGCTTACCTTGCTATTGGAATAAAATCTGTGAGTTGGAGCTAGCTTTAGCTCTGATGGTGTTCTGGACAGGTTCTTTTTAGAATCGGTGGATGGAGAAGATATGTGTATGTATGGTCAGAAACTGTATGGGCGTTCTCTAGTCAGGAAGAAAACTGGGTATCAATGAAGTTTGGAGGCAGGAAGTTCAAAGTTATGAAACACTAGGGATTTTGGCAGAGTTTCACAAGGTTTTCTTTACTAGAGTTTTCTGTTCTTCTTCTAGCATTTTTTCTGGATTTTTATTCACGTTTTCTGTGATAGACAATGGTGTCCTATTTATAGGCAAAGCTTTGTGAATTTTTAAACGTCAAATGGCGCCAATACTATGCAGTAGGGGTTAACTTGTTTTTGAAGGAAGTTCATGAAAAGTTGTGATGATGGACAACTTTTCAGCCTAGGTTGGAACAGTAAGCGAGGGTTAAGGAGAAGTGACACCTATAGGAGAAAAGTGGCGCATAGACCCATGCCTAAGCCTGCACAAAGGTGTTACCAAGCCACACGTGAAGAGACCCCTTGGATGAATGCTCAAAAGTGGTTGTGAGCATTAATGAGCATTAAATGGTGATGAGATTTGTCAAAATCCAAAATCTTGTAATAGGAGATTTTGCATCATTACCTAAAACCTGAGCCAGCAGTTCTGCTTCACCAAAAGAACAACGTAAACCACGCTCTGACCTTGGCCTCTTGCTGCCTCAACAAATTCTGAGAGTTTTCCAGACTTCCCAACATGCTCCTTTAATCTACCTTTAAAAACTCTGGACTTAGTGATCCTGCTTCAGTATTTTACCCAATCTGCTGATCCCATTACCTTCTGATCTTAGTACATTCTGAAGGAGTTTCAGGCTTTGTTGCCTTCTTTACACTTCTCCAACAAACTCTGGCTGAACTTTGCATAACTTCTGAAAGAGCCATGTTCTGTTTAAAGATCACGTGCTGAACCACGTTTACAATCCCTGACTGAGTTGGTGTAGCTGCTGAAGAGCCACCTTCTGACTGAATGTTATGTGCTTAGCCAAGTTTGCAACTTCTGACCGTTTCTGCCTGGAGGTTGGTTCAGAAGCTCTGAAGTTCCATTTTCTTCTTAAACACTTTTCTTTTTTAGAAAAATTCTAAGTATTTAGAACTTAACTTTTGCAAGGTAAAAGTTTTGACTTTTGAGCTTGCAAATGACCATTTTGCTCTTGTTAATTGTTTACTTGGAAAGGAATGATGATAAAGGGCTTGGATTTGTTTAAGAGAAAATCTGAGAGTTCAGGATGAATTCCTGAAGGATGAGAGGGCAAATTTTAGGGTACAACAGTTGCCCCTGTTCAATCTTCTTGAACCTGAAGAGTTAGATTGACGAGTTTTCCTTTCGTGACTCGAAGGTAAAAGAGGATTGGACACTAGAGTGCCCATAAATTTGCGCTCGTCAGAGTATAGTTGAGGGAATGGGCTTAAAGATGCCATTTGGAAGATGTGACAGAATCTTGTCGGAGATGGGCTTAAAGATGCCATCCAAGAAAAGTCGATCGCATAAGAGATTCCTTTGCGAGAGCCCGTATACCTGTTGTTAAGGAGGACTACATCGGGGAATGCTGGTTTCTGTTCTGGTAGAAATAGAACTTCAGTCGTCTTTTATTCTACTGGGGAGTCATCCTTCGGTTGGAGAGGTGACAGTGAACTGTTATCTGGTCAGCATCCAGGCTTTACAGTCTCGTACTTCCTATCTGGTCAACATCCAGGCTTCAGAAGGAGATCAAATGGTTATCCGGTCGCCTCTGGGTTTTCCTTTGACTTTGAGGTCTACCATTATCCGGTTGAATCCGAGCTTTAAGGTAATCGGTTAAGTAAACTGTTATTTGGTCATCGTCCAAGTTTCAAAGTATACCTTATTGTTATCTGGTCGAAATCCAGGATTCAGTGTCTTTTACCTCTATCTGGTCGTAATCCAGGCTTCACGATGACTTGCTGAGCTGTTATCCGGTCGTAATCCGGGTTTCAAGGTAATCGGTTAAGTAAACTGTTATTTGGTCAGCGTCCAAGTTTCACAGTATACCTTACTGTTATCTGGTCGAAATCCAGGATTCAGTGTCTTTTACCGCTATTTGGTCGTAATCCAGGCTTCACGATGACTTTTTGAGTTGTTATCCGGTCGTAATCCGGGCTTCACGGATGGTGTTTAGGATAATACCACTATCTGGTCGAATCCAGGCTTCGTGGTGCTTGGCTGAGCTGCGATCCGGTCGTAATCCGGGCTTCACGGTTGGTTGGGGATTAAACTATTTTCTGGTCGATCTCTGGTCTTCAGTATAATCAAGGTATTATCTGGTCCAGTCCAGGCTTCAGTACTAAAGCAGGAATCTGACCCTTGATTTGAATAAACAAATAGAGAAGCGTCCGTGTCTGGAGCATCTCTACGCCATTTTCTGAGTTTTGAACGTCTGCTTTAGATAGCTATTGATCTTATCCTGAGAAGGGTAGAATGTTAGCTGAAACGCAAAGTTATGTTGCATGAAACGTATGATGCAATACATATGTTTTGTCAATGCTCATGATTTATGAATGTAATGTATGCGCATGTAAGCTGATTAGCTGTTTTGCTGAGGAAGCTAAATCCTTGATAACTGGAGATAATGAAAACTTCGACTGCTGCCGGGGGAAATAAATCCTGGACCGCTGTCGGAGATAGAAAATCCTTGGTGACTTGTGGGAATTAACAAGAACCTTGACAAACTCCGCAGGGATGTAGGAATTGTGATTGGTGGATCTGGAACTGACTGTTTAACGCTGGTTCGCGAAATGTCGCGGAAGCAAGAGTCGCCACCGTCTTTTATTTTCTCCAAATGGAAAGGACAAAAGCACAGAAAAATTCCTTAAAGAGATTGCTCTCGGTTCGGGAGGTAGGTTATAGAAAGGGAAGGTGTTAGCACCCTTTCTATCCATGGTTATCCATGGGCTCTTAGATACTTGCTCATTGTGTTTTCAAAAATGGTTTGTTTGCTTTTCAACTGTGGGTTTTAAAAAGTTTCTTTGAAAATTCCAGTTCGACTCTTGTATCAGTCCTCAAGAGTGTTTGAAAAATTGCTTTCGAAAGCTTTTTGAAAATGTGTTGGTGTGAAAAGTATTTTTTGAATTTGTTTTGAAATTAGAGCAAGTATCTAGAGTCGTCTACCTACCCTAAGGAATTCGTCTGTGTAGATGTCCTTAAAAGTAGTGCCATCCCACCATTGAGAGGTAGGTAGCACCACCGTTGGAGGTGTTCGGGTCAATTCGAGGTTCGGGACATGGTGATCACCAGAGCAATGGGAAGACACCTTAGAAGCTACCCTCATGCCAGATTCCCGGATCATGAGGACTTACTAAGACATCCTCTACTCGACGATCACCTTTCGAGGCAAGGCAACAGTGAGGCGTACCCTAGGGGTGGTGTGTGATTTGTGTGTCGTTTTCATTTGTATTTATCTTGTCATGTTAAAGTGATCTACGCTTGATTTTATTTAAGGCCATTCATTCTTGCATGCTTTGTTTAACAGTTAAAATATTTGCGGGAAAAGTAAATCTAAAGCTATTACAAATGGCGCGGGTCCACATCGCCAAAATTAACCGGACCCGATTTGACAAAAAAGTAAAGAAAGCAAAAGAAATAAAAGTGCGAGAAGTAAATGTTACAAAGCTTCGGGAAAGATACATAATTATTTAAGCGGAAAAAGAAATAAGTATGCGAAATAAAAGAATTATCGAAACGAGGGCGTTGGACCCTTTTGCAAATTTAAATTACATGAATTAATTAATTAGAATTAATGAGGAATAAAAATTAAAAATTAAAAAAAGAATGTTTTTGTATTTTTAGTATTCTGAGATTTTATAGAAAAAATTAATTAAAATAAAATACTAAACCTAATTCTAATTATTTTTAAGCTATTAAGAAAAATGTTGAATTTTAACCTAATTTAAGCCTAAGTTATTTTCATGTAATTTAATTATAAAAAATAAATAAATAAATAATATTATGGTAAAAAGAAAAATTAAAAGGAAATAAAAATTATCAATTAAACCTAGTTCTACATTTTTTATATTTTTGTTAAAAGAATTAAAGTTGCAAACCCTATTTTAAACTAAATTTATTTACATGCATTTTTTATGAAAATATTAGAAATAAAATACTTATTATATTTTTTTGTCTTTTCTGATTTTTTGTGCATTTTTATATTTTATAGAAATAATTAATTAAAGTAAAACAAATAAAGAAAATAATATAATAATTGAAAAAAAATAATATATGAGAAAAATTTCAAACCAGGGGGGGGGGGGGTTCAGGCCCCAATATGGAGGTTAAGTTTGTGAAATTCTGGCCCAACAAGCTTCAGGTCCATTGACTTTTTTGAGCAGCGTGTACATGCGTTGACCATGGTATATGATGTACCTTCAATCTCAGCCTTTGGTTCAATTCTGATGGACGCGTGGAAGGAGAGATTCTTGAGGTGTATGGTGCGTCTTGGCCTTGGGCGCTGCATAGGAATGGTTAATGAAAAATATTATGGGAATTATACAGACCTGGGGCTCGAACCCAGGTCTTGGACATTGCAAAGGTGTACACCTGCCACTGAACCACTGCGCATGTATTTACTACATAATAATTAACAAATATTATAAAAAGAAAACAAAACATTAGTGGGTAACGCGCGCGAGTTTTCAAACTAGCGTATCATTTGTTGACAACAGATCATCTTCTTCACGTGTTCCTGAAAACAAAAACATGAGGCAACGGTTTTCTATGCGTTGCTTAAGGTTAGTTTCAAGAAAATAGCGACTAGAGCTATGGTGTCCATAAATTAATCGCGAGTGTGGATTCTTCTTCGTCTAAGCTTGCTGGTTTGAATGGTGGTGGTCTTGAGGGCCAATTTTTCTTAATTTCAGAAGCCCTAATTCCAAGCTTCTTGAACCCTAAAAAACGCTAATGGTGGAATCGAGTATACAGCACAAAAACGCAATTAATTATATTGGTTAGCATCAGAATATCATAAGGAATATAAATCCACAATTAGAATGTCATGAGAATGCCTAGAATTAAAAATACGATCGTGACTTTTTCTCTGTACAGGGGAGGTTCTCGTTACCAATTCTTGAAGTTTGAGTTGATGTTTTGGATTGGAATGTGATCAGTGATCTCCAAGGAAGCTATTGGAATGAAAATTAGGGCTTGAATCGTCCTCAAAGATGGTTTTCAGATTTGACTTTCTTAGAGAAAATTTCAAGTTTGCAATGGTGTTTCTTGCGCAGTTTTCTTGTCTAGTATCATTAGGTTTATGATCATGCTTATGTATTGAGTGCATTAGGTCAAAAATACTCAATCAAATCCATTGCTTTTATTGTTTTGGAGATTTGATTTTCTAGCTTTATTTTCCAAATATTTTTCATATGTTTTTGTATCAATTAAGATCAAATCACTCCCAATCTTTCCTTATTGACTTAGGCACGAAATCTTGAGGCTGAAATGTGTACAAAAAGATTTGGAAACTTAGGTTAGTATTTTTCCTATATTTAATTTGATTTAAATGAATTAATATAAATAATAATTCAAATAAATAAATAAAAAATGAGAAAATACTTCCCTTTGGGCCAAGTGGTCGTGTACATGCTTAGAATGATGAATCATGGAAGAAAAATGGGCCCATTAGCATTTTTAGGTCATTTGAATCAATGTTGACTTTTCAAAATATCCAAAAATTTCCCAACTTCCACAAGGCATAACTTGCTCAAGTTTTAAGATTTTCTCATGTTCTTGGACATTTTGGAAAGTTCTTTGAGTCCTCTCACCAATGCCTTTGGTCCCATGTCATTTTGATTTACCAATCTCAAGTTATGGCCTTTGACTTAAAGTCCCTTTTTGTTGACTTTTGAAAATGACCTATAATGTTGAAATTGATAACTTTTTGTGAGAGCATTTCTTGGACTTGAAGTATGAAGATGAGTTGTAGGGAATGTCTTTCTCTTCAAAATGAGCTTTGGATGGAATTTTTCTGATAATCCATGTGAAAGTTATGCCCTGGTCAATTTCAGTTGACTTTTTCAGCTGTCCAAATAAGGAAACTTTTGCATCTTGATAATTTTCTGAGCCAAATTTTGAGAATCATGATCAAGCATTGATAAAATGATGTTTGTGGCTTCAAAATGATATGTTGACCAAAAATTTGAACTTTTGACTGCCAAATGACCATTTTGCCCTTACAGTTGACTGTAGTGCAATTTAGGGTTTTGACTGTGCAATTTTGAGTTGAATGTCTTGAAACTTGATATGAGGATACTTGACCATATTTGTAGGCATGTAAGACTTGATTGGGCCTTTGAAAACTTCATTTTCTTGATCAATACACAAACCCTAGTTTTGACTGTATAGGAGACCCTTGCACTGTGCAACCCTTGGGGAATTTTGCAACTTGGCTTGGCATTTTCTTGGAGAATATGGGAGGGCAAATTTTGGGGTACAACAGGAATCATTAAGTCTGCTTGAGAAACCTACTTGGGGAATCCAGAGAACTTCGATGACCATAGCTGGGGAGTACACCAATGAGAATCCTTACTCGGCTGGGGAATAGGGAAACTCTGAATACCTCTATTGGGGAATTGGAACCTTGGGGGCTTCCATTGGAGAAATGAGAACAAGAATCTTCAATCTGCTGAGAAATAACTCTGTGGGGGAAATTAAATCCATGACCATTGTTGGAGATTCAAGATTTTTAACCACCTTTGTAGGGAGAAGCTATATTGTTGGGGAGATCAGGAGTTTGGGTTGTATGCCAATCTACTGGGGACTTCAAGAGTGAGGATCTCCGTTCTGTTGGGAATATCAGGGGAAAATTGAATGGTTTCCGCTGGGGATCAATAGATCAAAATTTCATCTCCGTTGGGAATCTTCAAGACATGTTGCTTTGATCGTGACGACTTCACTGGGGAAGAATAACTCTCTGAGGAAATGTCTGGTTTTAAAATGACTCTTCAGGGATAATGGAAGAAACTGGATGGTCTCCACTAGTGTTCAAAGGCTGAATTTTTGGCTCCGCTTGCGGAAGAAAGTTTCATCCTTACCGAGGGTTTGCAGTTTAAAGTTTTGCTCCGCTGGGGATTGGGAATTTGGAAACTCAGCTCTGATGGGGATTCTTAACTCCGCTGGGGACATGCATTTCAAGGTTTCAGTTCCGCTGAGGATCTGGATGATGTATTGCAGGGGATTTCTCCTGGAATAGCCTAAAGACATCTTCCTATACTTCCATCCTTTCAGTAATTATTCTTTCTCATTTCGTTTTGTTTGTAAGCAGTGATTATATTCAAATGCATATGCTCATTTTAATAAATCATTGGACGTTTTCAGATAAAACACAAGTGTGAAAAGAAAGAAAAGACGAACAATTTTATGCACTTTGAAGTGACTTTGTATTAACCTTGTATGAGTATTTTGTACAAAGGAAACAAACATCCTAGAAAAAATTATACAAAGAAAGATGGTTATGTGCAACAATTCCATGGGGTTCCCATTCTTCTATAGCCTTCACAGCTCTGAGTATCTTGTCTATTCGTCGCTTCATCCGCAGATAATTAGATTGATCAGAAGCTTGGAGCTTGTTCATGGAGAGATTGTCCTTAAAGTGATCCGCCGAGACATAGTCATACGCTTTAATTCCCTAACTTTTTCCTGGACCGCCCTTTCGGGTTTTCGATCCACCGGGAAACCCTTTTTTGCCCAAGTCACCCTTTCGGGTTTTTAACTTGTCGGGTGTACATATTTTTTTTGTTTATCCCTAATTTTTGCCTGAACCGCCCTTTCGGGTTTTCAATTCACTGGGATGCCCATTTTTGCCCAAGTCGCCCTTTTGGGTTTTCAACTTGTCGGGTCATTTATGCGTAGTATCTTTTGACTATGTCTGCGTTCGCAGGGTGTGGTAGTTTGTCGCCGTCCATGGTGGTTACAATCATAGCCCCACCAGAAAAGATGTTTTTGATCACAAATGGTCCTTCGTAAGTAGGAGTCCACTTGCCCCTGGGATCACTTTGCGGCAAGATGATCCGCTTGATTACAAGATCTCCGACTTGATATACCTGACGTCTGACTTTCTTGTTAAAAGCCTTGATCATCTGCTTTTGATATGTCTGACCATGACAAACAGCAGTAACTCGCTTCTCATCGATCAAATTAAGTTGATCAAGCCTGGTCTGAATCCAATCGTCTTCACTTAAACCAACATCTTTCATAATCCTCAAGGAGGGAATCTGAACCTCCATAGGTAAAACAACTTCCATGCCATATACCATAGAAAAGGGGGTTGCCCTGGTTGAAGTACGCACCGTGGTACGATATCTGTGTAGAGCAAACGGTAACATCTCATGCCAGTCCTTGTAGGTGACTGCCATCTTTTGGATGATTTTTTTTTGATATTTTTGTTCGCAGCTTCAACAACACCGTTCATCTTTGGCCGATAGGGAGATGAATTGTGATATTGAATCTTGAACTGCTCGCACAGAGCGGTGATCATAGTGTTATTCAGGTTTGTACCGTTGTCCGTGATGATACGGTCAGGGATACCGTACCGGCAAATGAGGTTCTTCTTGATGAAGCGAGCAACCACGTTCTTTGTAACGGAGGCGAAGGAAGCTGCTTCGACCCACTTAGTAAATTAATCAATAGCCACCAGGATGAAGCGATCTCCATTGGACGCTGTAGGCTTGATCTCTCCAATCATATCGATTCTCCATATTGCGAATGGCCAAGGAGCTGTTAGGACATTGAGAGGAACTGGAGGAATATGTACCTTGTCAGCATAGACTTGGCATTTGTGACAAGTATGGGCTTATTGATGACAATCAGCTTCCATGGTAGACCAGTAGTAGCCTTCCCTTAGAATCTTCTTAGCCATCGTATGTCCGCTCAAGTGGGTGCCAAATGTGCCACTATGCAGTTCAGTCATGATCTGCTCAGCTTCAACCTTGTCCACACAATGAAGCGGAACATAATCATGGTTGTGCTTTTATAGGATACCATTGCTTAGGAAGAACTTGGCAGCAAATCTCCTTAAGAACATCTTGTCATTGACTGAAGCTCCTTCAGGGTATTCTCGAGTCTTGAGATACCTTTTGATTTCATGAAACCAAGGTTGTTCCACTACTTCTTCTGTATTAATCTCATGACAATGTGCAACTTCATCCATTCGCTCGACGGTGATTTGGGGAGCCTCAGTACCCCAGTTAAGTTTAAACATGGAAGACATTGTAGCTAGAGCGTCCGCTAACTGATTTTCTTCTCGCGGGAAGTGCTCGAAAGTAATCTGCTCGAAATAAGGTAACAATGTCAGGATATGTTCTTTGTATGGGATGAGATTAGAATGTTTAGTGTCCCATTCTCCTTTAATTTGACTGATAACCAAAGCTGAGTCTCCAAATACGACCAAAGATTTGATTCCTAGGTCAACCGCGGCCTTGAAACCGAAGATACAAGCTTCATACTCGGCCATGTTGTTGGTGCAGCTGAACAAAGTCTAGCAGTGAAAGGTGTATGGAAACCTTCTGGAGAAATAAGTACCGCGCCGATACCGTTGCCAAGTGCATTTGAAGCACCATCAAAGTACAGGGTCCATCGGGATCCTTGTTCAGGTCCGTCATACGGTCTGTTACCTTCAATGTTGTCCAATGTCATAATGTCCTCGTCAGGGAAGTCGAATCTCATAGATTGGTAATCTTCGACAGCATGATGAGCCAGATGATCGGATAGCACACTCCCCTTTATGGCTTTTTGGGTTGTGTACTGTATATCGTATTCGGTGAGGATCATCTGCCATCTAGCGATTCTTCCGGATAGAGCAGGCTTCTCGAAGATGTACTTGATCGGATCCATTTTAGAAATCAGCAAAGTGGTATGTGTCAACATATACTGCCTTAGCCGGCGAGCAGCCCATACCAAAGCGCAGCAAGTTTTCTCGAGCAGTGAGTAGCGATTCTCACAGTCGGTAAACTTTTTGCTAAGGTAATAAATGGCATGCTCTTTTCGACCAGACTCGTCATGTTGGCCAAGTATGCACCCCATTGAATTATCTAAAACAGTCAGATACATGATTAGCGGCCTTCCTTCAACGGGTAGCATCAAGATAGGAGGTTCCAGCAAATACTCCTTGATTTTATCAAAAGCGACTTGACAATCATCATTCCATTCAACCACCTGATCTTTCTTCAACAGCTTGAAGATTGGTTCACAGGTAGAAGTTAGATGAGAAATGAACCTTGCAATGTAGTTTAGGCGTCCTAAGAAACCTCTGACCTCCTTTTGAGTGCGGGGGGCAGACATTTCTCGTATAGCTTTAACTTTAGCAGGATCAACCTCAATGCCTTTGTTGCTGACGATGAATCCCAAGAGTTTACCGGACCTGACTCCAAAAGTGCACTTGCTAGGGTTCAGTCTGAGCTTATACTCCTTCAATCTGTCAAACAACTTCTGCAGATGGTCGAGGTGCTCTTCTTCTGTTTGTGAACGGGCTATCATGACGTCTACGTAGACTTCGATCTCATGATGTATCATATCATGAAACAGAGCTACCATGGCTTGCTGATAGGTTTCCCCAGCATTCTTCAGTCCGAATGGCATTACTTTATAGCAGAAGGTACCCCACTGCGTAACAAAAGTAGTCTTCTCCATGTCTTCGGGGGCCATTTTGATCTGGTTGTACCCTGAAAATCCGTCCATGAAAGAGAATACCTTATGTTGAGCTGTATTGTCGACCCAAATGTCAATGTGTGGTAGTGGAAAATCATCTTTAGGGCTAGCCCTGTTTAAGTCTTTGTAGTCCACACACATTCTGACTTTGTCATCCTTTTTAGGCACGGGCACAATGTTAGCAACCCATTATGGATAGGAAGTAACAGCCAGAAAACCAGCGTTGAATTGCTTCATCACTTCAGCTTTGATCTTGTTAGACACATCGGACCTCATTCGACGGACTTTCTGTTTGATTGGTGGACAGTCTTCTCTTGTAGGGAGACAGTGAACTACAATATTTGTATCCAATCCCGGCATGTCTTCATAGGACCAGGTGAAGATCTCAACATACTCATTCAATAGCTGAACTAAATGCTCTTTGACATTTGGCTTCAGGTTGGCACCCACTTTAACCTCTCTCCTGTCTTCGGCAGTACCCAAGTTGATAGTCTCTAACAGTTCTTCATGGGGTAGAATAGCCCTTTCTTCCTGTTGTAGAAGTCTAGCCAACTCTCTAGGCACTTCACAGTCTTCATCACCTTCGTATTCGGCATGATTAACCAGATCTTCAGAGTCACTGAAAGTCAAAGCAGAATAGTCACCCATGGAATCCGGAGTGGATGGGTACCTCCATTTTGTGAGTGTGGGTGTGTGTAAGGGATAGCCACCTTTAAACAAATAAAAATGTAAAAGGGAATAAAATGAACACAAAAGTTTAGATATGAAGACGTCCATGATTCAAAAAATGGCATATGAGAATGAAGAATCAAAACCCTTACAAATGGACCTATATGCCCCGGGTAAGGCATAAGGCAAAAGAGTGTACGAATTGTTTACAAGTTATTACAGACCAACATAAATGTTCAAAAGATAAATTATTGATTGATGAAAGTAATGGGAACGAAGTCCTTCGCCTCCCAATTGTTCAGTCCTCATTCGATGGTCGGGAAAATCCAATCTTCAAAATTGCTCTCATCTTCAACATCTTCTAAAGCATGAACTCCGTGATGAGTGATCTTTAATGGTGGTCCTCCAGCCCAGGAGCGACGCACAACCTTCTGACTAGCAGCAGTGAAACCCAGACCGAACTTATCTGTCTTGAAAGGAAAATCTGGTAGCCGACCCTAGAGTGTACTTCCTCCTTCCTTGATCACAGCCTCCGCATCTTTAAGGGATGACATCCGGGACATGGGTTTGGTAATGATGGGCACATCAGTCATTGTCTTGGCTTCCGCAACTTTAGGAGAAACCTCTTCAAAGTGTTGGAAAGGTGTTTCTATGAATTCACCATCTAACTCCACGAAGCGGAAAGAATTAAGGTGGCTTATCATATACTCCTCCTCACCATGAATTGTTATAATCTTACCCTGGACTGGGTATTTGAGCATCTGGTGTAGAGAAGAAGTGACTGCCCTAGTGTTGTGGATCCATGGCCTTCCCAACAAGCATGAATATGAAGGACAGATGTCCATCACATAAAAAGTAGAGTTGAAAATTTCCGTCCCCACCTTAATTGGGATGTCCACTTCTTCGTGAACCATCTGCTTAGAACCGTCGAAGGCTCTAACAATGATATTACTGGGCTTTAGGGCCAAACCTTCACAGTCCAATTTGTCCAATGCTTTCTTTGGTAGGACATTTAAAGATGAACCGATATCAACCAGAACGTGAGCAAGAGTGGTCCCTCTGCACTCCACCGATACATGCAGCGCATCATTATGCTTTCTTCCCTTAGACGTTAGATCGGCGTCAGAGAAGCCAAGACCATTATCGGCTGTAAGGCTAGCCACACACTCTTGAAACTGATCCGCAGAAGTCTCTTGAGGCACGTGTGCCGTCTTCAGAAATTTGATCAAGGCTTTGGCATGAGCCTCAGAGTAGAGTAATAGAGCCAACATAGAGATTTTTGAAGGGGTTTGCCCCAGCTGCTCTACGACATCATAGTCGCTCTTCTTAATTATCTTTAAAATCTCCTCCATTTCCTTTTGGGTGGTCTCGGGGATAACCAAAGTCTGAGCCCTCGTCCTGACAGGCGCTTCTTGGATCCCCTTACCTTTATCAACAGTAACAGCAGAGGGTACAACTTCGGGAGTAACAATTTCTTCAATCACTGGACTTTGCACAGATATCTTGACAGGCACAGGAGCACTTGAGGGTCCGAAGACTGCCCTTGGGGGAGCAATCTCTGGAGAGAAGATTCTTCCACTACGAGTTATCTTACTCATTCCCGCAATATTTCCTATATCAGGAGTTTCTTCATCGAAACTTTCTTCGACTGATTCGATCTTCTTAACACCGTGGTAGAAAATATCTCCTCCATAATTCCACGGTATCGTCTTGTTGGAATTATATGGGATAGGCCCCGACATGGTAATCTTTAGCGGTACAAACTTTGGATCGGGTGTAATCTTAACAGGCCTTTTGTAGGTCTTGGAAATATTGTCGGAAATGGTGATTATGGCAACATCATTGATTGGAGTAACAGGAGTAATAGTAGCAACAGGAGTTTTCTGAAAGAGGATCTCTTGATTATCCATCAGGCGTTGGATGTCTGACTTCAATAGCGGACAGTCGGTTTGTAAGGTTGAACAAAAGTAACAATCTTTTTCACAGCCCAGGAAAATCCTGGCTTTCAACAGATTCATCTTGATCATTGGCAATGGAGTCATTAAGTCATCAACAGCAGTAACATGAAGATCTTCTACAATAGCATGGACATTATGACCATGCTTGGGCATTGGGGTAGAAATCACGTTAGGTTTTTCGGGCGCATCGAATTCTACCTCCTTGGCATCTATTAAATCTTGGATCTTGTTTTTAAGGGCCCAACAATTGTTGGTGTCGTGCCCTATGCTGTCGGAATGGTAAGCACATTTAGCATTGGCATGATAAAAAGGAGAAGTTGTATTCGGATTTTGTGGTGGATCTCTCAAGGTTGTAAGATTCAGCTTCAATAGATGAGGGAGAACCTGGGCAGGCGTCATGTTTATTTTGGTGAATTGCCTAGCAGGCCTTCCTCCTCTTTGTTGGTTGACTCTTGGTTGATCATTCCTTGGTTGATCAGATGCAGTCTTTTGGATCATTACAGCCCATATCGTTGATCAGCGCTCTTCTCTTCCGCGACCTTTTTTTAGTGTAAACAGCTGAAACCTCCTTGTTGGCTGGAAAAGGTTTTTTGACAGCGGCAGAAGCAGATGTATCTCTATGAATTTTACCACTCTTGATGCCTGCTTCCACTTGTTCACCAGTCAAAATTAATTCAGTGAACCCTGTCGATGAACTCCCTATCAGGTGATTAAAGAATGGACCAGACAGCATCCCCAAAAACATATCAACCAGCTCTCTATCCGACAATGGTGGCTGCACCCTTCCAGCCAGGTCCCTCCACTTCTGGGCATACTCTTTAAAGCCCTCATTAGAAACCATACCCATACTCTGTAGTTGAGTACGAGTAGGCACTAAATCTGCGTTATATTGGTATTGTCGGTAGAAAGCAGCAGCCAGATCCTCCCAGTTATGAACATCAGATCTCTCAAGTTGATAGAACCAATCCAATTGCATACCCGACAAACTATCTTGAAAAAAGTGGACCCACAAATCCTTATCAGAAGAGTGAGGTTGTATCTTTCTGGCGTAGGACCGCAGCTGCATCTTTGGACAGGACAAACCGTCGTATTTAGAAAATGTAGGCACTTTGAACTTGGGGGGATGACGATCCCAACAACCAACCCTAGTTCTTCGAAATCCAACCCAGGTACTCTTTGTACCTCCAAGGCTCCCAGCCGCTCTTCCAGACTTTTATACTTATCGTCCGCAGGAGGATACTGCTGTTCAGAGTAATCTTCCTCCTCTTCTTCTTCAACTTCAGACTCGGAGGGAATTGCAAATCCTTTACCTTTACCAACCCCTTTGTCAGACGTCGAGGGGAACTCGAGGACCCTTCTAGCCTGGTTCTCAAACCTTCTCCCCAAAGTGGCCACACCAGCCCTTTTCTTCTTTTTCTCTTTGTCTTTTTCCTTCTCTTTCTCTAACAGTGCTTTAAGGTCCTCTTGACCCTTTGCCAAGGTCATGAGGAGTTGTTGGAATTGCGAATTTTGTTCTTGCAGATCTTTGACCGTCTGCTCTATATCCATCTTGATGAAATAAACAACAGAAAGATAAGGAAACCTGGTGTGAAGACCTGTTTATGCATATGATGAATGATATGTATTCATGTAATGCATTCAAGGATTCAAAAATTCAAAGTTGTTGCAAACAAAAGGAACACACGTCATAAGAAGAAATTTGTTAGTACATAAATACCCCATGGGCAAAATATTACAAAATTCTTAATGTAAAAAGACATTGCGCATCCTCTTTGGTGCGATGTAGGTGTTAGGAGTCTCCTCTTAGTGAATTCGGCGGGTAAGTTCTAAAACCTTCTTCTCACTGGCATAGAAGTTGGCTTCAAAAGTATTATGTTTTTCCTTGAGCTGTATCCAACTCTTTTGCAATTCTTCCAATGATGTTGGCATGTCTGGATGTAGGAGGATGTATGGAACCTCTCCTTCCATAACAGGCTCTTTGATCACGGGGAGAATGTGAGGGTATGGCATCATAAGATTCTGGGCGCGGTTTCGTACCCACTTGAGATAAGGCTCAAGGGGGATGGAATTCTTGTGCCCCAGTGTCTTACTATCCACTTTGTTGGGCATCCTCCAAGCTCGGATAAACCTTTGTCGAAGTCCTTGAGCGTCATTGTCGAAGTCAAAAACCAAGTTAGGAATCATCATATCATGAGGGCCATCCCTCCGGGCATACCCAAATTGCCTCAGAGCTAAACAGGGGTTGTAGGTGATACCTCCCCTAATGCCAAGTAGTTGGACATTAGGGAATTCCCCACAACGATCAATGATGATGACATTTTCTCTGGACCAAGAACACCAATGAACATCAGAATATATGAGGGTCATCAATCATTGTGACCACCTTAAACCCTGCTCATTCTTCAAAACTGATTGGGGAAGGTGAGAAATAAACCACCTTGCTAGAAGAGGAGTACAGCACATGAGAACACCTCTTTTCCTCAATGTTCGTGTGTAAAATGAGTGTAGGATGTCCCCAAGAAATGTAGGCATAGGATTCCGAGATATGAAAATCTTGACAGCATTCACATCTATAAGCTGATCAGGGTTTGGGAACAAGACCAACCCATAGATGAGGAGAGCTACAATCTCTTCAAAAGCTTGCAGATCTAGAGAATTCCAGTAGTCTTGTGCCTTCTCAAACAGAAACTTTGCCAAGAAACCCTTGACACCACTTCTGGTTTCCCAATGACCTTTGATATAAGATGGTTGCAAGTGTAAGGCTTGAGCAACCTCTTCAAGCTTTGGTTCTCTTTCCGTACCGTTGTAGGGTAGTTGATGGAGAATAGGAATCCTCAGGAGTTGAGAAAATTCCTCCAAAGTAGGTACTAGTTGGTAATCAGGAAATGTAAAGCAATGGTGTAGGGGGTCAAAGAACTGGAAGAGAACTTTCACCATGTCTTCTTCAATGTTGGAGTTGACCAGGTTGAGAAGTCTACCATGTTTTTCACTGAAGGGAGAATTCTATGGAATCTTGGAAGTGAGCTCCTTGAGTTGAGGAGGGATTCTCACAAGGTTGACTTGAATTGTTTTCCTGCGAAGAGATTCCATTACCTACAAAACAGGAACAAAGATGAAGATCCAAACCCTTGAAATGGTTAGTGGATGCATATTATGCTTTATTATGTTCATGATGTATGCACAAGTATATGTACAAGAAAATCACACAAGATCCTAGTTTAAGGCTTGCATGGGGTTTCATAGGTAAGTACCCTCTTGAAGTTAGTTGGCTCAACCTGTCCTATAAATAGTAACCGGGTTCTAAGGAGCTCAATATCACTGGATTATTTTCTGTGTTCATTGTTTCAGTTTAGCCACTTAACTGGCGACCAAAATATTCCAAGAAAACAACCCTCAATGAGTGTAATATCGAGTATCTACCAACTTCGGACTGTACCAAAGCCGATAATCTCACTACCCCTAAAAAGGCCAAGTTGGTCAAGTAAAGGTTCTAAAAGTCCATTAGTGCTTCATGACATCACTCAGCGGCCCCGTATTCTCTTTGATTGACTCAAAGGCTACCAGTACCCACAAATATGTCACACTAATATAGCTATTGCTTAGTCCGTGTCCGTATACCCCGCACAGTTTCCACAACGTATTTCTATTTACCTATGAATGTTTCCCAAATCCGGGTAGAGGATTCAAACCCAAACAAGAGAACCAAATGTAAAGTAATAAAAAAAAACAAGATAAGAATGTAAAGGTGATCTAAACCCTAAGGTTACTCCACTTTTCAAATAGATACTTCCCCAGTAGAGTCTCCAGTTCTGTGATACGGTGGGAGAACTGATTTGAGGTTTTGCGTTTGTGTTCGCAAATGTTTCGGTTTAGCAAGAGTCGCCACCGACTTTTTATTTTATCCAAAGGAAAGGTCAAAAAGCACAGGAAAGACCTTTGAGATGTTTTCTTGGGTTCGGGGAGTAGATTATGAAAAGGGAAGGTGCAAGCACCCTTTTCATCCATGGTTATCCATGGGCTCTTAGTTACTTGTTTAGATCACTTGCTTTTGCTTTTCAATTGTTTGAAATGGTGCTTTGTGTGTGGTTTTGAAAATGTTTTGAAAAGAGGCCATCGTTATGGCAACCTTTGTAATGATTCTTGTTTGAATATATACAAAGGTGTATTTGTCTTTTGAAAAGATTTTTCAATGTTTGAAAGTTTGATTTGGGAAATGTTTTTCAAATTGTGTTGTGGAGTGTGTTTGAAAATAGCAAGGATGTTTTACAAGTTTTGATCAAGTAACTAAGAGTTATTCTGTATACAAAATAACATAATTTTTAGGGTGCATATTTGTTCTTTATATTTGTTATCATCAAAACTCTAATCAAGGGTTGTAGAATCAAACTATGTTCTAACACCCTACTCCTCTGACAAAGCAGTTCCATGGAACTATGGTGCTGAGGTTTATTATCATGGGATAAAACAAGATAATTGGATCAACAAAGATGAAGCTGATGTCACCAATATTGCAGGTTCTAGTAAAGTGACAAGAACAGAGAGAATCTTTTCCCCTGATATTTCACCACCCACTACTATAATGACTCCCGTCTGCATAACCAACGATAAGTCTAGTACCAACACTAGAGGCAAAGAGAAAGAAGGTGAGCCTGCTGGGATAGAGGCACCTACCAAAGATACTAATGATGAGGATCCCTCCACTCAAGAGATGGAGGAAATTATGAAAATCATAAAGAAGAGTGACTTCAAAATAGTGGAGCAGCTGGGGCAAACCCCCTCCAAAATTTCCATGTTGTCATTATTACTCTGTTCGGACGTTCATGCCCAGGATCTGATCAAGTTCTTGAAGAAAGCCCATGTGCCCCAAGAGACCACTGCTAACCAGTTCGAGAACTGTGTAGCAAGTTTAACGGCTGGCAATGGATTAGGGTTCTCCGACGCTGATTTGACTGCTAAGGTAAGGAACCACAATAAATCCTTGCATATCTTTATTGAATGCAAGCGAACTACCCTAGCTCATGTCTTAGTTGACATTGGCTCATCTTTAAATGTGTTACACAAAGGTGCTTTGGATCGGCTATATTGTGAAGGACTGGTACTGAAGCCAAGCGATATTTTCATAAGGGCTTTCAGTGGGTCTAAGAGAATGGTTCATGGAGAGGTGGATCTCCCAATTAAAGTTGGTTCTCAAATCTTCAATTCTACCTTTTATATAATGGACATACGTCTCGCCTAATCTTGTTTTTCTTGGACGCCCTTGGATCCATGGGGAAGGGGCAGTAACATCCATCCTTCATCAAAAATTAAAGTATCCAGTCAAAGGGAAGATCGTGATTGTTATCAGCGAAGAAGAATTTATGGTGAGCCATCTTAATTCCTTCAATTATGTGGAAATGGATGGTGAATTCATTGAGATTCCATGCAAGGCCTTCGAAATTGTTCCTCCTTTGGTTGCCGCCACCAAATTCTCCTTCAACATATCAAAAGCTGATGAAGTTTTACCAAGAATGGTTTTGCTTAAGGATGCCCGTGTCGTGGTAGAAGATGGAAAATGTACTATCTAGGGCCAACTTCCAGACATTCCGTTTAAAGCAGACAGATTCGGATTGGGTTTCACCATCAAAGCTCAGAAAGAAGTAAGGCATGCTCGCATGGGAAAGCCACCTCTCCGTATCAGGAATAATGAAGTGAACATTGTGGAAGACTCTGATGATGAAAATACTTTTGAAGATTGGATCTATCCTAGTGTCGAAGAAAAGCTCAACAACTGGTATGAAAAGGACTTCACTCCCATCTCCTTTATTAAGGAGTAATTATTGTTTACTATTTTCTGTCAATTCAAGAACTTCTGTCTGTAATCTTAATTTCTAAAACAATGACTTTTAAGCCATGTGCCTTGCCCGGGGAACTATGGTCCATTTGTTAAGGGTTTTGTTTATGTTCATTTATCATATGATCATTTAATATAAACCATTGGACCTTTTGCATTCAAATTTTCATGTTCATTGTCTTTCTTTTTCTTTATTACATATTTTTTTTTCAATAGCCATGTATCTTACATGCACACACACACACACACACACTTGCAGATCTTCATCCACTCTGGATCTCATTGCCAACGACTCCATTTTGACTTTTCCAAGGTAAAAGTATTTAGAATTTAACTTTTCCAAGGTAAAAGTTTTGACTTTTAAGCTTGCAAATGTCCATTTTGCTCTTGTAAATTGTTTACTTGGAAAGGAATGATGATAAAGGGCTTGGATTTGTTTAAGAGAAAATCTGAGAGTTCAGGATGAATTCCTGAAGGATGAGAGAGAAAATTTTGGGGTACAACAGAAACTGATTGTCATCATCACTCAAGGACTTTCCACAAGTGTCAAATCTATGCTGACAAGGTCCATGTACCACCTATTCCTCTAAATGTCATGACTTCTCCGTGGCCATTTGCAATGTGGGACATTGACATGATTGGAGAGATCAAACCTACTACCTCAAATGGACATCGTTTCATCCTTGTTGCTTTTGATTACTTTACCAAGTGGGTCGAAGTTGTTTCATATGCCTCAGTCACCAAGAACGTGGTAGCCAATTTTATCAAGCTTAACCTCATTTTCCATTACGGTATCCCCGAGAGGATCATCACTGACAATGGAACCAACCTCAACAATGCTATTGTTGTACCCTAAAAGTTGCCCTCTCATATCTCAAGGACTTTTAGAATTACTTCAGTCAAGTTTCAAGCCTCAGATCACATTTTCTAGGAAGAATCATTCAAATTATCAAAAGGGGGCAAAATGAGCAAAATCAAAGTTTCAGCCGAAAAAAGTCAACCGGACGCTAAAAAAGTCAAACTTTGACTTTTTGATCAAATTTGGTTCCCAAAAATCACATTATGTCAGGACATCCAAAAATATGAAATTTGATCATCAAAAATCAAGAGAATCAAAAATCCAACTTTGCAAGACTTTGAAATTTTTCTAAGTATTTTCTATACTTGTTTAATTTAATATACTTCATGACATCTTTTACTACAATTCCAATAATACAAAATGATGTAAGTAATTCAAGTTATTACAAAGTGGCATTCTCTCAAAAAATCTTGCCACAATATTTTTGCCCTTGACATAATGTACATGAAATATTCCACAAGACCAAATTTATGTCATGCTACAAATTATACTGTCCAAGTTGAACAAAATGTGATATGCCACATTGCCACAACACTCCATGCTGCCCTGCAAGAAAGCTTGTGCTACGCTGCACCCCAAGTATGCATGCTGCCCAATACAGTCCAGAACTGCTCTATGCAGTCTGTCCAAGCCTGCATCATAACAGCCCCAAAATTGAACAAAAATGGCAAAGGAAAATTGTGTGAAGTATCAAAATAGTAGGCAAAAACAATTCAAAATAACTTGTTTTGTTTCCCCCCTAAACCTCAGTGAAGGGTCTACAAAAAGGATGGTCTCATAAGACATAAAGAGGTTGGATTGTTGAGAGAAAGGACAGAGAGTTTTGTTGAGCAGAAAAAATTAGTATCCTTTGTAACCTTGACTCATTCACTTTCAAAACCAATCCTGTTCTTGTTCAAAACAAAAACCCAACCCATTACTCCACCATAAAAAATCTCCCGTAAGCCAAACACCTCATCACATACAGAGATTATCCAAACATAAAAATAGTCCCTGTAGTGCTATCATCTTCACCTTCAAAACACCAAAAACATCACAGTACAGGCTAACTCAGTTTCAACAGTCCGGAGTAGCTTTCTGGAGATTCATTGAGGTCATCATAACATTTGGAAAAGCATTCAGATTTAAAACAGCCAGTGTAGCCCAAAGGTAAGTCTTCTTGACTTGACATATTTTCATACATCATTAATGATTTATTGTTTTGAAGATAAGATGTAGTATTTTATTATCCCTTTGAACTAGTTATTTGCACATTGTTTAGGCTTATATAATTGTTTGTTGTTATGTTCATCCATCATATGTTGTAAGCTAACCTATACAGACAAGAAAAAAATGTTTAAGGCAGGAAAATACAGCATGTATCGACACATATACTCATGTGTCGACTCATCCTAGTGAAAAAATAGGGTATGAGTCGACACATAACCCCCATGCATCGACCCATACTGAGTTCTAGTCACAAAAAAGAAGCTGGAAGAGCATATGAGTCGATACATACGCGTTTCGCATTGATACAAGAAGGTGCATGAGTTGACACATCCCATTATGTGTTGACTCATACTGAGCTATTTTTATTTTACAGGAGCAAGGAAAATCTATGTGTCGATGCATAGAAGCATGGGTCGACACATAGCAGTTCAAAATGCATTTTTTTCCTTTGTTTTGCACTGTTTTTGCATTATTTTCATTATTATTCGATATGATTGTAATATTTCAGTTTCCACTTCATCCCCATTGTTGATTTGTACCCCCATCCCCCTAAAGTGATGTAATAGCTTAGATTTTATTTTCTGCATTTTTACTTGCTTTTCATATACTACTAGTAAATAGGATGTATGGCAAGATAAAATCAACAAATAAATGACTTTCAAATGCAAGACAAAATGCATGCAAACTAACACACTTTCACACTAGCACCTCTAGGGTAATCTCACTTTGTTGCCTTTCGGAAAATAGTCATGTCCCTCGAATATGGGACGTTTTAGCAAAGACCCTTCGATAAAAAAGATTGTAGTCCCTCGATGACCCTCGATGTTGCCTTCGGTAAGCGATCTAGTCCCTAAACGAAATTGCTAAAACGTCTCATAAGTTGCCTCCTATGACCATTCAAACGTCCCACGTCCGTCCCTTCACATCCAACGATGGGGCTTCTTACCAAATAAATGGTAAGATAGCCACATCTAAAGGAGAAGGAAAAGCACATTTAAGACCTTTCGAGTAGGTAGGTTCGCTCTTAGTTACTCGCTTGCTCACAACAAAAACATTTTATACACCAACACTCTCATTTTGAAACATTTTTTAAAACAACACTTTGTATGCGTTCTTATAGAGACGAGAACTGTTACAAAGACACCTTCTCAAAATCACTTTCAAAAACACATTTCAGAAACACATCTTTGAACTATTTTCCAAACAAACACTTTGTACGCGTTCTTATAGAGACGAGAACCGTTACAAATACGTTTTCAAAATACTTTCAAAACCCATACCATAAGCACGTTCAAACAAAAGCAAGTTATCTAGCGAGTAACTAAGAGCCCATGGAAACCCATGGATGAAAAGGGTGCTAATACCTTCCCTTTTCATAATCTACCCCCCTAACTCAAGAAACAATCTCTAAAGGTCTTTCCTGTGAATTTTCACCTTTCCTTTTGGATAAAAGAAAAGTCGGTGGCGACTCTTGCTAAACTGCAACATTTGCAAAAACAAACGCAAACCTCAAGTCAGTTATCCCACTGTATCACAGCTATGATTACGAAACTTTGTACTCAGTTCAAAATCAAACATCATAATTCTTCTCCGTACAGGCCCAAGATGAATGGCACAGTGGAAGCTGCCAATAAAAATATCAATAAGATTATGCAAAAGATGGTGGTAACCTACAAAGACTGGCATTAGATGTTACCGTTTTCTCTCCATGGCTATTGTACTTCGGCTCGTACGTCAATTGGGCAACTCCTTTCTCCTTGGTCTATGGCATGGAAGCTATCTTGCCTATAGAAGTTTAAATTCCATCTCTAAGGATAATGAAAGAAGCAGGTCTAGGCGAAGATGAATGGATTCATACTAGGTTGGATAAGCTGAACTTGATTGACTAGAAGCAGATGGCTGTTGTTTGCCATGGTCAGATGTATCAAAAGCATACGATCAAGGTGTTCAACAAAAAGATCAAGCCTCGAGTGTATCAAGCTGACGAATTGGTAATAAAGCGTATCATTCTTCCACACGGCGACTCTAGGGAAAATGGACTCCCACTTATGAAGACCATTTGTTGTAAAGAAAGTCTTCTCGGTGGTGCCATGATGCTGACTACTATGGATGGTGAAGACTTCCCACATCCCGTAAACATGGACATAGTTAAAAAATACTACGCATAAAATGACCCGCTAGGTTGACACACCTAGACAAAAATATAGGCATCCCGGTGAACCCAAGAGGTTCGAGAAAAATTTATGGATATATGCAAAATATTGTACACCCGGCGAGTCGAAAAACTGAAAGGGCGACTTGGGAAAAAATGGGTATCCTGGTGTGCTGAAAACCTAAAAGGGCGGTCCAGGAAAAAGTTAAGGATTAAAGCGTATGACTATGTCCCGTGGGATCTCTACAACTTGCTTTATTACAAAAATCCGAAGTTCAAATGGTCCAAAATCAATCCAATCAACTTCGTTCAACGATAAGGGTTTGCTCGAAGAAAAAGAGGAAATAGCATAGTTGGGGAAATGAGATCACTTCCACATGGATATGATTTTTGTTTTCACTCTGTAGACTTTTCATTTCTTTCGACGATTTCCTCTTACTAGGATTTCTGTCTCTTTTGTACCAAAACGCCTATTCATGGGCAAAACATCAATACAAATATACTTTGAAGTACAAACTTTTTTGTTTTTTTTCTGCTTTGAGTGCAAAGATGTCCAATGACTAAAATTGAATGAACACATGCATATGAACATGATTAAACTTCTAGAAAATGTATGCCTCAAAATAGTGACGAGCATCTCCCTAAACGCATTTGAGATATCCCTACGGAGTTTGTTTCAATGACATTATCTCCACATATTAGGATTCATAAATTTCCCATCTTGAGTTTGCCTCTCTGACTATTACAAATCAAGGGATCACAACTCCTAATCCCCAGTGAAGTCACCAACGAAGTCGCTACTATCCCTGAAGTTACTGAAACTTGGACCCGACCAGATACAAGTTAACCTCAAGTTTAAAATTATTGAAGCCTGGATCGGACCAGATAGCAATTTGATTCCTACAAAATCACTAGTAAAACTCCTCCCCCCCAACAGACTTTTCTACAATCCCTAGTAAGTTACTGTAAATCCTAGAACCCAACTAGATAACAATTAACTTCATTACCCCCATCAAGGTTGTGTGAAACCTGGAACGCAACCAGATAATAGCTAACCTTCAAGAGATAATTCCCCACCAGAGCAATGGACGACTAGAAATCTTGAGTTCTCTTCCCCAAGCAAAAATCAACACTCTCCATAGAGTCTTCTCAAATAAGTCAATATTCCCCAGCAGAGTTTCTTCTCAACAAAGCAAGAATCCTGAATGAAAATATCCTAAAACAAGGTCTGAAGAGGAGCATACTCTTCATCCCCATCAGCAGTCTAGGATTTCATTTCTCAAAACTCCCCAATAACGTTAGGGATTTATTTTCCCAAGCAAAGATGCATTGCAATAAAATTTCACATTCATATATCATATAACATACACATACAACATAATCTCATTTATTTTGAGAACATCATCACGCCATGCACACTTATGCATGCAACTAACCCTCTTCCTGGCAGGAAAAGTCAATCAAGTTAAAGAACTCTTCTGGTTAGATTTATTTCTTCCAGTTAAAGACAGGAAATTCAAAGACCTCTTCTGGTTAGATTTATTTCTTCCAGTTAAATACAGGCGAATCAAAGACCTCTTCTGGTTAGATTTATTTCTTCCAGTTAAAGACAGGCGAATCAAAGATCTCTTCTGGTTAGATTTATTTCTTCCAGTTAAAGACAAGCGAATCAAAGACTTCTTCTTGTTAGATTTATCTCTTCCAGTTAAAGACAGGCGAATCAAAGACCTCTCCTGGTTAGATTTATTTCTTCCACTTAAACACAGGCGAATCAAAGACCTCTTTTGGTTAGATTTATTTATTATAGTTAAAGACAGGAGAATCAAAGACCTCTTCTGGTTAGATTTATTTCTTCCAGTTAAAGACAGGCAAATCAAAAACCTCTTCTGGTTAGATTTATTTCTTCCAGTTAAATACAGGAGAATCAAAGACCTCTTCTGGTTGGATTTACTTCCTCCAGTTAAAGACCGGCGAATCAAACACCTCTTCTAGTTAGATTTATTTCTTCCATTTAAAAACAGGAGACGCAAAGACCTCTTCGGTCACTATGGATGGCATCTGTAAGCCCGTCTCCGACAGCTCTCCATCATCTCTCCAAATGGCAACTATAAGCCCGTTCCAAATTTAACACATCATCGAGTGCAAATTTATAGGCACTTTAGTGTTCAATCATCTTTCACCTTCAAGTCACGAAAGGCAGATCTACCAATCTCACTCTTCAGGTTCAAGAAGATTGAACAGGGGTAGTTGTTGTACCCCTAAATTTTCCCTCTCATTTCTCAAGAATTTTCTCACAAGATTTCTATTGGGTCAAGACTGCACAAGGTTTAATCAGCTCAAGATACACTGATGGCTCAAATTAAGGTTTGGGTTTGGACAAGTACAATTTGACTTTTAATGCCCCATATAGTTTCCATGGATCATATTTGGCTCTCAAGCATCAGGTCGAAGAGAGGAGGAAGAGGAAACTGTCAAAAGGGCAAAGTAGATCGAAAGGAGTTGTGGATAGATTTTGACAAATCGGAGAAGAGTAAGTTTGCTTCGATCCATAAAGAAATGGTTTCCTTCGGAGCAACCTACTTCGATTCTCCTCTAAACAAGCTTCGATTGGGATTGGCTATCTTCATGCTTGCTTCGATCCACCTCTCAACCTGCTTCGATCCGCCTCTAAACAAGCTTCGATTGGGAAATGGCTATCTTCATGCCTGCTTCGATCCACCTCCCAACTTGCTTCGATACACAAAGCAATGCCTTCCTTCATGCTTGCTTCGATCTATAAAGCAAGTCTATCTTCATACTTGCTTCAAGCCCCACAGATAGTTGGTTGTGGCATTTGAAGTTTGGAGATTTGAACTTTCAACTGATTACTTAAGATATGGTTTTCCAAGTCTTGAGATGCCTGAAAAAAACTTTGTGAAGTAGGAAAGCAATCCATAATTTCTTTCGTTTTAAATATGCCAATGAGATCATCTTGCATGCTCAAAGTGGTACATTCAGGTGAATGTGATCCATTCGAAGAAAATACATTTGATGGTCCATTCGAAGAACATACAATTAATGGATTCGAAAAACATACAATTGTTGGTCAATTCAAAGGACACACAATTGGTGGAAATGAATATTGCTTTGATGAGTCTGGTCGAAATTTATGGATCTCTGTGATCGAAACGAAAGGACGGACGGAGTATTCGATTCAAGGAATCAAGTTAAAAACAAAATCCATAGGCCACGCTACATGATCTTGCTTTTCAGGCCTCAAACTTGTGTATCACTCAATAATTAATTGTTTACATAATTAATTAAGCTCTTACCCAAGTGTTTAAAGTATTGTCCAAGCCAATTTTCCCTTAATGGCATAAAGTTACCTTTGCCATTTTTAGAAAAGTTTTGTATTGATCCTTGCGCTTGTCCTTTCTGCACACATAACCCATACAAACTAAAAGCAATATGTCTAAAGCTGCTACCAACTCAGATCATACTTGTACAATACTCTGGAACCTGTCTTCTCACTTTTTCCTCGAAAAAGCAAGTGATAGGGACAAAAGGCTATAACTCGGGAATATGGTATGCAAGCAATCTCTAACCTTTTTCTATACATATATACAAGTCTTTTACAACGATAAAGGAGAGATTTTTAGGAGCCTCAAAACACTCACAAAACTCTTTGAACTAAGAATCTGCATCCAAAACAACATTGCTTGCCATTTCTGACTTTTAAGAGCCAACCCTAAAATATTTCGAGCATTTTCCATTTTTCCATTTAAACATCATCTATACACCACATAGACACTACCCCAGCCCTTAAACCACCCCTATAATTCCTTCTTCCTCATCCACCATTTTCCAAAAATCTACCATTACAGCTTGACTTGTCCAGAACAGTTGGGCAAGCTACAAGATGTTCTAGCAACTGGAGTAGCTTCAGGGAGGTCCAGGAAAGCTTAATCTTGATTTGAACCATTTCTGGAGGTCATACAGAACTCATTCGAGTTGCACTTCAAGTGGTAAGATCTCTTAAACTGTGACATCTTGATACAAGCATTTTCAGCACATACAAATAAAAAAAAATGTAGATATCATATCTAGGAAGTTGACCATACTCTTAGATTTCGATTGCCACTGCTTGTGTTTTAAGAATTTCAACTCAGACCTGTTAGTTTTTTTTTTATACCAAACAAAAGTCATGCTAACCTTCGATTCATTTCTCTTGAAAATTATGTGTTTGGATTCGTTTATAAATTCTAGACAATTTTGATATTTACACTTTTCGATTTGGTTGAGAATCAAAGCTTTTAGAAGCTTAACATGATTATACATATCCCTGCATGCGCTAAGGAGGAAGATGAAGCCATGAATTCATTTTATATTTAATGCAATAGATAACTAACGGATGAAACAGACCACCCCAGTGGTACAAACAACACGCGTGAATGGCATTTCTGTGTAAGGTCCTGTGTTCGAGCCCCAATGAGACCTTTTGTATTTGTTTTTCCATTTTTTTAAACTAACATGCAGGTTTACAACATATTTAATGTTGGTTGTTTTGAATGGAAGGAGTGGAGAACTTGGGTTTAAACCTTGGCAGAATCAAAACAAATATTTATCACTTGCTTTGCTTTCATTTTTTTAACAAACTTCAACATTTTTTCCAACCAACCAAAACAACTCCTTTTGAGTTGATTTTTTGCACATTATTTATTTTCAATGCCTATTTTATGAATATATAAAAATATCACAAAAAAATATTTTATTTTCATTTTATTTTAATTAACCAAAATCCATTCCCTTTCCATTTTTATCCTTGTACATCTATGATACGGTGGGAGAACTGACTTGAGGTTTGCGTTTTATCGTAAATGTTGCGGTTAGCAAGAGTCGCCACCGACTTTTCTTTTATCCAAAAGGAAAGGTAAAAAAGAATAGGAAAGACCTTTGAGATTGTTTCTTGAGTTCAGGGGGTAAATTATGAAAAGGGAAGGTATTAGCACCCTTTTCATCCATGGTTTTCCATGGGCTCTTAGTTACTTGCTAGATCACTTGCTTTTGTTTGAAATGGTGCTTTGTATGGTTTTTTGAAAGTATTTTGTAAAAGAGTCCATTGTTTAGGCAATCTTTGTAATGATTCTCGTTCGTAAGAATGTATATAAAGATGTTTGTCTTTTTGAAAATGTTTTCAATGTTTGTAAGATGTTTGAAAGTGCGTAGGTGTTTGTTTTGAAAATAGCAAGGATATTTGTTTTGAAATGGAGCAAGTAACCAAAAGTAATCTACCTACTCAAATGTCTTTCTTGTTCATTTTCTTTTCCTTTGATATTGTTGTCTTACCATTGATTTGGTAAGCAACCCTATCTTTAGATGTAAACGGGACGGGCGTGGGTCATTGTATAACCATGATTAATGATGTTGCAAAGTATCTGAGCATGTTAAGGGACTAAGATCATTTTTGTAAGGCAACTTTGAATAGCGTCATCGAGGGACTATGATCTTATTTTTTTGTTTGTTTTGCTAAGATACTTCACATGCGTAATATGACCATTTTTGTGTAAGGAAACCAAGTGGAGTAACCCTAGGGGGTGCTTGTGTGCAAGTGTGTTATTTTCATGCTTGATTTTGTCTTGGATTAGGGTTTTCTATTTGATTAGTTTTATCTTTCCATACAAACCCTAATTACTAGCATGTTATGTAAAAGCGATAAATCGCGTAATATAAAGATTACTACGCTATTACAACATTTTGTGGGAGGGGGTATACAAATTTATGAATGAGGATTGCAATAATATAAATCTAATTAATCTATTACAACCAAATTTAATTTATACAAGTATTGAAATAAACAATGTACAAGACAGTTTAAATATGCAAGGATATATAAATGCAAGAAAAATATTTTGTTTTTTTTTTTTATTGTGAAAAAGTTTTAATCTAATCCTAATAAATAAATCAAGATTGAACTTAAATTAATTAAGAAAGGAAATTATTTTTTAGAAAATATTTTGATTAACCCTAATTCTAATTTGTTAAAAGAAAATAAATTTCTTTAAGTATTTTTGTCTTGAAAATAATAAATGGTATTTATGAAATATTTTGGTCTTTTTATATATTAAAATAAAATATTAATAAGTGTGTGAAAAAAAGAATAAATATTTAACCTAATTCTATTTTAATTTACAAGTTTATTTGATAAAAAATAAATAATCTATGACCAAATAAAAATACTTTATGTGATAAAAATAAAATGAAATAAGTCAAAATTTAAACCTATCATTTTCATATTTTTCATGATTTTTTTAATATTTAAGAAATATGTTTAATAAAATAAAATGAAAATAAAAATATTAAATAAAATATTTGGGCCAGGGGTGCAGAAGATAAATGAGAGGCAGGGAGTTAGCAAAAATCATGGGGCCCAATGCCCATAAGCCCACGCTGCAAACAACAAAAAAAGAAAGATGGAAAAATGTGGAAAATTGCAAAAGGCAGCGCCAAGACTCGAACCCGTGACCCAGGGCATTTCTGCGCGTTGCCTTGCCACTGGGGTGGCTGTACATCCGTTAGTTCAAATGAAAACAAAAATACATAACACAAAACACTTCCTTTCCCTGTACTTCATCTTCAACCTCTAGCCAGTCGGACCCCCTGTAACTCTTTCATCTCTCAACAAAAATGGAAAGTGATAACATGAACATTATAGAATTTTACTTCACGGTTCTAACCATGTGCATAACTAAAAGTATAAGTCCAAGATCAGAGAGAATTTTGTTGGCCCTAATTCTTAACCTAATTTTTTCAGAAACTTCAAACTCAAAATTCTCTAAACTCAGGGCAAATAAATGCAAACTATGGATATGTACAGCTTCGTAGCAATGATATCTACATTTTATATTCACAAATGGAAAGCTAACTATGCATGTATCAAGAGTTAGAAAAATAGAAAACTCACCTTGAAAATGGAAATTGTGTTTTGAAAATGAGCTTGCTTTAGGATGTTGTGATGATCAGGTTAGCTTCCTTGAACCTCTAGGAAGCTAATGCAATGCTTAGCTTGTCTTAAGGGTGGCTGGAGTGATCTAGAGAAGTCCACCTGTGTTACTCTGTTTTTGAACTTCAACAATGGGGAAGATGGAGTTACAGTGATTTTTCAGGGTGTGGGATGGTTTACTTGTAAGGTAAGGAAGCTTAGGAAAGCAAAAGGCCTGAAAATGCACGAGTGGAATGGAAGATTCAGTTCACAAGTTAGAAATGACAAGTTTGGAGGCTTGGTATGAAATTTCTTATTCTAGGGTGTTTCAAGGCTTGAGCATCCGTGGTTTTAGTTGCAAAATGATGGCTTTATATAGAGCAAAAGGTTGGAGGACTTATGCTTACTCAGAAGTACAAGATCATATGTCTTGCTATTTTCTTGTTTTTGAAGCAAGTGTGAGAAATGACTTATTAATGCATGGTTATGATCTTGTGGGGTGGTGTGAAGCTTTAAACATGTTTTTCTCAAGTTTAGAGGCTTGGTTTATGCAGAAAGAACAAGTCCAAGGCTCAAGAAATGAAAAAAATGCAAAAAGCATGCTTTTCCAAAATGGCAATGTTGCCTTTCTCCCATAAATGGTTTTTTTTGTACAATGCATTGAATGCTTGGCTTTAGGGCATAAAATCTTGTGCAATACATTAATGGTGGAGTGACAAACGAGTTTGAGGCCTGAAAAGTGAAGATTGTACAGCATGCTTGAAGATTTGAATTTTTGTTCTTCATGAAAAGGCTTGAAATCAAAGTGAGAAATTGCCAACTTTATCTCTTCGATTCTCCCTACTCAAGAATGATCTCAAGGAGTTCTTGGACATTTTGGAAAGCTTGCAATGTGCTTTATAACTCATATTTGAATTGCTTTCAAATATTCCCCATGTAACTATGTTAAAAATTGGTATGAAGTTGGATCAAAAACCTGCCTAACTAGGGCAAAATTTTACTAAGTTATTTTTGTTCATGAGCATGTATTCACAAAATTATATCTTGAGATTCAAGAATATTTAGGAGAAATTGTGTGAAGAAAAGTTGTATATTTCATGGAGATCTACAACTTTCATTTTGGGAACTTTCTTTGAATCATCTTGTATCATGGTTGAAATTTGGCTTAAAGTTGAGAAAAAATAAGAAATTTTCTATACTTAGAAAAAAATTTAAGTTAAGAAATTTCAAATTTCAAAACAAAATATTCAATCCTTGATTTCTTTATGAACAAGTTTCACATTTTGACATGTTTTGATGAATTATGATCCTTGGCACTTGAATTTGACCAAAAAGTCAAAGTTTGCCTTTTCAGTGTACAATTGAATTTTGATCTGTTGACTGAAAAATTCATCTATCAATCCAATGGATTTGCAATGTTTTGAACCATGTCATTAGGTCAAGATGATGCAATTGAAATCTTCAAATCATGCTTCAAACCAATTGATCATTTTCTAGGTCAAAAATCAGAAATTGCCCTTTCTCAATCAAAACCCTAATTTTGACCATTTTGCCCTTTTGATGATTTGATCAAATTTCTTGAGGAATTGTGGTCCAAACTTGATCAAATGATACATATGAGTCTAATATGTTGATGTGGACAAAAAATTATGAAGTTTGACTGTAAATTGGCCATGGTTGACTTTTTTCCCAATACGGTTGAGTTTTAGGTTAACTGTCCAATTGACTGATCAAAAATGTGATTCAAAGCTTGAAACTTGACATGAGTAATCTTAGGGGTCCATAATTATCCTTGAAAGTCATATGAAGCATTGATAGTCCAAAAATATTTGTGCAATCCCAAACCCTAATTTTGGGTTATCAATGCATGATGAGATGTCTTGAGCTGGTCAAACCCTAATCCAGTCTTGGTCCAAGAGATATTGTGAGGAAATCCTTGATAAATGAGAGGGAAATTTTTTGGGTACAACAGCTGCCCCTATTCAATATTCTTAAACCTGAAGAGTTAGATTGGCGAGTTTTGCCATTCGTGACTCAAAGGTGGAAGATGATTGGACACTAGAGTGCCCAGAAATTTGCACTCGGTGATGCGTGGTTGAGGGAATGGTCTTAAAGATGACATTTGGAGCAGTGATAGAATCTTGTTAGAGATGGGATTTGTAGATGCCATCCAGAAGTGATTGCTGAATTGTAATTTGTAAGCTGAAAGAATGAGTATCAGAATGGCCTCCGTGTTTGGAGCGTAACTGAGCTGTATCTGGAAGCGGATTTCGCCTGAGTATCAGAATGGCATCCGTGTCTGGAGCGTATCTGAACTGTATCTAAAAGCCGCATTTGAATGAGTATTAGAATGGCATCCGTGTTTGGAGCGTATCTGAACTGTATCTGAATGAGTATTAAAATGGCATCCGTGTTTGGAGCGTATCTGAACTATATCTAAAAGTTGTATCTGAATGAGTATCAGAATGGAATTTGTGTCTGGAGTGTATCTGAACTATATCATGAAGTTGAATCTGAATGAGTATCAGGATGGCATCCGTATCTGTAGCGTATCTGAACTGTATCAAGATTGAATATTGTTAACGGTAGTTGTTAATCTTATCCTGAAAAGGGTAAAATGTTAGCTAAAATACAAAGTTATGTTGTATGGAATATATGATGCAATGTATTTGCTTTATCAATGTTTATGATATATGGATGAAAAGTATGCGTATGTGAGCTGATTTGCTATATTGCTGTCGAATTGAGGAAAATAAATCCCCGAATGCTGCTGAGGATATGTGAGTCTTCATGTCTTGAAGTTGAAGTACTGATGAACTTTTGTTGAGAGAAGTAAATTCCATTGTGAGGGAAATGCCATGTACTGCTTGCAAGATCTGTTGGGGAGTCCCGAGAAATTTGATGACTTTTGCTGGGGATTGATAACTAGGAACTTTGTTCCGCTGGGGATTTAAATGACGTACTGTAGGGGATTACTTATGGAATAGCCTAGAGACATTTTCCTATTCTTTCAACCTATCAGTAATTGTCTTTCTCATTTTGTTTATTTGTAAACAGTAATCATGTTCAAATGCATATGTTCAACAATGAATCATTGTACGTTTTGGTATATAAAACACAAGCATAAAGAAAAAGACAAATAGTTTTTGCACTTTCAAAGGGATATCTTTGTATTGACTTTGAGTAAATATTTTGTACAAAGGGGACAAACATTCTAGTAAGAGAATGCTGTCGTAAAACAAGAAAAAATGTATACAAAGAAAAGATAGCTATGTGTAATAATCCCATAGGGTTTCCATTCTGCAATAGCCTTCGTATCTCTGAGTATCTTGTCTATTTTTGCCTTATCCGAAAATGACTGAATTGATTAGAACCTTTGAGTTTGTCAGTGGAATTCAAAGGTTGTTTGTAAAGTGATCTGACGGGACATAGTCGTCCGCCTTAATTCCCTAACTTTTTCATGGACTGCCCTTTCAGGTTTTCAGTCCACCGGGAAACCCTTTTTTCCCAAGTCGCCCTTTTGGGTTTTCAACTTGTCGGGTGCACAGTTTTTTTTGTTTTATCCCTAACTTTTGCTCGAACCCTTTTGGTTCGCTGGGATGCCCTTGTTTTGCCTAGGTATGTCAACCTAGCGGGTCTCTTATGCGTAGTATCTTTTGACTATGTCTGCGTTCGCAGGTTGTGGCAGGTCGTCGCCATCCATGGTGGTCAAGATCATTACCCCACCAGAGAAGATGTTTTTGATTACAAATGTTCCTTCATAGGTAGGAGTTCATTTGCCCCTGGGATCACTTTGTGGCAAGATGATACGTTTGATCACTAGATCCCCACCTTGATATACTTGGCGTCTGACTTTATTGTTGAAAGCCTTGATCATCCGTTTTTGATACATTTGACCAAGGCAAACAGCAGTAAGTCTCTTTTCATCAATCAAATTCAGTTGATCAAGTCGAGTCTGGATCCAATCGTGTTCGTTCAAACCTGCATCCTTCATAATCCTCAGAGAGGGGATCTAAACCTCAATAGGCAAGACAGCCTCCATGCCGTAAACTAAAGAATAGGGCGTTGCCCCAGTTAATGTGCGAGCGTGGTACGATACCCGTGGAGAGTGAATGGTAACATCTCATGCCAGTCTTTGTATGTGATTTTCATTTTCTATACGATCTTTTTAATGTTTTTATTTGCAGCTTCGACAGCACCATTCATCTTTGGCTGATAGGGAGAAGAATTGTGATGCTGAATCTTGAATTGCTCTCACAATGTGGTGATCATAGTGTTGTTGAGATTTGTACCATTATCAATGATGATCCTTTCCGGGATACCGTACCGGCAAATAAGGTTTTGCTTGATGAAGCGGGCCACAACATTCTTGGTAACAGAAGCGAAGGAAGCTGCCTCCACCCATTTTGTAAAATAGTCGATGGCCACTAGGATGAAGCAGTGTCCATTGGAGGCTGTCAGCTTGATTTCTCCAATCATATCAATTCCCCACATAGCAAAGAGCTAAGGATCCGTCAAGACATTCAGAGGAACCGGAGGTACGAGAACCTTGTCAACATGAATTTGACACTTATGGCAGGTTCGAGAGTGTTGATAGCAATCTGCTTCCATGGTAGACCAATAATAGCCTGCCCGTAGGATTTTCTTCGCCATCGTATGCCTACTTAAATGGGTGCCAAAAGTACCTTCATATAATTCCACCATGATCCTTTCAGCTTCAACCTTATCCACGCACCGAAGCAAAATGGAGTCATGACTGCGTTTATATAGGATGCCATTACTAAGGAAGAATTTAGCAGATAATTTCCTTAAGAACTTCTTATCATTGATTGAAGCTCCTTCTGGGTATTCTTGAGCCTCGAGATACCTCTTGACTTCGTGAAACCAAGGCTGGTCCACTACTTCTTCAGTATTAATCTCGTGATAGTGTGCTGGTTCACCCATTCGTTCGATGGTGATCTGGGGAGCTTCGTTATCCCAATTAAGTTTAAACATAGATGACATTGTGGCTAGAACGTCTGCTAGCTGATTTTCTTCTCGCGTGAAATTCTCGAAGGTAATCTTCTCAAAATGCGGTAGCAATGTTAAAACATGTTCTTTATAAGGGATAAGGTTAGGGTGTTTGGTGTCCCTGTCCCCTTTGATCTGACTGATGACCAAGGCTGAGTCTCCGAATACATCCAATGATTTGATCCCCGGGTCTATGGCAGCTTTGAGACCAAAGATGCACGCTTCGTATTCCTCCATGTTGTTCGTGCAATTGAAGCAAAGTTTGGCAGTAAAGGGAGTATGACACCCTTTTGGAGATATGACTACAGCACCAATACCATTGCCGAGTGTGTTAGATGCTCCATCAAAGAACAAGGTCCATTGGGATCCTTGTTCAGGTCCATCATATGGCCTGAATTCTTCACAGTTGTCTAATGTCATGATGTCTTCATCTGGGAATTCAAACTTCATGGATTGATAGTCTTCTACAGCTTGGTGAGCAAGGTGATCAGCTAGCACACTACCCTTTATAGATTTCTGGGTAGTATATTGTATGTCGTACTCTGTCAGGATCATCTGCCATCTAGATATTCTCCCAGAAATAGCAGGCTTCTCGAAGATGTATTTTATCGGATCCATTTTAGATATCAATAAGGTAGTATGAGTCAGCATATACTGTATTAGCCGGCGAGCAGCCCATGCCAGAGCGCAACAAGTTTTCTCGAGCAGTGAATATCTGGTTTCACAGTCGGTAAACTTTTTGCTCAGATAGTAAATAACGTGCTCTTTTCGACCAGACTCGTCATGCTGCCCCAATACACACCCCATCGAGTTTTCTAAAATAGTCAGATACATGATCAATGGGCTTCCCTCGACTAGCGGCATCAATACAGGAGGCTCTTGTAAGTATTCTTTGATTTTGTCAAAAGTAACTTGGCATTCATCATTCCATTTTACTACTTGATCTTTCTTAAATAGTTTGAAGGTTGGCTCACAAGTAGCTGTTAGGTGAGAAATGAATCTGGAAATATAGTTTAAACGTCCCAAGAATACTATGACTTCCTTCTCAGTACGATGAGCAGGCATCTCTTGTATTGCTTTAACTTTGGTAGGATCGACCTCAATACCTTTGTTACTGACGACAAATCCTAGGAGTTTACCGGACTGTACCCCAAATGTGCACTTGTTTGGATTCAACCTCAGCTTGTACTTCTTCACTCTCTCAAACAACTTTTGTAAGTGATCAAGATGATCTTCTTCTGTTTGCGATCTGGCTATCATATCGTCTACGTAGACCTCTATTTCAGGATGTATCATGTCATGAAATAAAGCTACCATGGCGCGCTGATAGGTTGCCCCAGCATTCTTCAATCCGAATGGCATTACCTTGTAGCAGAATGTGCCCCACTGTGTGACAAATGTTGTTTTCTCCCTGTCCTCAGGTGCCATTTTGATTTGGTTATAACCTGAGAATCCGTCCATGAAGGAAAACACTTTGTGTTGTGCGTATTGTCAACTAGGATATCAATGTGGGGGAGTGGAAAATCATCCTTAGGGCTTTCCCTATTCAAATCTATGTAGTCCATACACATTCGTACTTTGCCGTCTTTTTTAGGTACGGGAACAATGTTGGCAACCCATTGAGGGTACGAAGTGACATCCAAGAATCCATCATTGAATTGCTTCATGACCTCCACTTTAATCTTTTCTGACATATCAGGTCTCATGCGGCGAACCTTTTGTTTTACTGGCAAACAATCTTCTCTTGTAGGCAGACGATGTACCACGATGTCTATATCAAGTCCTGGCATGTCTTCATATGACCAAGCGAAGACTTCAACATAGTCGTGTAGCAACTGAATCAGACACTCCTTGACACTGGGTTCCAGATTGGCACCCACCTTGACCTCTTTTTTATCTTTTTCGGTACCCAGGTTGATTGTATCCACAGGTTCCTCGTGAGGCTGAATGGTTATTTCCTCTTGTTGTAGCAGTCTAGCAAGTTCCCTTGGTACTTCACAATCTTCCTCACCTTCGTCTTCGGCTTCGTAGATTAGATTCTCAGAGTCACGAAAGGCCATAGCAATATCGTTACCAATGGGATCCAGAATGGATGAATACATGCATTGTGAGTGTGGGTGTGTGTAAGGGTATAGCTATCTTTAAAAGAAAATAAAATGTAAAAGAAAATAAACAATGAGCACAAGAGTTTGTATGCGAAAAACGTCCATGATCCATTGATGTCATATGAAGATGAAATAATAACCCTTACAAATGGACCATTGTGCCTCGGGAAAGACACAAGGTTTTAAGAGTGCGAATTGTTTTTGAATATTACAGATCCAACTAAATGTAAAGATAAATTACTGTGGGATAAAAGTTATTGGGACGAAGTCTCTAGCCTCCCAATTGCTGAGCCCTCCATTGACAGTCGGAAAGATCCAATCCTCCAGGTTGCAATCATCTTCACCATCTTCTACCGCGTTGACCTCACGGTTTCTAATCTTCAAGGGTGGCCCTCCAGCACGGGCATGACGTACAACCTTTTGAGCATTTGAAGTGAAACCTAGGCCAAACTTGTCAAACTTATACGGGATATACAGAAGTTCACCCCAGATGATGCATCCACCTTCCTCTACCACTGCTTTGGCTTCCTTCAGAGATGACATACGGAGTGGAGGCCTTGTAATCTTGAGAATATGGGACACAGTCTTGGTCACTGCTACCAGAAACCGCCACGGCCGAACCTGTCATCTAGATGTAATGAAACATCAATGAAGTCGCCACCAAACATCTTTTATCCTGCCGAAAGGGAAAGGTGAACATCGAGAAAACCTGAAGAGGGAGAAATCACGGTCTTTTGACCAAGAGATCGGGTAAGGGATTCTGTTACGCAAGGGGAAGGTATTAGCACCCCACACGCCCGTAGTACTCTTCGGCCATAAACAAAATCCTCTATGCATACAATGCTAAAATAATCAATCAAGATAACACATGAAAGTGCGGCAAAGAAACGTAATAAAAGCCATTATGGGGAAGAAATATCTCCAATTAGGTTCGCCGATCTCGCCGACCTGCCGTAATCTTGATATTACCCTGACCCATGACCTTTACCAACAGCACGGAGCTGTGAAACAAAAGGCAAGGCAACCACCAGTAAAGTGAATGAGAAATCTATCAATCAGAGAAACAAACATGCCTCTTGCATAGTAGTAGTTGTGTTTGTTATCCGTATTTCAAGTGATCAACTAACCATGAATTAGATTACCATTTCTGTGTAAGGTCCACGAAGTTTATATGCACATGCTTATCAAAAATATTGGACGATTTTGCAAAGAAAAAAAAAGTAAAAGGGGAGAAAAGAAACTTATACGTATACTTGAAAGAAGATATTCTATTGATTTTGAGAAATAATCCTGTGAAAAAGGCATTTACAATTGGAAGCAAGAAGTTACAAAATTAAAGAAAACAAGTGTTTATAAATGGCAATGTGAATGTGAATATCCATCAAGTTCCGACTCTGCTAGGACTCTTATGACTCTCACGCCTTCATCTTCAGACAGATGATTCTTGGATTAGCTTTGAGCTTATGCCAGGTGACGGAACGGAGGAAAGAAACGAAGGATCTCATGCTGAGCGTAGTCGTTTGCTTTAAGTCCCTAACTTTTGCCTGAATCGCCCTTTCGGGTTTTCGATTCACCAGGATATCCTCTTTTTGCCTAAACCTCCCTTTCGGGTTTTCAGTTTAGCGGTTTTTTTATTTTATTATGCAAAGTATTTTTTAACTACGTCAGCATTCACAGGGAAAGGGAAGTACTCTCCATCCATAGTCGTGAGCATCATCGCTCCTCTGGAGAAAACTTTTCCGGCCACGAAAGGACATTCATAAGTCGGAACCCACTTGCCCCTGGGATCTCCCTGGGGGAAAATTATCCTTTTTAGCACAAGGTCACCTGGCTTGTAACACTGAGGTCGTACCCTCTTATCAAAAGCTTTCCTCATCCTTTGCTGATAAACTTGACCATGACATAAAACCGTCAACCTCTTCTCGTCAATAAGTTCCAATTGATCCAGCTGATTCTGTACCCATTCACTTTCATCCAGCTCAACATCCCTCATGACCCTAAGAGAAGGAATCTCGACTTCCACCGACAATACTGCTTCCATGCTGTAAACCAATGAAAATGGGGTTTCCCCAGTCGAAGTACGCACAGTGGTGCGATAACCATGCAAAGCAAAAGGCAGCATCTCATGCCAATCTTTATAGGTTACCACCATCTTCTGTATGATCTTTTTAATATTCTTACTAGCCGCTTCGATAGCACCGTTCATCTTTGGTCGGTATGGGGAAGAGTTATGATGCTTGATTTTGAAGGACTCACAAAGCTCTTTCATCATTTTGTTGTTCAAATTAGACCCATTATTGGTAATAATATTTTTCAGGAACTCCGTAGCGACAGATAATATTGTGCTTGATGAACCGAGTTACCACCTGCTTGGTGACATTGGAATAGGATGCAGCTTCGACCCATTTTGTAAAATAATCGATGGTAACCAGAATGAAACGGTGCCCGTTGGATGCAGTTGGTTCAATTTTGCCGATCATATCAATTCCCCACATTGCAAACGGCCCAGGGGAAGTCAAGACATTCAAAGGTACTGGCGGCACATGCACTTTATCAACATAGATTTGACATTTGTGGCAAACCCGTGCATGATTGTAACAATCAGTCTCCATGGTGGACCAATAATAACCCGCTCGCAAAATCTTTTTAGCCATGGTATGCCCACTGGAATGGGTCCCGAAATCACCTTCATGTATCTCTTCAATGATTCCAGCTGCTTCTTTCTTGTCAACACATCTGAGCAGTAAATCGTCATGATGCCTTCTATACAACACACCGCCACTGAGAAAGAACTTGGCTGAAAATCTTCACAAGAACTTCTTATCTGTGATGGATGCCTCTTCAGGGTACTCTTGTGTTTCGAGATATCGTTTAACATCATAAAACCAAGGATTACCATCTAATTCCAAACTAGCCTCAAAACAGAAAGCTGGCTCATTCAAACTTCTGATGGTAATGGAAGGTGCCTCATTAGCCCACTTAACCTTGAACATGGAGGACAAAGTTGCCAGTGCATCAGCTAGATTGTTTTCTTCTCTGGGAATGTGTTCAAACGTGATCTCTTCGAAGTACGGAATCAGCTTCATAACATGCTCACGATATGGATTCAGGTTCTGATGGCGAGTCTCCAAATCTCCATTAATCTGGATGATAACAAGATTGGAATCCCCGTAAACTTTCAAAAATTTGATGCGCAGGTCGATCGTCGCTTCAATGCCATAAATGCAAGCCTCATATTCGGCCATGTTATTAGTGAAATCGAAACAAATATGAGCCGTGAAAGGAATGTGGTATCCCTCAGGGGAAGTGATAATAGCTCTGACACTGTTGCCCTTGGCATTGGAGGCACCATCAAAAACAAGCGTCCAACGTGATCCCGGCTCGGGTCCTTCGTCTGGGTCTGGCATATTACAATCCCGAATATACACAATTTCCTCATCTGGAAAATCAAACTTTATCCGTTCATAATCGTTCATGGGCTGATGAGCAAGATGGTCGGCCATTACACTACCCTTAATTGCTTTTTGAGTAGTGTATTGGATATCATATTCGGTGAGTATCATCTGCCAATGGGCTACTCTGCCTGTAAGAGTTGGCTTCTCGAAAATATACTTGATTGGGTCCATTTTGGATATCAAGTAGGTGGTGTGAGTTAACATGTATTTCCTCAAACGTTTGGCGGCCCAAGCAAGCGCACAACAAGTCTTTTCCAACAATGAGTACCTCGACTCACATTCCGTAAACTTCTTACTCAAGTAGTAAATAGCCTGCTCTTTCTTCCCTATCTCGTCGTGCTGACCGAGGACACAACCCATTGAGCTCTCCAACACAGTTAGATACATGATTAATGGCCTTCCTTCCACTGGCGGCATGAGTATCGAAGGTTCCTGCAAATACTCCTTTATTTTGTCAAAGGCCTTCTGACAATCCTCATTCCATTTCACTGTATGACTTTTCTTCAACAACTTGAACAAAGGTTCACAGGTGGCTGTGAGATGAGAAATAAATCTAGAAATGTAGTTTAACCTTCCCAAGAAACCATGTACTTCCTTCTCTGTCCTTGGCTCAGGCATTTCCTGTATCTCTTTTACCTTGGTCGGGTCCATCTCGATACCTTTTTCACTTACAATAAAACCCAACAGCTTGCCGGATCTCACCCCAAAGGTGAACCTATTCGGATTCAACCTTAGCAAAAACTGCCTCAGTCTCCCGAATAATTTTTCCAGATGAACAAGATGTGCCTCTTCCGTGTCAGACTTAGCAATCATATCGTCCACATATACCTCAATCTCTTTGTGAATTAAATCATGAAAGAAAGTGACCATGGCGCGCTGATATGTTGCCCTGGCATTTTTCAAACCAAACGACATCACTTTATAATAGAAGGTGCCCCAAGGTGTGATAAATGTTGTCTTCTCCATATCCTCCGGAGCCATCTTAATTTGATTGTAACCCGAAAAACCATCCATGAACGAAAACACTTTGGAATGAGAAGTATTATCGATCAACACATCAATATGCGGAAGAGGGAAATCATATTTGGGGCTGGCCCTGTTCAAATCCCTATAATCCACACACATCCTAACATTACCATCCTTCATGGGCACAGGCACAATATTTGCAATCCATGGCGAGTAATTGATGACCTTTAATAAATTCGCGTCCAACTGCTTCTGGACCTCCTCTTTGATCTTCTTGGACATCTCAGGATGAGTTCTTCGGAGCTTTTGCTTGATAGGAGAACAACCTTCTTTGAGCGGTAGTCAATGCACCACTATGTCTGTATCCAACCCAGGCATATCCTCATAAGACCAAGCGAAGATATCAGAATACTCACGGAGTAGTTCAATCAATCTGACCTTTATACTTTCTTCGAGATCCGCCCCTATCTTGACTTCTCTTCTTACCTCTTTTATGCCAATATTCACCACCTCAATCTAATCTTGATTCGGCTGGATAACCTTCTCCTCTTATTTTAACAATCTTGCTAATTCCTCAGGAAGATCACAATCCTCATATGCTTCTTCTTCAGCTTGATAAATAGGAGTATCAAAGTCATAATGATCCATAGCAGAGTCGTTATCAATATGATCAATGGTGGAAGTGCATCTGCATGAATGACTTTTTGGCATCTTTTAGTCACAGTGTGTGAAAAGAAAAACATTGCCATTCAAACAAAAAAGAAATGGAGCAAACTTTTGAATGAAAAAACGTCCTTTATTTTATGATAAACTTTTGAAAATAAACATGGTGGCCCTACACAAATGATCCACTACGCCTTGGGCAGAGCGTAGGAATTATGATATGATAATAAAAGAAAACAAGAAAATTACTCCTCAGCGCTTGAAACTTGGATAGCATCCACAGAAGTCCAATTGTTGAGTGTCTGGCCTGGAATACTCGGACGAATCAAATCTTAGATATTGTAGCCATAAACCCTATCGTCGCCAACTGCATTGCGTGTCTTTTTTGAGTAGCACAAGGACGGGAAAACTTCACAGGAGTAGATAAACTAGATGCTCTTGGAGTTGAACTCTGCTGACCCAGGCTAAAACCAAGACCAAATTTATCAAATTTTAGGGTAACGTCTAGCACCTGACCCCAACCTTCAGGGTTACCATTTTCCACCACAGCTCTCGCATCCTTGAGAGAAGACATAACAGTTTCAGGTTTCCTTTTCTGCTCTGGAGGAAAATTGATAGCATGAACTGTCTCAAACGCCTGAAACGGAGTCTCATGTATCTCACCTTCAACTTCAACATAGCGGAATGATGTCAAATGACTCACGATGTACTCTTCCTCGCCGCACACGATTATCACCTTTCCCTCTGTAGGATACTTGAGTTTCTGATGAAGAGTAGAAGTGACTGCCCCTGCTTTATGAATCCACAACCACCCCAACAAACAACAATACGCTGGCTGCATATCCATCACAAAAAATGTAGCTATGAAGGTGCAAGGACCGACCTTGATTGGTAAATCCACCTCCCTAAACACTGACCTTCGAGACCCATCAAACGCCTTTACCATCAAATCACTACGGCGCAGCTCCAGTCCAAAATACTCAATCTTTATCAATGCTGACTTAGGCAATACATTTAAAGATGACCCTGTGTCCACCAAAACCCGGGATAAAGTAATGCCCCTGCACTTCATTGAAATATGCAACGCTTTGTTATGGTTTGGCCCCTCCGGAGGAAGATCAAAATTGGTGAAGCCCAGACCGTTCCTGGCAGATATATTAGCACAAACATTCTCAAACTGATTGACTTTTATCTCATATGGCACGAACGCATTCTTTAACAACTTCATCAAAGAATTTCTGTGAGGTTCTGAATAAATAAAAAGAGACAAGATAGACATCTTAGAAGGAGTATGGCTCAGATGATCAATTATGCTATAATCACTCTTTTTGATAATTCACATTAACTCTTCAACCTCATCAGGAACTGAAAAAGCTTCTGGTATCAGAATTGGTTGAGTCACATTGGCTGGCGTAACCCTTGGATTACCAATTATCTCCTGTTGTTTTCCTTTTTCTCTTGCAGAAGCATCTGCCACATCTTGCACATTGGAAGGACCAAATACTCTCCCGCTTCTAGTCATTCGACCCACACCAGAAAAATTATGAACTTCCTCTTCATTACCTTCAACATGTTCTTCCTCAGACAAATGAGTACTTACTTCCTGCTTCACCCCATGGTAATAAACATCATCATCGTAATACCATGGGATGGCCTTCTCACTGGTATACGGCATGGGACCAGGTACCGTGATCATCAATGGAGGCGCCCTAGATGGGGAAAGAATGCGCACAGGGGTATAAGGAATAGATACCACAACAATATCTTCTTCGGTAACCTTATGGTAGCTCAGTTTTCTATCGAACTGCAGGGAACCCTCCTTTATCAACAACTGGATACCGGCTTTTAAATCATCACAGCCCTTCGGTTTCTCTCTACACTTGGCACACTCTGAAGTACAACCCGGGAAAATAGAATTGTAAAGAAAATACCTCTTAACATACCATAATGCAGTAGTTACTTGTTCCACATTCATGATTAAATTCAACACTTCACCATTATCATCAATCATATTAACAAAACCCCCTCCATTCCTAGGCATTCGGTTCTGAGTAACATTCAGACCAGTCACCGGAGTAAACTCAATTGCCTTAGCATCCAACAAGTCTTGTATTTTGCACTTCAACGCAAAGCAATTTTCAGTAGAATGACCAACTCCGCCTTAATGGAATTCACATCTTGCGTTAGTATCATAATTAGGAAGAAGTCTTGCGGGTGGTGGTGGCATATTTCTCAAACTGATCAACTTCAAATCGAGTAAATGGTGGAGTTCTTCAGTAAGAGATACCGGCAAGGGATTGAATTTTCTCATTTGTCTCTGTTGTTGATTATTATACTGACGGGGAGCCTCTTGTTGTCTTTGTTGTTGAGGCACTGTATTCGGTCTCTGCTGCGGAGGAGCATTAATAGGAATAGAAAAAACATTGATTTGTTGGTGTTGACGATCCTCTCTTCTTCCTCTATGATAGTAAACCGCACTTGCGTCACCTTCCCTTTTCTTAGGGTAAGTGTTGAATGGTTTCTTACTGCCCCCTGATGAGCCACTAGAACTTCCAACTTGAATTTCCCCCAATTTCAAACCTACTTCAATTCTTTCACCAGCCATTACCAAGTCTGCAAATCCTGCCGAAGTACTTCCTATCATGTGCTCATAGAATGGCCCTTGCAGGGTACTCATAAACATATCAATGAGTTCTCTCTCCATGAGTGGAGGTTAAACCCTCGCAGCCAACTCACGCCACTTCTGAGCGTATTCCTTGAAAGATTCTCTTGGTCCCTGTGACAAATTCTGTAACTGAGTGTGATTAGGCACCATATCCACATTGTACTGATAATGTTTGACAAAATCCCGAGTGAGATCATTCCAACAACGAATATGGGTTTTCTCCAACTTCATGTACCACTCCAGGGATGCCCCAGATAGGCTATCCTAGAAAAAATGAATCAAAATCCCCTGATCCTCAGTATGCACCGACATCTTTCGGAAATAAGCAGTTGCATGAGTAACAGGACATGAGGTTCTGTTGTACTTTTCAAATACAAGAGGCTTGAATTTTGGAAGAACTTTCACCCCAGACACCAACCCAAGATCATTAGCATCCATACCAAGGACTCCTTGCCCTTCTACAACCTTCAAACATTCTTCCAACAACTGATACTTCCTATCCTCAACCTGAACTTCCGGCTCTGAACGCCGAACAGAAAACTGATCTTCATCCTGGTCAAAGTCATAATCCTGCTCCTGATGGTTCTTTACACCACCCTGATTATCTCTTCTGTTCTCCACAACACGAGGTCCTAGTGACGGGGGAAACTTCCCTACGTTAAGCACAAAAGGGTTTCCAAGCATCCCGTGAAAATTTCCAACTGGATGATCTTGCGCATCCCCCAATCCTACAGAAATGTCCTGATATAGCCCTTGATTTCCACCATCCTCTGGATAGCGGCGCTGGTTGTTGACAATGGCAGCTAGTTCCTCCTGTCGGCGATTCATATTGGTGATGACCTCCATGAATTGGGTCATTTGAGTAGTCATCTGGGCCCTCATTTCAGCGAGTTCAGCTTGAACTTGTTCCATCTGTCTTGGCAAATTGTTTCTGGTGGAATACCGATGAGTAGTCCTCTTGAATTCTGAATAAGAAAATCAGAAGAATAAGAATACCGTCTTGATATAACCTATAATGTTATGAAATGCATGATATGTTTGTCATTTCCCGGTATTCAAGAGTCCTTTTATTCATCAGTCACGACGTGCAACCAAAAAAAAAGCATACACTCAAAGGGAAAAAAGGACAAATAAGACAAACACTTCAATTATTTATAAAAAAAAAACGATGTTCGAGTGACTTCGTACATTTAAGAGGGTAACGATAAACAACAAAATACGTGTTTCAAAGTAAATTTAACAACAAAACTAAATAATAAAAACAAACAATGGTCCCTTCCAACAATCCTGGGGGTAACCAAATACACCAAAGCTAAGTAACAAAACTAGATCTCCGGAACAAGACCCACTTCAAGGTGTTGACAATACTCTTCAAGCCTAGCTTTCTCCTTCAAAAGTTGTGATGCAACCACTTTACTTTCTTGAAACCGATCCTCTGCGACACGCCTCTGTTCTACTTCCTTCTTAAGTTGAGCATCTTTGTCTTTGAGTTGTTTCTCCAAGTTTTAAATCTTCTTCCTGTAACTATTCTCTGATGCCTGAAGCTTCTGGCATTCTTGCTGGGTGTTACTCAATTCTTCTTCCATTTCAGCATGAGACCTCTTCCTAAAACTGATTGCATCAGAAGTTTCCCCTTGAGTTTCTTTGAGTTTGCGAGCTAAGTCGGCCCTTTCTTGATCTACCCAATAAAGTTTCATCCTTGCCTCACGGTCTTTTGCACGAAGTTGGATGTTCTCAACATGAACCTGGGTGAACACCTCGGTAGGCACCGTGTTACTTAAAACAGTAGGAGGTTGCTCACATATAGGAGTCGACCTTGTAAATGGTAACCGTAAAATCTTAACCCTATCTTTAATCCATTCCAGGTAAGGAACTCTAGCAATAGGAACCTTCTTGCCCAGAGTAGTTCTATCCTTCTTGTGAATTCCCTTCCAAGCACTTGTCACTCTTTTCTACATCACAGGATCACTTCCTCTAACAAAATATACTGACTCAAACACCTCCTCAACCTTTGGCGGTCCATCCATTGCATATCCCAATTGACGATAAGCAAGTACAGGATTATAGTTGATACACCCCTTAGTTCCTATGAGGGGAACATTAGGGAAGTCTCCGTAGCTAGTGATAATACTTCGTACTTCCCCCATGTCATAATTCCACCGGATATCAAATGAAGTAAGGTTGACAAGCCTTGATGACCATCGGAGAGAATGTTTGGTATCCACAAAAGGGCCACTTACCGGTAGGTGCAACTTAAACCATTGATACAACATCGAATGACATAAACTTACATTACCTCCTTTTCCATGCCTGAAATGAATAGTGTAAAGAGTATCTGCCAAGAGTGTCGGTACCGGGTTCTTATTTCTAAAAACACAAATAGCCGTCAAATCCACAAAATTTCTCTTGCGAGGGAAGAGGATGATCCCATATATCATGAGAGCAAACAGAGAGCTGAAGTCATTCCAATTCCCTTTCTTTGCCCAGTCTTCAACTTTCTTCACTATGAAATCCAAATAAAACCTTCTAGTATCCTCACTTGATTTCCAATTGTCTTTCACCTCTTTCCAACTCAAATGAAGAATTTCAGCAATAACTTTGAACCTCGTCTTCTCCGGCACTTGGACAAAAGGAAATTCATCGAACAACTTGATATTAAGTAGGTACGTGTACTCTTCTAGTGTGGGAACCAGTTGATAATCTTGAAAAGTAAAACACCGTAATTCCTTGTCATAGAATTGGAAGAGGGTGATCAAAGCCATTGGGTCAACTGGAGTGTTAAGGATTAGTAACAAATTGCCATAATTTTTGTTGAAATTATTCAGAACATCACTCTTCAGATAAGAACTCAACCTCTTCAATTCGGACACATCAATAGTAGGAATCTGATAAGCGAATGTATGCCTGGTGGGCTATTTTACATGAACTGAATCAAACTCATCTGACGGGAGGCCAGCCATTTCTGATGGAAAGAAGACTCTCGAATGTCCCTGGAAGATGACATGCGCATGCTAGTTATTTTTTATACATCATTTTTTAGAAATAAATATGATATGATGCAACATGACAGGATCAAAGTTTCACACTGGATAATGGATGGACCATTACAGAACAGCACCACTCAAGATCAAAAGAAAATCCCAAAGCTTCAAAACTATCATGGGAACCTGAGTCACCTTCGCAACACAAAGTCACCATCAGTACCTGTACCTGTAAGAAAACTTTTCTCGCCCCTCTCACAGGTGTAGTCTAGGTCAAGGTAAGGTTAAAAGCCAAATCAGAGTACAAGAGCTCGAATGTCAGTATCATCATACGATAACACCTATCCGAACTACCTCTGAAGTCATGGGTCTCATGGTCAGGTATACAAAGCATCCGCCTCATGGCTGCCATGGCCACTCTATTCCTAGTTCCTATGGAATTCACTCATAGCCTGGGTATGAGGCCTTTTACCTCATGGAACAACCCACCCACCAAGAAATCCAGAATCCAAACAGTCCAGCCAAATCTAGTATGCAAAAAGTAAAGCGCACATAGGATGCAATGCAAACAGATAAATATGTAAAGTGGTAAAATAAACACCCAAAAAGAAAACAAACAAGAGCTAGGATAGACTCCGGGATGGACCAGCAAGAGGTCAATCTGTCCCCAGTGAAGTCACCAGCTCAAACCGCCATGGCCGAACCTGTCATCTGGATGTAATGAAACATCAATGAAGTCGCCACCAAACGTCTTTTATCCCGCCAAAAGGGAAAGGTGAACATCGAGAAAACTTGAAGATGGAGAAATCACGGTCTTTCGACCGAGAGATCGGGTAAGGGAGTTTGTTACGCGAGGGGAAGGTATTAGCACCCCACACGCCCGTAGTACTCTACGGTATCCACTCTTGTGGTCTAATCTAATGGGTGTGGTCAAATCCTATGTCTATGGCTTAAAGCTGAAAAGGGAATGCACAGGAAAGAAACAAAAGAAAACAATGTAGGGAAAATAAAAGTTATGCTCGGTTGGGCCCTACCCCTTTGCCTACGTATCCCTTTTAAGGAATCAGAGCAGCCGTAGTTCGGCTTACATATTTCGGTTGGTTTGTGTTTTTTAGTTAAGACAACAAAGACAGGCAAGATGGCAAAACATCAAATAAAACAAAAACAAATGAGATGGTAAAACATATACTAAATAACAACAAAGTAACATGTCAAAGATGGTGAAACATCATTAAAATAGATGACAAAACATCACACCTAACAATGATATTGAGGATCAAAGTAGGGTACCAAACATGTGCGATGGCGAAACATCGGCTTCAAAAAAATGTGCGATGGCGAAACATCGGCTATAAGATAACAAGGTATCATGGCAAAGATGGGAAAACATCAATAAATCGGATGACAAAACATCACACCTAACAATGATATTGAGGATCAAAGTAGGGTACCAAACATGTGCGATGGTAAAACATCGGATTCAAACAAATGTGCGATGGCGAAATATCGGTTTCAAGATAGTAAAGTATCATGGCAAAGATGGCGAAACATCGATAAAATGGATGACAAAACATCACACCTAACAATGATATTGAGAATCAAAGTTGGATAACAAACATGTGCGATGGCGAAACATCAGCTTCAAGATAGTAAAATATCATGGCAAAGATGGCGAAACATCGATAAAACGGATGACAAAACATCAAACCTAACAATGATATTGAGAATTAAAGTAGGATAACAAACATGTGCGATGGCGAAACATCGGCTTCAAATAAGCATGCGATGACGAAACATCAGCTAAAAGATAAAAACAAAGCCAAGGGCGCACAAACAAATAAGATTGGTTTGTATCTTTTACCCTGAAGAAGGGTTTGAGTTTATTAGAGGTGTTTTATGATTTGCCAAGAAAAAAAATTTTTATTTTAAGATGCAAAATGCAAGGGAAAGAAAAACAACTAAGGGAAACTAGCCTAGCACTATCCCTAGTGTTATCATACAATGATTGACCCTAAGGTTGAGGATAAAGGAAATTCCTACCCTATGTTAGAATACATGGATTCCTACCTTAATCAACATGTCAAAGGAAGCTTAACAAAACTATACTATAGGGAACAAGCAATGAGAGTGAAGTCGTGATCTCAATTTCTAAATTGAGTGACTCATCGATCAACAACTAAAGAAAAAAACAATAAACATCCTATAGGGAACATGAACTGAGAGCGAAGTCGTGATCTCAATTTCTAAATTGAGTGACTCATCGATCAACAATTAAAGAAACAAACAAAATAAAAATCCTATAGGGAACATGCACTGAGAGCGAAGTCGTGATCTCAATTTCTAAATTGAGTGACTCATCGATCAATAGCAAACACCATACATGTATCAGACAAAAAAAACAGAGGGCCTCCTGACATATATCAGCAACAGAGGTCCCATCATGCAATCAGAACTATACAAAATGAAAATAGAAGAAAAGGAAATAATGAAATACCAAACGGATAACTATTTGTCGCAACTGAGCAAGAATAAAAGAAACCCAGAGAACTTCAAGCAAGCTGGCATCAGCAAACAAATCAAGTCAGAAATTACGCCATCAGGATGTAAGTATTGAGATTTTCATATATGAACAGATCTCATGGGCAATGTATAGCATTCACAATCACATATATATCCTACATAGACTATCAAATATGCCAAGCACAAGAGTAGTGCCAATATAATAAGTTGTGTTCCACAAATAAAGTGAAACACAGGTGCCTCAAGTCAAAAATGGAAACTTTTCTCAAAGTACCTCGCACATTCAACAGCCAAGTTAGTATTCCCATAAATTGAATGATGACTCACATAAGGGATGGATGATGACACCATAATGAAGTGAGAAAACATGATAGAAACTATCAAAACATTAGATATGATAAACAAAAGGGAAACAGGCATATGCACAATTTGGTCAAAAATTAGAGGAATGTTGCTCCTTTCTATCACCATGTTGAGTTGACAATTGAATATCAATAAAGGATCATGGGAGCTTGAGAAGAATACAATCAAAGACCATTAAGGTCAGTAGCCACCACAATTCAATCATACTCAATTACTTCATCACAGCTCACAAGCATAATAGAAGAGGAATCCCACACAATGCATCAAAAGGTTCAATCATTCAAACATAGGGCATTAAGTGAAATGACTTGAGTTTATTTGGATAAATAGAAATAACATGATCATTAGGTGCCCAATTATAGGCCTCACTCAAGTTCATTGGCCATCAAGCAACTTGCAACAAGATATGCAACATTAATTGGGTACCTTCACTTCAAAAATACATCAAAAATAGAAACAAGGGTCAATAATTCACACAAAAATAATTCTTAGCATCTTTGAAGTGTGTAGAAGTAAGAAAGAAAGTCCTAAGTTCATGAATGGTTGAGGAGGGGATCAAATGAGGCCCAAAGTTTAAAATTAGTTGGCCAAACTACCAAACTAGACAAGCTTTCAAAATAATTTGTAGAAAAATATCAAACCAAGTCAAATAATTCAAGAAAAATGGTTTTCAGATCCTCAATACATTCATGAACCATAATCAAGACTTAAATTCCATTGAAAATCCAGGGCATAATGGTTTTCAAAATGAAACTTGTAATGTAAGCTACAAAACCCTAATTGTTTGAATTTTAATCTTAAATATTAATTAAGTAAGATCAAAATTCAAACAATTCAACCCAAGATCATGCAAACCTCAAGGAAACCCTAAATATCAGCATACATATTTTTTTCACATTTTTGGAATAAAGAAAAAAATAAAAAATAAAATCAAATTCAAACAAGTAATCAATTAAACAAATAATCACATCTCAAAAGAAAATCCTAATAAAAAATCAGAAAAAAAATCCAACCAACATTATATTCAAATATTAGAGTTAAAAACACACATCCCTGATTTTTTGTGGAATTTTTTAATTAAAGGAAATATTAAAATAAAAATCAAACAAACAAATATCAATTAAACTATTATTTAAAGGCAAAAATGCAAACCCTAGCCAAAAGTCACAAAAGGGTCAAAATAAAAATATATCCAGACTTTATGATTAAAAAAAACTTGCATGATTTTTTTGAGGATTTTTGAATTGAAGGAAGTATTAAAATAAAAATCATGAAACAAATATTTCAAATAAACTTTTGAAATTAAATTTCTAATCAAAAATAGAAAAAATGCTAAACAAATTTCAAAATAAAATTTTAAATAATTTTTTAAGTCAAAGATAATTTTTGTGGAATTTTTCAGATCAAAGAAATATTAAAACAAAAATAATCTTTGAACAAACAATTAATTAAACTTATGAAATTTTAAACCAATCAAAACATTTTTCAAAAATTCCAATAAAATTACACAAGATAGTAGAGATTATTTTGGACTTGTGATAATATTTTCAGAATTTTTTAAATTGTTTTGATCAAGTAACAAAAATCAGAAAATCAATTGAAATCAAAATATAAACTAAATATTCAACAATTCAAATGGATCGCTCAGATGATGACACCTCATCATCCCTAACCTCCAGCAAAACCAGAAAACGTGCGCGCCCATCAGTTTTCACCCCAACTTCAGTCCCTCTAAACAAACTCGTTTCTCAACCATTTTTCATCAAATCAAGTGCAAATTAAAGCTAACATGGCAAGGAATTACACACAATTCAAATCACATCAAATAGACAACCATGGATCTAGAAATCTCAGCATGAAATCACCAAAAACTCACTGAAAATCTAGAGTTACAGAGATCTCAAACACGCATTATATACCAAATGAAACCTCAAATTGCTTCAGAATCATGCATATAACATCGACAAACATATATTCATGCTTAATTTCAACAATGAACGACTACATTTCCAAAATAGAAGTTGAATGAGCCTACCTCAAATCAAAATCTGAATGCTCGATTCTCTTACTCCATATGCGATTCAAAGCTTGCTTTAGATTCCTTAGCACTTGAGGATGAAGAAGCAAGAAGAAAAACTCCAAATGCACCACTGAAACTTGAGATTCAAAGAAAAATGCAGCTATGGAAATTTTGAGTACAGATCTGGAATTTGGAAGTTATGAGCTCTCTCCCTCGCCTTTAGTGCTTGCTTCTTATTATATATGACATGTAGAGTAGGTTTTTCAAGGGAAATTGGCTTCAAAATGAGTGCATTGCCCATTTGGAATTCCTGCTATGTTGAAAAGTAAAATTCTGAACATGCCAATGCCTCGTGCGTTTTTCCTTATTTCAATTGCTTTTGAGGCCTTTCATACTCAGATTTTTATCCACCAAATCTTGGCCCTTGATTCCTTATGATGAGATCATGCTAGTGTTTTTGCAAATTTGGCAAGTTTTGACAATTTTGGAGTCATGGTGGCACAACTGCACATGGGGCACGATTTTGATTCCATTATGGGATTCCTCAAATCACAAATGTGTCATGGGCCTGATTAGAAGTCAAGAGAATGGCTGAAAATAAAGTTCTCAAGTTTTTGGCATTTTGCTTGCTTGGTCAAAATTCAATAAAATGCCTCAAAATTCCAAAGCTCATAACTTGCTTGTATTTTTGAATTTGGACACAAATGAGTACAATTTGGAAAGGTATTGAAACAATCTACAATCCCTTAGTTTTGAGATTTTGCAATTGAATCCATTAAGGTCCTCAAACTTTGACATGAAATTCACTAAATTTGGAAAATGACCTATAATTTTGTGACTTCCAAGCTTTATAACTCTTGACTCTTTGCCAATTTGAACATGAAACCAAAAGGAGATGAAAGATAATCCTCTTATCTTTCCAAGAATACTTCATTTTCATTTTTTTGTTCAAAGGTGAATAAAATATGAATTTTTGAAATTAAGTCCTTATTTTCCAAAATTATAAACTTTTAGGTTTCTTCATGAACAAGTTTCAACCCAAACCTCAATCATTTTGATCCAATGATCAAAATGGACTTGAAATATGAAAAGTAAATCCTTGAATTGATGGTTGACCAAAAGTTCACTTGGCCAACCTTGACTTTGACTAATTTTGACCAAAATGACCATTTTGCCCCTTTGAATCAATTGATCCACTTCCCTTCAAAATTGATGATCAAAACTTCAAACATATGATCTTCCAAATATATAGAGGCCATGTATAAAATTTCACTTCAAAATTCTCAATAAATCTTGATGAAATCCCAAACCCTAGTTTTGGTTAACACCTTAGGAGACTCATGAATCATTTGCAAAACTTCAAAACCTCTGATGATTTTGACCAATTTCTTGTACAAAGACTTTCCAAATGCCAATGAGATGTTGTAGCTTCCAAATCAAGACTTGTACATTGATCAATAGCCTTGATCAAGCAAAACCCTAATTTTGACTGGTGAATCAAAAGAGTGATTCTTCTTTTAATCAAACACAAACTTCAATCCTCTGATGATCCAAAGAGATGGATAAAATATCTTGAGATGTGCAATAACTTTTGAGCTTGAAATATCCAAAGGTTTAGATAATAAGGTTCAATCTTGAGCAACTTGTCAATGCAAATAACCTTCAAAGCTTGAGGAAGACTTGATAACCAAAGTATTGATCCCATCACAATGTATGAATGCAATGCAATATGATAATCAAGATGAAACATAAGCCTAAATCAAGAGGGTAAATTTTAGGGTGCAACACTACCTCTTGGGGAACCTCTTCGAAGTGTTGAAATGGAGTTTCAATGAATTCACTGTCCAATTCCACATATTTGAAGGAATTGAGATGGCTGATCATGTATTCTTCCTCTCCATGGACCGTGATAATTTTTCCTTAAACCAGATACTTCAGGATCTGGTGCAATGTAGAGGTAACAACGCCAACATTGTGGATCCATGGCCGGCCTAGCAAGCAAGAGTATGAAGGGCGGATGTCCATTACATAAAAGGTTGAATTGAAAGTTTGTGTTCCAACCTTTATGGGGATATCCATTTCCCTGTGTACCATCCTCTTCGAGCCATCAAATGCTCTTACTACTATGTTGCTTGGCTTTAACGTTAGCCCCTCGTAGTCAAGTTTTTCGAGAGCTTTTTTTGGCAAACCATTCAAAGATGAGCCAGTGTCCACCAAAACATGGGCCAGAGTTGTTCCCCTACATTCCACAGAGACATGCAATGCCAGACGTTGGAAATATAGCTGATAATAGCAGGGTGACCCGTAGTGGTCGTGTGTTTGTGCCAGTTATTCTAAGAGACGTTGTTGTTGGAAAGAAAATTGCTGAGAACGATGAGCCTAAGAAGGCTGCAGGAGAGACTAGTGGAGCTACATTGGAGAAAGAAGTGGATGATATCTCGAAGATAATTAAGATGAGCGACTACAAAATTGTAGACTAGCTATTACAGACTCCTTCAAAGATATCCATCCTAGCTTTATTGATGAATCCCTCCGCTCATAGAGAATCACTGATGAGAGTACTAGACCAAGATTTTGTAGAGAACGACATGCCGTTAGATTAATTCAGCAGCCTAATTAGAAACATTACGTCATGTAACAACTTGAATTTCTGTGATGATGAGTTACCAAATGAAGGGAGGAATCACAACTTGGCCCTCCACATATCTATGAACTGCAAGAATGATTCGCTATCCAATGTGCTAATTGATAATGGATCCGCGTTGAATGTTATACCGAGAAGTACCCTCATGAAGTTAAAGTATCAGGGAACACCTATGCGCCCGAGTGGTATCATTGTGAAGGCTTTTTATGGGTCGAGGAAATCTGTCATCGGTGAGGTGGACTTACCCATCCATATAGGACCACACTTGTTCTTGATAACTTTCCAGGTAATGGACATTATTCCTGCGTATAGTTGTTTGCTAGGAAGGCCATGGATACACGAAGCAGGGGATGTCACTTCAACTCTACATCAGAAGCTAAATTTTGTGCATGAAGGGAAGGTGGTGATCATAAATGGGGAGCAGGCATTGTTGGTATCCCATTTGTCCTCTTTCAGTATCGTAGAAGCGGATGAGGCTGCTGTTGGAACCCAGTTCCAAGCTCTATCCATTGAAAACATAAGAAGAAATGAGAATTTCGTGGTTTCGCTAAAAGACGCACAGCAGGTTGTGCGCAATGGTCATAATGCAGTCTGGGGACGAATTGTGGATCCACCCGTGAACAAGAATAAAGTTGGTTTAGGTTTCTCTTCGAAGAATGGCAAATGCGAAAGTTTGAAGTCAAAGTCTACTATGAACAATTATCATGATGTTTTCCACAGCGGAGGCTACCTCCATCCAATTGATTATGGAATTAATGTTGTTGAAGAGGATGGAGCAGAGCAGGAAGTACCGAATTATGTGACACATAGAGTCAGGGTTCAGAAATGGGTCACCGTTAATGTTCCTTCTTGCATACATGTTTCAAAGTAATTTGTTTTGTTAATCTGCTTCTTTCTTTTGAAAAGATTTCACTCTGCCCAAGGTGGAAGTATTAATATTGTAGGGCTTATCTGTTTGCTATAATTGTTAAGATCATTAATAAAAGTTGTCTTTGCTTCCAAAAAATTTGTCTTTTATTTTCTGCCTTTTTCTTGGGAAATGGTAATAATCAAAAAACCTTTCAAAATAATTAATAACTAAAAATTAATCTGCATGATCACTTGTTATATGTGTCAGTTTCTAAAAACAATCATAAATCACATGTGCAGATTAATTAAAAAACTTGTTGAATACAATGACCCTGCACCCTCTCCCAACTTTGAATGTCCTGTGTTCGGGGCTGAAGAAGAAGATTATGATGAGATTCCAGAAGAGGTCTCATGGTTGCTTGAGCACGAGTAAAATACCATTCAGCCATATAAAGAGCCTTTGGAAGTGGTTAATTTGGGTTCAGAAGAAGATCCGAAGGAAGTCAAGATTGGAGCATCATTGCATCCTGATGTAAAGAGCGGGTTGATTGAGTTATTGAAAGAATATGTGGATATTTTCGCTTGGTCTTATCAAGATATGTCTGGTCTAGATACATACATTGTTGAGCATCATTTGCCGTTGAAGCCAAAGTGTCCGCCAGTTAAATAAAAGTTGAGAAGAACCCACCCGGATATGGAAGTAAAGATCAAAGAGGAGGTCCTAAAGAAGATTAATGCTAGTTTTCTTATGACGTCAGTGTATCCTCGGTGGATTGCCAATATTGTCCCAGTACCAAAAAAATACAGAAAAGTCCGCATGTGTGTAGATTACAGAGATCTAAATAAAGCTAGTCCAAAAGATGATTTTCCATTGCCTCACATTGATATGTTAGTGGATAGCACAGCAAAATTCAAGGTATTCTCGTTCATGGACGGATTTTCCGGGTATAACCAAATAATAATGGCTCCAGAGGACATGGAAAAAACAATGTTTATCACACCCTGGGGAACATTTTGTTATAGAGTGATGCCCTTCGGGTTGAAGAACGCTGGTGCAACGTACCAGAGGGCTATGACGACCCTATTCCATGATCTGATGCACAAAGAAATCAAAGTATATGTTGATGATATGATTGCCAAATCCCAAACTGAAGAAGGGCATATAGAAGACTTGTTAAAGTTGTTTCAGCGTTTGAGGAAGTATCGTCTCCGCCTGAATCCATATAAATGCACCTTCAGAGTTAGATCGGGGAAATTGTTGGGTTTTATTGTTAGCCAGAAAGGAATTGAAGTTGACCCTGACAAAGTCAAAGCAATTCAAGAAATTCCAACACCAAGAACTGAAAAGCAAGTCAGGGGTTTCCTCGGGCATTTGAATTATGTCTCCAGATTTATTTCCCACATGACTGCAACGTGTGAACCGATCTTTAAGTTGTTAAAGAAAGATCAAGGTTGTGTGTGAAAGGATGATTGCCAAAGGGCATTTGAAAGTATTAAAGAGTATCGGCTTGAACCTCCCCTCTTACTCCCTCCCGTAGAAGGAAGACCGTTGATTATGTATTTAACAGTGTTAGATAAATCCATGGGTTGTATTCTGGACAACAGGATGAAACGGGAAAGAAACAGTTCTCCATTTATTATCTCAGCAAAAAATTCACAGATTGTGAGTCGCGGTATTCTATGCTAGAAAAAACATGTTGTGTTTTGGCCTGGGCGGTAAAGCATTTGCGGTAGTATATGTTGAATCATACTACTTGGTTGATCTCCAAAATGGATCCAATCAAGTATATTTTTGAAAAGCCTGCTCTTACTGGGAGAATTGCCCGCTGGCTGATGTTGTTATCTGAATATGATATCGAGTACCACACTCAAAAAGCTATCAAAAGTAGTGTGTTGGCAGATTACCTTGCTCACCAGCCGGTGGAAGATCATCAGTCTGCAGAATATGAATTCCCCGATGAAGATGTGATGTTCTTGAAAGTGAAAGATTGTGATGAACCATTGCCTGAGGAGGGCCCCGACCCTGAATCTCGTTGGAGTATGGTATTTGATGGAGCTCGAAATGCTTATGGTAAAGGAATTGGTGTTGTGATTGTTACTCCTCATGGATCGCACATTCCTTTTACTGCAAGGTTAACATTTGATTGCACTAATAATATGGCGGAATATGAGGCTTGCATCATGGGTCTTGAAGAAGCTATTGATCTCAGAATCAAAATTCTAGATGTTTATGGTGATTCAGCCTTGGTAATAAATCAGATTAAAGGAGAATGGGACACTCGTCACCCTGGCTTGATCCCTTACAAAGATTATGCTAGAAGATCACTACCCTTCTTCAATAAAGTTGAATTCCATCACATTCCTAGGGATGAAAGTCAAATGGCGGATGCTCTGGAAACTTTGGCTTCCATGTACCAAGTGAATACTTGAAATGATATACCCCGAATTACAGTTCGACGACTAGATAGGCCCGCTCATGTGTTTGTGAAAGAGGAGGTAGCAGATGAAAAACCTTGGTATTATGATATCAAGCATTTTCTTCAGACTCAGGAATACCCGATTGGTGCGTCAAGGAAAGGTAGAAAGACATTGAGAAGATTGGCAGGAAGTTTCTTCCTCAGTGAAGATGTTTTATACAAGAGGAATTTTGACATGGTCTTGCTCATATGCATGGATAGACACGAAGCAAACATGTTGATGCATGATATCCATGAAGGTTCATTTGGAACTCATGCTAATGGACATTCAAAGGCTAAAAGGATGGTAAGGGAAGGTTATTATTGGTTGACAATGGAATCTGATTGTTACAAATTTTCAAAGAAGTGCCATAGATGCCAGATTTACGAAGATAAGATCCATGTACCTCCGACACTTCTCAATGTGATTTCCTCCCCGTGGCCTTTCTCTATGTGGGGAATTGACATGATCGGGATGATAGAAACCAAAGCTTCGAATGGACATCGTTTCATCTTGGTAGCAATTGACTACTTTACCAAATGGGTAGAGGCTACTTCATATGCCAATGTTACCAAATAGGTGGTTGTGCATTTCATCAAAAACAATCTTATATGTCGGTATGGTGTGTCGAGCAGAATCATCATTGAAAATGGCTCGAATTTGAACAACAAGATGATGACTAAACTGTACGAAGAATTCAAGATTATCCATCACAATTCATCTCCATACAGGCCAAAGATAAATGGGGCTGTTGAAGCTGCTAATAAGAATATCAAGATAATTATCCAGAAAATGGTTGTCAGTTATAAGGATTGCCATGAAATGCTCCCTTTTGCTCTACATGGATATCAGACATCTGTTCGCACTTCAACAGGAGCAACCCCATTTTCTCTAGTGTATGGAATGGAAGTTGTACTCCCTGTTGAGGTAGAGATTCCCTCATTGCGTGTGATAATGGAGGCCAAATTGACAGAGGCTGAATGGGTTCATAACAAGTTTGACCAATTGAATTTGATTGAGGGGAAGAGAATGACAGCTTTGTGTCATGGGCAGTTATATCAGAAAAGAATGAAGAAAGCATTTGACAAAAAGGTCAAACCTCGTAAATTCAGAGAAGGCGACCTCGTGCTCAGGAAGATCATGTCTTTCAACACTGATTCTAGGGGCAAGTGGACTCCTAATTTTGAAGGCCCGTATGTTGTCAAGAAAGCCTTCTCTTGTGGTGCATTAATTCTTAAAACTATGGATGGCGAGGAGTTCCCACGTCCCACGAATACTGATGCAGTCAAGAAATACTTCGCCTAAAGAAATAAAAGAACAACTTGCTAAGTTGAAAACCTGAAAGGGCGGCTTAGGCTAAAAGGAGCGTCTCAGTAAAAGTTGAAAACCCGCTAAGTTGAAAACCCACAAGGGTAGCTTAGGAAAAAGTTAGGGATTTTCTTGGAAAGTAACTACGTCAGACAAGACTTGATCGTTGAAGCAACAATCTTCTCAGATCCTCACCATACTTCAAGAAAAGCTGCTGCTCAGGATTTCAATAGTTGTTAGGGGGATAATGGTCATTGTATCTTTTCCATTATGTATTACCATTTCCCAAACTTTGTAATCATCCATGGAGTCTCGCCATTTGCAGGCTACCATTCTATTAATGAAATTAGAGCTTTTGCCCAATTCTTTGTGTTCTTATTTTTATTTAGCTTGCAAAGACATCATTTATTACTGATAATAACTATTAAAGCAAAAGGATTAAAAAGAAAAATTGACTTTTCAAAAAGAAGAGAGATCTTTATAATTCAATTTACTTTGGGATATGTGATGAATCAATGACAACAAGAATGGTGGTCCCAAGAATGAACAAATTCCAGTTGTTTTAAGAAGAAATACTCCCTTCATGAAGGTTTTCTCAGGTCACTTTGCTGGTAGGTGCACAATCTTTGTGTGTTTCTCAGATAGTTGAAGATGATTTCAGTGAGTGCAAGGTACAATTGGGTTTGTGATCCCATTTTCCCCAGTCATGTCTTGGTTCGCTTTTTATTTTGGGTTTGCATGGTCAAAAGTCTCTGTCCCTGTTTCCCCAGCGAAGTCTTTCCTCATATTATGAAAGGTTTTATTTCCTTGGTGTGCGGGGATGTCGCTCTTTTTGCAGTTTTGGCATTAATGTTGACTTCTTGGGAAATTATCCCAGGGCATCTCTTGTTGGAATGAGTACTCATCATGAAAGTTTTCTCCAGGGAGGTAGGCTTAAATCCCCCAATGAGGTTTGTCGGCGTCAGTCTGCTTTATTTGAGGCTGGTCTCGCAATCTCCAGTAGGCATGTTACTTTTGAAAAACTATTTTCTACGATGAAACCGGAAGAAGGATATTCTATCCCGATATTTGTTTGATTTGGCTACGTCCGGATTATGTTTCTCCTCGATGAAGTTAAGGCAAGCAAATAGGTTTGGTTTCCGCAGTTACTTTTACTTTTCTTGGATTGATCTTTCTGGTTGAAGTTTAGCCCAATGTTGTTAGTACCTGAGGCGGTTTTGTTTGTCTGCACTGATCATGTATCCTTTTTACCAGCATATGCAGGATAGCACTCAGACATTCATACATATATCATGCATTGCTAAAAATCATCGTTCATTGATATTGTGTTCTAAACTTTTCCTGCAGCGCTCTTTGCTTAGTTGAATTTGGTTTTCCCTCTTGAGTTTATTTATCAAAGGATGAATCTGCATTGGACGTCTTGCTCCAGTGTATTTCTGAATTGGATTTATGGTTTTCTGAAAACTTTGAGTTTTGGTTTGTGCATTTATTTTGCACAAGAAGACTTTATCTCCTCAGCATGAATATCGTGGCATGTCCTCTGGAAATCATATTGTTATCACCATAAAGTCATTTCTCTTTGCAAATTCCCCTTGACAATAAGTGGAAGTCTCTTTATTTGAGACAGATTATGTATTACCCTTTCTAGGAAGATTTCCTTGGTTAAAGAAGAAGTTGAGACCCATTCTTGGCAAAACACCAGAATCTTGGGGAAACTTGATATATTTTTCTCTTTCTACCTTCAGTGAATGTTGGTAGTACATCGCCAGTGAACGTCGGTGTTTCTTATCTTTTTTCTATCTTCAGTGAACTTTGATAGTTCATCGTCAGTGAACAGCGGTGATATGATATATTTTTCACTTTCTACCTTAAGTGAACGTTGGTAGTACATCTGCAGTGAACGTCAGTGTTTCTTATCTTTTTGCTATCTTCAGTGAACTTTTATAGTTCATGGTCAGTGAACGGAAGTGATATGATATATTTTCTCTTTCTACCTTCAGTGAACGTTGGTAGTACATCGGCAGTGGACGTCAGTGTTTGTTATCTTTTTGCTATCTTCAGTGAACATTGATAGTTCATCCTTAGTGAACGGCGGTGATATGATATTTTTCTCTTTCTACCTTCAGTGAACGTTGGTAGTACATCGGGAGTGAACGTCGGTGTTTCTTATCTTTTTACTATCTTCAGTGAACATTGATAGTTCATCGTCAGTGAACAGCGATGATATGATATTTTTCTCCTTCTACCTTCAGTGAATGTTGGTAGTACATCGGCAGTGAATGTTGGTGCTTCTTATCTTTTTGCTATCTTCAGTGAACATTGATAGTTCATCGTCAATGAACGGCAGTGATATTATATTTTCTCTTTCTACCTTCAGTGAATGTTTGTAGTACATCGCCAGTGAACGCCGATGCTTGTTATCCTCCTCTCTGATTTCTTTTCTTGTGGTATACCAGTGATTTATTTTCCTGGTGGGATTGCTCTTTTGTTTCTACATTTCATGTTGCATCCCCAATGCTACTTCACGTCTCTTTTGTTACATTCATATGCATTCATATGCATAAATGTTTGCATGGAATCTTAGGGCCAAAAACAGGGTTTGTTTTATATTTAAGTGTCTTCAATCACGTCGACACGAAGATTTTTAACCTTCGTATCTCCGGATAGAAGAAACTTAAATAAGGGAAATTGTTGTACCCCAATTTTTGTCCCTAAGATCCCTTCATCATACCATATTGTTTCAATCACCACAAAATCACATTAGGATGTTTGGTTCTTCTCCCTATCTTTAGCCTTGCTCTCTGAGGAGTTACCAAGCACCTTGACTTGTTTTCTTTGGTGATCATGGATATTTTTCTTTTATTTTCTCTCTAAATTAACAAATACAATATTGGTTTGTCTTACTTGTTGATAATGTAGGTAAAGGCAATAAGGTTTAGCAAGTTGCATCATGGGTTCATGAGTTTATTTCCATGCCCTAGCCAAAAGCTTAAGAGATCCAAACCTCACCATTGAAGTTGTTTTGAAGTTGGTATGGAAGTAGTTTTGGCTGCCATGAGTCCTCATCATCATCCTCAAGAAATCATATTCACAAAGGAAGAATATTGGCACAAAAAGTTTGTTCAAACTTGGCAAAGTTCCACCAAGCTTTCTCTTGATCTAGAGGCTAGGGTTTTGGACTTCAGAGGGGCATATCTTGCTCATCTTTTGGTATTTTTGAGTGACTCCAAAGAAATCATGCTCTTCAAAGAGTTACCAACAAATCACTTCAAAAGTTCCAAGTATTTTTCATGTGGAAGGAACTTGGTGAAGAGGAAAGATTACAAGTTATCCAGATGAATCCCCAACTCTCCATATGTGACTTCAATTGGTCATAACTTGGTCAATTTTTATCACCTTGAACCCATTATTTTTTAATTATGATCCTAAGGATGTGTACTTCATGCCATATTTTATGTACAAAGTGAAAAAATGGATGGAAGTTGCCTTAAGAATGCAAGAGATTATAGGTCATTTCATGATTTTTAGCCAACTTCAATAAGTCATAACTTGCTCAATTTTTGGAGATTTTGAGTGGTTCAAATTGCAAGGTGTCACTCAAGATGTCTACTTCATTCCATCTTTTTTGGTCAAGAGCAAATTCTAAGTGGAAGGCCATGTTTGGATGCAAGAGATTATAGGTCATATTTAAAGAAGAAGTTAAAATATTTCTAAGTATGGAAAGTCAACTCTTTTTCTTCAACTTTGACTCCATGTAACTTTCAGCTCAAACATCCATTTGATTCCATTCTTTTTCCATTGCAAAGCTTGTAACCTCATCTTTCCAAAGTATCAAGAATTACGCCCTAAGACCCCTTGAGGTGGAAATTCAATAGATTTGAATTCGTTAGTTTGAAACTGAATTTTGCACAAAGTCAGAATTTTGAAATCTTTGTTTTGGCTTCTAATCACAGGATTTCCACGCGTTTTCGTTTCTAATCTAGTTTAGCAACTTGCCAGAAGTGATTAGCATCATGAAACGCACGATTTGGCTGAGTTTTGATCAAGTTTGAGTCACACTTTCTTCATGATGCAGACCCACGCGAATTCCCTCCAAAATGCATCATTTGTTATTCCTTTTGATCTCATTTGCTTCCCTATAAATAGAGGGTCATCCCCCATTCAATTTCCCAAGCTTAGAGAGCCAAGAACACCCTTCCTAAACTTCACATGAACCCACTTTTGTTGAATTCAGTTTTTGAAATTTAAGCTTCCTTTTCCAAAATTCTTTGTGCATTTATCATCCTTGAACTTCATACAAACTCTCCAGCACTTAAACCAATCAAAACGACCCATAATCCAAGCTACATAAGTCCAGTTTCAGAGCTTCTTACTTGAACTTTGAAAAGGTAGAATTCTCCACCAATTGGATCCAAATCAAACACTAATCTGTTCTACTCCTTTGTCTGATTCTAATGCTGCTTACAAGTTTTAAATCCATTGAGAATTGAGAGAGAAATCTCAAATTGAAGGTGCTCGCTATTTTTCTGTGTTTTGATTCATATCTCTCTTCATACTTTACTTAAATTTAGCGTGATGGTTGTGTTAGAATCGTCTTGAAGAGACGAGTTCAATGATGCTAGCCAGGGATCCTAATTTTTCCATTTGAAGGATCTTACAAAAGCCCCATTGCAGGGTGTCTGGAGGTTGAAGACGATGACATGTCTCGTTTTAGTCAATGATAGCGTGCCAAGCGTTTTAATTTCATTGGTTGTCCTTTTCTGATCCCATGTGTGTTTCACTAAGGTCCATATCAAGCATAATATGTCTGGTCCATTGGATTAGCTTACTAACGCGTTTTGACTTTGATCTGATGGTCCACATCTTTTTGGTTTTGTTTTATTTTCTGATTTTATATTTTATTTGATTAAATTTTCAAAAATTCATAACTCTTTTATTTTTATCCAAAAATTATGAAAAAATCACAAAAAATACTTTGAATTATTTCTGATCTCATGAATATTTTTTTACATTTTTATTTTAACATTTGGTATTTTTTATATTTTTTGTATTATTTGCTTTCTTTTAATTACTTAAAAAATACGTTCTAACACTTTTTTAATTCTGAAAAAATTCATAAATATTATTTTGTATATTTTTTACTTTCTGAAAATTGTATGGAATTTTATGTTGAGGTTTACTATTTTTGATATATTTTATGTTTGTTTTAGCAATTTTAAATGGTTTAAAAATAGTTTTTGACTTTTAAAAATTACTAAATTTTTTATAAAAATATTTGGATCCATTTCTTATTTTTCTATGGCCTAATTTTTCATTTCTTGAATAATTTGAACATAATTGATATTTTCCTCATTATTTTCTAGTTTTTTTTTAACATTTTTAATCCTTTAATACATATATTAAATGTTATATCATTTTGTGAATATTTTCTGGCTGTCTTGGGTTGATTTTTTGGTCATGTCTTTATTAACATCATTGGATCCATGGTGTTGAGTTTAACTCCACAAAAAAATGGATGAATGATTTTAATGATAGTTTGATTAAATATTAATTCAAATGTGGTTTTTCTTTTTACCCTAATTCCACTTCATCTCATCCCTTTCTTATTGCATTAAATGTTGTTAGAGCATGATATCTATATCATGTCTCAAAACAAATAGTGCATATATTGTTATTGACCGGCCTCAAAATAGGTGCGACTTCTATATAAGTCCACTTACGATTGCTTAACATAGTGCTAAATTTTGTCCCGATTCGAATAAATGATCATTCACGGCCCAAACTTATGATTGCAAGCACAAGTATGTTAATTTGATCTCTTTGATCCAATAACCTTGAGATTCATTGTGTGGAGGCTTTGGTTCTACCAATCCTCTAATGGATCTACAACACCTTTGGTCAACACGGATCACTTAAACATCGTTGATCATTAAATGGTACTTGTGAGAATTCCAAATGGATGATATACTTGACAAAAAGCAAATGAAACTTGTTGTGTGGAGGCTTTGGTTCTACCAATCCTCTAATGAGTTCCAAATGCAAGTTTCAAGATGGTCATCCAACTAACCACTAATTATTGACTTGTTTTATTTTTATGCTTTTATTCTTTTATGCTTTATGTACTATTTATTTTTTTAGCATTTTACATTTCATGCCATTTCATCTTTGCTCATTTGAGCATTTATTTTCTTGTCATTTTTACTTTGCTCACTTGAGCTTTTCTTTTTCCTTTTCCTAATATACTTAATAATCAACTTAAACCCTAAAAAACTCTTAATGGTACTTGGACTATTTGGTTACTATCCTTGACATGATGGAGCAGTGGACTTTTTCTTGGACTTAGGATTAGAAACCTTGGCCTATCTTGGAGACCTTGTGATCTTATCTGATTATATTGTCTGGAGCTCTTGAGGTTTACCTCAAGACATTGGGTTGCTTGTTTGTTTTTGTGTGCAGGTTTTTGTGATTACACTCTCTGTTTGTAATCTGGAATTCACCCGCATACAGCCGTTACTCTGCCCAATTTTTGTGAAGACTTAATACATTTGAAGAGGTCTAGTATCTTTGCTTGCTTGGTTTCAATCCAAAGAATGAGAATTCTATCTTGGCTCATAATGTCAAGTTTTGGCTTCTTGTTGGTTAGATGGTCCTTATCCTTAGCTTTTATCATATGCTTTAGGATAGCCTTTTCTTCTTCTCCCATCTTCTTTAATTTCAAACATCTTCTCCCTCCTTTTGAAAACTCTTCTTGTCTCTAAACTTGAACCACTTTCATAATAAACTTGGACCTAGTTCCATGCATTTTCAAAATATTTTCATAAATAAACTTCAATCTATTTAATAATACCTTGACATTTTTTGTGAGAAGACTAAAAGTAAACCAATCTCATTTCAAACCATTTTGCCACTTTAGATTTTATCTTTAAAAAATTTCTCAAAAGATTAGACTCTTGTCAATCCTTGTAGTGATGCAAACAACTATACTTCTACAATATGTAGTGAAGTGAGATATTTTCTACTTGGGTGTTGTGTGAGGCATTGTTGATTTTAAAATCCAAGCCATATCCTCCACTTTGAGATGATGCAAATTCTCCTTCCTCATGATTGTGGGTAGTAAGTATGTTTTCCATACGGACAATGACGATGATGTCTTAGCTCTTAAAATTAACCAACACACTAATGTTTCAAACTTTTAAAAGAGGAACTACGTGTACCCTGATCCCCTATTGCATGAAAAGTGGTACGTAGGCACTAAAGGTTCGCAACCGCGGCGGGTGAAAAAATCATAAAAAAATACTTCATTTCTCACCTCCACTATCCATTTTATATACAACACATTTTTATAGCCAAAATATATAGATTTTACAAAGAGGTTCCTCCGGAGTAATGTAGATGTTTAGGGTGTTAATACCTTCCCTTTGCATAACCAACCCTCTTACCTTGAATCTTCCCCCCTTTTTTGGGTTATTCGCTCTTTTCCCATTCCTTTGGAAAGAATAAAGCGCGGTGGCGATTTTTATTTTGATTTTTATAAAGTCTAGTCAATCCAATGGCTTAGTATTGAACATTTCTACCACTACAAAGGGCAATCAGTTGGTGAGGACACGCAGAGATGGAAAACTTTATTACATCCCAAGAACACACCGACTTTCAACAAGTTTATCTTAATGGTTGGAAGTGGGGTCATGAGTTTGTCAACTGAGGTAACAAACAAATCTTCTTCAATGGAATTGGTATTGTGACCATGTCTGGGCATAGGAGCAGAAATGACATTTGGCTTCTCGGGCGCAACAAACTCAATTTCTTTTGCTTTAATGAGGTATTCTATTTTGTTCTTCAAGGCCCAACAGTTATTAGTATCGTGACCAGGACTTTCAGAGTGATATGCACAATGGGCATTAGGGTGATAATGAGGGGATGTTGTATTGGAGTTTTTCGGAGCTTCTTTCAAGGTTGCCAAGTTGGATCTCAGAAGATGCGGTAATACTTGAGACAAAGTCATGTTAATTCTGATGAATTTCCTGACTGGCCTTTCCACCCTTGGTTGATTACTTCTTTGTTGATCAGACGTAGGCTTTGGAATCATAACAGCCCCCGCCATTGGTCGGTGTTCGGCCCTATCTTGGTTCCTTTGCTGATATACAGCAGCTACCTCTTTCTTCCTGATGAAAGGCTTCCTCACAGCTGTAGAAGAAGATGAATCCTTTTGAATCTTTCCACTTTTTATACCAGCTTCCACTCTCACTCCGGTAAATATTAGTTCAGTAAAGCTTGCAGATGAACTCCAGATAAGGTGCCTAAGAACATGTCTACTAATTCCCTTTCAGATAGAGGGGGTTGAACTCTTCCAACCAAATTTCTCCATTTTTGTGCGTATTCCTTGAAACCTTCATTGGAAGCCATGGCCATACTCTGGAGTTGAGTACGGGTAGGCACCAAATCAACATTGTATTGATATTTCTTGTAGAAAGTTGCGCCAAGATCTTCCCAATTATGGATGTTGGATCTTTCTAGTTGTTAAAACCAGTCGATTTGTGTTCCAGACAGACTATCTTGGAAAAAATGCACCCACAAGTCTTTATCAGCGGTGTGGGGTTGGATTTTTCTCACATATGATCAGAGATGCATTTTAGGGCATGACACTCCATCATATTTTGCAAACATATGCACTTTGAATTTCAGAGGAATCACAATCCCCGACACTAGTCCCAATTCCTCAAAGTCTAAGTCTGACACCTTTTATATTTCCATTGCGCTCAAACGCTTTTCGAGATGTCTGTACTTTTCATCAGCTGGAGGATACTGTTCGTCAGAGTAGTCTTCTTATTCCTCCTCTTCTTCTGATTCTGACGGGACAACTGTTTCCTTTCCTTTCCCTTCTCCTTCACCGGATGTTTTTGCAAAGTTCAAAGTCCTTCTTGTCTGTCCCTGAAATCTTCTCCCCGTGTTTAAGACTCCAGTTACCTTCTTTGTTTTCTTTTTCCTCTCTTCAGCTAGCAGAGTCTTCAATTCTTCTTGCCCCTTGGCTAGGGTCATGAGCAACTATTGAAACTGCATGTTCTGAGCTTGGAGATCTTTCACAGTTTGTTCGAGATCCATCTTACAGAAATAAACAGTAGAGAGATGAGGAAACTTATTGCAAAAGACCTATTTATGTTATAATGAATGATATGTGCATATGCAATGTTTTCAAGGATTTCGAAGATTCAAGTTTGTTTTAGACAAAAAGAAACACACATTATATTAATAAGATAAAGTTTGAGTACATTAATGCCCCTTGGACAAAATAATACAAAACTCTAAGATAAAAAAGTAGTGCACATCCTCTTTGGTGCAATGTAGGCATTTAGAGTCCGCTCCTTATGAAGTAGCCTAGTGAGTTCCAAAACCTTCTTCTCGCTTGCGTAGAATTGGGCTTCGAAAGTATCTCGCTCTCCTTTGAGTTGTATCCAATCCCTTTATAGGTCTTCAAGAGATGTGGGCATGTCAGGATGTAGGATAGTGTATGGAACATCTCCTTCCTTAACAGGCTCAATGATTACCAGGAGAATGGAGGGGTAAGGCATCATAAGACTCTGAGCACGAGTTCGTACCCATTTGAGGTAAGGCTCAAGAGGGATGGAATTCTTGTGCCCCAAATTCTTGCTATCCACCTTGTTTAACATCCTCCAAGCTCGGGTAAATCTATGGTGAAGACGTTGATCATCGTTGTCGTAGTCGAATACCAACCCTTGAATCAGCATCTCGTGCGGGCCATCCCTTCGGGCATAACCAAATTGTCTTAAGGCTAAACATGGGTTGTAGATGATGCCTCCCCTAATACCAAGTAGAGGGACATTAGGGAATTCTCCATAACGGTCAACAATGATAACATTCTCTTTGGATCGGGAGCACCGATGAATGTCTGTGTGTTTGAGCGTCATTAACCTTTGTGAACACCTTGAACCTTGCAAATTCTTTAAGACTTATTGGGGAAGATGAGAAATAAACCATCTTTCCAAGAGAGGAGTGCAACACATGAGAACACCTATTTTCCTCATTGTGCGAGTGTGAAAAAAGTGTAGGATATCCCCTAGCAATGTAGGCACCGGGTTGCGTGACATGAAGATTTTGACGGCGTTCATATCTATGAGTTGGTCAGGATTTGGAAACAAAACCATCACATAGATGAGAAGAGCCACAATTTCCACAAAGGCTTGCAAGTCTAAGGAATTCCAACAACTTTGGGCTTTCTCAAACTGGAACTTTGATAAGAAGCCTTTGACACCACTCCTAGTTTCCCAATGAGTTGTGACATAAGATGAGTGCAAGTGTAGAGCTTGAGCAATCTCTTCTAGATTTGGGTCTCTTTCCATACCGTTGAAAGGTATTTGATTGAGAATGGGAATCCTCGAGAGTTTGGAAAATTCTTCCAAAGTAGGCATAAGTTGATAGTCGGGAAATGTGAAGCCACGGTGCAAAGGATCAAAGAACTTGTGTCTCAAACTTGTGTCTCACTCAATAATTAATTGTTTACATAATTAATCAATTACCCAAGTGTTTAAAGTATTGTCCAAGCCAATTTTCCCTTAATGGCATAAAGTTACCATTGCCATTTCTAGAAAAGTTTTGTATTGATCCGTGCGCTTGCCCTTTCTGCACACATAACCCCATACAAACTAAAAGCAACATGTCTAAAGCTGCTACCGACTCAGATCATACTTGTACAATACTCTAGAACCTGTCTTCTCACTTTTTCCTCGAAAAAGCAAGTGATAGGGCCAAAAGGCTATAACTCAGGAATATGGTATGTAAGCAATCTCTAACCTTTTTCTATACATATATACAAGTCTTTGACAATGATAAAGGAAAGATTTTTAGGAGCCTCAAAACACACTCAAAACTCTTTGAACTAAGAATCTGCATCCAAAACAACATTGCTTGCCATTTCTGACTTTCAAGAGCCAACCCTAAAATCCTTCGAGCATTTTCCATTTTTCCATTTGAACATCATCTATACACCACATAGACACTACCCCAGCCCTTAAACCACCCCTGTAATTCCTTCTTCCTCATCCACCATTTTCCAAAAATCTACCATTACAGCTTGACTTGTCCAGAACAGTTGGGCAAGCTATAAGACGTTCTAGCTACTGGAGTAGCTTCAGGAAGGTCCAAGAAAGCTTAATCTTGATTTGAACCATTTATGGAGGTCATACAGAACTCATTCGAGTTGCACTTCAAGAGGTAATATCTCTTAAACTGTGACATCTTGATACAAGCATTTTCAACACGTACAAATAAAAGAAAATATGTAGATAATATATCTAGGAAGTTGACCATACTCTTAGATTTCAATTGCCACTGCTTTTGTTTTAAGAATTTCAACTCAGACCTGTTAGTTTTTTTGATTTTGATACCAAACAAAAGTCATGCTAACCTTCGATTCATTTCTCTTGAAAATTATGTGTTTGGATTTGTTTTCAAATTCTAGACAGTTTTGATATTTACACTTTTCGATTTGGTTGAGAATCGAAGCTTTTAGAAGCTTAACATGATGATACATATCCCTGTGTGTGCTAAGGAGGAAGATGAAGCCAAGAATTCATTTTATATTTAATGCAAGTTAGATAACTAACAGATGAAACAGACCACCCCAGTAGTATAAACAACACACGTGAATGGCATTTCTGTGTAAGGTCCTGGGTTCGAGCCCCAATGAGACCTTTTGTATTTATTTTTCCATTTTTCTAAACTAACATGCAGGTTTACAACATATTTAATGTTGGTTGTTTTGAATGGAAGGAGTGGAGAACCTGGGTTTAAACCTTGGCAGAATCAAAACAAATATTTATCACTTGCTCTGCTTTCATTTTTTTAACAAACTTCAACATTTTTTCCAACAAACCAAAACAACTCCTTTTGAGTTGATTTTTTTAACATTATTTATTTACAATACCTATTTTATGAATATAAAAAAATATCACAAATAATATTTTATTTTCATTTTATTTTAATTAACCAAAATCCATTCCGTTTCCATTTTTATCCTTGTACATCTGTGATACGGTGGGAGAACTGACTTGAGGTTTGCGTTTTATCACAAATGTTGCGGTTAGCAAGAGTCGCCACCGACTTTTCTTTTATCCAAAAGGAAAGGTAAAAAAGCACAGGAAAGACCTTTGAGATTGTTTCTTGAGTTCGGGGGGTAGATTATGAAAAGTGAAGGTATTAGCATCCTTTTCATCCATGGTTTTCCATGGGCTCTTAGTTACTTGCTAGATCACTTGCTTTTGTTTGAAATGGTGCTTTGTGTGGTTTTTTGAAAGTATTTTGTAAAAGAGGCCATTGTTTAGGAAATCTTTGTAATGATTCTCGTTCGTAGGAATTTATACAAAGATGTTTGTCTTTTTGAAAATGTTTTCAATGTTTGTAAGATGTTTGAAAGTGTGTATGTGTTTGTTTTGAAAATAGCAAGGATATTTGTTTTGAAATGGAGCAAGTAACCAAAAGTAATCTACCTACTCAAATGTCTTTCTTGTTCATTTTCTTTTCCTTTGATATTGTTGTCTTACCATTGATTTGGTAAGCAACCCTATATTTGGATGTAAATGGGACGGGCGTGGGTCATCGTATAACCATGATTAGCGATGTTGTAAAGCATCTTAGCATGTTGAGGGACTAAGATCATTTTTGTAAGGCAACTTTGAATAGCGTCATCGAGGGACTATGATCTTGTTTTTTTGTTTGTTTTGCTAAGATACTTCACATGCGTAATATGGCCATTTTTGTGTAAGGAAACCAAGTGGAGTAACCCTAGGGGATGCTTGTGTGCAAGTGTGTTATTTTCATGCTTGATTTTGTCTTGGATTAGGGTTTTCTATTTGATTGGTTTTATCTTGCCATACAAACTCTAATTACTAGCATGTTATGTAAAAGCGATAAATCGCGTAATTTAAAGATCACTACGTTATTACAATATTTTATGGGAGGGGGTATACAAATTTATGAATGCGGATTGCAATAATATAAACCTAATTAATCTATTACAACCAAATTGAATTTATACAAGTATTGGAATAAACAATGTACAAGACAATTTAAATATGCAAGGATATATAAATGCAAGAAAAAGATTTTGTTTTGTTTTTTTATTGTGAAAAAGTTTTAATCTAAGCCTAATAAATAAATCAAGATTGAACTTAAATTAATTAAGAAAAGAAATTATTTTTTAGAAAAGATTTGGATTAACCCTAATTCTAATTTGTTAAAAGAAAATAAATTTCTTTAAGTATTTTTGTATTTTTATCTTGAAAATAATAAATGGTATTTATGAAATATTTTGGTCTTTTTATATATTAAAATAAAATATTAATAAGTGTGAGAAAAAAAGAATAAATATTTAACCTAATTCTATTTTAATTTACAAGTTTATTTGATAAAATAAATAATCTATGACTAAATAAAAATACTTTATGTGATAAAAATAAAATGAAATAAGTCAAAATTTAAACCTATCATTTTTATATTTTTCATGATTTTTTTTAATATTTAAGAAATATGTTTTATAAAATAAAATGAAAATAAAAATATTAAATAAAATATTTGGGCCAGGGGTGTAGAAGATAAATGACAGGCAGGGAGTTAGCAAAAATCATAGGGCCCAATGCCCATAAGCCCACGCTGCAAACAACAAAAAAAAGATGGAAAATGTGGAAAATTGCAAAAGGCAGCGCCAAGGCTCGAACCCAAGACCCAGGGAATTTCTGCGTGCTGCCTTGCCACTAGGGTGGTTGTACATCCGTTAGTTCAAATGAAAACAAAAATACATAACACAAAAAACTTCTTTGCCCTGTACTTCATCTTCAACCTCTAGCCAGCCGGAACCCCTGTAACTCTTTCATCTCTCAACAAAAATGGAAAGTGATAACATGAACATTATATCATTTTACTTCATGATTCTAACCATGTGCATAACTAAAACTATAAGTCCAAGATCAGAGAGAATTTTGTTGTCCCTAATTCTTAACCTAATTTTTTCAGAAACTTCAAATTCAAAATTCTCTAAACTCAGGGCAAATAAATGCAAATTATGGATATGTACAACTTCGTAGCAATGATATCTACATTTTATATTCACAAATGGAAAGCTAACTATGCACGTATCAAGAGTTAGAAAAACAGAAAACTCACCTTGAAAATGGAAATCATGTTTTGAAAATGAGCTTGATTTAGGATGCTGTGATGATCAGGTTAGCTTCCTTGAACCTCTAGGAAGCTAATGCAATTATTAGCTTGTCTTGAGGGTGGCTGGAGTGATCTGGAGAAGTCCACATGTGTTACTCTATTTTTGAACTTCAACAATGGGGAAGATGGAGTTACAATGATGTTTCAGGGTGTGGGATGGTTTACTTGTAAGGTAAGGAAGCTTAGGAAAGCAAAAGGCCTAAAAACGCATGAGTGGAAAGGAAGATTCAGTTCACAAGTCAGAAATGACAAGTTTGGAGGCTTGGTATGCAATTTCTGATTCTACGGTGTTTCAAGGCTTGGGAATTCGTGGTTTTAGTTGCAAAATGATGGCTTTATATAGAACAAAAGGTTGGAGGACTTATGCTTGCTCGGAGATACAAGATCACATGTCTTGCTACATTTCTTGTTTTTGAAGCAAGTGTGAGAAATGACTTCTTAATGCATGGTTCTGATCTTGTAGGGTGGTGTGAAGCTTTAATCATGTTTTTCTCAGGTTTAAAGGCTTGGTTTGTGCGGAAATAACAAGTCCAAGGCTCAAGAAATGAAAAAATGCAAAAAGCATGCTTTTCCAAAATGGCAATGTTGCCTTTCTCCCATAAATGGTTATTTTTTTGTACAATGCATTGAATGCTTGGTTTTATGGCATGAAATATCATGCAATCCATTAATGGTGGAGTGAAAAACGAGTTTGAGGCCTAAACAGTGAAGATTGCACAGCATGCTTGAGGATTTGAATTTTTATTCTTCATGAAATGGCTTGAAATCAAAGTGAGAAATTGCCAACTTCATCTCTTCGATTCTCCCTACTCAAGAATGATCTCAATGAGTTCTTGGACATTTTGTAAAGCTTTCAATGTACTCTACAACTCATATTTTAATTGCTTTCAAATATTCCCCTTGGAACTATGTGAAAAATTGGCATGAAGTTGGGTCAAAAACCTGCCTAACTAGGGCAAAATTTTACTAAGTTATTTTAGTTCATGAGCATGTATTCACAAAATTATATCTTGAGATTCAAGCATCTTTAGGAGAAATTGTGTGAAGAAAAGTTGTAGATTTAATGGAGATCTACAACTTTCATGTTCGGAACTTTCTTTGAATCATCTTGTATCATGGTTGAAATTTGGCTTAAAGTTGAGAAAAAATAAGAAATTTTCTATACTTAGAAAATTTTCTAAGTTAAGAAATTTCAAATTTCAAAACAAAATCTTCCATCCTTGATTTATTGATGAACAAGTTTCACATTTTGACTTGTTTTGATGAATTATGATCCTTGGCACTTGAATTTGACCAAAAAGTCAAAGTTTTCCTTTTCAGTGTACAATTGACGTTTGATTAGTTGACTGAAAAATTCATCTGTCAATCCAATGGATTTGAAATGTTTTGAACCATGTCATTAGTTCAATATGATGCAATTGAAATATTGAAATAATGCTTCAAAACAATTGATCATTTGCTAGGTCAAAAATCAGAAATTGCCCTTTCTCAATCGAAACCCTAATTTTGACCATTTTGCCCTTTTGATGATTTGATCAAATTTCTTGAGGAATTATGGTCCAAACTTGATAAAATGATACATATGAGTCTAAGATATTGATGTGGATAAAAAATTATGAAGTTTGACTGTAAATTGGCCATGGTTGACTTTTTTCCCAATACAACTGATTTTTAGGTCAATTGTCCAATTGACTGGTCAAAAATGTGATTCAAAGCTTGAAACTTGACATGAGTAATCTTACGGGTCCATAATTGTCCTTGAAAGTAATATGAAGAATTGATAGTCCAAAAATATGTGTGCAATCCCAAACCCTAATTTTGGGTTATCAGTGCATGATGAGATGTCTTGAGCTGGTCAAACCCTAATCCAGCCTTGAGTCCAAGAGATCTTGTGAGGAAATCCTTGATAAATAAGAGGGCGAATTTTGGGGTACAACAACATCATATACATTTTAGTTCTTGTACATTATTCAAGTTCGATATGGTTGTAATAGATAATTAGGTTTAATTTCTTGCAATTCTCATTTGTAAATTTGTACACCCCATCCCTAAATGATGTAATAGCATAGTAAATTTACTTTCCATAATTTATCGCTTTCATATAAATTGTTAGTAATTAGGGTGGGTATGGCAAGATAAAATCAACCGTTAGAAAACCCTAATTTCGAAGACAAAAATGCATGCAATCAAACACACTATTCACACACGTGCACCTCTAGGGTAACCTTACTTGTTGCCTCGGAAAATAGTCACGTCCCTCGAATATGGGCGTTTTAGCAAAGAACCTCGATAAAAAGATTGTAGTCCCTTGATGTCCCTCGATGTTACCTTCGGTAAACGATCTAGTCCCTAACGAAAATTGCTAAAAATGTTTCATAAGTTGCCTTCTATAACTATACAATTGACCCACGCCCGTCCCTTCACATCCAATCATGGGGCTTCTTACAAATAAATGGTAAGATAGCAACATCTAAATAAGAAGGAAAATAACAAAGACCTTTTGAGTAGGTAGGATGCTCATAGTTGCTTGCTCATAAACTAAAATCATTCCCACACTTACACTTTCAAAAATATCTTCAAAAACAAACATCTCTTTGAACTATTTTCAAAACCAACACTTTGTATGCATTCTTATAGAGACGAATTAATACAAATTTTTCCGAAACAAAGGAGTTTTCAAAATACTTTTGAAACCCACCACAAGCACACTTTCAAACAAAGCAATTTCAAATGATCTTGCAAGCAACTAAGAGCCCATAGGTAACCATGGATGAAAAAGGTGCTAATACCTTCCCTTTTCATAATCTACCTCCTGAACTCAAGAAAATATCTCAAAGGTATTTCCTGTTCTTATCACCCTTTCCTTATTAGATAAAGAAAAGTCGATGGTGACTCTTGCTATATGCAAAAATTGCGATCAAACGCAAAACAACCTAGTCAGTTCTCCCACCATATTACAGTTATTATGGACAAGTCTTCAGTTTTGTTGGTTAAATTTTTGATGGTAGAAAAATTCTCAAATAGAATCTCGCGGCTATTTATTAAGCGTTGCACACCTTCCTTCATCCGCTTGCACCCATTTACTTGTTGATCACAACAAACACAATCTTTAGAACAACAATGGAACACCTCGACTCTCAGCAAATTAACCTTCACAGTAGTTAATGGGGTTGCTAAATCTTCAATGGAAGAGACGAAAGTAGTATCATCAATTGCGTTAACACCTTTGCCATGATTCGGCATTGGTGCGGTTATCACATTTGGAGTAGTAGGTGGATCAAATTCAATTATTTTATTGTCTATCAGATCTTGAATTTTATTCTTCAGAGCCCAACGTTGATCAGTTTCATGCTCGGGGCTGTTGGAATGATACACACATTTGGCATTTGGATTGTACTTAGGTGATGAAATGTTTGGATTGGATAGTGGATCACGAAATGTCATTAATTTGGCCTTCAACAGATGTTGTAAGGCTTGGGATAATGACATGCTTATCCTCGTGAACTGTCTCTGAGGAACTTCAGATCGTTGATTGTTAGATGATTGCCTTTGAGCAGATGGAGGGTTGGATATTAACACAGTGTTAACAGAAGGTCGTTAATCCTTCTTGGTATGGGCCCTTGCCCCATACACAACATTTGTTTCCTTCTTTCCAGTGAAATGCTTCTTTACAACATTGGATGCGGAAGTAGACGTCATGGGAGTTTTTCCACTCTTAATGCCACTTTCGACCCTTTCACCAGTTAGGATCAACTCAGTGAAACCAGACGAAGAACTTCCAATTAACAGATTAAAAAATGGGCCAGTTAATGTACCTATAAATATATCAATTAGTTTTCTATCATTTAGTGGTGGTTGGACCCTACCAGCAAGATCCCTCCATTTTTGTGCGTACTCCTTAAACCCCTCATTGGTACCCATTGTCATACCTTGAAGTTGGACTCTAGTAGGTTCCAGATCGGTATTGTATTGATACTGATGATAAAAAGCAGTGGCTAGATCTTCCCATGTGTGGATGCGGGAACCCTCCAATTTGTAGAACCATTCTAGTTGAGTCCCATCCAGACTCTCTTGGAATAAATGGATCCAGAGCTTTTTGTCGGTAGTGTGTGACTGCATCTTGTGCACGTAAGACCTTAGATAAAGTTTGGGGCAGGAAACCCCGTCATACTTGGCAAAGACCGGTATTTTGAAATTATGGGGGATGACGTCCCCAGGTACTAAGCCCAACTCACTAAAATCTAAGCCAGGCACGGCTTGAATTTCAACAGAGTTTAGTCTATCCTCCAACTGCTTGTATATATCCTCAGTTGGAGGATATTGCTCATCAAAATAATCTTCGTCTTCGGAAGTTTGATTATTGGCACCCCCAGCACGGGTCCTCCTTCCCTCTTCGTCTTGATTTTCATCCTCCTCAGACGACTCTTCGACTATCTGTACCTGACGAACCAGACCTTTGAATCTCTTACCCATGTTGATGAAGGCCTTATTTTTGGTTTTCTTCTTGGCTACTAGCATAGTCATCAGCTCTTGTTTCCCCTTAGCCAGGGTCAGCAAGGTCTCTTGGAACTGGGAATTCTATGCTTTCAAGTCCTTCACTGTTTGTTCGATATCCATCTTATTGAAATAAATAGTAGAAAGATAAGGAAACCTGTTGTGGAAAACCTGTTTATGTTATGATGCATGAAAATACGTATGCAAATGATTTCAAGGACTTAGAAGATTTAAATTTGTTTAGACAAAAGGAACAAACATAAATTGCATTAACAAGTTAAAATTGATTACAAACATCCCTCTTGGGCTTACAATGGACGAAATAAATACAAAATAAACTCCTAAGACAAAAAGGTCGAGCACATCCTCTTCGGCGCAATGTAGGCGTTCAAACTTCGCTCTTCATGAAGCTGTCTCGTAAGCTCCAAAACCTTCTTTTCACTTGCGTAGAACTGGGTTTCGAAGGTGTCTCACTCTTCCTTTATCTGAATCCAATCTCTTTGAAAATATTCAAGAGAAGTAGGCATGTTAGGATAAAGGAAAGTATACAGAACATCTCCTTCAGCAACAGGCTCCATGATGATAGGTAGGATGACTTCATAAGGAATCATGAGGTTTTGGGCACGAGTTCTCACCCACTTGAGATAAGGCTCTAAAGGAATGGAGTTCTTATGTCCCAACGTCTTGCTATCAACCTTGTTAACCATGCCCCAAGCTCGTATGAATCTATGATGATAACTTTGGACATCACTCTCATAGTCAAATGCAATTCCTTGGACAAGTGCATCATGAGGGTCATCCCTCCTAGCATACCAAAACTGTCGCAAATCCAAACAAGGATTGTAGTTGATACCTCCCCTAATGAAAAGTAGAGGGACATTAGGGAATTCCCCACAACAGTCAACAATAGTAAGGTCCTATATAGATCGAGCACACTAATAGATATCAGAATGTGTGAGTGACATTAATCTTTGAGACCATGTCAAGCCTTTCTCATTCTTAAACATTGATCGAGGTAGGTGTATAATAAAACATCTAGAGAGTAATGGAATGCAACACAAAATAGTTCCCCTTCTCTTCATGGTGCGAGTATGGAAAGAATGTAGATTGTCTCCAAGCAAAGTAGGTATGGGATTACGAGAGAGAAAAACCTTGATGTCATTCACATCTATGAGTTGGTCCAAATTGGGAAATAGAACCAAACCATAGATTAGAAGGGCCAAGACATCCTCAAAAGCTTGAAAATCCAAATCTTCCCAGAACAAACGAGCCTTCTCCAACAGAAACTTGGCTAAGAAACCCTTAACTCCACTTCTTGTCTCCGAATTTTCCACGATGTCAGATCTCTTAAAATGAAAAGCCTTGGCAATAACTTCAGGTTTTGGAGTCTCTTCTAAACTGGTAAATGGTATTTGATCAAGCACGGGCACTCCTAATAAATGAGAGAATTCTTCTAACGTAGGCACTAATTGGTAGTCAGGAAAGGTGAAGCAATGATACATGGGATCAAAGAATTGGAAGAGCACACACATCATTTCTTCTTGGAAGTTTGAGGTAGCCAAGTTGATAAGTCAACCATATTTCTTGGTGAAGGGATAATCTACAGGCACTCTTGATGCTAACTCTTGAAGTTGAGGATGCACTTTCACGAAGTTAACTCGGATGGTATTCCTACGAGTGGAATTCATGACCTATCAAACAGAATAAAGATGAATTCCTAAATCCTTGAAATGGTTAGTGAGAATGCTTATGATGTTATGATGTTTATGATGACATGAATAATAATCACAAACAAAGCATACAAAGACCTTAGGTTTAGGCTTGCATGGGTTTCGTAAGTAAGTACCCTTTTGAAGTTTAGTTGGTTCAACCTGTCCTACAAAGTAATCGGGTTCTAGAGAATCTCAATATCATTGATCTTTCTTCATTGGGCATTATCTCAGCATAATCAATCTTTTCTTGCGGCCGAGATATCCCAAAAGTCTGATCTCAATGAGCGTAGTATCGAGTATCAACCAATTTTCAGCTTTCCACTGAAACCGGCTATCTCACTACTTCCTAATGGCCAAGTTGTTCAATTAAAGGTTCTAAGGTTCATTAGTTCTTCATGACATCACTCAGCGGCCCTGTATTCTCCTTAATTCTCCATAAGGGATACTGATGGGCTTTTACTGTATAGTCTAAATTATAACTGCAAGTGCACAGCCTATCAAAGTAATATATAAGATTATCGAACCACAGAGACCAATTGTCAATCTATCGACTCTATTGTTAAGGTGTTTATCTAAGGCAGATCAGTAAGGGATTGAGTTCAGTACAGGGAAATAAAAGCGAATAAAATTAAAGAGATAAAACAAACGGGATCGAATGTAAATCACGAGATCAGACAGTGTCCTAGCATGCATGTATAGTATTTACTTTTGGGCAATACTTTCCATTTATAGCAAAGAACTATTTAACAGGAACTTGTAGCTTTCGCATACTAAGAACCGAGTTTACTCTTTAAATTAAATTACTTTATTGTCACTTATAAAGGGTGCCTAACGCGTTAAAGAAGTAAACCTATTTTTAAGAAACAAGTTATTTTGACTTAGTGAAAAAGTGTTTTAATTTGGAAAACTTAACTTAAAGAGATCCTTGGCTTTTGGCCAAGAATCATATTTTAATCCCACAAACGCGTCTGCAAATAGTTTCAAAATCGTTTTCTAAAATTATATCAAGTAATCCTACTTAACCAAACGAACTGCTTTCGCTCTTTTCGTTTGGTCAAGAACTAATCTGGCTTAATCTCAAGTATGGACGGCTTTCGATCTTACCCATAAACTTTTAAACACATTTAAACCAGTATTAAAAACTAAAACATCCCAAAGGTATTTCTATTAGCATGGCATGCAGAACAATGTTATGATTCGATCCTTACATTCTAACCCTAATAAATTTAGCTAGACATGGTAAGCATTTAAAGTATATAAAACATGTAGACTATGATAAGAGCGTTTAAAGTCTATAAAACGTGTAGACTATGGTAAGAGCGTTTAGAGTCTATAAAACGTGTAGACTATGGTAAGAGCGTTTAGATTCTATAAAACGTGTAGACTATGGTAAGAGCATTTAGAGTCTATAAAACATGTAGACTATGGTAAGAGCATTTAGAGTCTATAAAACGTGTAGACTATGGTAAGAGCATTTAGAGTCTATAAAACATGTAGACTATGGTAAGAGCATAAAATAAATGAAAGCAATTAGATTAGAACCTTGCTCCAATCGGAGGCTTGAATCTGATACAAGTCGTGGAAATGTAAAAGATAGTATGATAAACTTCAACCAAAGTTCTCCAAACTTGAATACAAACTCGCACACTCAAGTGTGATAACTTCCCGATGTGAGAAGATTATCACTTTACAAAGTAGTAATATATGCCTAAGTAGTAACTTGACTGGATCTAAGTTTGCATCTAAGTTTGGATGAAAACGAAAATGAAATGAACTTGCTATTTATAGAAGATCCCGAAACTATGTAAAGACGAGCATGCCCTTCAACTCCTTCTGAGCGGGAAATGGTTTGTGAAGGCCGCGGGCGTGGCCACCCTCCCCGTGGGCACGGTGAGTGAAAATGGAGAGATCGTGGGAACGTGGCAGTTGGCCCCTGGGTGAAAGTGCGCCATGTCAGCGCGTTCCCTGTAGCCGGCGCGGAGCTGGACGCCATATGTGTATTTTCTTGGAATAACCCTATTTTTCTGGCGTTTTCGCTCGTTTCTTCTCTGAAGGCTCTGAAAGGACATGTGACCTGAAAACAAAGGAAAAAAGGGCATAATACTAGAAAAACAATAATAAAACTAAGGAAAACATGTGATATTCGAGTCAGAAACATAGTGTGATTCGGTGTTATCAAATTCTCCCACACTTAAACCTTTGCTTGTCCTGAAGCAAAACTCTCAGAAGTAGTCAAAGGGATACAAGTGTTTTTTATAGTTATCGAGCTAAAGCAGTAAGGTTCAAGTGAGAGTGTGTTCGACAGGTACCAACTATTTGAACTAAGAACATCGAAGTGACACTTTACCGCAGAATGCGGACATAAACCTTATTCCTACACAAGTCAACTCCTATTACTCCCAATATGCTAAGACTTCTCTTCTAGGTAAGGTCCTTTTCATTCAGGTGTAATCACATTAAGCCCGTTATCCGTACATACTCATAGTGTAGTGACCGGTTAGTGATTCTGATCTTTGCAATGGGATTCTTGTACAAGAATTGGTGTAATCCCGTTATTACCCAATTATAGGTGTGGGGGATCAGATCGTAATCTTCCCTACCAAGTTCAACACTAGATACCTCTAAACCAGCCATAATGGGTAATGCCTTTTATTATTATTTTTCACTTTTTATTTTTTGTGGATGTTCGCGACCAGTGGAATTAAATGATCATGTGAGGATCACCCAATTCATGGTCGTAACCATACATTTTTTCTTATATATATATATATTTCAAGGCAAAAAGATCATTCACTTATTTTCATCGATCCTACACGTAGCACATGCTTAGGCCGGAGCCGACTACGAGAATAAACTACTTAGGACCCGTTTTGTAAAATTAAAATCATAGCATGGGGAGAAGACAGAATTAACTCTAATATTTACAAGGTCTATGGTGTAAAAAGCGATGTTGATTTTTCAAAAAGGGTACCTAAGACTAATAATTACACTCTATCCTAAACCTAAAAGCTTTACTTATGGCTCAAAAAAACTAAAAACATGTTGTATTCATTTTTAGCAAAAAAATTTCTCAAGGCTAGGAAGTGGTGGAGAACTTAAGGATACACTACACAAAATGACTCGTCAATCACATGTATTTTATTTAACGGATAAACTACTAAAAGGGAAATAACTAAAAGATACTGAAAAATAAAGTACTGAAAAGGGAAATAACGGAAAAAGAAATAACGGAAAGGAAATAAAAGCGATAAAATGCTCCTCCCACACTTGAATTGGACATTGTCCCCAATGTTCCAAAACAAGTCTAGGTAGGAGATACCTAGTAAAACTAGTGAGGTCCACTAGTACCCTCGCCATCCTGGGGTGAATGTCCGGAACGACGGCTTCGACTACGACGACGGTGATCTCTATCGAGGCTAAACTGTGCCATGCGCTCAGTGAGAGCAGCATTTGCAGTTTGTGTGGCCTCCATTAATTGGAAGAGAGTAGCGAAGCTAGTCTGCTGACGGTGCTGCTGGTTCTGGAAAGCCAATTGACTTTCCATGATGGTAGTCAGAGAGCGGGCATTTTGAATTTGAGACGCCTACATGAAAGCCATGTTGTCGGAAACCTGTTGCTGGATCGTAGAAAGGAGGGCATCACGCCTCTCCTCTCTATCCATATGCTCTCTCCACATGTCCTCAGTGACATGGAAGCTCGGGACGGTACCTGTAGGAGGGTTAGAAGAAGATGGTGCAGTGTGTGATGGTGTAAATCGAGGAGGTGACTCTGTTTGAAAGCCATACTCGTCATCAGTGTTGTTCCCCTCCTCTAAAGGAACATTCGGAGGTAACAGACCAGTGAAAGCGGGAGCGCTTAAATCATAGGTCCAGTTACGCTCCAATCTAACATCAGTGCAAAGGGTACAGGGGAGGACAACACTTGGTACAACAGCATTACCAATCATAAGGTAATAGCCACCTTCCCTTCTCGCTTTGCAGAGGCGCATATCTTTCAAAAATTTCAGGCTTGTAGTACGAGGAGGAAGTGGCTCTAAAGTAGCAAGCTCGGTGGCCAAGCCAAGGGCACGAGCGATAGCAGTAACCAGGCCACCAAAAGAAATCGGTGCCCCCCTTTTTTTGGACATAGCTCATGTGAGCAATCATAAAGGGCACCGAGTTTATTTTGGTGTCGGTGAGGCATGCTTGCATAATAATTAAATCTTTAGCATTCACCTTGTTCGGGTTTTCCCGAGCAAAGATGGTGGATGCTAAAAGGTATCGAAAGACACGAATGGCTGGATTATGGACACTCGAGGCTAGCAGGCCATCAAAAGAATTTGCTTCTTGGTTTGTAAGTTTTTTCCAGAAAGCATATCCAGCGGTTGTCCATTCCGTATCCAAGTGTGCTTCACAAATAGCACCTTCCCCAAAAGGCATCCCTAACAACTCAGCTAAACCGTCGGTGGAGTAACTATATTCACGGTTAAACATTCTAAATTGTACCCCACCTATGATACTAGCAGTGTTAGGTGTGACATTATAAATAAGTGAACTTAAAAACTCATATGTCAACCTTGGGTAGGTAGGTTCTTTTGCAGAGAAAATATTATGCATGCCTATTTTATCTAATAAATGAAAAACACTATGATAAATACCTAAAGTGTAGAGACAGTCTTCATCAATATACATGGTTGAGTAAATTGTCGTAGACTGTAGCTTTTCGAGCAGCTTCCTTTGTGTGGATCCCGGTTTGCCGCTTTGAAGAACATACCCATTGAAGTCCATTTTGATTGTTTTGAACGATTTGGAGAATGAAAAATAGTATGGTGGAGGAAGAAAATAGTGATTTTTATAGATTTGGAAGGTTTGTAGTGGGAAAAGAAATATAATAGAGAATTAGTTGAAGTGGAGAAATTATGGAAGGTAAGGTATGAAAATGTGGGTAAAATGAGGAAGAAAATGGGGTTTAAATAGGAAAAAATGGAGTAAATGGTGAGTTTTCTGAAAAGTACCCGTTTATTACCATTGGAGGTCCGCGGGCGCGGCCCCTCCCTCCGCGGGCGCGGCATGTTGAATTTCTAGCTGGGCCGGATTTTTTTCTTTGGGCAATTGGGCTTCAAAAATGGTGGCTTGCTCTTGTCACTTGGGGTGTACCTAGCGTTTTAAGGTGAAAATATATTTATTTTTTTGTAAAATATGTGTATATCATATACATACATTTTATTTTCTATTTTTTTCAAAATAAAATAAAACAAGTTAAGAGAAAATAAAATAAACACACAATATATATGTAAATGTAAGTGAGTACGAAGTGCAACTGAACTGAAAAACTGAAAAAGTAAGTCTGAGAAATAAAATAAAAATAGTATAATAATAATAGCAATGGTGGACGTCTCATGATCAGATATCAGCAAAGTCACGTCCTCGCAACTCAGCCACCTGGCGTCTGAGCTCAGCAATCTCGTGTGTCAAATCGTTAATCTCGCCAGCATATGTGGCACCATCTAGCTCTACCTGTAGGGTGAGATCAGCCACCTCCTGGAGAAGTGTAGTCGTCTCAGCTCTCATGGCTGCCATCTGCGCTCTCATGTCGGGCTCCTGTAAGGTCAAGTTATTAGTATAAATAACGGTATGCTCAACCTCAGGTGCAGGCGTGTACTCTGGAGTAGGATTCTCTGTAACCGGATCCTCAATGATCGGGTCATCTGACTCTGGCTCTGACTCTGGTGAATACTCTGGCTCTGGCAGGTCAGTGATGTCTATAACTGTCTCTCCCCAACCCTCTAAAGTGTAGTTCCAGTTTGCCCGGTTGGAGACGCAGGTCATCTATGGATCAGGCAGGGTGAAATAGTAGACAGTTTGATCGTTAATAAGGAGCCTATACTGATATGGATGAAAAGAAGCTCGACGCATAAGGCCATGGTCTAAGCAAAAGTCAATGTCGATGCGTGTACTACCACAGTATGGTGTCAGGCGGAGTAACTGGCTATCCAAGCCCAGAGCAGATGAAATCAGTGTCACATTCCCACCAGCGTGCAAGTATCCCTCAGAGGATGATGCAGCCATATCTAGACTTTCTATCAAGAAAGCTCCACTCGCAATGGGATGCGACTGACTAGTGCAGTATAAAAATAGTATCTCCTCTGTAGTCACTAAATGATCGCAATAGCTCCTCCCGAAGAAGGTATGACAAAGAATCATCTCAAAGTACCTGTAAGCTAGGTTATGAATCCTCTTAGACAGTTGCTCAGATGAGTCGAGGCTTCCCCCGTCGGTAATAGCTCTCCAGAATCTGTCTATATCACTGCTCATGAAATACCCTAGAGGAAGCTCAGGGATGGCAGTAAGTGAAGTCTCGAATCCAAGCAGATATCCAAAATGTCTCAAAGTAAAAGCATACTCTGCTCTGAACATGCGAAAACTAATCCGCCCATGATCCTCTCTGGTGCCAACATAGGGCTCATACTCCAGTGAGCTGAGGAAATCTAAGGTGTGGTTCCTGTAGGTCACGTGGATCTCGTCAGCATATGCATCCCAACTGACCTGATGGCACAAATAACGGATACTGGCCTCAATGCCTAGTGCATCCATGCAAGCAGAATCAGGGTATCTAGTCGGAAGCATCGGTCGAGCAGACAGTGTAGCAAATCGCTCCCTCTGAGCATCGTCTCTGAAGATGACATCGAGTCCATCAACGAAATCCATCTGAAAAAAGGTGATATAAGAGCACTTGGTCCTGAAAAAGATAGATGAGTCCGTCCAAAATTACAAATTTAATTACATAAAAGAAAAAATAAAATTTAAAAATTAAAAATAAAGAAAAAAGATCGTGGGTTGCCTCCCATGCAGCGCTTTGTTTAACGTCGTTAGCTTGACGATAAGATCTCACTTTTCATGTTGGGATTGGTGGGTCTATCAGAGTCTGACTAGAGTAGTCAATAGGCAGGTTACCTCCTCTATACAACTTCAGTCGTTGTCCATTTACCACAAAAGGAGCGCTTGAGTTATTCTTGATTTCTACAGCTCCTGATACTAACACTTTTGATACCTCGAATGGACCTGTCCATCTTGAACGTAGCTTGCCAGAATAAAGTCGTAATCTGGAATTAAACAGAAGAATAGGATCGCCTACATTGAATTCTTTCTTAGTAATTTTCTTGTCGTGCCATATCTCTGTTCTTTCTTTATAGATGATGGCATTCTCATAAGCATTTAGGCGGAGTTCTTCCAACTTATGTATGTCCAGAATACGTCCAGCTCTTAGGTAGTCTAAATTCAAGGATTTTATAGCCCAATAGGCTTTGTGTTCTAACTCGAAAGGTAAGTGGCAGGATTTTCCATAGACCAATTGATATGGGGTAGTTCTAATAGGGGTTTTGTAAGCTGTTCTATAGGCCCAAATTGCATCTTTCAGCTTTCCGGACCAATCCTTTTTGGATATTGACACGGTTTTTTCTAGGATTTGCTTGATTTCCCTATTCGATACCTCCACTTGGCCACTGGTTTGAGGGTGATATGGTGTTGCTACTCTATGTTTGACTCCGTATTTGTTTAAAAGTTTATTGAATATCTTGGATATAAAGTGCGATCCTCCATCACTTATGACTAGACGGGGTGTTCCAAATCTAGGGAATATGATGTTCTTGAACAATTTGATCACTACTCTCGTGTCGTTTGTGGGGGCTGTTATTGCTTCTATCCACTTGGACACATAGTCAACTGCCACAAGAATATATTTATTTCCCATTGATGATGGAAAAGGCCCCATGAAATATATACCCCATACATCAAAGAGTTCTACCTCTTGAATATTTCTTAATGGCATTTTGTCACGCCTTGAAATGTTCCCAGTGCGTTGACACCGGTCACACTTGGTGATGTAAGTGTGGACATCTCGCCATAAAGTTGGCCAGTAAAGGCCTGCTTGAAAGATTTTGGCACATGTCTTTGATGTGCTTGTGTGTCCACCATAAGGCACGGCATGACAATGTTTGATGACGCTTTCCACTTCCTCCTCTGGAACACATCGTCTAAAGATGTTGTCTATTCCTCTTTTGAACAAGAGTGGTTCGTCCCAATAAAAGCTTTTGATGTCATTGAAGAACTTTTTCTTTTGTTGAAAACTTAAGTCTGGGGGTATGATGTCAGCAGCTAGATAGTTCACAATGTCTGCGTACCAAGGTACGTTTCTTATCATTGAGACTTTTTCCGGTTTAAATTCTTTATAGGTTTCAGAGTGATCCTCGCTCATTGTGTTTATCCTAGCTATCAGTCTGTCGTAAGTGAAGTGATCGTCTATTGGTATTAGATCTGGTTTCAAATGTTCTAGCCTAGATAGATGATCGGCTAATAAATTCTCAGTGCCTCTCTTATCCTTAATGTCTAAGTCAAATTCTTGGAGTAAGAGAATCCACCTGAGCAATCTCGGCTTAGCGTCTTTTTTATTTAACAGATATCGGATTACTGCGTGATCAATATAAACTACAATCTTAGCTCCTACTAAATAAAATCGGAACTTATCGATTGCGAATACTACAGCTAGAAATTCCTTCTTTGTAGTTGTGTAGTTAAGTTGGGCGATATCTAGGGTTCTATTGGCATAGTAAATGACAGGTAATTTCTTGTCTTTTCTTTGCCCTAAGACAGCCCAAACTTCATAGTCACTAGCATCGCACATGATTTTAAATGGTTGCTCCCAGTCAGGGGGTTGAATGACAGGAGCTGAAATCAACGCTTGTTTTAGAATGTTGAAGGCTTCAAGACAGTTCTCATTAAAGTCAAATTCAGCATGTTTCATAAGAAGGTTAGTTAAGGGTTTTGTTATTTTGGAGAAGTCTTTTATAAAGCATCGGTAGAATCCAGCATGTCCTAGAAAACTTCGTACTTCCCTAACATTTTTAGGTGGGTTGAGGTTCTCTATAACTTCTATTTTGGCTTTGTCAACTTCTATCCCTCTCTCGGAGATGACATGCCCTAAAACTATTCCTTCGTTGACCATAAAGTGACACTTCTCCCAATTCAACACAAGGTTCACTTCCACACATCTTTCTAAGATTTTCTCAAGGTTCGAGAAACAATTTTTGAAATCGAATCCACATACAGAAAAATAATCCATGAATACTTCCATAATTCCGTCGAGATAGTCCGTGAAAATGGACATCATACAATGTTGGAAGGTGGCAGGTGCATTACAGAGTCCAAAGGGCATCCGCCTATAGGCAAACGTTCCATAAGGACAGGTGAATGTAGTTTTTTCTTGGTCCTCTGGGTGAATAGGGATTTAGAAAAATCCGGAATATCCATCTAGATAACAGAAATATGAATGCCTAGCTAGACGTTCGAGCATTTGATCTATAAATGGAAGTGGGAAATGATCTTTCCTAGTCGCCTTATTTAGCTTTCTGTAATCGATGCACATACGCCATCCTCCTTCTGTTTGTTTTGCTAGTTTGTCTCCCTTATCATTTTCAACAACCGTGATGCCTCCTTTCTTCGGTACCACGTGTACAGGACTTACCCACTCACTATCCGATATCTGATATATTATACCATCTTCCAGTAACTTAAGAACTTCTTTCTTAACTACATCACTCATAACAGGATTTATTCTTCTCTGATGCTCTCTAGAGGGTTTCGAATTTTCTTCTAGCATGATCCGATGCATGCATACGGACGGGCTTATCCCTTTCAAGTCATAGATTTTATATCCTAATGCTGAAGGGTATCTTCGCAAGGTATCTAAGAGTTGATTTGTTTCATTTTGGCCTAGAGTGGCGTTAATTATAACTGGGCGATTCATCTCTTCATCCAAAAACTCATATCTTAGATTCTTGGGTAGTTCTTTGAGTTCTAGAGATGGCTTTTTAAGACACGGCATAGGATCGGGTGTAAGAGCTAAACATTCAAAGAGGTTGTCACTAATTTAAGGTTCTTTATATCCATCATCCTCTAGAATGGGTGTTGGTGGTAGTTTAATTAAGGATTCATCTTGCTCAAGTTCGTTTACGCATTCATCAATGATGTCGATTGCATAACATGCATGTCCTATCACAGGTGCCATAAGGAATTTAGAGAGGATAAATTCTATCTTTTCATCTCCTACTTCGAAGGTAAGTTTTCTTTCTTCACGTCAATTATAGCTCCGGCGATTGACAAGAATGGTCTTCCTAAGAGAATTGGGATTTCGTCATCTTCTTTAATATCCATTACCACGAAATCGGTTGGGATATACAACTGACCTATTCTAACTGGTATATCCTCTAATATCCCTGTGGGGTACTTGACAGATCTATCAGCTAGTTGTAAAGACATTTTGGTTGGTTGTAGTTCTCCTAAGTTTAACCTCTTGCATACTGCCAAAGGCATTAAGCTTACACTTGCTCCTACGTCTAAGAAAGCTTTATCGGTCATATGATTTCCAAGGATGCAAGGAATAGAAAAACTTCCAGGATCTTTGTCCTTTTTTGCAAGTTTATTTTCAGATATGGAATGACATTCTAGGGGTTTAAGATCGTCGAGTCTGCGTTTGTTTGACAGGATGTCTTTTAAGAATTTAGCATATGATGGTATTTGGGTAATCGCTTCAGTAAAGGGAATCTCTACATGGAGTTTCTCTATTACTTTGATGAATTTTTGGTATTGGCTTTCTATCTTGGTTTGTTTAAGCCTTTGTGGGTATGGTATTGGAGGTTTATAGTGTGGAGGTGGTGTATAAGTTTTATCTTTCGATTCTTCCACCTGGTTCTGTTGGGTTCTTGGTTCCTCTGGTTTCTCTACTTGCTCCTCAGGTATGCTATCTTTTTTTGGTTTTTCGGGTACACACATCGTTGTAAGTTTCGGTCCATCGTAAGCGGTTCCACTTCTTAGAGTGATAGCATTCGCTTGTCCTTTAGGATTAGGTTGAGTTTGTCCAGGGAATTATCCTCCAGGTGTGGTTTGCGTGGCTTGTGTTTGAGCTACTTGCGAGATCTGAGTCTCGAGCATCTTATGATGGGTCATCATTTGGTCAAACTTAGTTGCTAGTTGTGTTACTAGTTCATTTGTATGGGCGTTTTGGTTCGTAAATTCTTTGTTTTGCTTAGTCTGGGTTGCGATAAAAGTATCTAGGGTTTCCCTAAGATTTGGTCTTGGTGGCACATCTTGCATAGGTTGGTTTGATTTTTGAGGTTGAAAACCTTGCGGTCTGGGTGTTCCAGGATGTTGGATTGGACTGTTGTTTTTATAGGAAAAATTTGGGTGATTCCTCCATCCAGGGTTATAGGTGTTCGAGAACGGGTTTCCTTGGGTGTAATTGACTTGTTCTGAGCTAGACTCATTCAAAAGGTAACAATCTGAAGTTGGATGTCCTTGGGTTCCACAGAGTTCGCATTCCGAGTGGAGTGCAGCTACTGTGGCAGGGTTTTGGGATATGTTATCTACTCTTAAGGCTAGGGCGTCCATTTTAGCTTTCATCATGTTCATGCTACTTATCTCATGCACCCCTTCTTGGGTCTCCTTCTTCTCCATTGTCGCTCGTTCTGCCCCCCATTAGTATTGGTTTTGGGCCATATCTTCAATCAGGGCACAAGTTTCAGGGTAAGGTTTGTTCATCAGCGCACCACCTGCGGCGGCGTCGATAGATATTTTGGTATTATAATGGAGTCCATTATAGAAGGTGTGAATTATCAACCATTGCTCTAGGCCATGGTGTGTACAAGCTCTTAAAGGGTCTTTATATCTTTCCCAAGCTTCAAATAGAGATTCTCCCTGGTTTTGGGTGAACCTAGTGATCAGGTTTCTAAGAATAGCGGTTTTGCTAGGGGGAAAACACCTGGCAAGGAACACTCTTCTAAGGTCCTCCCAAGTTGTTATCGAATTGGCAGGGAGGGAATCTAACCAATCGTGAGCTTTCCCTCTTAGAGAGAATGGAAACAATCTTAGGCGTATTGCTTCAGATGTGGCACCATTTGCTTTGAGGGTGTCGGCTAATTGGATAAATGCCTTCAAGTGTTGATTCGGGTTCTCGGTAGCGAGACCAGCGAATTGGTTTTATTGAACTAATTGTAATAGCGAGGGTTTTAGTTCGATGTTATTAGTTTTTATAGCTGGATTTACTATACTAGAACTAGGTTCCTCGTTAGATGGTTGGGCAAATTCCTTAAGCGGTCTTTGATTACGGTCCTCGGCCATAGCTTTCTTCAAATTTCGTATAAAGAGACGGGCTCGAGCAAAACGTTCAGGTTCTACTAAAGGATCTATTAGGTTACCGGTGCTACGATTTCTACGCATCTACCGGCTAAATAAGTAGCCTTAGTCTAAATGGGATAACAAAAAGAGTACGAAATTTGGCAAAGTTGGTCCCCGGCAACGGCGCCAAAAACTTGATGGGCTTTTACTGTATAGTCTAAATTATAACTGCAAGTGCACAGCCTATCGAAGTAATATATAAGATTATCGAACCACAGAGACCAATTGTCAATCTATCGACTCTATTGTTAAGGTGTTTATCTAAGGCAGATCAGTAAGGGATTGAGTTCAGTACAGGGAAATAAAAGCGAATAAAATTAAAGAGATAAAACAAACGGGATCGAATGTAAATCACGAGATCAAACAGTGTCTTAGCATGCATGTATAGTATTTACTTTTGGGCAATATTTTACATTTATAGCAAAGAACTGTTTAACAGGAACTTGTAGCTTTCGCATACTAAGAATTGAGTTTACTCTTTAAATTAAATTCCTTTATTGTCACTTATAAAGGGTTCCTAACGCGTTAAAGAAGTAAACATATTTTTAAGAAACAAGTTATTTTGACTTAGTGAAAAAGTGTTTTAATTTGGAAAACTTAACTTAAAGAGATCCTTGGCTTTTGACCAAGAATCAGATTTTAATCCCACAAACGCGGCTGCAAATAGTTTCAAAATCTTTTTCTAAAATTATATCAAGTAATCCTACTTAACCAAACGAACTGCTTTCGCTCTTTTCGTTTGGTCAAGAACTAATCTGGCTTAATCTCAAGTATGGACGGCTTTCGATCTTACCCATAAACTTTTAAACACATTTAAACCAGTATTAAAAACTAAAACATCCCAAAGGTATTTCTATTAGCATGGCATGCAGAACATAGTTATGATTCGATCCTTACATTCTAACCCTAATAAATTTAGCTAGACATGGTAAGCATTTAAAGTCTATAAAACATGTAGACTATGATAAGAGCGTTTAAAGTCTATAAAACGTGTAGACTATGGTAAGAGCGTTTAGAGTCTATAAAACGTGTAGACTATGGTAAGAGCGTTTAGAGTCTATAAAACGTGTAGACTATGGTAAGAGCATTTAGAGTCTATAAAACATGTAGACTATGGTAAGAGCATTTAGAGTCTATAAAACGTGTAGACTATGGTAAGAGCATTTAAAGTCTATAAAACATGTAGACTATGGTAAGAGCATAAAATAAATGAAAGCAATTAGATTAGAACCTTTCTCCAATCGGAGGCTTGAATCTGATACAAGTCATGGAAATATAAAAGATAGTATGATAAACTTCAACCAAAATGCTCCAAACTTGAATACAAACTTGCACACTCAAGTGTGATAACTTCCCGATGTGAGAAGATTATCACTTTACAAAGTAGTAATATATGCCTAAGCAGTAACTTGACTGGATCTAAGTTTGCATCTAAGTTTGGATGAAAATGAAAATGAAATGAACTTGCTATTTATAGAAGTTCCTGAAACTCTGTAAAGACGAGCATGCCCCTCAACTCCTTCTGAGCGGGAAATGGTTTGTGAAGGCTGCAGGCGCGGCCACCCTCCCCGCGGGCGCGGTGAGTGAAAATGGAGAGATCGTGGGAACGTGGCAGTTGGCCCCTGGGTGAAAGTGCGCCATGTCAGCGCGTTCCCTGTAGCCGGCGCGGAGCTGGACGCCATGTGTGTATTTTCTTGGAAAAACCCTATTTTTCTGGCGTTTTCGCTCGTTTCTTCTCTGAAGGCTCTGAAAGGACATGTGACCTGAAAACAAAGGAAACAAGGGCATAATACTAGAAAAACAATAATAAAACTAAGGAAAACATGTGATATTCGAGTCAGAAACATAGTGCGATTCGGTGTTATCAGATACCGGTACCCATAAATATGTCACACTAACAAAGCTATTGTCTCAACCATATCGGTCTACGCTGTCCAGTCTCCACAATCTTTTCTATTTACCTAATAGTGTTCCCAGATCCGGGTAGAGGATCAATACAAACCCAAGCAAGGACCCATAAATGTAAAGCAAACAAATCAAACAATGAAAGAAAATAAATGTGATCTAGATCTAAGGTTACCCCACTTTTAAGTATGTTACCCAGCAGAGTCTCCAGTTCTGTAATACGGTGGGAGAACTGACTTGGATGTTTTGCGTTTTATCGCAATTTTTGCGGATAGCAAGAGTCACCACCAACTTTTCTTTTAGCCAATAAGGAAAGGGTGAAAAGAATAGGAAATACCTTTGCAATATTTTCTTGAGTTCGTGGGATAGGTTTTAAAAAGGGAAGGTGTTAGCACCCTTTTCATCCGTAGTTATCTACGGGCTCTTAGTTGCTTGCTAGATCACTTTTGAAATTGCTTTGTTTGAAATGTGTTTGTGGTGAGTTTTGAAAGTATTTTTTTAAAAGCGCCTTCGTTTAGGAAAATTTGTAATGATTCTCGTCTCTATGAGAATGCATACAAAGTGTTGGACTTTTGAAAATATTTCATGTTTTTGAAAGTGTTTGGTGTGTTTGAAAAGATGTTTGTTTTTGAAGATGGATTGTGAGCAAGCAACTAAGAACGTTCTAACTACTCAAAATTCTTTTGTTCATTTCTCCCTTCCTTTTATATTGTTATCTCACCATTGATTGGTAAGTAACCCTACCTTTGGATGTAAAGGGATGGGCGTGGGTCGTCATATAGTCATGGATAGCAATATTGTGAGATATGTTAGCATTTCTCTTAAGGGACTAAGATCATTTGTAAGGCAACATTCCTAGCGTCATCTAGGGACTATGATCTTGTATTTTTTTATTTGTTTTGGCTAAGATATCTCACATGCATATCATGACTATTTTCTCAAGGCAACAAGCAGAGTTAACCTTAGAGGTGCAAAGTGTGAAAGTGTTTATTTTTCATGCATTGTTTTGTCTTGAATTAGGGTTTTCTATTGTTGATTTTATCTTTTCATACAAACCCTAATTTACTAGCATTTATATGAAAGCGATAAATTGTGAAAAGTAAATATCCTACACTATTACATCATTTTGGGGGTGGGGTATACATATTTACAAATGGGGATTGCAAGAATTTAAATTCTAATTATCTATTACAACCATATTGAATATTTACAAGAATTAAATGTGCAAAAATGAATGAACGTACAAGGATATAAATGGAATAGGAAATGGTTTTTGTTTTGGATTTTTGTTAAGAAAAATAGTTTTGACCTAATTAAACTTAAAAGAAAAATAACTAAAATAATAAAATTAAAATTAAGTTAATAAAAGAGATTAATTCATTAAAGAAAATTTTTTTTTTAGGGTTTTGTTTGTGAAAAGAGTTTTAATTAAATGAAACTAGTATAAAAATTATTTAACTAAAAGAAAAACCTAAATTCTAAGTTAATTTCAATTAAAAGAAAATAAATTTCCTAAGTATAATTACTAATTTATTTAAGAAAAGAATTAAATTTGTTTAAGAAAATATTTTTATCTTTTTTAGTTTAGAAAAGACAATAAAATAAAAATATAAGTATATTAGGTATATAAATAAATAAAAAAAATATTTTTTTGGATTTTTTATTAAGAAAAAAAATAATGATAATAATAATATTAATAATAATAAAAAAGGAAAAATAATAAAATAAAATAAAATAAAATAAAATAAAAGTCAGAAAGATGTAAAAATGATTCTAGGGTATTTTGTAGCAAAAACAGTTTTTTTTATTAGGCCTGGCCCATTAAAGATTTTTGTTAGCCAGAAAAATGATAATAATAAAAAAAAGCAAATGGGCCTGGAGTGGTTATGAGTGAGAAGGGGAGTGAGGCTGAGTAAATGAGGAATCAAACCCAAAGGGAGGCCTAACACGCTGGTTGTTTCAAACAAAAAGAAATAAAAACAAATAAAAAATGCCAAAATGCACATTGGGGCTCGAACCCAAATCCAAGAGGTAACAGACGCGCGCTTCTACCACTGGGGTGGCTATACATCCGGTATTATAAACAAAAGCATAAATATATATTGCAAACCCATTCCTAAGACTACACTTCATCTTCAACATCATGCCAGCTAGACCACCTGTAACTTACTCATTTCTCAACGAAAATTAAAATTACAAACATGAAAGTTGTTCCATTTTTCCTCACGATTCCAAAAATGTAAATCACTTAATCTATAAATCAAAGATGAGCAAGAATTTTGTTGGCCCTAATTTGAAACCTAATTTTTCCAGAAATTTCAATCTCAAAATTCTCTAAGCTCAGGCAATATAAATGAAAACTATGGACATGGTTAACTTCAGGGCAATGATGTCTACATTTTGTCTTTGAAAATGCAAGCCTAACAATGCCTAAATGAAGAGAATAAAGTTCAGAAAAATAACTCAAAAACTGGAAAACGTGAAATAAGTTTGAGCTGCTTTCAAAGTGTTTTGATGATTGGGTTAGCTTCCTTGAACCTCCAGGAAGCTATTGCAAAGCTTACTTTATGCTGAAAGTTATTCAATCAAGCTGGAGAAGTCAATGTGCAATACCCTATTTTTGAAAATGGAGGATGGTGAAAATGGTGTTATAGTTTGAGAACAAGGGTTGGGATAGCTATATATGTGTATTAGAAGCTTTGTGGATGGTTTGGCCAAGAAACGCACGAGGGGATTTGGAGATTGGATTCAAAAATCAGAAAGGGCAAGTTTTTGTGCTTGTGTTGCAATTTCTAGTTTTGGGGAGTTTTAGGGCTTGTAAAAATCGCGTCTTAGCTCATAAATAGTGTCTCTATTTATAAGCAAAAGGTTTGGAGTGCTTAAGTTGATCTGAATTCAAAATCCATGTTTAAACTCAATATATGATTTTCTTTAGAAAACAAGTTTCCATGCCTTGTACTTTTGTTCATGGAGTTGTTAACCACTTTAAACACAATGCCTATGACTTTATATATGGAGTGCAACCAGATCAAACAAGTTAGGAGCTCAAGAAGCTGACTTTGTGCATAAAGCTTGCTTTACAAGAAGGGGATATGTTACTTTCTTCCCAAAATGGGAAATTGATTTGGATAAAGCTTGAATCAATTGGATAATGTCTCAACCAGTTGTGTAAACCATTAATTGTGGAGTGAAACACAAGTTTAAGGCCTGAAAAGCAAAGATTATGCAGCATGGGCTTGAGATTTGAGTTCTTGCACATCAGAAAATGACATATAATTCAAGAATGAAACCCTAACTTCATCTCTTCGATTATCTTATCTCAAGCATGATCTCAATGAGTTATGGGACATTTTGGAAAGCTTGTAACATCCCCTACAACCTTCATGTTGGACATTTTTGAAAATTCAATTTGGAACTAGGTGAAAAGTTGCCATGAAGTTAGGTCAAAAATCTGCCTAACTAGGGCAAAATTTCACTAAGTGTTTTTAGTTTCATGAACATGTCTTTATGAATTAATAACTCGAGATCCAAGCATTTCTAGAAAAATTCATGTGCTACAATGTTTTAGATCTCATTGAGATCTATAAATTTCATGTTGGAAGTTTTCCTTGAATCATCTTGCATCATAGTGAAAATTTGGCACAAAGTCATGAAAAAAGGTTAACTTTCCAACACTTAGAAAAATTACTAAGTCTTAGAATTTTGAATTTTCAAAGATAATTTTGAAATTTTGATTTATTGATGAAAAATCTTCATATTTTGACATGTCTTGATGAAATATGATTTTTGAAACTTGATTTTGATCAAAAAGTCAAAGTTTGACTTTTTAGTGTATCAGTTGACTGAATTTCAACTATAAATCAATTGATCTTTGGGAATGTTTTGAACCATACCATTATGTTAAAATGATACATTTGAATCCTTGATATCATGTATCAAGCCAATAAGTCATGTATTTGGTCAACAGTAAAAAATTAAGCCTCTTCAGTCAAAACCATATATTTGACCATTTTGCCCTTTTGGTGATCTGATCAAATTTCTTGAGGAATTGTGATCCAAACTTGATCAATTGACATATATGAGTTCAAAATGTTTATATGGGTCAAAAATTATGGAATTTGACTATAAATTAACCACAATTGACTTTTTCCCCAATATAGTTGATTTTAGGTCAACTCATCAATTGACGGAGCAAAAATGTGATCCAAAGCTTGAAACTTGACATGAGCAATCTTGGGAGTCCAAAATGATCCATAAAAGTCATATGAAGCATTAACATTTCAATTATCCTTATACAAACTCAAACCCTAATTTTGAGTCATTAGTGCTTGAGGAGGTGTCTTGAGCTGATCAAACCTTGTGCAGTCTTGAATTAATAGAGATCTTGTGAGAGAATCCTTGGATTTCCATTGGGGATGAAGAATATACATATCTTCAAACTTTGTTGACAGAATGCTTCTGCCGGGGATTATCTCTTGAATGTTAGTTGCTATCTGGTTGGATCCAGGCTTCACAACTTGCTGAGGATGAGGAAGTCAACTTCTATCTGGTCAGATTCCAGGTTTCACGGTAACTTACTGGGGAAGGATAAATTAACTGTTATCTGGTCGGATTTCAGGCTTCGTAGAAAATTTCTTGAAATTGAACTATTATCTGGTCGGATCCAGGCTTCGCAGATTTCTTGAAGTGGTAACTACTATCTGGTCGGGTCCATGCTTCATAGTTTCTTCTTTGAAAAGTTATACTATTATTTGGTCGGGTCTAGGCTTCATAGTGACTCGCTGGGGATTGTAGCTAGTTGTTATCTGGTCAGACTCCAGGCTTCATAATAACTTGCTTGAATAGACGAAGTTGAACTGATTTCTGGTCGGATCCAGGCTTCACAAGTTTTGAGGTGGATGAAGTTAATTTCTATCTGGTCTGAAAGGCAAACTCAAGCTGGAGAGGACAGACTATGCCAGGGAATTTTGTTGTTTGTTGTTTGTTGGGGAAATAAACCCTGTTGATGAATACTTGATGAACTGCTAACGAGGTGAGTTCTTTTAAGAAGAGATCCACAAGGCTTCTTCTTTTAGAACCAACTTAGTTGGGGAGAGGGTTGTCGAGAGATTGAGACTCTGGCTGGGTATCAACCTATGCAAAGAGATTTTGTGGGCAACTCTGTTGAGGATTGGTTTATTGTAGCCGGTCTTGTGGGGATAATGTTAATGAAATAACTCTATGGGGGTATTCCACATACCTTAAAGAGATATTTGTTGTTGCTTACCAGGACACATGTGCCAAATAGTTTTAATTATGTTCACATGCATATGTTCGTTCAATTTTAGTCATTGGACATTTTTGCATTCATAACAAAAATAGAAAATTTTCACTTTAAAGTATATTTGTATTGATATTTTTCCCATGAATATGCATTTTTTGTACAAAGAGACGGAGATCCTAGTAAGAGAAAATCATTGAAAGGAAAACAAAATTTAAAAAAAAAAACAAATAGCCATGTGGAAATGATCTCATTGCTTTCCAACTCTACTATTGCCTCAATGTCTTCGAATTCCCCTTGTCGTTGACAGAAGTTGATTGGATTGATCTTGGACCGCTTGAACTTGGACCTTGGTAATAAAGTCGACTGTGGTGATTCCACGAGACATAGTCATACGCTTTCAATCCTTAACTTTTGCCTGGACCATCCTTTCGGGTTTTCAGCCCAATAGGATACCCATTTTTGCCCAAGTCGCCCTTTCGGGTTTTCAACTTGTCGGGTGTACAATCTTTTGCATATATCCCTAATTTTTTCCCAAACCTTTTGGTTTGCCGGGATGCCCTTATTTTGCCTAGGTGTGTCAACCTAGCGGGTCCTTTATGCGCAGTATTTGTTAACTATGTTTGCGTTCATAGGATGCGGGAATTCTTCACCGTCCATGGTAGTCAGCATCATGGCACCACCAGAGAAAACTCCCTTGACAACAAATGGCCCTCCGTAGGTGGGAGTCCATTTTCCCCTAGGGTCTCCTTGTGGGAGAATGATGCGCTTTATCACCAAGTCACCAGCTTGATATACTCGAGGCTTGATCTTTTTATTTAAAGCCTTGATCATGCATTTTTGGTACATCTGACCATGACAAACAGTAGCCAATTGTTTTTCATCGATCAAGTTCAACTGATCCAATCTTGTCTGAATCCACTCGTCTTTGCCTAGGCCTGCTTCATCCATAATCCTTAGTGAGGGAATCTGAACTTCCACTGGAAAAACAGCTTCCATGCCATAGACCAAAGAAAAGGGAGTTGCCTTAGTTGATGTCCTATCTAAAGTACGATAGCCATGAAGAGCAAACGGTAACATCTCATGCCAGTCCTTGTAGGTTACTACAATCTTCTACATAATCTTCTTAATGTTTTTATTGGCCGCTTCGACTACGCCATTCATTTTAGGTCTATAAGGAGAAGAATTGTGATGCTTAATTTTGAACTGAGTGCAAAGCTCGGTAATCATAGCATTGTTGAGGTTAGTCCCATTGTCGGTGATGATCCTTTTGGGGATACCATAGTGGAATATGAGGTTATGTTTGATGAATCTGGCTACCATGTTCTTTGTGACTAGAGCAAATGAAGCGGCTTCGACCCATTTAGTGAAATAATCAATAGCGACCAGAATGAAGCGATGTCCATTTGAAGTAGTGGGCTTGATCTCTCCAATTATGTCAATGCCCCACATTGCAAATGGCCACGGAGCGGTCATGACATTCATAGGGATATGAGGCACATGGACCTTGTCAGCATAGACTTAGCATTTATGGCAAGTTCTTGAATGTTGATGGAAATCAGTCTCCATTGTTGACCAATAGTAACTAGCTTTCAGGATTTTCTTTGCCATAATATGTCCGCTTGAGTGAGTCCCAAAGAGGCCATCATGCATGTCTTTCATAATTTCCTCTGCCTCATTCTTATCCACACATCAGAGTAGAGTAGAGTCATGGTTGCGCTTGTACAATATTCCCTTACTTAGGAAGAATTTGGCTGAAAATCTTCGTAAGAACTTTCTGTCATTGATGGATGCTCCTTCAGGGTATTCTTGTGCTTTAAGGTATCTCTTTACCTCATGGTACCATGGCTTTTCTGTGTCAGTCTCGATCTCATAGTAGTGTGCAGGTTCGTCAAATATCTCAATGGTAATCATAGGAGCTTCGTTGTCTCATCTGACCTTGAACATAGAAGACATGGTGGCCAAAGCACCGGCTAACTGATTTTCTTCCCTAGGGAAATGCTCGAAGGTGATCTCTTCAAAGTAAGGAATTAGAGATAACACAAGCTCCTTGTAAGGGATGAGACTAGGGTGCTTAGTGTCCCAATCTCCTTTTACTTGGCTAATCACTAGAGCGGAATCCCCAACACATTCAAATGCTTGATCCTCAAATCAATGGAAGCCCTCAGACCCAAAATGCATGCTTCATACTCAGCCATGTTGTTCGTGAAATCGAAGCATAATCTGGCAGTGAAAGGAGTGTGGCAACCTTAAGGGGAGATGATCACAACACTAATTCCGTTACCAAAGGCGTTGGAAGCCCCATCAAAGACCATAGTCCATCGGGATCCTTGTTCAGGTCCGTCATATGGTCCAGGTTTCGCACAGTCGGTCACTGGCATGATGTTCTCATCCGGGAAGTCAAAGTTCATAGATTGATAATCATCAACAGCTTGATGGGCCAAATGATCTTCTAATACACTTCCTTTGATGGCCTTTTGCATTGTGTATTAAATATCGTACTCAGTCAAGATCATTTACCATCTGGCTATCCGTCCGAAAAGAGCAGGTTTCTCGAAGATGTACTTGATTGCGTCCATCTTAGAAATCAATAGAGTGGTATGATTCAACATATATTGTCTTAGCCGGCGAGTAGCCCATACCAGAGCGCACCAAGTTTTCTCGAGCAGTGAATATCTGGTTTCACAGTCGATAAAATTTTTGCTCAGATATTAAATAGCATGCTCTTTTCGACCAGACTCGTCATGTTGGCCCAAAACACATCCCATAGAATTCTCTAGTACTGTCAAGTACATGATCAAGGGTCTTCCTTCAACTTGAGGCATGAGAATATGAGGTTCTTGTAGATATTCTTTTATTTTGTCAAAGGCAGCTTTGCATTCATCATTCCATCTGACTACTTGATCTTTCTTCAAGAGTTTGAAGATTGGCTCACAAGTAGCAGTGAAGTGAGATATGAAGCGGGCGATGTAGTTAAGACAACCCAAGAATCATCTAACTTCTTTTTCAGAGTGGGGGACTGGCATTTCTTGGATGGCCTTCACTTTGGCAGGGTCAACTTCAATGCCTTTACCACTAACAACAAAACCTAGAAGCTTTCTAGATCGTACTCTGAATGTGCACTTATTAGGGTTCAACCTCAACTTGTACTTTTTCAGCCTCTCGAACAGCTTGTACAGGTGACTGAGATGTTCCTCCTCTATTTGTGATCTTGCAATCATATCATCCACATATACCTCTATCTCACGATGGACCATATCATGAAACAAAGCTACCATATCCCTTTGATATGTTGCCCCTGCATTTTTCAATCTGAATGGCATGACCTTGTAGAAAAAGGTGCCCCATTGCGTAACGAAAGTGGTCTTCTCCATGTCTTCAAGATCCATCCTAATTTGATTATAGCCGTATAAACCATCCATGAAAGAGAAGATCTTATGTTGAGCAGTGTTATCGACCAAGACATCAATATGAGGTAGAGGGAAGTCATCCTTGGGGCTTGCCCTATTCAGATCCCTATAATCTACGCATATACGAATTTTTCTGTCTTTCGTCGGTACTGTCACCACATTTGCAACCCATTGGGGATAATATGTGACAGCTAGGAATCCTACATCAAATTGTTTCATCACTTCAGCTTTTATCTTTTTAGACATGTCAGGCCTCATGCGACGAACTTTTTGTTTGACAGGAGGACAATCTTCCTTTGTCAGCAGACGATGAACTACGATGTCGGTATCCAACCCTGGCATATCTTCATATGACCAAGCAAACACTTCCACATAGTCATGCAACATCTGAACCAATCTTCTTTTGACACTGCTTTCCAGGTTAGTGCCGATCTTAACCTCTTTCTTGTCTGTCTCGGTACCTAGATTGATGACTTCACCTGACTCTTCGTGCGACTGAATATCTTTTTCCTCTTGTAATAGAAGCCCGTGATAGTTATCCCGGTATTTCATAATATTCATCGCCTTCGTCTTCGGCTTGGTTAATTAGATGTTCGAAATTATAGTCGATAATAGTAGAGTCATTGGCAATGAGATCCAGAGTGGATGAGGACCTGCAAGAGTGTGTGTATGTGTGCATGTAAGACACATGGCTATTTTGAAAAACGTATTTGAAGAAAAGAAAGACAATGAGCACAAAGATTTGAATTCGAAAGAACAATGATTTGTATTCAATGATCATACGATAAAATGAACATAAATAAAACCCTTGACAAATGGACCAAAGTGCCCCGAGCTAGGCACATGGCTTAAAAGTCATTGTTTAATATTACAGACAAAATATTCTTGAATTTAAAGAAAGAAATAAACAAGTGATTACTCCTCAATGAAGGAGATGGGAACGAAGTTCTTTGCGTGCCAATTGTTGAGCTTCGTTGTAGTAGGGTATACCTAATTTTCAAATGCAACTTTATCATCAGAATCACCTACAACGTTAACTTCATGACTCCCAATATGGAGAGGGGGCTTCCCTGTGCGAGTGCACCTTACTTCTTTCTGAGCCTTCATAGTGAATCCCAAACCACATTTGTCCGCTTTGAATTTGATCTCGAGGAGTTTCCCCCAAGTATCATAACTTCCTTCTTCGACTGCGGCACGAGTATCTTTTAATGAAACCATCTTTGGCACAACCTTAACAGCTTTGGACACATCAGAGGAACATTTGGCAGTATCAATCATTGGTGGAACAACTTCAAAAGCCTGACACGAAGTTTCTATAAATTCTCCATCCATCTCCACATATTTGAAAGAGTTGAGGCGGCTTTCCATGAACTCCTCCTCACCACAGACAGTGACAATCCTTCCTTTGATCAAATACTTGAGCTTTTTATGAAGAGTTGATGTTACTGCCCCTGCTCCATGGATCCAAGGGCGACCAAACAAACAAGAGTAGGCAGGACAGATATCCATGATGTAGAAAGTAGAGTTGAAAATTTGTGAGCCCACCTTGATCGGGAGATCCACATCTCCATGAATTGTCCTTTTCGACCCATCAAAAGCCCTCACAATGATATCACTTGGCTTCAAAACTAGTCCTTCGCAGTCTAAACGCTCCAAAGCTCCCTTGGGTAGCATGTTTAAAGAAGAACCAGTGTCAACCAAAACATGTGTTAAGGTAGTCTTCTTACATTCAATAGAAACGTGCAGAGCCTTGTTAAGGTTCTTTCCAAGTGGTGTCAAATCAGCATCCGAGAACCCCAAACCATTATCGGCCGTCAAGCTTGCCACACAATTTTCAAACTGGTCAGTTGTGGTATCATGAGGGACATGAGCCTTCTTCAAGAATTTTATTAACGCCCGAGCATGAGCATCGGAACAGAGTAGTAAAGATAACATGGAAATCTTGGAAGGGGTTTTCCCCAACTGCTCCACAATCTTGAAATCCCTCATTTTTATAATTTTCAAGATCTTATTCATCTCACGAGCGGAAGGTTCTCCATCAGTAATGTATTTTGTGGGTACTCAACCACTTTCTCTTTTCCCTTGTATCAGTACTAGGCTTTGCAGCGGTGATGCGGACAGGCGCCGTTGTAACAACTGATGGTGATATGTTGGGTGAAAAGATTCTCCCAGTTCTAGTCACCTTACTAGATCCAGTAATGTTAGCAACGTCATCAGCTTTGTTTTCTTCAATCCAAGCATCTTGCTTTATCCCATGGTAAAACACCTCAGCACCATAGTTCCATGGCACTGCTTTGTTGAAAGAGTACGGAATTGGTTTGGGATTGGTAATTATCAGAGGAGAAATAGTCGGTTCATTTGAAATCTTGATAGGACCCTTGAAGGAGATCCTAAAAGGCTTGTTTGAGATAATTATGATAGAGAGATCTTCAATCTTATTGGTCAAACTTTTGGCAGGCGGAGTCTTCTCAAATATGATCTCATGGTTATTCATAAGGCGTTGAATTCCTTCCTTCAGCCCTTCGCATCCATTGAGTTATTTGGCACAGCAAGTACAGTCCTTCAAACATCCATGGAAAATCCCATCTTTCAATAGATTCTCTTTGATAGTGATTAACGGAGTAGTCAAGTCTTCGACGGAGGAAACTAAAACGTAATCTTCAACAACATTGACACCCTTGCCATGGTTTGGCATAGGCACAGTGATTACATTCGGAGTTGGAGGTGGATTAAATTCAATGGTCTTGTTGTCTATCAAGGCTTGAATTTTATTCTTCAGTGCCCAGCATTGGTCAGTCTCATGCCCGAGACCATTTGAGTGATATGCATATTTGGCGTTCAAATTGTACTTTGGTGAAGAGGTATCTGGATTGGTCGGAGGATCATGCAGTGTCACCAAATTGGCCTTTAGCAAGTGTTGTAAGGCTTTGGATAGTGACATGCCTATCCTTGTGAATTGTCTTTGTGGAGTCTTAAATCGTTGATGATTGGCAGATGGTCTTTGAGCAGGAGTTGAATTGAAAATTCAGACAACATTAACAGACAGGCGAGCATCCTTCTTGGTATGGGCCCTTGCCCCATACACAACATTTGTTTCTTTCTTCCCGACAAAAGGTTTCTTTATAGGATTGGAGGTGGAGGCAGACGCCATGGGAATCTTCCCGCTTTTGATACCGCTTTCAACTCTTTCACCGGTTAAGATTAGCTCGGTGAAACCGAAAGAAGAACAGCCAACCAATAAGTTAAAGAATGGACCAGATAAAGTTCCCATAAACATGTCAATATGCTCCCTATCAATCAAAGGTGGTTGAACCCTACTAGCGAGATCTCTCCACATTTGGGCGTACTCCTTGAACCCTTCATCCTTACTTATTGTCATTTCTTGCAACTGAACTCTTGTTGGCGCCAAGTCGGCATTATACTGGTATTGGTGGTAGAAAGCAGTGGCTAAGTCTTCCCATGTATGGATACAGGAACAATCGAATTGGTAAAACCCATCTAGTTGCGTCCCAACCAAGCTTTCTTGAAAAAAGTGAACCCAGAGTTTCTTGTCCACTGTGTGAGGTTGAATCTTACGCACATAAGATTTCAGGTGAAGTTTTGGATAGGAAATCCCATCGTACTTTACAAAGACTGGTATCTTGAATTTGTGGGGAATGACAACCCCAAATATTAAACCCAAATCATCAAAGTCCAAACCCGGGACGGCTTGAATCTCAACGGCCTTTAATTTGTCTTTTAACTGCTTGTATTTGACATTGGCAGGAGGATACTGCTCATAAAAATAATCATCATCAGACGCTTGATCATTGATACACCCATCTTGGGTACTCCTAGCTTCTCCAATTTGATTCTCGCCTTCTTCAGATGAGTCTTCCACTACCAGGATCTGACGGACCGACTCTCTGAATCTTCTACCCATATTGACTAAAGCTTTCCTCTTTGGCTTCTTTTTGGCTTCCAGCAATGCCATCAAATCTTGCTGCCCCTTGGCTAGGGTCAGCAGAGTTTCTTGAAACTGAGAGTTTTGTGCTTGTAGTTCCTTCAATGTTTTCTCGATATCCCTCTTGCTGAAATAAACAGCAGAAAGATAAGGAAACATGTTGTGTGAAAACCTGTTATGTTATGATGCATGGAATATGTATATGCAAATGATTTCAAGGATTTATGAAATTTAAATTTGTATAGACAAAGAATGAACAAACGTCAATTTTCATTAATTAGTTCAAAATGATTACAACACGCCTCTTGGGCTTACAAAATAAATCTCTAAGATAAAAAGGTCGAACGCATCCTCTTCGACGCAAGGTAGGCGTTCACGCTTTGCTCTTTATGGAGTTGCTTTGTAAGCTCCAAGACCCTTTTCTCACTAGCATAGAATTGAGCTTCGAAGGTATCCCGTTCTTCCTTCAGCTGAATCCAACCCTTTTGCAAGTCTTTGAGAGAAGTAGGCATGTCGTGATGGAGGACAATATACGGGACATCTTCTTCAACCACAGGTTCCATGCTAACTGGTAAGATGGAGGGATAAGGCATCACGAGCTTCTGAGCACGAGCTCGTACCCACCTAAGATAAGTTTCAAGTGGAATAGAATTCTTGTGTCCTAGTATTTTATTGTCCACTTTTCTTACCGTCATCCAAGCTCGTATAAACTTCTGACGGTAACTTTGATTGTCGCTCTCGTAGTCGAATACCACTCCTTGGATGAGCATATCATGCATACCATCTCTTCGGGCGTACCCAAACTGTCGTAAGGCTAAGAAAGGGTTGTAAGTGATACCTCCCGTAATGCCAAGCAAAGGGACATTAGGGAATTCCCCACAGCGATCGATGATAGTAACGTTCTCCAAGGATTGAGAACACCAATGAATATCCGAATGTCTGAGCGTCATCAACCTATGGAACCACCTCAAACCTTGCTCGTTCTTCAACACAGATCGGGGAAGATGCGAAATAAACCATCTAGCCAAGAGAGGATTGCAACACATGAGGATCCCTCTCTTCCTCATAGTGCGAGAGTGAAAAGAATGTAGGATATCCCCGAATAAAGTAGGAACTGGATTACGAGATATGAAGATTTTGAAAGCATTTACATCTATAAGTTGGTAAGGGTTTGAAAACAAAACCATCCCATAGATGAGAAGGGCCAAGATTTCTTCAAAAGCTTGTAAATCCAAAGAGTTCCAACAATATTGAGCTTTCTCAAACAAGAACTTGGCTAAGAACCCTTTGACACCACTCCTTGTTTCCCAATTGGTCGTGATATCAAATTGTTGCAAGTGTAGTGCTCAGGCAATATCTTCAGGTCTATGATCTCTTTCCGTACCATTGAAAGGTAGTTGGTTGAGAATGGGAATCTTAAAGAGTTGAGAGAATTCCTCTAGAGTAGGTACTAGCTGATAATCGGGAAAAGTAAAGAAATTGTGTAGAGGATCAAAGAACTGGAAAAGCACCTTCATCATATCTTCATCAGTGCTAGAGGTAACCAAATTTAGGAGGTGACCATGTATTTCGGTGAATGAAGAATTCTCAGGGACCCTTGATGCTAACTCTCTGAGTTGAGAAGGAATTCTTACAAGATTGACTTGGATAGTATTCCTGTGGATAGAAGCCATGTCCTACAAAACAGAATAAAGATGAATCCCAATAATCCTTGAAATGGTTAGTGAGAATGCTTATGATGTTATGATGTTTATGATGTTATGTACAAGTAAGCATATACAAACAAGGCAAACAAGTCCTTAGGTTTAGGCTTGCATGGAGTCTTATAGGTAAGTACCCTCTTGAAGTTTAGTTGGCTCAAACCTGTCCAAGAAATAGTAATCGGGTTCTAAGGGATCTCAATATCACTGATCTTTCTCATCGGGAATTGTTTCAGCACAAACCTCTTTCATGGCGACCGAAATATCCCTAAAAGTCTGATCTCAATGAGCATAGTATCGAGTATCAACCAACTTCAGACTGGACCAAATCCAGCTATCTCACTACTTCCTAATGGCCAAGTTGGTCAAGTAAAGGTTCTAAAGTCAGTTAGTGCTTCATGACACCATACAACGGCCCCATATTCTCCTTGACTACTCAAGGGCTACCGGTACCCACAAATGTGTCACACTAACGTAGCTATTGCTTAGACCATGTCGGTATACCCCGCACAGTTTCCACAACATATTGCTACTTACTTATAAGGTATCCCCAAATTTGGGTAGAGGATTAAAGCGAGCCCAAACAAGGAACCAAAATGTAAAGCAAACAAGTCAAACAATGAAAGCAAGTAAAGGTGATCTAACCCTAAGGTAACCCCACTTTTAAATAGCAATCCTCCCCAGCAGAGTTTCCAGTTACGTAATACGATAGGAGAATTGACTTGGGATATTTTGCGTTCGATCGCAATTGTTGCGGTTAGCAAGAATCGCCACCGACTTTTCTTTTATCCAAAAGGAAAGGTTGAAAAGAACAGGAAAGACCTTTAAGATTATTTCTTGAGTTCGGGGGGTAGATTATGAAAAGGGAAGGTGTTAAAACCCTTTTCATCCACAATTATCTATGGGCTCTTAGTTGCTTGCTAGATCACCTGCTTTGTTTGAAAATGTGCTTTGTGGTGGTTTTTGAAAGTATTTTGAAAAGGCGCCTTCTTTAGGGTAACTTTGTAGTGATTCTCGTTCGTAAGAATGTATAAAAAGTGTTGGACTTTTGAAAATATTTTAAGTTTTGAAAGTTTGTTTTTTTGAAAGTGTTTGGTGTTTGTTTTGAAAATGAGCAAGGATGTTTATTTTGAAAGTGAGCAAGCAACTAGGAACAATCTACCTACGCAAAAGTCTTTTACTAATTTCTTACTTTCTATTGATATTGCTATCTTACCATTGATTGGTAAGCAGCCTTATCTTTGGACGTGTTGTACCCCAAAAGTTTCCCTCCCATATTCCTCAAGATTTGTCAAGAATGATCCTCAAATTGTTCAAGATGGCTCAAGAGTTGTACAGTCAAACCACCTCCTAAGCCAGCTGAAATTAGGGTTTTGGTTCTTTCAAGGAAGTTGGGACTTTCAATGGTTCAATCAGGTCTTATAGGCCTATATACATTCTGAAGCACCTACATGCCAAGTCTCAAGACTCACAGTGCCAATTTGCACAGTCAAAAGCCTCATTTGATCTACAGTCAACTGCAAGGGCAAAATGGTCATTTTGCAGTCAAAAGTCATAATTTTTGGTCAACATCTCATTTTGAGTTCACAATCATCATTTGATCAAGCCTTGATCATGATTCCACAAGGATAGCTCAAAAATCATCAAGATGCAAAAAGTTACTATTTTTGGACAGTAGAAAAGTCAACTGTATCTTGACCAGGGCATAACTTTTTCATGGTTTGTCAGAAAAATTCTATCCAATGCTCATTTTGAAGGGGATGCCATTTCCTACAATCCATCTTCACACTACAAGTTCAAGAAATGCTCTCACAAGAAGTTACCAATTTTTACATTATAGGTCACTTTCAAAAGTCAACAAAAGTACACTTTGAGTCAAAGGCCATAACTTGAGATTGGTAAATTCAAATGACATGGGACCAAAGGCCTTGGTTATAGGACTTCAAGAGCTTTCCAAAATGTCCAAGAACATGGTCATATGATCAAAATTGAGCAAGTTGTGCATTGGAGAAGTTGGGAAATTTTCATGAATTTGCAAAAGTCAACTTTGCTCAAAACACCTTATTTTTGCTAATGGGCCTCAAATCTCTTCTTGAAACTTCATCCATGACCTATGCACGACCCATCAAGCTTAATTGAATTTATTTTCTTATTTTTATTTATTAATTGGATTTTTAATTAATATTAATTCATTTAATCAATTTAAATTACAAGAAAATAGAAGATTTGGTTTTTAAATCTTTTTGTGAAGCAAATAGGACCTAAAAATGCTGGCAAATTCGTGCACAAGTCAAAGATATCAAAAAATCCAAAATTGGCAACTTTGTTCAATCATGAAAAATCAAAAAGATTTGATCTCCAATCAAAGATTTAAACTTGAATGCACATGGATTGGATCCAATTTTTGACCTAATTTGTTTCCTTTATATGTATGCAAGCTAACCTGACCTAGGGGACGGAAAAAAAAGCTGCAGAAAGATCCCATACAATTTCAAGAATTTCCAAGAAAAGTGAAAACTGATTTTTGCATTGTAGGTCGATTCAAGGGTTTTTGTTGATTCTAACACCTTGCAGGAGTTCCCTGGAGTGTTTTGCAATTAAACTCAGACCTTAAAGCTTAAAGAATCAAGGAATACAGAATCACGGTTTGGCTTCTTTATTCAAAATCGTATATCCTAATTCATGCATAATTAACATGTTTTTGTGATTGATTTGTGTTGCTAGGGACCATACAAAGCTAATGGCATGGTTTAATTAGACTATAACGCCCTGAATCAAAAGATGCCATGAACGATTTTTTAGGGTTCTTGAGTTTTCAATTGGGGCTTTCTAAACCCAGAAAAATTGGGACCTGTGAGATATATGAGTGAAATCGTGAGAACAAGACGATCAAGAATCATACCTCGCGAAATATTTATATTCATCATGCTTCTATTCGCTATTTTTGATTACATGAATTAGTGGGGGTTAAAAACCCCCGCTATCTAATATTATTTGTATAGGTACAAACGAAGAAGACGAGGACGTGTTAGCATCTCATTGGCGTGTTTGAAAAGCGCGCGTTATTTTTCTTTTTACAGCATATTGAGTTGATTGCCAATATAATAATTGCTTATCATTATAATAATAAAAGGACGCAAGTGGTGGAGTGGTAAACATGTTGATCTGGAAGCATTGGGACCTGGGTTCGAACCCCAGGTCCCCTAAATATTTGTTATAATTTTTCTTTAGGTGATTGTATGTGATGCAGCAGGCATAGCATACTACGCACCTCTAATCCCAGCACACCACGTGTCTTCAAACTCAACTCCAATGGCCTGGATGGAAGGACTATCCTAGTCCTCAGTCAACAAACGCATAGCTAATCCAGAAAGTCAAGCAGGATGGAAACAATTGGGCTTCAGATTTCAAAACACACCTCCTAACTTGGGCCAACACCCCCTGGGTTATTTTCTTTTATTTTCCTCTTTTATATTTTTCACTTAATTATTATTATTATTATTATTGCTTAATTAACCCAAATTAATTTTTCATAATAAAATCAGAAAACATAAAATATAATATTTTTTATTATTATTTATTAATTTCACCCTTAATTTATTATTTTTGTAAATAAATACTAATATAATTAATTTAGTTGTCTTAATTAGGTTAATTTCAATATTTTCACAATAAAGAAAATTAATGTAGAATTAGGGTTCTTGACAACTTTTAATCATTTTATTTTTTTATTTTTTTCCTTGAGACATTAAAAAACAAAAAATATTTCTTTTTATTAATTAATTAGTTTTAGGATTAGTTTAATTAAATGCAAAATAACAAAAAATTCTTTCTTTCTCAAAAAAGGGTCAAAACCCTAAAAACATTCCGATTCAATTTTCTCTCGCGCGTATGTTTGTTTTATTAATTTTTGATCCATTATTATGTAATTGCTCCGAGGATGTAATAGATTTAATTAGGACTTTTTATCGCTTTTATTTATTTTCCGCAATTTATTTTTCAAGGGTTTGTTTTTGGCGATGTAAATACCTGACGCCTTGTAATAGTTTAGCTTTACTTTCCGCAACTATTAACTGCTAGATGTATGTTAATTAGGTTATGCATGACAAGACTTCTCTGAAATTAAAATCAACCCGTAGCTCACCATAACATATGCAAAGATAACTTAATTGAAACCTGACACACTCGCACATGCCACTCTTAGGGTACGCCTCACTTGGTTGCCTCGACGTGGTCATTGAGTATAGGGTGTTTTAGAGGTCGCCCTCCTGTCTAAAGATCAAAGTTGCCTCGGAACGGTTGCCTCGGATAAAAATGATCTAGGACATTAGGGTTACTGCTAAGGCGTCCTACCATTGCTTTAGTGACCACATGTCCCTATAATCGAATTGACCCGAAAACTCCAACGACGGTGCTACCTACTTCTCAATAGTGGGATGGTACTGTCTAAAGGACATTTACACAGCTTAATTTCTTTTGAGTGGGTAGAAGTTCTCGGGTACTTGCTCTTTCAAAACAAAAATACTTTTCGCACCTACACTTTTCTGACAAAAGTTTTCAAACAACACTTTATACACTCTTGAGGATAGATACAAGAGTTAAATCGAAGTTTTCAAACAAACTTTTTTCAAAACCCACAAACACAAGAAAAGCAAAACATTTTTGAAAACATAGTGAGCAAGTACCTAAGAGCCCGTGGATAACCACGGATAGAAAGGGTGCTAACACCTTCCCTTTCTTTAATCTATCTCCCGAACCCGAGAAACATCTCGAAAAGGAATTTTGTTGTGCTTTTGTCCTTTCCTTGTTGGAGAAAATAAAAGACGGTGGCGACTCTTGCTTACCGCGACATTTTGCGAAATGCAAACGCGAACCAGCATTCCAAAATAGTCAGTTCTATTTCCACCGATCACAGGACTGGCGACTCTACTGGGGAATATTATAAGTGAGGTGTACCTTAGGATTAGATCACTATGTTTTCAATTGTATGCCTTGAATGCTTTAATATTGTGGGCTTGTATCAGAGTTTTATAGATCCTAACCCGGATCTGGGGATACCCTTTAGAAGTAGCAACAAACTGTGAGGGAACTGTGCGGGGTATACCGACATGGTTGAAGCAGTAGCTACGTTGATGTGGCACTTTGGTGAGTACCGGTAACCCTTGAGTCAAGTCAAGGAGAGTACGGGGCCGCCGCGTGGTGTCGTGAAGCATCAACTGACCTTAGAACCTTACTTGACCATCCTGGCCTTTTTAGGGGTAGTGAGATGACCGACTTTGGTGTAGTCCGAAGTTGGTAGATACTCGATACTACACTCATTGAGGGTTGTTTTCTTGGAATATTTTGGTCTCCAGTTAAGTGGCTAAATCAAAATAATGAACATAGAAAATAATCCAATGATATTGAGCTCCTCAGAACCCGTTTACTATTTATAGGACAGGTTTTGAGCCAACTAACTTCAAAAGGGTACTTACCTACGAACCCCTGCAAGCCTAAACCTAAGGACTTGTTTGCTTTGTGTGAATATGACTGTCTGTATATACACTTGCTTACTTTTGCATCCATGTACATAACATCATAAAGCATCATATGCATCTGCTAACCATTTCAAGGGTTCAGATCTTCATCTTTGTTCTTGTTTTGTAGGACATGGAGTCTCTCCGCAGGAAAACAATTCAGGTCAACCTTGTAAGGATCCCCCCTCAGCTCAAGGAGCTTACATCCAGGATTCCCGAGAACTCTCTTTTCAGTGAAAGACATGGTATACTACTCAGCTTGGTCAACACCAACATTGAAGAAGATATGATAGAAGTTCTCTTCCAGTTCTTTGACCCCCTGCACCACTGTTTTACATTCCCTGATTATCAATTGGTGCCTACTTTGGAAGAATTTTCTCAACTTCTGAGAGTTCCTATTCTTAGTCAACTACCATACAACGGTACAGAAAAGGAACCAAAACTTGAAGATGTTGCTCAAGCATTACGTCTGCAACCTTCCCTTTCTATAATCTACCTCTCGAACCCGAGAAACATCTCGAAAAGGAATTTTGCTGTGCTTTTGTCCTTTCCTTGTTGGAGAAAATAAAAGACGGTGGCGACTCTTGCTTACCGCAACATTTTGCGAAACGCAAACGCGAACCAGCATTCCAAAACAGTCAGTTCTATTTCCACCGATCACAGGACGTAAAAGGGACGGGTGTGGGTCATCGTATAGTCATGATAGCAATGTTGTAAGATATCTTAGCATTTCTCTTTGAGTGACTAAGATCATTTGAAAGGCAACATTTAGCGTCATCGAGGGACTATGATCTTGTATTTTTTATTGTTTTTGCTAAGGCATCCCACATGCATAACATGACCATTTTTGTAAGGCAACAAGTGGAATTACCCTAAGGGTGCATGTGTGAATAATGTGTTTGATTTTCATGCGTTGTTTATCTTGGATTAGGGTTATCTACTTATTGATTTTATCTTTCCATACAAATCCTAATTACTTGCATTTATATGAAAGCGATAATTTGCGGAAAGTAAAATTACTACGCTATTACATCATTAGGGGGATGGGATATACAAATTTACAAATGGGGATTGCAAGAAATTAAACCTAGTTATCTATTACAACCATATTGAATAATGAATAAGGTAAAAGAAATGAAAATATAATATACAATAATATAAATGGAAAAGAAAACGATTTTTATTTGGATTTTGGAGGAAAGGGTTTTAACTTAATTATCTAAAAGAAAATGATTAATTAAAAATTACCATAAACTAATTAAAAAAAGAAAATAAGTTAGAAAACATTTTTAGGGTTTTTTTAGAAAAGGTCTTAAATTTAATAAAAATAGTATAGAAATTAATTAATTAAAAGAAACCTAAATTCTAAGTTAAATTTAAATAAAAAAGAAAATAACTAAACCTAAATATAATTATTAATTTATTTAATAAAAAGAAATTAAGTTTGTTAAAGAAAATGTTTTTGTCTTTTTAGTTTATAAAGAAAATAAAAATGTAGGTGAATATAAATATATTAGATATATAAATAAATAAAATATTTTTTGGATTTTTATTAATGAAAATAATAATAATAATAATAATAATAATAATAATAATAATAATAATAATAATAATAATAATAATAAATAATAAAGAAAAATAAAATAAAATAATATATGAAAATAAAAGTCAGGGGGGTTTGAAATGAGATTTGAGAGATTATTAGAAAAAAAATAGTTTTTTGTTTGAGTTTGACCCATTAATATTTTTGTAATCGGAAAAATAAAAAAAAACAAGGTTGGACCTATGTTGTGATAAGCAGGCAGGGGGTGTGGTACAGCAAAATGGAAAGGGCCCAGCATACTAAGCCCAGGAGCTGGTTGTTTGTAACAAAAAAAGAAAGAAAATGTTGGGAAAAAATAGCAAAAGGCAGCGCTGAGACTTGAACCCATGACCTTGACCATAAACGCGCGATGCCTTTACCACTGAGGTGGCTATATATCCATTAATATAACTGAAACAATAAGTACATAATGCAAATCAAATTCCAGAAATGAACTTCATCTTCAACCTCCATCCATGGTTCCTGTAACTCACTAATTTCTCAATAAAAGTGAAGAATGTAAACATGAAAGTTACTCCATTTTTCCATACGAATCCAACCATATAAATATCATAAGCTATAAATCAAATATGAATGAGAATTTCTAATGGTACCAAATTCTGACCTAACTTTTTCAGAAAGTTCAAACTTAAAATTCTCACAACTCAAGCAATATAAATGAATTTTAAGGACATGGTCATCTTCAGGGCTATGATATCTACATTTTGTCTTTGAAAATGGAAAGATAACAATGCCTATATGAAGATTTAAAAAGTCAGAAAACTTACCTCAAAAATGGAATTCGTGTTTTGCAAATAAGCTTGATTCAAGGTGCTGCAATGATCAGGTTAGCTTCCTTGAGTCCTTAGGAAGCTAATGCAATACTTAACTTGAGTTGAGAGTGGCTGAAATAGCCTGGAGAAGTCAAGATGCAAACCTCTATTTTTGGTTATGGAAGATGGAGAGGATGATGTTACAGAAATGTAACTGGTGTTTGGTTAAGTTATATTTGAGGTATAGAAGCTTTGTGGAGGGTTTGGCAAGAAAACGCACGAGTGGATTTTGTGTTTCAAGTTTCTTGGCAAAAAATGACAACAATGGTGATTTTTGCATAGCTCTGAGTTTGGGAGAGTTTGAGGGTGTTTTTGCTCGTATCTTAGCTTACAAATAGTGTCTCTATTTATAAGCAAAAAGTTTGGATGCTTGGAGAAGTCAGAAATCAAGAATCACATGTTTGTGGATTTTTGTTTGTTTTTGAAGAAAGCTTGAAAATTTTGGTTTCAATGCACAAGTACCTGGTTTATAGGGTGGCTTAGAAGATTTAAACATGTTGCTTCTGAGCATACATGTTATGTATGTTCATAACAACAAGTTAGAGGCTCAAGAAGAGTGGACTTTGTGATTAAATCCACTTTTCCAAAATGGCAATGTTGCCTTTCTTCCTAAAATGGTATTAAGCATGGACAATGAATTGAATGCTTGGATTAGGGCATAAAACTTTGCGTAATCATCTGACTAAAGGTATACTTAGGGGTTAATAGACTTATGGAACAATATTATGCAGCATGTTTAACATTGGATCAAAAGGTTCTTCATGAAGAGATGACTTGTAAATCAAGCTTGAAACCCTAACTTCTTGCCTTCGATTCTCTTAGCCCAAGTATAATCTCAATGATTTCTTATACATTTTGGAAAGCTTGTAACATCCCTTACAACCTTCATGTTTGACATTTTTTAGAATTCCATTTGGAACTAGGTGAAAAGTTGCCATGAAGTTAGGTTAAAATCCTGCCTAACTAGGGCAAAATTTCACTAAGTCTTTTAAGTTTCATGAGCATGTCTTCACAAATTCATAATTTGAAATCCAAGAATTTCTAGGAAACATTCTTACCTATAATGTTTTATATCTCATTGACATCTACAACTTTCATGTTGGAATTTTCCCTTGAATCATCTTATATCATGGTGGAAATTTGGCACAAATTATGAAAAAAAACATGAATTTTCCAACACTTAGAAAAATTTCTAAGTCTTGGAATTTTGACTCTTCAAAGATGAATTTTGACTTTTCAATTTCTTGATGAACAAGTTTCACATTTTGACATGTCTTGATGAATTGTAATATTTGAAACTTGATTTTGATCAAAAAGTCAAAGTTTGACTTTTCAATGTATAGTTGACTTTTCATCAATTGACTCAAATTCAATCATCAATCAATTGAGCTTGAGAAATGTTTTGAGTCATTCCATTAGGTCAAAATGATGTATTTTTATCCTTGAGATCATGTCTTGAACCAATAAGTCATTTGTTAGATCAAAAGTAAAAAATTGAACCTTCTCAATCAAAACCCTAATTTTGTCCATTTTGCCCTTTTGATGATCTAATCAAAATTCTTTAGGAATTGTGATCCTAACTTCATAAATTGACATATATGAGTTCATGATGTTGATATGGATCAAAATTTATGAAGTTTGACTGTAAATTGACCACAATTCACTTTTTCGCCAATACAGCTGATTTTAGGTCAACTGATCAATTGAATGAGCAAAAATGTGATTCAAGACTTGAAACTTGACATCAGAAATCTTGAGGGCTCAAAATGATTCATAAAAGTCAATTGAGGCTTAGAAACTTCAATTATCCTTGTACAAACTCAAACCCTAATTTTAGTCATCAATGCTTGAGGAGGTGTCTTGAGCTTATCAAACCTTGTGCAGTCTTGAATCAAAGGAGATCTTATGAGAGATTCCTTGAGAAATGAGAGGGAAAATTTTGGGTTACAAAAACATCAAAGAACTTGAGGTAAAGAGTACACCTCACGCTGATTCCAGGCCCCCAATCGAAGGGAGCAGAAAGGCAGAATCGAAGGTTGCATCTCATGCGTCATGCTAAGCCCATATTGAAAGGAGCCAGAGAAACATAATCGAAGGGTTTTGCTGCCCAAATCGAAGCACTCATTTTTCCTTCTTTTATTTTGTTTTGTCTTTACATTTTATTGCTATTTAATATGGTTGTAATAATGTAGGATATTTATTTTCTGCATTTTTATTGCTTTTGTACAAATGTTAGTAATTAGGATGTATGGAAAGATAAAACCAACAAGTAGACAACCCAAAAATCAAAGAAAAAATGCATGCAATTAAACACATTATTCACCCATGCACCTCTAGGGTAATCTCACTTGTTTCCTCGGAAAAGTAGTCATGTCCCTCGAATATGGGTGTTTTAGAAAAGACCCTTGATAAGAGATCGTAGTCCCTCGATGACCCTCAATGTTGCCTTCGTTAAACGATCTAGTCCATAAACGACATTGCTAAAACGTCTCATAGGTTGCCTTCTATGACTATACAAATGACCCACGCCTGTCCCTTCACATCCAATGATGGGGCTACTTACCAAATCAATGGTAAGATAGCAACATCTAAAGGATGAGGAAAAGAACATTAGACCTTTTGAGTAGGTAGGACGCTCATAGTTGCTCGCTTGCTCACAACAAAAACATTTTACACACCAACACTTTAATTTAAAACATTTTCAAAAGACTAAGCTCTTTGAACGCATTCTTATGGAAACAAGAATCATTACAAAGACACTTTTCAAAATCACTTTCAAAAACACATTCCACAAACACCTCTTTGAACTATTTTCAAAACCAACACTTTGTACGCATTCTTATAGAAACGAGAATCATTACAAAGAAATTTTCAAGATGTCTTCAAACCCACACCACAAGCATATTTTCAAACAAAAGCAAGTGATCTAGCAAGCAACTAAGAGCCCGTAGATAACTATGGATGAAAAGGGTGCTAAAACATTCCCTTTTCATAACCTACCCCCCAAACTCAAGAAATAATCTCGAAAGGTCTTTCCTGTTCTTTTCAACATTTCCTTTTGGATAAAAGAAAAGTCGGTGGTGACTCTTGATATCTGCAACAATTGTGACCAAACGTAAAAACACCCAAGTCAGTTCTCCCATCGTGTTACAGTATGCATATGAACATGATTAATGTTAACAAATGTACGCACAAGAACACTAATAAGCATTTACTTAAGGATTTAGGATATCCCCACAAAGTTACTTCAATAAAATTATTCCCACAGAGTGAATTCATACATTCTCCATCCAGAGTGCCAATCAGTATATCTCCTGGAAATTATCTTTCGAGTTTGGTTTTCCAAAGCTGAGAAAGAAACCCTGTAAAACTTCTTCCTAAGATGAATACATTCCCCCAGTAAGGTCTTCAGAATTCCTTCCTTGACATGGTTTATTTCCCCAACAGACTACAATCTCCCCAGCTTGAGTTTACTTCTCAACGGACAACACCCCTTGTCCCCAGCAGAGTTGATACTATCACCAAAAAAGTTGTTATGAAGCCTGAAACCTGACCAGATACTAGTTAACCTCATCCTCCCCAGATGATCAGAAGTCGTATCATCTCTTTTATCCCCTGTCAGGGAATATGAGAATTAAATTCCCCAGTAGAGCAATGGATAACTAAGGTTCCTAAACTCTACTCCCCAAATAGAAATCAACACTCCCTGCAGAGTTTCCTCAAACAAAAAACAGGAATTCCCAGCGGAAATATTCTAAACAAGGTTGAAGAGATACATACTCTTCATCTCCAATAGTAGTCCGGGATTTAGTTTCCCAAAATAACTCCCCAGTTGTTGTCAAGGATTTATTTTCTCAGACAAAGATACACTTCAAATAACATTTCATATTCATACATCATGACATATGCATACAAAATTCATATAGCACAATCTCATTTATTTTGAGAACATCATTACACAATGCATGTGTCATGACATTGCATTACAACTAATTCTTTACCTTTTTAGGAAAGAACAGTCACCAGATGAATACCATCAGCGACAAACATTTTCATCTGCTGGTTTAGTTTAAATGGACCAATGAATTATCCTGATTACGCTCTGATAGACACTTTCTCTAGTTCAGTTAAATCACTCCTAAGATTTATACTGATTCGTTATCCGGTTAAAGATTATTAAAGACCTATGTTGGTTTAGTTTAAATCGAACAGTGATTTATCCTGATTCCATTCTAGTAGACACTTTCTCTAGTTCATTTAAATCACTCCGAAGATTTATACTAATTCGTTATCTAGTTAAAGATTATTCAAGACCTCTGCTGGTTCAATTTAAATCAACCAATGATTTATCCTGATTCCGTTCTGGTAGACACTTTCTCTAGTTCAGTTAAACCGCTCCAAAGATTTATACTGATTCCTTATCCAGTTAAAGATTATTCAAGACCTCTTCTGGTTCAGTTTAAATCGATCAATGATTTATCCTGATTCCGTTCTGGTAGACACTTTCATTATTTCAGTTAAACCGCTCCGAAGATTTATACTAATTTATTATCCAGTTAAATATTATTCAAGACCTCTGTTGATTCAGTTAAATCGACAAATGATTTATCCTGATTCCATTCCAGTAGACACTTTCTCTGGTTCAGTTAAATCACTCCAAATATTTATATGGATTCGTTATCCAGTTAAAGATTATTCAAGACCTCTGCTGGTTCAGTTTAAATCAACCAATGATTTATCTTGATTTCGTTCTGGTAGACACTTTCTCTAGTTCAGTTAAACCACTCCAAAGATTTATACTGATTCGTTATCCAGTTAAAGATTATTCAAGACCTCTTCTGGTTCAGTTTAAATCGATCAATGATTTATCCCGATTCTGTTCCCGTAGACACTTTCTCTGTTCCAGTATAAATTAATCGAAGATTTATTCTGATATTTCTTCCAATCCTTACCAGCCATCACTTTGGATGACATCTATAAGCCCATCTCCGACAATATTCCATCACTCTTCAAATGGCATCTTTAAGCTCATTCCCGACACAATCAACCAACAACATTATTCCGTATGAGTGCAAATTTCAGGGCACTCTAGTGTTCAATCCCCTTCCACCTTCAAGTTACAAATGGAGGACCCGCCAATCTAACTCATCAGTTTTAAGAAGATTGAACAGGGGCAGCTGTTGTACCCCAAAATTTTCCCTCTCCTTTCTCAAGACATTTCTCACAAGATCTCCAAAAGCTCAAGTTTGCACAAGTGTTGACTAGGTCAAACTATCTCCTAAAGACTGATGCCTCAAATTAGGGTTTTGATTTTAACAAGGATAATTTGATTTCTAATGCCTCAAAATACCTTCATGGATCATTATAGACCTCCAAGAATACTCATGTCAAGTTTCAAGTCTTGGATCACAAATTTGCTCATTCAATTGACCAGATGACTGAAAATCAACTATATTGGGTAAAAAGTCAACTGCAGTCAACCTACAGTCAAACTTCATGATTTTTTTCCAACATCAACATTTTAAATTCCTATTCATCATTTGATCAAGTATTGATCACAATCCCTCAAGAAAAGCACTCAATTTACCAAAAGGGCAAAAATAGTCAAAATTAGGGTTTTGATTGTAATTGACTGATCAATGACTTTTGAACTAATACATGATCTAATGGCTTGAAGCATAATATCAAGGATTAAAATACAACATTTTTACCTAACTTCATGGATCAAAACATTATTCAAGATCAATGGATTGATAGTTGAAATTTGATCAACTGATGAAAAGTCAACTGATACACAAAAAGTCAAACTTTGACTTTTTGATCAAAATTTGATTTCAAAGATCACAATTCATCAATATATTCAAAAATATGAAGCTTGGTCATCAAGAAATCAAGAAATTCAAAAGTAAATTTGAAAAGTCAAACTTTTCAAGACTTAGAAAATTTTCTGTATTTTTGTACATGATAATTTCACTACTTCATGCCAATTTTTCACCAAGACGCAAGATGATTCAAAGAAAACTTTCAACACTAAATTTGTAGATCTTGATGAGATCTACAACTTTTCTTTACTGATCAAGTCCTATAAGTTCTTGTATGTTGAGTTATAAATTCATGAAGTCATGCACTTTTTTCTTAAACACTTAGAGAAATTTTCACCTAGTTTAGGAAGATTTTTAACCTAACTTCTTGGCCAATTTTCACCTAGCTCCAAGATGATTTTGTCAAAATGGTCAACTTGAAAGTTGTAGAGGATGTTTCAAGATTTCCAAAATGTCTAAGAACTTGAAGAGATCATACTTGAGCTAAGAGAATCAAAGAGAAGAAGTTGAGCTTTCATTCTTGGTTTTTAGGTCATTTTTATGATGAGCACTTGACCAAATCTCATAGCCATGATGCATAATCTTGCTTTTCAGGATTATAAGTTATGTTTCACTCCATAATTAATTGATTACACAACTGATAGAGCCATTGTCCAAGCATTTGAGCCATTTCCCAAGTGATTAATCCAATTTTGGCACAAAGGTAACATTGCCATTTTGGAAAAGTCAACTTTAATCACAATTACAACTCCCTGAGCTTTGCACTAGTTCCTTCTAAACACACACAATCTAAAAGCCACAAGAAACTTGTCTAAAGCCTCTAGCCATTTCAGATCATGCTTGTACTATGCATTGGAACAAGGTTATCTCAATGTTGCTTCAAAACTAAGTCATCTAGCCATAACTTTGTAACTTACAAACCTGGTGTTCTCCTTCCCTCTAACCCTTCCCTATAAGTAGAGACATTATTTGTAAGCTAGGACATGAATAAACAACCTCCCAAACTCCCTCTATCCAGAAATTGCACACAAACTACATTTTTGTGCATATTTTAACCTTGAACTTGTATCTTCCATTTCCATTGTGTGTTTTCCCTCAAAATCATTTTCAAACCTTCCTTACATCAAATAAAATTCATCCATATCCTTGTTTCCCAACTGTAAAACCATTTTCCCTATCTTCCATTCTCAAAAAAAGTTGCTTGCAGTTTGACTTCTCTAGAACATTTCAGCCACTCTAAACTCAAGCTAAGAATTGCATTAGCTTCCTAGAAGTCTAAGGAGGCTACCCAGATCATTGTAGAACCTTGAAGCAAGCTCAAAATTAAAACAAGAACTCCATTTTCAAGTTGAGTTTTCTAACTTTTGACCTTTTCATATAGGCATCATTTGGTTTCCATTTTCAAAGATAAAATGTAGACATCATAGCCCTGAAACTGACCATGTCCTTAGAATTCATTTATATTGCTTGAGTAGTGAGAATTTTGAGTTTGAAATTGCTGAAAAACTTTGGTTAAATTTGGTACCAAACAAAATTCATGTTCATCTTTGATTTATAGCTTTAATTACTTATATGACTGAACTCGTGATGAAATTTTTAGCAATTTTCATGTTTACATTTTTTCAAATGGTTGAGAGATGAAGAAGTTACAGAATTCAAGAATGTTGTTCAAACATTGGCGCGAGGAAGAAGATGAAGTTGGCTTCATAAACATGTTTTATTTTAAATTTATTGATTGTTGTTCTAATACCTGATGTACAGGTCACCTCAGTGGTAGCAAGTGCGCGCGTAAGGCTTATCTATAGAAGGTCCTGGGTTCGAGCCCCAGCGAGACGTTTTGTATTTTTTCACATTTTTCATTTGTTTCTTTTTTGTTTGGACTGACCCTTTTTTCTAATCCTCACCCCTTATTTGCTTCATACACACAGTCCCATGTTTGCATTTTATTTGTTTATTTTCTGATTACAAAAACAGGCTTTGGGCCTAATAAAAACTATTCTACTTACTAACCCTATAATTTATTTTCAAATCCCCCTGACATTTTTACTTTTATATTTTATTTTTATTTTTTTAATTTCTTTATTTTATTTTATTATTATTATTTTTAAATTTAAAAATACAAAAATATATTTTCTTAACTACTTAGACTATTCCTTTCTTTTTGTTTCCACTTTATTTTACTTCCTCAAACATAAAACCTTAAAAAATCTTTTCTTAGCTAATTAATTTCTTTTCGAATTAGAATTAAATTAGGTTTGAATTTATTTAGTTTTCTTTTTAATTAACTTAGACTTTAGTTTAAATAATTAGTTAATTCCTTTTTGTAAATGATTAATTAGTTTTTAATTAGGTTAAAAATTACTAAAATCTCTCTTTCATCGAAAACCCTAAAAATGTTTTCTTAACAAATCTAATTTCTTTTCTTAATTAATTTAATTTCTTTTCTTAAACTAATTTAAGTTTAGTTTTATTAAATCAACTTAGGCTAATTATTTATTTTCTTTCTCTTTATTAGTTTAATTAAGGTTAAACCCTTTCATTAAAAAAACTCAAACACAATTTTCTTTTCTTTTATATCATCTTTTTATTCTTGCATATTTTTTATTGTTATTCATTATTCAATATGGTTGTAATAGTAATTAGGTTTTAATCGCTTTCATCCCCCATTTGTGAGTTGTATCCTCGTCCTCTAAATGATGTAATAGCGTAGAACTTTAAATTTCCATAATTTATTGCTTTCAATATAATTTCTAGTAATTAGGGTTTGTATGACAAGACATAAAATCAAAAAGTATAAAACCATAAATTAAAAGACAAAAAGCATGAAAAAACAAACATTTTGCACACTTCCACCTCTAGGGTTAACCCACACTTGTTGCCTTCAATAAAAATAGTCATGTCCCTCGAACATGGAATACTTTAGCAATGACCCTCAAATACAAGATCGTAGTCCCTCGATTACCCTTCGATGTTGCCTTTGGTAAATGATATTAGACCCTCAAGAAACTGCTAAGGCATCCTACAATGTTTCCTTCTATGACTGTTCGATGATCCACGCCTGTCCCTCACATCCAATGATAAGGTTGCTTACCAACTACTGGTGAGACAACACTATCTAAAGGAGGAGGAAAAGAACAAAGACTTTTTGAGTATGTAAAACATTTGTAGTTGCTTGCTCACAAATATTTAAAAATATCTTTCAAACACACCAATATTTTCCATGAAATATTTTCAAAAGTCAACACTTTGTATACATTCTTATAGAGACGAGAATCATTACAAAGTTCACCTAAACAAAGGCACTTTTCAAAAATACTTTCAAAACCCACACAAGCACATTTTTACAAAGCATTTCAAAGTGAGCTAGCAACTAAGAGCCCGTAGATAACTACGGATGAAAAGGGTGTTAACACCTTCACTTTTCAGAACCTATCCCCCGAACTCAAGAAATTTCTCAAAAGGTCTTTCCTGTTTTTTTCACCCTTTCCTTTATTGAATAAATGAAAAGCTGGTGGTGACTCTTGCTATCTGCAACAATTGCGATAAAAATAAAAACACCCAAGTCAGTTCTCCCACCATATTACACCGCCCTTTCGGGTTTTCAGTCCACCAGGATACCCATTTTTGCCCAAGCCGCTCTTTCAGGTTTTTGACTTGCCAGGTGTACGATCTTTTGTATATATCCCTAATTTTTGCCCGAACCCTTTTGGTTCACCGGGATTCCCTTATTTTTCCTAGGTATGTCAACCTAGCGGGTCGTTCTTTATGCGTATTATTTTTTGACTATGTCCGCGTTTATAGGATGTGGGAAATCTTCACCATCCATAATGGTTAGCATCATGGCACCGCCAGAGAATACTTTCTTAACAACAAATGGCCCTTCGTAAGTGGGAGTCCAGTTGCCCCTAGGATCTCCTTGTGGTAAAATGATGCGCTTTATTACCAAGTCATCAGTCTGATATACTCGAGGCTTAATCTTCTTGTTAAATGCCTTGATCATACACTTTTTATATATTTGACCATGACAAATAGAAACTAGTCTCTTTTCATCAATCAAATTCAACTGATCCAACCTAGTCTGAACTCATTCGTCTTCACCTAAGTTTTCTTCTTTCATCATCCATAGGGAAGGAATCTAAACTTTAACATGCAGGACAACTTATTTGCCATAGACTAAATAGAAATGGGTTGCCCCAGTTGATGTTCGAGCCGAAGTACGGTAGCCATGAAGACCAAAAGTTAGCATCTCATGCCAATCTTTATAGGTCACCACCATCTTTTGCATAAACTTCTTTATATTTTTATTGGCAGCTTTCGTTGTGCCATTCATCTTAGGTCTGTATGGAGAAAAGTTGTGATGCTTGATTTTGAACTGCATGTAGAGTTCAGTAATCATGGCATTATTGAGGTTGGTTCCATTGTCGGTGATGATCCTTTCAGGAACGTCGTACCGGCAGATGAGGTTATGCTTGATAAACCGAGCTACAACATTCTTAGTAACTGAGGCAAATGAAGCAGCTTCAACCCATTTGGTGAAGTAGTCAATAGCGACGAGGATAAAACGATGTCCATTGGAGGAAGTGGGCTTGATTTCTTCAATCATGTAAATGTCCCACATTACAAACGGCCACGGAGCTATCATGACAGCTAAGGGTAGGCACATGAACCTTATCGGCATAGATTTGACACTTATGGCAAGTCCTCTAGTGATGGTGACAATCAATTTCCATAGTTGACCAATAGTAACCAGCCCTCAGAATATTCTTGGCCATGGTGTGTCCACTAGAATGAGTTCCAAAGATACCTTCATGCATGTCTCCCATGATCTTTTCTGCTTCCTTCTTGTCCACACATCGGACCTGAGTAGAAACATGGTTTCTCTTGTACATAATCCCATTACTTAGGAAGAACTTAGCTGAGAACCTCTGCAGAAATATTTTGTCGTTGATTGAAGCTCCTTCAGGATACTCTTGCGTTTCAAGGTACCTCCTCACTTTATGATACCAAGGCTTTTCCTCATCAGTGTCAATCTCATAATAGTGTGCAGGTTCGTCAAATCTTTCGATAGTAATTCTGGGAGCCTCGTTGTCCCAATTGACCTTGAACATAGATGACATAGTTGCTGAGGCATCATCCAACTAATTTTCTTCCCTAGGGAAATGTTCAAAGGTGACCTCCTCAAAGTTTGGTATCAGGGTTAACACAATCTCTTTATAAGGGATCAGATTTAGATGTTTGGTATCTCACTCTGATTTAACTTGACTGATCACTAGGGCTGAATCCTCGTATACACTCAAGAATTTGATTCTTAGGTTAATAGCAGCCTTTAGACCCAAGATACATGCTTCATACTAAGCCACGTTGTTTGTACAATCGAAGAAAAGTCTGGCAGTGAAAGGTATATGGTAGCCTTCAAGAAAAATGATCACAACACCAATTTCGTTACCCAAAGCATTGGAAGCTCCATAAAAAATCATAGTCCACCGGGATCCTTGTTCGGGTCCTTCATACGGTCCAGGCTTTTCACAATCGGTTATCAGCATGATATTCGCGTTCGGGAATTCAAAGTTCATGGATTGGTAGTCATCCAAAGCTTGATGTGCCAAATGATTTTCCATCACACTTCCCTTGATTTCTCTTTGTCTAGTGTACTGGATATCAAATTCAATCAAGATCATTTGCCATCTAGCTATTCGTCCAAAGAGTGTTGGTGTGATCGGTGGATCTGGAACTGACTGTTTAACGCTGGTTCGCGAAATGTCGCGGAAGCAAGAGTCGCCACCGTCTTTTATTTTCTCCAATAGGAAAGGACAAAAGCACAGAAAAATTCCTTATAGAGATTGCTCTCGGTTCGGGAGGTAGGTTATAGAAAGGGAAGGTGTTAGCACCCTTTCTATCCATGGTTATCCATGGGCTCTTAGATACTTGCTCATTTGTGTTTTCAAAATTGTTTTGCTTTTCAATGTGGGTTTAAAAAGTTTCTTTTGAAAAATTTCAGTTCGACTCGTACGTCAGAGTGTTAGAAAAGTTTGCTTTGAAAGCTTTTGAAAATGTGTCAGTGTGAAAAGATTTTTGTTTGTTTGAAATTAGAGCAAGTATCCTCGAGAACCTACCTACCCTAAGGAATTCGTCTGTGTAAATGTCCTTTAAAGTAGTGCCATCCCACCATTGAGAGGTAGGTAGCACCACCGTTGGAGGTGTTCGGGTCAATTCGATTTTAGGGACATGGTGATCACCAGAGCAATGGGAAGACACCTTAGAAGCTACCCTCATGCCAGGTTCCCGGATCATGAGGACTTACTAAGACGTTTTCTACTCGACGACCACCTTTCGAAAGGCAACAGTGAGGCGTACCCTAGGGGTGGTGTGTGCGAATTGTGTGTCATGTTTCAGTTATTTGTCTTGTCATGTTTGTCGTGTTCTACGCTTGATTTTAATTTAAGTCCATTCATTCTTGCATGCATATTTAACAGTTATAAGTTGCGAGGAAATAAAGCTAGACTATTACAAATGGCGCGGGTCCACATCGCCAAAATTAAACCGGACCCGATTTAGCGGAAAAATAAATAATGCGAAGAAAATAAAGTGCGAAAAGTAAAGTTACAATGCTTCGGGGCAATTACATAATTATAATAAGCGATAATAAAATAAATGCGCAATTAAATGATTAATGACGGGCGTTGGACCCTTTTTGCAAATAATTAAAAGTTAATGAGAATTAAAAATTAAATGATTAAATGAGAATGATATTTTTGTATTTTTTAGATTCAATAAGGAAAAGGAAATTAATTGAAATTAATTTAAAAGACAAACCCTAATTCTAGTAGTATTTTTTATTTATTGTGAAAGAATTAAAATATAATCTAAATTAAACCCTAATTTATTTATGTGCAATTTAATTAAAAAAATAAATAAACAAATAATTATTACTATGGAAGAAAAAAGGGAAAAAAATTAAAAAGGAGAAAAAATGTTTATTAACCTAAATTCTATATTTCTATATTTTTATTATGAAAAGAATTAAAATTAAAAGCACCTAATTATATTAAATTCAATTACATAATTTATTCATGAAAATAAAATAATTAAAATAAAATATTTATTATCTTTTTTATTATTTTTCTGATTTTTTTTATAATGTTTTTGTATTTTATAAAAGGGAGAAAATTAATTAATTAAAGCAATAAAAATTAATAATACAATAATTAAAATAATAAAAGAAAAAGAAGAGCAAACCAAAGTGGGGTGTTGTCCCAAAACTGGAGGTATAAATCTGAAAAGCCTGGCCCAATAAGGGTTGATTCATTGACTTTCCTTGATCTTGCATGACACGTAGACCAGCCTATGGTATGTTCCTTGAATTTAAGCCTTTGATCTGTGCACACTGGACGCGTGTATGGTGAGATACTGATGGAACATGGTAGTCTTCCTCAAGCGCGCTGCATAAGATTTGTTCATGAAAAATAATATGGGACTTTTGCCAGACCTGGGATTTGAACCCAGGTCTTGAAGGTTCTAAGCGCTATCCCTGCCCACTGAGCCATTTGTGCTTTTGATAATATAATTAGCAAATAAACAATATAATAAGAAAACAAAATATGAGTGGATTAGCGCGCGCAACATTTAAATGAGCCAGTCCCTTTATGCCACGACATCATCATCTTCATCCCTGAAAAAGCAAAACTCAGAGGCCACGGTTTTTGAAGTGTTGTTTTATAGGGGCTATGAGAAAATAGCGACTAGCCCCTCGTCGCTCATAAATTGAGCGCGAGGGTGCCATCTTCTTCGTCTGGATGAGCTGAGCGTGATGATGGTACTGGCATGGTCCAATTTTTCCCCTAGTGAGAACCCCCAATTTGAAGCTCAAGAAAAACCTAATATTCAGTCATGGCATAACCTCATATGGCATAGAAAAACGCAATTAAATATGAGGGTTAGCTTTGAAACTTCAACATGAACGAGAATCCACAAACAAAATTCATAAAAAATGCTTAGAATATGATATGCGAATTCAAAATTTTTGAGGTTCAGTTTGAGTTCTTGATACCAATTCAAGATGTTTTTGCTGTTGTTAACGATTGGTACACGTTCAAAATTGTCCAAGGAAGCTATTGCAATTGGTTTGGTGCCTTGAATCGCCCTATAACCTTGATTTCAGAATCCAACTTTTTGAGAATTTTTGCAAGTTTGTAATGAGGTTCTGAGCGCAGCTTGTAGTCTAGGAGCATTAGGGTTCTCATTCTGATCATATATGGAGTGATTAGGTCAAGAAACATTGGACAAAATCTTATGCATTGATGAATTTCAATATTTGATTTTGGAAAATCTTTTTTCATATCTTTTTCATGTTGTTTTTGTTCAATCATGATCCAATCTCATCCAAATTTGCCTATTTAAGACTTACACGAAATATTGAGTTTATAATGTGCATGAAAAGATTTTTTTAGGTTAGTTTGATATTTTTCATATATTAAAATCATTTAAATGAATATAAATTAATATTAATTCAAATAAATAATTAAAAAATATGAGAATACTTCCCTTTGGGCCTAATGGTCGTGCATAGGCTTGGCATGAAGAAACTTGGAAGAAAAATGGGCCCATTTGCATTTTTAGGCCTTTTGCATCAATGTTGACTTTTCAAAATTCCTAAAAATTTCCCAACCTCCACAAGGCACAACTTGGTCAATTTTTAAGCTTTTCACATGTTCTTGGACATTTTGGAAAGGTCTTTGAGTCCTTTAACCAATGCCTTTGGTCCCATGTCATTTTGATTTACCAATCTCAAGTTATGGCCTTTGAATTAAAGTCACTTTTTGTTGACTTCTGAAAATGACCTATAATGTTGAAATTGATAACTTTTTGTGAGAGCATTTCTTGGACTTGGAACATGAAGATGAATTGTAGGAAATGTCTTTCTCTTCAAAATGAGCTTTGGATGGAAATTTTCTGATAATCCATGTGAAAGTTATGCCCTGGTCAATTTCAGTTGACTTTTTCAGCTGTCCAAATATAGCAACTTTTGCATCTTTGATGATTTCTGAGCCAAATCTTGAGAATCATGATCAAGCATTGATCAAATGATGTTTGTGGCTTCAAAATGATATGTTGACCAAAAATTTGAACTTTTGACTGCCAAATGACCATTTTGCCCCTACAGTTGACTGTAGTGCAATTTAGGGTTTTGACTGTGCAATTTTGAGCTGAATGCCTTGAAACTTGATATGAGGATACTTGACCATCTTTGTAGGCATATGAGACTTGATTGGGCCTTTGAAAAGTTCATTTGCTTGACCAGAACTCAAACCCTAGTTTTGACTGTCTAGGAGACAGTTGAGCTGCACAATCCTGGGGGACTTTTGTGACCTTGACTTTGACAATTTCTTGATGAATATGGGAGGGCAAATTTTGGGGTACAACAGTTGCCCCTGTTCAATCTTCTTAGACCTGAGGATGCAGATTGGCTGACGTGCCTTTCGTAATCCGAGGGTAGAAGATGATTGAACACTAGAGTGCCCAGAAATTTGCGCTCACATAGTAGCAGTGATGGGGGAATGGGTTTATAGATGCCATTTAGAGATTGCTGAATAGGGTGATGGGCTTATCGATGCCATCTGGATGCTGACTGCGTAAGAGATTCCTTCGCTAGAACCTGCATACCTGCAAAACAGAAAAATGAGTACCTGACACGTCGCAGGAGCTGATTTTAGATGCTTGGTATAGATATGTCCTGACTGGTTACAGGAGCTGAGTCTGGAGCTTCAAACGTTGATGAATGAACCAGGGATGGTTACTGCCTTAGCATGGATGGTAAGAGAATCCTGAATGATTTCAACCTCAACAACGCTCGTTGAGAAAATCTTGGTGAGAATTACCATCTTCGTAGTGCCAGGAAGAGAACCAAAGGACATTATAATCTCAAAGGGAGTCACCTCACTCACCGTTGGAGAGGGAACTATAGGAATTTATAATCTGAAAGGAAATATCACCTCACTCGCCGTTGGAGAGGGGACCATAAGAGAATATTACCTCACGCTCATGCCGGAGAGGGAAACATCTGAAGAAGGAATTACCACCTCACACGCCGTTGGAGAGGGGACCATAAGAGAATATTACCTCACGCTCATGCCGGAGAGGGAAACATCTGAAGAAGGAATTACCACCTCACACGCCGTTGGAGAGGGGACCATAAGAGAATATCACCTCACGCTCATGCCGGAGAGGGGAACATCTGAAGAAGGAATTACCACCTCACACGCCGTTGGAGAGGGGACCATAAGAGAATATCACCTCACGCTCATGCCGGAGAGGAGAACATCTGAAGAAGGAATTACCACCTCACACGCCGTTGGAGAGGGGACCATCAGAGAGCTTCTACTGAGTCTTTATCAGAAAAATCTGTTTGGAGTCGATTTAACTGGACTAGAAAAGTCCTTGAAATATGTTTGAGAATTTCAACTGCATCTTTCCTGAAAGGTAAAGGTCAGTTATATGCAATGCATGATATGGATCAAGCAATGATGTTCTCGACATAAATGAGATTCGTATGATATGATGCAGTGCGTTATGCATGCTATGATGATGTATGTAAAGTTTTATGTATGTTTTCGTCTAGGAAAATAAATCTTTGACGGGTGCCGGGAAGTCATATCCTGGGCTGATGTGGAGGAAGAGATTTTGCTTCCGCTGTGGATGATCGTTGCAAGAATACCGGTAGGAGAAGATAACTCCGTTGAGGAATAACCTTGGCAAATGAAATAATTCTGCGGGAGAAGAGATACTCTAGCGATCATGCTAGGGAGGGCTACTCTGTGGGGATAGCGATGCTTTGCTGAATTGATGAAGGTAACTCCGCTGGGGATATCCTTGTTGTCGGAAGTGTTGATAGACTTCGCTGGGGGTAGGAAGATACTTTGCCGAGGACGTTCTTTCCGTGGCTTTTGGCTGAGGATAACCCAGTTATATCCTGTTGAGGAAATAACTCTTTAAATCAAGCCGGGACGACGCGTTCGTGCTCTGCGAGGGATAAGCTTCCAGAATCTACTGGGGATAAGCTTACTGCTTGGGGAGATATGAATTCCAACTTTCTTGGGGAAACTGGGTTGGACTCTCCTGGGGGAAGTTTTAGACTGCGGGGAAGTGATTCCTTTGAATAGTGGTACACCGCCGGGGAACAATCTTTAGACCAAGACTGCCGGGGATGCTTGTTAAGAATGCGTGCGGCTGGGGAGGTATTGAGATCTACAGGAGGATACTCAATTTCCTTGATATTTGATGATTTGCTCGGAGAGACATGTACTGCTTTACTGAACTACTCTCTGGGGAATTAAGATACACTTGGCCGTGTTCTTTAGCTGAACCTACCTTAGTACCTTGGGGGATAGAACAATTAGCTGCTCGGACAACTCTTTATTGCCCCTGTTTCCAGTGTCACCTGCAATGAATTCCTTTGTTTCGTATGCAAATATTTATGAGTTAGCAAATTATTGTCAATGCATACATCACAAATTGAACCTTGGACGTTCTTCGCAAAACAAAACAGAGAAAGGAAAAATACTTGGCACGTTTAACTGAAAATATATTTTTATTGATTTTTGAATGGCCTGAAAATAGGCGTTTTGTGTACAAGAGGCTGACGTCCTAGTAAGAGGTACGTCGCCGATCAAAAGAGTTTATACAAGTTTTGTACAAAAGAAAAATAAAACAGCTGTGTGAAAGATGAATGATCCACTGGGTTTCAACTCTGCTATTGCCTTTATAACTCCGAGCGTCTCATCACTTGATGACCTTGGTTGAAGATGAAGCTGACTGATTGATGCCGTTTGAACTTGATGTAGATACCGGATTCTGGATGCAAAGTGATCAATGAGACATAGTTTTACGCTTTATCCCTAATTTTTGCCTGGACCGCCCTTTCGGGTTTTCAGTCCACCGGGATACCCATTTTTGCCCAAGCCGCCCTTTCAGGTTTTTGACTTGCCGGGTGTACAGATTTTTTTATTTTCATCCCTACATTTTGCCCGAACCCTTTTGGTTCGACGGGAAGCCCTAATTTTTGCCTAGGCATGTCAGCCTAGCGGGTCTTTTTTTATGCGTAGTATTTTTTAACTATGTCTGCATTGGCGGGGTGAGGAAGGTCGTCACCATCCATGTTGGTTAAGATCATTGCTCCTCCTGAGAACACATGCTTAACCACAAATGGCCCTTCGTACGTAGGGGTCCATTTGCCCCTTGGATCACTCTGAGGAAGGATGATTCTCTTGATAACCAGATCCCCAACTTGATATTCTTGTGGTCTGACCTTTTTGTTAAATGCCCTGATCATCCGTTTCTGATACGTCTGACCATGACAGATAGCAGCAAGTCGCTTTTCGTCAATGAGGTTGAGTTGATCAAGTCGTGTCTGGATCCAATCATCTTCGTTCAGATTTGCATCCTTCATTATCCGGAGAGAGGGAATTTGCACTTCGATCGGCAAGACTGCCTCCATACCATAAACCAGAGAGAAAGGAGTTGCCCCGGTTGATGTCCTAGCTGAGGTACGGTACCCATGCAGAGCGAACGGTAACATCTCGTGCCAATCTTTGTAAGTTACTGTCATCTTTTGCACGATCTTCTTGATGTTTTTATTCGCTGCTTCTACAGCCCCGTTCATCTTCGGTCTGTAAGGAGAAGAATTGTGGTGCTGTATTTTGAACTGTTCGCAGAGCTCAGCGATCATCTTATTGTTCAGATTGGTACCGTTGTCTGTAATAATTCGCTCAGGGACGCCGTATCGACAAATCAGGTTGTGCCGAATAAACCGTGCCACAACAGTCTTGGTTACCGTAGCATAGGATGCTGCCTCAACCCACTTTGTAAAATAATCAATCGCCACTAGGATGAAGCGATGTCCGTTGGATGCCGTAGGTCTGATCTCGCCAATCATATCTATGCCCCACATTGCAAACGGCCAAGGCGCAGTCAGAACATTCAGGGGAACCGGAGGAACATGCACCTTATCTGCATAGATCTGGCACTTGTGGCATGTCCTAGAGTGTTGGTAACAGTCAGCTTCCATGGTGGACCAATAATATCCTGCCCGTAGGATCTTTTTAGCCATAGTGTGTCCGCTGGAATGCGTACCAAAGTTCCCTTCATGTAGCTCTTCCATGATTCGTTCTGCTTCAGTTTTGTCCACACAACGCAGTAGGGTTGAATCATGGTTTCTCTTGTACAAGATGCCGTTGCTTAGGAAGAATTTGGATGCGAACCTCCTCAGGAATTTCTTATCATTGATAGAGGCACCTTCAGGGTATTCCTGAGTTTCCAGATATCTCTTCACTTCATGGTACCAAGGCTTCTCAGTCACCAATTCAGTTTCGAGATCACAACAGTATGCCGGTTCGTCCAGTTTCCAGATGGTGATCTGGGGAGCTTCGTTATCCCATTTAACCTTGAACATTGAAGACATTGTAGCTAACGCGTCCGCTAACTGATTCTCTTCTCTTGGAAAATGCTCAAAGGTTATCTCTGTGAAGTGGGGAATCATGGTCAACACACATTCTCGGTAAGGAATCAAGTTTGGATGTTTCGTATCCCACTCTCCATTGATCTGATTGATCACTAGGGCGGAATCTCCGAAGACACTGAGGAACTTGATCCGTAAGTCGATCGCAGCTTGAAGACCCATGATACACGCCTCATACTCCGCCATGTTGTTGGTACAGTTGAAACACAGCCGGGCAGTGAGTGGAGTATGAGTACCTTGAGGGGATATGATGATGGCGCCGATACCATTTCCCAAAGCATTGGAAGCTCCGTCAAAGTGCATAGACCATCGGGATCCTGGTTCAGGTCCTTCATCCGGCCCAGGTACTTCACAATCAGTTACTATCATGATGCTTTCGTCCGGAAACTCGAAGTTCATTGATTGGTAGTCATCTACAGCTTGATGAGCCAAGTGGTCTGCCAATACACTCCCTTTGATGGCTTTCTGGGTGGTGTACTGAATGTCGTATTCCGTCAAGATCATTTGCCATCTTGCAATTCTCCCAGACAGAGCAGGCTTTTCAAATATATACTTTATCGGATCCATCTTTGAGATCAACAAGGTAGTGTGAGTCAGCATATACTGTCTCAGCCGGCGAGCAGCCCATACCAAAGCGCAGCAAGTTTTCTCAAGCAGTGAGTATCGGGTCTCACAGTCGGTAAACTTTTTGCTAAGGTAATAAATGGCATGCTCTTTTCGGCCAGACTCGTCATGCTGCCCCAGCACACACCCCATTGAGTTGTCTAGCACTGTCAGATATAGGATCAGAGGTCTCCCTTCAACCGGTGGCATGAGGATGGGTGGTTCTTGGAGGTACTCTTTGATTTTGTCGAAAGCAGCCTGACATTCATCGTTCCAACGTACTACCTGATCTTTCTTCAGCAGCTTGAAGATTGGCTCACAGGTAGCAGTCAAATGAGATATGAATCGAGCGATGTAATTCAGGCGTCCTAAAAAGCCTCTGACTTCCTTCTCTGTCTTGGGAACTGGCATCTCTTGAATAGCCTTGACCTTAGCGGGGTCCACTTGAATACCTTTATCACTGACCACGAAGCCTAGCAACTTCCCAGATCTTACCCCGAAGGTGCACTTGTTCGGGTTCAATCTTAGCTTGTACAGTTTTAGCCGGTCGAACAACTTCTGCAGATGATCTAGATGCTCTTCTTCAGTCTGGGACCTAGCGATCATGTCGTCCACATACACTTCGATCTCATGATGGATCATATCATGAAATAAGGCAACCATGGCACGTTGGTAGGTTGCCCCAGCATTCTTCAACCCGAACGACATGACCTTGTAACAGAAGGTGCCCCACTGAGTAACAAATGTAGTCTTCTCCATGTCTTCAGGTGCCATCTTGATCTGATTGTAGCCTGAAAAACCATCCATGAAAGAGAATACTTTGTGTTGGGCTGTATTATCAACGAGGACATCAATGTGAGGTAAGGGGAAGTCATCTTTGGGACTGGCCCTGTTCAGATCCCTGTAATCTACACACATTCTGACCTTACCGTCCTTCTTAGGTACTGGCACCACATTAGCAACCCACTGAGGGTAAGAAGTCACTGCAAGGAACCCGGCATCGAACTGTTTCATGACCTCGGCTTTAATCTTCTCGGACATCTCTGGACGCATCCGACGAACCTTTTGTTTAACTGGAGGGCAGTCTTCCCTAGTCGGCAGATGATGGACAACAATATCGGTATCCAACCCTGGCATGTCTTCGTAGGACCAGGCAAAGATCTCCATATAGTCATGTAACATCTTGGTTAACCGTTGCTTCACGCTGAGCTCTAGGTTAGCACCAATTTTTACCTCTTTTCTGTCTGCCTCAGTACCCAGGTTTACGGTTTCCACTGGCTCTTCATGGGGTTGAATTGCCCTCTCTTCCTGAAGTAACAGTCTTGCAAGCTCGCCAGGCACTTCGCAATCATCTTCACCTTCGTCTTCGGCTAAGTTGATCGGATTTTCGAAGTCATAATTGGCATTAGCAGAGCTGTTATCAGCGAAATCCAGAGTGGATTGGAACCTGTATGAGTGAGTGTGTGTGTAAATACAGCTGTTTTGAAAATTATGTAAAGGAAAGGAAAGATAGAAAAGGAACACAATATTTGTAATGCGAAAATAGTCCAAGATTTTCATTCATGATGTATAAAATGACAGTTCATATGCCCTCACAAATAGAACCACGGTGCCTCGGGTAAGACACCGGGCCATAGAGTTTATCAATGTTTATTACAAAATAACAAAAACATCGGAATTCATTACTGTGTCACAAAGGTAACAGGAGTATGATCTTTTGCACTCCAATTATTCAATCCTTCTTCGGCCGTCGGATAAATCCAGCTGTTGAATTCGGCTTCATCCACTTCAAAGTCTTCCCCGACAGCATTCACTTCTGAACCCTTGATAAATACTGGAGGCCTTCCGATCTTCTCTTTCCTCATAGCTCTCTGCCCTTCTGAGGTGAAACCCAGCCCAAGTTTATCAGTCTTCTGGGTGAAGTCTGGAAGTCTGCCCCAGTTAGCACCTTCACCCTTTTGCACTACAGCCCTGGCATCCTTTAGGGAAGCCATCTTCAGAGGACCACCTGCTTCTGCTGTTTCTGCTGCGATTGGAAACACCTCCTCGAAATGCTGAAAGGGGGTCTCAATGAACTCCCCATCCATCTCAATGTATCTGAACGAGTTTAGGTGGCTCACCATGTATTCTTCCTCACCTTGCACGGTGACGATCTTCCCTCTGACGGGGTACTTCAGTTTTTGATGCAAGGTAGAAGTCACTGCCCCAGCCTTATGTATCCAGGGTCGACCCAGCAGACAAGAGTAAGATGGACGGATGTCCATCACATAAAAAGTGGAGTCGAACACCTGAGAGCCTACACGAATCGGAATGTCCACCTCCCCATGGACCATCCTCTTTGAACCATCAAAGGCCCTGACAATGATGTTGCTGGGTTTCAAATCCAGGCCTTCACAATCTAGACGATCCAGAGCCTTCTTGGGTAGTACATTCAAAGATGACCCGGTATCAACCAACACATGTGCCAAGGTGGTGCCCCTGCATTCGATTGAGACATGCAGAGCATCATTATGATCTTTCCCCTTCATGGTCAAATCAGCGTCTGAAAAACCCAAGCCATTGTCTGCCGTTAGACTTGCCACGCAATCGGTGAACTGGACTGCAGAGGTTTCATGTGGCACATGGGCCTTCTTGAGGAATGAGATGAGGGCCTTTGCATGGGCCTCAGAGCACAGCAGTAAAGAGAGCATGGAGATTTTGGAGGGCGTATGCCCCAACTGTTCCACAACGTTAAAATCGCTCTTCTTTATAATCTTCAAAATCTCCTCCATCTCTTGTGGGGAGGCCTCAGCAGCTATGGGTATGGGTACCTCCATCTGGGCAGGCTCAGTTTCAATTCCCTTGCCCCGAGCATTGGATGACTCGGCAGCAGGAGAAACAATTGGATCAGTAGCAGGAACAACAACTTGATCGGCAACGGGAGCAGGTGTACTTGCAGGAATTATCAGGAGTGGTCTTCTAGCAGCAGGTGGCGCAATGTCAGGCGAGAAGAGCCTGCCACTGCGGGTAACTTTGGCCGGGCCAGTGATGTCACAGATGCTGGCGCCAGCGTTGAGCTCTTGCTTAACTCCGTTTATATATACATCTGCCCCATAGTGCCAAGGGACAGCTTTGTTGGATACATAGGGCAGGGGCCCAGGAACAGTGATAGTGACAGGTGCAACGGTCAGAATTTGGATGGGCTTCTTCTGGAGAGCCGGGATCGGATTGTTGAAGATAGTCACCACAGAGACTTCTTCCATTGGAACCATACGAACAGCAGACTTCTTGAATAAAATCTCCTTGCTATCCATTAAGCTTTGGATGCCTAACTTTAGCAAGGGACAACCGGATGGGGACACAACACAGAACAGGCAACCCTCACTACAACCCGGAAATAAACCGGCCTGCAGTAGGTTCTTCTTAATGATCTTTAAAGGAGTGGCTAGATCATCCACAGAAACAGCATAAACATCTTCATCGACAGCATTTACCCCGTGCTGAGGCATAGGGGCAGTGACTACATTCGGCTTTGCAGGCGCCTCGAATTGTATCTCTTTAGTATCGATAAGGTCTTGCACCTTATTCTTTAACGCCCAACAGTCATCAGTGGCATGCCCCGGGCTGTCTGAATGGTAAGCACAACGGGCATTCGGGTTGTACTTAGGAGAGGTAGTGTTTGAGAACTTTGGCGCCTCCTTGACAGTCACCAAATTGGTGGATAGTAACTGTGGCAGGATTTGCGATAGGGTCATGCTTAACCGGGTAAACTCTCTCCGAGGTCTATCAGCCCTTTGGGGATTGTTTGGCCGGGGAGCGGCAGCAGGCGTAGCAATCATGACCGCACTGACAGATTGGCGGCGATCAGGTCTTTCTGATTTTCTGGAGCCATACACGGCACTAGACTCCTTTTTAAACGGCTTCTTTTCTGACCCAGATGATGATGCAGCCTTTGCAATCTTCCCAGACTTCAACCCAGCTTCAATTCTCTCTCCAGTTAAGATCAAATCAGTGAAACCAGCAGAAGAATTCCCAATGAGATGGTTAAAAAACGGCCCAGATAGGGTCCCCAAGAACATATCCACTAACTCTCGATCAGTCAAAGGTGGCTGCACCCTGCCAGCCAGATCTCTCCACTTCTGCGCGTACTCTTTAAAACCTTCGCTTACGCCCAACGACATACCCTGGAGTTGGGTACGCGTGGGGGCAAGGTCGGCATTATACTGATACTGCTTATAGAAAGCAGTAGCCAGCTCCTCCCAGTTACGAACTTTGGTCCCATCCAGCTGATAGAACCATTCGAGATGAGTCCCTGAAAGACTCTCCTGGAAGAAGTGGATCCACAGATTCTTGTCCGCAGAGTACGGCTGAATCTTTCGAACGTAGGACCTCAAATGCAGCTTGGGACAGGATGCCCCGTCATATTTAGAAAAAGTTGGAGCTTTGAACTTGTGCGGGATAATTACACCAGTCGACAAACCCAGATCTCCAAAATCCAGCCCAGGTACCTGTTGAACTTCCATGGCCTTCAACCTGTCTTCCAGTTGTTTGTACCTGTCATCTGCAGGAGGATACTGTTCCTCATCAAAATCTGTCTCGTTGTCGGAGACTTCTGGAGTAGGAAGCTTTACTTCTGCCTGAGAAGGACTTTTGCCAACAGAAGAAACAACCTCTTCTTGGTGCAGAGTATTACCCAACCTTCGGCCCGAGTTGAATAGAACAGTTCTTCTTTTCTTCTTCTTCTCCTTCTTCAGGAGCATAGTCTTCAATTCCTCTTGGCCTTTAGCTAGACCCAGGATTAGTTCTTGAAACTGCGCATTCTGCGCCTGGAGAGCCTTGATTGAAGTCTCAGTTGATTCAGATCCGGAGTTCATGATGCTGAAATAAACAGCGAAGAACTGTAAGCAACCTGAAAAAGGGAAAAACCTGCTATGCACATGATGTATGAAATGCGTATGAATTATGTTTTCAAAGACAATCGGGAATCAACTTTGTAAACAAAAAAGGAACACACTTTATTAGATTCAACTTTGCAATTGAGATTATTCAACAAATTGCCCTTAGGCGTTTACATGAAATGAAACAACTGGAAAGGAAATAAAAACTGCAAAGGCACATTCAGAATTCCTCATTGATCCCATGGTCTCCTCTTCTCAGTACGGAGGTAGGCATTCAGAGCTTTTTCATTCTCCAACTGCTTTGTCAGCTTCTGGACCTTTGATTCCTGCTCGTGGAACTTTTCCCGGTAAGAATCCCGCTCTTCTTGCAGTTGCGACCAAGATCTCTTCAATGTCTCATAATCAGTAGGTATCTGAGGAGGAAGGACAGTTGGAGGAACACCATCTTTATCTGGACACTCAAGAATGACGGGTCTGACAGCTTCATACGGCATACCTAACTTCTGAGCACGGATGCGGACCCATTTGTAGTAGGCTTCCATAGGTAGAGAAGTCTTTGGCCCTAGCTCTTGTGGGTCAGCTTTATGAACCTTCTCCCAAGCCTTGATGAACCTACGACGTAGCTCGTCACTATCCACCTGAAACTCGAAACTGATGTGAGGCACCAACATCTCATGGGGGCCTGCTCTTCTTGCTCTTCCAAACTGACGGAGTGCTAGACACGGATTGTACGAGATCCCTCCTTGAGTACCAATCAGAGGAACATTAGGATACTCCCCGCATCGATCAATAATAGCTATCTCATCCAAACCTCTGCAAGTCCAAATGATGTCTTTATCGGTGAGAGACATTAACCTGTGAGCCCAACCTCTTCCTTCTTGGTTCTTCAGTACGAACTTAGGGAGGTGCGAAATAAACCACCTTACCAACAAAGGGATACAACACCATAGGGTTCCTCGTCTTCGGGTAGTACGGGCATGAAGTTGTTGCAAGATGTCACCCAAGAGAGTGGGCGCAGGATTCTGAGACATAAAGATCCTAATGGAAGTGACATTGATGAAGTTGTCAGGATTAGGAAACAGGACTAACCCATAGATTAGGAGAGCCAAGATGTCTTCATATGCCCTAAAGTCCAAGTCATTCCAGAAGCTGTTAGCTTTACCAATCAGAAACTTGGCCAAGAAACCCTTAACTCCGCTTCTAGTTACCCAATTGTCTGTTACCTCTTGATGGGTCAAAGGAAGAGCTGCAGCAATGTCCTCAAGCCTAAGGGTCTTTTCCCAACCAGTAAAGGGAGTCTGATCCAAGATAGGGATACCAAGCAGATTAGCGAACTCTTCCAGGGTAGGGACCAGCTGGAAGTCTTGAAAGGTGAAGCACTGGTACTGAGGGTCATAGAATTGGGTCAGAACACTCATCAACTGTTGATCCCGCTTTGCAGTGACTAAACTGAGAAGAGAACCATGCCTCTGAATGAAGGAAGTGGTATTTGGAATTCTGCTAACCAACTCATCAATCAACTCAGGTGAACGAACAAAGTTGAACCGGATAGTATTCCTTCGCACAGGCATCATAATGTCCTACAAAACAGAGCAAAGATGAAACCCTCTTGTCTTTGAAATGGTCAGTTCTTATGCATGCAATGCTCATGATGCTATGATGTTATGATAAAGCACACCACATACAGATACAAAGGCAAACATGGTAAGGCACACAAGTCACACAAGGCAAGCCCCTAAAGTTTAGGCCAGCATGAGGTCTAGGTACTACCCTCTTTCAGTTTGTTGGTTCATACCTGTCCTAATCAAAAGTAACCGGGTTCTTAGAGGATCCCAATATCATTGACTACCCTCAATCGGTCATAACTCCAGCATCGCAATCTTTTCTTGCGGCCAGAACCATCACGAGAGTTTAGCCTCAATGGGCGTAGCATACTGCTACTGTTCTAAAGGCCAAGTTGTGTCAATTAAGGTTCTAAGGTTGTTGGTGCTTAATGACTCCTTAGAAGACCCATATTCTCCTCGTTGCGACACAAGGGATATCGGTACAGACTAAGGTGTCACACCAACGTAGCCACTGCTTCACCTGTGTCGGTCTACGCCGGACAGGTCCCTCACAGCTTATGCTACCTAAACAGGGTTTCCCCAGATCCGGGTTAGGATCTATGTATCTCCGATGCAACCCACAATAGTAAAGCAAGCAAAACAATACAAGTGAAAACACAGTTATGACCTAGCCCTAAGGTACACCTCACTTTATAAAGTATCCCCAGCAGAGTCGCCAGTTCTGTGATCGGTGGATCTGGAACTGACTGTTTAACGCTGGTTCGCGAAATGTCGCGGAAGCAAGAGTCGCCACCGTCTTTTATTTTCTCCAATAGGAAAGGACAAAAGCACAGAAAAATTCCTTATAGAGATTGCTCTCGGTTCGGGAGGTAGGTTATAGAAAGGGAAGGTGTTAGCACCCTTTCTATCCATGGTTATCCATGGGCTCTTAGATACTTGCTCATTTGTGTTTTCAAAATTGTTTTGCTTTTCAATGTGGGTTTAAAAAGTTTCTTTTGAAAAATTTCAGTTCGACTCGTACGTCAGAGTGTTAGAAAAGTTTGCTTTGAAAGCTTTTGAAAATGTGTCAGTGTGAAAAGATTTTTGTTTGTTTGAAATTAGAGCAAGTATCCTCGAGAACCTACCTACCCTAAGGAATTCGTCTGTGTAAATGTCCTTTAAAGTAGTGCCATCCCACCATTGAGAGGTAGGTAGCACCACCGTTGGAGGTGTTCGGGTCAATTCGATTTTAGGGACATGGTGATCACCAGAGCAATGGGAAGACACCTTAGAAGCTACCCTCATGCCAGGTTCCCGGATCATGAGGACTTACTAAGACGTTTTCTACTCGACGACCACCTTTCGAAAGGCAACAGTGAGGCGTACCCTAGGGGTGGTGTGTGCGAATTGTGTGTCATGTTTCAGTTATTTGTCTTGTCATGTTTGTCGTGTTCTACGCTTGATTTTAATTTAAGTCCATTCATTCTTGCATGCATATTTAACAGTTATAAGTTGCGAGGAAATAAAGCTAGACTATTACAAATGGCGCGGGTCCACATCGCCAAAATTAAACCGGACCCGATTTAGCGGAAAAATAAATAATGCGAAGAAAATAAAGTGCGAAAAGTAAAGTTACAATGCTTCGGGGCAATTACATAATTATAATAAGCGATAATAAAATAAATGCGCAATTAAATGATTAATGACGGGCGTTGGACCCTTTTTGCAAATAATTAAAAGTTAATGAGAATTAAAAATTAAATGATTAAATGAGAATGATATTTTTGTATTTTTTAGATTCAATAAGGAAAAGGAAATTAATTGAAATTAATTTAAAATACAAACCCTAATTCTAGTAGTATTTTTTATTTATTGTGAAAGAATTAAAATATAATCTAAATTAAACCCTAATTTATTTATGTGCAATTTAATTAAAAAAATAAATAAACAAATAATTATTACTATGGAAGAAAAAAGGGAAAAAAAATTAAAAAGGAGAAAAAATGTTTATTAACCTAAATTCTATATTTCTATATTTTTATTATGAAAAGAATTAAAATTAAAAGCACCTAATTATATTAAATTCAATTACATAATTTATTCATGAAAATAAAATAATTAAAATAAAATATTTATTATCTTTTTTATTATTTTTCTGATTTTTTTTATAATGTTTTTGTATTTTATAAAAGGGAGAAAATTAATTAATTAAAGCAATAAAAATTAATAATACAATAATTAAAATAATAAAAGAAAAAGAAGAGCAAACCAAAGTGGGGTGTTGTCCCAAAACTGGAGGTATAAATCTGAAAAGCCTGGCCCAATAAGGGTTGATTCATTGACTTTCCATGATCTTGCATGACACGTTGACCAGCCTATGGTATGTTCCTTGAATTTAAGCCTTTGATCTGTGCACACTGGACGCGTGTATGGTGAGATACTGATGGAACATGGTAGTCTTCCTCAAGCGCGCTGCATAAGATTTGTTCATGAAAAATAATATGGGACTTTTGCCAGACCTGGGATTTGAACCCAGGTCTTGAAGGTTCTAAGCGCTATCCCTGCCCACTGAGCCATTTGTGCTTTTGATAATATAATTAGCAAATAAACAATATAATAAGAAAACAAAATATGAGTGGATTAGCGCGCGCAACATTTAAATGAGCCAGTCCCTTTATGCCACGACATCATCATCTTCATCCCTGAAAAAGCAAAACTCAGAGGCCACGGTTTTTGAAGTGTTGTTTTATAGGGGCTATGAGAAAATAGCGACTAGCCCCTCGTCGCTCATAAATTGAGCGCGAGGGTGCCATCTTCTTCGTCTGGATGAGCTGAGCGTGATGATGGTACTGGCATGGTCCAATTTTTCCCCTAGTGAGAACCCCCAATTTGAAGCTCAAGAAAAACCTAATATTCAGTCATGGCATAACCTCATATGGCATAGAAAAACGCAATTAAATATGAGGGTTAGCTTTGAAACTTCAACATGAACGAGAATCCACAAACAAAATTCATAAAAAATGCTTAGAATATGATATGCGAATTCAAAATTTTTGAGGTTCAGTTTGAGTTCTTGATACCAATTCAAGATGTTTTTGCTGTTGTTAACGATTGGTACACGTTCAAAATTGTCCAAGGAAGCTATTGCAATTGGTTTGGTGCCTTGAATCGCCCTATAACCTTGATTTCAGAATCCAACTTTTTGAGAATTTTTGCAAGTTTGTAATGAGGTTCTGAGCGCAGCTTGTAGTCTAGGAGCATTAGGGTTCTCATTCTGATCATATATGGAGTGATTAGGTCAAGAAACATTGGACAAAATCTTATGCATTGATGAATTTCAATATTTGATTTTGGAAAATCTTTTTTCATATCTTTTTCATGTTGTTTTTGTTCAATCATGATCCAATCTCATCCAAATTTGCCTATTTAAGACTTACACGAAATATTGAGTTTATAATGTGCATGAAAAGATTTTTTTAGGTTAGTTTGATATTTTTCATATATTAAAATCATTTAAATGAATATAAATTAATATTAATTCAAATAAATAATTAAAAAATATGAGAATACTTCCCTTTGGGCCTAATGGTCGTGCATAGGCTTGGCATGAAGAAACTTGGAAGAAAAATGGGCCCATTTGCATTTTTAGGCCTTTTGCATCAATGTTGACTTTTCAAAATTCCTAAAAATTTCCCAACCTCCACAAGGCACAACTTGGTCAATTTTTAAGCGTTTCACATGTTCTTGGACATTTTGGAAAGGTCTTTGAGTCCTTTAACCAATGCCTTTGGTCCCATGTCATTTTGATTTACCAATCTCAAGTTATGGCCTTTGACTTAAAGTCACTTTTTGTTGACTTCTGAAAATGACCTATAATGTTGAAATTGATAACTTTTTGTGAGAGCATTTCTTGGACTTGGAACATGAAGATGAATTGTAGGAAATGTCTTTCTCTTCAAAATGAGCTTTGGATGGAAATTTTCTGATAATCCATGTGAAAGTTATGCCCTGGTCAATTTCAGTTGACTTTTTCAGCTGTCCAAATATAGCAACTTTTGCATCTTTGATGATTTCTGAGCCAAATCTTGAGAATCATGATCAAGCATTGATCAAATGATGTTTGTGGCTTCAAAATGATATGTTGACCAAAAATTTGAACTTTTGACTGTCAAATGACCATTTTGCCCCTACAGTTGACTGTAGTGCAATTTAGGGTTTTGACTGTGCAATTTTGAGCTGAATGCCTTGAAACTTGATATGAGGATACTTGACCATCTTTGTAGGCATATGAGACTTGATTGGGCCTTTGAAAAGTTCATTTGCTTGACCAGAACTCAAACCCTAGTTTTGACTGTCTAGGAGACAGTTGAGCTGCACAATCCTGGGGGACTTTTGTGACCTTGACTTTGACAATTTCTTGATGAATATGGGAGGGCAAATTTTGGGGTACAACAGTTGGCTTCTTGAAGATATACTTAATGGATACATCTTAGAAATCAATAAAATGGTGTGAGTCAACATATACTGCCTTAGCCGGCGAGGAGCCCATGCCAAAGCGCAACAAGTTTTCTTGAGCAATGAATATCTTATTTCATAGTCGGTAAAAGTTTTGCTAAGGTAGTATATTGCATGCTCTTTTCGGCCAGACTTGTCATGTTGGCCCAACACACACCCCATTGAATTCTCTAATACATTCAAATATATAACCAGAGGTCTTTCTTCAATTGGAGGCATCAGGATTGTAGGTTCTTGCAAATATTCCTTGATTTTGACAAAAGCTTCTTGGAAATCATCATTCCATCTGACTACTTGATCTTTCTTCAGTAGTTTGAAGATTGGCTCACAAGTAGCAGTCAAGTGAGAGATGAATCGAGCAATGTAGTTGAGTCGTCTAAGAAACCCCGGACCTCCTTCTCAGTATAGGGAGCTGGCATTTCTTGTATGGCTTTAACTTTTGAAGGATCGACCTCAATACCTTTTCCACTGACGACAAACCCTAGGGGTTTTCCAGATCTCACCCGAAAGTACATTTGTTGGGATTCAGCCTCAACTTGTATTTTTTTAACATTTCAAATAGCTTGTGGAGGTGATCAAGATGTTCTTCCTCAGATTGCGACCTTGCAATCATATCATCAACATAGAATTCTATCTCATGATGAATCATGTCATGAAATAGAGCTATCATAGCCTGTTGATAAGTTGTGCCTACATTCTTCAAACTGAAAGGCATGGCCTTATAACAGAAGGTGCCCCACTCTGTGACAAAAGTGGTTTTGTCCATGTCTTCGGGTGCCATTTTGATTTGGTTGTAACTGGGGAAGCCATCCATGAAGGAGAAAACTTTGTGTTGAGCAGTATTATCAACCAAGACATCGATATATGGTAGTGGGAAATCATCCTTGCGGCTTTCCGTATTCAAATCCCTATAGTCTATGCACATACGGACTTTTCCATCTTTCTTTGGAACCGGGATCACATTTGCAACCCACTGTGGATATGATGTCGCTTCTAGGAATCCTGCATTGAATTGCTTTATTACCTCAACTTTGATCTTCTCAGACATATCTGGCCGCATGCAACAAACCTTTTGCTTGACTGGAGGACAACCTTCCTTCATTGGCAGACGATGAACTACGATTTCAGTATCAAGTCCTTGCATTTCTACATATGACCAAGCGAATGCTTCAAAATAGTCATGCAACATCTGGACCAATCTTCTCTTGACACCGTCTTCCAAGTTGGCACTGATCTTGACTTCTTTCTTATCTGCCTCAGTACTTAGGTTTATCACTTCAACTAGCTCTTCATACGGTTGAATGGCCTTTTCCTATTGTATCAGAAGTCTGGCGAGTTCCCCAGGTATTTCACAATCTTCTTCGCCTTCGTCTTCGGCTTGATAGACTGGATTTTTGAAGTCATAGATGGCAATATCAGAATCGTTGTCAATGGGATCCGGAGTGGATGTGGATCTGCAAATGTGTGTGTGTGCATGCAAGGTCACATGGCTAATTTGAAAATGCAATAAAGCAAGAAAAAAACAGAGAGCGCCAAATTTGAATGAAAAATAGTCCAATATTTTTCATTAAAATGAGCATATGGCATATGAAAAATGACAAACTCTTAACAAATGGACCATTGTTCCCCAGGCAAAGCACATGGCTTAAAGTCATTGTTTTAATGAAAATTATAGACGAACTTCTCAAAGTAATAAAAACAGGAAATGGTAATTACTTCTGGCTGAAGGTGATTGGGATGAAGTCCTTGGTTTGCCAGTCATTGAGTCCTCCACTAGCAGTTGGGTAGATCCAGTCATCAAAGTCACAATCAACATCAGAGTCTTCAAGAGCATTAACTTCATGGTTACTAATGCAGAGAGGTGGCTTCCCTGCATGAGCACGTCGAACCTCCTTTTGAGCCTTGGTAGTGAAGCCCAACCCAAATTTGTCTGACTTGAAAGGGATATCTGGAAGTTGTCCCCAAATGATGCAATCTCCGTCTTCAACAACAGCACGAGCATCTTTGAGAGAAGTCATCCTTGGTGTATCTTTAGCAGCTTTAGGAATGTCATGAGTGGCCTTGGAAACAACAACCATGGGAGAGACCACTTCAAAGGCTTGACAAGGAGTCTCTATGAACTCCCCATCCATTTCAACATATTTGAATGAATTTAGATGACTAATCATAAACTCTTTTTTACCACAGACAATCATAATTTTTCCTTTGACCAAATATTTCCGCTTTTGATGTAGTGTGGAAGTCACCGCTCCTGCCCCTTGGATCCATGAGCGTCCAAGCAGGCAAGAATAAGCAGGACGGATATCCATCACATAGAATGTTGAGTTGAAGGCTTGAGACCCAACTTTGATAGGGAGATCGAATTCTCCATAGACCATCCTCTTTGATCCGTCAAAAGCTTTTACCACCATGTCACTGGGTTTTAGCACCAAATCTTCACAGTCTAACCTATCTAGAGCTCCTTTTGGTAAGACATTCAGAGAGGACCCAGTATCCACTAACACATGGGCTAAAGTGGTGCCTTTACACTCGATGGAAACATGCAGAGCTTTGTTGTGATTTTTCCCCGCAGGGGTCAAATCTGCATCCGAAAATCCCAAACCATTGTCAACAGTCAAACTGGCTACACAGTTTTCAAATTGGTCGGCCATAGTTTCTTGAGGGACATGTGCATTTTTCAATAATTTTATCAGTGCTTGAGAATGCACCTCGAAACATAGCAACAAAGACAACATAGAAGTCTTTGAGGGTGTTTTCCCCAACTGTTCCACTATCTTATAGTCACTTTTTCTGATAATCTTTAGAATCTCCTCCATCTCTTGGGTAGATGGATCCTCGATGGTAATATCTTTTATGGGTGTCTCCGTCAGGGCAGGCTCAGTCATTTTTTCCTTTCCTCCAGTATCAGCACTAGGTTTGACAACAATAATACGAATGGGTGTAGCAGTGGTTGTCAAAGGTGAAATATCTGGAGATAAAATCCTCCCCCCTCCTAGTAACTTTACTTGATCCAACAATGTTTGTAATGTCGGAAGTTTCATCTTTGGTGATCCATGAATCTTGTTTGATACCATGGTAATACACTTCTTCCCCATAATTCCAGGGCACAACCTTATCAGAAGAATAAGGGACTGGCCCCGGTGTGGTGGTTATCAGTGGAGCTATTCTTGGTTCAACGGGAATCCTATTAGGACCTTTGGAGGTGATCCTAATAGGTTTGTTTGAGATAGTAATGATGGACACGTCTTCCACTTCTTGAGATACACTTTGGGTTAAACTTTTCACAAATGGAGTTTTCACAAATAGAATCTCATGGCTATCCATCAGATGTTGAACACCTTTCTTCATCCATTCACAACCATTAATTTGTACAACTCAGTGGCAATAGTCTTCAAGGCATCCAGAGAATATCCCGACTTTCAACAAATTCTCTTTAACAGTCTTAAAAGGAGTGGTCAAGTCATTGATGGAGGCAACAAAAGAGGCATCTTCAATAGCATTGATACCCTTACCATGATTTGGCATGGGTGCAGTGATCACATTTGGAGTTGGCGAAGGATCGAATTCAATTGTCTTGTTATCAATTAGGTCTTGGATTTTGCATTTTAATGCCCAACAATGATCAGTGTCATGTCCGAGACTATTAGAGTGGTAAGTACATTTTGCATTCGGGTTATATTTTGGATATGAAACATTGGGGTTTGAAGGGGATCCCGTAATGTTACCAAATTTGCCTTCAATAAGTGTTGTAGGGCATGAGATAGTGACATGTTGATTCTGGTCAATTGTCTCCTAGGGATGTCTGGTCTTTGTTGATTAGCTTGTTGTTATGGTCTTTGAGTAGAAGTTGGATTGGAGATTAGAACTGCACTTACTGATTGATGATGATCCTTCCTAGAACGACTCCTTGACCCATACACAACATTAGTCTCTTTTTTACAAGTAAATGGTTTTTTCACAACATTTGAGGTGGAGGCCATGGGTATTTTCCCGCTTTTAATCCCACTTTCAACCCTCTCACAAGTTAAGATCAATTCAGTAAATCCGGATGATGAACTTCCAATCAGCAAGTTAAAAAATGGCCCAGTCAACATTCCCATAAACATATCTACCAACTCCCTGTGAGTCAAAGGTGGTTGCACTCTTCCAGCCAGGTCTCTCCATTTTTTAACGTATTCTTTGAAGCCCTCGTTTAGACCCATGGTCATTCCTTGTAATTGTACCCTAGTTGGCGCAAGATCAGCGTTATATTGATATTGGCGGTAAAAGGCAGTGGCCAAATCCTCCCAAGCATGGATGTTAGTCCCTTCCAATTGGTAAAACCACTCCAACTGCGTCCTAGATAGACTTTCTTAAAAAAATTGTACCCATAGTTTCTTATCAGCGGTATGCGGGTGAATTTTGTGGACGTAAGATCTTAGGTAAAGCTTCGGACATGAGACAACATCGTACTTGGCAAAAACAGGGATCTTGAATTTGTGGGGAATGACTAGCCCAGGAACCAAACCCAAATCACCAAAGTCCAAGCCAGGCGCAACTTAGATTTCTACAGCCTTCAATCTGTCTTCTAGTTGCTTATATTTGTTATCGGTTGGTGGATATTGCTCGTCAAATTAGTCCCTGTCTTCAGAGATTTGATTGTTTCCACCCCCAGCACGGGTTCTCCTAACATCTTCATCTTGATTCTCATTCTCCTGGAAGAAGTCCTCTTAAACTTAAACTTGTCGAATGGGGCCTTTGAATATCTTCCCCATGTTGATTACAATTTTCTTCTTGGTCTACTTCTTCGTGACAAGAAGTGACATCATTTCTAGCTGACCCTTTACTAAGTTGAGTATAGTCTCTTGAAATTAAGAATTTTGAGTCTGCAGGTCCTTGACAGTTTTCTCAAGATCCATCTTATACTGAAATAAACAGTAGAAAGATGAGGAAACCTGTGTCGGAAAACCTGCTTATGATATGATGCATGTTATGTGTATGCAATGTTTTAAAGGACCTTTAAGATTTAAATTTGCTTAAAAAAAGAGGGTAAAAAACATCAATTGTATTAATAAGTTCAAAGGTCACAAATTGCCTCTTGGGCTTACTATGAAAGAAAACAAAATGAACTAATATAAAAAAGACTCAGGTCTCCCACGCTTCCTCTTTGGACTGATGTAGTCATTCAAGTTCCGCTCCTCATGAAGTTGCCTTGTGAGCTCTAACACTTTCTTCCCGCTTGAGTAGAATTAAGCTTCAAAGGTGTCTCGCTCCCCCTTGAGTTGAATCCACAACCTTTGCAATTCCTTGATAGTAGTAGGCATGTCAGGACGAAGAACAGTGTAGGGAACATCTCCTTTGGCATATACTCCATAATTATTGGTAAGATGGCAACATACGACATCATGGGGTTTTAAGAGCGAGCTCGCACCCACTTGAGATAAGGATCCAAGGGAATGTAGTTCTTATGCCCCAAATTTTTTCTATCACCCATGTTTACCATGCCCTGGGCTCGTATAAATCTTTGACGATAACCTTGGACATCGTTCTCATAGTCAAATACAATACCTTGGACAAGCGCGTCATAAGGACCATCTCTCTGAGAATAACCAAAATGTCGTAGAGCCAAGCAAGGATTATAAGTGATACCTCCCCTAATGCCAAGGATTGGGACATTAGGGAATTCCCCATAGCGGTCAATGATGGTGACATCCTCCAAAGATCGAGAACACCAATGAATATCTGAATGCGGAAGTGACATCAACCTTTGAGACCACCTCATGCCTTGTTCATTCTTTAAAATTGACCAAGGAAGGTGCAAAATTAACCACCTAGACAGCAATGGAGTGCAACACATACGAATCCCTCTTCTCTTCATGGTACATGCGTGAAGAGAATATAAAATTTCTCCGAGTAAGGTAGGCATCGGGTTACGAGATAGGGAGATTTTGGCGGCATTCACATCTATATGTTGGTCTGGATTAGGGAACAATACCATCCCATAGATTAGAAGAGCCAAAACTTCTTCAAAAGCTTGCAAACCCAGAGCATCCCAAAATAGTTGAGCCTTCTTAAACATAAACTTGGCTAGAAAACCCTTACCACTCTTTGTTTCCCAATTAGTCACGACGTCGGACCGTTGCAAATGTAAGGCTAGAGCAATCGCCTCAGGTCTTAGGTCTTTCTCAATACTAGTGAGTGGTATTTGATCAAGAATAGGCACTCCAAATATTTGAGAGAACTCTTCCATTGTAGGCACCAAATGGTAATCAGGAAATGTAAAACAATGATGTTTAGGGTCAAAGATTTGAAAAAGCACATGTACCATGCCTTCTTCAAAGTTTAAGTTAACCAAGTTGAGGAGTCGACCATACTTCTTGGTGAACAGAGAATTTTCAGGGGCCCTTGATGCTAACTCTTTTAGTTGAGTAGGCACTTTCACAAGATTGATTCGAATGGTATTTCTGCAAATGGAAGCCATATCCTATAAAACAGAACAAAGATAAATCTCCATGTCCTTGAAATGGTTAGTGCAAATGCTATGGTATGATGTCTTGATGTTATGTACATATAATCATATACAAGCAAAAAAAAACAAGTCCTTAGGTTTAGGCTTGCATGGAATTCATAGGTAAGTACCCTCTTGAAGTTTAGTTGGTTCAACCTGTCCTAGAAAGTAATCGGGTTCTAGGGAATCTCAATATCATTGGTCTTTCTTCATCGGGCATTGTTTCAGCGCAAGCTTCTATTTTGGCGACTGAAATATCCCGAAAGTCCAATCTCAATGAGCGTAGTATCGAGTATCAACCAACTTCGGACTGTCCCAAATCCAGCTATCTCACTACTTCCTAATGGCCAAGTTGTTCAACTAAAGATTCTATGGTCAGTTAGTGCTTCATGATACCACACAACAGCCCTGTATTCTCCTTGATCCGCCATAAGGAATACCGGTACCCACAAATGTGTCACACTATCATAGTTATTGTTTCAACCATATCGGTCTATGCCATACAGTCCCCACAATCTATTGCTACTTACCTAATAATGTTCCCATATCTGGGTAAAGGATCTATTCAAAACTCAAACATGGACCCAAAATGAAAAGAAAATAAGCCAAACAAATGAAAGCATTTAAATGTGATCTAGTATCTAAGGTAACTCCACTTTTGAGTCTAGTCCCCAGTAGAGTCGCCAGTTATGTAATACGGTGGGAGAACTGACTTGCGTCTTTTGTGTTTTATCGCAATTGTTATGGATAGCAAGAGTCGCCACTGACTTTTCTTTTATTCAATAAAGGAAAGGGTGAAAAGAACAGGAAAGACCTTTTGATAATTTTTCTTGAGTTCGGGGGGTAGGTTATGAAAAGGAAAGGTGTTATCACCCTTTTCATCCGTATTTATCTACGGGCTCTTAGTTTCTAGCTCACTTTGAAATGCTTTTTAAAATGTGTTTGTGATTGTTTGAAAGTATTTTTGAAAAGTACCTTTGTTTAGGAGAACTTTGTAAAGATTATTGTATCTATAAGAATGTATACAAAGTGTTGACTTTTGAAAATATTTCATAGAAAAAAGTGTTGGTGTGTTTGAAATATGTTTTGTTTTGGAATGTTTGTGAGCAAGCAACTACGAGCGTTCTACCTACTAAAAAATTCTTTGTTCTTTTCCTCCTCCTTTAGATAGTGTTATCTTACCGTTAGTTAGTAAGCAACCATATCATTGAATGTGAAGGGACAAACATGGGTCATCGTATAGTCATAGAAGGCAACATTGTAAGATACTTCAGCATTTTGTCGTAAGGGTCTAAGATCATTTTGCCGAAGGCAACATCAAAGGGTCATCAAGGGACTACGATCTTGTAATCCAGGGTCTTTGCTAAAGTGTCCCACGTTCGAGGGACATGACTGTTTTATCTGAGGCAACAAGTTTGGGTTAACCCTAGAGGTTCAAGTGTGCAAAGTGTATTGTTTTCATACATTTTTGTCTTGACTTAGGGTTGTCTGTTTGTTTGATTTTAAGTCTTTCCATACAAACCCTAGTTACTAGCAGTAATATTGAAAGCGATAAATTATGGAAATTTAAAGTCATGCGCTATTACATCAATTTAAGGGATGGGGATTTATAAATCACAAATGGGGGAATAACAAATAAATAAACCCTAACTATTACAAGGCTTTGATAATTACATTATAATATACAAAATAATAAAATGTATAAAGAAATGTAAAAATAAGAAAAGAGAAAAAGGAAATTGTTTTTGTTTGGTTTTTTTATAGAAAAATATTTTTATGATTAACCTAATTAACTAAAAAAAGAAATTAATCAATTAAAGTCTAAGTTAATTTAATTAAAAAGATAAAATTACAATGAAAACCTAAGTCTAAATTTATCTTAATTAATTTAAGAAAGAAAAATGTTTTTAGGATTTTTTTGTTATAAAATAAAGTAAAGAGAAAAATAATAATAAATTTTAGTCTAAGTATTTGATAAAATATATTTTTTTGTATTTTTAATAAGAAATAGTAAAAATAATAATATTAAAAGAAAATAAAAGAAAATAAAAGAAAATAAAAATAAAAATAGAAATTGAAAGTCAGGGGTACCTGCATTTGTGAGTGTTGGTGTGTGTAAGGGTATAGCCATCTTTAAACAATAAAATGTAACAGAAAGACAATGAGCACAAAAGGTTTGTATGTGAAAAAACGTCCATGATTCATTGAATGTCATCTGAAGATGAAATAAAAAACCCTTACAAATGGACCATTGTGCCTCGGGTAAGACACAAGGTTTTTTAATGTGCGAATTGTTTGTGAATATTACAAGTCCAACAGAAATGTAAAAGATAAATTATTGAGATGAAAGTTATTGGGACAAAGTCTCTAGCTTCCTAATTGCGAAGTCCTCCGTTGACAGTAGGAAATATCCAATCCTCCAAGCTACCATCTTCTTCACCATCTTCCACTGTGTTGACCTCTTGGTTGCTAATCTTCAGAGGTGGCCCTTCAGCACAAGCACGACGCACAACCTTCTGAGCATTTGAAGTAAACCCTAAGCCAAACTTGTCAGATTTATACGGAATGTCCAGAAGTTTCCCCCAGATGGTACATCCTCCCTCCTCTACTACTGCCTTGGCGTCCTTTAGAGATGACATCCGGAGCGGCGGTCTTGTAATCTTGGGAATTTGGGACACCGTCTTGGTTACTGCTACTTCTTGAGAGACTTCTTCAAAATGTTGAAAAGGAGTTTCGATGAACTCACCGTCTAATTCTACATACGGAAGGAATTGAGGTGGCTAATCATATACTCTTCCTCTCTGTGGACAATGATAATCTTTCCATGGACCAGGTACTTCAGCATTTGGTGTAGTATGGAGGTGACAACACCGGCATTATAGATCCAAGGCCATCCTAGCAGACAGGAGTAAGAGGGGCGGATGTCCATTACATAGAAAGTGGAGTTGAAAGTCTGAGTCCCGACCTTTATGGGGATGTCCACCTCCCCGTGGACCATCCTCTTTGAGCCATCAAATGCTCTCATGACTATGTTACTGGGTTTCAACGTTAGTCCTTCGCAGTCCAATTTGTCGAGAGCTTTCTTTGGTAAAACATTCAAAGATGAGCCAGTGTCCACTTAGACGTGGGCCATAGTTGTTCCTCTACACTCCACAGAGACATGTAATGCCTCGTTGTGCTTTCTACCTCTTGGTTTCAAATCAGCATCAGAGAAGCCTAGGCCGTTATCAACTGTCAGACTGGCCACACAATCTTGGAATTGGTCAGCAGACGTCTCTTGTGGCACATGGGCTGTCTTCAGAAACTTCACCAGAGCTTTCGCATGTGCCTCAGAACACAACAACAATGCTAGCATGGAGATCTTGGATGGAGTTTTTCCAAACTGTTCAATCACATCATAGTCACTCTTCTTTATTATTCTCAGGATTTCCTCCATTTCTTTCTTGGAGGTTTCGGGTATAGTCAGTCATTGAGCCTTCGTCCGGACACGCTCTTCTTGAATACTTTTTCCTCGAATTTCAGCAGTAGGAGTATTGGTAGGGATAACAGCAGGGGTTGTGTCTTCTTTTTCATTAGGAGCACTTGCAGATATGATTATTGGTATGGAGGTAACCTTTGGAACAACCACGGGTCCAAAAACTGCCTTTGGAGGGGCAATTTATGGAGAGAAGATTCTACCACTACGGGTAATCTTACTGGTTCCGGAAATATTGCTAATGTCAGAGTCTTCCTCTTTGGAGCTCACTTCTTCGGCGGCCAGCCCATCTTGTTTGATACCATGGTAGTAGATGTCTCCACCGTAATTCCACGGTACTGTTTTGTCTGATTCATACGGGACTGGCCCGGGAATTGTGATTATGAGAGTAGTAGTTTTTGGAACCGATGTAATCCTAACGGGTCTTTTGGGGACCCTGGAAGGATTGGCGGAGATGGTTATGATTGAAATGTCTTCAACAGGAACAGGTAAAACAGGAGCATTTTCAAACAGAATCTCTTGGTTGTCTATCAAGCGTTGAATGCCTGTCTTCAACAAAGGGCAAACAATTGGTGAGGATAAGCAAAGATGGCAGTCTTTATTACAACCTGGGAATACACCAGCTTTCAACAAGTTTATCTTAATGGTTGGGAGTGGAGTCAAGAGTTTATCCACTGTAGCAACAAACAAATCTTCTTCGATAGCATTGGCGTTGTGACCATGCCTAGGCATAGGAGCGGAAATGACGTTTGGTTTCTCGGGCACATCAAACTCAATCTCTTTTTCATCTATAAGGTCTTGAATTTTGTTTTTCAAGGCCCAACAGTTGTTAGTGTCGTGACCCGGACTTTCGGAATGATATGCGCATCTGGAATTTGGGTGATAATGAGTTGACAGTTGTTAGTGTTGTAACATGATCCACGACCCATGATCCTTCCCACTTGTCTTTATTTTATTTCTATCATTTATTTTGATTCTTATTTCAATTAAATTAAATTAAATCAAAATAAAATCATGAAAATATCAAAACTAATCAAAGCTTGAGATTTTGTGCCTGTTTAGGTCTCTTATACAGCTGGAAGAAGAATCAAATCGTGCAAGCTTCATTAGAACACAAAAACATTGGATTTGGATTGATTTGAAAAGATTTACATAAGAATCAAATCATGATTCAATCATCTTAATTGAGAAATATTTGAAGCAAGTTTGTAACCTAATTCATTCTAGGGTACATATAGGACAAGTGCAGATAAAAAAACCAAGGCATTGGAGGCGTGAAAAGAGAAGAACAAATCTCAAAATTTCAAAGGAAAGTGGAAATCTAATTTCATAATTCCAAGCTTCCCCAAGCCATTCCAAGCAAGCCATTCGTTTGTTGGACATCCAAGGACCCTATTCCAATCACTAGCAAGCCTCATAACATCCTAAAACGTGTTGTAAGCATCTCACGACATTGATACTTTCTTGAAATCAAATATCACAATTCTAGCATTTGTAGCATGATTTCTTTACATATTCTTGATCATTGAATCATTTGCAAGCTATTGGTTATGTTCAATTGCATTTTTATTAACTGTAGAGCAAGATGCCATAGTTAGGGTTCTTGGCTCGTTTTTGGGGTTTTTCGTTACAGATACAATTAGCCATGGAGAGTGGTAGCATGATGCTCGTTGTTTACCGTGGTTATTGGTAAACAACCGCTGATCCTCCAAATGGTTACTTATTTGGTTACTCACAGGATCAATCAGATTGATCCTAGGACATAGGTTGATTTTGAAGTTTTGATTAAATTGGATATTGGTTAAATGACAATAAAATAAAGAGGCTTTAAGTAAATTGCATGAAGAAGTAGGCTTGGTAAAATAAATGAAGGCTTTAAATAAAGGGATTTCGACAGGAATGTAAAGAAGAAAGCAAGTAAATTTCAGGAAAGGTAAATGACTTTGATTAATAAAGTTGGTGTTTCACACATACATTTCTCAACAATTCTTTCTCACACGCTGGGTACTCGAATCTATATGAGTGACTTTGTATAGAATTGTGAACACACGCGAGAAACTGCGTGACTACTACTATTTATACTAAAACATCCCAAGTAACCGTCGGGAAGTTACACTGCTTCGAGATGATTCCACTTGGCACGTTCTCAACGTTCGACGCCCCAGATCTTTGCACGTTGCACTTGGTAACCGCTGGAAACCGTTTTCCCTCCAAACGCTTGAATTTCAAACCGTTCCACTCTGAACCATCGAACACCTTCGTCGAGAAGCATCTTCGACGAGAAACAACTTCGACGTCGAAGGCAACCAACTTCTCCCTTGGAAGAAATCTTCTAAGTACTTTGCCATCTTTCGATGGTCATTTCGACGGACTTAGCTGGTCGAAAACATCCTTCAGCCTTAATGGCTGATATCAATGAAACAAGGGTGTCGAATTTAGGAGCCAACAAATTGCCCCCCAAGAATGCCTTATTTCGACTTTGAAAGAAAAAGGCATTCTTTGAAACGCCATTCGACACCTGTCTTTTCATGCTTAGTCACAAATTAAATTGTGCACTTTTTGTTGTCTTCTACCAACCACTGACAATCCCAAGAAAAACCATCATTTATCCGTACCTAAGACGTCACCTCAGTACGGCGTGCAGTGCCAAACGTCATTTCAGAATTTATCATTATGACAATTCCCAAAAACGAGGGCGCACGCTGCACCCCTCCATTTCTACAGAACGGCTAAAACAACAGGGAGACGCCACGTGTCCCACTACTTCTGCAACATTAAATGGCATTTAATGTCCTCAGTTTTGGGGATTTTCCCCCACTACTATAAATAGCAGTAAGTAACCACTGTGGGACTTTTTACGCTATCTAGCTTTCAGACTTCTCCATTTGCATACAAACTTGTCATCTTTGCAAAAACCCTTTTTCCTTCACTTTGTCTTCAAACTCACCGTTAACAATGGCATCTGGTTCCTCCAATGCTCCTAGCGCCACCGTACCATCTGGAAACGTCAAACCTAAGGTTTTCGTCACCGCTCCAGTAGTAACTTCCACGGGCCAACGAAGGGTCCCTGAACCCTTGGACATCGATGTACGTGATGCTTACTCACACCACCTTATGATCCCAGTTGGATATTCCAACCAGATCTTTGCTATGTCTGGCCCCTTGTATCCAAGTATTGCTGAGGCCATGAAGATCAAGAGTTATTTTCCGGTAGTTGAGAGACTCAAACCGGTTGCATGCGCCAAGAAAGATGCAGAGGATAATGAAGACCCTGCTAAAGAGAAAATCGACCTCCGTTTCTTCAACAAAGGTGTTAGGGCTTTCAGGTCTGGCCCTAGCCTTACTCCTGATTACGTTGCTTGGCTGGAAAAAATGGAGAAACGCCAAGCTTCGACTGGAAAGATATGGGAATTTTCGACCTGGTTATGCTGTCGAAGACTGGTCTGAACTATTCTCCGGAGATGTTGATAGCTTCTCTACTCTTCTGGGACTACTCCCACTTCACTTTCCATCTTCCCTGTGGGATGCTGACTCCTACACTCTTCGATGTGGCCGCTATCACTGGCCTTCGACCCACCGGGGACTACTTCGACCCGGAGGAGATGTCGGAGGATCAAATTGGATTCTCTGCCACAAAACCAACCTATACCACCTTCATCAATCACTACCACGACAGGTCGACAGATGCTGTGTCGGATGTCGAACACATTGCGTTTCTAGCCTTATGGCTGACACGCTTTGTATTTTGCTCGAAGTCCTTACAGGTGACCAAGAAGATGGTCACTCTCGCCACTCAACTCCATCATGGCCAAAATATCTGTTTGGCAAAATTGATTTTGGCTAGCCTGTATGATTCGATTAGTAATGGAGCGACTCTTCTGAAGATTATCGAGAACAGGGCCAGCTTGCTGCTTGCTGGACCTTTTTGGCTGCTCCAACTGTGGCTCAATGCCACCTTCGAATCTTTCCTGCCTAAGAAGGTTCAAATAAATGAGCAGGCTCCAAAGATAGCGAACAGACATGTCGAAGGAACCATACTGGCTCTGTTGACTCTGATGGAAGATGGACTGGAGCTTCAGCAAACTTTCACAAACTTCGTTCTGATGTTTGCTCGAAGGAAAGAATTTGCTTCGACTATGGCTCCGTTTGCTCGACGGAAGGTAGGCCCAGCGTGGTTCACAAGGCCTCATCCTAGGACGTCGAGTGGTCCTCAAGTTGACGAACATACAACAATGTGGGAGGCGTTCCTCACCCCAAGGATCATGCCTCTTTGATTCAGGAGCTCTAAGACTCACCTGAGTCTGATTGCATATCAACCAAACCTGGTGTCTCGCCAGTTTGGTATTATTCAAACCCTACCTTCTCCAATTTTCCCAAGGGAGAAGTCTATGTTATACTTCTGCAACGACTACACCGAAGAAGCTGCCACTAAACATATCGGAAGATATGCTGGTCGAACAGTTCTTTCGTTGTTTGACTACCAGCTCAACTTTCTTTGCTCACCAACCTTCGAGGAGTGGTGGAAAAGTTATTACACTGAGGAGTTTTTCGACGAGAAGGACTTCGTGGATGAGCTTCAGAAATCTTTTGTCCTTGTCTTGGACAAAATAAAGAAATGTAAGTTCATCCTTTCACATTACTTTGTCTTTCTCTTTCGACTGCTAGCCTGTTAACTATTTTATTTGCTTTCAGTTGTTCGAAAGCCTGCAGCCAAGAAGGCTGCAGAAGGCCAACAGGGAGGAGGCCCCTCAACAAAACCTCCACCGCCGGCGAAGACTATAGCGCCGGCGAAGACCACAACAAACCAACAGGGGGAAGGCCCTTCGAAAAAGCCTTCTGTATCGGTAACCAGACTTTCATTATTTTCTTCTGGCTTTCAATTTTTTGAATTTCTATGCAATTGCTAAATCGAATTCCCATTGGTTTTTTAGGCACCTTCGCCCAAGAAACGGCCAGCACTGGTGGTCGAATCTGGGAGCGACGAAGAAGATGATTCTCCCCCTGCTCCTCTAAAAAGGCGAAAGCTGACGAAGGACGCTCCTGCTCCTGCTCCTGAGGGTCGAACAATTAGAATAAAGGTTGCTGGGAGAAAGCCCAGGCCACCTCCAGTGATCATTGAGGAGCCAACGGAGGAGGAATTAAACGTTCTTCTCAATAAGCCTGTCGAAAGCGACAATTCCATCCCTGGGGCTGAAGCTAATTTACAGGTAATCTCTTAGACCTCTTTGTAACTTAGGTGTAGATACCTGCATTCGATTATGTCTCTTCCGATTTCTGAAGATTCTTCTTCTTTTCTTTTCAGGACACCACTGAAAGCTCACCGCCAAGGACCTCTGAAACACTGGAGTCTGCTGAACGCAGCAGGCCACAAGAAAAAGGCTTGGAGAATGACGAAGCCCATACTGAAATAAATGAGGCCAATGCTGAGACGGCAGAAAAACCAGCAGAAGATCCTCAAACAGAAGAGCCACAGCCAAAAGAGATTCAGGTGGTGGATCTGTCGGAAGAGAATCGTGACGAAGGGGGCCACGGCAATGCTGGCGAAGAGGATCAAGATGCCGCTGGCGAAGAAAACCAAGGTGACGTCGGCGAAAGACAACAAGATGACACCGGCGCTGCCACAGTCCAAGTCGAAGGGAATCCAGTCGAGGCAACTGTCACTCCACAGCCTCAAACCCAAGACAATGCTGTTGCAAGGGCTGTTACCTCAACAAAGCACAGGTCGAAAGAGGACTTAGAACTCTTGAAGCAAACTGATCCTGTTAGCTATCTCAACGCCATCATCGAGAGCAAGAGTTCGTCTGACGCTAGTCAGGAGGTTCCTACCCTGTCGGGGAAGTCCACTGAAACTTCTCCTCTCGATGAAGCTTTGGCGAAGGTTAAGGCTCAGTTTTTCAAGAAGGACTTGATGAAAGCTTTGGAGGGGGACCCTACTGCTCCATCATACTTGAGGGATGTTTTGAATGCTGTCGACTTGTTAGCTGTAGCTCCAGAAGTTTCAGGCTTGATCATGGAGTTACACTCCATTATCGATCAAGTCTCAGCAGATTATAGGCGACAAAGGGGCTTTAATAGTCATCTTGAGGTGTTATATGGCAAAAGCTCTTCTGCATGGACTGTTGTTTCGGAGACAACTTCTCGAATTGCGGAGTTGTCGAAGCAAAAAGCATCTACACAGGAAGAAGTTGATGCCATCGATCGAGAGTATGCTTCCTTCAGGGCACAAATCGAAGAAATAGAGGCTAAGATAAATGCCAACACTAAACGCAAGGAGGAACTTCTCTCGACCATCCCAGACACCGAAAGTCAAACTGAAATCAAACAAGGCCTAGAATTTGCTGAGAAAGCCCAAGGCTTCGACAATCAGATTGCCAAGCTTGTGCAGGCGAATGCCTGGTGCAAGAAAAGATTGGAGCTGCAGCAAATCAAATACCTTCGACTCAAGGACTCCATTCCCTTTTGATTGATTCTGCTTCTTAACCATATTTTGTAATCTGTATTCGACAACATTGCCATCTTGGCTAAAATTATAAAAATTTTCCATTTTGGCTTTTTTTTTATGGTTAATTTAGTCTTGTTATTTTATTTTTATCTCTTGGAGTGTAGGTTTGTATTTTTTCAAATATTTACCATTTACTCTCAAGAGCCTTTTATCTTCACCTAGCTCTTCGACTTCATAGGCTCCACCAGAAAAAGTCTGGATAACTCTGAATGGTCCTTCCCATTTGGGTGACCATTTTCCCATGCTTCGATCCCTTCGATCCATGGGAAGAATCACCTTCCAAACTAACTCTTCAGGCGAAAATACCTTAGGTTTCACCTTTTTATTATAAGAGTCTTCTACTCTTTTCTTTTGAAGCCTGAGTAGGTCAAGAGCGCGCAATCTTTCTTCGTCTAAATCCACTAGTTCGTCTAACATCATATTCTAATAAATTTCAGAGGGAATATCATAATGTCTCTGAACCCTTGCAGACTGAAGACAAATTTCTGCTGGCAACACTGCATCATGGCCAAAAGTTAGCCTATATGGTGTTGTACCTGTGGCTTCTTTTGGAGACGTTCGACAAGCCCACAAAATCTGGTCTAACGTCTTATGCCAGTTTTTTAGTTTCTTCCCAACATGCTTTTTTATCAAGCCAATCACTACTTTGTTTGCCGCTTCGACTTGACCATTTGCCTGTGCATAATAAGGCGTTGATGTTAGGAGTTTGAAACCTGTTTCCTGAGCGAATTCCTGCATCTTTCGACCAGTGAAAACTGATCCTTGATCAGTTGTTATAGTCTCAGGGATTCCATACCTAAAGATAATGTTCTTTTGAATAAATTCAATGACATTTTCTTGGTCTACATTGACTAAAGGGATAGCTTCGATCCACTTAGTAAAATAATCAATGCCTACCAGTATGTATTTCTGACTCTTTGATGATGCTGGTCGAATCTCTCCAATGAGGTCCAACGCCCATCCTCTAAAGGGCCAAGGCTTCACTATCGAGTGAAGTTCGCTTGCTGGTACATGTTGGATGCCTGTATGGACTTGACACTCTTGGCAACCTTTGGCGAACTCAACACAATCTTTCAGCATAGTGGGCCAATATAGTCCTTGTCGGAACAACAACCATTTCATCTTATGGCCTGCTTGGTGAGCTCCACATGCTCCAGCATGCATAGTCGAAAGGGCTATGTATGCCTCAGTTTCACTTAAGCATTTTAGCAATACCCCTTCAGGCGTCTTCTTGAATAACTCATTACCCATGAGTACATAACTCAACGCCCTGTACTTTGTTTTTCGTTCTGTCGAAGCTCCTGGATTTTGAAGATAGTCCACAATGGGTTTCCTCCAATCTTGCTCTGACAAATTATCTATGAACGAAATTTCGAAGTTACTTTGATCAGCATATCCTAGTCTCGTCGATTCCAAGTCTGTTGGTGATAGACAAGTTGCTTTTATCTTTTCTCGAACTTCGATTGCCTTTTGTAATCTCGTTTTTGAAATCTTATACCCAGATGCAATTTGTGCCAAGTCGTTGGCTATTTGATTTTCCACTCTGGGTATGTGTCGAATATTGACCATTTCAAATTTTTTCAATAAACGATTTGCTATCACAAAGTACATAATGAGATTTTCTCGTATGCATTTATATTCCTTTGTGACTTGCTTAATGACTAACTCTGAGTCTCCCATTATTTCGACTCGAGTTGCCCCCAATTCCAACAATATCTCAAGGCCAGTAATTAGAGCTTCATACTCAGCCTCATTGTTCGAACAAGAACCTGATATCTTGTACTTGAATGTTGTTGGAATTTTTTCTGGAGAAACGATCAAGACTCCTACCCCTGTTCCATCTTTATGGCTGGAACCATCGAAGTAGAATTTCCAAGGCTCTATCTCCACATAATTAATATCCTCAACTTGAATTGAGTGGTCGACTATAAAGTCTGCAACCACTTGTCCTTTCACTGCCTTAAGAGGCATAAAGGTCAAGGAGTATTCAGTTAATGCTAATGCCCACTTGCCAATTCGACTATGCAAGATAGGTTTCGACAACATATACTTGAAAACATCAAAATGAGACGAAACATACACATCAACTGGTTTTATATATTGCTTGAGTTTTGTACAAGAGAAATACAGACATAGACACAACTTTTCAACTTCACTATATCTAGTTTCTGCATCGTTCAAAACTCTACTAAGATAGTAAATGGGTCTTTCGACTCCATTCTCATCTTCTTGGGCTAACATGCTTCCCAAAGTTTTGTCGGATGCAGCTATGTACAATCTCATACTCCTATTGCTACAAGGAGGCACCAAAATAGGTGGCTTAGTGAGGTACCCTTTGATTTTGTCGAAGGCTTCTTGTTGCTCTTGCCCCCATTCGAACCCCTCTTTATTCAGTCGAAGTAAGGGTGAAAAGGCCTGAGCTTTCCCACTTAGGTTAGATATAAATCTCCTCAAGAAATTTATCTTGCCTAACAGAGATTGCAGTTCCTTCTTATTCGATGGCGCTTTCGCTTCCAGAATTGCCTTCGTCTTGTTCTGGTTGATTTCGATTCCTTTCTTGTGGACAACGAAGCCCAAGAAATCTCCAGCTTTCACACAGAACGCACACTTCAAAGGGTTCATCTTCAGACCATGTTCTCTCATTCTTTCGAATGATTGTCGAAGGTGGTCAATATGATTCTTCCTGGAAACAGATTTTATAACAATGTCATCAATATATACTTGCATAAAAGTGTTAATAAAATCATGGAAGATAGTATTCATTGCTCGCTGGTATGTTGCCCCAGCGTTCTTTAGGCCAAAAGGCATCACTACCCATTCGTAAGTGCCTAGGGCCCCAGGGCATCGAAAAGCTGTTTTCGACACATCCTCTTCAGCAATGAATATTTGATTATATCCTGAATAACCATCGAGCATACTCAGGTATTCATAGCCAGCGGTAGAATCGACTAGCATTTCCGCCACAGGCATAGGATATTCGTCTTTGGGTGTAGCAGCATTCAAATCTCTGAAATCTATGCACACCCTTAATGTACCATTTTTCTTAATTACTGGCACAATGTTTGCAATCCATTCGACATACCTTGTAACGCGTATGAATTTGCATTTCAGAAGCCTTTCGACTTCCGTTTTGATCTTCGACAGTATTTCTGGAGTGAAGCGTCTTGGATTTTGTTTGATTGGCTTCTTCCCAGGTTTGATTCGCAACTGAAGTTCTACCAATCCTCTGTCGAGACCAGGCATTTCGTCGTAATCCCATGCAAAACAGTCTTTGAACTCTTTCAGCAATTGGATTACTTCCAACCTTAGTTCTGGGTCAATTTTGGCGCTGATGTAAGTTGGCCTTTTCTCTGACCCTTCGCCTAAGTTGATTTCTTCTAAAGGATCCTGCGCCAACATTTTAATGTTGTTCGCCAAGGGGTCCTTTTCGAAGCCCAAAGGCTCATCGTCATAGATGGCGTCGAGCCTCTGTTCCTGCATTTTTTCTTGCATGATATCAGGGGGTTCTGGATCGAAATCCTTTCCTGGACCTGCAGCAGATAACTGTTGATCATTGGCCTGTGTGGCCATGTACTTTACTTCGGCTTCGAGAGCCGTTATCATCTTAGTTTCGGCTACATAAGCCGAAATTCGCTTCAAAGATTGTGACTCAGTCATTATCACTGAATTCACTTCCCCAACCAGTTGGTTAGATATCAGTTAACCCACTGAAGTCTATGTGGGACAAGTCTTCTCTGTCCCATTGGAAACCATGCTCAGGATGCAGGTATAGGGAACAAAAAGTGTTTGGCGCTGGCGCCATGTCGAAGTCAGGTGTTGGACATGGCCCTATGTGAGCCAAGTTTTTGTCGAAATCTGCCAACCCCAGGTGATTCACTTCGCCCAGGTAATAGCTTTGATCTGCCTCTATGTTTTCGACCATCCCATCTGGACGCCATAGCAGCAGCCTCTGGTGCATTGATGATGGCACAGCTCCAACACCATGAATCCATTCACGGCCCAACAAAAGGTTGTAGTTAGGTTTGGCCGATATGACCATAAACATTGTTGGTCGAAGGATAGACCCTACTTTGATATCTAGTTGGATCACTCCCATAGTGGTCCCTATGCCGCCCTCATAGTTCGACAAGACCATGTTGTGAGGCTTAATGTCCTCATCCCTTTTGCCAATCTTCCTTAGCATAGAGTGAGGAATAATGTTGATGGTTGCCCCACAATCCACCAATATTTTATTCACAGTAGTTTCTTCGAGTTTAGCCCTTATAAATAAAGGCTTGAGGTGATTTTTCATCGCCTCTGTGGGTGGTTCGAAGAATCCATTTTGTTCCTCAGTGGTGCCATTGTCCATAACGAAATAGCACACTGGCCTATGTTTGGCCATTTCTTGCTCCACTTCCCAGTCACTTGCTTCGACCTCGACCTGTCGGTTGAATTCTCTGGGCAGCACTGAGACTATATTCACCATTATGTCCAAAGTATCATCAGACTCAAAATCGTCTTCATCTTCGACTTCACCTTGGTTAGGCCAAACTAGCCTGTTGGTTACTGGCTCTCTTTCTAGAGGTTTCCTTTGCTTCCTTAGAGGAACATTCGAACTGGTTTCTGCCTTTGGTTCATTGGCAGCCTCCCTTTCAGCTTTTCGTCTCCTTTGGTATCTCCTCCATTGAGATCGAGACATGGGGTTTTTGCCTTTGTAGTTGCTTGACACTTGTGCAACTTTAGGTGCAGCAACTTGAGGCTCTTTCTTTTGAGTTAAAGATGAACCCCTTGGCACGTCGAAAGAGTGCCATCTCTCCTCATTTGGCCTTTTTCGACCAGAGGTTTTGTACCAGGTATCTACCGGCACATTTGTTGGAGGCCTGAAAGTCAATGGCCTCTTTTCTTGGTTCGAACCTCTTTGGGAGGCTCTTCTGGGGTCATGTCGAAGATCAACATTTTCCTCTCTCTTATTCGCTGCTCTTACGCCTTGAATGTGCTCAGCAGCTTTCTTGTCAAAGATCGAACTGCATCTTGGACACAGCATCACCTCTGATTTCTTTTTCTGGCATCTTTGTAGAAAATCTGCCAGATTTTCATTCTCCCGAGGGAAAGCAGTCTTATTAGCTTGTTCTTGCCTCATGGCCTCTTCTGATGCTTTTGGGTCAGAGAGTTCGACCATGTTGATATTCATTGTATCTTTGTTGGCAAGGGTTAGCTGCTTCATTTGTATCTCCAAATTCTCCGTCTGGCCTTGAACTGTGGCCAAGTGAGAACTGGGTTTTGGTCCAGTTTTTTGTGCTTCAACGGTCTCTAGCTTTGGGCTTTCGACCGCTTTTTGAACTGCTTCAATTGTCTTTCTGGATAAATTCCCAGAAAAACTGCCAAAGATTGGCATGTTGATATGGTCCTTTGAGACTTCGACCATTGTGATTCCTGGCCTCTTCGACTGGCTCCTGGTTGCCTCTATCACGTTCACCTCAGAAGGCTCAGCATAGTGGGCTTCAGCCTGTAACGGATTTGAGTCGACAGCCATGGGGGTCTTGTCAGCAAACTTCGACCTCCCTTCTTCGATAGCGTCTTGCACAAGATTCCTGAAAAGAAAACATTGAGAAGTTTTATGGCCCAAAAAATTATGATATTTGCAAAAACCTCTCTTCTTTCTTTGATCAAGAGGAGGCACTTTTACCCCTGGGGGTACTATCATTTGGCCATCTTTTACAAGCAAGTCAAATATTTCATCACATTTTGTGATGTCAAAACTATAAGTCTTTTTGGGGAACCTATCGTTGGTCCTTTCTGGACCAATGGGATTTTTCCCACTTGAGGGGACTAACAGTTTACAAGAGTATGGTGGCCCTTGTTTTAGTTCCGCTAAATCGACTTCTCCTTCTTCGACAGTTAGAGTATCGTCGAAGGATTCTGGATCTTCGTCATCCATCTCAACGTACGCTATCCTCTCTCTCTTGTGAGTTTTCGTTGCCTTCGCTTTTTCAGCTTTGAGGCGTTCTACCTGTCGAACTCTATCGGCCAGTTGGGCCATGTCTCTCAGGTATTGGGTGTCTAGCTTCTTCCTAATGGAATAATCTAAACCACCTGCGGCTATTTCAACCAACTCATGTTCTGGCACTTGTGTAAAACATCTCGCCTTGAGCAACCTAAACCTATTTAGATATTCGTCTATAGGTTCAGTGAAACGTCTCTTTACACTGGCCAATTCTTTCAGGCTTATCTTGGTTTGCCCCATGTATAATTGTTCATGGAACAATCTTTCCAATTGGGTCCAGTGATGGATCGAATTGGGGGGAAGAGTTGTAAACCAAGTAAAAGCGTTCTTTGTTAAATAACTTGGGAAGTACTTGATCCTCAGATTTTCGTTATTCGAAATATCTCCTGCTTCGATCAAGTATCTCGCCACATGTTCGACAGTAGATTTTGTCGTGTCCCCAGAGAACTTGGTGAATTTGGGGACCTTACATCTAGGAGGTAAATCTGTTTGTAACACGTATTCTGACAATGGAGATGTAAAGTTGGGCCTTCGAAAGCCCATGTTCATCCCATTCTGAGTCATGATCCTTTCGATCATGGTTGCCAGATTGTTTTCCAAACCCGTGTTTTGGTATTGGATATGCTGAACTACTTCGTCAGCATTTTGGTTTCTGTTAACTAACCTTACCTCTGGGGTTATTACCCTAGGTTCCTCGACAGGTTGCTCCAAACGTGCCCTAAGGTTTTCTTCGACAGGCTGTTGAACCTGGTTGATGGTGGTTTCTTCCTCTAAGAATATCCCCTGGTTTCCCCTTATTTGCGCCCTTTGGGGCTGTCGAATAGGTTGGGGTACTCCAAAGAAATCAGCCAAACGCGTCATTTGTGCTGTCACTTGCTGATTCGATTGAGTAGTGTTTTGTATTAGAGGGTTCAACACTGTACTTAGAGTTTGTGCCAACATTTGCACCATATCATGGTTGCTTTCGTCCATTTGTTGCCTCAAGACTGCTGTCGAGGCATTTGTAAGGCCATGGGCTACTTGGGACGTTCCTCCTAAGAGTTGGGTCCTATTTCTATTCGCCATGCCTACTCCAGAACCTTGGAGTGGCGAAGAAGCACTCACTAAAGGGTCTGAAAAAGTGGACGCAGCATTCGTCAGGCTAGCCAAGTCAGAAGTTGGCATGCCATAGAGTGGCATAAATCCTGGGGGAACAAAAGGCCTTGTGCCTAAATTTCCCCTTGGTAGGGGAGTTCCCAAAGGCACTCTGGGGCCTGTGAACGGGGGTAATGGCCCCGTTGCTGTGATCGTTACTGCTGGTGTTGAACCAGCGGTTATCACTTCACTTACGGTCGTGCTAACCGTTGCTCCCACATTCGTTTGTGGGATTTCGTTATTGTTTGGCGGATTCGCCATCTCTTCCCTTCTTCTGGCAGTATTGTTATCGTTAGTGTATATTCTACCACTTCTCAATAACATGCAACACTCCTCGAAAAGATGAGATTATTTTCAACAATCAACACACAGTCCCACCAGGTGTGCCAATTTGTTTACCGTGGTTATTGGTAAACAACCGCTGATCCTCCAAATGGTTACTTATTTGGTTACTCGCAGGATCGATCAGATTGATCCTAGGACATAGGTTGATTTTGAAGTTTTGATTAAATTGGATATTGGTTAAATGACAATAAAATAAAGAGGCTTTAAGTAAATTGCATGAAGAAGTAGGCTTGGTAAAATAAATGAAGGCTTTAAATAAAGAGATTTCGACAGAAATGTAAAGAAGAAAGCAAGTAAATTTCAGGAAAGGTAAATGACTTTGATTAATAAAGTTGGTGTTTCACACATACATTTCTCAACAATTCTTTCTCACACGCTGGGTACTCGAATCTATATGAGTGACTTTGTATAGAATTGTGAACACACGCGAGAAACTGCGTGACTACTACTATTTATACTAAAACATCCCAAGTAACCGTCGGGCAGTTACACTGCTTCGAGATGATTCCACTTGGCACGTTCTCAACGTTCGACGCCCCAGATCTTTGCACGTTGCACTTGGTAACCGCTGGAAACCGTTTTCCCTCCAAACGCTTGAATTTCAAACCGTTCCACTCTGAACCATCGAACACCTTCGTCGAGAAGCATCTTCGACGAGAAACAACTTCGACGTCGAAGGCAACCAACTTCTCCCTTGGAAGAAATCTTCTAAGTACTTTGCCATCTTTCGATGGTCATTTCGACAGACTTAGCTGGTCGAAAACATCCTTCAGCCTTAATGGCTGATATCAATGAAACAAGGGTGTCGAATTTAGGAGCCAACACTCGTGAGGTTGCAACGAGTTGATTGGTACCATTGGAATTGATTTACCATGCTTGCAGAGAATTTTGGAGGATCACAGGGCTGTACCTACGCCCAGATAACCGTAGGTAAAAGTTGCTGAACTTTTAGCAACGGAGGGAGGAAGAAGAAGGGTTGCATGGTAGGCAGTGATTCGCCCATTCAAAAATTCGCGCGTTTGGCATATATTAATTTGTTTTTCCAATATAATGTTTGTTTGTTGTCCTTTGTACAAATAAGCACGCTAGCTCAGATGGTCATCAGGCGTTTGGAAAAGCCAAAGGGCCTGGGTTCGATCCCCAGGTCCCCATATTATTTCATGATATTTTTTCTTGCTTAATCAGGCACACGTGCATACAAGGAGACCACCATGAGTCATCATATTTAAACCATTGGATCCATAGCAAGCCAAATCCAAGGCTTCTCACATGAGGGCCTATCATGGGCATGAGTCAAGCCAATGCACAGGATTTGAAAAAGTCAATGAGGGCCAGAAATTGTTGGGCCTAGAAGTTAGATTGACACCCCCTCCATTGCTACTAAACCAGGCCCATCTCTTTTTTCTTTCATATTTTTTTTCTTTTATTTATTTATTTTTGTTTAAATTATTTTCTAACACAAAATTAATTCTTTTTTTGCAACAAAATCATAAAATCAATTTCATCAAATTAGAATTTAGGTTTTTATTTATTTTGTCAAAATTAATTTAATATTAGTTTAATTTAATTTTAGGGTAATTCTAACCTTTTTGTAAATAATTTAAAATAAATTAGAAAATTAGGGTTTGTTTGATTTAATTTTTATTTCTTTTCTCAAATTAAATAACAAAATACAAAAATAGGTCAAATTAATTATTTTTATTAATTTAAATTAATTAGTAATTAGGTTTGTATTTATTCAATTAAAACCTTATTTTCTCAAAATAATCAAAAGACAACAAATATGTTTTTTCTTTTAATTAGGTTTAGTCGAGGTCAAAACCCCAATTCTCTCGTTTTCGTTTCATCGTGCGCGCTTATTATTTTTGACGATATTAATGTAACTGCTCACAGTATGTAATAGTTTAATTAGGACTTTTCGCTTATTTATCGTTTTACGGGTTTTTGGCTATGTAATTAATCCCCTTCCCCGAAGCCTTGTAATAGCGTAGTTTTATTTCCCGCATTTTAATTTTCGCAAACATTAACTGTTAGATGTATGATAATAGGATTGCATGACAAGACTGTATGTTAATTTTAAAATGGTTAGCAAATCCTAAATGTGCAAAGATAATAACTTGAAATCAAATCACTCGCACATGCGCATTCCTAGGGCATACTCTCACTTCGGTTGCCTTCAGTAAATGATCATTAAGTATAGGGTGTCTTAGTGGTTGCCCTCTTGTCTAAATAAAGATTAAATGTCTCGTTCGGAAATGTTTCCTCGGAAAGGTTGCCTCGAAAAGGTTGCCTCGGAAATGTTGCCTCGAATACAATCTTAAGACATTAGGGTTATTACTAAGATGTCCTAACATTGCTTTAGTGATTGTACGTCCCTTTCGAATTGACCCTTACAACTCCAACAATGGTACTACCTACTCTTTAATAGTGGGAGAGCGCTGTCTAAAGGAAATAAGAACATAAACATTCTTTTTTCGAGTAGGTATATGCTAGTAGGTACTTGCTCAAAATCAAACTTTTTTTCACATTTACACTCTTTTCAAACAAAGTTTTCAAAAACACTTCGTAACACTCTTGAAGACAGAAGCAAAGGTTAAAACAAAGTAAAACAAAAAACTTTTCAAAACACACAAACATGGAAGCAATTTTTAAAATGATGAGCAAGTACCTAAGAGCCCGTGGAAAACCACGGATAGAAAGGGTGCTAATACCTTCCCTTTCTCTAATCTACCCCCGTACTCAGAATATCTCGAAAAAGGGATTTTCTGGGCTTTTTTCCTTTCCAGTTGGATAAAATAAAAGTCGGTGGCGACTCTTGCTTACCGCGACATTTTGCAAACACAAACGTAAAATGCAAACCAGCATTTTCCTAAAACAGTTTGGTTCTGCCACCGTACCACAGATCCAATCATATCTCTATATTTCTTGACATCAACACTTTTACCATGTTCATCCTTATCTAAATTTCCGTTGGTGGGCATAAGGTGTCAATTGATTTTGAGTTGTCCATTCCAAATCGTTTAAGCAACTCTTTGCAATATTTTGTTTGACATACAATTGTGCCTTCATTGAGTTGCTTTATTTGAAGATCGAGGAAGTAATTTAGCTCACCCATAAGACTCATTTCAAATTCACCCTACATAACCTTAGAAAATTCTTCGACCAAATGTAGGTTAGTTGAACCAAAAATAATATCATCTACATATATTTAAACTAAAAGGATGTGCTTTCCTTTACGTTTTATGAAAAGAGTGGTATCCACTTTACCTCTTGAATAACCATGATCAAGTAGAAATTTATTAAGTCTTTCATACCAGACCCGAGGAGCCTGTTTAAGACCGTATAAACTCGTTTTAATTTGAAAGTGTGATCTGGATATTCATTATTTTCAAAACCATGAGGTTGTGAGACATACACTTATTCATTTATGACTCTGTTTAGAAAAGCACTATTTATGTCCATTTGATAAAGCTTAAAATTTTTTGCACACGCATAAGCGAGCAAGAGACGTATAGCCTCAAGGCGAGCAACTGGAGCATAAGTCTCCTCATAATAAATGCCCTCCTCTTGGTTATACCCTTGTGCTACTAAGCATGTGTTGTACCCCAAAATTTTCCCTTGTATTTTTCCACAAGAAATCACAGCCTCGGGCGTTTCCTGATTTTTCAGACTGGTTCAAGAATTGGTCAAACAGACTTTTCTCGTCAGTCAGACAAAATTAGGGTTTTCATGGCTCTGGAACAGTTCACACAGTTTGCTTAGAGTTTGGTTGATTTTGGCTCAGGTTTTAATCAGGCGAAGGGTTTCTTTGACATTTAATCAAGAATCAGGGTTTTGTGCGCGTATTCCTCAGAAAGAATTAATTTTACAGTTCTTTTCAGTTTACTCTGAGATTTGGATTGAGGCATTTGAATCAAGAACTTGCAGTGTTTTGTTTAATCAGTAAAGGCTAAGGCATTTGATTTGAGATGAGATAAAGGCTGAGGTACTTAAATTGAGAATCTACAGTGTCTGATTTGATCAGTAAAAAGATGAATATCTGGATATTGGTTTGATTAACTGTGCATTATTTAATTGGAAGCGCCAGGTTTATTATTGATTCAATGATAAGGCCATAGTGTTTATTAATTATTTTCCTGAAGTCAGAATAATTGGATACTTCCAGTTATTTTAATTTAAGAAATTCAAATAATTAAATGAACATTGAATTGAAAGAAGAATTAATTGATCAAGATTGGATTTTATTTCATCTTTAATTATTCGTTATAATTGTTATTTGAATACAGTATTTATTTACAAAGTATTCTAATAATGATTACAATGATTAAAAATTGAAATAAAATTTCATCCTAATTCCTAAGTCTTCATCTTCTATCCAATGCCTCCTCTTTTGCTCCATTTGATTGTTTATCTGCAAAACAAAGAAACAAAAGAAAAGTCAAAGAAGATAAAATAATTAAAGACAGACAGTAATTTAAAGATTCATCATTAAAAACAAATGGCCGGAATCAGTTTTGCCCTCTCTATAAATCACGAGATTTCTCCCGGTTCACAAAGAGGGATGAAATGCTTGCAATGAAACATGAAATGCACAAAGTTATGATTTTGCACAAATTCAAAATTTTTAAGCATACTGCATAAATCAAAAGAATTGTCAACCAAGTTTCCAAACAACATGTACAAGTAAAGGCAAACTGAATTACATTCTCAAACTAAGCCAAAAGTTATCCAAGGATATCAAAGTATCAACAACTCCAAAAGCTGTCAAAGGAAAGTACAAAAGTATGCAAGAAACATGGAAATATGCAGTGGAAAAGGGACAAGTGCAAGCAATATTCAGAATGCATCATCTTCCTAGGCCATTTGTTTTTTCAGAAAAGACGAAATTAAAGCAATAAAAATGCTTTCTTTAATCCGGAGAGAGAAAGAGAGAGGAAAGCAGATTACAGTACAGCAGACTAAAGGATAAAAAGGGCATGTATCAGAGCTATTCAAAAGGAGGCAGAACATATGCAGCAGAAGTGATCACAAAGAGTGAAAGCCTCAAGCCTTGCAAACCTGTCCACAAATTTGACCAAGAAAATATAGTGCCTCCTGCCCTTAAAAGACAAGAGGGCAAAGACCCTGAGGATATACAAAAAAAGTCCATCAAACCTTGAGCATTCAAACATACACGCCTAAGGCCTCCAAACCTGTAACCTCAACTAAAACACCTAAAGCCTCCACCCTGCTGAAACAAAACAAAACACCCAACCTGTCAAGTATAAGCCTAAAACACCCAACCTGTCAAATATAAGCCTTAAACACCTAACCTATCAAGCCTTACCATCCAAACACAAACAGAAGCCTAAAAAACCCAGAAGCCTTAGCCTTCATCAAGCCAAAGCCTTACCTGCATTCAAAGCCATGGCCTTAAACCAGAAGCCTAAAAGCCTCGTGCATGTCTAAGCCAAAAAAGCCTTCCCCTGTCAAAACAAGTCATACCAAAACACTTGCCCAAGTCTTTCAAGCTGCACAGCCTTAACCATCAGTAAACATCAAAACCACAAGCCCCTAAGCTTTTCGAAGCCCAAGGCTCCAAATAAGCTCAAACCTGTAAGCTCACCAAAAGCCATAGCCACAAACCGGAGCCTAAGCATTCAAGGCAACACAAGCCCTCAGAGCATTCTCATCATTGGGATAATAATAACAGATCTTTACTCAACAAGCAAACATACGAAGCAACAGGCAACTCAACAATTCAGAAGGCAACAGTAACGAGGCAGAGAGAAGAGAGGGAAAGCTAGTCAAAACCAACGTTTCAAAAATAGCATATCAGAGGCAAATACTCAAAATCATCATCAAATAATAAAAACATTCTAAGCATCTCAGAAAGTTCATAGTGGAAGAGGAAAAAGAAGCATATAAGTTTGCAAACATACAAGGCAATTCAGTATAGCAATCATTCAAGGGTCAAGCATACGAGGCAACTGAAGCAACAGAAAGAGAAGAAGATAAAGAAGCTAGGTTTTCAAGTATCATCATCAAACCCTAAAGAAGGTAAAGACACAAACCAGGGAAACTTCCAAAGCTCGCGCATCATCAAGCCTCCGTCCAACCATCCTGAGCGCCTCCCAAATCCGCCTCCTTCTCCTCCGTCCCAAGGGGTCAAGGTAGCATTTCTCTTCTTTTCTTTCCTTTCCACAACCTCAATAACAAACCAATATCAACACATGAAATCAGAACATGAAAGTACACATAAAAATTTGAAAACCTAAAAGACTGTAAAAAAAATGAACAAAAGCCATTACCTGTGTATGAACGTCGCTGAGCGACCAATGGAGGGAAGAGGACGAACGGCGGCGCTCGGTGGCCTTGGACAGACGATTATTCAGAAGCTGGGCATGAGAAGATGAAAAGGAAGCAAAGAGGACGAACGACGCCTCTGTGTTGTTGACAAACCCTAATCTGATTCCCAAATGAACAGAACCTTGCAACCCTAAATGAAATTTGTGTCAAAATGCATGGGCCTCGCCCATTTGGAACACCTAAGCCCATTAACGTTTGTGCACCCCCCTCCTGGCGCCTCACCTCCCTTTTATTTGCTCCATTTGCTTTGTTTGGGCCCTAAACCTCTTTAGCCCATTCATTTCCTTCTTTTAACTTTTTTTTTCTTATTTACCTTTTCATTTTTTGTTTATAACTTACTTAATACATTAATTTTGTTTTCTTTACATTAATTTCTAATTAACAATACCTTTTTATATATAACATAATTATAATTTTGTATATAATACATTAACTAAAATATAAATAATATTTTTCTTTAAACTTAAAATATTTTCATTTTTTAGTTAAACTGTTGTACATAATTAATTAAAATACATAATTTTTAATACCTAAAAGAATAGACCTTAAAACATTTTCTTTTCTTTTAATTAAATTTTCTTATTTGTGCATATTAGCAAAAATACAAAACATGATAACAATACACAAGTAAAATACAAGAATACAAAATTAAATCAAATACTTAATTTTCTCATTAAGTTAACATTTCTCAGACTTGTAAATAAACCTCATACATTTACACAGACACTTACACATTTACAATATACAAATACGTCGATACATTTACTTTGCTTTACACATATACATTTGCTATTCTTATGCATTGTTATACGTTATATTTTGCATTTGCGCAATTCGATTTGGTTGTAATTATTTGGATACTATTCTCCTATAAGTCTCATCCCTCATTTGTATACTTGTACCCCCACTCCCGGATACTATTTGTAATAGTTTAGGACTTTAAATTCCCGCAATTTATCGCTTTTGAATTATACCATGGTTAGACCTAGGGTTGTATGTAAATAAAATCAAACGCTAGATAACCTAATACAAGACAAATACATGAAATCAATACACGATCACACTTGCACCCCTAGGGTAATCCCACATGTTGCCTTCCAAAATGGGCCATGCTTGCACGTCGAGTTTCTTTGGCAAAACAATTCAAATGATCATAAGTCCCTCGATGACGCTTTTGAAAGTTGCCTAAACGGAATGATCATAGTCCCTTCAAGAAAAATTGCCAAAGACACTTGGCACCGTTGCATTCATGGTCCATACGATGACCCGCGCCCGTCCCGTTAAACATCCTAAACGCAAGATTGTCCACCTAATACAATGGTGGAACAAAATTGTTAAAAAGGGTTAAAAAATGAGAAAAACCTTTGAGTATATTAGGGGTAGACAAAACTCTTAGTTACTTGATCAACTTGCAAAACACACTTGCCTACTTTTCAAACCACACTCCACAAACACTTTCAAAACAACTTTCAAAAACATTTGAAACATCTTTTCGAAAAGATACACACCTTCATATATACTCAAACACGAGTCATTACAACGGTTGCCGAAACAAAGGCGCCTATTTCAAAACATTTTCAAAACACAAATACAGACACCATTTCAAGCAATCAAAAATCAAGGCAAGTGATCTAAAACAAGTAACTAAGAGCCCATGGATAACCATGGATGAAAAGGGTGCTAATACCTTCCCTTTTCATAATCTACCCCCCGAACCCACGAAACATCTCAAAAGGTTTTTCCTGTGCTTTTTTAACCTTTCCTTTAGGATAAAATAAAAAGTCGGTGGCGACTCTTGCTAAACCGAACAAGTGCGAATACAAACGCAAACCTCAAGTCAGTTCTCCCACCGTATCACAGAACTGGAGACTCTGCTGGGGAATTAGATTCAAAAGTGGGGTTACCTTAGGGTTTAGATCACCTTTATATTCTTGCTTTGATTGCCTTGATTGCTTTACTTTTTGGGTCCTTGTTTGGGTTTGTTATAAATCCTACACCCGGATTTGGGGCACCTTTTTAGGTAAGTAGAAATAAAATTGTGAGGGAACTGTGTGGGGTATACCGACATGGTTGAAGCAGTAAGCTATGTTAGTGTGACATATTTGTGAGTACCGGTAACCCTTGAGTTCAATCAAGGAGAGTACGGGGCCGCTGAGTGATGTCGTGAAGCACTAACGAACTCTTAGAACATTACTTGACCATCCTAGCCTTTTTAGGGGTAGTGAGATGACCGACTTTGGTGCAGTCCGAAGTTGGTAGATACTCGATACTACACTCATTGAGGGTTGTTTTCTTGGAATATTTTGGTCTCCAGTTAAGTGGCTAAACCAAAACGATGAACACGGAAAACAATCCAATGATATTGAGCTCCTTAGAACCCGGTTTCTATTTTTAGGACAGGATGAGCCAACTAACTTCAAGAGGGTACTTACCTACAACCCCATGCAAGCCTGAACCTAAGGACTTGTTTTGCTTTGTGTGAATATGATTATATACACTCATTTGCTTTTGCATACATGTACATAACATCATATCATCATACCATAGCATTTTCAAATAACCATTTCAAGGATCTCGAGGGTTCTTTTGATGCAGGGTTACGTTGAACCAGACGTCTACCAAGGGGTAAGAGGTTTTCTCCTCTAAACAAATTCCATCAAAGATCAAGTACAACAACTTGAATCATGGGCTATGACCCACTTGACATGGTGAGCTTGATTCTCGTGGGAAGACATCCACCGAAGTAAAGTTCTCCAATCAAAGATCAAGTGCAACAACTTGAATCAGGGGTTATGACCCACTTGACATGGTGAGCTTGATTCCCGCGGAAAGACATCCACCGTTGCAAAGTTCTCCAATCAAAGACTGAAGTTCAACTTCTAACATTTTCTTGTGTTTACCCCAAGAGATCCTTGAAAGCATGCATCCACATATCATGCATTACATCTTGACAGTTTTTCCTTTTTCAGGTTTCCTTACTCTCATACTGTTTATTTCAGTAAGAGATGGCTCTAGAAAGGACTGTCAAGGAGATCCAGGACCAGACTGCTCAGCTGCAGGAGATGTTCTTGAACCTGTCACTGGGGCAAGAAGAAATGAAAGCTCTCCTCACAAAGGGCTTGGTCCAGGGGAATTCAAACAATGCCAGGAGTGATCAGTTGGAAGCACTGCAGTTTGATTTGACAACATTGAGGATCCAAGTGATGGGGCAACTGGTGGGCCAGATGGCTCTCATCCAAGATTTGTCTCAAAGACAGAAGGAACTCAGAGTTCTTGTCAACCAACTACTTCGGAACAACCAACTGGGGCTGACATCTGAGGTTGAAGAGCAAGTCACCACTCAACCCCCATCCAATCAAGAAGACAAAGGGAAGGCTCCTCTGCTTGATTCAAGGTCACAAGCCCAGCAACAACCTCGCCAGTGTCAACGGGGTAATCGGCGTAAGCAAAATACGTCGGGAAGACAGTTCACGGAGACTGACATACCGTCATCTCTGATTCTGGAGCGCTTGTTGGAGGTCAACCTGACTTCCTTGAGGGATCCTATTCGGAAGCCCAATACCTCCGCTCCTAACTATCATCCCGATGAATTTTGTGTATACCACTCCTACAGCCCGGGGCACGACACCGACGACTGTTGGGCCTTGAAGAACAAGATTCAAGATCTGATCGACATTGGAGTGATGAGGTTCATTCCAGACGGCGAGATAAAAATCTTCCGTTAAGGAGTTCTCCACCTGAAGTGACAAAGCTCAAGCTGAAAGACTTTTGCTTCATTTGAATTTTCAAAGTTGTAATTTCTTTTGTTTTCAAACAATTAACTGTTAATGTTAAACTCCTGTTTCATTAATGCATTGCATATGTTTGCCTTGAATTCATCCATTCGTTTTCACTACTCTTATGCTTTTCTTTATGATATTTAACTCTTGATAAAAAGCTGCAAGCCTTTAGAGGGAGGATGGCGAAATAATACCATAATCTCATGCAGTATGCTTTTGAACGGACCTTGCTGATGATGTACAGGCATTTCTTTCAATTCCCAAACACTGGAGTTATAAGGAAGATAATCCCTAGTCAACCCCTTCGAGCCAAAGAAGGAGGAGTTTTCTATTCTAAACAATCAAAACCTTTGATATAAACCTGGGGCGGGGTAGTATCTCAGTTAATTCAAAAGAAAATGCGCATTGAAGTCGCAAACTCTCAGTTCGTAACACAACGAACGACGTCAAAAAAGAAAAGCATTCCCTTGGAATCAAAATACAGTGATGGTTCCCTATCATATAGGCAGTCAATCTCTCAAAAAGAAAAAAGCCCACCGAGCCCAAAACTTGTAAAGGAGGCTAAAGAAAGCTGGGGCATCCCGCTGACTGTGGTCTCAAAAAACAGAGACAGTCAGGCAAAAGTTAGGGATAACAAATCAAAATCAAAATAGAGAGGTCATTACAAATCCTCAACAACATGAAAAGTGTTGCAAAGAAAAAAGGAGATGATGACTGTCTCCCAAACTCAACTGGTGAACCATCACCCAAAAAGTCGTTCCAAACTCAAACGGAGTGCGACGCACAATTAACTAAGCTTAGGGTTGAAGAACATCACGAAGAACGGGTGGGTACAAATACACTTTGAGCCTTTATCCTTTGTTTCTTAAGCCGTGAACCAAGCCACGTTACAACCCTTTAAAAGTCCTAATTGAAGCATGGGATAGTTCGAAAGCATACTGTTATAAAAGGTATCCTGACTCCTGTGAGGCTTTGCTCTAAAATCTTGTGTTGAATTGTCTTATAAAAAGTTTTCTGCTAAAAAACGCATTTTTCAAAACTTCGAGACAAACATAAAACTTTGCATTGCTTGAATATCACTGTTTGCATTTGGCTATTTGTTTGACAGCGAAGAAATTCATACAGCGAATGTTCGGAGGAACGAAAACTCTCTCAGTGAACAAAATCACTTCAAAAGGATGACACTTCCAATGACAAATCTCCCATCAACAGGGGGCATGACATGTCACCATCCAATTAACCCGGGGCAGTCCAGTCAAGGTTTCAACAGATCTTTCAAAGTTCGGTTAACCTGGGGCAGTCCAGTCAAGATTTCAAGAAATCTCTCAATTTGCAGAGTAATCTGATTCAAGACTCCTTCATCATCACTTGGGGCATTCAAATGTCAAAAGTGTCTGAAATATTCCTTCATCGCCTGTTGGAAGATACGGTCCAGATTTGCTCCAGACACGGTTGCCATTCTGTCACCTTTCTTAAGTTCCAGATCAACACCTGTAACAAGCCAAGAAAATATCTGTGGAAGACTGATTGTGGATTAACACCTGTAACAAGCCAAGAAATTATCCGCATCACCACTTGGGGCATTCGAATGTCAAAAGTGTTCAACAATTCCTTCATCACCTGTCGGAAGTTATTGTCGTCAAAGATCAATTTCTCGTAAAATTCAAGTTATGAAGCCCGGATTTGACCGGATAGTACCTTGATCTCTACAGCACATTGTGAAGACCGGACTACGACCGGATAACAGTGTCAGACTACCGCAAAGTCTGGATTACGACCAGATAGTGGGATCTCCTGAATTCAAGTTATGAAGCCCGGATTTGACTGGATAGTACCTTGATCTCAACAACACATTGTGAAGACCGGACTACGACCGGATAACAGTGTCAGACTACCGCAAAGTTTGGATTACGACCAGATAGTGGGATCTCCTGAATTCAAGTTATGAAGCCCGGATTTGACCGGATAGTACCTTGATCTCTACAGCACATTGTGAAGACCGGATTACGACCGGATAACAGTGTCAAACAATCTCCAAGCCTGGATTACGACCGGACAGCAGTCAAGAGTACTACGAAGCCTGGAATCGACCAGATAGTGGTATATCTTTAACACAAGCCGTGAAGCCCGGATTTGACCGGATAACAACTTGGTAAGCTATTGTGAAGCCTGGACCATGACCAGATAGCAATACAAATTTCTGTGAAGCCTGGATTACGACCAGATAGCAGTTAACCCTCAAGAGTGAAGACCCTCATCCTTAAAACCTCAGAAGATTGGTATACTCCCAGTTTCTGACCGTTAACAGAACGAAGATTTCCATCACCTCATCATGAAGCAACCCTACACAAGTTCCTTCTCAAACTCAAAAGATTCTTGTAATCCCCAACCAGAGAGCCTTACAGAATCTAATTCCCCTCAGAGTCAAGTTTCAAGATCCCCAGCAGAGCTAAAACTTCCAACTATCAATCCCCAAGCAGAGTGAAGACTCTCATTTTCAGTTCCTCACAGAATTTTCGAATATTCCCCAGTGAAGATCTCCTCAAGACAGAAATTCCCCAGTAGATTGGCATACAACCCAAGCTCCTGATCCCTCAACAGTGGTCCCAGGACTTCTCGTCTGCAGCAATCAAAAGATTCTTGCCCTCCCCAGCAGCAGCCAAGGAATTATTTTCCCCGGCGGCAGTCAAGATTCTTTTGGGTCCAGCCATCCAGGATTCATCTGTCCTCAACAAGACAGCTCATCAGCTTACCTGCGCATCCATCACATTCATATCATAAATATTGATAACATACATTGCATCATGCATCATGACATTGCATACAACTAACTCTTTACCTTTTCAGGTAAGATCGGTCGATAGACAAAGATCATCATCTTCCGAGTTTCTTTCTAGAAATAGTTCAGATGTGACCCAAACACGGCGACATTCTGATACTTATTCCAGATTCATTCAGATGCAGTTTTACACGGACTCATCATCAGGAAACCCTACACCAGTTCCTTCTCCACTTCAAGACTTTTGAAAACAGTTTACGGACGCTTCCCAACAACGGATGCTGCTCTATTGCTTATTCAACTTCAAGACTTCTGAAAACAGTTCACGGGTTCTCCAGTAACGGATGTTAACCTATCGCTTGTTCAGATTCTTCTCAACTTCTGAAAACAGTTCACGGGTTCTCCAGTAACGGATGTTAACCTATCGCTTGTTCATATTCTTCTCAACTTCGGAAAACAGTTCACGGGTTCTCCAGTAACGGATGTTAACCTATCGCTTGTTCAGATTCTTCTCAACTTCTGAAAATAGTTCACGGGTTCTCCAGTAACGGATGTTAACCTATCGCTTGTTCAGATTCTTCAAGATTTCTGAAAATAGTTTACGGATTCTCCAAACACGGATGTTAACCTATCGCTTGTTCAGATTCTTCTCAACTTCTAAAAATAGTTCACGGGTTCTCCAGTAACGGATGTTAACCTATCGCTTGTTCAGATTCTTCAAGATTTCTGAAAACAGTTTACGGATTCTCCAAACACGGATGTTAATCTATCGCTTGTTCAGATGCAACTTTTGAAAACAGTTTGCGGATGCTTCCAGATACGGATGTCAATCTATTGCTTATTCAGACCCCCAGTTCAGAGACGTTCCAAAATATGGATACCTTTCTGATACTCGTCCACTCACCAAGGACATGCGATCAACACTTCCAAAAGGCATCTTTAAGCCCATTTCCAGATGGCATCTATAAGCCCATCCCCGACAAGGTTCTGTAACATTTCTAAATGGCATCTTTAAGCCCATTTCCAAATGGCATCTCTAAGCCCATCCCCCGATAATATTCTGTCACATCTCCAGATGGCATCTCTAAGCCCATCACCAAATGGCATCTGTAAGCCCATCACCAAATGGCATCTGTAAGCCCATTCCCTCTACCATCACATCACCGAGTGCAAATTTTTTGGGCACTCTAGTGTCCAATCTCCTCTTACCTTCAAGTCGCGAAAGGCAAACTTGCCAATCTAACTCTTCAGGTTCAAGAAGATTGAACAGGGGCAACTGTTGTACCCCAAAATTTGCCCTTGTATTTTTCCACAAGAAATCACAACCTCGGGCGTTTCCTGATTTTTCAGACTGGTTCAAGAATTGGTCAAACAGACTTTTCTCGTCAGTCAGACAAAATTAGGGTTTTCATGGCTCTGGAACAGTTCACACAGTTTTCTTAGAGTTTGGTTGATTTTGGCTCAGGTTTTAATCAGGCGAACGTTTCTTTGACATTTAATCAAGAATCAGGGTTTTGTGCGCGTATTCCTCAGAAAGAATTAATTTTACAGTTCTTTTCAGTTTACTCTGAGATTTGGATTGAGGCATTTGAATCAAGAACTTGCAGTGTTTTGTTTAATTAGTAAAGGCTAAGGCATTTGATTTGAGATGAGATAAAGGTTGAGGTACTTAAATTGAGAATATACAGTGTCTGATTTGATCAGTAAAAAGATAAATATCTGGATATTGGTTTGATTAACTGTGCATTATTTAATTGGAAGCGCCAGGTTTATTATTGATTCAATGATAAGGCCACAGTGTTTATTAATTATTTTTCTGAAGTCAGAATAATTGGATACTTCCAGTTATTTTAATTTAAGAAATTCAAATAATTAAATGAACATTGAATTGAAAGAAGAATTAACTGATAAAGATTGGATTTTATTTCATCTTTAATTATTCGTTACAATTGTTATTTGAATACAGTATTTATTTACAAAGTATTCTAATAATGATTACAATGATTAAAAATTGAAATAAAATTTCATCCTAATTCCTAAGTCTTCATCTTCTATCCAATGCCTCCTCTTTTGCTCCATTTGATTGTTTATCTGCAAAACAAAGAAACAAAAGAAAAGTCAAAGCAGATAAAATAATTAAAGACAGACAGTAATTTAAAGATTCATCATTAAAAACAAATGGCCAGAATCAGTTTTGCCCTCTCTGCAAATCACGAGATTTCTCCCGGTTCACAAAGAGGGATGAAAAGCTTGCAATGAAACATGAAATGCACAAAGTTATGATTTTGCACAAATTCAAAATTTTTAAGCATACTGCATAAATCAAAAGAATTGTCAACCAAGTTTCCAAACAGCATGTACAAGTAAAGGCAAACTGAATTACATTCTCAAACTCAGCCAAAAGCTGTCCAAGGATATCAAAGTATCAACAACTCCAAAAGCTGTCAAAGGAACGTACAAAAGTATGCAAGAAACATGGAAATATGCAGTGGAAAAGGGACAAGTGCAAGCAATATTCAGAATGCATCATCTTCCTAGGCCATTTGTTTTTTCAGAAAAGACGAAATTAAAGCAATAAAAATGCTTTCTTTAATCCGGAGAGAGAAAGAGAGAGGAAAGCAGATTACAGTACAAGAGGCTAAAGGCTAAAAAGGGCATGTATCAGAGCAATTCAAAAGGAGGCAGAAGATATGCAGCAGAAGTGATCACAAAGAGTGAAAGCCTCAAGCCTTGCAAACCTGTCCACAAATTTGACCAAGAAAATATAGTGCCTCCTGCCCTTAAAAGACAAGAGGGCAAAGACCCTGAGGATATACAAAAAAAGTCCATCAAACCTTGAGCATTCAAACATACACGCCTAAGGCCTCCAAACCTGTAACCTCAACTAAAACGCCTAAAGCCTCCACCCTGCTGAAACAAAACAAAACACCCAACCTGTCAAGTATAAGCCTAAAACACCCAACCTGTCAAATATAAGCCTTAAACACCTAACCTGTCAAGCCTTACCATCTAAACACAAACAGAAGCCTAAAAAACCCAGAAGCCTTAGCCTTCATCTAGCCAAAGCCTTTCCTACATTCAAAGCCATAGCCTTAAACCAGAAGCCTAAAAGCCTCGTGCTTGTCTAAGCCAAAAAAGCCTTCCCTGTCAAAACAAGTCATACCAAACCACTTGCTCAAGTCTTTCAAGCTGCACAGCCTTAACCATCAGTAAACATCAAAACCACAAGCCCCTAAGCTTTTCAAAGCCCAAGGCTCCAAATAAGCTCAAACCTGTAAGCTCACCAAAAGCCATAGCCACAAACAGGAGCCTAAGCATTCAAGGCAACACAAGCCCTCAGAGCATTCTCATCATTGGGCTAATAATAATAGATCTTTACTCAACAAGCAAACATACGAAGCAACAGGCAACTCAACAATTCAGAAGGCAACAGAAACGAGGCAGAGAGAAGAGAGGGAAAGCTAGTCAAAACCAAGGTTTCAACAATAGCATATCAGAGGCAAATACTCAAAATCATCATCAAATAATACAAACATTCTAAGCATCTCAGCAAGTTCATAGTGGAAGAGGAAAAAGAAGCATACAAGTTTGCAAACATACAAGGCAATTCAGTATAGCAATCATTCAAGTGTCAAGCATACGAGGCAACTGAAGCAACAGAAAGAGAAGAAGATAAAGAAGCTAGGTTTTCAAGTATCATCATCAAACCCTAAAGAAGGTAAAGACACAAACCAGGGAAACTTCCAAAGCTCGCGCATCATCAAGCCTCCGTCCAGCCATCCTGAGCGCCTCCCAAATCCGCCTCCTTCTCCTCCGTCCCCAGGGGTCAAGGTAGCATTTCTCTTCTTTTCTTTCCTTTCCACAACCTCAATAACAAACCAATATCAACACATGAAATCAGAACATGAAAGTACACATAAAAATTTGAAAACCTAAAAGACTGTCAAAAAACGAACAAAAGCCATTACCTGTGTATGAACGTCGCTGAGCGACCAATGGAGGGAAGAGGACGAACGGCGGCACTCGGTGGCCTTGGGCGGACGATTATTCAGAAGTTGGGCATGAGAAGATGAAAAGGAAGCAAAGAGGACGAACGGCGCCTCTGTGTTGTTGACAAACCCTAATCTGATTCCCAAATGAACAGAACCTTGCAACCCTAAACGAAATTTGTGTCAAAATGCATGGGCCTCGCCCATTTGGAACACCTAAGCCCATTAACGTTGGTGCACCCCCCTCCTGGCGCCTCACCTCCCTTTTATTTGCTCCATTTGCATTGTTTGGGCCCTAAACCTCTTTAGCCCATTCATTTCCTTCTTTTAACTTTTTTTTCTTATTTACCTTTTCATTTTTTGTTTATAACTTACTTAATACATTAATTTTGTTTTCTTTACATTAATTTATAATTAACAATACCTTTTTATATATAACATAATTATAATTTTGTATATAATACATTAACTAAAATATAAATAATATTTTTCTTTAAACTTAAAACATTTTCATTTTTTAGTTAAACTTTTGTACATAATTAATTAAAATACATTATTTTTAATACCTAAAATAATAGACCTTAAAACATTTTCTTTTCTTTTAATTAAATTTTCTTATTTGTACATATTAGCAAAAATACAAAACATGATAACAATACACAAGTAAAATACAAGAATACAAAATTAAATCAAATACTTAATTTTCTCATTAAGTTAACATTTCTTAGACTTGTAAATAAACCTCATACATTTACACATACACTTACACATTTACAATATACAAATACGTCGATACATTTACTTTGCTTTACACATATACATTTGCTATTCTTATGCATTGCTATACGTTATATTTTGCATTTGCGCGATTCGATTTGGTTGTAATTATTTGGATACTATTCTCCAATAAATCTCATCCCTCATTTGTATACTTGTACCCCCACTCCCGGATACTATTTGTAATAGTTTAGGACTTTAAATTCCCGCAATTTATCGCTTTTGAATTATACCATGGTTAGACCTAGGGTTGTATGTTAATAAAATCAAACGCTAGATAACCTAATACAAGACAAATACATGAAATCAATACACGATCACACTTGCATCTCTAGGGTAATCCCACATGTTGCCTTCCAAAATGGGCCATGCTTGCACGTTGAGTTTCTTTGGCAAAACAATTCAAATGATCATAAGTCCCTCGATGACGCTTTTGAAAGTTGCCTAAACGGAATGATCATAGTCCCTTCAAGCAAAATTGCCAAAGACACTTGGCACCGTTGCATTCATGGTCCATACGATGACCCGCGCCTGTCCCGTTAAACATCCTAAACGCAAGATTGTCCACCAAATACAATGGTGGAACAAAATTGTTAAAAAGGGTTAAAACATGAGAAAAACCTTTGAGTATATTAGGGGTAGACAAAACTCTTAGTTACTTGATCAACTTGCAAAACACACTTGCCTACTTTTCAAACCACACTCCACAAACACTTTCAAAAACATTTGAAACATCTTTTCGAAAAGATACACACCTTCGTATATACTCAAACACGAGTCATTACAACGGTTGCCGAAACAAAGGCGTCTATTTCAAAACATTTTCAAAACACAAATACATACACCATTTCAAGCAATCAAAAATCAAGGCAAGTGATCTAAAACAAGTAAATAAGAGCCCATGGATAACCATGGATGAAAAGGGTGCTAATACCTTCCCTTTTCATAATCTACCCCCCAAACCCACGAAACATCTCAAAAGGTTTTTCCTGTGCTTTTTTAACCTTTCCTTTAGGATAAAATAAAAAGTCGGTGGCGACTCTTGCTAAACCGAACAAGTGCGAATACAAACGTAAACCTCAAGTCAGTTCTCCCACCGTATCACAGCATGATTTATTGCGGGTTATCACTCCGTTTTCATCCAGTTTATTTCTAAAACTCACTTGGTTCCTATGATATGATGGTCTCACGGACGAGGGACAAGTTCCCAAATGTCGTTTCTTTTAAACTGATTGAGCTCTTCTTGCATGGCCATTAGCCAAAATTCATCAATCAAGGCCTCTTTGGAATTTTTAGGTTCTACTTGTGAAACAAAAGCAAAGTGATAACAAAAATTATTATCTTAGAGTGATTCATCACTCCTTTTGAGATATCTCCCAATATGTTGTCAATGGGATGGTCTTTAGAGGACTTCCAAGATGGTGGAAGATCATTTACTTCCGTTGGCTATTCTTCCTCATCTTTTGTATGACTTGTATCTTTTTCCTCCTCCTCGTCAACTATTTTGGACTGATCAATTTCCTCAACAGATTCTTTGAGTATGTCTTCAGTAGATACACCTGCACCATCAAGAGAAACACCTTTTCTGACATGTTTCAGATAAGATTCATCAAAAGAGACATGGACTAACTCCTCAACAGTAATTAAATGCTTATTATATACCCTATATGCTTTACTTGATTGTGAGTATCTGAGAAATATACCTTCATCTGCTTTTGCATCGAATTTTCCAAGATTTTCTTTTCCATTACTCAAAACAAAACATTTGCAACCGAATACATGAAGATGCGACATGTTTTGCTTTCTTTCTTTTAAAAGTTTATAAGTTGTTTTATCCAAAATGGGACGGATTAATATTTTGTTTAAAACATAACAAGTTGTGCTAATTGCATCAGCTCAAAAATATTTTGGTAATCCACCTTCATTGAGCATTGTTCTCGCCAACTCCTCTAAAACGCGATTTTTACGCTCCACAACTCCATTCTGCTGTGGAGTTCGAGGTGCTTAAAAGTTATGCTCAATATCATGCTTGTCACAATAATTATCAAAGAGATGGTTTTGAAATTCACCTCCATGATCACTTCGAATTGTAATTATTTTTAATTCCATTCTATTTTGAGACAGTTTTGCAAAACTCTTAAAAGTAGAAAAAGTTTCATCTTTGCCACGAAGGAATATAGTCCAAGTAAATCTAGAGTAGTCGTCAACAATTACAAAACCATAATAATTTCCACCTAGACTTTTTGTTCTAGAAGGTCCAAAGAGGTCCATATGGAGAAGCTCAAGGGGTCGTGAAATGGAAATAATATTTTTAGATATGAAAGAGACCCTAGTTTGCTTTCCCATTTGACACGCATCACATAGGCGATCCTTTGTAAATTTTATCTTTGGAATACCTACTACGAGATCCTTGGATACAACCTTATTAAGCAAATCAAAGTTAACATGCGCTAGACGTCTATGCCAAAGCCAAGAATCATCATTCAAGGTGACTAGACACTTAGTGCTTGTTAGTGATACATCAAAAAGGTCAAGCATATAGATGTTGTTTACTCTAATACCCTTAAACACAATATCTTGTTTAGTATTTTCAATTATGTAGCAAGTGTTTGTGAAAGTAACTTTATAACCCTTGTCACACAATTGACTAATACTTAATAAATTATGTTTAAGCCCTTCTACTAAATGAACATCAGAAATAGTAGTGGTAGAGGGATTACCTACACTACCTTTACCGAGTATAGCTCATTTGTTATTGTCTCCATAAGTAACAAATCCCTTTTTCTTTGCTTTGAAGTCAATGAAAAGCGATATGTCACCGGTCATGTGCCTTGTACACCCGCTGTCTAGAAACCATCTTCTATCCACGAATGTAAGACACTTTTCTTACAATATTAAAAGAGAGAGGTAGGTACCCAATTTTTATTGGGTCCATGTGGGTAAGTGGTAACATGGTTTCCTTTAGGCCTCCATTGGTAAATGTCTTTAGGAACAAGAAATCTCCTAAACTTACATTTTTCAATGGTATGACCAAAACGACAACAATAATGACACAAACCATGATGATGATGTATTTTCTTACTTCTGCTCATTGAATCCTTTGGTATCTTTTCAACAAAAGAATATTTTGCATATGGTGGATTCAATGTTTTCTTAAAAACTCTAGGATTGATGGCAAAAGTAACCTTGGGTTGTAAAGCTTTTTCCAGTTTGGCATTAAGAGTTCTAACCTCTTGTTTCCAAATATAACAAACTTCACATTCCCTTCTAGGAATACATCCCATAACATCCTTATCCTTTGAACTTTCTACAATACTAGATTTTAGACATTTTAAGTCTTTTTCAGCTTTATAGACTTTACTCTCCAAAAATGAAAAAAAAATTGCTTAGGATAATCTTTTAAAAGCATCTTCATCTTTGTATTGCAGTTTTTTAAAAGCTATTTTTAGTTTAGAAAAAGACATAGAATAAAAGTTGTTAGGATATGTTTGTCTTACTTGCTTGTCGTGGTTGTCTTTCTTGTGGTAGGACTGATTTTTGGTGTGTGCCATGAGACATAAATTTGCAGTCTCATCACTATCACTTGAACTATCATCATTTGATGAATCACTATCGCTTTCCCATGCAATGTAAGCTCTTCTTTGTTTGTTGAACTTATTTGGTGGAGCTTTTCCTTTATCCTTTTTCATCTTTGGACAGTCCGGTTTGTAGTGTCCAACTTTACCACAATTGTAGCAAGGTCCTTTACTTCTTTGCTTTTTATTTTCTTCTTTCCTTGGTCCTTTGGATTGTTTTCGAAAGCTTATGAGATTCTTATTGGAGTGCTTGATTCCATTCTTTCGAATAAACCTATTGTATCTCCGAACAAAAGGTTCCATTTCTTCATCATCAGAATTTTCATCACTAGTTGAGTCATTATCATCTTTCTCTTTGTTTGAGGACTTAGAGCTAGAAGCCATTAGAGCTATTGACTTCTTCTCACCCTCCATGTCTTTATTCTTCTCCTTCTTACTCTTTTTTTCATATTTTTCAAGACTTTGCAATTCTTGTTGATGTTCTTCCAGCTTGCCAAACAGAGTTGTGATGGTAAGCGTAGTGAGGTCATTGGCTTCCTTGATAGCTGTTACTTTCGGTTTCCATTCCCTGCTAAGACATCTCAAAATTTTATTAGTAGCAATTTCATTGGAAACAGGCTTTCCAAGTGCATTTAAATGGCTCACAAGATGAACGAATCTCTTTTGCATGTCGGAGACAGATTCTCCTTGTTTCATGCGAAAGAGCTCGAAGTATTGATTGAGGGTGTTGATGTGGGACTGTTTAAATCCAATAGTGCCCTCATGGGAAATTTCTAAAGCATCCCACATTTCTTTAGCGGACGTGCAATGAGACACCCTATAATATTCATCAACACTAAATGTTGAGATTATCATATTTCTGCCTCTCCAATCGCACGACCATTTCTTTTCATCTATTTCATTCCATTGATCCTCAGGTTTAGGTACTATTTCACCTGCATCATTCCTTGTGATAATTTGAAAGTGACCATTCTAAATGGAAGTCCATACATTCCTATCAATGGAATTTATGTGTACTCGCATGCAGTCTTTCCAGTAGCCATAGTTTTCACCATTGAAAACAGGAGCTCTATCATACGCCCCCTTTGGTTCAAAGGCCATATCGTTACTAGTAGATACAAAGCACCAACTAACTGGCACTCTGATACCACTTGTTAGACGGTGTGGCAAGTGATCGAGAGGGGGGTTGAATAGATCACCTCCTAATTTTTCAAGGATTAAAATCTTTTATCAAAGTTTGTTGAAAGCAGCGGAAAATTAATGTCCTGAATCAACTTTCGTCTATTTTGAACCGACTACTAGAAAACCAGAAATATAAAAAACTTACTGGATTTTATTATATGAAATGGATGAATATACAACACAGATTACTTAACGTTTTTCATGCACTTATCACTAAAGCAGTGTTTCCAATGAACTAATACTTGTTAGGAATTTTGTCAAACACTTGGCACATGCTTGTTTGATGATTTAATAATGGTAATTTGATCAAAGTATTTGAACCACTATTTTATCATTAAATAAAAAACTAAGGAAGCTAATTGAATCATAAAATTATGGAAAATGTAAAGAGATGGAGAGAAAGAAAGAACAATATGCAGGCAGTTTGGTAAGGAAGTTCCCCACTATCGTCCTCGCATATGGGTACATCTCCCTCTCAATTTCAGAATTGAAACTGAGGACTCTTATAACAAGTTGATGAATGTTTGAATACAATGTTACACTACACAGACAGAAATAAATCCCTATGATCTTCTTCTTCTTGTAAGAACCTCCACTTGATATGAGCTGTATCAAGATTCCCTGTAAGATCAACAATCGATCCTCTACTTCCACGACCTGTTTGCAAAAATCCCTCTGATTTCCAAACCCCTCACTACGGCTGAATCCGACTTGTGCGACCGTGACTAACAAACCCTCAAGAACACGACCGTTCTTGAAGGACAAACCCCTTGGTTTTTCCTTGAAGCCCCCTTCGTAATCTCCAACCCAGTTGAGATCCCTTGAATGTACAACTGAACATTTTCTCTTGATCTCTTGATCTAATTGAACAAAGATGTTTGATTTTCGTTGTTGTTGTTGAATTAAGATGATTGAGAATATGATGAAGATGAAGTATCTTTCAGGCTTCTTGCTGCTCACAATTGATGCTCACAATTCTAATATGTGACATGGAATTTTGCTGCTGAAAACACTTGCTTATATATGTAACAAAAAATGGTTAGAGGCAGAAAAACGTATTATGAGTCGATGCATCTTAGCATGAGTCGACTCATGTTAGTTATGAAATACAAGATGAGTCGATACATGTTGTTATGAGTTGACGCAAGCATATATCATAACATATTATCGAACCAACTATTTTACATGATTCGATGCATAACATGTATGTGTCGATACATACTGGTTGAACTTTTAATTTTTGAATATAAAACGTGTTATGAGTCGATGCATGATGTTATGTATCGATGCATAAAAGTTTAAGGTTGTATTACAGGGGCATCAATATGTTATGTGTCGATGCATGAGGTTATGTATCGATGCATAATAGTTGAAGATATCATTCCAGGGGCATCAACATGTTATGAGTCGATGCATAGCATGGATGTGTCGACTCATACCGAAGCTGGATCATTTTTATGATTCTTTGCTTGCGTATGTGTCGATGCAAACAGGTTGTGTTGACTCATAATGATCCTTTATGTGTAAAACACATTTTAAACTCATTTTAAACATGTTATACTATATTTTTGTAATTCACACATGTAGATAACATTTATTGATTATTTCACATATATTTGCAATCATTCAAAATCAATTATGAAGGGGTTGCTCACAGATTTAGCTTTTATGTATGTTGAATAATATCTCTGAGTATTTGTATGCACCCTTACATTAGAAGTTATTAGAAATCCTAGAAAGTATCTAGAACAAGTTTGGAATAGTTGTCATTTGGTATCAATCACTACAAATCAGTTTCTGCATATAAATCAGGTATATTTGTTGACACATGTTGTATATGTGTTGACACATGCAGTCTACATGTTGACACAAGCAATCTACGTGTCGACACATCCATGTTTTGTGTCAATACATGTGTTGTTGTTTTAAAGCATGGAATTTTTTGTTTATTTGTGTCGACTCATACATCATATCGTGTCGACACATACGTGTTTCGTGTCAACTCATGTGTTATTGTTTTAAAGCCTGAAAGTTTTTGTTTACTCGTGTCGACTCATACATCACTTTGTGTCGACACATGACTTAAATGTGTCGACACATACTGAACCAAATCTCAAAAATCATTTTCTTTTCATGTTTATAGGTTTTCTTTTTTCATAAAAGTCTCACACCTATATATACTTCACACATGCATCATTTTCAACTTGGTGAAACTATAAACACATACTTGATTGCTCTTCATTTTCAACCTTGACCCTATGCATACACACAAACAAAGTATATATAGCAGCTGCATCTTCAGTTAGGGTTTCCACAAAAAGCTAGGGTTAATTCCGTTTGACCTTTAGACTAGGTCACAGGACTTTATCAACCAGGTTAGGGTTGAGCTAGGTTAACCCCAAGTCCATGAGATTTTCTGTTCTGGAAAGACTGAGTCATTTTCCTGAAAAAACTCAGAATTACCCAAACTGCATAACTGTTAGTTCAGAACAGGATGTCTTAACATTTGTTATGACATCTGAAAACCTGTCTACTGATTTAGGTAAATGTGATCTTTTTGCAAAATGCTCAGATACACACATATAAACAGCAGCACCTGTATGACAATATTTTTCTGCAAAGGTATCTAATGAATCAGTACCTAATAAACTAGAATGTTATGACATCAGTCATGACATTCATTCACACACATGGTTTTACCAAAAATGCATGCCAATAACTAAACAACTACAAACTCCCCCTTTGGCAGATTTTTGGCTAAAGACCCTAAGCAATCAGAGATAGATAGCAGCAGAATAAATATGGCTGCAGAAAATAGAATGTCTAATAAAGTCTACCAAAATATATCTCCCCCTCTTTAGCCACAAATGGGCCAAAGATACATGTTCTTAAAATTTATACAGTCATCCAGAAAAAGTAACACAACAAGACAAAAACTGAACACACTTTGCAAACTCCAACAGGGACCAGCATCAACTCCACCAATCAGCAACTCCACCAACCTTTAAGCACTGTCATCAGACTCAGAGGAGCTAGTTTCTTCAGTATTGAGATGATCTTCAGCTTCTACACCCTCTTCCCTTCTGTTTCCTTCAGCTTCCTCCTTTTCTAACCTGGCAATTAGGTTTTCTAGGGTCTTTTTCCTAGCTTCCAGCTCTTTGCAGGTCTCTTTCAATACAGCTATAACATCAGATGTTTTGGACTGAGTTTTCATAGAAGATGTCTCAGTTGATGTTATGACAATATCAGGAGCATGAGATCCCTGAAACAGCTTGTAGTGTAACCCAAGAGCAGGAGCTCTTTTGGAAGCAGTATCTCTTGCCACCAGGATATCAGGGTATTGTGCAAGGATAATTCCACAAAGGAGGGAGGGAAAGGCAATTGGGCCTTTGACAGCATAACTACCAGCATGTTTTAAAGTTTGTTCAAAAATATACCTGCCATAGTCAAAAACAGTCTTGGTTCCCACAGCATAAATAAATCTCCCCAATCCTGTGGAGATAGTTGATTTATGGTTTGTAGGGACCCAGTTGGCTGCACCAATCTTGTGCAGGGTGGCAAATTTCATGCTAAGTTTGCTGGCATTCAGCTTGCCTTTCAAGGGCCAGCACTTCACTTGTCTTGCTGTGATGGTTTGACAAACTTCATTGTCAGTGACTTCCAGTTCAGGACAATCCTCATTTGATCTTCCAAGAAATTTGTTAATTTCTGATGGAGAGAAATTAACCCTTCTTCCTCTAACATAAACACTTTCAAAGTCAGCTGACCTTCCATTAGCACATTCATTAGACAAGTTAACTATGAACTCCTTTACCAGATTTTCATAACAGTTGGTAAATTTTACCACTGTCTTCATCAGTCCAGCATTCTTAATCAGGTCCATGATGTCCTTGCACTCCATGGCATCATTGTTTAGCTCTCTTTCTAAAGCTATTATCTTCAAGCAAACATACTTCCATCTGTTTGCATTGTCAGGATGGTGAAAAGAGATGTTGTCTGTTGGGACTTCAGGAACTCTAGCAATTTTGTTGGAGGGGAGTTTCCTTCTGATAGGAATTTCTTCAGCATCAATCTCAAACTCTGATTCCTCATCAGAATCAGAAGATTCAGGTTCTTTTCTCTTCTTAGTAATTGGTTGTCTACCAGTATACACCTGGGCTTTCACCTTCCCTTTGGACTGACCAGTTTTCACAGATTCTACCCCAGCCTTGCCTTCAGCCTTGGATTTCTTAACAGCAGGTTTATCTTTGGTCATACATTTTGCATCATTCTGATTACCCTTTCTTTTCATCATTCTCCTAGCTATGCTAGGGTTTACATTGGCAATCAGATCATTGTCTGAGTATTCCTCATCCACATCAATGATAGGTGGATCAACAGTCTTTTCTGAAGGGTTCTGAATGTTGTCATTTTGTGTCACAACATTCTCAGAGACATCTACATTCTCAGAGACATCCATATTTGGGCTTGCTGATTCTTGATTTAATGGGATAGAAATCCCCGGTACAGATTGGTTTCCGCTTAGTATTCTTGTCACAAGCCTAGCAATTGCTTGATGAACTTGAGCTGATCCTTCCCTATTTGGAACAGAGGAAGAAGGATGAGAAGGATTACCAGAAGCAGTAGCTTGAGCTCTTCCTGCATGCCTAGTTCTCAGCTTTTTGACTTTGGAGGGGTCAGTTGCCATTTCTCTGAGAGGAGTGATCTCCAGGACATCAGAATCTATGCATGTGGTGATTGCTCGAGAATCTTGGTCAGATGATGAAGATGAAGTGGTCGCCTTGGTTGAAGATGATGTTTAAGACATGTTGATTGACTTAGAGCACCAGTAGCAATTTGAGAGAAAACTTTGATTGAGAGAAAGGAATAGGTTGCAAAGACGAGAGAGATAGGAGGCAAATGAGAGTCTATTCAACTTCTTAATAATTTTGAAAGAATTGGAAAGACATATGATTAACCTACTAAAAATAGACTCAACACAAATAACTCCTTCAACCCTTGTTTTAAGCAAAATTAATTGCTATAATTTTTCACGTTCGCAAATACCCATCTTGCCCCTCAAGTTTTCAAGTTGATTTCCAACAAGAGCCTTGGTAGAAGAATCAGCTAGCTGAAGCTTGATGATACCATGTTCCAGTTTAATTGTCTTCTTCTCTACAAGGTTAATGTGCTTGGTCCTGCTATGCTGAATAGGGTTCTTGGAAATATTGATTGTATTCAGATTGTCACAATACAATGTCACAACATCTTGTGAGACATTATACTCAGTGAGCATCTGTTTTGTCCAGATATTTTGAGAACAACTACTACCAGCTGCAACTATTTCAGCATAGAGTTGGGAAGGCATTATTTTGACATGAATCATAGCTCTGGAAGATTCCTGTATGATCCTAATTTTCTTTTTGTCAACTCCATTTTGATGATGAGTTATAGGAGAAGAGACTTCATGACTCATTTTTTCTGGGAAACAGAATTTATTAAACTTGTTGTTTCCAAATTCTTTGTCATGATTACTTCTGGTTCTGACAACACATCCTTCTTCAAGTTTATTCACCACATCATAGACATGTCTCTTTTTACCAATCCTTTCAATTTGAAGTTCACCAAAAACCCTCAGTCTTGGAATCCTTCTGACTGCTTCCATAGAGATAGTTCTTTTCATTCTTCTTAGATAAAGATGGCCAAGCTTATGGTGCCACAGTTTCATCTCTTTTTCTTCTTTGGTAATGGAACACATAGTGGAGTTATTAGTGTTCTCAGGCTGCCACAAGTAACAGTTATCTTTAGATCTGATTCCTTTCATTACCACTTCTAGTTTTTCATTAATTACTAGACATTCAAATTTTGAGAAGATGACCTTGAATCCTAGATCACACAATTGACTGATACTAATGAGATTAGCAGTCAGGCCTTTTACCAATAGAACTTCATTTAGATTTGGAACTTCAGGGCAGTCCAAATTACCAACTCCTTTGATTTCACCTTTAGCACCATCTCCAAAGGTCACATAACTAGTGGTGTGAGGTTTAACATGATTGAGAATGTTCTTTATTCCAGTCATGTGCTTAGAGCACCCACTGTCAAAGTACCAGCCTTCCCTTGCAGAGACTCTCAGGGAAGTGTGGGCTATCAGGGCAGTAGCCTTTTTCTTCCATTGAGGAGTATGTGGTACCCTTTTTGACTTAGGTTTAACACCTGAGTTTTGATTAGGGTATCCATGCAATTTGAAGCAGAAAGGCTTTATGTGGCCATACCTCCCACAATGATGACATCTCCATCTTTGGTACTTTTTCTTCATATATCTCTATTTCTGATGTTGAGAGTTGTGTTGAGACATCTGCTTTGACATTTGTTTAACAGGCCTGATCTTCTTGTCTGCACCAGATTTCTTAGCTTCCACAAATCCTAGTCCAGATTTGTTTCCCACATTTTGTCCAACTTGAAGAATCTCTTCCAATTTGTCTGTTCCATTAGTCAGCATCTTGACAGATTTGGTCATTTGGTTCAGTTGTGAGTTCAGCAATTGAACTTCCCCTTCTAGATGACTTATAGTTTCAAGGTCTGCCCTTTTTTCAGCCTCCAGCTTTATGATGAGTTTTGATTGTTTCTCATTCTGCACACAGACTTCAGCACTTCTGATACACAATTTCTTGTAAGTATCAGCCAGTTCTTCAAATGTCACTTCTTCATCACTAGTGTCACTTTCAGAGGTACAAACACCAGTTAGAGTAGTAACTAGTTTGGCAGATTCTTCTTCAGAATTACTTTCTGAATCACAGTCAGACCAAGTAATAGTCATTCCTTTCTTTTGTTTCTTAAGAAAGGTAGGACATTCAGCTCGAATATGCCCATATCCTTCACAACCATGGCATTGAATTCCTCTGCCCTGATTTCCCTTCTCTTCTGACCTTGGTCTTATGCTAGAACTGTCAATGTCAGAGGGAATGTTATGAACATTAGACCTTGACTTTGGATCTATTCTTTTGATGAGTTTGTTGAACTGTCTTCCAATCATGGCTATAGCTTCTGAAATATTTTCTTCTTCATCCTCCTTGTTTTCAACATCAGTGTTGGATACAAGTGTTATGCTCTTGTTCTTTTTGTCACCATTTTCAGTGATCCCCATCTCAAAAGTCTGAAGAGACCCAATAAGTTCATCCACTTTCAACTTGCGGATGTCCTAGGCTTCCTCTATGGCAGTTACCTTCATTGCAAATCTTTTAGGCAAGGATCTGAGAATCTTTCTAACCAATTTTTCTTCTGACATCTTTTCTCCCAGTGCTCCTGAGGTGTTGGCAATCTCCAAGATGTTCATGTGAAACTCATGAATGGTTTCATCTTCCATCATTTTTAGATTCTCAAACTTGGTAGTCAACATCTGAAGCCTTGACATTTTTACTTTGGAAGTGCCCTCATGGGTAGTTTTGAGAGTGTCCCAAACTTCCTTGGCCAGTTCATATTGATGTACTAGTCTGAAAATGTTTCTATCAATTCCATTGAACAAGGCATTTAAAGCTTTGGAATTTCCCAGGGCTAACTCATCTTCTTCTTTACTCCAATCTTCCTCAGGCTTCAGACTGATTGTCCCATCTTTCTCAGTTATGGTGGGATGGTTCCATCCTTTGTCAGCAGCTCTCCAAGCCTTTTTGTCCAGAGATTTTAAGAAGGCAATCATACGAGGTTTCCAGTAGTCATAATTTGTTCCATCCAGAATGGGTGGTCTATTTCCAAAAACTCCTTCTTTGTCCATAGTGCCAGAAAGTGATATCCCTAGATCTCACCCAGTAATACAGGCAGGGTGCCTGCTCTGATGCCAATTGAAATTCTGGCTGCAGATACTCAATGTCACGTTCAATGTTATGACACCGTATCTGACTTTCTATAAGACAGTAAATACAAGAAAACAGTAAAGAACACAGTCAATTGTTTACCCAGTTCAGGGTCCAACAACACCTACTCTGGGGGCTACCAAGCCAGGGAGGAAATCCACTATAAGAGATATTAATTCAGGAATAAACCAACCAGTTTATCTCCTTCACTTAAGACCTACCCAATGCAACTTCAATCTAAGTACAACTTAAACCTGAGTTCCTACTCACTCCCCCTCAATCACAGCAGTGATACTTAAAACAATTGACTAATGAATTGATGAAGACACTCTTCAAAACATACACTTGATTATGCTTCACAGCTTTTTAATCAAGCAACACAAACACTCTTGCTTCACAGCTTTGAGTGATACATAAACCTAACTTGACTTTGCTTCAAAGCTGCAGTCAAGAGACACAAAAACACTCTTGCTTCAAAGCTTTGAGTGATACACAACCCTTACAATTAAAGCCTATTCCAAGTCACTTATCACAATGATACTTGCTTGGATTACAATAGTTAAAACTATACAGCTTCTAAATGATCTTCTGTCAAAAAGGGATTAATTCCAAAACAGCAGCTCTGTTGAATATATAGCAGCTGCATCTTCAGTTAGGGTTTCCACAAAAAGCTAGGGTTAATTCCGTTTGACCTTAAGACTAGGTCACAGGACTTTATCAACCAGGTTAGGGTTGAGCTAGGTTAACCCCAAGTCCACGAGATTTTCTGTTCTGGAAAGACTGAGTCATTTTCCTGAAAAAACTCAGAATTACCCAAACTGCATAACTGTTAGTTCAGAACAGGATGTCTTAACATTTGTTATGACATCTGAAAACCTGTCTACTGATTTAGGTAAGTGTGATCTTTTTGCAAAATGCTCAGATACACACTTATAAACAGCAGCACCTGTATGACAATATTTTTCTGCAAAGGTATCTAATGAATCAGTACCTAATAAACTAGAATGTTATGACATCAGTCATGACATTCATTCACACACCTGGTTTTACCAAAAATGCATGCCAATAACTAAACAACTACACACATAATCATTCATTGTTTGGATGCCATCTAGACTCAGTTGATAACATTCAATTTAGGTTGTTGTAAGCTAAGATTTGGTTGAGAATGAAGGGGGTTTCATCCAGAAAAACCGAGTGTTTATCCTCCAAAATCATTAAGGATTTGGGGGTTACTTCAATAAGAAAATCGAGTTGGGGTTTTCCTTCAAGATCATGCTGATTTGAAGGTTTTCGACAAGGGGATTCGACCGAGTGAAGACCTTGAAGAACAGTTGGTTCTTGCAAGCCTAGTAGTATAAGACAGTGAAACAAATTAGTAGATCTTGGGTTACAACAATTCGCAATTCATATTTGTCCGAGTGAACATTAAAGATAATTTTCCTTCAACTTAGTAGAACGAGAGGGTGGATCAAATTGGTTTGTTGGGTGCAATAGTTACAATTGATCTTGTGTGAAAGTTTTAGAGATAAAGTATGCAAAAGAGTAGTACAATTGATAAATCAATTGGCAACCTATTGTGGTCTTGGTCTCGGTGGAGATCAAAGGAAGGGAATTTTGTTGGATCATCATCAACCATAGGGGTTGTATGGGTGCATTGCAACATTTCTCTTGTAAAGAATATTTTTGCAATAAGTAAGAAATTATCTCAATTCCAAAACGGAATTAGGGGGAGATTAGCCATATCAAGGATGATTGGTGAACTTCCTAAACAAATCCTCATCTCTCTCTCTCTCTCTCTCTCTCTCTCTCTCTCTCTCTCTCTCTCTCTCTCTCTCTCTCTCTCTCTCTCTCTCTCTCTCTCTCTCTCTCTCTCTCTCTATATATATATATATATATATATATATATATATATATATATCTATCTATCTATCTATCTATCTATCTATCTATCTATCTATATATATATATATATATATATATATATATATATATATATATATATATATATATATATATATATATATATATATATATATATATATATATATATATATATATATATATATATATATATATATATATATATATATATATATATATATATATCCTTTATATTTTGTTAGCAATTTATTATACTCTTAATTGTACAAATTGATTAGGTTAGAAATATCCTTTGAAAGTTTAAATCATTTTGTTGTTGTTATTACAATCCCTTTGATTGTAAGAGGTTTTATCATCAACAAAATTCAAAGGAAATTATGGAAAATCAAAGTGCACACTAATTGTTCGATAAATTGTCCTAATAAGCTTCACCATTAATTTCATTGAAAATTAAACAAAATTCTTTGGTTGTGCATTTAATTCGTATAGAAACATCATTTGATAATTTAACCACTGTGTTGATCACATTGCAATCATATTTGATTGTGAGAAATAAATCATATCAATAAAGTTCAAAGGAAAATCTGGAAAATTAAGTGCACACCAAGCGTTTGATAAATTGTTTCAATTGGATTTATCAAATATTTCATTGGATATTGATTTGCTTCGTTGTTATTTTGAATCTATTAATTGATAATTTATCATCATTTTCCATATCGTTGATATAATTCGCATATCTGAGCCTCCAATAACTAGTTCAATTTGGATGACGCGCGATCTAGGATATGACTTCCGCTTGCCATAGTTTCTACTCATTTTTTAAAACAGTTTTAAATTATATTTTGTATCGGGTATCTATTCACCCCCTATAGATACATTGTCATCGTATAACGAGTGGAATCAGAGTTTTGATTTATTTTGTGTGCTTCAAAAATGCTTATTATATAATGGCTACCGAACCTAAAGGGTGTACAATAGAGCGTATTTATTCAAAATTAGAAACTATGTTATTGGAATGCTTGTATGCATATTCATATTAGCTCATATGATAAGGGTGTGTGGAATGTCATAGTAAATGGTCCAACCGATATTTCTGAGACCGTAGATGGTATTACCACATCCAAACTAGAAGCACAATAGAGTGGTGATGATAAGTAAAAGTGAGATTACAATTGGAAAGCACGAAACATTCTCATGTCCTTTCTTGGTGTTGATGAATTTTATCGTGCTTCTCATTGTAAAATCGCTAAAATTAATACTTTGAATCATGAGTTTGAGCTCTTCCGCATGATGCCCGGTGAAACCATTATGGACATGCAAGAGAAGTTCACTCATCTCATTAATCATTTGAACTTACTTGGCAAACCGATGTCCAATGAAATTTCTACTAACAAAATTTTGAGGTGTCTTAATAGGGAATGGAAACCAAAGGTTACCACGATCAAGGAAGCTAATGATCTCACAAGAATAGACCTCATTACATTGTTTTGGTAAACTTGAATAGCATAAGTAAGAACTCTCTTGCTTAGAGTTACATAAGAAAAAGGAAGATAAAAATCTAAAGAAAGAGAAAGGCAAGGATAAGGAGGTAGAAAAGAAGTTCATTTCTCTAAAGACTTCTAGTTCGAGGTTGTTGTACCCAAAACATTTCCCTCTCATTCCTCAAGGAATTTCTCACAATGATTCTCAAAATTCAAGATTGCACAAGTACAATTGGATTTTTCAGCATCAAATTAAAGAGGAAGCTGTTAAAAAAGGGGAAAATAGATAAAATAATATTTTTGAAAAAATTAGAGAAAAACAAGTCTTCTTCGATTCACCTCCTTCGATTGGCTTTTTGGCCTATTTCGATGCAAGCTTGGCTTGCATCCTTTGATTGGGCGTTGGCTTCTGACACGCTGGCTTTGATTCATAAGGTAGGACTTTCCTGCATGCCACCTTCGATTGCATCTTTGGCCTCACAGGATTCACCATGCAATGGTTGCCTATGGGCCTGCTTCGATTGGATGTTTGATGCTTGCATGCCTGTGTTGACTGGACAAATATTCCCCTTCATGCTTGCTTTGACTCACAAAGTGATGGATGGCTATATGTAGCCTTCGATTGACCCATAACTCATTTTTTTGCGCAAGAGGCACCCACAAGGCCAGTAGGCACAAGGCAAGAGCCTCATGTAGCCTCCTTCAATTCCAAGGCAAAAAGCCTCCTTTTGGCATCCTTCAATTACACAATTTTCCTTCTGCATATCTCTTTCGAATCTGGTCATTTTTGCCTCCTGCATGCCTCCTTCATTTGGGCATGTGGCTCCCTTCATGCAAGTCTTCGTTTGAGCATTGCCTTTTGTATGCTTGCTTGGAGTCATAAAGTTTAGACCTTCTGCATGCAGGCTTCGACAAGGCATTGGCTATGTTTACACTAGCTTCGACTGGACACATTTCCCTTTAGTATGCCTCAATTCCACCCTTGACAACCTTCAACACACATGGTTAGTGGATTTGAAGGGCATACATAGGAGTCCCTGTCGAAGGATACACCTTACTAGCCCATTCGAAGGACACATTTGACCATTTCAAAGATACATACATGACCCATTCAAAGGACATGTCTAGGTTCCCATTCAAAGGACATGTTTGATGGCCCATTCGAAGGATTTACAAGACCCACCTTAAGGCATATTTTGGTGACCCATTCAAGGGGAAAACATTTGGCTCCTTCGAAGGATGCACAAAAGTGACCCATTCAAAAGACACTTGTTGGGTGAAAATTAAATAATGTTTGTTTGAAGGAGAATCTAGTCGAAGAGAGGTCAAAACGAAAGATGAAATATTCAAAAGATGCTTGCTGCCAAGTTCAGGCCTTGAACACTGGCCATAACGCTCCAAAACTGCTGCACAATAATCCTAAAACACTGCCCTATTCTTGCACCAAAATAGCATACAAACACTATCTCTCGAAAGCTATAAAAAGCAGTTTACTCAAATTGTTCAAATTGTTTTGTTTTCCCTCCAAAACTTCAGCCAACTTTGCCTATAAATAAGAGGCTCCATAACATGCATAGGGGCTGGACAACACATCCAGAGACTTGTGGGTGGTGAAACGAATCATCAAAGTCTCAAAAAAATCAAACACTTAAACACATTTTCAAACACAAACCCATAATCTAATTACTTACCTCTTTCGAATCTGAGACATCCCCACGTTTTGTTTTCCTTCGAATCTAGCAGAAAGAACATCTCACTTGTTCTTCCCCTTCAAATCCAGCATTAGAAACGTCTCCCTTGTTTCTTTCCATCAAATCCAGGGACGTCCAAGGCAGGCACTCAAGGTCTAGCAAATGTCCTAGCTTCGAACAAGGTAAGTCATCCTGACCTTAAACGCTTTGTTTGAAGCATGTACATAGTTTTTGTTTCCTTTTCGTTTCCACCCTTTTAGTTTGTTTTTATTGCTGCTCCTTTTGGTTTTGTTTCTTGGTTTGTTAAATATGCTTTAAGAACTAACCTGGCCATAAGGTAATGCTAGCATGGCCTTGGGCCATGTTGCTGTTTAAGATCTCAAACGAAAGAAACAGGAAGAAGGAAGTATGAAACAAAGCCTTAGGCTTCCACACTGACTTCTAAGCCCCAATTGAAGGAGGCAGCAAAGGACTCAAGGTGAAGAGGACACTCCATGCTGAATGAAAGAGGCATCCAGAAGGATGGCCATGCTGATTCCAGGCCCCATTCGAAGGAGGCGGAAAGGAAGAATCGAAGGTTATATCTCATGCCTCAGGTTAAGCCCAAATCGAAGGGCATGACCTCACTGACTCCAGGCCCAAATCGAAGAGAGCTAGAGAAGTACAATCGAAGGGTTTTGCTAGCCAAATTGAAAATCCCATTTTTCCTTTCTTTATTTTATTTTGTCTTATTTTTTCATGCTATTGAATATGGTTGTAATAGTGTGGGATTTATTTTTATGCATTTTTATTACTTTTGTATAAATGTTGGTAATTAAGATGTATGATAAGATAAAAACCAACAAGTAGACAACCTAAAATTCAAAGAATAATTGCATGCAAATCAAACACACTATTCACACATGCACCTTTAAGGTAATCTCACTTGTTCCCTCGGAAAAATAGTCATGTCCCTCGAATATGGGCGTTTTAGCAAAGACCCTCGGTAAAAGATCATAGTCCCTCAATGAACCTCAATGCTACCTTCGGTAAACGATCTAGTCCCTAAACGACATTGCTAAAATGTCCCATAGGTTGCCTTCTATGACTATACAAATGTTCCATGCCCGTCCTTTCACATCCAATGATGGGGCTTCTTACCAAATCAGTGGTAAGATAGCAACATCTAAAGGAGGAGGAAAAGAACATTTAGACCTTTTGAGTAGGTAGGATGCTCCTAGTTGCTTGCTTGCTCACAACAAAAACATTTTATACACCCACACTTTCATTTTGAAACATTTTCAAAAGACAAAACACTTTGTATGCATTCTTATAGAAACGAGAACCATTTCAAAGACACTTTTCAAAATCACTTTCAAAAACATATTCCACAAACACCTCTTTGAACTATTTTCAAAACAACACTTTGTGTGAGTTCTTATAGAAACGAGAACCATTACAAAGACATTTTCAAAATACTTTCAAAACACACACCACAAGCATATTTTCAAACAAAAGCAAGTAATCTAGCAAACAACTAAGATCCCGTAGATAACTACGGATGAAAAGGGTGCTAATACCTTCCCTTTTTCATAACCTACCCACCAACTCAAGATATAATCTTGTTCATGTTCTTTTCAACCTTTCCTTATTGGATAAAAGAAAATTCAGTGGTGACTCTTGTTATCCACAACAATTGCGATCAAACACAAAACACCCAAGTCAGTTCTCCCACCGTATTACAGAACTGGCGACTCTGCTGGGGACTTGACTTAAAAGTGGGCTTACCTTAGGGCTAGATCACCTTTACTTTCTTTCTTTGTTTGACTTGCTTTTTTACATTAAGATTCCTTGTTTAGGCTTGTTTTGATCCTCCACCCGGATCTGGGGCACCTTTTAGGTAAGTAGCAATAGATTGTCGAAACTGTACGACATAGACCGATACGGTTGAAGCAATGGCTATGTTAGTGTGACGCATTTGTTGGTACCTATGGTACGGTGGCAGAACCGACTGTTATACTGGTTTGCGTTTTTTGTTCACAAAATGTTGCGGTAAGTAAGAGTCGCCACCGACTTTTATTTTATCCAATCAGGAAAAGGAAAAAGAACAGAAAAAACCTTTTTTGAGATGTTTCTGAGTACGGGGGTAGATTATAGAAATGGAAGGTGTTAGCACCATTTCTATCCATGGTTTTCCATGGGATCTTAGGTACTTGCTCATTTTGAAATTGCTTGTGTGTGCTTGCTTTGAAAATTTTTGTTTTACTCCATTTTAACCCTTGTTTCTGTCCTCAAGAGTATTACGAAGTTTTTTTGAAAACTTTGTTTGGAAAGTGTTTGTGTGAAAAGAGTTTTTGTTTGTTTGAGCAAGTACTTATGAGTTTTCTACCTACTCAAAAAAGACTGTTCATTTTCATTTAGACAATGATATCCCATTATTGAGAAATAGGTAGCATCGATGTTGGAGTTTTAAAGGGACGTTCGAAGGGACGAAATGGTCTCTGAAGGCAACAAGTAAGGATACCTTAGCATTTCGAAGGGACTACCATCATAAGATCAATTCGTAGGCAACTCGAGGGACAAGTAGGGACTATGATCTTTATGACGACTTTGAATCACGGGTCATTGCTAAGGTATCCCTACGTTCGAGGGACACGACCATTATTTTTGAGGCAACCAAGTGAGGCAGACCCTACGAGTGAGCATGTGCATGTGTTTGATTTCAGTTATTTAATCTTTGCACAATTAAGGTGATCTACTATTTTAATTTTCAGTTAGTCTTTCCATACAATCCTATTAACGTACATCTAAGCAGTTTATAGTTTGCAAAAATTAAAATGCGGGAAAGTTTAAAGGTCCTAGCTATTACAGGGCTTTTGCAGATACATAATTATCTTGACTGAAAAATAAAAATGCGGAATTTTAAAACCTTAATTAATCTATTACAACCTCGAAGCAGATACAATAATAGAAAAAAGAATTAAAATGCGCGCAGCGAATTAAATGCGAGAATGAATTAAGAAACCTAAAAATCTAATTGAAAAAATATTGAAGTTATTTTTTGAGAAAAAAATTAATTAGGTTATGTACAAAATTAAAACCCTAATTTCTAATTAATTTAAATTATATAAAAAAGGAATTAAATTACCCTAAATTAAATTAATCTAATTAATTAAGGAAATAAAATATTTTAATGAAAAAAATGATTTTTAATGTTTGTATGATTTTTTTGATTAAATAAAAAATGATTTTTATATTATTTTGTAAAAAAGGAAATTATTAATGAAATAATTAAAATAAGAAAAATTAAAATAGAAAAGAAAAGAATGTGCCTGTATTGCTGAAAAAGGGGGTGTATGTCTGAATTTGCAAGCCCAATCCTTGTTCAGCCCAGTCCTTACGTTAGATTCCATGTGATGCTCTTCCTGATGTCCATGGTATGCCCTGAGTGTTTAGGCATTGGATCTAGATTGATCATGAATCCATTGGTTGGATAGTGCGGTGCATGGTGGACTCCTGGAAGCACGGGGTACAAAATCTGCATGTAAACCTTAGGGAAATAATAAAACGCTGGGACCTGGGATCGAACCCAGGTCCTTTCGCTTACCAACGTGTGTCTTTGCCACTGGACCACATGTTCTTATTTGTTATAATAATAAAAACAATGAATAATATATGAAACAACGTGGATAACAAAAACGTGCACGATTATTCAAACGGGCCAGTGAGGTTGCGCCAACTCATCATCTTCCTCCCCAGACCGTCGCTTTAGGTATAACACTTTTACCTACGGCCTGTGTCTATAACTATAGCCCTGCATCTTTCAAAAATCTTAAACAAGCATGATAAATTAATGGTGAGTACATAGATCAACTCGTTTTGATCTCACGAGTATCATGGTACTCTTTTCTTGGCCCAATTTAACCTGTAGAATAAAGCCCTAAAACGCAAGCAGGAACCCTAACAATGGTGATCACGAATACAGGCACTGAAACACAAAATTACGTAAACCAAAACATTCCAAATGATGATACGAATATCATGTTATGCTTAAAAGTTGTTAACCATACGTAAATAACCAAAATCAAATTCAAGAAATATGCCAAACCGTGAGAGACGTGTAGGCGGATTCTGGGCTTATGGAGGCGTGCAACCGGTTGTGTTAGATCCAGAGAGGCTCCAGGAAACGATTGGGAGTGTTGGAATGACTTGAATTGCCTTCTAGGTCCAAAAATGATCCAGCACTTTTGTCCAATTTTTTGAGTTTTGGTATGGCGTTTTTCCACTGCAAATCCTTCCTTTTGTGCATTGTTCTTGTTCAGTATATATGTTAGAACAAATTAGGTTAACAAAAACGCATTGTATCTTGGTGAATTAAGGAGATTGGATTTGATTTTATCCTTGTATGATATCTTTCCAAAATAGGCATGCATGCCAATTTTTGCTTCAATTTGCTTTACACAATTTGATCTGATATTCCAGCTTGATTAGATTGTGACTCCTACAAAAAATCAGATCAAAAATCAATCTTTTGTGTTTTTTGCAATTTATTTGATTTAATTTGAATTTTAAATAATAAAAAGTAAAAATAAAATAAATAATGAAGCAAATAAAGTGTACATGCTGATTTGGGTCGTGGACCATGTCACAAGCAAGATGCAATCATGAAATGCTAGGCCCATTTGACAAAAAAATGTATTTTTGAGCACATTTGACTTTTGGCAATTTTCCAAAAATGGTCAACTTTGACAAGGCATATCTCCTCCAGTTTTAACCCTAGAGAGGTGTCTTTGGATGTTTTATAAAGCCTAGGATGTCCTCTAAACAACCCTTTTGGTTTCATCTCCATTGGGTCTTCCATGTTCATGTAAGAAGCTTTGACCCAAAAGGTGTTTTTGTTGACTTTTCAAAAGGACCTATAATGTAGAAATTTATATCTTTTGATGAGTGCATATTTTGAACTTGTGGGATGAAGAGTAGTTGTAGGGAATTACATCCTCTTCAAAATGAGCCTTGGATGGAAATTTTCTGAAAAAGTATGAAGAAGTTATGCTTGGTCAAAGTTTGGTTGACTTTTCTTGAGAAACCCTAATTTAGCAACTTTTGGGTTTTGATGAATTTGGGGCATTCCTTGAGGAATCATGATCAACCCTTGATAAAATGATGGATATCTCTTCAAAATGTTTATGTTGACCAAAAATCTTGAAGTTTGACTGTATGTGGGCCACAGTTGACTTTTGACCTAGTACAGTTGATTTTCAGGCATCTGAGCAGTTGACTGAGCAAACTTCTTGTGCAAGGCCTGAAATTTGACATGGGTGATCTTGAGAAGATATTGGGACCATGGAAGGCATTTGGGACCTTTGGAGTTCCTACACCCTGATGAAAATGGAAACCCTAGTTTGAGGTACATTGCCTTAGGAGAGAGTTTGTCTGGTCAACTCTTGGGCATCCTTGAGCAAGTTGGGGATCTCAATGGGCATGTGTTGAGTAAAATGAGAGGGCAAATTTTGGGGTACAACAGCTGCCCCTGTTCAATCTTCTTAAACCTGAGGATGTAGATTAGTTGTCTGCCTTTCATAGTCTGAAGGTGGAAGATGATTTAACACTAAGTGCCCAAAAAATTTCACTCGTCTGAGATGGTGTTGGACTGTGTAGGTAGTATTGGGTATGAGCTTACAGATTCCATTTGAAGGAGATGACAGAAGGCTGTCGGAGATGGGCTTAAATATGCCATCTAGGATGATGACGGAGAATCATCGGAGATGGGCTAAAAGATGCCATCCAGAATAATGTTGATTTTATGAGATATTCCTTCGATGAGAATTCCCGTTCCTGTCATTGAGGAGGAATATGCTGAGGAATGTTGGTCTTTGTCCTGGGAGAAATAGAATTTTAGGGGCTTCAGTTGTCCGTTACTCTCTTGGGTAATCATCTCTTAATCGAGGAGGTGAAAGTGAACTGCTATCTGGTCGTGCTCCAGGCTTTACAGCGATTTTCAGAGGATAATAAGATTAACTATTATCTGGTCATGCTCCAGGTTACAGTGACTTGCTGGGGAGATGAGATTTAAACTTACTATCTGGTCGTACTTCAGGCTTTGCAATTTCTCAATTCTTATCTGGTCGTGTTCCCGGCTTCAGAAGGAAATTAAGTGGTTATCCAGTCGCGTCCGGGTTTCAACTTGAATTTAAGGCATTCTAATATCCAATCGATCTCCATCATACTGTGAAGCCCAGAGAACAACCGGATAACAGTACCTAAATACCGTGAATCCTGGAATTGACCAGATAGTGGTTTATCTTAAATCCAAGCTATGAAGCCCAGAAATCGACCAGAAAATAGTTTAATCCTCGACAAGTTATTATGAAGCCTGGAGAACGGCCAGATAGCAATGCGAGTTACTGTGAAGCCTGGATTACGACCAGATAGCAGTACAAAGACACCATGAAGCCTGGAATCGACCAGGTAGTGGTATATCATAAACAGAAGCGGTAAAGCCCGGAGATCAACCGGAAAACAGCTTAACAAGGTATTGTGAAGCCTGGAAATCGACCAAATAGTAGTACAGGACACCATAAAGCCTGGATTCGACTAGATAATTGTATAAGACATTGTTAATCCTGGATTACGACCAGATAGCGGTAAAAGACACTGAAGCCTGGGACTACGACCATATAATAGTAAGGGACACTGCGAAGCTTGGATTTCGACCAAATAGTAGTCTACCCGGCCAATTGCTATGAAGCCTGGAATCGACCGGATATTAGTAGGCCTAAAAGTCAAATGGAAGCCCGGATGCGACCGGATAACCACTTGATTTCTTCTGAAGCCTGGAACACGACCAGATAAGAAGTAAGAAGTTGCGAAGCCTGGATTACGACCAGATAGCGGCAAAGGAATGAAGCCTGGAATTGAACAGATAATAGTATAAGACACTGCGAAGCTTGGGTTTCGACCAAATAGCAGTTTACTTGGACAAATACTAAGAAGCCCGGAATTGACCGGATATTAGTATGCCTTAAATTCAAGTTGAAGCCCGGATACGACCGGATAACAACTTAATTCCTTCTGAAGCCTGGATCACGACCAGATAAGAATTGAGAAATTGCGAAGCCTGGAGAACAACCAGATAGCAAGTTTAATCTCATTTCCCCGTTAAGTCACTGTAAAGCCTGGAGCACGACCAGATAGAAGTCGGTCTTATCACTATGAAGCCTGGATCACGACCAGATAGTAGTTCATTTTCACCTCTTCGACTAAGAGATGATTCCCCAGTAGAATAACGGACAACTGAAGTTCCTAAAATTCTATTTCTCTCAAAACAAAGAACAGCATTCCCCAACGTAGTCTTCCTCAATAACAGGTATACAAGATCTCGCAAAGGAATCTCTTATGCGATCAACACTCCTTCTGATGGCATATTTAAGCCCATCCTCCGTCATCAATCTCCAAATGGCATCTATAAGCCCATTCCCGACATCACAAAACAGGTACCACTTCATGCGAGTGCAAATTTCTAGGCACTTTAGTGTTCAATCATCTTCCACCTTCGAATCACGAAAGGCAAGCAAGCCAATCTACATCCTCAGGTTTAAGAAGACTGAACAGGGGCAGCTATTGTACCCCAAAATTTGCCCTCCCATATTTCTCAAAACGTTTCAAATGAGATCCTCAAATTGCTCAAGGAAGTCCAAGGGTTGACCAAATAAACTCTCTCCTAAGGCAGTCTACCTCAAATTAGGGTTTCAGTTTGCATCATGGTACTTGAGTCCTAGGGATCCAAAATGCTCACCATTATCCTAATATGTCCTCAAGATCATCCATGTCAAGTTTCAAGCCTTGCAGAGAAAATTTGCTCAGTCAATTGCTCAAAGGCCTGAAAATCGACTGTGCTAGGGCAAAAGTCAACTGTGTCCTACATACAGTCAAACATCAATATTTTTGGTCAACATCCTCATTTTGAAGTATTATTTATCATTTTATCAAGGGTTGATCATGATTCCTCAAGGATTGCTCACAATTCATCAAAACCCAAAAGTTGCTAAATTAGGGTTTTGTAGGAAAAGTCAACTCAACTTTGACCAAGCATAACTTTCTCATACTTTATCAAGAATGACGCATACAAAGCTAATTTTGAAGAGGATGCAATCCCCTACAATTTATCTTCATCTCCCAAGTTCAAAATATGCGCTCATAAGAAGTTATGAATTTGGACATTATAGGTCATTTTGAAAAGTCAACAAAAACATTTTTTTGTCAAAGCTTCATACATGAACATGGAAGACTCAATTGATATTATACCATAAGTGTTGCTTAGAGGACATCTTAATCTTTCTAAAAAGTCCAAGAACACATCTCTAGGGTCAAAATTGAAGGAGTTATGCATTGGTGAAGTTTACCCTTTTTGCAAAATTGCCAAAAGTCCAAAATGGCCAAAATTGCAATTTTTGTCAAATGGACCCAACCTTTTGTGTTTGTATTGAGTTGGAAACATGGTCCACGACCCATGATCCTTCCCACTTGCCTTTATTTTATTTTTGTCATTTATTTTGATTTTTATTTCAATTAAATCAAATTAAATCAAAATAAAATCATGAAAATATCAAAATTAATCAAAGCTTGAGATTTTATGCATGTTTAGGTCTCTTATACAGCTGGGAAGAAAATCAAATTGTGCAAGGCTTGTTTGGATAGAAAAAGATTGAATTTTTCTTGTTTTGTAAAGATTTGATGCAAGGGTGAACCAATGATCAAATCTTCATAATTGCAAGGATTTGATGCAAACTTGTAACCCTAATGCACTCTATGATATATATTGAATAAATCCAAAGCAAAAGAACAAGGGTTGGAGGCGTGAGAAGCTGGAAGAAAACTTGCAAAAACTCAACAAAAGTGGTGAATCAAATTCCAATTTCCAGGCTTCTTCAAGCCATTCCAAGCATACCATTCGCTTGCTGGGCATCTAAGGACTTTATCCCAATTATTAGAAAGTATTTTCGTGCCCAGATACGCGTTGTAAGTATCACGAACCCTATGTTTTCTTGAAATTGAATCTCATAAATCTGGCACTCTTAGCATGATTTGTTTATATGTTCTGCATCCTTGAAAATTTGTAAGCTAATGATAATAATTAATTTCATTTTTGTCAACCATACAGAAAGTTGCCATGATTAGGGTTTAGGTTTCATTTTTAGGGATTTTGCTTGCACGAACAATTAGCCATGGAGAGTGGTACCATGATGCTCGTGAGGTTGCCACGATTTGATTGGTACCACTGGAATTGATTTATAACGCATGCAGTGAATTGTGGAAGATTACAGGGTTGTACCTACGCCCTTTTGTCCTTAGGTAAAAGTTTCCAAACTTTTAGCAACAGAAGGAGGTAGAAGATGATGGTGTGGCGTGGTGTGAATGGCCCATTCAAATTTCGCGTGTTTTAATATATTATTTTGCCTTTTTCCAATATAATATTTGTTTGTTATTCCTTGTACAAATGAACATGCTAGCTCAATTAGTCAGGAGGAGCTTGGAAAAGCCAAAGGGCCTGGGTTCAATCCCCAGGTCCTCCATAATATTTCATGATTTTATTTCTTGCATAATCAGGCACATGTGCATACAAGGTGACCATCATACGCCTCAATGTTCAACCACCAGATCTCCAACAAGCTGGATCCAAAGGCCATCCTTTGGAGGTCCACAATGCACCCTAGTCAAGCCAATGCATGGGATCTGAAAAGTCAAACATGGACCAAAGATTATTGGGCTCAGAACTGCTATTGCACCCCCCCCTTTTGCTTTGATACCAGGCCCATTTCTTTTCTTTTTATATTTTTTTCCTTTTATTTAAATTCTTTTATTTAATTATTTTCTAACACAAAATTAATTCTTTTTTACAAAAAAATTCATAAAATGAATTTTCATCAAATTAGAATTTAGGCCTTTTATTTAATTTAATTTAATAATTAGTTTAATTTAATTTTAGGGTAATTTTAACCTTTTTGTAAATAATTTAAAACAAATTAGAAATTAGGATTTGTTTGATTTAATTCCTATTTTCTTTTCTTAAAATAATAAAAATGCAAAAATAGGTAAAATTAATTATTTTTTCTTAATTTAAATTAATTAGTAATTAGGTTTGTACTTATTTAATTAAAACCTTATTTTCTCAAAATAATCAAAAACAACAAAAAATAATTTTTCTTTCAATTAGGTTTAGATGGGGTCAAAACCCTAATTTTTTTCTCGTTCTTGTTTCATCGCGCGTGTTTATTTATTTTTTACGATATTAATGTAACTTCTCGTGGGATGTAATAGTTTAATCCGGATTTTTCTTTTATTTATCATTTTACGGGTTTTTGGCTATGTAATTAATCCCCCTCCCCGAAGCCTTGTAATAGCGTAGTTTTATTTCTCGCATTTTAATTTTCGCAAATATTAACTGTTATATGTATGATAATAGGATTGCATGACAAGAATGTATGTTAATTTTAAAATAGTTAGCAAACCCTAAATGTGCAAAGATAATAACTGAAATCAAATCACTCGCACATGTACACTCCTAGGGTATACTCTCACTTCGGTTGCCTTCAGTAAACGATAATTAAGTATAGGGTGTTTTTGTACCCCAAAATTTGCCCTCCCATTTCATCAACATTTTCTCATCACAAGATTCTTGGAACTGAAGATCAAGTTAGGGTTTGCTCTGCTCAAGACACCTCCTTGCACTGTTGACCTAAATTAGGGCTTGAGTTTGCACAGGGATGTTTTGACCCACAATGTCCAAAATGACTTTCATACTTCATGTTGGACTCATAAGTTTGTCCATACCAAGTTTCAAGCCTTGATTCAAATTTTTGCCCAGTCAATTGGACAGTTGACCTAGAAATCAATTGTATTGGGGAAAAAGTCAATTGTGGCCAATTGGCAGTCAAACCTCATAATTTCTGACCCACATCAACATTATGAACCCAAATGAACCATTTGATCAAGTTTGGATCACAATTCCACAAGAAATTTGATCAGAACACCAAAAGGGCAAAATGGTCATTTTTAGGGTTTTGACTATACAAAGGCAATTTTTAACTGTTTGACCTAACCAATGGCAAATCAAGCTCAACCATGGACACAAGGACTCAATGACATTGTCTTGACCCATTTAACAAGTTCAGAAGATCTCAATTGCATAGGATTGACAGATGAATTTTTCAGTCAACTGATCAAAATTTGATTGTACACTGAAAAGTCAAACTTTGACTTTTTTGGTCAAAATCAAGTGCCAAGAGTTATTTTTCATCAAGACATGTCAAATTATGAAACTTGTTCATCAAGAAATCCAAAAATGCAAATTAGGGTTTAAAATGGAAAAAATTCATAACTTAGAAATTTTCTAAGTTATGAAATTTTCTTATTTTTTTCCCCAACTTTGTCCCATTTTTTCACCAAGATGCAAATGGATTCAAACAAAACTTGCAACATGAAAGTTGTAGTCCATCACAAAGTATACAACTTTGATTCACAAAGTTTTCTCAAAGGAAGCTTGTATCTCAAGTTATGATTTTTGGAACAAGGGTACCTAAAACTTTTAACTTAGGGAAGTTTTGCCCTAGTTTAGGCAGGATTTTGACCCATCTTCTTGTCCATTTTTCACATATTTCCACTTGGAGTTTCAAATTGCATTTCAAATATGGATTATAGTACATGTTCCAAGCTTTCCAAATTGTCGAAGAACTCCTCAAACACCCTTGTGGTTAGATAGAATCGAATGCTTGAAGTTGGCAAAAACTCACTTTTGTCCATGACCAATACATGTTCATACAAACTTGCATTTTCAAATCAGCATGTTTGGTGCTAGCTTTCAGGCCTCAAAACCAACTTTCACTTCATAATTTAATGCATAACCATTGAATTAAGGTGTTATCTTGGCCATTTGGACATTACATACAAGATTAACCCTTATTTGGAAAAAGGTAAAATGCCATTTTTGTAAAAGTACACTTTATGTAAAACCAAAATCCTTGGGGTATGGGGCCATATCTCTGAAGCAAGATTGAAGCTATCAATTCCAAGAACTAAGAGCAAAAGATGTAGCATGATAGGAGGGCCTGTACCAAGCTATAACATCACTTTCACATGCTTGCTTGAAAAAGAAGAAAAGGGGCAAAACACATACCATCTCTCATATATGTTAACATAAGCTTAGACAAACATTGTAGACAAGTAGCATACCTCCCAACAAGCCTAAAACGCGACCCTTTCATCACTCAAACCTCCTCATACTCAGAATCACTGTTTTTCTGCAAAACGGGGCAAGTTCTGCATCTTGCAAGCCACAACCAAATTCCATCGTGCGTTTTGTCCTAAGATAGTTCCAACACCTTCCAATCAACTCACCTGAACTATCCCAGGCCCCCATTGCAAGCTGTAACACCTCTAACACACTTTGCCATTTTCATTTCAAAGCTCTGCAGGTTGAGTTCTACAGCACGATTCAAGTTGTTTCAAAGCAAGCCAAGCATTGGAGAAGCTTCCTTGGACCTCAGGCAAGCTCAACAGAAGCTCAAACACCATTGAAGGTTGCTACATTATCCAGCTCGAAGTCAACTGAAACAGGTATTTCATGGACTACTATCTCCCTATTTAGGAATGGTTAGGTTTAGGTTTGTGAATGAAATATATTGTATTCATAGCCCTGAAGCCATACATATGCTTAGTTTTCATTTACATTAATCATGTTGAGAGAATTTCACTCATGAACTTTCTGAAAAAACTAGGTTAAAAATTAGGGCCAGAGAAATTCTCTCTGGTCTTTGAGAGTTAATCCAAGTTTTTGATATGGTTGAATTCGTTGTTTGATGCTCTACAAGTTTCATGTTGTGAGTTTTGTCAAAAGATCAAAGAATCAGGAGATAGCATTGGAAGTACAGAACGCGTGTGTTGTTTGAAACTGAGGAAGAAGATGAAGTTGCTTGGGCTGGGCCTGAGTTGCTTTTTCTTTTCACACATGCATATTCAGTTTGCACCCCCCTGACCCATTTGCTTGCATGTTTGTCATTTTTTGCATTTTATTTCATTTTTGATTTTGATATTTTATCTTCTAACATAAAAAATACCTAAAAATTATTTTCATAAATTTTTATATTTATTTGGAATTTATTCTAATTATTACTAGTATAAAAAATATTTAAATGCTTTATATTCTTTTTATTAAAACCTAAAATAATGTAAAAAAATATATTTATTTTCATTTATTATTTTTATTCACATTTTAAAAACATTTTCTTGAATATACACATTTTTTGTAAATAATTAATTTTTTTATCTTTATACATTTAATGTATTTAATACTTATATATTTTATTCTATTAATAAAAAGAAGAAAATAAGAGCAAAAAACATCAAAAATAATACATGTTTATTTTTATTAATATTACATACCAACAATATCTCTTTACAATATACTTTTATTTATTTTTGTACAAATTGATATATATATATATATATATATATATATATATATATATATATATATATATATATATATATATATATATATATATATATATATATATATATATATATATATATATATATATATATATATATATATATATATATATATATATATATATATATATATATATATATATTTGTAAATAAATTATAAATAATGTTATTTATTTAAGAAAATTAGGGTTTTTTTCTCTAAAATGAAAAAATAATTAAACTTGACTTTTTATTTATTTATTTTTACTTCACATATTAAAAACACTTTTTTTACATACAGAAAAATCATTTTGTACATAATACATTTTATTTGACATTTATTTATTGTATTGTATTCAATTATTATACATTTAAATATTGTATCCTGTACATTCAATTTGGTTGTAATAGTAATCTAGGGTTTAATTTCTTATCAAAAATCCCCAATTCAAATTTGTACCCCCCTCCCTATATCATGTTGTAATAGTGTAGCATTTAAATTCTCGCACATTTAAAAAAGCTTTCAATTATGCCATGCTTAGACCTGGGGTTTGTATGCAAATAAGATCAACAAGTAGTTTGACATAATCCAAGATAACATGCATGAAAAATAAACACAATGCACACTTGCACCCCTAGGGTTTCATCCGCTTGTTGCCTTTAAAAAATGGGCCATGGTTGCATGTCAAGTACTTTGGCAAAACAAAAACAAACAAAAAAATCATAGTCCCTCGATGACGCTATCTGAGTTGCCTAAACAAAATGATCAAGTCCCTTAAGAAAATTGCCAAAGATACTTGACGCCATTGCTATCATGGTCTATACGATGACCCGCGCCTGTCCCGTTAACGTCCTAACACAAGGTTGTTCACCAAATACAATGGTGAAGCAACACTGTTAAAAGGGCTAAAAACATAAGAAAGATCTTTGAGTAAAATAGGGTAGATAGCTCCTAGTTACTTGATCAAGCTTGCAAAAACATCCTTGCTATTTTCAAAACACACTTCACAACACAATTTCAAAACCCTACTTTCAAACATTGAAAACTTTTCAAAAGACGAAAACATCTTTGTATACATTCAAACAAGAATCATTACAAAGGTTGCCACAAAGATGGCCTCTTTTCAAATCATCTTTCAAAAACACACACAAAGCACCATTTCAAACAATAGAAATGAAAAGCAAGTGATCTAAGCAAGTAACTAAGAGCTCATGGATAACCATGGATAGAAAGGGTGCTAATATCTTCCCTTTCTATAATCTACTCCCCGAACCCAAGAAAACATCTCAAAGGTTTTTCCTGTGCTTTTTTACCTTTCCTTAGGATAAAATAAAAAGTCGGTGGCGACTCTTGGTAAACCGAAACATTTGCAAACACAAACGCAAAACCTCAAGTCAATTCTCCCACCGTATCACAGAACTGACGACTCTGCTAGAGAAATCTTTAAAAGTGGAGTAACCTTAGGGCTTAGATCACCCTTTACATGATTATTGTTTGCTTTGTTTGCTTTACATTTTTTTTTCTCTTGTTTGGGCTTGAAATCCTCTACCCGGATTTGGGAAACATTCATAGGTAAATAGCAATCCGTTATGGAAACTGTGCGGGGTATACCGACACGGTTAAAGCAATAGCTATATTAGTGCGACATATTTGTGAGTATCGGTAGCCTTTGAGTAAATTAAAGAGAATACGGGGCCGCTGAGTGATGTCATTAAGCACTAATGAACTAGAACCTTACTTGCCCATCTTGGCCTTTTATTAGGGGTAGTGAGATGACTGGCTTTGGTGCAGTCCGAAGTTGGTAGATACTCGATACTACTACTCATTGAGGATTGTTTTCTTGGAATATTTTGGTCGCTAGTTAAGTGGCTAAACCAAAACCATGAACATAGAAAACAATCCATGATATTGAGCTCCTTAGAACCCGGTTACTATTTATAGGATAGATTTTGAGCCAACTAAACTCAAGAGGGTACTTACCTATGAAACTTCATGCAAGCCTGAAACTAGGGTTTTGTGTGATTTGCTTGTACATGTGCTTGTACATACATCATGAACATCATAAAGCATCATTTGCATCCACTAACCATTTCAAGGGTTTGGATCTTCATCTTTGTTCTTGTTTTGTAGGTCATGAAATCTCTCCGCAGGAAAACAATTCAAATCAACCTTGTGAGAATCCCTCCTCAACTCAAGGAGCTCACTTCTAGGATTCCAGAGAATTCTCTCTTCAGTGAAAGACAAGGTAGACTCCTTAACTTGGTCAACACCAGCATTGAAGAAGACATGGTAAAAGTTCTCTTCCAGTTCTTTGACCCCCTACACCACTGTTTCACATTCCCTGATTATCAGTTGGTGCCTACTTTGGAGGAATTTTCTCAACTCTTGAGAATTCCCATTCTTCATCAACTACCCTACAACAGTACGGAAAAAGAACCAAAACCTAAAGATGTTGCTCAAGCATTACACTTGCAACCATCTGACATCAAAGGGCCTTGGGAAACCAGAAGTGGTGTCAAGGGTTTCTTGGTAAAGTTTCTATTGGAGAAGGCACAAGACTGCTGGAATTCTCTTGATCTACAAGCCTATGAAGATATTGTGGCACTCCTCATCTATGGGTTGGTCTTGTTCCCAAACCCTAATCAGCTAATAGATGTGAATGCTGTCAAGATTTTCATATCCATGAATCCTATACCTACATTGCTTGGGGACATTCTACACTCATTTTACACACGAACAATGAGGAAAAGAGGTGTTCTCATGTGCTTTACTCCTCTCCTAGCAAGGTGGTTTATTTCTCACCTTCCACAATCAGTTCTGAAGAATGAGCAAGGTTTAAGGTGGTCACAACGATTGATGACCCTCACACATTCTTATGTACATTGGTGTTCTCGGTCCAGAGAAAATGTCATCCCCATTGATCGTTGTGGGGAATTCCCTAATGTCCCACTACTTGGCATTAGCGGAGGCATCACCTACAACCCCTGTCTAGCTTTGAGACAATTTGGATATGCTCAGAGGGATGGCCCTTATGACATGCTGATTCCTGACCTAGCTTTTGACTTCGATAATGATGCGCAAGGACTTCGACAAAGGTTCATCAGAGCTTGGAGGATGCCTAACAAGGTGGATAGTAAGACATTGGGGCACAAGAATTCCATCCCCCTTGAGCCTTACCTCAAGTGGGTACGAACCCGCTCCCAGAATCTTATGATGCCATATCCTCACATTCTCCCCTTGATCAAAGAGCTTGTTATGGAAGGAGAGGTTCCATACACCATCCTACATCCTGACATGCCAACATCATGGGAGGAAATGCAAAAAAGTTGGATCCAACTCAAAGAAGAACGGGATACTTTTGAAGCTAGCTTCTATGCCAGTGAGAAGAAGGTTTTAGAGCTCACCCGCCGACTTCACGAGGAGGAAACTCTCAACACCTACATCGCACCAAAGAGGATGCGTAATGTCTTTTTACATTAAGAATTTTGTAATATTTCTCCCATGGGGCATTTATGTACTAACAAATTTCTTCTTAATATGACGTGTGTTCTTTTTGTTTGCGACAAATTTGAATTTTTGAACCCTTGAATGCATTACATGAATAACATACCATTCATCATATGCATAAACTGGTCTTCAAGCCAGGTTTCCTTATCTTTCTGTTGTTTATTTCAGCAAGATGGATTTGGAGCAAACAGTAAAGGATCTACAGGCACAAAATTCACAATTTCAGCAACTCCTCATGACCTTGGCAAAGGGTCAAGAGGATCTCAAAGTTCTGCTAGAGAAGAATAAGGAGAAGAAAAAGAAAAAGAGACCGGGGGTAGCCACTTTCGGGAGAAGGTTTGAGAGTGATGCTAGAAGGACTCTTGAGTTCCCTTCAACGTCTGACGAAGGGGTTGACAAGGGGAAAGGAGTTACTGTACCTTCTGAGTCTGAGGTAGAAGAGGAGGAAGAGGAAGAAGACGAGGACTATTCTGAACAACAGTATCCACCAGCAGACGATAAATATAAAAACCTTGAAGACAGATTGGCGGCTATGGAGTTGCAGAGGGTGCCCGGATTGGATTTTGAGGAATTAGGGTTGGTAGATGGGATTGTTATCCCTCCCAAGTTCAAGGTGCCAACATTTTCCAAGTACGACGGTTTGTCTTGCCCTAAGATGCACCTGAGGTCGTATGTTAGAAAGATCCAACCTCATTCGTCCGATAAAGACCTCTGGGTACACTTTTTCCAAGACAGCTTGTCTGGCACTCAGTTAGATTGGTTTTATCAGCTTGAGAGATCAGAGGTTCACAATTGGGAAGACTTGGCAGCTGCTTTTTATCGTCAGTATCAATACAATGCTGATTTGGCGCCCACTCGTACTCAGTTACAAAGTATGGGGATGGCTTCCAATGAAGGGTTTAAAGAGTACGCGCAAAAATGGCGTGATCTGGCGGGAAGGGTGCAGCCACCGCTATCAGACAGAGAATTAGTTGACATGTCTCTGGGGACCCTATCAGGCCCTTTCTTCAATCATCTGATTGGGAGTTCCTCCGCGGGATTTACTGAACTGATTTTGACCGGCGAAAGGGTGGAGGCCGATATTAAAAGTGGAAAGATCCAAAAAGATGCCTCCGCTTCTACCGCTATAAATAAGACCTTCCCGACAAAGAAGGAGAGTTCTGCTATTTACACCCAGAAAAATCGGGAAAGAGAGGAACGTCGGCCAACAATGGGGGACGTATTGATACAGAAGTCCGCATCAGACCAGCTTAGAAACAGTCAACCGAGGAATGATCAGCCCAGAATTTATCAGCAAAGGCCACCACGGCAGTTTACCCCACTAAACATGACACCTACTCAGATCCTTCCACATCTCCTGAAATTGAACCTTGATAATTTAAAAGAGGCACCAAAGAATGTAAATACCACCTCTCTATCCTATAACTCAAAAGCCAAGTGTGCTTACCATTCCGACAGTGCTGGGCACGATACCAATAATTGCTGGGCACTCAAGAACAAAATTCAGGACTTAATTGACGCCAAAGAGGTTGAATTTGATGCTCCTGAGAAGCCCAATGTTATATCTGCTCTGATGCCCAAGCACGGCCACAATGTGCATGCCATTTTGGAAAACCTCCATGTTACTGATGTTGCCAATCTGTTAACTCCTTTGCTTGTGATTAAAGAAAATTTGTTGAGAGCCGGGATCTTTCCTAGTTGTGGTAAAAACTGTTATTTTTGTTTGAACATTCAAGGTGATTGTCCAATGTTGAAGTCGGGTGTCCAACGCTTGATGGATACTCAAGAGATACTTTTCCAGAAAACCCCTGTTAACACTTTCAATCCGATTACTCCTGATACTTGTGATACTTCAACCAACGATATTGCTATCATAACCATTTCCGACAATCCTCCCAAGGCTTGCAAAAGGCCTGTCAGGATTACACCCAACTCTGAATGTGTACCTTTAAAGATCACCATGCTGGGACCTGTCCCGTACCAATCAAGCAAAATGATACCGTGGAACTATGGGGGAGGAATCTTCTACCACGACATCAAACAAATCGAAATAGTCCAAGAGATATCCGAAGAAGACCCTGATATAGGGAACATCGCGGGTACAAGCAGGATAACCCGCAGTGGCCAAATCTTTTCTCCGGAGATTGCTCCCCCTCGAGCAATTTTCGGACCCTTAAAAGCTTCTACACTTGTTGGGCCCTCTGTGCAAGGCCCAATGATTGAAGAATTAGATACTCCTGGAGTAAGACCATCCGCTGATTTTACCGACAAGGGTAAGGGGATACTGGAAGGGCCTGTCAGGACGAAGGCTCATGTTGTGGTTATCCCCGAAACCACTCAGAAAGAAATGGACGAAATCCTGAAAATAATCAGAAAAAGTGACTACGACGTTGTGGAACAATTAGGGCAAACCCCTTCTAAAATTTCAATGTTGACTCTTCTTCTCTGTTCTGAGGCCCATGCCAAGGCCCTGATCAAATTCTTGAAGGCGGCACATGTTCCCCAAGAGACTTCGGCTGACCAATTTCTGGAATGTGTGGCCAGTCTTACTGCTGATAATGGCCTTGGCTTTTCCAATGCTAACTTAACTCCCAAAGGAAGGAAACATAACGACGCGTTACACGTCTCAGTTGAATGTCGGGGAACCACTCTCGCCCATGTCTTGGTTGATACTGGTTCTTCCCTGAATGTTCTGCCAAAGAAGGCCTTAGACCGTTTGGATTGCGAAGGTTTGACCCTCAAACCTAGTAACATCGTCGTTAGGGCTTTCGATGGTTCCAAAAGAATGGTTCATGGAGAGGTTGATATTCCTATCAAGGTAGGCACCGAAGTTTTCAACTCCACCTTCTACGTAATGGACATCCATCCGTCATACTCGTGTTTGCTAGTAAGACCGTGGATCCATTATGTCGGGGCAGTTACCTCCTATTTGCATCAGATGCTGAAATATCCTATTAAGGGTAAAATTATAAATGTGCACGGCGAGGAAGAGTACATGATCAGTCATCTCAATTCCTTTCGATATGTGGAGTTAGATGGTGAGTTCATCGAAACTCCTTTTCAGTATTTTGAGGAAGTTTCTCTCGAGGTAGCAGTTGCGAAGACAATGGTTGAGGTGCTTATCGTTCCCAAGCATGCATCTAGGATGGCATCTCTCAAGGATGTGGAGGCTGTGATTAAGGAGGGCAAGAATACAGTATGGGGACAATTGCCTGACTTTCCCCATAAGATGGACAAGTTTGGTTTAGGGTTTACTGCTGCAGGACAGAGGGCTATGCGTCGCTCCAAGGCTGGAGGGCCACCCGTCAAGATCTCACACCATGGAATCAATGCTGTAGAAGATGAAGATGAGGAGAGCCACTTTGAAGATTGGATCTTTCCGACTGTCAAAGGGGGTTTGAGCAATTGGGAAGCAAAGGATTTTGTTCCCATCACCTTTATTAACCAGTAATTTTATCTTTGAATAATTTCCCATTTTTATGGTATGTAATAACTAAAACAATCCGCACACTATTTTCACCTCATGCCTTGCCCGGGGCATGTAGGTCCATTTGTAAGGGCTTTATTTTCTTCATAATCATATGCCATGTTTTAATGAATCATTTGACGTTTTTTCATCTATAAACTATGTGTTCATTTTCTTTCCTTTTGCATTTTTTTTTGTTTAAGGATGGCTATCCCTTACACACACCCACACTCACAAATGCATGTACCCATCCACTCCGGATTCCATGGGTGACTATTCTGCTTTAGCCTTCGATAACTCTGGAGATTTGGTCAATCATACTGAGTACGAAGTTGACGAAGATTGTGAAGTGTCGGGAGAGTTAGCCAGACTTCTACAACAGGAAGAGAGGGCCATTATGCCTCATGAAGAGCTTCTAGAAACCATCAACTTAGGGACAGAGGAAGACAGGAAGGAATTAAAAGTGGGTGCCAACCTAGAACCGAGTGTCAAGAAGCGCTTAGTGCAGCTGTTGAACGAGTATGTTGAAATCTTCGCCTGGTCTTATGAAGACATGTCGGGGTTAGACACAGATATTGTGGTTCACCGTCTTCCTACAAGAGAAGATTGTCCACCGATCAAGCAAAAGGTCCGACGAATGAGGCCTGACATGTCTGAAAAGATTAAGGCTGAAGTAATGAAGCAATTCAACGTTGGCTTTCTGGCTGTTACTTCCTATCCACAATGGGTTGCTAACATCGTTCCCGTTCCTAAGAAGGACGGCAAAGTCAGAATGTGCGTGGATTATCTGGATCTAAACAGGGCTAGCCCTAAGGACGATTTTCCACTGCCACATATCGATATCTTGGTTGACAACACAGCTCAGCACAAGGTTTTTTCCTTCATGGATGGATTCTCGGGCTACAACCAGATCAAAATGGCCCCCGAGGACATGGAGAAAACTACTTTTGTCACGCAATGGGGTACCTTCTGCTACAAAGTGATGTCGTTCGGACTGAAGAACGCGAGGGCAACCTATCAACGCGCCATGGTAGCTTTGTTTCATGATATGATACATCATGAGATCGAAGTTTACGTAGACGACATGATAGCTCGATCACAAACAGAAGAAGAACACCTTGATCATTTGCAAAAGCTGTTCGCCAGATTGAAGGAGTATAAGCTCAGACTGAACCCAAGCAAGTTCACTTTTGGAGTCAGGTCTGGAAAACTTTTTGGATTTATTGTCAGTAACAAAGGAATTGAAGTTGATCCAGCCAAAGTGAAGGCTATACAAGAAATGCCTGCCCCCCGTACTGACAAGGAGGTTAGAGGATTCTTGGGACGCTTGAACTATATCGCCAGGTTCATCTCTCACCTGATGTCTACCTGTGAACCAATTTTCAAACTGTTAAAGAAAGATCAGGTAGTTGAATGGAACAACGATTGTAAAGTTGCTTTTGATAAGATCAAGGAGTATTTGCTAGAACCTCCTATTATGATTCCACCCGTTGAAGGAAGGTCGTTAATCATGTATCTGACTGTTTTGGATAACTCAATGGGGTGCGTACTGGGCCAACATGACGAGTCTGGCCGAAAAGAGTATGCCATTTATTACCTTAGCAAAAAGTTTACCGACTGTGAGACTCGCTACTCACTGCTCGAGAAAACTTGTTGCGCTTTGGTATGGGTTGCTCGCCGGCTAAGGCAGTATATGTTGACTCATACCACTTTGCTGATTTCCAAGATGGATCCGATCAAGTATATCTTTGAGAAGCCGGCTTTATCTGGAAGAATTGCTAGATGGAAAATGATCCTGACTGAATATGATATCCAGTATACTACCCAAAAGGCTATAAAGGGGGGTGTACTAGCTTACCATCTAGCTCATCAAGTCGTCGAAGATTATCTATCTATGAGATTCGACTTCCCTGACGAGGACATCATGACTTTGGACAACATCGAAGGTAACAGACCATATGACGGACCTGAACAAGGATCCCGATGGACCCTGTAATTTGATGGTGCTTCAAATGCACTTGGCAACGGTATCGGTGCAGTACTCATTTCTCTAGATGGTTGTCATACACCCTTCACTGCCCGACTCTGCTTCAGCTGTACCAACAACATGGCTGAATATGAAGCTTGCATCTTTGGTCTCAAGGCTACTATAGACTTGGGAATCAAATCTTTGGTCGTATTTGAGGACTCGGCTTTGGTTATCAGCCAAGTCAAAGGAGAGTGGGACACCAAACATCCTAATCTTATCCCATACAAAGAACATGTCTTGACGTTGTTGCCTCACTTCGAGTAGATTACCTTCGAGCATTTCCCGCGAGAAGAAAATCAGTTAGCCGATGCTCTGGCTACAATGTCTTCCATGTTTAAACTCAACTGGGATAACGAGGCTCCCCAAATTACCATCGAGTGAATGGACGAACCTGCACACTATCATGAGATTAATACTGAAGAAGTAGTGGAACAACCCTGGTTTCATGAAATCAAAAGGTATCTCCAGACCAGAGAGTATCCTGAAGGAGCTTCCGTCAATGACAAAAAGTTCTTAAGGAGATTTGCTGCCAAGTTTTTCCTGAGCAATGGCATCCTTTATAAGCACAGTCATGATTGTGTTCTACTTCGTTGTGTTGACAAGGTTGAAGCAGAGTTGATCATAACTGATATACACAGTGGCACATTTGGCACCCACTTGAGCGAACATACGATGGCTAAGAAGATTCTAAGGGAAGGCTACTACTGGTCTACCATGGAAGTTGATTGTCATCAACATTCCCGTACCTGCCACAAATGCTAAGTCTACGCCGACAAAGTACATATTCCCCCTGTTCCTCTCAACGTTCTGACAGCTCCTTGGCCGTTCGCAATGTGGGGCATTGACATGATTGGAGAGATCAAACCCACGGCATCCAATGGACATTGCTTCATCCTGGTGGCTATTTATTATTTCACCAAATGGGTCGAGGCAGCTTCCTATGCCTCGGTTACAAAGAATGTGGTTTCCTGCTTCATCAAGCAGAACCTCATATGCCGGTATGGTATTCCCGACAGAATCATCACAGACAGCGGTACAAATTTGAACAATACTATGATCCCCGCTCTATGGGAGTAGTTCAAAATGTATCATCACAATTCATCTCCCTACCGGCCAAAGATGAACGGTGCTGTTGAAGCCGCAAACAAAAATATTAAGAATATCATTCAAAAAATGACAGTCACCTACAAGGAATGGCATGAGATTTTACCGTTTGCTCTGCATGGATATCGTACCACGGCACGTACTTCAACAGGGATAACTCCATTTTCTTTGGTATATGGCATGGAAGCTGTTCTGCCTATGGAAGTTCAGATTCCTTCTTTGAGGATTATGAAGGATGCTAGTTTGAGTGAAGATAATTGGATTCAAACCCGAAAGGGCGACTTGGGCAAAAATGGGCATCCCGGTGGACCGAAAACCCTAAAGGGCGGTTCAGGCAAAAATTAGGGATAAAACAAAAATATCTGTACACCCGACAAGTTGAAAACCCGAAAGGGCGACTTGGGCAAAAAAGGGTTTCACGGTGGACTGAAAACCCGAAAGGGTGGTCCAGGCAAAAGTTAGGGAATTAAAGCGTATGATTATGTCTCGTCAGATCACTTTAAGAACAATCTCTTCACCAACGAGCTCCAACCTTCTAATCAATCCAATCATCTACAGACGAAGCAACGAATGGACAGATACTCAGAGTTGTGAAGGCTATAGCAGAATGGGAACCCCATGGAATTGTTGCACATAGCCATCTTTCTTTTTGTTGAAATTTTTCTCAATTTTTACGAAAACATTCTCTTACTAGGATGATTGTCTCCTTTGTACAAAGATACTTACCAAAAATTAATACCAATATACTTCAAAGTGCAGAAATTTGTTTGCCTTTCCTTTTTCTTTTTTATTTATTTACACTTATGTTTTATTTGAAAACGTCCAGTGTTTTGTTAAATAGGCATATGCATTTGAATATAATCATTACTTACAAGAAAATCAAAATTGAAAAAGGATAATTACTGATAAGTTGAGGGGGTAGGAAGGTATCTTTGTGCCATTCCAGAAGAAGTCCTTTACAAAACATCATTCAGATCTACAAAAACCTCGGAGTACATGTCCCCAGCGGAGTTAAACTTCAAGATCCCCTGGCAAAGCCAGTACATTTCAAACTGAATTCCCCAACCAAGTTAAGCTTCAAAGTTCCCATCAGAGTTCAAGCTCCCAATTCCCAGTGGAGCCAGAATAATCTAAACCTCCTTCCCCAGCAAAGTCAAAATTCCAACCGATCAAATTCCCTCAATTTTCCCTACAGCTAGGATGATTCCCCAGTAGAATGGCGCACAACCCAAGCTCCTGATTTCCCCGGCTGAGTAAACTTTCTCCCCACAAGGTCATTTCCCAACAAATTGAAGATTCTCAGTCTCATTTCTCCAACAGAAGTCTCCCAAGTTTTAATTCCCCAGTAAAGGTCGTCAGAACACCCCAAGCAGTCAGCAAGGATTTCTCATCTTCAACGATCAAATATTTTTGGAATCCCCAGCTTCGGTCAAAGATTTAATTTCTCCGACAACAGTCTAAGATTTCATTATCTCCAGCTATCAAGGATTCATTTCCCTCAGCAAGACAGCTGCTCAACTTACATGCATAATCATTACATCCATATATCGTAAACATGGATTACAATTCATTTCATCATACATATCATGCGATATAACTTCGTGTTTTAGCTAACATTTTACCCTTTTCAGGATAAGATTAAAAGGCTATTGTTAACAATTATTCAGATACAGTACGGATACACCCCAGACACGGCGGTCGTTCTATTACTCATTCAAAACTTCAAGTCAAAATACAGTTTGGATACACCCCAGATGCGGCGGTCATTCTACTACTCATTCAGACTTCAGCAATCAGATACAGACTAGATACGCTTCAGACACGGCTTCCATTCTATCTCTCATTCAGATTCAACTATCAACTACAAGTTCGGATACGCTCCAAACAAGGATGTTGTTCTGGCCTTTACATCAGCAGTTTGATCCCCCCAGTGCAGTCGCCACAGAGGTCTTTCTGTCACTTATTCAGATCCCAGTTACAGTACGGATACACCCCAGACACGGCGGTCATTCTACTACTCATACAGATCTCAAACTTCATATACGGTCCAGACACGGTTGCCATTTTGTCACACATTCATAGTTTATCCCCAGCACACAGTTGCTCCATACGCAGATGTTGCTCTGTTACCTAGATACAATATAGATACACTCCAGACACGACAGTCTTTCTGATATTCATTCAAAATTCAAATACAGTTACAGCTCAGATACATGCCAGACACGGACGCCATTCTTTTTCTCATACAAACTCAGTCTCCAGATACAGTTCAATGCATTCCAAACACGGATACCATTTTGACGTTCATTCTTCTGACCTTCAGCATTATAATTCAACAAACATTCTTGGATGGCATCTGTAAGCCCATCTCTCCAAATGGCATCTTTAAGCCCATTTCCTCGGGCATGTTTTGACAAGTGCAAATTTACGGGCACTCTAATGTCCAATCCTCTTTTACCTTCGAGTCGCGAAAGGCAAACTTGCCAATCTAACTCCTCCGGTTCAAGAAGATTGAATAGGGGCAACTGTTGTACCCCAAAATTTTCCCTCCCATTTCATTAACATTTTCTCATCACAAGATTCTTGGAACTGAAGATCAAGCTAGGGTTTGCTCTGCTCAAGACATCTCCTTGCACTGTTGACCTAAATTAGGGCTTGAGTTTGCACAGGGATGTTTTGACCCACAATGTCCAAAATTACTTTCATACTTCATGTTGGACTCACAAGTTTGTCCATACCAAGTTTCAAGCCTTGATTCAAATTTTTGCCCAGTCAATTGAATAATTGACCTAGAAATCAACTGTATTGGGGGAAAAGTCAACTGTGGCCAATTGACAGTTAAACCTCATAATTTCTGAACCACATCAACATTATGAACCCATATGAACCATTTGATCAAGTTTGGATCATAATTCCACAAGAAATTTGATCAGATCACCAAAAGGGCAAAATGGTCATTTTTAGGGTTTTGACTATACAAAGGCTATTTTTTACTGTTTGACCTAACCAATGGCAAATCAAGCTCAACCATGGACATAAGGACTCAATGACATTGTCTTGACCCATTTAACAAGTTCAGAAGATCTCAATTGCATAGGATTGACAGATGAATTTTTCAGTCAACTGATCAAAATTTGACTGTACACTGAAAAGTCAAACTTTGACTTTTTTGGTCAAAATCAAGTGCCAAGAGCTATTTTTTATCAAGACATGTCAAATTATGAAACTTGTTCATCAAGAAATCCAAAAAAGCAAATTAGGGTTTAAAATGGAAAAAATTCATAACTTAGAAATTTTCTAAGTTATGAAATTTTCTTATTTTTTTTCCTAATTTTGTCCCATTTTTCCACAAAGATGAAAATGGATTCAAACAAAACTTGCAACATGAAAGTTGTAGTCCATCACAAAGTCTACAACTTTTATTCACAAAGTTTTCTCAAAGGAAGCTTGTATCTCAAGTTATGATTTTTGGAACAAGGGTACCTAAAACTTTTAACTTAGGGAAGTTTTGCCCTAGTTTAGGCAGGATTTTGACCCATCTTCTTGGCCATTTTTCACATTGTTCAACTTGGAGTTTCAAATTGCATTTCAAAGATGTATTATAGTACATGTTCCAAGATTTCCAAATTGTCCAAGAACTCCTCAAACACCCTTGTGGTTAGAGAGAATCGAATGCTTGAAGTTGGCAAAAACTCACTTTTGTCCATGACCAATACATGTTCATACAAACTTGCATTTTCAAATCAGCATGTTTGGTGCTAGCTTGCAGGCCTCAAAACCAACTTGCACTTCATAATTTAATGCATAACCATTGAATTAAGGTGTTATCTTGGCCATTTGGACATTACATACAAGATTAACCCTTATTTGGAAAAAGGTAAAATGTCATTTTTGTAAAAGTACACTTTATGTCAAACCAAAATCCTTGAGGTATGGGGCCATATCTCTGAAGCAAGATTGAAGCTATCAATTCCAAGAACCAAGAGCAAAAGATGCAGCATGATAGGAGGGAGTGTACCAAGCTATAACATCACTTCCACATGCTTGCTTTAAAAAGAAGAAAAGGGGCAAAACACATACCATCTCTCATATCTGTTAACACAAGCTTAGACAAACATTGTAGACAAGTTCCATACCTCCCAACAAGCCTAAAACACGACCCTTTCATCACTCAAACCTCCTCATACTCAGAGTCACAGTTTTTCTGCAAAACAGGGCAAGTTCTGCATCTTGCAAGCCACAACCAAATTCCATCGTGCGTTTTGTCCCAAGATAGTTCCAACACCTTCCAATCAACTCACCTGAACTATCCCAGGCCCCCATTGCAAGCTGTAACACCTCTAACACACTTTTCCATTTTCATTTTAAAGCTCTGCAGGTTGAGTTCTACAGCACGATTCAAGTTGTTTCAAAGCAAGCCAAGCATTGGAGAAGCTTCCTTGGACCTCAGGCAAGCTCAACAGAAGCTCAAACACCATTGAAAGTTGCTACATTATCCAGCTCAAAGTCAACTGAAACAGGTATTTCATGGACTTTTATCTCCCTATTTAGGAAGGGTTAGGTTTAGGTTTGTGAATGAAATATGTTGTATTCATAGCCCTGAAGCCATACATATGCTTAGTTTTCATTTACATTAATCATGCTGAGAGAATTTCACTCATGAACTTTCTGAAAAAACTAGGTTAAAAATTAGGGCCAGAGAAATTCTCTCTGGTCTTTGAGAGTTAATCCAAGTTTTTTATATGGTTGAATTCGTTGTTTGATGCTCTATAAGTTTCATGTTGTGAGTTTTGTCGAAAGATCAAAGTATCAGGAGATAGCATTGGAAGTACAGAATGCGTGTGTTATTTGAAACTAAGGAAGAAGATGAAGTTGCTTGGGCTGGGCCTGAGTTGCTTTTGCTTTTCACACATGCATATTCAGTTTGCACCCCCTGACCCATTTGCTTGCATGTTTGTCATTTTTTGCATTTTATTTCATTTTTTATTTTGATATTTTATCTTCTAACATAAAAAATACCTAAAAATTATTTTCATAAATTTTTATGTTTATTTGGAATTTATTCTAATTATCACTAGTATTAAAAATATTTAAATGCTTTATATTCTTTTTGTTAAAACCTAAAATAATGTAAAAAATATATTTATTTTCATTTATTATTTTTATTCACATTTTAAAAACATTTTCTTGAATATACACATTTTTTGTAAATAATTAATTTTTTTATCTTTATACATTTAATGCATTTAATACTTATATATTTTATTCTATTAAAAAAAATAAGAGCAAAAAACATCAAAAATAATACATATTTATTTTATTAATATTACATACCAACAATACCTCTTTACAATATACTTTTATTTTTTTTTTTACAAATTGATATATATATTTGTAAATAAATAATAAATAATGCTATTTACTTAAGAAAATTAGAGTTTTTTGCCCTAAAATGAAAAAATAATTAAACTTGACTTTTTCTTTATTTATTTTTACTTCACATATTAAAAACACTTTTTTTTACATACATAAAAATCATTTTGTACATAATACATTTTATTTGACATTTATTTATTGTATTGTATTCAATTGTTATACATTTAAATATTGTATCATGTACATTCAATTTGGTTGTAATAGTAATCTAGGGTTTAATTTCTTGTCAAATATCCCCAATTCAAATTTGTACCCCCCCTCCCTATATCATGTTGTAATAGTGTGGCATTTAAATTCTCGCACATTTAAAAAAGCTTTCAATTATGCCATGCTTAGACCTAGGGTTTGTATGCAAATAAGATCAACAAGTAGTTTGACCTAATCCAAGATAACATGTGTGATCGGTGGAAATAGAACTGACTGTTTTGGAGTGCTGGTTCGCATTTGCGTTTCGCAAAATGTCGCGGTAAGCAAGAGTCGCCATCGTCTTTTATTTTCTCCAACAAGGAAAGGACAAAAGCACAGCAAAATTCCTTTTCGAGATGTTTATCGGGTTCGGGAGGTAGATTATAGAAAGGAAAGGTGTTAGCACCCTTTCTATCCGTGGTTATCCACGGGCTCTTAGGTAATTGCTCACTATGTTTTCAAAAATGTTTTTCTTTTCTTGTGTTTGTGGGTTTTGAAAAAAGTTTGTTTGAAAACTTCGATTTAACTCTTGTATCTGTCCTCAAGAGTGTATGAAGTGTTGTTTGAAAACTTTTGTCAGAAAAGTGTAGGTGCGAAAAGTATTTTTGTTTTGAAAGAGCAAGTACCCGAGAACTTCTACCTACACAAAAGAAATTAAGCTGTGTAAATGTCCTTTAGACAATACCATCCCACTATTGAGAAGTAGGTAGCACCGTCGTTGGAGTTTTCGGATCAATTCGATTATAGGGACATGTGGTCACTAAAGCAATGGTAGGACGCCTTAGCGGTAACCCTAATGTCCTAGATCATTTTTATCCGAGGCAACCGTTCCGAGGCAACTTTGATCTTTAGACAGGAGGGCGACCTCTAAAACACCCTAAGCTCAATGACCACGTCGAGGCAACCAAGTGAGGCGTACCCTAAGAGTGGCATGTGCGAGTGTGTCAGGTTTCAATTAAGTTTTCTTTGCATATTTTATGGTGAGCTACGGGTTGATTTTAATTTCAGAGAAGTCTTGTCATGCATAACCTAATTAACATACATCTAGCAGTTAATAGTTGCGGAAAGTAAAGCTAAACTATTACAAGGCGTCGGGTATTTACATCGCCAAAAACAAACCCTTGAAAAATAAATTGCGGAAAATAAATAAAAGAGATAAAAAGTCCTAATTAAAGCTATTACATCCTCGAAGCAATTACATAATAATGGATCAAAAATTAATAAAACAAACATACGCGCGAGAGAAAATTAAATCGGAATGTTTTTAGGGTTTTGACCCTTTTTTGAGAAAGAAAGATTTTTTTGTTATTTTGCATTTAATTAAACTAATCCTAAAACTAATTAATTAATAAAAAGAAATATTTTTGGTTTTTTAATGTCTCAAGGAAAAAAATAAAAAAATAAAATGATTAAAAGTTGTCAAGAACCCTAATTCTACATTAATTTTATTTATTGTGAAAATATTGAAATTAACCTAATTAAAACAACTAAATTAATTATATTAGTATTTATTTACAAAAATAATAAATTAAGGGTGAAATTAATAAATAATAATAAAAAATATTATATTTTATGTTTTCTGATTTTATTATGAAAAGTTAATTTGGGTTAATTAAGCAATAATAATAATAATAATAATTAAGTGAAAAATATAAAAGAGGAAAATAAAAGAAAATAACCCAGGGGGTGTTGGCCCAACTTAGGAGGTGTGTTTTGAAATCTGAAGCCCAATTGTTTCCAGCCTGCTTGACTTTCTGGATTAGTTATGCGTTTGTTGACTGAGGACTAGGATAGTCCTTCCATCCAGGCGATTGGAGTTGAGTTTGAAGACACATGGCGTGCTGGGATTAGAGGTGCGTAGTATGTTATGCCTGCTCCGTCACATACAATCACCTAAAGAAAAATTATAACAAATATTTGGGGGACCTGGGGTTCGAACCCAGGTCCCAATGCTTCCAGATCAACACGTTTACCACTCCACCAGATGCGTCCTTTTATTATTATAATGATAAGCAATTATTATATTGGCAATCAACTCAATATGCTGTAAAAAGAAAAATAATGCGCGCTTTTCAAACACGCCAATGAGATGCTAACACGTCCCCGTCTTCTTCGTTTGTACCTGTACAAATAATATTAGATAGCGGGGGTTTTTAACCCCCACTAATTCCTGTAATCAAAAATAGCGAATAGAAGCATGATGAATATAAATATTTCGCGAGGTATGATTCTTGATCATCTTGTTCTCACGATTTCACTCATATATCTCACAGGTCCCAATTTTTCTGGGTTTAGAAAGCCCCAATTGAAAACTCAAGAACCTTAAAAAATCGTTCATGGCATCTTTTGATTCAGGGCGTTATAGTCTAATTAAAACATGCCATTAGCTTTGTATGGTCCCTAGCAACACAAATCAATCACAAAAACATGTTAATTATGCATGAATTAGGATATACGATTTTGAATAAAGAAGCCAAACCGTGATTCTGTATTCCTTGATTCTTTAAGCTTTAGGGTCTGAGTTTGATTACAAAACACTCCTGGGAACTCCTGTAAGGTGTTAGAATCAACAAAAACACTTGAATCGACCTACAATGCAAAAAATCAGTTTTCACTTTTCTTGGAAATTCTTGAAATTGTATGGGATCTTTCTGCAGCTTTTTTTTTCGTCCCCTAGGTCAGGTTAGCTTGCATACATATAAAGGAAACAAATTAGGTCAAAAAATTGGATCCAATCCATGTGCATTCAAGTTTAAATCTTTGATTGGAGATCAAATCTTTTTGATTTTTCATGATTGAACAAAGTTGCCAATTTTGGATTTTTTGATATCTTTGACTTGTGCACGAATTTGCCAGCATTTTTAGGTCCTATTTGCTTCACCAAAAGATTTAAAAACCAAATCTTCTATTTTCTTGTAATTTAAATTGATTAAATGAATTAATATTAATTAAAAATCCAATTAATCAATAAAAATAAGAAAATAAATTCAATTAAGCTTGATGGGTCGTGCATAGGTCATGGATGAAGTTTCAAGAAGATATTTGAGGCCCATTAGCAAAAATAAGGTGTTTTGAGCAAAGTTGACTTTTGCAAATTCATGAAAATTTCCCAACTTCTCCAATGCACAACTTGCTCAATTTTGATCATATGACCATGTTCTGGTACATTTTGGAAAGCTCTTGAAGTCCTCTAACCAAGGCCTTTGGTCCCATGTCATTTGGATTTACCAATCTCAAGTTATGGCCTTTGACTCAAAGTGTACTTTTGTTGACTTTTGAAAGTGACCTATAATGTAAAAATTCGTAACTTCTTGTGAGAGCATTTCTTGAACTTGGAGTGTGAAGATGGATTGCAGGAAATGGAATCCCCTTCAAAATGAGCATTGGATGGAATTTTTCTAACAAACCATGAAAAAGTTATGCCCTGGTCAAGATACAGTTGACTTTTCTGATGTCCAAAAATAGTAACTTTTTGCATCTTGATGATTTTTGAGCTATCCTTGTGGAATCATGATCAAGGCTTGATCAAATGATGATTGTGAACTCAAAATGAGATGTTGACCAAAAATTCTGACTTTTAACTGCAAAATGACCATTTTGCCCTTGTACTTGACTGTAGATCAAATGAGGCTTTTGACTGTGCAAATTGGAACTGTGAGTCTTGAGACTTGGCATGTAGGTGCTTGAGAATGTATATAGGCCTATGAGACCTGATTGAACCATTGAAAGTCCCAACTTCCTTGAAAGAACCAAAACCCTAATTACAGCTGGCTTAGGAGGTGGTTTGACTGTACAACTCTTGAGCCATCTTGAACAATTTGAGGATCATTCTTGACAAATCTTGAGGAATATGGGAGGGAAAATTTTGGGGTATAACAGTTGCCCCTGTTCAATCTTCTTAAACCTGAGGATGTAGATTGGATTGTGTGCCTTTCGTGATCCGAAGGTGGAAGATGATTGAACACTAAAGTGCCCAGAAATTTGCACTCGCATAGCGTAGTATCAGCAATGTGATGTCGGGAATGGGCTTACAGATGCCACTTGGAGATATGATGGATAGGAGGATGGGCTTATAGATGCCATCTGGAGATGTGACAGAATCTTGTCAGGGATGGGCTTATAGATGCCATTTGGAAATGTGATGGATAGTTGTGGAGATGGGCTTAAATATGCCATCTGGAGATTGTTTGTTGAATTGTAACTTGGTAGGTTGAAAGAAGGAACCTGTGTAGGGTTGCCTGATGATGAGTTCGTGTAAAACTGCATCTTGGAAGAGAAGGAACCGGTGTAGGGTTGCTTCATGATGGTCAAGTAGATAGTTGTCCTGTCTATTTTCAGGTATTAATCTACAATCTATCGTCCACGGATTTTTCCTGGCTTGTTACAGGTATTGATCTGGAACTTGAAAAATGTTGGCCGATGAGATAGTTGTCCTGGCTGGTTTCAGGTATTAATCTCTGACCTGAGAAAGAAAGATGGTCTTCCTGGCTTGTTACAGGTATTGATCTTCAATCTCTTCATGTAGATAACTTTCCTGGCTAGTTATAGGTATAGATCTACAATCAGTCGTCCACAGATATTTCCTGGCTAGTTAAAGGTGTTGATCTGGAACTTAAGAAAGGTTGGTCGAGGAGATAGTTGTCCTGGCTGGTTTCAGGTGTTAATCTCTGACCTGAGAAAGAAAGATAGTCTTCCTGGCTTGTTACAGGTATTGATCTTCAATCTCTTCATGTAGATAACTTTCCTGGCTAGTTACAGGTATAGATCTACAATCAGTCGTCCACAGATATTTCCTGGCTAGTTACAGGTGTTGATCTGGAACTTAAGAAAGGTTGATGGTAATCATCTTTGGATTGACCTTTTCCTGAAAAGGCAAAACATTAGTTGCATGCAATGTCATGATGCATGATGTTCTCAAAATGAGATCGTGTCGTATGCACTTTATCATGTATGTAACTAGGAGATGCGAAATGTGATATGTTTATGAATGTATTTTCGTCTGGGAAAATAAATCCTTGACTAATGCCGGAGAGTTTGTTAAATCCTGGGTTGATATTGAAGAGTCGAGTTCTTCGTTTCCGCTGGGGATGATGAACGAAGATGATTGCAAGAATAACCGGTAGGAGAAGATGACTCTGTTGGGAGATAAACCTGGTGAAGAGATTACTCTGCGGGGAATTACTCTGTGGGAAGAGATGCTTCACTGAGATTTTAATGATAACTCCGTTGGGGACTCCGTTGATAAGCTCGGTTGGGGGATTTTGATGATGAACTCCGTTGGGGATAGAAAGAACTTCGCTGGGGACGATCTTTCAGTTGCAACTTGCTAAGGATAACCCAGTTAGACTCTGGTGGGGGATAACTTTTGAATACGGCTGGGGAGATGCATCTGTACTCTGCAGGGGACAAGCCTCCAGAATCTACTGGGTAAGATGATTCAACTCCGTTGGGGAAGCTTTTCAGACTGTGCTTGGAAATGGTTCCACTGAGGGTATCTTGTATTCCGCCGGGGAACATTCTTATACTCTGTTGAGGAATATTAAGAATGCCGGGGATGCTTGCTGGGGAATATTTTTATACTCTGCTGGAGAATATTAAGATCTATCGGGGATACCCGACTTCTGTAGGGCTGATGGTAGATCAACTCTGCTTGGGGAGAGTTGCTGATTTGCTCATGGTTTCAAATCTCAGTGGGGAGAGCTACCATTACTGTCTTACTCTTGGGGAGTGAAGGTATCCTGGTCATATTCTTCAGCCGAACCTACCTTGGTACCTTAGTGGACAGAGCAACTAGATCGCTTAGACCATTCTTATTGCCCCTACTTCCGATGTCACCCGTAATTAGTCCTTTGTTTCGCATGCAACTATTTGTGATCAGCAATTAATGTCAAATGCATATATCAAAAATGAACATTGGATGTTCTTTGAAAGACAAAACAGATAAAGGAAAAACAATTTGCAATTTGTCTGAAAAATGAGCTTGTATTGATTTTGAAGTTTGCCTGTAAATAGGCGTTTTTGTACAAGAGGCTGACGTCCTAGTAAGAGAACGCCGCCGAACAAAATAGAGTTTACACAATTTGTGAAAAGGAAACAAAACAGCTATGTGAAAAATCCCATTGGGTTCCAACTCTGTTATCGCCTTTATGTCTTCAAGCGTCTCATCACTTTGCTGCTTAGTTGAAGAGGAATCTGATTGATTGGTGCCGTCTGAGCCTGATGGTCGATACCGAAGTCTGGATGAAGGGTGATCCAATGAGACATAGTATTACGCTTATCCCTAACTTTTGCCTGGACCGCCCTTTCGGGTTTTCAGTCCACCGGGATACCCATTTTTTCCCAAGCCGCCTTTTCAGGTTTTCGACTTGCCGGATGTACAGATTTTTTTTATTTTTCATCCCTTATTTTTGCCCGAACCCTTTTGGTTCGCCGGGAAGCCCTTATTTTTGCCTAGGCCAGTCAACCTAGCGGGTCTTTAATCATGCATAGTATCTTTTTACTATGTCTGCATTGATGGGGTGAGGAAGGTCGTCACCATCCATGGTGGTTAGAATCATCGCTCCTCCTGAGAAAATGTTCTTAACCATAAATGGACCTTCGTACGTGGGGGTCCATTTTCCCCTGGGATCACTTTGAGGTAGAATGATGCGCTTGATTACCAGGTCCCCGACTTGATACTCTTGTCGTCTGACTTTCTTGTTAAATGCCTTGATCATCCGTTTTTGGTATGTCTGACCATGACAAATAGCAGTGAGTCTCTTTTCGTCGATTAGGTTCAGTTGATCAAGCCGAGTCTGGATCCAGTCATCTTCGCTCAAGCCTGCATCCTTCATGATCCGGAGAGAGGGTATCTGAACTTCAATGGGCAGGACTGCCTCCATGCCATACACCAAGGAAAAGGGTGTTGCCCCTGTTGACGTCCGTGCTGAGGTACGGTACCCATGAAGAGCAAATGGTAACATCTCGTGCCAATCTTTGTAGGTCACTGTCATCTTCTGCACAATCTTCTTAATGTTCTTATTAGCTGCTTCTACAGCCCCATTCATCTTCGGCCGGTAGGGAGAAGAGTTATGGTTCTGTATCTTGAATTGCTCGCAGAGCTCAGTGATCATCTTGTTGTTAAGATTGGTACCATTGTCCGTAATGATCCTCTCTTGTACACCGTATCGACAGATCAAGTTATGCCAAATGAGTCGTGCCACGACGTTCTTGGTTATGGTGGCAAAGGAAGCTGCTTCAACCCATTTTGTGAAGTAATCAATCGCTACCAGGATGAAGCGGTGCCCTTTGGATGTCGTAGGTCTGATCTCACCGATCATATCAATGCCCCATATTGCAAAAGGCCAAGGTACTGTCAAGACGTTCAAAGGAACTGGAGGAATGTGCACCTTATCAGCATAGATCTGGCACTTGTGACATGTCCGAGAATGCTGATAACAGTCAGCTTCCATTGTGGACCAGTAATATCCTGCCCGAAGGATTTTCTTTGCCATGGTATGTCCACTGGAATGAGTTCCGAAGGTACCTTCATGCAGCTCTGCCGTGATCCTTTCTGCTTCAATCTTATCCACACAATGCAGTAAGGTTGAATCATGGTTTCGTTTGTAAAGGATGTCATTGTTGAGGAAGAACTTTGTCGCGAATCTTTTTAGAAACTTCTTGTCATTAACAGACGCGCCCTCGGGGTATTCTTGAGCTTCAAGGTACCTCTTCACTTCATGATACCAAGGCTTTTCTGTTACCTCTTCGGTCTCAAGATCACAGCAATGTGCAGGTTCATCCAATTTCCAAATAATAATCCGGGGAGCCTCGTTGTCCCATTTGACTTTGAACATAGAAGACATCGTAGCTAGCGCGTCCGTCAACTGGTTCTCTTCTCTTGGGAAGTGTTCAAAGGTTATTTCCTCGAAATGGGGAAGCAACGTCAACACATACTCCTTGTAAGGAATAAGATTTGGGTGTTTCATATCCCACTCGCCTTTGATCTGACTGATCACGAGAGCGAAATCTCCGAAGACACTCAGAAACTTGATCCTTAGGTCAATTGCAGCTTGAAGACCCATGATGCATGCTTCATACTCCGCCATGTTGTTGGTGCAGTTGAAACATATTTGGGCGGTAAGTGGAGTATGAGAGCCCTTAGTATGATCACAGCGCCAATACCGTTACCCAAAGCGTTTGAGGCTCCATCAAAGTGCATAGACCATCGGGATCCTTCCTCAGGTCCTTCATCCGGTCCAGGTATTTCACAATCAGTCACTACCATGATATTCTCGTCTGGAAATTCAGAGTTCATAGATTGGTAGTCATCCACTGCCTGATGTGCCAAATGGTCTGCCAACACACTTCCCTTGATTGCTTTTTGGGTTGTGTACTGGATGTCATATTCAGTCAAGATCATCTGCCATCTTGCTATTCTTCCAGACAAGGCAGGCTTTTCGAAGATATACTTGATTGGATCCATTTTTGAAATCAACAGAGTAGTGTGAGTCAACATATACTGCCTTAGCCGGCGAGCAGCCATACCAAAGCGAAACAAGTTTTCTCGAGTAGTGAGTATCGGGTCTCACAGTCGGTAAACTTTTTGCTAAGGTAATAAATAGCATGCTCTTTTCGGCCAGACTCGTCATGCTGACCTAGCATACATCCCATTGAGTTGTCTAGTACTGTCAAGTATAAGATTAGAGGTCTCCCTTCAACCGGTGGCATAAGAATAGGTGGCTCTTGGAGATACTCTTTGATTCTTTCGAAAGCGGCCTGACATTCATCGTTCCAACGTACTACTTGATCTTTCTTCAGTAGCTTGAAGATTGGTTCACAAGTAGCAGTTAGGGGCGAGATGAATCGGGCAATGTAGTTTAGCCGTCCTAGAAAGCCTCTGACTTCTTTCTCTGTCTTGGGAACTGGCATCTCTTGTATGGCTTTCACTTTGGCAGGGTCCACTTGAATACCTTTGTCGCTCACGACGAAGCCTAGTAGTTTTCCGGACCTCACCCCGAAGGTGCACTTGTTCGGGTTTAATCTCAGCTTGTACAACTTCAACCGGTCAAACAGCTTCTGTAGATGGTCAAGGTGTTCCTCCTCAGTTTGGGACCTTGCAATCATACATCGACGTATACTTTAATCTCATGATGGATCATGTCATGAAACAAAGCAACCATGGCACGTTGGTATGTTGCCCCAGCATTTTTCAACCCAAAAGGCATGACCTTGTAACAGAAGGTGCCCCACTGAGTAACAAAAGTGGCCTTCTCCATGTCTTCAGGAGCCATCTTGATCTGATTATAACCGGAGAACCCGTCCATGAAGGAGAATACCTTATGCTGAGCAGTGTTGTCAACCAGAACGTTAATATGAGGCAGAGGGAAGTCATCCTTAGGGCTCGCCCTGTTCAAATCCATGTAGTCAACATACATTCGGACCTTACCATCTTTCTTCGGCACTGGAACCACGTTGGCAACCCACTGAGGGTAAGAAGTTACTGCTAGAAAACCGGCGTCGAATTGTTTCATAACCTCAGCTTTGATTTTCTCGGACATCTCTGGACGCATACGGCGAACCTTCTGTTTTACCGGAGGACATTCTTCCTTGGTAGGCAGGTGATGAACCACAATGTCGGTATCCAACCCAGGCATATCTTCGTAAGACCATGCAAAGATTTCCACGTAGTCATGCAGCATCTGAATCAACCGTTGTTTCACACTAGACTCCAGATTGGCACCGATCTTGACTTCCTTTCTGTCGATCTCAGTACCCAGATTCACTGTTTCCACTAGCTCTTCATGTGGCTGAATGGACCTCTCTTCCTGAAGTAGCAATCTTGCAAGCTCACCAGGCACTTCGCAATCATCTTCACCTTCGTCTTCGGCTAAGTTGATCGGATTTTCGAAGTCATAACTGGCAGTAGCAGAGTCGTTACCAGTGAGATCCAGAGTGGATTGGGACCTGTATATGTGAGTGTGTGTAAATAGCTGTTTTGCAATATATAATAAAGAAAGACAAGGAGCACAATATTTGAAATGCAAAAAACGTCCAATGCTTTTATTAATGATATATGAAAATGACACACAAAAGCCCTCACAAATGAAGCCACGGTGCCCCGGGTAAGACACTGGGCCATAAAGTTTCACAATATTGTTTGTTACAAATTCAAAACAAAGGAGTTCATTACTGAGTCACAAAAGTAATAGGGACGAAGTCTTTTTCTGTCCAGTTGTTTGGTCCATCGTTGGTCGTAGGGTAGATCCAGCTGTCGAATTCAGATTCCTCCATGTCATCTTCAATGGCATTTACTCCCGAATTGCTGATGAACACAGGAGGTCTTCCAATCCTTGCCCTACGAACAGCCTTCTGAGATTCTGCAGTGAAACCCAAACCAAACTTGTCAGTCTTCTGAGTGAAATCAGGAAGTCGGCCCCAGTTTGCATACTCACCCTTCTCAATAACAGCCCGGGCATCCTTTAAGGAAGCCATTTTCAACGGAGAATATTCGACCACAGTCTCAGCTGATGCCAATGTCTGAGGAACCTCTTCAAAGTGTTGAAATGGGGTCTCAATGAACTCCCCATCCATCTCTATGTACCGGAACGAGTTGAGGTGGCTGACCATGTATTCTTCCTCCCCCTGAATTGTCACAATCTTCCCCTTGACTGGGTACTTCAGCTTCTGGTGTAGTGTGGAGGTCACAGCTCCAGCCTTATGGATCCATGGATGACCCAGCAAACAAGAATAGGATGGTTGGATGTCCATCACGTAGAATGTAGAGTCAAATACCTGAGAACCAACTCTGATTGGAATGTCAACCTCACCATACACCATCCTTTTAGACCCGTCAAAGGCCCGGACAACAATGTTACTTGGCTTTAGCTCCAGCCCTTCGCAATCCAACCTGTCTAGAGCTTTCTTGGGCAAGACGTTCAGCGAGGACCCCGTGTCAACCAACACATGTGCAAGAGTAGTGCCCTGTATTCAATGGAGACGTGTAGGGCATCGTTATGGTTCTTCCCTTTAGTAGTCAGATCAGCGTCGGAGAAACCCAAACCATTATCAGCAGTTAAGTTGGCCACACAATCGGTAAACTGATGAACTGACGTCTCTTGTGGCACATGGGCCGTCTTCAGGAAGGTAATCAGGGCCTTGGCATGGGCCTCTGAACACAACAACAACGATAACATAGAAATCTTGGAGGGGGTTTGCCCCAACTGCTCTACTACATTATAATCACTCTTCTTGATAATCTTCAGGATCTCTTCCATCTCCTGCTTAGAAGCTTCAACGTTGATGGTCTTTGGTGCCTCCGTCTAGGCAGGCATATCAGTGGCTATCCCTTTGCCCCGAGCATCAAATGACTCGGCAGCAGGGGTAGAAATAGGAACTTGATCAGGAAGGGAAGTAGGCACACTTGCAGGTGTGATGGCAATAGGTCTCTGGATAGCTGGTGGCGCAATATCTGGTGAGAAAAGTCTACCACTGCGGGTGACTTTGGCAGGCCCGGTGATGTTGCTGATGCCGGTACTAGTATAAAACTCTTGTTTAACTCCAAGCACATAAACATCTGCCCCATAGTGCCAAGGGACAGCTTTGTCGGATGTATAGGGGATGGGCCCCGGAACAGTGATGATTATGGGTACAATCTTCTGAACAGGCGTAATTTTGACAGGCTTCCTCGGGGGAGCCTTGGGAGAATTGTTGAAAATGGTGACAATGGAAACTTCTTCAGTAGGGGTAGCAGGAACAACAAACTTTTCAAACAGGATTTCTTTATTATCCATCAGGTTTTGGATACCTGACTTCAAAGATGGGCAACCAGTAGGTGAAACAGAACACAGATGGCAACCTTCACTACATCCCGGAATTAAACCGGCTAGCAACAGGTTCCTCTTGACAGTCAACAGCGGAGTAACAATGTCATCTACAGAGGCTACAAACAGGTCTTCCTCTACAGCATTCACTCCATGCTTGGGCATGGGAGCAGTCACAACATTGGGCCTTTCGGGTGCCTCGAACTCTATCTCTTTAGCATCAATTAGGTCCTGAACCTTATTCTTCAGAGCCCAACAATCATCCGTAGTATGCCCCGGGCTGTCAGAGTGATAAGCGCAACGGGCGTTAGGATTGTACTTTGGGGACGTTGTGTTTACAACCTTCGGAGCTTCTTTTATAGTCACCAGATTGGTTGTCAGTAACTGCGGCAATATCTGGGACAAGGTCATGCTGAGGCGAGTGAACTGCCTTTGGGGTCTCTCACTCCTTTGTTGGTTATGATGCTGAGGAGCAGCAGCAGGTTTTGAAATAACCACCGCGTTGACAGCTTGGCATCGTTCCGGTCTATTCTGTCTCCTTGAACCGTAAGCAGCACTAGATTCCTTCTTGAACGGCTTCTTTTTAGTGCTCGAGGAGGCACCTTTCTATATCTTCCCAGCCTTGATACCAGCTTCTATTCTCTCACCAGTCAAGATAAGGTCTGTGAACCCGGATGAAGAATTTCCAATCAAATGGTTGAAGAACGGACCAGACAGGGTCCCCAGAAACATATCAACCAACTCACGATCAGTCAAAGGTGGCTGCACCCTTCCGGCCAGGTCCCTCCATTTTTGGGTGTACTCTTTAAATCCTTCACCCGTCCCTAGTGACATACCCTGGAGTTGGGTACGCGTAGGAGCGAGGTCAGAATTATATTGATACTGCTTATAGAACGCAGTAGCCAAATCCTCCCAGTTGCGGATACTGGCTCCATCCAGCTGATAGAACCATTCGAGTTGAGTCCTTGAAAGACTATCCTGGAAGAAATGGATCCACAAATTCTTGTCAACAGTGTAAGGTTGGATCTTCCTTACATACGACCGGAGGTGCAGCTTCAGGCAGGAGGCTCCGTCATATTTGGAAAAAGCAGGTGCCTTGAACTTATGGGGAATCACCACCCCAGAGGATAAGCCTAGATCTCCAAAGTCCAACCCGGGCACATTCTGTATCTCCATGGCGCTCAAGCGGTCCTCCAACTGTTTATACCTATCCTCAGCAGGAGGGTATTGTTCTTCATCATAATCCGTCTCGTTGTCGGAGACCACGGGACTAGGAACCCTTCTCTCTTGTGGACTGTCTTTGCCTACAAATGAGGTAGTCAGCTCAACCTCATTCTGTAGTCCATTCTCAAATCTGCGTCCAGTGTTGAACAAGACAGTCCTCTTCTTCTTCTTCTTCTTCAGAATCAGAGTCTTCAACTCCTGTTGACCCTTGGCTAATCTCATAACCAACTCTTGGAATTGGGCGTTCTGGGCCTGGAGGGCCTTGATAGCTTGTTCAGTGGAAGGTTCAGTAGACATGATGATTGCTGAAATAAACAACGAAGAAGATAAGTGACCTGTAAAAAGGGTACCTGTTATGCACATGATGAATGGTATGCTATTTATGTAATGCATTCAAGGGTTCAAAAATTCAAATTCGTTGCAGACAAAAAGGAACACACGTCATATTAAGAAGTAATTTGTTTAGTACATCAGTGCCTCATGGGCGAAATATTACAAAATACTTAATGTAAAAATACATTGCGCATACTTTTTGGAGCGATGTAAGTGTTGAGGGTCTCTTCCTCATGAAGTCGGCGGGTGAGCTCCAGAACCTTCTTCTCACTGGCATGTAAGCTGGCTTCAAAAGCATTCCGTTCTTTCTTGAGCTGGATCCAGCTCTTTTGCATTTCTTCCCATGATGTTGGCATGTCAGGATGTAGAATGGTGTATGGAACCTCTCCTTCCATAACAGGCTCCTTGATCAAGGGGAGAATGTGAGGATATGGCATCATAAGCTTCTGGGAGCGGGTTCGTACCCACTTGAGGTAAGGCTCAAGGGGGATGGAATTCTTGTGCCCCAGTGTCTTACTATCTACCTTGTTAGGCATCCTCCAAGCTCTGATGAACCTTTGTCGAAGTCCTTGCGCATTGTTGTCGAAGTCAAAAACTATGTCAGGAATCAGCATGTCATGAGGGCCATCCCTCCGAGCATATCCAAATTGTCTCAAGGCTAGACAGTGGTTGTAGGTAATGCCTCCTCTAATTCCAAGTAAAGGAACATTAGGAAATTCTCCGCAACGATCAATGATAGTGACATTTTCTCTGGACCGAGAACACCAATGTATATCAGAATGTGTGAGGGTCATCAATCGTTGTGACCACCTTAAACCCTGCTCGTTCTTCAAAACTGATTGCGGAAGGTGAGAAATAAACTACCTTGCCAGGAGAGGAGTACAACACATGAGAACACCTCTTTTTCTCGTTGTTCGTGTGTAAAATGAGTGGAGGATGTCCCCAAGCAATGTAGGTATGGGATTCCTGGACATAAAAATCTTGACAGCATTCACATCTATAAGTTGATCAGGATTTGGGAACAACACCAACCCATAGACCAGGAGTGCCACAATCTCTTCAAAGGCTTGTAGATCAAGAGAATTCCAACATTCTTGTGCCTTCTCAAACAGAAACTTTGCCAAGAATCCCTTGATACCACTTCTGATTTCCCAACGCCCCTTGATGTCAGATGGTTGCAGACGTAATGCTTGAGCAACATCTTCAAGTTTTGGTTCCTTTTCCGTACCGTAGTAGGGTAGTTGACTAAGAATAGGAACTCTCAGAAGTTGAGAAAATTCTTCCAAAGTAGGCACCAATTGATAATCAGGGAATGTAAAACAGTGGTGCAGGGGGTCAAAGAACTGGAAGATAACTTTTATCATATCTTCTTCAATGTTGGTGTTGACCAAGCTGAGTAGTCTACCATGTCTTTCACTGAAAAGAGAGTTCTCGGGAATCCTGGATGTAAGCTCCTTGAGCTGAGGGGGGATCCTTACAAGGTTGACCTGAATTGTTTTCCTGCGGAGAGACACCATGTCCTACAAAACAAGAACAAAGATGAAGATCTGAACCCTTGAAATGGTTAGCAGATGCATATGATGCTTTATGATGTTATGTACATGGATGCAAAAGTAAGCAAGTGTATATACAGACAGTCATATTCACACAAAGCAAACAAGTCCTTAGGTTTAGGCTTGCATGGGGTTCGTAGGTAAGTACCCTTTTGAAGTTAGTTGGCTCAAAACCTATCCTATAAATAGTAAACGGGTTCTAAGGAGCTCAATATCATTAGATTGTTTTCTATGTTCATTGTTTTGATTTAGCCACTTAACTGGCGACCAAAATATTCCAAGAAAACAACCCTCAATGAGTGTAGTATCGAGTATCTACCAACTTCGGACTGCACCAAAGTCGATGATCTCACTACCCCTAAAAAGGCCAGGATGGTCAAGTAAGGTTCTAAGGTCAGTTGATGCTTCACGACACCACGCGGCGGCCTCGTACTCTCCTTGACTTGACTCAAGGGTTACCGGTACTCACCAAAGTGCCATATCAACGTAGCTACTGCTTCAACCATGTCGGTATACCCCGCACAGTTCCCTCACAGTTTATTGCTACTTCTAAAGGGTATCCCCAGATCCGGGTTAGGATCTATAAAACTCTGATACAAGCCCACAATATTAAAGCATTCAAGGCATACAATTGAAAACATAGTGATTTAATCCTAAGGTACACCTCACTTATAATATTCCCCAGCAGAGTCTCCAGTCCTGTGATCGGTGGAAATAGAACTGACTGTTTTAGAATGCTGGTTCGCGTTTGCGTTTCGCAAAATGTCGCGGTAAGCAAGAGTCGCCACCGTCTTTTATTTTCTCCAACAAGGAAAGGATAAAAGCACAACAAAATTCCTTTTCGAGATGTTTCTCGGGTTCGGGAGGTAGATTATAGAAAGGGAAGGTGTTAGCACCCTTTCTATCAGTGGTCATCCACGGGCTCTTAGGTACTTGCTCACTATGTTTTCAAAAATTTTTTGCTTTTCTTGTGTTTGTGGGTTTTGAAAAAAGTTTGTTTGAAAACTTCGATTTAACTCTTGTATCTATCCTCAAGAGTGTATGAAGTGTTGTTTGAAAACTTTTGTCAGAAAAGTGTAGGTGCGAAAAGTATTTTTGTTTTGAAAGAGCAAGTACCTGAGAACTTCTACCTACTCAAAAGAAATTAAGCTGTGTAAATGTCCTTTAGACAGTACCATCCCACTATTGAGAAGTAGGTAGCACCGTCGTTGGAGTTTTCGGGTCAATTCGATTATAGGGACATGTGGTCACTAAAGCAATGGTAGGACGCCTTAGCGGTAACCCTAATGTCCTAGATCATTTTTATCTGAGGCAACCGTTCCGAGGCAACTTTGATCTTTAGACAGGAGGGCGACCTCTAAAACACCCTATACCCAATGACCACGTCGAGGCAACCAAGTGAGGCGTACCCTAAGAGTGGCATGTGCGAGTGTGTCAGGTTTCAATTAAGTTTTCTTTGCATATGTTATGGTGAGCTACGGGTTGATTTTAATTTCAGAGAAGTCTTGTCATGCATAACCTAATTAACATACATCTAGCAGTTAATAATTGCGGAAAGTAAAGCTAAACTATTACAAGGCGTCGGGTATTTACATCGCCAAAAACAAACCCTTGAAAAATAAATTGCGGAAAATAAATAAAAGTGATAAAAAGTCCTAATTAAAGCTATTACATCCTCGGAGCAATTACATAATAATGGATCAAAAATTATTAAAACAAACATACGCGCGAGAGAAAATTGAATCGGAATGTTTTTAGGGTTTTGACCCTTTTTTGAGAAAGAAAGAATTTTTTGTTATTTTGCATTTAATTAAACTAATCCTAAAACTAATTAATTAATAAAAAGAAATATTTTTGGTTTTTTAATGTCTCAAGGAAAAAAATAAAAAAATAAAATGATTAAAAGTTGTCAAGAACCTTAATTCTACATTAATTTTATTTATTGTGAAAATATTGAAATTAACCTAATTAAAACAACTAAATTAATTATATTAGTATTTATTTACAAAAATAATAAATTAAGGGTGAAATTAATAAATAATAATAAAAAATATTATATTTTATGTTTTCTGATTTTATTATGAAAAATTAATTTGGGTTAATTAAGCAATAATAATAATAATAATAATAAAGTGAAAAATATAAAAGAGGAAAATAAAAGAAAATAACCCAGGGGGTGTTGGCCCAACTTAGGAGGTGTGTTTTGAAATCTGAAGCCCAATTGTTTCCAGCCTGCTTGACTTTCTGGATTAGCTATGCGTTTGTTGACTGAGGACTAGGATAGTCCTTCCATCCAGGCCATTGGAGTTGAGTTTGAAGACACATGGCGTGCTGGGATTAGAGGTGCGTAGTATGTTATGCCTGCTGCGTCACATACAATCACCTAAAGAAAAATTATAACAAATATTTGGGGGACCTGGGGTTCGAACCCAGGTCCCAATGCTTCCAGATCAACACGTTTACCACTCCACCACATGCATCCTTTTATTATTATAATGATAAGCAATTATTATATTGGCAATCAACTCAATATGCTGTAAAAAGAAAAATAACATGCGTCCTTTTATTATTATAATGATAAGCAATTTTCTGGGTTTAGAAAGCCCCAATTGAAAACTCAAGAACCCTAAAAAAATCGTTCATGGCATCTTTTGATTCAGGGCGTTATAGTCTAATTAAAGCATGCCATTAGCTTTGTATGGTCCCTAGCAACACAAATCAATCACAAAAACATGTTAATTATGCATGAATTAGGATATACGATTTTGAATAAAGAAGCCAAACCGTGATTCTGTATTCCTTGATTCTTTAAGCTTTAGGGTCTGAGTTTGATTGCAAAACACTCCTGGGAACTCCTGCAAGGTGTTAGAATCAACAAAAACCCTTGAATCGACCTACAATGCAAAAATCAGTTTTCACTTTTCTTGGAAATTCTTGAAATTGTATGGGATCTTTCTGCAGCTTTTTTTTTTGTCCCCTAGGTAAGGTTAGCTTGCATACATATAAAGTAAACAAATTAGGTCAAAAATTGGATCCAATCCATGTGCATTCAAGTTTAAATCTTTGATTGGAGATTAAATCTTTTTGATTTTTCATGATTGAACAAAGTTGCCAATTTTGGATTTTTTGATATCTTTGACTTGTGCACGAATTTGCCAGCATTTTTAGGTCCTATTTGCTTCACAAAAAGATTTAAAAACCAAATCTTCTATTTTCTTGTAATTTAAATTGATTAAATGAATTAATATTAATTAAAAATCCAATTAATCAATAAAAATAAGAAAATAAATTCAATTAAGCTTGATGGGTCGTGCATAGGTCATGGATGAAGTTTCAAGAAGAGATTTGAGGCCCATTAGCAAAAATAAGGTGTTTTGAGCAAAGTTGACTTTTGCAAATTCATGAAAATTTCCCAACTTCTCCAATGCACAACTTGCTCAATTTTGATCATATGACCATGTTCTTGGACATTTTGGAAAGCTATTGAAGTCCTCTAACCAAGGTATTTGGTCCCATGTCATTTGGATTTACCAATCTCAAGTTATGGCCTTTGACTCAAAGTGTACTTTTGTTGACTTTTGAAACTGACCTATAATGTAAAAATTGGTAACTTCTTGTGAGAGCATTTCTTGAACTTTGAGTGTGAAGATGGATTGTAGGAAATGGCATCCCCTTCAAAATGAGCATTTGATGGAATTTTTCAGACAAACCATGAAAAAGTTATGCCCTGGTCAAGATACAATTGACTTTTCTACTGTCCAAAAATAGTAACTTTTTGCATCTTGATGATTTTTGAGCTATCCTTGTGGAATCATGATCAAGGCTTGATCAAATGATGATTGTGAACTCAAAATGAGATGTTGACCAAAAATTCTGACTTTTGACTGCAAAATGTCCATTTTGCCCTTGCAGTTGACTGTAGATCAAATGAGGCTTTTGACTGTACAAATTGGCACTGTGAGTCTTGAGACTTGGCATGTAGGTGCTTGAGAATGTATATAGGCCCATGAGACCTGATTGAACCATTGAAAGTCCCAACTTCCTTGAAAGAACCAAAACCCTAATTTCAACTGGCTTAGGAGGTGGTTTGACTGTACAACTCTTGAGCCATCTTGAACAATTTGAGGATCATTCTTGACAAATCTTGAGGAATATGGGAGGGCAAATTTTGGGGTACAACAACATGCATGAAAAACAAACACAATTCACACTTGCACCCCTAGGGTTTCATCCGCTTGTTGCCTTTAAAAAATGGGCCATGGTTGCATGTCAAGTACTTTGGCAAAACAAAAACAAACAAAAAGATCATAGTCCCTCGATGACGCTATCTGAGTTGCCTAAACAAAATGATCAAGTCCCTTAAGAAAATTGCCAAAGATACTTGACACCATTGCTATCATGGTCTATACAATGACCCGCGCCTGTCCCGTTAACATCCTAACACAAGGTTGTTCACCAAATACAATGGTGAAGCAACACTGTTAGAAGGGCTAAAAACATAAGAAAGATCTTTGAGTAAAATAGGGTAGATAGCTCCTAGTTACTTGATCAAGCTTGCAAAAACATCTTTGCTATTTTCAAAACACACTTCACAACACAATTTCAAAACCCTACTTTCAAACATTGAAAACTTTTCAAAATACGAAAACATCTTTGTATACATTCAAACAAGAATCATTACAAAGGTTGCCACAAAGATGGCCTCTTTTCAAAACATCTTTCAAAAACACACACAAAGCACCATTTCAAACAATAGAAATGCAAAGCAAGTGATCTAAGCAAGTAACTAAGAGCCCATGGATAACCATGGATAGAAAGGGTGCTAATACCTTCCCTTTCTATAATCTACTCCCCGAACCCAAGAAAACATCTCAAAGGTTTTTCCTGTGCTTTTTGACATTTCTTTAAGATAAAATAAAAAGTCGGTGGCGACTCTTGCTAAACCGAAACATTTGCGAACACAAACGCAAAACCTCAAGTCATTTCTCCCACTGTATCACAGGTGTCTTAGTGGTTGCCCTCTTGTCTAAACAAAGATCAAATGTCCCGTTTGGAAATGTTGCTTCAGAAATGTTGCCTCGAATATGATCTTAAGACATTAGGTTTATTACTAAGACGTCCTAATATTGCTTTAGTGATCGTACGTCCCTTTCGAATTGACCTTTTGGCTATGTAATTAATCCCCCTCCCTGAAGCCTTGTAATAGCGTAGTTTTATTTCTCGCATTTTAATTTTTGCAAATATTAACTGTTAGATGTATGATAATAGGATTGCATGACAAGAATGTATGTTAATTTTAAAATAGTTAACAAACCCTAAATGTGCAAAGATAATAACTGAAATCAAATCACTCGCACATGCACACTCCTAGGGTATACTCTCACTTCGGTTTCCTTCGGTAAACGATAATTAAGTATAGGGTGTCTTAGTGGTTTCCCTCTTGTCTAAACAAAGATCAAATGTCCCGTTCGGAAATGTTGCCTCGGAAATGTTGCCTCAGAAATGTTGCCTCGAATATGATCTTAAGACATTAGGTTTATTACTAAGACGTCCTAATATTGCTTTAGTGATCGTACGTCCCTTTCGAATTGACCCTTACAACTTCAACGATGGTGCTTCCTATTTCTCAAATAATTAGGATAGCATTGTCTAAAGGAAACAAGAACAGAAACATTCTTTTTTCGAGTAGGTAGATGTGTGATCGGTGGATCTGGAACTGACTGTTTAACGTTGGTTCGCGAAATGTCGCGGAAGCAAGAGTCGCCACCGTCTTTTATTTCTCCAAATGGAAAGGACAAAAGCACAGAAAAATTCCTTAAAGAGATTGCTCTCGGTTCGGGAGGTAGATTATAGAAAAGGAAGGTGTTAGCACCCTTTCTATCCATGGTTATCCATGGGCTCTTAGATACTTGCTCACTTGTGTTTTCAAAAATGGTTTGTTTGCTTTTCAATTGTGGGTTTTAAAAAGTTTCTTTGAAAATTCCAGTTCGACTCTTGTATCAGTCCTCAAGAGTGTTTGAAAAATGCTTTCAAAAGCTTTTTGAAAATGTGTTGGTGTGAAAAGTATTTTTGATTTGTTTTGTTTTGAATTAGAGCAAGTATCCACGAGTCGTCTACCTATCCTAAGGAATTCGTCTGTATAAATGTCCTTTAAAGTAGTGCCATCCCACCATTGAGAGGTAGGTAGCACCACCGTTGGAGGTGTTCGGGTCAATTCGAGGTTCGGGACATGGTGATCACCAGAGCAATGGGAAGACACCTTAGAAGCTACCCTCATGCCAGGTTCTCGGATCATGAGGACTTACTAAGACATCCTATACTCGACGATCACCTTTCGAGGCAAGGCAACAGTGAGGCGTACCCTAGGGGTGGTGTGTGATTTGTGTGTCATGTTCAGTTATTTTGTCTTATTCATGTCAAGGTGATCTATGCGTTTGTTTTTATTTTATCATTCATTCTTGCATGCATTTATTAACAGTTAAAAAGATGCGGAAATTAAAAGTTCTAAACTATTACAAAGGCGCGGGTCCACATCGCCAAAATTAAACCAGGACCCGATTTGACAGAAAGAAAAGTGCGAGAAAATTAAAAGGTTACATGGCCTTGGGAGAGATACATAAATTTATAAAGAAATAAAATAAATATGCGAATAAGAATTAAATCGAAACGAGGGCGTTGGACCCTTTTTGCAAAATTAAAATTACATGGAATTAATTAATTTTAGGAAAAGAAATGTTTTTTGGTATTTTTTAATATTTTAGGATTTAAATGAAAAGAGAATTAATTGAAATTAAATACTAACCCTAATTCTAGTGGCTTTTAATTTATTAAGAAAACATTGAATTTTAACCTAAATTAAACCTAATTTTTATATACAATTTAATTATAAAAAATAAATATCTAATTATTTAATTATTTATGAAAGAAAAATAAAAAGGATGAAAAATTAATTAAACCCTAATTCTACATTTTTTAGATTTTTATTAAAAGTATTAAAATTAAAACCTAATTTACACTAAATTTAATTATATGCATTTATTTATGAAAATACTAGAAATAAAAATATTTATTATTTTAATTCTTTTCTGATTTTTTAATTGTTTTGTGTTTTTTATGAAAATAATTAATTAATTAAACAAATAATAATTAAAAGAAAATAGAATTAATAAAAAAACATGGCAAACCTAGGGGGTATCAGTCCCCAATGTGGAGGTGAAAGTTTAGTAATCTGGCCCAAGAATCTGAGCCCGTTTGACTTTCTCCAGGGAGCATGCTGGCGCGTTGACTGGGGCTCACCATGTACCTCAGAGCGTGGCCTTTGGATTGATGAAATTGGACAGGTGGATGTTGATTTTTTGAGGATGTACAATGGACCACAACATTATGCCTGCACATGAATATCATTTGAGAAAAATTATATGGAAAGGGTGGGGACCTGGGGCTCGAACCCAGGTCCTGAATGTTACCAGCCTTATGCCTTGCCAATTGTTCTAGACGCGCACTTTGTATATTAAAGAACAAACAAATATAATAAAATAAATATGCGTTAGTGCTGATTCTTCGCGCGAAAATTTAAACAGGCCAACCACCGTGCTCCACATCATCATCTTCTTCTTCGTGTTTTATTTTTCCTGAAACAAGAATATATTAAGCAACGGTTTTGGAACGTTGCTGTAGACACCATACAAGAAAATAGCGATTAGCCATGGAACGCTCACAAATTGGGCGCGACACATGGATTCTCTTCGTCCAGACGCGCTCGTTTTAATGGTCAAGGTCCCAAGTCTCAATTTTTCCTTGGATGGAAAGCCCCAAATTGTAACTCCTGCAACCCTAAAAAACGAACATGGTATCTTTGCATACAGCGCATAATAATCCAATCAAGGCATATGGTTAGCTTGCAAACACTTCACTGATCATGAATATATAAACAAAATGCCATGAATGTGCATAAATGTTAAAACACGATAATGAAAAAAAAAATGGAAAAGTGTGACTTCTGTACAATGATTCAAGGCGTTAGGGACTGTGTTCTTGATCCAAACACGTTGTTTGATGTCCCAGGAATGCAATGGGATGAGTCTCGTGGCTTGAAACGACCTGCAAACCTGTTTTCAGTTTTGAGTTTTTTGAACAAAATTTCAAGTTTGATGATGGGTTTTCTGCGCAGCTTAATGGTCTTTTGAATTAGGGTTATGTTCTATGCTTATGTAGGAATGAATTAGGTTAAGAATTCTGATCAAAAAGCTTGGCATTCATGACTTTGAAAGATTTGATTTTCAAGATCTTTTTTCAAATATTTTCCATGTGTTTTTGTACAAATCATGATCAATTCTCTCCAAATCTTTCCATATTGGATCATGCACGAATTATTGAGTAGATTTTATGCACAAAAAGATTATAAAGCTTAGGTTAAATATTTTTCATGTTTTTAATTTGATTTAAATGAATTATTATTAATAAAAATTCAAATAAATAAATAAAAATGAAGAAATACTTCCCTTTGGGCAAAGTGGTCGTGCACATGCTTGGGATGATGAATTGTGGAAGAAAAATGGGCCCATTAGCAATTTTAGGTCATTTGAATCAATGTTGACTTTTCAAAATATCCAAAAATTTCCCAACTTCCACAAGGCATAACTTGCTCAATTTTTAAGCTTTTCTCATGTTCTTGGACATTTTGGAAAGGTCTTTGAGTCCTCTAACCAATGCCTTTGGTCCCATGTCATTTTGATTTACCAATCTCAAGTTATGGCCTTTGACTTAAAGTCCCTTTTTGTTGACTTTTGAAAATGACCTATAATGTTGAAATTGATAACTTTTTGTGAGAGCATTTCTTGGACTTGAAGTATGAATATTAGTTGTAGTAAATGTCTTTCTCTTCAAAATGAGCTTTGGATGGAATTTTTCTGATAATCCATGTGAAAGTTATGCCCTGGTCAATTTACAGTTGACTTTTTCAACTGTCCAAATAAGGAAACTTTTGCATCTTGATGATTTTTGAGCCAAGCTTTGAGAATCATGATCAAGCATTGATCCAATGATGTTTGTGGCTTCAAAATGATATGTTGACCAAAAATTTGAATTTTTGACTGTCAAATGACCCTTTTGCCCCTACAGTTGACTGTAGTGCAATTAGGGTTTTGACTGTGCAATTTTGTGCTGAAAGTCTTGAAACTTGATATGAGGATACTTGACCATATTTTTAGGCATGGGAGACTTGATTGTACCTTTGAAAACTTCATTTTCTTGATCAGGACCAAAACCCTAATTTTGACTGCTTAGGAGGCCTTTGCACTGTGCAACCCTTGGAGAATTTTGAAGTATGACTTGGCAGTTTCTTGAAGAATATGGGAGGGCAAATTTTGGGGTACAACAGTTGCCCCTGTTCAATCTTCTCAGACCTGAGGATGCAGATTGGCTGACGTGCCTTTCGAAATCCGAGGGTAGGAGATGATTGAACACTAGAGTGCCCAGAAATTTGCGCTCACGTAGTAGCAGTGTGATGATGGGAATGGGCTTATAGATGCCATTTAGAGATTGATGAATAGGATGATGGGCTTATAGATGCCATCTGGATGTTGATCGCATAAGAGATTCCTTAGCGAGAACCTGCATACCTGCAAAAGAAAAATGAGTACCTGACATGTTCCAGGAACTGGTTTTCAGATGCTTGGTATAGATGTGTCCTGACTGGTTACAGGAGCTGGATCTGGAGCTTCAAACGGTGATGAATGAACCATGGGTGGTTACTACCTCAGCAGGAACGGTGAGAGAACCTTGGGTGACTTTAACTTCAACAACGCTCGTTGAGAAAATCTTGGTGGGAATTACCATCTTCGCAGGATCGGGAAGAGAACCATAGACAATTATAATCTCAAAAGCGGACGTCTAAGAAAAACCTGGAATAGAATTATCATCTCACGCACCATCGGGGAGAGAATCATAAGAAATTATAACCTGAAATGGAATTATCACCTCACGCACCGTCGGGGAGGGAACCATAGGAAATTATAATCTGAAATGGGATTATCACCTCACGCACCATCGGGGAGGGGACCATAGGAAATTATAACCTGAAATGGAATTATCACCTCACGCACCATCGGGGAGGGAACCATAGGAAATTATAATCTGAAATGGAATTATCATCTCACGCACCGTCGGGGAGAGAACCATAGGAAATTATAACCTAAAATGGAATTATCATCTCACGCACCGTCGGGGAGAGAACCATAGGAAATTATAACCTGAAATGGAATTATCACCTCACGCACCGTCGGGGAGGGAACCATAGGAAATTATAACCTGAAATGGAATTATCACCTCACGCACCGTCGGGGAGGGAACCATAGGAAATTATAATCTGAAATGGAATTATCATCTCACGCACCGTCGGGGAGAGAACCATAGGAAATTATAACCTAAAATGGAATTATCATCTCACGCACCGTCGGGGAGAGAACCATAGGAAATTATAACCTGAAATGGAATTATCACCTCACGCACCGTCGGGGAGGGAACCATAGGAAATTATAATCTGAAATGGAATTATCATCTCACGCACCGTCGGGGAGAGAACCATAGGAAATTATAATCTGAAATGGAATTATCATCTCATGCACCGTCGGGGAGAGAACCATAGGAAATTATAACCTGAAATGGAATTATCACCTCACGCACCGTCGGGGAGGGAACCATAGGAAATTATAATCTGAAATGGGATTATCACCTCACGCACCGTCGGGGAGGGGACCATAGGAAATTATAACCTGAAATGGAATTATCACCTCACGCACCGTCGGGGAGGGAACCATAGGAAATTATAACCTCAAAAGCGGACGTTTGAGAAAACCTGATAACTTCTACTGAGTCTTCATCAGAAAAATATGTTGGGAGTCGATTTAGCTGGACTAGAGAAGGCCTTGGACTGGCTAAGAAATCTTTGAAGTCGATTAACTGAACCGGTCTAGGTCTTGAAATATGATGGAGAATTTAGCTGAATCTTTCCTGAAAGGTAAAGGTCAGTCATATGCAATGCATGATATGGATCACGCAATGATGTTCTCAACATAAATGAGATTTGTATGATATGATGCGTCTATGCATTCTATAATGATGTATGTGATGTTTTAGGAATGTATTTTTCGTCTAGGAAAGTAAATCCTTGACGGGTGCCGGGAAGTCACTCCTGGGCTGATGTTGAAGAATAGATTTTGCTTCCGCTGGGGATGATAGTTGCAAGAATACCAATAGGAGAAGATAACTCCATTGGGGAATAAACTTGGCGAATGATTACTCTGCGGGAGAAAAGTACTCTAGCGACCATGCTGGGAAGTAATACTCTGTGGGGATAGAGATGCTTTGCTGAGTTGTTGATAATAGCTTGCTGAGGATACTCTTGTTGTGTTGGAAGTGCTAATGGACTTCGCTGGGGGTAAGAAAGAACTATGCTGACGACGACCTTTCCGTGGCTTTTGGCTGAGGATACCCCAGTTATATCCTGTTAAGGAAATAACTCTTTAAATAAAGTCGGGCGACGCGTTCGTGCCTTGCGAGGGATAAGCTTCCAGAATCTACTAGGGATAAGCTTACTGCTTGGGGAGATAAATTCCAACTTTCCTGGGGAACTAGATTGGACTCTCATGGGGAAGTTTTGATATGCTGGGGAAGTGATTCCTTTGAATATTTGATATGCCGCCGGGGAACAATCTTTAGGCCAAGACTGCCGGGGATGCTTGTTATGAATACGTGTATACCATGCTGGGGAAGTATTGGGATCTGCTGGAGGACACCCAACTTCCTTAAGTTTGATACTATAGCTTGGAGAGAGTGTGCTGACTGCTGACTTACTCTCTGGGGAATTAAGATATGCTGGCTATGTTCTTTAGCTGAACCTACCTTGGTACCTTGGAGGACAGAACAATTAGATTGCTTAGACAACTCTTTATTGCCCCTGTTTCTAGTGTCACCTGTAATTAATCCTTTGTTTCGTATGCAAATATTTATGAGTTAGAAAATTATTGTCAATGCATATATCTCAAATTGAACCTTGGACGTTCTTCGCAAAACAAAACAGAAAAAGAAAAACAGTTGGCACTTTTAACTGAAACATATATTTGTATTGATTTTGAATGGCCTGAAAATAGGCGTTTTGTGTACAAGAGGCTGACGTCCTAGTAAGAGGATGTCGCCGAACAAAAGAGTTTATACAAATTTTGTACAAAAGAAAATAAAACAGCTGTGTGAAATATGAATGATCCACTGGGTTTCAACTCTGCTATTGCCTTTATAACTCCGAGCGTCTCATTACTTGATGACCTTGGTTGAAGGTGAAGCTGACTGATTGATGTCGTCTGAATTTGATGTAGATACCGGATTCTGGATGCAAGGTGATCCAATGAGACATAGTATTACGCTTTTATCCCTAATTTTTGCCTGGACCGCCCTTTCGGGTTTTCAGTCCACCGGGATACCCATTTTTGCCCAAGCCGCCTTTTCAGGTTTTCGACTTGCCGGGTGTACAGATTTTTTCCTTTCATCCCTTCATTTTGCCCGAACCCTTTTGGTTCGACGGGAAGCCCTAATTTTTGCCTAGGCATGTCAGCCTAGCGGGTCTTTTATTTATGCGTAGTATCTTTTTACTATGTCTGCATTGGCGGGGTGAGGAAGGTCGTCACCATCCATATTGGTTAGAATCATGGCTCCTCCTGAGAACACATGCTTAACCACAAATGGCCCTTCGTACGTAGGGGTCCATTTGCCCCTTGGATCACTCTGAGGAAGGATGATTCGCTTGATTACCAGATCCCCGACTTGATATTCCTGTGGTCTGACCTTTTTGTTAAATGCCCTGATCATCCGTTTCTGATACGTCTGACCATGACAGATAGCAGCAAGTCTCTTTTCATCAATAAGGTTGAGTTGATCAAGTCGTGTCTGGATCCAATCATCTTCGTTCAGATTTGCATCCTTCATTATTCAGAGAGAGGGTATTTGTACTTCGATCGGTAAGACTGCCTCCATACCATAAACCAAAGAGAAGGGAGTTTCCCCGGTTGACGTTCTGGCTGAGGTACGGTACCCATGGAGAGCGAACGGTAACATCTCGTGCCAATCTTTATAAGTCACTGTCATCTTCTGCACGATCTTCTTGATGTTCTTATTTGCTGCTTCTACAGCCCCATTCATCTTCGGTCTGTAAGGAGAAGAATTATGGTGCTGTATTTTGAACTGCTCGCAGAGCTCAGTGATCATCTTGTTATTCAGATTGGTACCGTTGTCTGTAATAATTCTCTCGGGGACGCCGTATCGACAGATCAGATTATGCTGAATGAACCGTGCCACAACAGTCTTGGTTACAGTAGCGTAGGATGCTGCTTCAACCCACTTTGTAAAATAATCAATCGCCCCTAGGATGAAGCGATGCCCATTAGATGCCGTAGGTTTAATCTCGCCGATCATGTCTATGCCCCACATTGCAAACGGCCAAGGCGCAGTCAGAACATTCAGGGGAACTGGAGGAATATGCACCTTGTCTGCATAAATCTGGCATTTATGGCATGTCCTGGAATGTTGGTAGCAGTCAGCTTCCATTGTGGACCAGTAATATCCTGCCCATAGGATTTTCTTAGCCATAGTATGTCCACTGGAATGCGTACCAAAGGTCCCTTCATGTAGCTCTTCCATGATCCTTTCTGCTTCAGTCTTATCCACACAACGCAGTAAGGTTGAATCATGGTTTCGCTTGTACAAGATGCCGTTGCTAAGGAAGAACTTTGCTGCGAACCTCCTCAGGGATTTCTTATCATTGATAGAGGTGCCTTCAGGGTATTCCTGAGTTTCCAGATATCTCTTCACCTCATGGTACCAAGGCTTCTCAGTCACCAATTCAGTCTCGAGATCACAACAGTATGTCGGTTCGTCCAGTTTCCAGATGATGATCCGGGGAGCCTCATTATCCCATTTAACCTTGAACATAGAAGACATTGTAGCTAACGCGTCCGCCAACTGATTCTCTTCTCTTGGAAAGTGCTCAAAGGTTATCTCGGTGAAGTGGGGGATCAGGGTCAACACACATTCTCTGTAAGGAATCAGGTTTGGATGTTTCGTATCCCACTCTCCTTTGATCTGATTGATCACAAGAGCGGAATCTCCGAAAACACTCAGAAACTTAATCCTTAGGTCAATCGCAGCTTGAAGACCCATGATGCACGCCTTATACTCCGCCATGTTGTTGGTACAGTTGAAACACAGCCGGGCAGTGAGTGGAGTATGAGTACCTTGAGGTGATATGATTATGGCGCCGATACCGTTACCCAAAGCATTGGAGGCTCCGTCAAAGTGCATAGACCATCGGGATCCTGGTTCAGGTCCTTCATCCGGTCCAGGTACTTCACAATCAGTCACTATCATAATGCTTTCATCTGGAAACTCAAAGTTCATTGACTGATAGTCATCTACGGCCTGATGTGCCAAGTGGTCTGCCAATACACTTCCCTTGATGGCTTTCTGGGTTGTGTACTGAATGTCGTATTCCGTCAAGATCATTTGCCATCTTGCAATTCTCCCAGACAGAGCAGGATTTTCGAATATGTACTTTATAGGATCCATCTTTGAGATCAACAAAGTAGTGTGAGTCAGCATATACTGTCTCAGCCGGCGAGCAGCCCATACCAAAGCGCAGCAAGTTTTCTCGAGCAGTGAGTATCGGGTCTCACAGTCGGTAAACTTTTTGCTAAGGTAATAAATGGCATGCTCTTTTCGGCCAGACTCGTTATGCTGCCCCAACACACACCCCATTGAGTTGTCAAGTACTGTCAGGTATAATATCAGAGGTCTCCCTTCAACCGGTGGCATAAGGATAGGTGGTTCTTGGAGATACTCTTTGATTCTGTCAAAAGCGGCCTGACATTCATCATTCCAACGTACTACCTGATCTTTCTTCAGCAGCTTGAAGATTGGCTCACAAGTAGCAGTCAGATGCGAGATGAACCGGGCAATGTAATTCAGGCGTCCTAAAAAGCCTCTGACTTCCTTCTCTGTCCTAGGAACTGGCATCTCTTGAATAGCTTTGACCTTAGCAGGGTCCACTTGAATACCCTTGTCACTTACAACGAAGCCTAGCAACTTCCCAGATCTTACCCCGAAGGTGCACTTGTTCGGGTTCAACCTCAGCTTGTATAGTTTCAACCGGTCAAACAACTTCTGCAGATGATCCAGGTGCTCTTCCTCAGTCTGGGACCTTTCGATCATGTCGTCAACATACACTTCTATCTCATGATGGATCATGTCATGAAATAAAGCAACCATGGCACGTTGGTAGGTTGCCCCAGCATTCTTCAACCCAAATGGCATGACCTTGTAGCAGAAGGTGCCCCACTGAGTAACAAAGGTAGTCTTCTCCATGTCTTCAGGTGCCATCTTGATCTGATTGTAACCTGAAAAGCCATCCATAAAAGAGAATACCTTGTGCTGAGCTGTATTATCAACAAGGACATCAATGTGAGGTAAAGGGAAGTCATCCTTGGGGCTGGCCCTGTTCAGATCCCTGTAGTCAACACACATTCTGACCTTACCGTCCTTCTTAGGTACCGGCACCACATTAGCAACCCACTGAGGGTAAGAAGTCACTGCAAGGAACCCGGCGTCAAACTGTTTCATAACCTTGGCTTTAATCTTCTCAGACATCTCTGGACGCATCCAACGGACCTTTTGCTTAACTGGAGGGCAGTCTTCCTTAGTTGGCAAGTAATGGACCACAATGTCGGTATCCAACCCGGGCATGTCTTCGTAGGACCAGGCAAAGATCTCCATATAATCATGCAGCATCTGAGTTAACCGTTGCTTCACGCTGAGCTCTAGGTTGGCACCAATCTTTACCTCTTTCCTATCTGCCTCAGTACCCAAGTTTATTGTTTCCACTGGCTCTTCATGGGGTTGAATTGCCCTCTCTTCCTGAAGCAACAGTCTTGCAAGCTCACCAGGCACTTCGCAATCATCTTCACCTTCGTCTTTGGCTAAGTTGATCGGATTTTCGAAGTCATAACTGGCAGTAGCAGAGTCGTTATCAGTGAGATCCAGAGTGGATTGAAACCTGTATGAGTGAGTGTGTGTGTAAATACAGCTGTTTTGAAAAATATGTAAAGGAAAGAAAGACAGAAAAGGAGCACAAGATTTGTAATGCGAGAAAACGTCCAAGATTTTCATTCATGATATATGGAATGACAATTTATATGCCCTCACAAATGAAACCACGGTGCCTCGGGTAAGACACCGGGCCATAGAGTTTATTATTATTTATTACAGATACCAAAAACATAGGAATTCATTACTTAGTAACAAGAGAAACAGATAGATTGTCCTTTGCACTCCAATTGTTAAGTCCGCTGTCGGTTGCCGGGTAGATCCAGCTATCAAACTCAGTTCATCCACTTCGTCTTCTTCCCCAATAGCATTCACTCCATGAGCAGGCAGGGGAGCTGTCACTACGTTAGGCTTCTCAGATGCCTCGAACTGTACCTCCTTGGCGTCAATAAGATCTTGCAGCTTGCTCCTTAACGCCCAACAGTCATCAGTAGAATGCCCCGGGCTATCTGAATGGTAAGCACAACGAGCATTCGGGTTGTACTTAGGAGATGCAGTATTTGGGAACTTCGGCGCCTCTCTGACAGTCACTAAGTTGGTTGAGAGCAACTGTGGCAAGATCTGCGATAGGGTCATGCTTAACCGGGTAAACTCTCTCCGGGGTCTTTCAGCCCTTTGAGGATTGGTCGGCCGAGGAGCGGCAGCAGGCTTGGCAATCATTACCGCACTGACAGATTTGCGGCGCTCAGGTCTCTCTGATCTCTTGGAACCATACACGGCACTAGCCTCCTTCTTGAAGGGTTTCTTCTCAGCACTAGACGATGCACCCTTCGGAATTTTACCAGACTTTAACCCAGCCTCAATTCTCTCTCCAGTCAGAATCAGATCAGTGAACCCTGCAGACGAATTCCCAATGAGATGGTTGAAAAATGGCCCAGATAGGGTCCCCAAGAACATGTCTACTAACTCCCGATCAGTCAACGGAGGCTGCACCCTGCCAGCCAGGTCTCTCCACTTCTGAGCGTACTCCTTAAAACCTTCGCTTGAACCTAACGACATACCCTGGAGTTGGGTACGTGTAGGGGCAAGGTCGGCATTATATTGATACTGCTTGTAGAAAGCAGTAGCCAACTCCTCCCAGTTACGAACCTTGGTCCCATCCAGCTGATAGAACCATTCGAGATGAGTCCCTGAAAGACTCTCCTGGAAGAAGTGGATCCACAAATTCTTATCCGCTGAGTACGGTTGGATTTTCCGAACATAGGACCTGAGATGTAGCTTGGGACAAGATGCCCCGTCGTACTTAGTGAAAGATGGCGCTTTGAACTTCCGAGGAATGATCACACCAGTTGACAAACCCAGATCTCCAAAATCCAGCCCAGGTACCTGTTGGATCTCCATAGCATTCAACCTATCCTCCAGCTGCTTGTAACGGTCTTCTGCAGGAGGGTACTTCTCTTCATCAAAATCAGTCTCGTTGTCAGAGACTACCGGACTAGGAACCCTTGCTTCTACCTGAGGAGTACTCTTGCCAACAGAAGAACCAGCCTCTTCCTGCTGCAGAGCATTGCCAAACCTTCGGCCCGAGTTGAACAGAACAGTTCTTCTCTTCTTCTTCTTCTCCTTCTTCAGGAGCATAGCCTTCAGCTCTTCTTGGCCTTGAGCCAAACCCTTGATTAATTCCTGAAACTGCGCATTCTGCGCCTGAAGAGCCTTGATGGATGTCTCAGTTGATGACGAGTCAGGATTCATGATGCTGAAATAAACAGCGAAGAACTGTAAGCAACCTGAAAAGGGAAAAACCTGCTATGCACATGATGAATGAGATGTGTTTATGCAATGCATTCAAGGGTTCGAAAGTTCAAATTTGTTGTAGACAAAAAGGAGCACACGTTATCATTAAGGAAATAACTGTTTAGTACATCAAAGCCTCATGGGCAAAATAATACAAAAGTAAATCAATCCCAAAATACACTGCGCATCCTCTTTGGAGCTATGTAAGTGTTGAGATTCCTCTCCTCATGCAACAGGAGGGTGAGCTCCAAGACCTTCTTTTCACTGGCATGTAGACTAGTCTCAATAGAATTCCGTTCTTCCTTAAGCTGGATCCAGCTCTTCTGCATCTCTTCCCAGGATGTGGGCATGTCAGGGTGCTGAATAGTGTAGGACACTTCTCCTTCCAAGACTGGTTCTTTGATTACTGGGAGCATATGTGGATAAGGCATCACTAACTTCTGGGAGCGGGCTCGTACCCACTTGAGATAAGGTTCCAACGGGATGGAGTTCCTGTGCCCCAGTGTCTTGCTGTCTATCCTACTTGGCATCCTCCAAGCTCTGATGAATCTCTGGCGAAGTCCTTGAGTATCGTGGTCGAAGTCAAAAACTATGTCAGGAATTAACATGTCATGAGGGCCATCCCTCCGAGCATAACCAAACTGTCTCCAAGCCAAGCATGGGCTGTAAGTAATACCTCCTCTGATTCCAAGTAAAGGAACATTAGGGTACTCCCCGCAACGATCAATGATAGTGACATCTTCTCTGGACCTAGGGCACCAATGTATATCTGCATGTGTAAGAGTCATCAACCGTTGTGACCATCTCAAACCCCGCTCATTCTTCAGGACTGATTGTGGAAGGTGCGAAATAAACCACCTTCCCAGGAGAGGAGTGCAACACATAAGGACACCTCTTTTTCTCATGGTTCGAGTGTAACATGAGTGAAGGATGTCCCCCAGCAACGTAGGTATAGGATTCCTGGACATAAAGATCTGGACAGCACTGATATCTATAAGCTGGTCTGGGTTAGGGAACAACACCAAACCATAGACAAGGAGGGCCACAATCTCTTCAAAAGCTTGCAAGTTAAGGGAGTTCCAACATTCATGGGCCTTTTCAAACAAAAACCTGGCTAAGAACCCTTTGATACCACTTCTAACTTCCCAATGTCCCTTGAGGTCAGATGACTGTAGGTGCAAGGCTTTAGCAATCTCTTCAAGCTTAGGTTCCTTTTCCGTACTGTTGAAGGGTAGCTGATCGAGGATAGGGATCTTCAGGAGTCGGGAGAACTCCTCCAATGTAGGTACCAACTGATAGTCCAAGAAGGTGAAACAGTGATGCAGATGGTCAAAGAATTGGAACAGGACCTTTATCATGTCTTCCTCAATGTTGGTATTGACCAGGATGATGAGACTTCCATGTCTTTCACTGAATGAAGAGTTCTCGGGAATCCTGGATATAAGCTCCTTAAGCTGAGGAGGGATCCTTACAAGACTAATTTGAATTGTCTTTCTACGAACAGTTTCCATGTCCTACAAAATAAGAACAAAGATGAAAATTCGAACCCCTGAAATGGTTAGTCAATGCATATGATGCTGGATGATGTCATGATGCTATGATTAAACACACCACAAATATTTACAAAGACAAACATGTAAGGCACACAAGGCACACAAGACAAGCCCTTAGGGTTTAAGGCCAGCATGGGGTCTGGGTAGTACCCTCTTGAAGTTGGTTGGTTCATCCTGTCCTATCAAAGTAACCAGGTTCTAAGGGTCCCAATATCACGGGATTGCTTTCAATGTTCATCGTTTCGATTTAGCCACTGAACTGGCGACCGAAATATTCCAGAAAAGCAACCCTCAATTGAGTGTAGTATCGAGTATCAACCAACCTCGGACTGCACCAAAGTCAGTTATCTCACTACCCTAAAGAGGCCAAGATAGTTCAATTAAGGTTCCTAAGGTCTGTTGATGCTTCACGACACCACGCGGAGGCCCCGTACTCTCCTTGACTGAACTCAAGAGTTACCGGTACACACCAAAGTGCCACATCAACGTAGCAGACTGTTTCAACCATGTCGGTATACCCTGCACAGTTCCCTCACAGCCTTGTTTCTACTTTCTAAGAAGGTATCCCCAGATCCGGGTTAGGATCTATAGAACTCCCGAGACAGTCCCACAATTTAAAGCAACCAAAGAAAGCAATTGAAAACACAGTGATCTTAGTCCTAAGGTACACCTCACTTTATAAAGATATCCCCAACAGAGTCTCCAATTCTGTGATCGGTGGATCTGGAACTGACTGTTTAACGTTGGTTCGCGAAATGTCGCGGAAGCAAGAGTCGCCACCGTCTTTTATTTTCTCCAAATGGAAAGGACAAAAGCACAGAAAAATTCCTTAAAGAGATTGCTCTCGGTTCGGGAGGTAGATTATAGAAAGGGAAGGTGTTAGCACCCTTTCTATCCATGGTTATCCATGGGCTCTTAGATACTTGCTCACTTGTGTTTTCAAAAATGGTTTGTTTGCTTTTCAATTGTGGGTTTTAAAAAGTTTCTTTGAAAATTCCAGTTCGACTCTTGTATCAGTCCTCAAGAGTGTTTGAAAAATGCTTTCGAAAGCTTTTTGAAAATGTGTTGGTGTGAAAAGTATTTTTGATTTGTTTTGTTTTGAATTAGAGCAAGTATCCACGAGTCGTCTACCTATCCTAAGGAATTCGTCTGTATAAATGTCCTTTAAAGTAGTGCCATCCCACCATTGAGAGGTAGGTAGCACCACCGTTGGAGGTGTTCGGGTCAATTCGAGGTTCGGGACATGGTGATCACCAGAGCAATGGGAAGACACCTTAGAAGCTACCCTCATGCCAGGTTCTCGGATCATGAGGACTTACTAAGACATCCTATACTCGACGATCACCTTTCGAGGCAAGGCAACAGTGAGGCGTACCCTAGGGGTGGTGTGTGATTTGTGTGTCATGTTCAGTTATTTTGTCTTATTCATGTCAAGGTGATCTATGCGTTTGTTTTTATTTTATCATTCATTCTTGCATGCATTTATTAACAGTTAAAAAGATGCGGAAATTAAAAGTTCTAAACTATTACAAAGGCGCGGGTCCACATCGCCAAAATTAAACCAGGACCCGATTTGACAGAAAGAAAAGTGCGAGAAAATTAAAAGGTTACATGGCCTTGGGAGAGATACATAAATATTATAAAGAAATAAAATAAATATGCGAATAAGAATTAAATCGAAACGAGGGCGTTGGACCCTTTTTGCAAAATTAAAATTACATGGAATTAATTAATTTTAGGAAAAGAAATGTTTTTTGGTATTTTTTAATATTTTAGGATTTAAATGAAAAAAGAATTAATTGAAATTAAATACTAACCCTAATTCTAGTGGCTTTTAATTTATTAAGAAAACATTGAATTTTAACCTAAATTAAACCTAATTTTTATATACAATTTAATTATAAAAAATAAATATCTAATTATTTAATTATTTATGAAAGAAAAATAAAAAGGATGAAAAATTAATTAAACCCTAATTCTACATTTTTTAGATTTTTATTAAAAGTATTAAAATTAAAACCTAATTTACACTAAATTTAATTATATGCATTTATTTATGAAAATACTAGAAATAAAAATATTTATTATTTTAATTCTTTTCTGATTTTTTAATTGTTTTGTGTTTTTTATGAAAATAATTAATTAATTAAACAAATAATAATTAAAAGAAAATAGAATTAATAAAAAAACATGGCAAACCTAGGGGGGTATCAGTCCCCAATGTGGAGGTGAAAGTTTAGTAATCTGGCCCAAGAATCTGAGCCCGTTTGACTTTCTCCAGGGAGCATGCTGGCGCGTTGACTGGGGCTCACCATGTACCTCAGAGCGTGGCCTTTGGATTGATGAAATTGGACAGGTGGATGTTGATTTTTTGAGGATGTACAATGGACCACAACATTATGCCTGCACATGAATATCATTTGAGAAAAATTATATGGAAAGGGTGGGGACCTGGGGCTCGAACCCAGGTCCTGAATGTTACCAGCCTTATGCCTTGCCAATTGTTCTAGACGCGCACTTTGTATATTAAAGAACAAACAAATATAATAAAATAAATATGCGTTAGTGCTGATTCTTCGCGCGAAAATTTAAACAGGCCAACCACCGTGCTCCACATCATCATCTTCTTCTTCGTGTTTTATTTTTCCTGAAACAAGAATATATTAAGCAACGGTTTTGGAACGTTGCTGTAGACACCATACAAGAAAATAGCGATTAGCCATGGAACGCTCATAAATTGGGTGCGACACATGGATTCTCTTCGTCCAGACGCGCTCGTTTTAATGGTCAAGGTCCCAAGTCTCAGTTTTTCCTTGGATGGAAAGCCCCAAATTGTAACTCCTGCAACCCTAAAAAACGAACATGGTATCTTTGCATACATCGCATAATAATCCAATCAAGGCATATGGTTAGCTTGCAAACACTTCACTGATCATGAATATATAAACAAAATGCCATGAATGTGCATAAATGTTAAAACACGATAATGAAAAAAAAATGGAAAAGTGTGACTTCTGTACAATGATTCAAGGCGTTAGGGACTGTGTTCTTGATCCAAACACGTTGTTTGATGTCCCAGGAATGCAATGGGATGAGTCTCGTGGCTTAAAACGACCTGCAAACCTGTTTTCAGTTTTGAGTTTTTTGAACAAAATTTCAAGTTTGATGATGGGTTTTCTGCGCAGCTTAATGGTCTTTTGAATTAGGGTTATGTTCTATGCTTATGTAGGAATGAATTAGGTTAAGAATTCTGATCAAAAAGCTTGGCATTCATGACTTTGAAAGATTTGATTTTCAAGATCTTTTTTCAAATATTTTCCATGTGTTTTTGTACAAATCATGATCAATTCTCTCCAAATCTTTCCATATTGGATCATGCACGAATTATTGAGTAGATTTTATGCACAAAAATATTGTAAAGCTTAGGTTAAATATTTTTCATGTTTTTAATTTGATTTAAATGAATTATTATTAATAAAAATTCAAATAAATAAATAAAAATGAATAAATACTTCCCTTTGGTCCAAGTGGTCGTGCACATGCTTGGGATGATGAATTGTGGAAGAAAAATGGGCCCATTAGCAATTTTAGGTCATTTGAATCAATGTTGACTTTTCAAAATATCCAAAACTTTCCCAACTTCCACAAGGCATAACTTGCTCAATTTTTAATCTTTTCTCATGTTATTGGACATTTTGGAAAGGTCTTTGAGTCCTCTAACCAATGCCTTTGGTCCCATGTCATTTTGATTTACCAATCGCAAGTTATGGCCTTTGACTTAAAGTCCCTTTTTGTTGACTTTTGAAAATGACCTATAATGTTAAAATTGATAACTTTTTGTGAGAGCATTTCTTGGACTTGAAGTATGAAGATGAGTTGTAGGAAATGTCTTTCTCTTCAAAATGAGCTTTGGATGGAATTTTTCTGATAATCCATGTGAAAGTTATGCCCTGGTCAATTTACAGTTGACTTTTTCAACTGTCCAAATAAGGAAACTTTTGCATCTTGATGATTTTTGAGCCAAGCTTTGAGAATCTTGATCAAGCATTGATCCAATGATTTTTGTTGCTTCAAAATGATATGTTGACCAAAAATTTGAACTTTTGACTGTCAAATGACCCTTTTGCCCCTACAGTTGACTGTAGTGCAATTAGGGTTTTGACTGTGCAATTTTGTGCTGAAAGTCTTGAAACTTGATACGAGGATACTTGACCATATTTGTAGGCATGGGAGACTTGATTGTACCTTTGAAAACTTCATTTTCTTGATCAGGACCAAAACCCTAATTTTGACTGCTTAGGAGGCCTTTGCACTGTGCAACCCTTGGAGAATTTTGAAGTATGACTTGGCAGTTTCTTGAAGAATATGGGAGGGCAAATTTTGGGGTACAACAAGATGGTAGTAGGTGCTTGCTCAAAATCAAACTTTTCCACACTTACACTCTTTTCAAAAAAAGTTTTCAAAAACACTTCGTAACACTCTTGAAGACAGAAGCAAGGGTTAAAACGAAGTAAAACAAAAACTTTTCAAAACGCACAAACACGGAAGCAATTTTTTAAAATGATGAGCAAGTAACTAAGAGCCCGTAGAAAACTATAGATAGAAAGGGTGCTAATACCTTCCCTTTCTATAATCTACCCACCGTACTCAAGATCTCAAAAAAGGAATTTTTCTATGCTTTTTTCCTTTCCAGTTGGATAAAATAAAAGTCGGTGGATACTCTTGCTTACCGCGACATTTTGCAAACACAAACGCAAAACACAAACCAGCATTTTCCTAAAACCAGTCTGGTTCTGCCACCGTATCACAAAACTGGCGACTCTGCTGGGGAGTAATACGTGGGGTATACCTTAGGATTAGTTCATCATGAATTGCTTCTCTTGTTTGATTTGATTGCTTTACTTTTGAGGGTTTTTTGTATTGGGAGTTACTATAGATCCTAACCCGGATCTGGGGGACACCTTTTAGGTAAGTAGCAATAAATTGTGAGGGAATTGTACGGCATAGACTGATACGGTTGAAGCAGTAGCTACGTTGATGTGGCACATTGGTTGGTACCAGTATCCCTTGTGGAGAAACGAGGAGAATACGGGGCCACTATGTGTGTCGTTAAGCATCAACTGACCTTAGAACCTATAATTGACCAACATGGCCAGTAGGAAGTAGTGAGATAGCCGGCCTCAGTGTAAAGTTGAAAACTGGTTGATACTCGATACTACACTCATTGAGACCATACTCTCGAGATAGTTCCGGCTGCAAGAAAAGATTGCGTGAGCTGAAACCATGACCGATGGAGGATGGTCAGTGATATTGAGAACCTCTAGAACCCGGTTACTATTATTAGGACAGGTTGAAATCAACTGAACTTAAATATGGTAATACCTAGACCCCCATGCAAGCCTGAAACTTAAGGGCTCTTGTGTGACTTGTTTGCCTTTACCATGTCTGTTATCTGCTATACCTGTTGTGTGTTTTATCATGACATCATGCATCATAACATATCATGCATACTTCATTATACTAACCATTTCAAAGACCGGGGGGATTTATCTTTGTTCTGTTTTGCAGATTATGGCTTCCATGCGCAGAAACACCATCCGAGTTAACTTTGTGCAAATACCTGCTCAACTCAAAGAGTTGGTCTCAAAAGTTTATGATACTTCTTCATTCATTAGAAGACATGGTCAGCTTCTTGGCTTGGTTACCTCAAAGTTTGATGAGTAGGTGATGAGCGTGCTTTTCCAGTTCTTTGATCTGGTGCATCATTGCTTCACTTTCCCGGATTATCAACTAGTTCCCACTATGGAAGAGTTTTCTCATTTATTGGGCATATCCATCCTTGAGCAGATGCCTTTCACAGGTTTGGGAGACACTCCTAGACCAGAAGACATTGCTTCAGCTCTACATTTGAAACGGGCTGATGTAGTATTTAATTAGGAAACACGAAGCGGGGTTGGAGGTTTCTTAGACAAGTTTCTGATAGATCAAGCTCAACTATTCTGGGATAACTTAGATTTTCAGACTTTTGAAGACATCTTGGCTCTCCTTATCTACGGTTTGGTTCTCTTTCTGAATCTAGATTCCTTTATTGATGTGAGTTCGGTTAAGATCTTCCTATCTCGCAATCCTGTACCTACTCTTCTAGGTGATATCTTGCATGCCCTCTATACTCGTACTATGCAAAGAAGAGGGACTCTCATGTGTTGCATGCCGCTGCTGGCGAGGTGGTTTATTTTTCACCTCCCCAAGTCCGTGTTGAAGAATGAGGAAAGTTTAGGATGGTCTCACAGGATAATGTCCCTTGCCCATACAGACATTCTTTAGAGTTCCAAGGCTATGGAAAGCATTATTGTCATTGATCGATGTGGGGGATACCCTAATGTCCCGTTGCTTGGAATCAGAGGGGGAATAACCTACAGTCCTTGCTTGGCTTTGCGACAGTTTGGTCGTGCTCAGAGATACGGTCTTCATGAGCTACTTCTTACGGATATTGCCTTTAACTACAAGGAAGACGTTGACGAGCATCGCCGAAGGTTTATACGAGCCTGGGGCATGGTGAATAGATCTGACCCTCAAGAGCTAGGACCAAGGACTTCTCTCCCTATGCAGCCTTATCTCCAGTGGGTCCGAGCTCGTGCTCAGAAGCTTGGGATGCCTTATGAAGTTGTACTGCCAGTGATTATGGAGCCCACCAATGAAGAGGGCATCCCTTATACAGTCCTTTATCCCTACACGCCCACTGATCTTGGAGCATTGAAGAGATCCTGGATTCAGCTGAAAGAGGAGAGGGATACCTACCGGGAAAAGTACCACGAGCAAGAAAGAAAGATCTTAAAGCTCACCAGGAAACTCGAGGATGAAAGAACGATCAATGACTACGTCAGCATAAAGGGGAAGCGTCCATGGGATTTCTGATTTTGCATTTTCTAGTTTAGATTTGTTTTTCATTTACTTCTTTGTAAACGCCTTAAAGGCATTGTTGAACCTTTTTACAAGTTTTATCTAATAAAGTTTGTTTATTTCTTGGTTTGCAAATTTAAATCTCCCAAGGTCTTTGAAATCATTACATATGCATCCTATTATCATGCATACCATTACAGGTACCATTACATGTTTCTCATCTTCTTCGCGGTTTATTTCAACAATCTGAAACAACAAGTTGATATGTCCCTTTCATCCAAAGGAGAAGAGGACCAAGAAGAAGAAAAGTGCCTCAGTCCTGCAGTTTCTGATAATGATACGGATTACAATGAAGAGCAATATCCTCCTATTGAGGATAGGTACAAGCAGTTAGAAGACCGTCTGAGTGTTATGGAATGTCAGAAGATCCCTGGTTTGGATTTTGAAGAACTGGGACTGGCATCTGGGGTGGTGATCCCTCATAAGTTCAAAGCTCCAGTTTTCGCCAAGTACGATGGAGCATCCTGTCCAAAACTCCATCTCTGCTCGTATGTCCGAAAATTCCAACCTTACACTGCTTATAGAAATTTGTGGGTGAATTTCTTTCAAGATAGTCTTTCAGGGACTCAGCTTGAATGGTTTTATCAATTGGAAGGAGCTAATGTCCGAAACTGGGAGGACCTTGCTGCTGCTTTTTACAAGTAGTATCAGTATAACACCGACCTTGCTCCCACTCGTACTCAGCTTCAAGGTATGTCTATGGGTGCAAGTGAAGGTTTTAAGGACTATGCTCAGAAGTGGAGAGATTTGGCTGGAAGAGTCCAACCCCCTTTGTCTGACAGGGAGTTGGTTGACATGTTTCTAGGGATGTTGTCTGGTCCATTTTTCAATCATCTGATCGGCAGTTCGTCATCTGGGTTTATTGAATTGATTTTGACTGGGGAGAGAATAGAAGCTAGTACCCGAAGTGGTAAGATACAGAAAGGTACTTCATCAAGTGCAGAAAAGAAGCCTTTCACCGGTAAGAAAGAAGCTAGTGCAGTCTACGGCTCGAGGAGCCAAAGCAGACTTGAACACCGTCAAGCAGTAAATGCGGTAGTAATATCAAGGCCCACCATTGCCCCACAACACAACAGTCAGCAAATAATGGAGAGGTCGCAGAGATAGTACACTCGGCTTAATATGACCTTGTCTCAAATTCTACCACAATTGTTGAAGACCAACCTGGTAACTCTGAGGGAAGCCCCAAAGAATCCCAGCACCACATCTCCGCTATATAAACCGAACGCCCGCTGCGCCTATCACTCTGATAGCCCAGGTCATGATACGAACAACTGTTGGGCCTTGAAGAATAAGGTGCAAGATTTAATCGAATCTAAAGAAATTGAGTTTGACGCTCCGGAGAAGCCCAACGTCATGACTGCTCCTATGCCCAAACATGGTCATGGAGTGAATGTTGTGGACGATGATTTATTTGTTACCTCCGTGGAAGAAATTTCTACTCCTTTGATGACAGTTAAGAAGAATTTATTGTTGGTCGATTTATTTCTGGGTTGTGGCGAAGGTTGCCACCTATGTTCAATCCTGCCTGCTGGTTGCCATCTATTGAAATCAGGTGTTCAATGCCTGATGGATAACAAAGAGATCCTGTTCGAGAAGACTTTGATTTCGTTAGTTCCAATTGAAGATGTTTCCATCATAACCATTTCCGCCAATCCTTCCAAGGATTCCTCGAGAAAGTCTGTTAGGATTACACCTGTTCCAGGAATCGCTCCGTTAATCATTATTATCCCAGGTCCTATCTGTTGTACCCCAAATTTTGACCTAAGATACCATCTCCCATCTGCATCATTACATTGCAAGCGTTTTGATCTATTGATTTTAAAATTCATAACTTTTTCAAGTCGAGAGCTGTCTATTTTTGAACGCTAAGTTTATTAATTGATCAGACAACGTTTATTAATTATTTATTATCTTAAATTTAAATAATTGGATTTTTCTTTTCAGTTATTATATAATTTAAAGATTTTTAAATAATAAAATAAATATTTGAAAAGAAGGTTATTAATTGATAAAACGATGTTATTTAATTATTTATTGTTCTAGGTTTAAATAATTGAAATTTTATTTTCAATTATTATAATTTAGAAGAATCATAAATAATGAAATAATTAATTGAAGAGAAGTTAATTGGTCAATGATGTTTGTTTAATTATTTATCATTCTAAATTTAAATAATTGGAATTTGATTTTCAGTTATTATATAATTTAAAGAATTATAAATGATAAAATAAATAATTGGAAAGAAGAAAATAATTAACTGGAAAATAATAGAATTTTATTCATTTTATTCTAATTGTTACAATTGTTGTTTAAATACCGTATTTATTTACAACGTATTTACAACGATAATTTTTTACAATGTTTAAAATGAAATAAAAGCTATCCTAATTTTTTCCTAAGTTCTAAATCTTTATCTTCTATCCAATACTTCTTTGATGATCATTTGATTTTTACCTGCAAAAGAATTAAAAGAAAAGTCAGAAATAAATAGATAATTAAAAGCAAAAAAATTAATTTTAGTGTTCATCATTAAAAGCAAACGGCTGGAATCAGTTTTACCCTTTTTGCAAATCACGGGATTTCTCTCGGTTCACAAAAAGGGATGAATTTTTATTGATAAAAATGAATGCACAAATTAAAAACATGCACAAATTCATTCTTTTGTCAAAAATTGCACATTTTATTTGAAAACTGCATAATCCAAAATCAATTGCACATTTCATTTGAAAACTGCATAATCCAAAAACAATTACACAAATTCATTTTTTGTCAAAGCTGCATTGTCAAAGCATAGCAAAACAGCACATGCATTTTCAACACAAGACAAAAGTCCAATGTAAACATGCAAAGATGTGGGAAGAGGCCAAAAAAATAGGCTCCTCTACTGTACAAATGCAAGAGACAAAGAGAAAATATGCAGTTTAAACCAATATGCAAGCACAATATATTTCTATTCTCATCATTTTCCTGCGTAAACCAGTAAAAGCCATCACCAAAAAAATTCAAACCACTGTCAATCTATTTCAAAATGAAAGCCTGTAACATAAACCAGGCCGAATCTGAAGCAAAACCAGCATGAACCATCAACCTCAAACCATCACCAAAGCCTTGTTTCACAAAACCTGTAATGGCCTAAAATACCAGTAAAACCAGTAAACTCAAAAGGCCAAACCTGTTGAAACCATACACGCCCCAAAAAGCCAAAATCAGAATACCACAACAATACAAACTTTGAAAAATGTCAAAACCACCAAGCCTCAGAATTACATCATCATAGGCCAACAAAGAAGGCAACCGAAGTGAGCAAAGAAGAAGAAAAGAAGTGTCTTAACGAAGGCAACATTCAAACATTCAGAGGCAACATAAGAAAGCCACAGAAGCAAAGCATCAAAGTAATCGTTCAAGGCAACATAATCGTTCAAGGCAACATAAACGTTCAAGGCAACAGGAAAGAAGAAGAAGAAGAAAAAGGCATCACAAGGTATACAGTCAAAGAAAAGTAGGCAAAGAAGGTCAACAATAAGCAAGAAGAAGAGAAATTGCACAAAGGTTTTCAACTTCATTCATCATCAAACCAAAAAATAAGAACGAAATACCAGTAGTCAGAAGCAAAGCTCACAGCGTCACTGTCTTCCTCGCCCCGGCCTCCTACGCGTTTCCCTCAACCATTCCTCCTCCGTCTCCAGGTAACCTTTCTCCCTCTCTTACTTTCAAAATACCTCAAACAACCATTAATAACAAGAAGTCATAATCAAATAGATGAAAATCATAAACACGCAAATCGTAACAAAACCCTAACGAAATCGAAAACATTGTTACCGTGAATCCATCGCCGTAGCTTTTCGTTGGAGGGAAGAGAGGAGGTTGAAGAATGCTGGTGGCCATTGGGGCGAGAAAAGCTCAGGCAAAAGCTCAGGCAAAGGCAAGGACGAAGAAGACAAATCGAGAATGAAGGAGTGCCGCTGCTGTGCATGTGAACCCTAATCCCTTTTCCCAAACTAAACATATTTTGTTTAACCCTAAAAAAACAATTATGATGTATGGACCTCAACCTGTAACAGCCTTAAGCCCAGTGAATCCATTAGACACCCCCCCGTCTCTGTTTTTAATTGGGCCCTCTCAAAACCTTTTAGCCCATATATTTGTTTATTTAACCCTCTATTTCTAATACACCACTCATTTCATTTTAATTTCTATTAGTTTTTTTTAGAATATTATTAGTTTAGTTAATTAGTTAGTTAATCAAATAATAGATGTGTAATCTAATTAGATAATTTTAATATTTGACCATTTTTTTATTAAGTTTAACCTTAGGCTTAATTTAATAATTTTAGTATTCTTTTTTTTATTAGATTTAAATTAATAGCTTTTTAAGGTTTTAATTTAAGTTTAGAATTATTTAATAATTTTTAAATAATACATTTATATTAATATTAAAAAAACATATAAAAACAAAATATATAAAAAAATTAGAAACTTAAAACATTTTATTTTCCTTAATTAATTCTCTTGCGTTATTAATGTTAAACAAAAAATATAAAAATGCATGTTCACATCCTTTAGTTTATTATTTAATCGTTGTTATGGTTGTATATCGTTATCTATTTAATTTTTTTTGTTTAATTATTTTTGTCGTTACATGATTATTCTGTTTACTTCTAAATCCAAGGGAAAAAATGATCAAACTGGTCGACTTCATGTCCTCGAGTCTAATCACGCGAATATTTTGCATTTCATTAAAACTTAAGACAATTTTTCCCCAAATATTAAATCTTTTCAAAAGTTATACCTTTTAAGCCAAAACTTCGACATTAGGTCGTCGCGTCTTTAAAAACCCGTCCGTACCCCTTTTCGGCCAAAACAATTTATTTTTAAATCAAACGAACATTTTAATAAAATAGATATTTCAAAAGGTTCATATAGAGTACTATAGATACATTGGGTGCTAATACCTTCCCACTGTATAACCAACCCCCGAACCATAGATCTCTTTTCAAAAACGCTTTGTATTTTTATTACTTTTAAAAAGTATTATTTTACATTGCATATTTAGGGTTTTATTTCGCTCTTTTCCCTTTTCCCTTGGAAATAATAAAGCGCGGTGGCGACTCTTGCTTTTGTGAGACGAATTAATCAATAATTCGATCTCCGATTTACCCCGCTACATTTTTCATCGCTACACTATCCCATACACTTCGGATAAGGTTGTCCCTTGGCATTATGGAGCCGATGTGTATTACCATGGAGTTAAGCAAGACTTAAAGATTGAAGAAGTTGATGTTGATATCAGCAATATCGTTGGGGCTAGCAAGTTCACCAGAAGTGGAAGACTCTTCTCTCTTGAGATTTCCCCTCCGACTGTTCACAAACCTGTTGTCATCCCATCTGCTAGTACATCAGCTACTATCTCAGTTCCTATCCCAGTTATCACCCCTGTCGCCGAGTCATCTGGGGCTAGGGGCAAAGAAATCACAGGTGAGCCTGCCCGGACGGAGGCGCCTAAGAAGATCATTGTAGAAACCTTTAAGCAGGAGATAGAGGAAATTATGAATATTATCAAAAAGAGCGACTACAACATAGTCGAGCAGCTGGGGAAGACCCCGTCAAAAATCTCCATGTTGTCCTTGTTATTATGTTCAGAAACCCATGCAAAGGCTTTAATTGCTTTCCTTAAAACTACGCACGTGCCGCAGGAAACTTCGGCTGATCAATTCAAAGATTGTGTAGCTAGTTTGATTGCTGATAATGGGCTGGGTTTCTCAGATGCAGATCTGACTGCTAAAGGAAGAAATCACAGTGATGCTATGCACGTCTCGATCGAGTGCAGGGGCACTACTTTGGCCAATGTACTGGTGGATACTGGGTCCTCATTGAATGTTTTACCAAAGAAAGCATTAGACCGTCTGGACTGTGAAGGTTTGATTCTAAAGCCGAGCAATATTGTGGTTAGGGCTTTCAACGGGTCAAAAAGGATGGTGCACGGGGAGGTGGACGTCCCTGTTAAAGTTGGCTCCCAGACTTTTGCATCTACTTTCTACGTGATGGATATTCGACCATCATATTCTTGCTTGCTGGGTCGCCCTTGGATTCATAAGGTTGGGGCAGTGACTTCTACACTCCATCAGATGTTGAAATATCCAGTGAAGGGGAAGATCGTCACAGTACAAGGTGAGGAGGAGTACATGGTGAGTCATCTAAATTCCTTCCTCTATGTGGAGATGGATGGAGAGTTCATCAAAACCCCGTGTCAAAACTTTGAAGAGGTCCCCCAGACTCTGGCGTCGACTGAAGTTGCTACTGACAAACCTCCGATGAAGATGGCTTCCCTCAAGGATGCTAGGGCTATAATTGAAAAAGAGGCTAAAAAGGTTAATCGACGCGCGTGAATTGGAAGACCTCCTCTGCATATCAGTAATCAGGGAGTGAATGCAATTGAAGATGGTGAAGAAGATTCAGATATCGACGGCTGGATCTACCCGACAACCAATGGTGGCTTGAACAAATGGACGGTGAAGGACTTCGTACCCGTTTCTTTTATTACACAGTAATTGACTTTTGTTTTGAGATTTGTAACAGACAGTTTGAAACTTTACGGACCGGTGCCTTGCTCGAGGCACCTTGGCTTTGTTTGTGAGGGATTATTATTTGTCATTTTCATATATCATCAATAAAGCATTGGACGTTTTCTTGCATTATAAATTTTACGCTCTTTGTTTTTCCTTTCTATCTCACACTTTATCAAAACGGCTATTGTCTTACACACACTCACATATCATAATGCAGACCCACATCCACTCTGGATCCCGTTGATAATGACTCTGCTATTTCCAGTTATGACTTCAAAAATCCGATCAACCAAGCTGAGGACGAAGGTGAGGATGATTGTGAAGTGCCTGGGTAATTTGCTAGACTGTTACTACAAGAAGAAAGGGCCATACAGCCTCATGAAGAGCCAGTAGAATCAGTGAATTTGGGTACAGAGGAAGACAAGAAAGAGGTCAAGATAGGTGCAAATCTGGAGCCTAGTGTCAAGCAGCGGTTAATACAGATGCTACGTGACTATGTTGAGATCTTCGCTTGGTCTTATAAAGATATGCCTGGTTTAGACACTGATATTGTGGTACACCGCCTACCGACCAAAGAAGACTGTCCTCCGGTAAAACAGAAAGTCCGCCGTATATGCCCCGAGATGTCTGAGAAAATCAAAGTTGAGGTCATGAAACAGTTCGACGCCGGATTTCTAGCTGTTACTTCTTACCCACAGTGGGTTGCCAACGTAGTCCCGGTGCCTAAGAAGGATGGTAAGGTACGGATGTGTGTGGACTATAGAGATCTGAACAAGGCGATCCCCAAAGATGATTTCCCACTTCCTCACATCGATGTTCTGGTCGACAACACCGCGCGGCATAAGATCTTCTCCTTTATGGATGGTTTTTCTAGTTACAATCAGATTAAGATGGCTCCCGAGGACATGGAGAAGACAACATTCGTTAAACAGTGGGGCACCTTCTGTTACAAGGTAATGCCTTTCGGGTTGAAGAATGTTGGGGCAACGTATCAGCGCGCCATGGTCGCTTTGTTCCACGATATGATTCACCATGAGATTGAGGTTTACGTTGATGACATGATTGCAAGGTCCCAGACAGAAGAAGAACACCTTGACCATCTCCAGAAACTGTTCGACAGGTTGAAGATGTACAAGCTGAGGTTAAACCCGAACAAGTGCACCTTCGGGGTAAGGTCTGGTAAGCTGTTGGGTTTCTTCGTTAGTGATAAAGGTATTCAAGTGGATCCTGCAAAGGTGAAGGCTATACGGGAGATGCCAGCTCCCCGAACGGAAAACGGAGTTAGAGGCTTTTTGGGACGTCTGAATTACATTGCCAGATTCATTTCACATCTGACTGCTACTTGTGAGCCAATCTTCAAACTGCTGAAGAAAGATCAAGTGGTAAAATGGAATGATGAATGTCAGACCGCCTTCGAGAGGATCAAGGAATACCTCTAAGAGCCACCTATCCTGATGCCTCCAGTGGAAGGAAGACCTTTGATCTTATATTTAACAGTGTTGGATAATTCAATTGGGTGTGTGCTTGGGAAGCATGACGAGTCTGGCCAAAAAGAGCACGCTATTTACTACCTTAGCAAAAAGTTTACCGACTGTGAGACCAGATACTCACTGCTTGAGAAAACTTGTTGCACTTTGGCATGGGCTGCTTGCCGGTTGAGACAGTATATGCTGACTTACACTACCCTATTGATATCAAAGATGGATCTAATCAAGTATATTTTTGAAAAGCCTACTTTGTACGGAAGAATAGAAAGATGGAAGATGATCTTAACTGAGTACGACATCTAATACACAACCCAGAAGGAAATTAAGGGGAGTGTATTGGCAGATCATTTGGCGCATCAGGCCGTGGATGATTACCAATCCATGAATTTCGAGTTCCCGAATGAGAACATCATGTTGGTGACCGATTATGAAGAACCTGGACCGGATGAAGGACCTAAGGAAGGATCCAGATGGTCTATGTATTTTGACAGAGCTTTAAACGCGTTGGGTAATGGCATTGGTGCCGTGATCATATCCCCTGAAGGTTGTCATACTTCGTTCATCGCCCGACTATGTTTTAACTGCACCAACAATATGGCAGAGTATGAAGCGTGTATCATGGGTCTTCAAGCTGCTATTGACCTAAGGATTAAGTTCTTGAGTGTATTCGGAGATTCTGCTCTGGTGATCAGTCATATCAAAGGCGAGTGGGATACGAAACACCCAAATCTTATTCCTTACAAAGAGTATGTACTGACATTGCTCCCACACTTTGACGAGATAACCTTTGAACACTTCCCAAGAGAGGAGAATCAGTTAGCGGACGCGCTAACTACCATGTCTTATATGTTCAAAGTCAGGTGGGACAATGAAGCTCCCCAGATTACCATTGAGAGGTTGGACGAACCCGCACATTTCTATGATATTAAGACTGAATAGGTAGCAGATAAATCCTGGTTTCACGAGGTAAAGAGGTATCTTGGGTCTCAAGAGTACCCCGAGGGTGAATCTGTTAATGATAAGAAGTTTTTGAGGAGATTCGCGGCGAAGTTCTTCATCAGCAATGGGGTTCTTTACAAGCGAAACCATGATTCAACCTTACTGCGATGTATGGACAAGAACGAGGCAGAAAGGATTATGGCAGAGTTACATGAAGGTACTTTCGGAACTCATTCCAGTGGACATACCATGGCAAAGAAAATCCTACGGGCAGGATATTATTGGTCTACTATGGAAGCCGATTGTTATCAGCATTCTCGGACCTGTCATAAGTGCCTAGTCTATGCTGATAAGGTGCATGTACCTCCGGTTCCGCTGAATGTTTTGATATCTCCTTGGCCTTTCGCAATGTGGGGCATCGACATGATCGGCGAGATCAGACCTACTGTGTCCAACGGACATCGTTTCATTCTGGTAGCTATTGATTATTTTACGAAGTGGGTTGAGGCAGCTTCCTTTTCTACAGTAACTAAGAATGTCGTGGCACGATTCATCCGACACAACCTGATCTGTCGATATGGTGTACCAGAGAGGATCATTACTGTTGTCCCCAAAAATTTGCCCTCCCATATTCTTCAAAGTTTTGACAAGCATCATCTCAATTGGCTCAAGTCTACTCAAGGGTTGCACAGTTCAAACACCCTCCTAAGCCAGTCAAATTAGGGTTTTGGTTCTTGCAAGGAAATTGAGGCTTTCAAGGGCTCAATCAAGTCCCACATGCCCATAAACATTGTCAAGCATCTACATGCCAAGTTTCAAGGCTCACAAGGTCAAGTTGCACAGTCAAAAACCCTAATTGCTTCACAATCAACTGTAGGGGCAAAATGGTCTTTTGGCAGTCAAAAGTCAAAATTTTTGGTCAACATCTTATTTTGAAGCCACAATCATCATTTGGTCAAATCTTGACCATGATTTCACAAGAATGGCTGAAAAATCATCAAGGTGTCAAGAGTTTCTATTTTTGGGCAGCTGAAAAGTCAACTGTAACTTGACCAAGGCATAACTTTTTCATGGTTCATCATAAAAATCCCATCCAATGCTCATTTTGAAGGGGATGACATTTCCTACAACTCATCTTCACATTCCAAGTCCAAGAAATGCTCTCACAAAAAGTTATCAATTTCAACATTATAGGTCATTTTCAAAAGTCAACAAAAAGGCATTTTAAGTCAAAGACCATAACTTGAGATTGGTAAATTCAAATGACATGGGACCAAATGCATTGGTTAGAGGACTTCAAGACCTTTCCAAAATGTCCAAGAACATGTTCATATGATCAAAATTGAGCAAGATATGCATTGGAGAAGTTGGGAAATTTTTGTGAAATGCCAAAAGTCAACTATCCTTGAAACTTCAATTTTTGACAAAAGGGCCCACTTTTTTCCACTTGATTCAGCCTTGTCATGCCACCCACGTGTCCCATGATCAATTTCAAGACTAAATAATTATTTTTCTATTTTTATTTAATTTTTATGGATTTAATTCATTTTAATCCATAATAATTCAAGTAAATCTAAAAAAATTAATTAAATGGTATCTTATGGTTTGAATAGCCTTCATGAAGCATTTGCAACCTACCAATTTCGTGCTAAGCTCATTTAGGCATGAAAATTCAAATTTTGAACAAGCTTTGAAAGGCCTTTAATGGTGGTTAAGACAAAATCCAAAGCTTAATTGCAATGGTTAAAGGCTCCTAAATGTGACTTATTCTCACTCATTACTATATATACAAGCCTTGCAAGCCTCATTCACAACCTAGAGTGTGCACAAACGGCCAGAGAAAAATCCAAAAAGTGTCAAAAAAAAGTGTGAGATCAAAAGGAGTGTTGCAAGCATTTTCAGGCTAAAAGGAGAACGTGACTCTCTTCTTTGCCATACTCTGAAGCTAAAGCAACCCTTGCCACGTCCTAAGGTCCATCATACTGCGCTGTATGTTTTCCCAGGTCCCCCCAAGTCTCAATATTATTTTTTCTAACAAATTCCCATGCAGCTTCCTAGACGCGTTCCACCATAGGCCTCATACAGATGCGCGCCAAGTGTCTCAAAAGATCAATCCAAAGGCCAAAGGGTGCTCCACACCATGCTCCCTGGTCAACGCGCCTCTGGATGATTCAAAAGTCAAAAAGGCTTGAGACAATGGGCCTAAATTCCTGATTCACCTCCCTAAGGGTCCAACACCCCCTGGGTTCTTATTTTCTTTTCTTTTTTCTCTTTTTATTTTCTTTTCTTTTATAATTTCCCTTTTATTAATTATTAGTTTTATTAATTGTTTAATTAACCCAAACAAATTTTTCCCACAAAATTCAGAAAAACAAAAAAAAAACATTTTTATTATTTATTAACTTATTTTGTAAATAAATGTAAATTAAATTAAATTAGTTTAATTAGTTAACTTTAATACTTTTTACAATAAATAAAATTAATTTAGAATTAGGTATTTCTTTTGACAACTTTTAATTCCTTTTATTTTATTTTCATTAAAAACATAAAAACACAAAAAAATATTTTCTTAATTAATTAATTAATTAGTTATTAGTTTTAATTTCATTAATTACAAAAAAAGACAAAAATTTAATTCTTTCTTAAAAAAGGGTCAAAACCCTTAGGACGTTCCCGATTAAATTTCTATTCGCGCGTATTTATTTATTTTGATTATATTTATGTATATGTACAGAGGATGTAATAGTAATTAGGATTTTATTGCTTTCTTTAATTTTCTGCATTTACTTTTCCAAAACGGGTTTTTGTTTTTTGCGATGTATAGACCCGCGCCTTGTAATAGTTAGATTTATATTTCCACAATTTACTTTCCGCACTCCTAACTGTTAAAAAATGCCTGCAAGAATGTATGTAAATAAAATCAATCCGTAGCTCACAAATAACATGTACAAGATAACCTTAACTGAAAAACAACACACAAAGCACATGCCACTCTTAGGGTACGCCTCACTGGTTGCCTCGAACGTGGTCATCAAGTATAGGGTGTCTTAGAGGTCGCCCTTTTGTATAAATATCCAGTTGCCTCGAAACGGTTGCCTCGGATAAAAAGGATCTAGGACGTTAGGGTTACTTCTAAGGTGTCCTACCATTGCTTTGGTGACCACACATGTCCCTAATCATCGAATTGACCCGAATAACTCCAACGACGGTGCTACCTACCTCTCAATGGTGGGATAGAACTATCTAAAGGACTCTTACACAGCTTAATTCCTTAGAGTAGGTAGATTTCTCTTAAGTACTTGCTCTTTTCTAAACAAACAAAAACAACTTTTCGCACCTACACTTTCAAAAGTTTTCAAACAAACACTTTATACACTCTTGAGGACTGATACAAGAGTTACTTAGAAGTTTTCCAAACGAACTTTTTTTCAAAACCTGCACACACTTGAAAAGCAAACAAAATTTTGAAAACATAAGAGCAAGTACCTAAGAGCCCGTGGATAACCACGGATAGAAAGGGTGCTAACACCTTCCCTTTCTATAAATCTACCTCCCGAACCGAGAAACATTCTCAAAGAAGGAATTTTGTTGTGCTTTTGTCCTTTCCATATTGGAGAACATAAAAGACGGTGGCGACTCTTGCTTACCGCGACATTTCGCGAAACCAACTTAAAAAACAGTCAGTTCTATTTCCACCGATCACAGAACTGGCGACTCTGCTGGGGAGAATTGTAAAGTGAGGTGTACCTTAGGATTAGACCACTTTTATGTTTTCAATTTCTTGTTTTGTTTTCTTTAATATTGTGGGCCTGTTTTGGGAGTTTCATAGATCCTAACCCGGATCTGGGGGATACCTCTTAGAAAGTAGCAACAAACTGTGAGGGAACTGTGCGGGGTATACCGACACGGTTGAAGCAGTTTGCTACGTTGATGTGGCACTTTGGTGAGTACCGGTAACCCTTGAGTCAAGTCAAGGAGAGTACGGAGCCGCCGCGTGGTGTCGTGAAGCATCAACTGACCTTAGGAACCTTACTTGACCATCCTGGCCTCTTTAGGGGTAGTGAGATGACCGACTTTGGTGCAGTCCGAAGTTGGTTGATACTCGATACTACACTCATTGAGGGTTGTTTTCTTGGAATATTTTGATCGCCAGTTCAGTGGCTAAATCAAAACAATGAACATAGAAAACAACCCAATGATATTGAGCTCCTTAGAACCCGGTTACTTTTGATATGACAGGTTTTTGATCCCACCAACTTCAAGAGGGTAGTACCCCAAACTTCATGTTGGCCTAAACTCTAAGGGTTGTCTTGTGTGACTTGTGTGCTTTCAAACTTGACTACTTGCATGCTTGTTATCTAACACATGAGTTTCTTGCAGGGTTTGTTTACAGTCCTTAATTGGGACTCATTACAGGGCCTACTTACATCACTCCATGCATAGCATAACATCATACCATTGCATGCATCCTGCATAAAGACTAATCCATTTCAAGGATCTCAAAGGCTTGTGATGCAGGTCATGATGAATCAAAGTGTCTAGCAAGGGGCAAAGGGGATTTATTTTCCTCTAGCCGAAGTTGTCAGGGGCTATGACCCACTCGATATGGTGAGCCTTGACTCTTGAAGAAGGACTCTCAACAAAATGAAGTTCCTTCAATCAAGCTACAAAATTCAAGTTCTAACAATCTTTCTTGTTTATCCCGCGAGGTCCTTGAAAACATTGCATGCATATCATACATATCATTGCATTACAGGTACCCTTTGTGATACGGTGGGAGAACTGACTTGAGGTTTTGCGTTTGTTTTCGCAAATGTTTCGGTTGAGCAAGAGTCGCCACCGACTTTTTATTTTATCCTAAAGAAAGGTTAAAAAGCACAACAAAAACCTTTGAGATGTTTTCTTGGGTTCGGGGAGTAGATTATAGAAAGGGAAGGTATTAGCACCCTTTCTATCCATGGTTATCCATGGGCTCTTAGTTACTTGCTTAGATCAACTTGCCTTAATTTTCAATTGTTTGAAATGGTGCTTTGTGTGTGTGGGTTTGAAAATGTTTTGAAAAGAAGCCAATGTGGTGGCAACCTTTGTAATGATCCATGTTGGGATGTATACAAAGGTCTATGTCTTTTGAAAGGTTTTCAATGTTTTTGAAAGTTGTTTTGAAAGTGTAGTGATGTGTGTTTTGGAAAATAGGCAAGTGTTTTGTTTTGCAAGTTGGATTCAAGTAACTAAGAGTTTGTCTACTCCTAAATTTCTCAAAGATTTCTCCTATGTTTTTAACCATTTTAACAATTTTGTTCCACCATTGCATTTGGTGGACAATCTTGTGTTAGGATGTGAAAGGGACGGGCGCGGGTCATTGTTTAGATCATAATTGCAATGGTGCCAAGTATCTTTGGGCAATTTTTCCTTGGAGGGACTTGATCATTTTTAGGCAACTTTCGAAAGCGTCGTCGAGGGACTATGATCATTTGAAATGTTTTGTTTTGCCCAAAGAGACCTAACATGCAATATGGCCCATTTTTGAAGGCAACAAGTGGAATACCCTAGGGGTGCAAGTGTGATTAGTGTTGTCCATTTTCATGCTTGTTTATCTTGAAATTAGGTCAAACTACTTTGGTTAATTGATTTTGCATACAAACCCTGATTCTAGCATGGTATAATTAGAAAGCATTAAAGTGCGAAAAATAAAGTTCCTAAGTTATTACAACACAATATATGGGAAGGGGGGTACAAATGTTCAAATGGGGGTATTTTGACAAGGAATTTAAACCTAGATTATTACATCAAATTGAGAATTTACAAGATATTTAATATACAACAATTAAATAAAATGGAATAAATATGCAAGATGCAAAAAATGTTTTTTATGTGTATGACAAAAGGGTATTTTTTTATGTGTCAAATAAACAAAATAAGAAGTATTAATTTTTTGAGTATTTTCCATGTTTAGGGCAAAACCCTAATTCTATTAAGTAAAATGTATTAATTATTTAATATGTACAAATATTTATCAATTATGTACAAAAATAAAATAAAAATGAAGTATATTTGTAAAAAGGTATTTTTAATATTAAATATTAATAAAAATGAAAATGTGTATATTTTGTATTTTTTAACCTAAATATACTAATATATATATATATATATATATATATATATATATGTACTTATATCATTTACAAAATATATTGAATATGTACAAAATAATAATATTTAATATTTATGAAAAAAGTATATTTTATATAAAATGTTTTTAGAAGATAAAATGAAATAAAAATGGAAAATAAAATGTGTTTGCACTATTTTAGTATTTTTTTTTAAATAAAAGTATGTAAGTATTTATTTATGTACAAACATTATTTTAAACAAATAAATGCCTAATAAATATAAAAATGGTGTAAAAATATTTTTTTTATATTTTTAATATTGTGAGGAAAAATAAATAAGTCAGAACAAAAAAGAAAAGGTAAAAAAATCATGAAAATAAGCATAATGGGCCAAGGGGGTTTAAAAGTAACAAAAGGGTGCAAAAAGAAAGTCAACTCAGGCCCAGCCCAAGAAGACTTCATCTTCAACCTCAGAACATGTTTGAACAACCATCCACGCGCGTTTTCTATCTCCCAATTCCTAGACTTTCAAGCAAAACTCACAACATGAAAAATGTAGAGCATTAAAAGACGAATCCAGACATATAAAGAACTTGACTTAACTCTCTAAGATGAGAGAGAATTTCTTCTCCCCCAATTCCTGACCTAGTTTTTGTTCCATGTTCAGACATTAAATTCTCACAGCACACATAATATAAATGAAAACTAATTACATGGGCATGTTCAGGGCTATGAATGTGACATATTTTCTTCACAAACCTAAAGCTAACAATGCCTGGATAGAGAGATACGAGTTCATGAACTTACCTGTTCAGTTGGAGTTGTATCTGGTGATGGAGGTACTTTCAGTGCAAGGTGATGATTGGTACAGCTTCCTTGATGTCCAGGGATGCTATTCCAAGTTTTACTTTGCTTTGAAACTAGCTGAATCGAGTTATAGAACTCCACCTGCAAAACAGAAAAATGAAAATGGTGATGTTGAATGGGAGTGTTACAGGTCGTGTTTGAGGTTTGGAATAGCTTCAAGGGATGTTGTGGGATGTGTTTGAGGTGATTTTAGCAAGAATGCATGAAAGGATTGAGCTATGGAACTCAATCTGCAGCAGGTCCCCTGTTTTGGCAGTTTGAGGGTGATTCTGTGTTTGAGAGGGTGTTGGAGATGGTTGGCTCGTGTTCTAGCTCAGAATGGATGTTTAGAATATGTTTGACAAGTTTGCTTAAGCCTGTGTTAGCTGAGATGAGAGTTGTGTTATGTTATGCTAGCTTTCTTCAACTTTAAGCAACAAATGTCCACTTGAGTTTTTAGACTGATAGAGGCCCCCCTAATGTGCTGCATACCTTGGCATTGATCAGTGTAATTAGCTCATAAACTTGTGCCAAAGAGATTTGCAATGTACTTGCTTGGATTGCTAATTGACATAAAGCTTACTTTTACAAAAATGGACATTATGCTTTTTCTATTTTGGGGACTAAACCTTTATGTAATGCTTGAACACATAAAATATGGTCTTGGCACAATGAGTTTGCATTAAATTTATGAGTGCAAAAGGGATATAGGACCTGTAATCAAGTTGTGCAAGCTGATTTCAAAATGGCCTAGATGTATGAACATGTAACTTGGCCAAATCAAAAGTGAGTTTTTCCCATCTTGCCAAATTCGATTCTCCCTAACCATGAGGTTGTTTGATGAGTTCTTGGACATTTTGGAAAGCTTGGAATGTGTAATACAATCCATCTTTGAAATGCAAATTGAAATTCCAAGTGTAAGTATGTGAAAAATGGTCTTGAAGTTAGGTAAAAACCTTGCCTAAAATAGGTCAAATTTTCTCTAAGTTAAGAATGGTTTGGTGCCCTTGTTCCAAAAATTGTAACTTGAGCTACAAGCTTCTTTTGGGAAAACTTTGTGAATCAAAATTGTAGATTTTGCAATAGGCTACAACTTTCATGTTTTGACTTTTCCTTGAATCCAAATGCATCTTGGTGAGAAAGTGGGACAAAGTTAGGAAAAAATTAGGGTTTTTCATAACTTAGAAAAATTCTAAGTTATGAAAAATCTTCATTTCAAACCCTAATTTGCAATTCTTGATTTCTTGATGAACAAGTTTCATGATTTGGCATGTTTTGATGAAAAATGAATCTTGACACTTGATTTTGACCAAAAAGTCAAAGTTTGACTTTTCAGTATACAGTCAAAATTGATCAATTGACTGGGAAACTCAACTGTCAATCTTGTGCATTTGGGATCCTTTGAACTTGTTGAGCATGTCAAGACAATTCCATGGGGTCCTTGAGTCCATATGTAGGCTTGTTTTGCCATTGGCTAGGTCAAACAGTCAAAAATTGCCTTTGTGCAGTCAAAACCCTAAAAATGACCATTTTGCCCTTTTGGTGATCTGATCAAATTTCTTGTGGAATTGTGATCCAAACTTGATCAAATGGTCCATGTGAGTTCATAATGTTGATGTGGGTCAATTTTCATGAGATTTGACTGTCAATTGGCCACAGTTGACTTTTTCCCCAATACAGCTGATTTCTAGGTCAATTGTCCAATTGACTGGGCAAAATTTGGGATCAAGACTTGAAACTTGGTATGGATAAACTTGGGAGTCTAACATGAAGCATGAAAGTCATCTTAGGCATTTTAGGTCAAAACATCTTTGTTCAAACACAAACCCTAATTTGGGTCCACAGTGCAAGGAGAAGTCTTGAGCAAAGGAAACCCTAACTGGATCTTGAGCTCCAAGGGTTTTGTGATGAGAAAATATTGAGGAAATGGGAGGGCAAATTTTGGGGTACAACAGTTTCCCCTGTTCAATCTTCTTGAACCTGAAGAGTTAGATTGGCAAGTTTTCCTTTCGCGACTCGAGGGTAAAAGGAGATTGGACACTAGAGTGCCCGGAAATTTGCACTCGCATGTTGGAGTATCAGCAATGTGATGTCGGAAATGGGCTTATAGATGCCATTTGGAGAGATGGTGGATAGGGAGATGGGCTTATAGATTCCATCTGGAGACGCGACAGAACCTTGTCGGGAATGGGCTTATAGATGCCATTTGGAAGTGTTGATCGCATAAGAGATTCCTTAGCGAGAACTTGTGTATTTTGAGAAAGACAGATGTTTTCCTGGCTTGTTACAGGTGTTTGATCTTCAATCTCTTCATGCAGATATGCCCTGGCTAGATACAGGTGTCGAATCTGGAAATAGTCGTCAACAGATATGCCCTGGCTGGATACAGGAATCGAATCTTCAAACTCTTCAGATGTGCCCTGGCTAGATACAGGAATCGAATCTGGAATTGTTGTCAATAGATATGCCCTGGCTAGATACAGGAATCGAATCTGGAATTGTTGTCAACAGATATGCCCTGGCTGGATACAGTAATCGAATCTTCAAACTCTTCAGATGTGCCCTGGCTAGATACAGGAATCGAATCTGGAATTGTTGTCAACAGATATGCCCTGGCTGGATACAGGAATCGAATCTGGAATTCTTCAGATGTGCCCTGGCTAGATACAGGAATCGAATCTGGAATTGTTGTCAACAGATATGCCCTGGCTGGATACAAGAATCGAATCTGGAATTGTTGTCAACAGATATGCCCTGGCTGGATACAGGAATCGAACCTGGAATTGTTGTCAACAGATATGCCCTAGCTGGATACAGGAATCGAATCTGGAATTGTTGTCAACAGATATGCCCTGGCTGGATACAGGAATCGAATCTGGAATTGTGGTAGTTGATAGATATGCCCTGGCTGGATACAGGAATCGAATCTTCAAACTCTTCAGATGTGCCCTAGCTAGATACAGGAATCGAATCCGGAAACTGATCACTCACAGATGTGCCCTGGCTAAATACAGGAATCGAATCTGGAAACTATGACAGTTGAAGGTAGTTGTTTTTTTCCTGAAAAGGAAAAACATCAGTTGTATGCAATGTCATGACGTATGACATGTATGATGTCATGACGTTCAAAATGAGATAGTGTCGTATGCACTTTTTATCATGTATGTAAGCAAGATGTATGAAATGCGAAATGTTTATGAATGTATTTTTGTCTAGGAAAATAAATCCTTGACGATCGGTCGTGGAATTAAATCCTGGGCTGACGTTGAAGAGCTCTTCGTTTCCGCTGGGGATGACGGTTGCAAGAATACACCGGTAGGAGAAGATGACTCTGTTGAGGAATAAAATTGTTGGAGAGATTACTCTGAGGGGAATTACTCTATGGAAGAGATACTTTGCTGAAGTTTGACGAGAGCTTCACTGAGGATTTCAATGATGGACTCTGCTGGGGATAACAATGATAAACTCCTCTGGGGATGACAATGATAAACTCCGCTGGGGATTGTGTTGATAAGTTATGTTGGGTAACTTTGATGAACTCCGCTGGGGATAGGAAGAACTTTGCCGAGGGCGATCTTCCGTGGTAATTAGCTGAGGATAACCCAGTTATAAGCCCTTGTGAGGAATAACTTTGAATAAAGCTCGGGAGAGACGTCCGTACTCTGCAGGGGATAAGCTTCAAGACTTGTCGGGGATAAGAATTCCACTTTCCTGGGGAAACTCTTCAGACTGTACTGGGGTGTTGATATTCCGCCGGGGAACAATCTTAGGTCAAGACTGCCGGGGATGCTTGCTGAGAAATGCCTATACTCCGCTGGGGAATGTTGCTATCTTGTCTTACTCTGTGGGGAGTTGAGATAACTTGGTCACATTCTTCAGTTAAATCTACCTTGATACTTCGGCGGACAAAGCAACTAGACTGCATCAGACAACTCTACATTGCCCCTGTTTATGATGTCACTTGTAATTAGTCTTTTGTTTCTTATGCGAATATTTATGAATCAGCAATTTAATGTCAAATGCATATATCAAAAATGAATATTGGACGTTCTTCGCAAGACAAAACAGAAAAAAGGAAAAACAATGGGCAATTTGTTTGGAAAAGTGAACTTGTATTGATTTTGAAATTTGCCTGTAAATAGGCGTTTTTGTACAAGAGGCCGATGTCCTAGTAAGAGAACGCCGCCGAATAACACAAAGTTTATACAATTTTGAAAAGGAAACAAAACAGCTATGTGCACAATATTCCCACTGGGTTCCAACTCTGTTATCGCCTTTATGTCTTCAAGCGTCTCATCACTTTGCTGCTTAGTAGAAGATGAAGCTGATTGATCGATGCCGAAGTCTAAGCCAGATAGTTGATGCCGAATTCTGGATGCAAGGTGATCCAATGAGACATAGTGTTACGCTTTATCCCTAACTTTTGCCTGGACCGCCCTTTCGGGTTTTCAGTCCACCGGGATACCCATTTTTGCCCAAGCCGCCTTTTCAGGTTTTCGACTTGCCGGGTGTACAGCTTTTTTCATTTCATCCCTTATTTTTGCCCGAACCCTTTTGGTTCGCCGGGAAGCCCTTATTTTTTCCTAGGTATGTCAACCTAGCGGGTCTTTTATTCAGGCGTAGTATCTTTTTACTATGTCTGCATTGGCGGGGTGAGGAAGGTTGTCACCATCCATGGTGGTTAGAATCATGGCTCCTCCTGAGAACACATGTTTAACCATAAATGGCCCTTCGTATGTAGGGGTCCATTTGCCCCGGGGATCACTTTGAGGAAGGATGATGCGCTTGATTACCAGGTCCCCAACTTGATACTCTTGTGGTCTGAGTTTCTTGTTAAATGCCCTGATCATTCGTTTTTGGTACGTCTGACCATGACAGATAGCGGTGAGTCTCTTTTCGTGAATCAGGTTTAATTGATCAAGTCGAGTCTGGATCCAGTCATCTTCACTCAAGTCTGCATCCTTCATTATCCGGAGAGAGGGTATCTGGACTTCAATTGGCAAGACTGCCTCCATGCCATAGACCAAGGAAAAAGGAGTTTCCCTGGTTGACGTCCTTGCTGAGGTACGGTACCCATGAAGAGAAAACGGTAACATTTCGTGCCAATCTTTGTAGGTCACTGTCATCTTCTGCACAATCTTCTTGATATTCTTATTGGCTGCTTCTACAGCCCCATTCATCTTCGGCCGGTAAGGAGAAGAGTTGTGGTGTTGTATCTTAAATTGCTTGCAGAGCTCAGTGATCATTTTGTTGTTAAGATTGGTACCATTGTCCGTAATGATCCTTTCTGGGACGCCATACCGACAGATCAGGTTATGCCGGATGAAACATGCCACGACGCTCTTGGTTACGATGGCGTAGGAAGCTTCTTCTACCCACTTCGTGAAGTAATCAATTGCTACCAGGATGAAACGATGCCCGTTGGATGTTGTTGGTCGGATCTCACCGATCATATCGATGCCCCACATTGCAAAAGGCCAAGGTTCCGTCAGGACGTTCAGAGGAACCAGAGGGATGTGCACCTTATCAACATAGATCTGGCATTTATGACAAGTTCGAGAATGTTGGTAACAGTCGGCTTCCATTGTGGACCAGAAATATCCTGCCCGAAGGATTTTCTTTGCCATGGTATGTCCACTGGAATGTGTTCCGAATGTACCTTCATGCAGTTCTATCATGATCTTCTCTGCTTCATCCTTATCCACACAACGCAGTAGAGTTGAATCATGATTCCGTTTGTAGAGAATGTCGTTGCTGAGGAAGAATTTTTCCGCAAACCTTCTCATGAACTTCTTGTCGTTGACAGATGCACCTTCAGGGTATTCCTGAGCTTCCAAGTATCTCTTCACCTCATGATACTAGGGTTTTTCAGTCACCTTTTCGGCCTCAAGATTGTAGCAGTATGCAGGTTCGTCCAACTTCCAGATAATGATCCGGGGAGCCTCATTGTCCCATTTGACTTTGAACATTGAAGACATCGTAGCTAGTGCGTCCGCTAACTGATTCTCCTCTCTTGGGAAGTGTTCAAAAGTTATCTCTTCAAAGTGGGGAAGCATAGTCAGCACATACTCCTTGTAAGGAATAAGATTTGGGTGTTTCATATCCCACTCGCCTTTGATCTGATTGATCACGAGAGCGGAATCTCCGAAGACACTTAGAAACTTGATCCTTAAGTCGATTGCGGCTTGAAGACCCATGATACATGCCTCATATTCTGCCATGTTGTTGGTGCAGTTGAAACACAGTCGGGCGGTGAGTGGAGTATGAGTTCCTTTGGGGGATATGATCACAGCGCCGATACCGTTACCCAAAGCGTTTGAGGCTCCGTCGAAATGCATAGACCATCGGGATCCTTCCTCAGGTCCTTCATCCAGTCCAGGTATTTTACAATCAGTTACTACCATGATATCTTCGTCCGGAAATTCAAAGTTCAATGATTGGTAATCGTCCACAGGTTGGTGTGCCAAATGGTCTGCCAATACACTTCCCTTGATGGCTTTTTGAGTCGTGTATTGGATGTCATATTCCGTCAAGATCATTTGCCATCTCGCTATTCTTCCAGACAGGGCAGGCTTTTCGAATATGTACTTGATGGGATCCATCTTTGAAATCAACAGAGTAGTGTGAGTCAACATATACTGTCTCAACCGGCGAGCAGCCCATACCAGAGCGCAGCAAGTTTTCTCGAGCAGTGAGTACCGAGACTCACAGTCGGTAAAATTTTTGCTCAGGTAATAAATAGCGTGCTCTTTTCGGCCAGATTCGTCATGCTGCCCCAGCACACACCCCATTGAGTTGTCAAGTACTGTCAAGTATAGTATCAGAGGTCTCCCTTCCACTGGTGGCATCAGAATGGGTGGTTCTTGGATATAACCCTTTATCTTTTCGAAAGCGGCCTGACATTCATCGTTCCAACGTACTACTTGATCTTTCTTCAGTAATTTGAAGATTGGCTCACAGGTAGCAGTTAGATGTGAGATGAATCGGGCAATGTAATTTAGTCGTCCCAGAAAGCCTCGGACTTCTTTCTCTGTCTTGGGAGTCGGCATCTCTTGTATGGCTTTTACCTTGGCAGGGTCCACCTGAATACCTTTGTCGCTTACAATGAAACCTAGCAATTTTCCAGACCTCACCCCGAAGGTGCATTTGTTTGGATTCAACCTCAGCTTGTATAACTTCAGTCGGTCAAACAGCTTCCGCAGATGGTCAAGGTGTTCCTCCTCAGTTTGGGACCTTGCAATCATGTCGTCAACGTATACCTCAATCTCATGATGGATCATATCATGAAATAAAGCAACCATGGCACGTTGGTAGGTTGCCCCAGCATTTTTCAACCCGAATGGCATGACCTTGTAGCAGAAGGTGCCCCACTGAGTCACAAAGGTAGTCTTTTCCATATCTTCAGGAGCCATCTTGATCTGATTATACCCTGAAAAACCATCCATGAAGGAGAACACCTTGTGTTGAGCAGTATTGTCAACAAGAACGTCGATGTGAGGTAGGGGGAAGTCATCCTTGGGGCTTGCCCTATTTAGATCCCTGTAATCGACACACATTCTGACCTTACCGTCCTTCTTCGGTACCGGCACCATGTTGGTAACCCACTGAGGGTAAGAAGTCACTGCTAGAAACCCGGCATTGAATTGCTTCATAACCTCAGCTTTGATCTTTTCGGACATCTCTGGACGCATACGGCGGACCTTTTGCTTTACCGGAGGGAAGTCTTCCTTGGTAGGCAGGTGATGAACCACGATGTCGGCATCCAAACCGGGCATGTCTTCGTAAGACCAAGCAAAGATTTCCATGTAATCATGCAGCATCTGGATCAATCGTTGCTTCACGCTGAGCTCTAGATTGGCACCGATCTTGACTTCTTTTCTATCTGTCTCAGTACCCAGGTTCACTGTTTCCACCGGCTCTTCATACGGCTGAATGACCCTCTCTTCCTGGAGTAGCAGTCTTGCGAGTTCACCAGGCACTTCGCAATCATCTTCACCTTCGTCTTCAGCCAAGTTGATCGGATTCTCGAAGTCATAACTGGTGGTAGCAGAGCCGTTACTAGTGAGATCCAGAGTGGATTGAAACCTGTATAAGTGAGTGTGTGTAAATATAGTTGTTTTGCAATATATAACACAAAGAAAAAGAGCACAAGATTTGAAATGCAACAAACGTCCAATGTTTTGATTAATGATATATGGAAATGTCATACAAAAAAAGCCCTCACAAATGGAGCTACGGTGCCCCGGGTAGGACACCGAGCCAATAAAAGTTTCAACATATTGTTTGTTACAAATTGAAAATCAAAAGAGTTCATTACTGCGTGACAAATGTAATAGGTGTAAAATCCTTTGTCGTCCAGTTGCTTGGTCCGTTGTTGGTGGTTGGATAGATCCAACTGTCAAACTCTGCTTCCTCTACGTCCTCCTCGATAGCATTCACCCTTGGGTTGGTGATGAACACCGGAGCCTTTCTGATTCTTTCTTTGCGAACAGCCCTCTGAGCCTCTGCAGTGAAGCCCAGCCCAAACTTGTCGTTCTTTTGAGTGAAGTCAGGAAGCTGACCCCAGTTTGTGCATTTGCCTTTCTCGATTACAGCCCGGGCATCCTTCAAGGAAGCCATCTTCAGAGGAAAGTCTTCTTCAACCACTGTCTCAGCCGACGCCAACGTTGGAGGTACCTCCTCAAAATGCTGAAAGGGGGTTTCAATAAACTCCCCGTCCATCTCAATATACCGGAATGAATTCAAGTGACTAACCATGTATTCCTCCTCACCCTACACAATAACAATCTTCCCTTTGACAGGGTATTTGAGCTTTTGGTGTAGAGTGGATGTTACTGCCCCAGCCTTGTGAATCCAGGGTCGACCCAACAAGCAGGAATAAGATGGACGAATATCCATTACATAGAACGTTGAGTTGAAGACTTGGGAACCCACACGAATAGGAATGTCTACCTCACCGTGCACCATCCTCTTAGAACCGTCGAAGGCTCTAACAATGATGTTACTAGGTTTCAATTCCAGGCCCTCACAATCCAAGCGATCTAAGGCCTTCTTGGGCAAAACGTTCAGGGAAGAACCGGTATCCACCAACACGTGTGCGAGAGTAGTGCCCCTGCATTCTATGGAAACATGCAGGGCATCATTGTGATTTTTCCCTTTGGCAGTAAGGTCGGCATCCGAGAAACCCAAACCATTGTCAGCTGTCAAATTAGCCACACAGTCAGTGAATTGATCTGCAGAGGTCTCTTGCGGCACATGGGCCGTTTTCAGAAATGAAATCAGGGCCTTTGTGTGGGCCTTTGAGCACAGCAGCAATGATAGCATAGAGATTTTGGAGGGGGTATGCCCCAGCTGTTCAACAACATTGAAGTCACTCTTTTTAATGATTTTAAGGATTTCCTCCATCTCTTGTTGGGAGGCTTCAACAGCAGTCTTTTTTGGTGCCTCCGTCCGGGCAGGCAAATCGGTAGCAACTTCTTTGCCCCGAGCATTAGAGGACTCGGCGGCAGTAGTAGGCACAGGAACTTGATTTGGAACATGCACACCTGCGGGTGTGATGGTAAGAGGTTTTCGGATAACTGGTGGTGCAATGTCAGGCGAGAAGAGCCTGCCACTGCGAGTAATCTTGGCGGGACCAGTGATGTTACTGATATTGGTACTGGTGTTGAACTCCTGCTTCACTCTAAGCACATACACGTCTGCCCCATAGTGCCATGGGACAGCCTTGTTAGATTCATAGGGGAGAGGCCCCGGAACAGTAATAGTAATGGGTGCAACAGACATAATTTGGACTGGCTTCCTCGGGGGAGCTTTGGCAGGATTATTGAAAATTGTGACGACAGATATTTCTTCAGCGAAAACAAACGGAACACAAGTTTTCTTGAACATAATTTCTTTGCTATCCATCAGGCTTTGGATGCCTGATTTCAGCAGCGGACAATCGGTAGGGATAACAGCACACAGGAGGCCACCCTTGCTACAACCCGGAAATAAACCGGCCAGCAGTAGGTTCCTTTTAACAGTCAATAGAGGGGTAGCAACGTCATTCACCGAAACAGCATACAAATCTTCCTCAATGGCATTTACTCTATGCTGGGGCATAGGAGCAGTTACAACATTTGGCCTCTCAGGCGCCTCAAACTGAATTTCCTTCGCATCGATAAGGTGTTGAACCTTATTTCTCAGGGCCCAGCAATCATCAGTAGTATGCCCGGGGCTATCAGAATGATAAGCACAACGGGCATTTGGGTTATACTTAGGAGATGCAGTATTCACGACCTTCGGAGCCTCTTTGATGGTCACCAAGTTGGTTGATAACAGTTGCGGTAAGATTTGTGACAAGGTCATACTCAGCCGAGTATACTGCCTCTTGGGCCTTTCACCTCTTTGTTGATTGTACTGCTGAGGAGCAGCAACAGGTTTTGAAATGACCAAGGCATTGACGGCTTGGCGGCTTTCTGGCTTGACTTGTCTTCTAGGACCATAGACGACACTTGCTTCTTTCTTGAAAGGCCTCTTCTCAGTACTTGCGGAGGCAGCTTTTTGTATCTTTCCTGACCTGATGCCAACTTCTATCCTTTCACCTGTCAGAATCAAATTCGTAAACCCAGCGAAGGAGTTACCAACCAAATGATTGAAAAATGGACCAGACAAGGTCCCTAGAAACATATCAACCAGCTCACGATCAGTCAAAGGAGGCTGCACCCTGCCAGCCAAATCTCTCCATTTTTGTGCATATTCTTTGAACCCTTCGCCCGTTCCTAGAGACATACCCTGAAGTTGGGTACGCGTAGGAGCGAGGTCAGAATTGTATTGATATTGTCTATAAAATGCAGTCGCCAAATCTTCCCAATGTCGGATACTAGTTCCATCTAGTTGATAAAACCACTCAAGCTGTGACCCCGAAAGGCTATCTTGGAATAAGTGGATCCAAAGGTTCTTATCTGCCGTGTAAGGTTGGATCTTCCTTACGTACGACCTTAGATGCAGCTTTGGACAGGAAGCCCCGTCGTATTTCGCAAAGGCAGGCGCCTTAAACTTGTGTGGGATTACCACCCCAGAAGATAACCCTAAATCTCTGAAATCCAGCCCCGGCACATTTTGAATCTCCATGGCGCTCAAGCGGTCCTCTAATTGCTTGTATATGTCAGCAGCGGGAGGGTATTGTTCATCATTGTAATACGTCTCGTTGTCAGAGACTGCATGACTAGGAGCTCCTCCCCCTTGGGGACTGTCTTTCTCTGCAGAGGAAGTAGTTGGATCAGCCTCGTTATGGAGTGTGTTCCCAAACCTGCGTCCAGTGTTGAATAACGCAGTCCTCTTCTTCTTCTTCTTATTTAAGAGCAAAGCCTTCAACTCTTGTTGGCCTTGGGCCAAGCTCATGACCATTTCTTGAAACTGGGCACCCTGGACCTGGAGGGCCTTGATTGCTTGCTCACTGGATGATTCTGGATTCATGATGACTGTTCAAAATAAACAGCGAAGAAGATTAAGCAACCTGTAGAAAAGGGGTACCTGTTATGCACATGATGCATGAGATGCTATCTATGAAATGCATTCAAGGATTTTAGAAATTCAAAATTGTTGCAGACAAAAAAGAACGCACGTCATATTAATAAGAAGCAATTTGTTAGTACATAAGTGCCCCATGAGCCAAATATTACAAAAACAACTTCTCAAGGTAAAAAGACGTTGCGCATCCTCTTTGGCGCAATGTAGGTGTTGAGGGCCTCTTGCTCATGGAGTCGGCGGGTGAGCTCTAGAACCTTCTTCTCGCTGGCGTAGAAGCTGGCTTCAAAAGTGTTTCGTTCCTCCTTGAGCTGGATCCAACTCTTCTGCATCTCCTCCCACAATGTAGGCATGTCAGGATGTAGGATGGTGCAGGGAACCTCTCCTTCCTTGACGGGCTCTTTAATCACAGGGAGTACATGAGGATAAGGCATCATTAGACTCTGGGCTCTGGTTCGTACCCACTTGAGATAAGGCTCAAGAGGGATGGAATTCTTGTTCCCCAGTGTCTTGCTGTCAACCTTGTTGGGCATCCCCCAAGCTCTGATGAATCTTTGGCGAAGTCCTTGCGCATTGTTGTCGAAGTCAAAAACTAGGTCAGGAATCAACATGTCGTGAGGGCCATCTCTTCGTGCATATCCAAACTGCCTCAAAGCTAGGCAAGGGTTGTAGGTGATACCTCCTCTGATTCCAAGTAAAGGAACATTAGGAAACTCTCCACAATGATCGACGATGATGACATTTTCTCTGGACCGAGAACACCAATGTACATCAGAGTGAGTAAGAGTCATCAACCGTTGGGACCACCTTGAGCCTTGGTCATTCTTCAAGACAGATTGTGGAAGGTGCGAAATAAACCACCTTGCGAGGAGAGGAGTACAGCACATGAGGACACCCCTCTTTCTCATTGTTCGTGTGTAAAATGAGTGAAGAATGTCCCCAAGCAATGTTGGTATTGGATTTCTGGATAAGAAGATTTTGACGGCATTGACATCTACCAGCTGGTCAGGATTTGGGAACAAGACCAACCCATAGATAAGGAGTGCCACAATTTCTTTAAAGGCTTGTAGGTCCAATGAATTCCAACATTCTTGTGCCTTCTCAAACAAGAATTTTGCTAAGAATCCTTTGACGCCGCTTCTGGTTTCCCAATGCCCCTTGATGTCAGATGGCTGTAGATGTAATGCTCGAGCAACATCTTTAGGCTTTGGTTCCTTTTTCGTACCGTTGTAGGGTAGTTGATTAAGGATAGGAATTCTCAGGAGTTGAGAAAATTCCTCCAAAGTGGGCACCAACTGATAGTCGGGGAAAGTGAAACAGTGATGAAGAGGGTCAAAGAACTGGAATAGCACTTTCATCATATCCTCTTCAATGTTGGTGTTGACTAGGCTGAGCAGTCTACCATGTCTTTCACTGAAGGATGAGCTTTCCGGAATCCTTGATGTGAGCTCCTTGAGTTGAGGAGAGATTCTCACAAGGTTGACTTGGATGGTTTTTCTGCGAGGAATTTCCATGACCTACAAAACAAGAACAAAGATGAAGATCTAAACCCTTGAAGTGGTTAGTAAATGCATATGATGTTTTATGATGTTCATGATGTATGCATAAACATATGTACAGGCAAGTCACACCAAACCCTAGTTTCAGGCTTGCATGGGGTTTCATAGGTAAGTACCCTCTTGAGTGTAGTTGGCTTAAAAACCTGTCCTATAAATAGTAACCGGGTTCTAAGGAGCTCAATATCATTGGATTGTTTTCATCGTTCATAGTTTTGGTTTAGCCACTTAACTAGCGACCAAAATATTCCAAGAAAGCAACCCTCAATGAGTGTAGTATCGAGTATCTACCAGCTTCGGACTGCACCAAAGCCGGTTATCTCACTACCCCTAATAAAAGGCCAAGATGGTCAAGTAAGGTTCTAGGTCATTAGTGCTTAGTGACATCACTAAGCGGCCCCGTACTCTCCTTGATTGAACTCAAGGGTTACCGGTACTCACAAATATGTCGCACTAATATAGCTATTGCTTCGACCGTGTCGGTATACCCCGCACAGTTTCCACAACGTATTGCTATCTATGAATGTTTCCAAAAATCTGGGTGTAGGATTGTAAACCCAAACAAGATAGCCAAGATATAAAGCAATCAATTCAAACAATTAGTCATGCAAGAGGGTGATCTTAAGCCCTAAGGTTACTCAACTTTTAAATAATTCCCCAGCAGAGTCGCCAGTTCTGTGATACGGTTGGGGAACTGACTTGAGGTTTTGCGTTTGTTTTCACAAATGTTTCGGTTGAGCAAGAGTCGCCACCGACTTTTTATTTTATCCTAAGGAAAGGTTAAAAAGCACAGCAAAAACCTTTGAGATGTTTTCTTGGGTTCGGGGAGTAGATTATAGAAAGGGAAGGTATTAGCACCCTTTCTATCCATGGTTATCCATGGGCTCTTAGTTACTTGCTTAGATTAACTTGCCTTAATTTTCAATTGTTTGAAATGGTGCTTTGTGTGTGTGGGTTTGAAAATGTTTTTTAAAGAAGCCAATGTGGTGGCAACCTTTGTAATGATCCATGTTGGGATGTATACAAAGGTGTATGTCTTTTGAAAGGTTTTCAATGTTTTTGAAAGTTGTTTTGAAAGTATAGTGATGTGTGTTTTGGAAAATAGGCAAGTGTTTTGTTTTGCAAGTTGAATTCAAGTAACTAAGAGTTTGTCTACTCCTAAATTTCTCAAAGATTTCTCCTATGTTTATAACCCTTTTAACAATTTTGTTCCACCATTGCATTTGGTGGACAATCTTGTGTTAGGATGTGAAAGGGACGGGCACGGGTCATCATTTAGACCATAATTGCAATGGTGCCAAGTATCTTTGGGCAATTTTTCCTTGGAGGGACTTGATCATTTTTAGGAAACTTTCGAAAGCGTCATCGAGGGACTATGATCATTTGAAATGTTTTGTTTTGCCCAAAGAGACCTAACATGCAATATGGCCCATTTTTGAAGGCAACAAGTGGAATACCCTAAGGGTGCAAGTGTGATTAGTGTTGTCCATTTTCATGCTTGTTTATCTTGAAATTAGGTCAAACTACTTTGGTTAATTGATTTTGCATACAAACCCTAATTCTAGCATGGTATAATTAGAAAGCATTAAAGTGCGAAAAATAAAGTTCCTAAGTTATTACAACACAATATATGGGAAGGGGGGTACAAATGTTCAAATGGGGGTATTTTGACAAGGAATTTAAACCTAGATTATTACATCAAATTGAGAATTTACAAGATATTTAATATACAACAATTAAATAAAATGGAATAAATATGCAAGATGCAAAAAATGTTTTTTATGTGTATGACAAAAGGGTATTTTTTTATGTGTCAAATAAACAAAATAAGAAGTATTAATTTTTTGAGTATTTTCCATGTTTAGGGCAAAACCCTAATTATATTAAGTAAAATGTATTAATCATTTAATATGTACAAATATTTATCAATTATGTACAAAAATAAAATAAAAATGAAGTATATTTGTAAAAAGGTATTTTTAATATTAAATATTAATAAAAATGAAAATGTGTATATTTTGTATTTTTTAACCTAAATATACTAATAAATATATATGTACTTATATCATTTACAAAATATATTGAATATGTACAAAATAATAATATTTAATATTTATGAAAAAAGTATATTTTATATAAAATGTTTTTAGAAGATAAAATGAAATAAAAATGGAAAATAAAATGTGTTTGCACTATTTTAGTATTTTTTTAAATAAAAGTATGTAAGTATTTATTTATGTACAAACATTATTTTAAACAAATAAATGCCTAATAAATATAAAAATGGTGTAAAAATATTTTTTTATATTTTTAATATTGTGAGGAAAAATAAATAAGTCAGAACAAAAAAGAAAAGGTCAAAAAATCATGAAAATAAGCATAATGGGCCAAGGGGGTTTAAAAGTAACAAAAGGGTGCAAAAAGAAAGTCAACTCAGGCCCAACCCAAGAAGACTTCATCTTCAACCTCAGAACATGTTTGAACAACCATCCACGCGCGTTTTCTATCTCCCAATTCCTGGACTTTCAAGCAAAACTCACAACATGAAAAATGTAGAGCATTAAAAGACGAATCCAGACATATAAAGAACTTGACTTAACTCTCTAAGATGAGAGAGAATTTCTTCTCCCCCAATTCCTGACCTAGTTTTTGTTCCATGTTCAGACATTAAATTCTCACAGCACACATAATATAAATGAAAACTAATTACATGGGCATGTTCAGGGCTATGAATGTGACATATTTTCTTCACAAACCTAAAGCTAACAATGTCTGGATAGAGAGATACGAGTTCATGAACTTACCTGTTCAGTTGGAGTTGTATCTGGTGATGGAGGTACTTTCAGTGCAAGGTGATGATTGGTACAGCTTCCTTGATGTCCAGGGATGCTATTCCAAGTTTTACTTTGCTTTGAAACTAGCTGAATCGAGTTATAGAACTCCACCTGCAAAACAGAAAAATGAAAATGGTGATGTTTAATGGGAGTGTTACAGGTCGTGTTTGAGGTTTGGAATAGCTTCAAGGGATGTTGTGGGATGTGTTTGAGGTGATTTTAGCAAGAATGTATGAAAGGATTGAGCTATGGAACTCAATCTGCAGCAGGTCCCCTGTTTTGGCAGTTTGAGGGTGATTATGTGTTTGAGAGGGTGTTGGAGATGGTTGGCTCGTGTTCTAGCTCAGAATGGATGTTTAGAATATGTTTGATAAGTTTGCTTAAGCCTGTGTTAGCTGAGATGAGAGTTGTGTTATGTTATGCTAGCTTTCTTCAACTTTAAGCAACAAATGTCCACTTGAGTTTTTAGACTGATACAGGCCCCCCTAATGTGCTGCATACCTTGGCATTGATCAGTGTAATTAGCTCATAAACTTGTGCCAAAGAGATTTGCAATGTACTTGCTTGGATTGCTAATTGACATAAAGCTTACTTTTGCAAAAATGGACATTATGCTTTTTCTATTTTGGGGACTAAACCTTTATGTAATGCTTGAACACATAAAATATGGTCTTGGCACAATGAGTTTGCATTAAATTTATGAGTGCAAAAGGGATATAGGACCTGTAATCAAGTTGTGCAAGCTGATTTCAAAATGGCCTAGATGTATGAACATGTAACTTGGCCAAATCAAAAGTGAGTTTTCCCCATCTTGCCAAATTCGATTCTCCCTAACCATGAGGTTGTTTGATGATTTCTTTGACATTTTGGAAAGCTTGGAATGTTTACTACAATCCATCTTTGAAATGCAAATTGAAATTCCAAGTGGAAGTATGTGAAAAATGGTCTTGAAGTTAGGTAAAAACCTTGCCTAAAATAGGTCAAATTTTCTCTAAGTTAAGAATGGTTTGGTGCCCTTGTTCCAAAAATTGTAACTTGATCTACAAGCTTCTTTTGGGAAAACTTTGTGAATCAAAGTTGTAGATTTTGCAATAGGCTACAACTTTCATGTTTTGACTTTTTCTTGAATCCAAATGCATCTTGGTGAGAAAGTGGGACAAAGTTAGGAAAAAATTAGGGTTTTTCATAACTTAGAAAAATTCTAAGTTATGAAAAATCTTCATTTCAAACCCTAATTTGCAATTCTTGATTTCTTGATGAACAAGTTTCATGATTTGGCATGTTTTGATGAAAAATGAATCTTGACACTTGATTTTGACCAAAAAGTCAAAGTTTGACTTTTCAGTATACAGTCAAAATTGATCAATTGACTGGGAAATTCAACTGTCAATCTTGTGCATTTGGGATCCTTTGAACTTGTTGAGCATGTCAAGACAATTCCATGGGGTCCTTGAGTCCATATGTGAGCTTGGTTTGCCATTGGCTAGGTCAAACAGTCAAAAATTGCCTTTGTGCAGTCAAAACCCTAAAAATGACCATTTTGCCCTTTTGGTGATCTGATCAAATTTCTTGTGGAATTGTGATCCAAACTTGATCAAATGGTCCATGTGAGTTCATAATGTTGATGTGGGTCAATTTTCATGAGATTTGACTGTCAATTGGCCACAGTTGACTTTTTCCCCAATACAGCTGATTTCTAGGTCAACTGTCCAATTGACTGGGCAAAATTTGGGATCAAGACTTGAAACTTGGTATGGATAAACTTGGGAGTCTAACATGAAGCATGAAAGTCATCTTAGGCATTTTAGGTCAAAACATCTTTGTTCAAACACAAACCCTAATTTGGGTCCACAGTGCAAGGAGAAGTCTTGAGCAAAGGAAACCCTAACCGGATCTTGAGCTCCAAGGGTTTTGTGATGAGAAAATGTTGAGGAAATGGGAGGGCAAATTTTGGGGTACAACACCCTTGTTACCTGTCACTTACCTTCTTCGCTGTTTATTTCAACAGTCATCATGAATCCTGAATCATCCAATGAACAAGCTATCAAGGCCCTCTAGGCCCAGAACGCCCAGTTCCAGGAGCTGGTCATGAGCTTAGCCCAAGGACAACAGGAATTGAAGACTCTGCTTTTGAAGAAAAAGAAGAAGAGGATTGTTTTGTTCAACCCTAGACGTAGATCTGGGAATACACTGCAGAATGAAGCTGAGCGGACTACTCCATCTGTTGGGTAAGGCAGTCACCAAGAGAGAAGGGTTCCTAGTCCCGTGGTCTCTGACACTGAGACAAACTTCAATGATGAACAGTACCCTCCTGTTGAGGACAGGTAAAAACAACTGGAGGACAGGTTAAATGCTATGGAGATTCAATGTGTGCCTGGGTTGGACTTTGGAGACTTAGGTTTATCTTCTTGGGTGGTGATCCCACACAAGTTCAAGGCACCTGCCTTTGTGAAGTACGACGAGGCTTCTTGTCCTAAGTTGCACCTCCGTTCATACGCAAGGAAGATCCAGCCCTACACGGCAGACAAGAACCTATGGATCCATTTCTTCCAGGAAAGTCTTTCAGGGACTCAGCTCGAATGGTTCTATCAGCTGGATGGAACAAGTATTCGTAACTGGGAGGACTTGGCAACTGCTTTTTATAAGCAGTATCAGTATAATGCCGACCTCGCTCCTACACGTACCCAACTCCAGGGTATGTCACTGGGGACGGGTGAAGGTTTTAAGGAGTACGCGCAAAAGTGGAGAGACCTGGCTGGCAGGGTGCAGCCACCGTTGACTGACCGTGAGCTTGTTGACATGTTCTTGGGAACCTTGTCCGGTCCATTCTTCAACCATCTGATTGGAAATTCTTCTACTGGGTTCACAGATCTTATCTTAACGGGGGAGAGGATAGAAGCTGGTATCAAGTCTGGGAAGATACAGAAAGGCGATTCCTCGAACAGTGAAAAGAAACCATTCAAGAAAGAGTCTAGTGCGGCGTACGGTCAGAAGGATCGTCGTGACCAACACGTAGGGGCAGTCATGATCTCAGGTTCTGCGTCACGCCGACAACCGCCAAAGGGAAATCAGCGAAGGCCAAACGAGCCTAAAAGACAGTTCACCAACATCAATATGCCGTTGTCACAAGCATTACAGCACATGTTGAAGATGAATCTGATTGCGGTGATCAACCCTCCTGCAAATCCAAAGACTTCTTATCCAAGCTACAACCCAAATGCGAGGTGTGCTTATCATTTCGGTGGCCCGGGGCATGATACTGAGGATTGTTGGATGCTGAGATACAAGATCCAGAATATGATTGACGCCAAGGAGATCGAGTTCGAGCCTGTTGAGACTCCCGACGTGATCACTGCTCCCTTGCCAAAACATGGCTAGGATTGAGAGACTCTTGTTCATTTAAATTCTGATATTGTATTTTTCTATGCTTATTCAAACAATTATCATGTCAAACTCTATTATTTCATTAATGCATTACACGTGTCTGTTTTGAAGTAATTGTGTTCTCTATATTCAAAATTGCTTTTATTTTTTCTTGATGTTCAACTCTCGATCTAAAATTCTAAGCCTCTTGAGGGAGGATGACGAAAACGATACCACAATCTACAGTATGCTTTTGAATCGACCCCGCTAATGAGGTACATGCATTGTTTCAATTCCTAAACACTGGAGTTATAAGGAAGATAATCCCTCGTCAACCCCTTTGAGCCAAAGAAGTCGGAGTTTTTCTTTTCGAAAATTAAAACCCTTAATCATAACCTGGGGCAGGGTAGTTCTCTCAGTTGATCCAAGTGCACAATGAATGACATCAAAGGAGTCCTTACAAAACAAAAGACAGTGATGGCTCCGAATGATCATAAAGACAGGCAGTCATCATTTCTCAAAATAAAAGCCCAACAAGTCAAAACCTATGAAGGAGACTTACAAAAACTGGGGCATCCCGCTGACTGTAATCACAAAAACGAACAGTTCAGGCAAAAAATAGGGATAATAAAATCAAAAAGAAAGAGATCACATAAACCCTCAACAAAAAGAAATGACCGCCTATTCAAAATAAATTGTCAACATTCGAACCATCACCGGAACATCATAGCAAAGACTCAAACAAGGTCTGACGCATGATCAACTGAGTTTAGGTTTGAAGGACATCACGAAGAGCGGGTGGGTACAGATAAATTTGATCCTTTATCCTTTATTTATTAAACCGTGAACCAGGCCACGTTACAACCCTCAAAAAGTCCTAGCTGAAGCATGGGTTAATTCGAAAGCATACTGTTACAAAGGTATCCTGACTCCTTAAGGCTCGCTGTAAAATCTTGAGTTGACATCACATGTTACATAATTTGCTTGTTTTACTAAAAAAATGCATTTTCAAAAACTTCAAGACAGACATAAGCTTTGCATTTTTAATATAACACTGCTTGCATATGACTATTTGTTTGAACATCATAGAAGTTCGCACGACGAATGTCTAATGAACAAAAGCACCTCCAAGCAAGGGGCATGGCATGATCATTGTCCATTATCTGGGGTAGTTAAGTCAAGATTCGGAGAATCTCTCAAAAGGCCAACCAACTTGGGGAAAATCTCCATCTGGATCACTTGGGGCATTGGACGATCAAACGAAGATCTTCTGGTGGTATGGTAACACTGCACTACTGACAGTGACAACTTCCTGTATCCTAAGAGCGTGGACATAGTCGAAAAATACTGCGCATAATCAAAGACCCGCTAGGTTGACACACCTAGGCAAAAATAAGGGCTTCCCGGCGAACCAAAAGGGTTCGGGCAAAATAAGGGAATTTGTACACCCGGCAAGTCGAAAACCTGAAAAGGCGGCTTGGGCAAAAATGGGTATCCCGGTGGACTGAAAACCCGAAAGGGCGGCCCAGGCAAAAGTTAGGGATCAAAAGCATACGACTATGTTCCGTCATCTCGTCACTTGCCTACCAGAAGAAGATTTGTCAACCGGCAGTCATCAAGCGCCTCCACAAGGTATCTTCTTCTCCCACATCAGAAACAGGGGCAATAATGAGTTGTCCAAACGGTCTAGTTGCTCTGTCAACCAAGGTACCAAGGTAGGTTCGGCTGAAGAACATAACCCAGATACCTCCACTACCCGTAAAGTAAGACAAGACTCAGCAATACTCTCTCCCGAGCAGAGTTGGTCTCTCATCATCCCTAAAAAGGCACAGTATCTCCAGCAAGTCAGCAACACTCTCCCCAAGCAGAGTTAGCCTACAGTCAGTCCTGAAAAGTTGGGTATCCCCAGAAAATCTCAATATTCTCCAGCAGTATGCAGATGTTCCTAAGCAAGCATCCCCGACCGTCTTAATATAAGATTATTCCCCGGCGGAATACTAGACACCCCAGTGGAGCCATTCCCCAGTACAGTTCAAAAGTCTCCCCAGGAGAGTTGAATCAATCTCCCCAGTAGATTCTGGGAGCTCATCCCCAGTAGATTCTGGAAGCTTATCACCGGAAGAGTACGAACGTTTCTCCTCGGCTTTATTCAAAGTTATTCCCCACCAGAACTTATAACTGGGTTATCCTCATCTAATTACTACGGAAAGATCGTCCTCGGCGAAGCTCTTCCTACCCCCAACGGAGTTCATCAGAATCCTCAACAAAACATATCAACGGAATCCCCAGTGGAGTTATCATCAAAACCTCAGCGAAGTATCTCTTCCTACAGAGTAGATTCCCCTCAGAGTAATATCTTCATCAAGTTTATTCCCCAACGGAGTCATCTTCTCCTACCGGTTTATTCTTACAACCATCATCCCCAGCGGAAACGAAGAACTCTACTCTTCAACATCAGCCCAGGATTCAAATTCCCGGCATTCGTCAAGGATTTATTTTCCCATACGAGAATACATTCATAAACATCACATCTTCATACATTATAGCATGCATACGCATCATACAACACAAATCTCATCTATTTTTGAGAACATCTTAAAATCATGCAGTTCATGCATCATGACAGTGCATACAACTAATACTTTGCCTTTTCAGAAAAAAGTCAATCAAAAGATGATTACCATCTACCTTTACAGTTCCCGATTAACACCGGTAACAAGCCAGGAAAATTCTGTGGACGACTGATCATGGGTTAATATCCGAAACCAAACAGGACAATTATCTACTTGATCATCCTCAGGCAACCCTACACCGGTTCCTTTTCTTTCAGATGTAGTTTTACACGAACTCATCATCAGGAAACCCTACACCGGTTCCTTCTCAATTTTCAGACGAAGTCTTACACGGACTTATCATCAAAGTAACCCTACACCGGTTCCTTTTCTTTCAGAAGAAGTCTTACACGGACTTATCTCAAGATGACCTTACCCTGGTTCATCAAGAAGTTTTACACGAACTTATCATGCAGTAACCTTACCCCGGTTCCTCCAGAAGTCTCACACGGACTTATCTCAAGATGACCTTACCCCGGTTCATCAAGAAGTTTTACACGAACTTATCCTACAGTAACCTTACCCTGGTTCCTCCAGAAGTCTTACAAGGACTTATCTCAAGATGACCTTACCCCGGTTATCAAGAAGTTTTACACGAACTTATCCTGCAGTAACCTTACCCCGGTTCCTCCAGAAGTCTCACACGGACTTATCTCAAGATGACCTTACCCCGGTTCATCAAGAAGTTTTACACGAACTTATCCTGCAGTAACCTTACCCCGGTTCCTCCAGAAGTCTTACACGGACTTACCTCAAGATAACCTTACCCCGGTTCATCAAGAAGTTTTACACGAACTTATCCTGCAGTAACCTTACCCCGGTTCCTCCAGAAGTCTTACACGGACTTATCTCAAGATGACCTTACCCTAGTTCATCCAGAAGTTTTACACGAACTTATCCTACAGTAACCTTACCCCGGTTCCTCCAGAAGTCTTACACGGATTTATCTCAAGATGACCTTACCCCGGTTCATCCAGAAGTTTTACACGAACTTATCCTGCAGTAACCTTACCCCGGTTCCTCCAGAAGTCTTACACGGACTTATCTCAAGATGACCTTACCCCGGTTCATCCAGAAGTTTTACACGAACTTATCCTGCAGTAACCTTACCTCGGTTCCTCCAGAAGTCTTACACGGACTTATCTCAAGATGACCTTACCCCGGTTCATCCAAAAGTTTTACACGAACTTATCCTGCAGTAACCTTACCCCGGTTCCTCCAGAAGTCTTACACGGACTTATCCCGAAGTAACCTTACCCCGGTTCCTCCATAAGTTTTACACGAACTTATCCCGAAGAAACCCTACACAGGTTCTCTCTCTCTAGACGTAGTTTTACACAGGCTCGTCGTCAAAGAAACCCTACACAGGTTCTCTCTTCCCAAAGATGCAGTTTTACACGGACTCGTCATCAGAGACCCTACCCAGGTTTTACTTCTTCCAGGATGCAGTTTTACACGGGCTCATCATCAAAGTAACCCCACACAGGTTCCCTTCTCAAACTCCAGACGTAGTTTTACACGGACTCGTCATCAGTAAACCCTACACAGGTTTCCTTCTCAGCTCTAGATGTGGTTTTACACGGACTCGTCATCAAAGTAACCCTACACAGGTTCCTTCTCCATTTCATATGCAGTCTTATATGGACTCATTATCAGTAAACCCTACACAGGTTTCCTTCCTCCAAGATGCATCTTTACACGAGCTCAACATCAGGCAACACTACACAGGTTCCCCCTTTCAACTTACAAAAATTACACCTCCAGATGGCATCTATAAGCCCATCCACCTGTCAACAGTCTCCAAATGGCATCTATAAGCCCATTCCTGACAAGGTTCTGTCACATCCCCCGATGGCATCTTTAAGCCCATCTCCACAACTATCCGTTACACTTCCAAATGGCATCTATAAGCCCATTCCCGACAAGGTTCTGTCACATCTCCAGATGGAATCTATAAACCCATCCCCCTATCCACCATCTTTCCAAATGGCATCTGTAAGCCCATTCCCGCCACGGCACTGCTGATACTCTACTATGTGAGTGCAAATTTCTGGGCACTTTAGTGTTCAATCATCTTCCACCTTCGGATCACGAAAGGCACGCAAGCCAATCTACATCCTCAGGTCTAAGAAGATTGAACAGGGGCAACTGTTGTACCCCAAAATTTTCCCTCCCATATTCTTCAAAGTTTTGACAAGCATCATCTTAATTGGCTCAAGTCTACTCAAGGGTTGCACAGTTCAAACACCCTCCTAAGCCAGTCAAATTAGGGTTTTGGTTCTTGCAAGGAAATTGAGGCTTTCAAGGGCTCAATCAAGTCCCACATGCTCATAAACATTGTCAAGCATCTACATGCCAAGTTTTAAGGCTCACAAGGTCAAGTTGCACAGTCAAAAACCCTAATTGCTTCACAATCAACTGCAGGGGCAAAATGGTCATTGGGCAGTCAAAAGTCAAAAATTTTGGTCAACATCTTATTTTGAAGCCACAATCATCATTTGGTCAAATCTTGACCATGATTTCACAAGAATGGCTTAAAAATCATCAAGGTGTCAAGAGTTTCTATTTTTGGGCAGCTGAAAAGTCAACTGTAACTTGACCAAGGCATAACGTTTTCATGGTTCATCAGAAAAATCCCATCCAATGCTCATTTTGAAGGGGATGACATTTCCTACAACTCATCTTCACATTCCAAGTCCAAGAAATGCTCTCACAAAAAGTTATCAATTTCAACATTATAGGTCATTTTCAAAAGTCAACAAAAAGGCATTTTAAGTCAAAGACCATAAATTGAGATTGGTAAATTCAAATGACATGGGACCAAAGGCATTGGTTAGAGGACTTCAAGACCTTTCCAAAATGTCCAAGAACATGTTCATATGATCAAACTTGAGCAAGATATGCATTGGAGAAGTTGGGAAATTTTTGTGAAATGGCAAAAGTCAACTATCCTTGAAACTTCAATTTTTGACAAAAGGGCCCACTTTTTCCACTTGATTCAGCCTTTTCATGCCACCCACGTGTCCCATGATCAATTTCAAGACCAAATAATTATTTTTCTATTTTTATTTAATTTTTATGGATTTAATTCATTTTAATCCATAATAATTCAAGTAAATCTAAAAAAATTAATTAAATGGTATCTTATGGTTTGAATAGCCTTCATGAAGCATTTTCAACCTACCAATTTCGTGCTAAGCTCATTTAGGCATGAAAATTCAAATTTTGAACAAGCTTTGAAAGGCCTTTAATGGTGGTTAAGACAAAATCCAAAGCTTAATTGCAATGGTTAAAGGCTCCTAAATGTGACTTATTCTCACTCATTACTATATATACAAGCCTTGCAAGCCTCATTCACAACCTATAGTGTGCACAAACGGCCAGAGCAAAATCTAAAAAGTGTCAAAAAAAAGTGTGAGATCAAAAGGAGTGTTGCAAGCATTTTCAGGCCAAAAGGAGAACGTGACTCTCTTCTTTGCCATACTCTGAAGCTAAAGCAACCCTTGCCACGTCCTAAGGTCCATCATACTGCGCTGTAAGTTTTCCCAGGTCCTCCCAAGTCTCAATATTATTTTTTCTAACAAATTCCCATGCAGCTTCCTAGACGCGTTCCACCATAGGCCTCATACAGATGCGCGCCAAGTGTCTCAAAAGATCAATCCAAAGGCCAAAGGGTGCTCCACACCATGCTCCCTGGTCAACGCGCCTCTGGACGATTCAAAAGTCAAAAAGGCTTGAGACAATGGGCCGAAATTCCTGATTCACCTCCCTAAGGGTCCAACACCCCCTGGGTTCTTATTTTCTTTTCTTTTTTCTCTTTTTATTTTCTTTTCTTTTATAATTTCCCTTTTATTAATTATTAGTTTTATTAATTGTTTAATTAACCCAAACTAATTTTTCCCACAAAATTCAGAAAAACCAAAAAAAAAACATTTTTATTATTTATTAACTTATTTTGTAAATAAATGTAAATTAAATTAAATTAGTTTAATTAGTTAACTTTAATACTTTTTACAATAAATAAAATTAATTTAGAATTAGGTCTTTCTTTTGACAACTTTTTATTCCTTTTATTTTATTTTCATTAAAAACATAAAAACACAAAAAAATATTTTCTTAATTAATTAATTAATTAGTTATTAGTTTTAATTTCATTAATTACAAAAAAAGACAAAAATTTAATTCTTTCTTAAAAAAGGGTCAAAACCCTTAGGACGTTCCCGATTAAATTTCTATTCGCGCGTATTTATTTATTTTGATTATATTTATGTCTCTGTCAGAGGATGTAATAGTAATTAGGATTTTATTGCTTTCTTTAATTTTCTGCATTTACTTTTCCAAAATGGGTTTTTGTTTTTGGCGATGTATAGATCCGCGCCTTGTAATAGTTAGATTTATCTTTCCACAATTTACTTTCCGCACTCCTAACTGTTAAAAAATGCCTGCAAGAATGTATGTAAATAAAATCAATCCGTAGCTCACAAATAACATGTACAAGATAACCTTAACTGAAAAACAACACACAAAGCACATGCCACTCTTAGGGTACGCCTCACTGGTTGCCTGGAACGTGGTCATCAAGTATAGGGTGTCTTAGAGGTCGCCCTTTTGTATAAATATCCAGTTGCCTCGAAACGGTTGCCTCAGATAAAAAGGATCTAGGACGTTAGGGTTACTTCTAAGGTGTCCTACCATTGCTTTGGTGACCACACATGTCCCTAATCATCGAATTGACCCGAATAACTCCAACGACGGTGCTACCTACCTCTCAATGGTGGGATAGCACTATCTAAAGGACTCTTACACAGCTTAATTCCTTAGAGTAGGTAGATTTCTCTTAAGTACTTGCTCTTTTCTAAACAAACAAAAACAACTTTTCGCACCTACACTTTCAAAAGTTTTCAAACAAACACTTCATACACTCTTGAGGACTGATACAAGAGTTACTTAGAAGTTTTCCAAACGAACTTTTTTTCAAAACCCGCACACACTTGAAAAGCAAACAAAATTTTGAAAACATAAGAGCAAGTACCTAAGAGCCCGTGGATAACCACGGATAGAAAGGGTGCTAACACCTTCCCTTTCTATAAATCTACCTCCCGAACCGAGAAACATTCTCAAAGAAGGAATTTTGCTGTGCTTTTGTACTTTCCATATTGGAGAACATAAAAGACGGTGGTGACTCTTGCTTACCGCGACATTTCGCAAAACCAGCTTAAAAAACAGTCAGTTCTTTTTCCACCGATCACAATTACGGACAATGGTACAAATCTCAGCAATACAATGATCACCGAGCTCTGCAAACAGTTTAAGATACAACATCACAAATCTTCTCCTTACCGAACGAAGATGAATGGGGCTGTTGAAGCGGATAATAAGAACATCAAGAAGATTGTGCAGAAGATGACTGTGACATACAAATACTGGCACGAGATGCTACCATTCGCTCGTCATGGGTACTGTACCTCAGCACGGACATCAACAGGGGAAACACCCTACTCTTTGGTGTATCGCATGGAGGTAGTATTACCCATTGAAGTCCAGATACCCTCTCTTCGGATCATGAAGGATGCAGGTTTGAGCGAGGACGAAAGGATCCAGACCCGACTTGATCAGTTGAATTTAATCGACGAGAAGAGACTTACTTCTATTTGTCATGGTCAGACGTATCAAAAGCGAATGATTAAGGCATTTAACAAGAAAGTCAGACGACAAGAGTATCAAGTCGGAGATCTAGTAATCAAGCGCATCATACTGCCACAAGGTGGTCCCAAGGGCAAGTGGACCCCTACGTACGAAGGGCCATTTGTGGTTAAGAACATTTTCTCAAGAGGAGCTATGATTCTAACCACCATGGATGGTGACGACCTTCCTCACCCCGTCAATGCAGACATAGTGAAAAAATACTATGCATAATCAAAGACCCGCTAGGTTGACTGGCCTAGGCAAAAATAAGGGCTTCTCGGCGAACCAAAAGGGTTCGGGCAAAAATAAGGGATGAAAATAAAAAATAAATTGTACACCTGGCAAGTCGAAAACCTGAAAAGGAGGCTTGGGCAAAAAAGGGTATCCCGGTGGACCGAAAACTCGAAAGGGTGGTCCAGGCAAAAATTAGGGATTAAAGCGTAATACTTTGTCTCATTGGATCATCTTGCAACCAGACTTCAGTATCGACTATCAAGCTCGGAGGCGCCAATCAATCTGATCTACCTTCAACCAAGTAGCAAAGTGATGAGACGCTCGAAGATATAAAGGCAATAGCAGAGTTGGAACCCAGTGGGATTGTTTCACATATCTGTTTTTATTTCTTTTCCACAAAATGTATAATTCTCTCAGCGGCGTTCTCTTACTAGGACGTCAGCCTCTTGTACCAAACACCTATTACAGGCTAACTTCAAAAATCAATACAATTCATTTTCACAAAGAAATTTCAACTTGTGTTTTTCTTTTCCTGTTTTGTTTTGCAAGAACGTCCAATGATCCATTTTTGATATACGCATTTGACAATAATTATTGCTCGTAAATATTTACATGCGAAACAAAAGACAATTACTCGTAATTCCAGGAACAGGGGCAAACAAGAAGTGTCCAAACCTTACAGTTGCTGTACCCACCAGGTACAGGGACAGAGCCAGCCTGAGAATATAACTAAAAGTGCATACACTCCCCGCAGAGTAGGAAGTACCCATAGACATTGGTGTTAATTCTCCCCAAGCATAGTTTATCTATCACCAGCACTAGAAGATTATCCCCAGTGGAGTTTATTTCTTCCACATCATAACATCAATCCCCAGCCGGGTTCATTATCGCCAGCAACGGTAATTCATCCCCAGGAGAGGCTATTTCTCCAAATCAGCAAATCTTCTAGCAGAGTATCTCTCTTCCCCATAGAGTCATTCTCCCACCAATCCATTCTCCAGCAGAGTTTCTCCCGGCAAAATATTCTCAAACAAAACAGACACAAGTATCTGGCTAATCATCTTTGGTCGTTATCCCCAGCGAGCGAAACTCTTTGTATTCTCCAACAACAGTCCGGGATTTATTTTCCCCAGCTAAATAACATCACAAGAACATTGTATATTCATACATCATGGCCTATGCATAAGCATCATACAGCACAATCTCATTTATTTTGAGAGTGTCAATACTCGATACATGTCATACATCATGACATTACATACGACTAACTATTTACCTTTCAGGGAAAGATACAATCAAATTCTCACAAGTTTCTCTGGTTCAATCAAATCGGTGCTAAGATTTCTATTCCAGTTCAAGCTATGAAGCCCGGATTCGACCGGATAATATCTTGGTTTCTCCATCATACTGTGAAGCCCGAAGAACGACCAGTTAACAGTACAAAAATACCGTAAAGCCTAGAATCGACCAGATAGTGGTTTATCTTAAATCCAAGCTATGAAGCCCGGAAATTGACCGGAAAATAGTTTAATCCCCAACAAGTTATTGTGAAGCCTGGAGAACGGCCAGATAGCAATGTGAGTTACTGTGAAGCCTGGATTATGACCAGATAGCAGTACAAAGACACCATAAAGCCTAGAATCGACCAAATAGTGGTATATCATAAACACAAGCGGTGAAGCCCGAAGATCGACCGGAAAACAGCTTAATAAGGTATTGTGAAGCCTGGAAATCGACCAGATAGCAATATAGGACACCATGAAGCCTGGATTCGACCAGATAATGGTATAAGCCATCGTTAATCCTGGATTACAACCAGATAGCAGTAAAAGAAACTGAAGCCTGGGACTACGACCAGATAACAGTAAGGGACATTGCAAAGCTTGGATTTTGACCAAATAGCAGTCTACCCGGCCAATTGCTATGAAGCCCGGAACCAACCGGATATTAGAAGGCCGAAAAGTCAAATGGAAGCCTGGATGCGACCGGATAACCACTTGATTTCTTCTGAAGCCTGGAACACGACCAGATAAGAAGTAAGAAGTTGCGAAGCCTGGATTACAACCAGAGAGCGGCAAAGGAATGAAGCCTGGAATCGACCAGATAACAGTATAAGACACTACAAAGCTTAGGTTTCGACCAAATAGCAGTTTACCTAGACAAATACTAAGAAGCCCGGAATCGACCAGATATTAGTATACCTTAAATTCAAGTTGAAGCCTGGATATGACCGGATAACAACTTAATTCCTTCTGAAGCCTGGATCATGACCAGATAAGAATTGAGAAATTGCGAAGCCTGGAGAACAACCGGATAGCAAGTTTAATATCATCTCCCCATTAAGTCACTGTAAAGCCTGGAGCACAGCCAGATAGCAGTCGATCTTATCACTATGAAGCCTGGATCACAACCAGATAGTAGTTCATTTTCACCTCCTCGACTAAGAGATGATTCCCCAGTAGAATAACGGACAACTGAAGTTCCTAAAATTCTATTTCTCTCAAAACAAAGAACAGTATTCCCCAGCGTAGTCTTCCTCAATAACAGGTATACAAGCTCTCGCAAAGGAATCTCTTATGCGATCGACACTCCTTCTGATGGCATCTTTAAGCCCATCCTCCGTCATCAATCTCCAAATGTCATCTATAAGCCCATTCCCGACATCACAAGACAGGTACCACTTCATGCGAGTGCAAATTTCTGGGCACTCTAGTGTTCAATAATCTTCCACCTTCGGATCACGAAATGCAAGCAAGCCAATATACATCCTCAGGTTTAAGAAGATTGAACATGGGCAGTTGTTGTACCCCAAAATTTTCCCTCCCATATTTCTCAAAACGTTTCAAATGAGATCCTCAAATTGCTCAAGGAAGTCCATGGGTTGACCAGACAAACTCTCTCCTAAGGCAGTCTACCTCAAATTGGGGTTTCAGTTTGCATCAAGGTACTTGTGTCCTAGGGATCCAAAATTCTCACCATTGTCCTAATATGTCCTCAAGATCATCCATGTCAAGTTTCAAGCCTTGCAGAGAAAATTTGCTCAGTCAATTACCTAAAGGCCTGAAAATCGATTGTGCTAGGGCAAAAGTCAATTGTGTCCTACATACAGTCAAACTTCAATATTTTTGGTCAACATCCTCATTTTGAAGTATTTTTCATCATTTTATCAAGGGTTGATCATGATTCCTCAAGGATTGCTCACAATTCATCAAAACCCAAAAGTTGCTAAATTAGGGTTTTGCAGGAAAAGTCAACTCAACTTTGACCAAGCATAACTTTCTCATACTTTATCAATAATGACCCATCCAAAGCTCATTTTGAAGAGGATGAAATCCCCTACAATTCATATTCATCTCCCAAGTTCAAAATATGCTCTCACAAGAAGTTATGAATTTGGACATTATAGGTCATTTTGAAAAGTCAACAAAAACACCTTTTTTGTCAAAGCTTCATACATGAACATGGAAGACTCAATTGAGATTAGACCAAAAGGGTTTCTTAGAGGACATCTTAAGCTTTATAAAAAGTCAAAGAACACATCGTTAGGATCAAAATTGAAGGAGTTATGCATTGGTGAAGTTGACCGTTTTTGCGAAATTGCCAAAAGTCAAAAATGGCCAAAATTGCAATTTTTGTCAAATGGGCCCAACTTTTTGTGTTTGTATTGAGTTGGAAACATGGTCCACGACCCATGATCCTTCCCACTTGCCTTTATTTTATTTTTGTCATTTATTTTGATTTTTATTTCAATTAAATCAAATTAAATCAAAATAAAATCATGAAAATATCAAAACTAATCAAAGCTTGAGATTTTGTGCATGTTTAGGTCTCTTATACAGTTGGGAAGAAAATAAAATCGTGCAAGGCTTGTTTGGACAGAAAAAGATTGAATTTTTCTTGTTTTGGAAAGATTTGATGTAAGGGTGAATCAATGATAAAATCTTCATAATTGCAAGGATTTGATGCAAACTTGTAACCCTAATGCACTCTATGATATATATTGAATAAATCCAAAGCAAAAGAACAAGGGTTGGAGGCGTGAGAAGCTAAAAGAAAACTTGCAAAAATTCAACAAAAGTGGTGAATCAAATTTCAATTTTCAGGCTTCTTCAAGCCATTCCAAGCATACCATTCGCTTGCTGGGCATCTAAGGACTCTATCCCAATCATTAGTAAGTATTTTCGTGCCCAGATACGCGTTGTAAGTATCTCACGAACCCCATATTTTCTTGAAATCGAATCTCATAAATATGGCACTCTTAGCATGATTTGTTTATATATTCTGCATCCTTGAAACATTTGCAAGCTAATGATAATAATTAATTGCATTTTTGTTAACCATACAGAAAGTTGCCATGATTAGGGTTTAGGTTTCGTTTTTAGGGATTTTGCTTGCAGGAACAATTAGCCATGGAGAGTAGTACCATGATGCTCATGAGGTTGCCACGAGTTGATTGGTACCATTAGAATTGATTTATGATACGTGCAGTGAATTCTGGAAGATTACAGGGCTGTACCTACGCCCTTTTGTCCGTAGGTAAATGTTTTCAAACTTTTAGAAATGGAAGAAGGTAGAAGATGATGGCGTGGCGTGGTGTGAATGGCCAATTCAAACTTCGCGCATTTTAATATATTATTTTGCCTTTTCCAATATAATATTTGTTTGCTATTCCTTGTACAAATGAACATGCTAGCTCAGTTGGTCAGGAGGCGCTTGGAAAAGCCAAAGGGCCTGGGTTCGACCCCCAGGTCCCCCATATTATTTTATGATTTTGTTTCTTGCATAATCCGGCACATGTGCATACAAGGTGACCACCATACGCCTCAATGTTCAACCACAACATCTCCAACAAGCTGGATCCAAAGTACATCCTTTGGAGGTCCACAATGCACCCTAGTCAAGCCAATGCATAGGATCTGAAAAGTCAAACACGGACCAAGGATTATTGGGCTCATAACTGCTGTTGCACCCCCCCCCCTTTTGCTTTGATACCAGGCCCATTTCTTTTCTTTTTATATTTTTTTTCCTTTTATTTAAATTCTTTTATTTAAGTATTTTCTAACACAAAATTAATTCTTTTTTTTACAAAAAAACTCATAAAATCAATTTTCATCAAATTAGAATTTAGGCCTTTTATTTAATTTAATTTAATAATTAGTTTAATTTAATTTTAGGGTAATTTTAACCTTTTTGTAAATAATTTAAAACAAATTATAAATTAGGGTTTGTTTGATTTAATTCCTATTTTCTTTTCTTAAAATAACAAAAATGCAAAAATAGGTAAAATTAATTATTTTTTCTTAATTTAAATTAATTAGTAATTAGGTTTGTACTTATTTAATTAAAACCTTATATTCTCAAAATAATCAAAAACAACAAAAAATAATTTTTCTTTCAATTAGGTTTAGATGGGGTCAAAACCCTAATTTTTTCTCGTTCTCGTTTCATCGCGCGCGTTTATTTATTTTTTACGATATTAATGTAACTGCTCATGGGATGTAATAGTTTAATCAGGATTTTTCTTTTATTTATCGTTTTACGGGTTTTTGGCTATGTAATTAATCCCCTCCCCGAAGCCTTGTAATAGCGTAGTTTTATTTCTCGCATTTTAATTTTCGCAAATATTAACTGTTAGATGTATGATAATAGGATTGCATGACAAGAATGTATGTTAATTTTAAAATAGTTGACAAACCCTAAATGTGCAAAGATAATAACTGAATTCAAATCACTCGCACATGCACACTCCTAGGGTATACTCTCACTTCGGTTGCCTTCGGTAAACGATCATTAAGTATAGGGTGTCTTAGTGGTTGCCCTCTTGTCTAAACAAAGATCAAATGTCTCATTCCAAAATGTTACCTCGGAAAGGTTGCCTCGGAAAGGTTGCCTCAGAAATGTTGCCTCGAATATGATCTTAAGACATTAGGTTTATTACTAAGACGTCCTAATATTGCTTTAGTGATCATACGTCCCTTTCGAATTGACCCTTACAACTCCAACGACGGTGCTTCCTATTTCTCAAATAAGTAGGGTAGCGCTGTCTAAAGGAAACAAGAACAGAAACATTCTTTTTTCGAGTAGGTAGATGCTAGTAGGTACTTGCTCAAAATCAAACTTTTCCACACTTACACTCTTTTCAAACAAAGTTTTCAAAAACACTTCGTAACACTCTTGAAGACAGAAGCAGGGGTTAAAACGAAGTAAAACAAAAACTTTTCAAAACGCACAAACACAGAAGCAATTTTTTAAAATGATGAGCAAGTACCTAAGAGCCCGTAGAAAACTACGGATAGAAAGGGTGCTAAAACCTTCCCTTTCTATAATCTACCCCCCGTACTCAAGATCTCAAATAAGAAATTTTTCTGTGCTCTTTTCCTTTCCAGTTGGATAAAATAAAAGTCGGTGGCGACTCTTGCTTACCGCGACATTTTGCAAACACAAACGCAAAACGCAAACCAGCATTTTCCTAAAACCAGTCTGGTTTTGCCACCGTATCACACCAGGCTTTATATTAATTGGCTGAGTAAACTGCTATTTGGTCGAATTCCAAGCTTCACAGTACCTCATACTGTTATCTGGTCGTGCTCCAGGTTTTATAGTGTCTCTTGCCGCTATCTGGTCGTGCTCCATACTTCATAGCATCTCATATCGTTATCTGGTTGATTCCAGGCTTCACGGTGTCTTATACCATTATTTGGTCGACTCCAGGCTTCGTAGTATTTTGGAGAAGTCAAGATATTATCTAGTCGATTTTCGGGCTTCATAGCTTGAATCTGAGATATACCACTATCTGGTCGATTCCAGGCTTCATAGTATTTTGGAGAAATCAAGATATTATCCGGTCCATTTCCGGGCTTCATAGCTTGAACTAGAATAGAAATCTTAGTATCGATTTGACTGAACCAGTAAAACTTGTGAGAACTTAAATTGGGAGAGAAATCTTAGTATCAATTTGACTGATCCCAGGAGAGGTCTCAGATTAACTTTGACTGGCATAAAAATCAGGGGAATCTTAGTTGCGATTCGGATGACCCAGACGAAAGTCTTAGAAAATCTTCAACTAGAATAGAAACCTTTAGTATCGGTTTGAATGAACCAGAGAAAATCTTGAAAAGTGTTGGAATATTTTCAACTGGAATAGAAACCTTGGTGTCGGTTTGACTGAACCAGAGAGAACTCGAGAACTTGATTGCATCTTTCCCTGAAAAGTAAAAAGTTAGCCGTATGTAATGTCATGATGTATGAAATGTATCGAGTAATGATGTTCTCAAAATAAATGAGATTGTGTTGTATAATATGTATGCATGCCATGATGTATGTATATGTAATGCTATTGTGATATTCTCTAGCTGAGGAAAATAAGTCTTGGACTGCTGCTGGAGAGCATAAGGAGTTGAGTTCTTCGTTTCCGCTGGGGATAGTAACTGAAGATGATTAGCTGGGGATTTACGTCCATTCTACTTGAGAATATTCTGCCGGGAGAGACTCTGTCTAAGAATAACCCTGCGTTGGAATGACTCTATGGGGAAGAGAGATACTCTATTGGAAGATCTGCTGATTTGGAGAAATAAACTCAGCTGGGGATGAACTTCCATTGCTGGAGAGAAGAGCTCTGTTGGAGATTGAGCTTCCGCTGTCAGAGAAATAAACTCTATTCGGGAGAAAACTTTATAAGTTGTTTATGATTATAAAGCTCGGCTGGGGAATACAAATATCAACTTTCTGAAGGGACCTACTGGGGAAGGAATTCCTGCTTGGAGATACGGAGGTCGGACTTTGGTTATCTCGGCTCTGTGGGAAATATAGATATCACTGGCTTGTATGTGATAGTGACTTCGCTTCCAACTACCTCTGCCCCTTGTACCATGATGGACGGGGTAACTGTTGATTTTTAGGTTTTATACCAGTTCCTTTGAGTTCTTAGTAACTGTCTTTCTGTTTTATATGCAGATATTTATGAACAGTAATCATATGCATATGTCAAGAATAAAACATTGGACGTTTTTTGCAAAACAAAAAAAAGGAAAATAAACACACAATTTTGTACTCAAAGGATGATTTGTATTGATTTGAAATTTGCCTATAACAGGCATTTTTTACAAGGAGGTTGACGCTCTAGTAAGAGAACGTCGCCGTAAAGATGGAAATTATTACAAAAATTGTGTACAAAAAGAAAACAGCTATGTATAGTGATCCCATTGGGTTTCAATTCTGCTATTGCCCCTATGTCTTCGAGCATCTCATCACTTTGCTGCTTGTCCGAAGCTGACTGGATTGATCGGTACAGTTTGAGCTTAATATCTGATTACTGAGGTCTGATCGCAAGGTGATTCAATGGGACATAGTGATACACTTTAATCCCTAACTTTTTCCTGGACCGCCCTTTCGGGTTTTCAGTCTACCGGGATACCCTTTTTTTCCCAAGTCGCCCGTACGGGTTTTCGACTTGTCGGGTGTACAAATTTTTTCATTTTTATCCCTAATTTTTGCCCGAACCCTTTTGGTTCGCCGGGATGCCCTTATTTTTTCCTAGGTATGTCGACCTAGCGGGTCTTTATTATGCATAGTATTTTTCACTATGTCCGTATTGACAGGGTGTGGAAGGTCGTCACCATCCATGGTGGTTAGAATCATGGCTCCACCGGAAAATATGTTCTTGACTATAAATGGCCCCTCATAGGTGGAAGTCCATTTTCCCCTGGGATCACCTTGCAGCAGTATAATGCGCTTGACTACCAGATCCCCTACTTAATACACTTATTGTCTGACTTTCTTGTTGAAGGCCTTGATCATCCGTTTCTGATACATTTGACCATGGCAGACAGCAGTAAGTCTTTTCTCGTCGATTAAGTTCAATTGATCAAGTCGAGTCTGGATCCAATCGTCTTCGCTCAAACCCGCATCCTTCATAATCCATAGAGAAGGGACCTGAACCTCTATGGGCACGACAGCCTCCATGCCATATACCAGAGAATAGGGTGTTGCCCCTGTCGACGTACGTGCTGAAATACGGTACCCATGAGAATCAAATGGTAACATCTCGTGCCAGTCTTTGTACGTCACCGTCATCTTCTGTATGATCTTTTTGATATTCTTATTAGCAGCTTCGACAGCCTCATTCATCTTCGGTCGGTAAGGAGAAGAGTTGTGATGCTGAATCTTGAACAGTTTACAGAGATCAGTGATCATCGAGTTGTTGAGATTAGTACCATTATCCGTGATGATTCTCTTAGGGATACCATAATGACAAACCAAGTTATGCTTGATGAACTGTGCCACCACATTTTTGGTAACCGTAGCAAAGGAGGCAGCCTCAACCCACTTCGTAAAGTAATCAATGGCCACTAGGATGAAGCGATGCCCGTTGGATGCGATAGGTCTGATCTCGCCGATCATGTCAATACCCCACATTGTAAAGGGCCAGGGAGCCATCAAAACATTTAAGGGAACTGGAGGTACATGCACCTTATCAACATAGATTTGGCACTTGTGACAGGTTCGAGAATGCTGATAACAGTCAGCTTCCATAGTGGACCAGTAGTATCCTGCCCGTAGGATCTTCTTTGTCATGGTATGTCCATTGGAATGAGTGCCAAAGGTACCTTCGTGTAGGTCTGCCATGATCCTCTCTGCTTCGCTCTTGTCTACACACTGTAGTAAGGTAGAGTCATGATTGCGCTTATAGAGGATTCCATTGCTGAGGAAGAACTTTGCAGCAAACCTTCTCAAAAATTTCTTGTCATTGACAGATGCCCCCTCGGGGTATTCTTGAGCCTCGAGATACCTTTTCACCTCATGAAACCAAGGTTTATCGGCTACCTCCTCAGTATCAATCTCACAGCAGTATGCTGGTTCATCCAACCTCTCAATAGTGATTAGGGGAGCTTCATTGTCCCACCTGACCTTGAACATTGACGACATAGTAGCTAGCGCGTCCGCTAACTGATTCTCTTCTCGTGGGAAATTTTAAAGGTGATCTCTTCAAAATGCGGCAGCAGTGTGAGTACATACTCTTTGTAAGGAATAAGGTTCGGGTGCTTCGTATCCCACTCACCTTTGATCTGACTTATCACCAAAGTGGAATCCCTGAATACACTCAAGAACTTGATCCTTAGGTCAATAACATCTCTAAGACCCATAATACATGCTTCATACTCCGCCATGTTGTTGGTACAGTTGAAACATAATCGGGCAGTGAACGGAGTATGACAGCCCTCGGGAGATATGATTACAGTGCCAATACCATTTCCCAGTGTGTTTGAGGCTCCATCAAAATACATAGACCATCGGGATCCTTCCTCAGGTCCTTCATCCGGTCCAGGTTCTTCGCAGTCGGTTACTAACATGATGTTCTCATTCGAGAACTCAAAATTCATGGACTGGTAGTCATCCACGGCTTGATGTTCCAAATGATCAGCTAACACACTTTCCTTGATTTCTTTTTGGGTTGTGTATTGGATGTCGTACTCGGTTAAGATCATTTTCCATCTTGATATCCTTCCGGAGAGAGCGGGCATCTCGAAAATGTACTTGATTGGGTCCATCTTGGATATCAACAAAGTAGTGTGGGTCAACATATACTGTCTCAGTCAGCGAGCAGTCCATTCCAAAGTGCATCAAGTTTTCTTGAGCAGTGAGTATCATGTTTCACAGTCGGTAAACTTTTTGCTAAGGTAGTATATTGCATGCTCTTTTCAACCGGACTCGTCATGCTGCTCCAGTACACACCTCATTGAATTATCTAGCACAGTTAGGTAGATTATCATAGGTCTTCCTTCAGTCGGAGGCATCAGAATAGGAGGATCTTGGAGATATTACTTGATTCTGTCAAAGGCGACCTGGCATTCGTGGTTCCACTTTACCATTTGATCTTTCTTCAGAAGCTTGAATATTGGCTCACAAGTAGTAGTCAGATGTGAAATGAATCGAGAAATGTAATTCAGGCGTCCCAAGAAACCTCTAACTTCCTTCTCAGTACGGGGAGCCGACATCTCTTGTATGGCCTTCACCTTTACAGAGTCTACTTGAATACCTTTGTCACTGATGATGAATCCCAGAAGCTTACCAGACCTTACCCCGAAGGTGCATTTGTTCGGATTTAACCTCAGCTTGTACGTCTTCAACCTATCAAACAGCTTTTGTAGATGATCAAGATGTTCTTCCTATATTTGAGATATGGCTATCATGTCATCAACGTAAACCTCTATCTCATGGTGAATCATGTCATGGAACAGAGCTACCATAGCTCGCTGATAAGTTGCCCTAGCATTCTTCAACCCAAACGGCATCACCTTGTAGCAGAAAGTGCCCCACTGTGTAACAAAGGTTGTCCTCTCCATGTCTTCAGGTGCCATCTTGATCTGATTGTAGTAAGAGAAACCGTCCATGAAGGAAAGACTTTGTGTTGTGCGGTGTTGTCAACCAGAACATCGATGTGGGGAAGCGGGAAGTCATCCTTGGGGCTGGCCCTGTTTAGGTCTCTATAATCCACACACATTCATACTTTACCATCTTTCTTAGGTACTGGAACCACATTAGCAACCCACTGCAGATAGGAGGTGACAGCTAAGAACCCTGTGTTGAACTGCTTCATAACCTCTGCTTTAATCTTCCCTAACATCTCAGGGCACATACGACAGACCTTTTGCTTTATCAGAGGGCAGTCTTTTTTAGTCGGAAGACGATGAACTACTATATCCGTGTCTAGTCCCGGCATGTCTTCATATGACCAGACGAAGATTTCAACATACTCATGCAACATCTGTACCAACCGTTGTTTGACACTAGGCTCCAGATTTGCACCTATCTTAACCTCTTTTTTGTCTTCCTTTATACCCAAGTTCACTGTCTCAACTGGCTCTTCATGAGGTTGTATGGCCCTTTCTTCCTGCTGTAATAGTCTAGCAAGTTCTCCGAGTACCTCACAATCTTCCTCACCTTCGTCCTCGGCTTGGTTAATCGGATTTTCAAAGTCATAATGAGCAGTAGCAGAACTGTTATCAATGGGATCCAGAGTGGATATGGATCTGCATTGGGATACATGAGTGTGTGTAAGAGCATAGCTGTATAGACGGAATAAAAGAAAAGAAAGACAAAGAGCGCAAAATTTGTATGCAAACGTCCAATGCTTTATTAATGTCATATGAAAATGAAACATGATAACCCTCACAAATAGAACCATTATGCCCCGGGTAACACACATGGCTATAGAGTTTATATTGTTTTTAAATTACATATCCGAAAAAATCAAAAGACAATTACTCCTGAACAAAAGTAATCAGTACAAAGTCCATGGCAATCCAGTTACTGAGTCCACCGTTGGTAGTCGAGAAGATCCAGCTGTGAATGTCGAAATCACCATCACTGTCTTCAAGTGCATTGACCCCATAATTACTGATGCGTAGGGGAGGTCCTCCAGCCCGAGCACGACGAACAACCCTTTGAGAACCTGTAGTAAATCCCAAACCAGATTTGTCAGACTTGTAATGAATAACCGGGAGCTGACCCCAAATGGTAGACCCACCTTCTTCAACCACTGCTTGTGCATCCTTGAGAGAAGCCATCTTCAAGGGAGATTTGGTGACCTTCGGAGGACTGGTGGTAGCTTCTGTTGTAGCCATAATTTGAGGTACCTCTTCAAAGTTCTGGCAAGGAGTCTCGATGAACTCACCATCCATCTCTACGTAACTGAAGGAGTTCAAGTGACTGATCATGTACTCCTCTTCACCATGCACAGTGACAATCTTTCCTCTTACTGGGTACTTCAACATTTGGTGGAGGGTAGAAGTAACAGCCCCAGCCCCATGTATCCAAAGGCGTCCCAACAAGCAAGAATATGATGGTTTGATATCCATTACATAGAAAGTGGAGTCGAAGGTCTGGGAACCAACTTTGATAGGGACATCCACTTCCCTGTGCACCATCCTCTTCGAACCATCGAAAGCTCTCACTACTATATTGTTAGGCTTCAAGGTCAAGTCTTCGCAGTCCAATATGTCCAGAGCTTTTTTAGGTAGCACATTCAACGAGGAGCCAATATCTACCAAAACATGGGCCAGAGTCGTGCCCCTGCATTTAACGGAAACATGAAGAGCATCATTATGCTTTCTCCTATTTAGTGTCAGATCCGCGTTAGAAAAACCCAAACCATTAATAGCAGTCAGACTAGCCACACAATCTTCAAACTGATCAGCAAATGTCTCTTGTGGCACGTGAGTCGTCTTCAGAAACTTAACCAAAGCCTTCGCATGGGCCTCGGAACACAACAACAAAGCCATCATAGAAATTTTGGATGGGGTATGCCCCAGCTGCTTGACCATACTGTAGTTGCTCTTCTTTACTATCTTCAAAATTTCTTCCATTTCTTTCTTGGAAGCTTCTGGTAGGGTTACTGCATTAGCCTTTGTCAGGACAAGCTCAATCAGTATGTCTTTGCCTCGAGTCTCGGCCGACTCGATGATGGGAGGGTCAACAGGAGTGATTACTGGAACTGTAGTAGTAGTCTTAGGTGGAACCACAGCAGGAATGATCACAGGTCTGGTAGCAGTCTTTGGAGGAGAAATCTCAGGGGAGAACACTCTTCCACTTCTTGTTATTTTACTGGTTCCGGCAATATTGACAATGTCAGAATCAGCATTTTCAGCAATCTTATCTTCAATGGCTAGCATGTCCTGCTTTACGCCGTGGTAATAGACGTCGGCCCCATAGTTCCAAGGAACAGATTTGTTTGAGGAGTATGGGATTGGCCCTGGCATGGTTATGATCAACGAAGTCACCTTCGGAATTGATGTAATACTGACGGGTCTCTTAGCGGAGGCCCTGGGAAGATTGGCGGAAATGGTTATGATAGCAACGTCTTCACAAGAAACAGTCGGAACAGGGGTCTTCTCAAACAAGATCTCTTTGTCATCCATCAGGCGCTGAACACCTGCCTTCAACAAAGGACAACCAATCGGTAGAATTGAACAAAATTGGCAACCTTCACCATAACCCGGAAATAAACCTGCCTTCAACAAACTCTCTTTGATAGTCATGAGTGGGGTCACCAATTCTTCCACAGAGGTCACAAACACATCTTCTTCAACGTCATTAACACCCCGACCATGTTTCAGCATAGGAGCAGTGATAACGTTAGGAGTCTCCGGGGGATCAAATTAAATCTCCTTAGCATCAATCAGATCCTGTACTTTGTTCTTCAAAGTCCAGCAGTCATTGGTGTCATGGCCTGGACTCTCCGAATGGTAAGCACAACGAGCATTCGGTTTATAGTAGGGAGAGGTTGTGTTTGGATTCTTCATAGCTCCCCTCAGAGTAACCAGATTGGACTTCAGTAACTGAGATAAAACCTAAGACAGCATCATGTTGATCCGAGTGAACTGTCTAGCTGGCCTTTCTGCTCTCAGCTGATTATTTCTTTGCTGAGCAGGTGCAGGGTTAGGAATCATAACAGCCTCTACCGTCGGACAGTGCTCAGTTCAATTATGATTCTTTTGGTTGTAGACGGCACTGACTTCCTTTTTACCTGCAAATGGCTTCCTTACAGCACTAGAAGAGGCATCCTTCTGAATTTTTCCACTTCGGATTCCAGCTTCCACTCTTTCTCCCATTAAGATCAGTTCAGTAAAACCCGTTGATGAACTTCTAATCAGATGGTTGAAGAATGGCCCAGTCAAAGTTCCCAGAAACATATCCACGAGCTCCCTGTCAGCCAAGGGAGGTTGAACTCTTTCAGCCAAATCTCTCCACTTCTGAGCATAATCCTTGAAACCCTCGTTCAAACTCATAAACAGATTTTGGAGTTGTGTACGGGTGGGAGCGAGGTCTACATTATACTGATATTTCTTATAAAATGCAGCAGCAAGGTCTTCCCAGTTACGAACATTGGCTCTTTCCAGCTGATAGAACCAATCCAGTTGTTTTCCAGACATACTGTCTTGGAAGAAGTGAATCCAAAAAGTCTTTGTCAGCAGTATGAGGCTGTATCTTCCTCACATAGGAACGGAGATGCATTTCAGGATAAGAGACCCCATCATACTTAGCAAATACCGGTGCCTTGAATTTTTGGGGGATGACAACCCCGGAGACCAGACCCAACTCTTCAAAATCTAGCCCAGGAACCTTCTGGATTTCCATAGCACTCGGACGCTCTTCTAACTGCTTATACTTTTCATCCTCCGGAGGGTACTGCTCCTCATTATAATCAGTTTCATTGTCAGACTCTTTAGGACTAGGGTCCTCTTCTCTGGTTTCAACCTCTTGATTCTCTCCCTCTTTAGATGAAGCAACTAGCTCAACAACCCGTCTTGGCAGCCCTCAGAACCTTCTGCCCATATTTACCACACCGGTTGTCCTCTTGGTCTTCTTGTTGTTCTTAATAATCAGAGCCTTCAGCTCTTCCTGTCCTTTGGCCAGAGCCACAATCATTTGCTGGAACTGCATGTTCTGAGTCTGAAGATCTTTCCCAGTTTGTTCAAGAGCCATTGCCGAAATAAACAGCGAAGGAGATGAGAAACCTATTATGAGACCTGTTTTGAGACCTGTTATGCAATGATATGTATGATATGTATGCAATGTTTTCAAGAATATCGTGGGGTAAACACAAGAGACTATTAGAATTTGATTGCAGCTTTGATTGAAGAACTTTGTATCGTTGAATGTCCTTCTACAAGAGTCACGCTCACCATATCAAGTGGGTCATAGCCCCTGACTCAAGTTGTTGAGTTTTGATCTTCTGACGACATTGGCTAGAGGAAAATAAATCCCCTTGCCCCTTGTTAGACGTATGATTTATCATAACCTGCATCATAGGCCCTCGAGATCCTTGAAATGGTTAGTCATGATATGTTATGGTATGATGTTTATGATGTCATGATAAATCACAGGTATAGCAAACACAGACAAATCACACCAAGTCCTTAGGTTTAAGGCCTACTTGAGTTTTAAGGTCATACCCTCTTGAAACTTAGTTGGTTTCAAACCTGTCTTAGAAAAGTAACCGGGTTCTAAATATTCTCAATATCACTAATCATCCTTTATCGGGCATTGTTTCAGCTCAAGCAATCTTTTCTTGCAGCCGAAATATCCCAAAAGTCTGATCTCAATGAGTGTAGCATCTAGTATAAACCAATCCTCAGCTTTATATCGAGGCCGGCTATCTCACTACTTTCTAATGGCCAAGTTTGTTCAACTAAGGTTTTAAGGTCCGTTGGTGCTTCACGACACCACGCGGCGGCCCCGTATTCTCCTTGTTTCCACACGAAGGATACCGGTACCAACCAAAGTGTCACACCAACATAGCCATCACTTAAACCATATCGGTTTATGTCGTACAGTCTCCATGATCTATTTTTGTTTACCTTAAAAGTGTCCCCAGATCCGGGTGTAGGATCTTTAATAATACCCAAACAAAACCCTTAAAGATAAAGTAGGCAAAACAAACAAGAAAGCAATTTTAAAAATGACCTAGATCCTAAGGTAAACCATACTTTATTTTAGTCCCTAACAGAGTCGTCAGTTCTGTGATACGGTGGTAGAACCGACTGTTAATACTGGTTTGTGTTTTTTGTTTGCAAAATGTCGCGGTAAGCAAGAGTCGCCACCGACTTTTATTTTATCCAATCAGGAAAAGGAAAAAGAACAGAAAAAACCTTTTTCGAGATGTTTCTGAGTACGGGGGTAAATTATAGAAAGGGAAGGTGTTAGCACCCTTTCTATCCATGGTTTTCCTTGGGCTCTTAGGTACTTTCTCATTTTGAAATTGCTTGTGTGTCCTTGCTTTGAAAAGCTTTATTTTACTTCGTTTTAACCCTTGTTTCTGTCCTCAAGAGTATTACGAAGTTGTTTTGAAAACTTTGTTTGGAAAGTGTTTGTGTGAAAAGTTTTTGTTTGTTTGAGCAAGTACTTAAGATTTTCTACCTACTCGAAAAAGAATGTTCATTTTCCTTTAGACAATGATATCCCATTATTGAGAAATAGGTAGCATCGACATTGGAGTTTTAAAGGGACGTTCGAAGAGACGAAATGGTCTCTGAAGGCAACAAGTAAGGATACCTTAGCATTTCGAAGGGACTACCGTCATAAGATCAATTCGTAGGCAACTCGAGGGACAAGTAGGGACTATGATCTTTATGACGACTTTGAATCGTGGGGCATTGCTAAGGTATCCCTACGTTCGAGGGACACGACCATTATTTCCGAGGCAACCAAGTGAGGCAAACCCTAGGAGTGAGCATGTGCATGTGTTTGATTTCAGTTATTTAAACTTTGCACAATTAAGGTGATCTACTGTTTTAATTTTCAGTTAGTCTTTCCATACAATCCTATTAACATACATCTAAGCAGTTTATAGTTTGCGAAAATTAAAATGCGATAAAGTTTAAAGGTCCTAGCTATTACAGGGCTTTTGCAGATACATAATTATCTTGACTGAAAAATAAAAATGCGGAAGTTTAAAATCCTAATTAATCTATTACAACCTCGAAGCAGATACAATAATAGAAAAAAGAATTAAAATGTGTGCGGCAAATTAAATGCGAGAATGAATTAAGAAACCTAAAAATCTAATTGAAAAAATATTTAAGTTATTTTTTGAGAAAAAAATTAATTAGGTTATGTACAAAATTAAAACCCTAATTTCTAATTAATTTAAATTATATAAAAAAGGAATTAAATTTCCCTAAATTAAATTAATCTAATTAATTAAGGAAATAAAATATTTTTATGAAAAAAATGATTTTTAATGTTTTTATGATTTTTTTTTATTAAATAAAAAATGATTTTTATGTTATTTTTAAAAAAAGAAAATTATTAATGAAATAATTAAAATAAGAAAAATTAAAATAGAAAAGAAAAGAATGGGCCTGTATTGCTGAAAAAGGGGGTGTATGTCTGAATTTGCAAGCCCAATCCTTGTTCAGCCCAGTCCTTGCGTTAGATTCCATGTGATGCTCTTCCTGATGTCCATGGTATGCCCTGAGCGTTTAGGCGTTGGATCTGGATTGATCATGAATCCATTGGTTGGATAGTGTGGTGCATGGTAGACTCCTGGAAGCATGGGGTACAGAATTTGCATGTAAACCTTAGGAAAATAATAAAACGTTGGGACCTGGGATCGAACCCAGGTCCTTTCGCTTACCAACGTGCGTCTTTGCCACTGGACCACATGTTCTTATTTGTTATAATAATAAAAACAATGAATAATATATGAAACAACGTGGATAACAAAAATGCGCGCGATTATTCAAACGGGCCAGTGAGGTTACGCCAACTCATCATCTTCCTCCCCAGACCGTCGCTTTAGGTATAACACTTTTACCTATGGCCTATGTTTGTAACTATATCCTTGCATCTTTCAAAAATCTTAAACAAGCATGGTAAATTAATGGTGAGTACATAGATCAACTCGTTTTGATCTCACTAGTATCGTTGTGCTCTTTTCTTGGCCCAATTTAACCTGTAGAATAAAGCCCTAAAATGCAAGCAGGAACCCTAACAATGGTGATCACGAATATAGGTGCTGAAACACAAAACTACGTAAACCAAAACATTCCAAATGATGATACAAATATCATGCTATGCTTAAAAGTTGTTAACCATGCGTAAATAACCAAAATCAAATTCAATAAATATGTCAAACCGTGAGAGACGTGTAGGCGGATTCTGGGCTTATGGAGGCGTGCAACCGGTTGTGTTAGCTCCAGAGAGGCTCCAGGAAACGATTGGGAGTGTTGGAACGGCTTGAATTGCCTTCTAAGTCCAAAAACGATCCAACACTTTTGTCCAATTTTTTGAGTTTTGGTATGGCGTTTTTCCACTGCAAATCCTTCCTTTTGCGCATTGTTCTTGTTCAGTATATATATTAGAACAAATTAGGTTAACAAAAACGCATTGTATCTTGGTGAATTAAGGAGATTGGATTTGATTTTATCCTTGTATGATATATTTCCAAAATATGCCTAATCATGCCAATTTTTGCTTCAATTTGCTTTTCACGATTTGATCTGATATGCCAGCTTGATTAGATTGTGATTCCTACAAAAAATCAGATCAAAAATCAATCTTTTGTATTTTTTTGCAATTTATTTGATTTAATTTGAATTTTAAATGATAAAAATCAAAATAAAATAAATAATGAAGCAAATAAATTTTACTTGCTGATTTGGGTCGTGGACCATGTCACAAGCAAGATGCAATCATGAAATGCTAGGCCCATTTGACATAAAATGTATTTTTGAGCACATTTGACTTTTGGAAATTTTGCAAAAATGGTCAACTTTGACAAGGAGTATCTCCTCCAATTTTAACCCTAGAGAGGTGTCCTTGGACTTTTTAGAAAGATTAGGATGTCCTCTAAACAACCATTTTGGTTTCATCTCCATTGGGTCTTCCATGTTCATGTAAGAAGCTTTGACCCAAAAGGTGTTTTTGTTGACTTTTCAAAAGGACCTATAATATAGATATTCATATCTTTTGATGAGTGCATATTTTTAACTTGTGGGATGAAGATTAGTTGTAGGTAATTGCACCCTCTTCAAAATGAGCCTTGGATGGAAAATTTCTGATAAAGTATGAAGAAGTTATGCTTGGTCAAAGTTTGGTTGACTTTTCCTAAGAAACCCTAATTTAGCAACTTTTGGGTTTTGATGAATTTGGGGCATTCCTTGAGGAATCATGATCAACCCTTGATCAAATGATGGATATCTCTTCAAAATTTTGATGTTGACCAAAAATCTTGAAGTTTGACTGTATGTGGGCCACAATTGACTTTTGACCTAGTATAGTTTATTTTCCGGCATCTGAGCAGTTGACTAAGCAAACTTCTTGTGCAAGGCCTGAAATTTGACATGGATGATCTTGAGAACATATTGGGACCATGGAAGTAATTTGGGACCTTTGGATTTTCCACACCCTGATGAAAATGGAAACCCTAGTTTGAGGTACATTTCCTTAGGAGAGAGTTTGTCTGGTCAACTCTTGGGCATCCTTGAGCAAGTTAGGGATCTCAATGGGCATGTGTTGAGTAAAATGAGAGGGCAAATTTTTGGGTACAACAGTACCGGTATCCCTTGTGTTGAATCAAGGAGAATAGGGGGCCGCTGAGCAGCGTCATAAAGCACTAACTGACTTTAGAACCTTAATTGAACAACTTAGCCATTAGAAAGTAGTGAGATAGTCGTCTTTGGTCCCGACCGGAGATTGGTTGATACTCGATGCTACGCTCATTGAGATCGGACTTTCGGGATATTTAGGTCGCCATTAAAGAGGCTTGCGCTGAAACAATGCCCGATGAAGAAAGATCAATGATACTGAAATCCCCTAGAACCCGATTACTATTACTAGAACAGGTTGAGCCAACTAAACTTCAAGTGGATACTTATCTACAAACTCCATGCAAGCCTAAACCTAAGGACTTGTCTGCTTTGGGTGTACATAAAAACTTGCTTGCTTTGCATACTTGTACATAACATCATAACATCATAAGCATTCTCACTAACCATTTCAAGGATTTAAGAATTTATCTTTGTTTTGCTTTGTAGGCCATGAATCCCATCTGAAGGAATACCATATGAATCAGCTTCGTGAAAGCACACCCTTAACTCCAAGAATTAGCATCAAGGGTTCCTGGAGATTCTCCCTTCACCGAGAAATATGGATGATTTCTCAGCCTGGCTACCTCCAAATTCCAAGAAGAAATGATGTGTGTGCTCTTCCAATTCTTTGATTTCGTGCATCATTGTTTCACCTTTCCTGACTATCAGTTGGTTCCTACACTAGAAGAGTTCACTCAACTATTGGGAGTGTCCGTGCTTGATCAAATACCGTTCACTGGTTTTGAAGGGACTCTAAAGCCTGAAGTCATTGTCGAAGCCATGCATCTGAAGAGAGCCGACATTATAGCAAATTGGGAGACAAGAAGCGGAGTTAAGGGTTTCCTAGCCAAGTTTCTATTGGAGAAGGCTCGTTCATTCTGGAAAGATATGGATTTTCAAGCCTTTGAAGATGTCTTGGCCCTTCTAAATTATGGTTTTGTTCTATTTCCCAATTCGGACCAATTCATAGATGTGAATTCCATCAATGTTTTCCTCTCCCGTAATCCTATACCTACTTTGCTTGGAGACATTTTACATTGTTTCCACACTCGCGCAATGAATAAAAGAGGCACTCTCTTGTGTTGCATTCCCCTACTCTCCAAGTGGTTTACTTCACACCTACCTCGATCAACATTGAAGAACGAGCATGGATTGACATGGTCTCAAAGGATGATGTCCCTCACACACTCTGACATTTATTGGTGTTCTCGATCCTTGGAAGATGCCATTATCATTAACCGTCATGGGGAATTCCTTAATGTCCCACTCTTAGGCATTAGGGGAGGTATCGCCTATAATCCTTGTCTTGCATTACGACAATTTGGGTATGCACGAAGAGATGGTCCTCGTGATGCACTCATCCAAGGTTTGGTATTTGACTATGAGGGCGACAACCAAGGCTACCGTCAAAGGTTCACACGAGCTTAGAGAATGATAAACAAAGTGCATAGAAAGACATTGGGGAATAAGAACTCCATTCCTTTGGATCCTTATCTTAAGTGGGTACGAATTCGTGCTCAAAGACTCAGTATGCCATACCCTGCCATTTTGCCTATCATCATGGAGCCTTTAGTTGAAGAAGATGTTTCGTATGCTATCCTTAATTCTACCATGCCTACTTCTCTTGAAGACTTACAAAGAGCTTGGATCCAGCTGAAGGAAGAACGAGACACATTCGAAGACTAGTTCTACGCAAGTGAAAAAAAGGTTCTGGAGCTTACGAGACAGCTTCATGAGGAGCGAAATCTGAACGCCTGCATTACGCCAAAGAGGATGTGTTCGACCTTTTTGTCTTAGGAGTTTATTTTGTTTTAATTCCTCCATTGTAAGCCCAAGGGGCATGGTTGTAATCAATTTAAATTTATTAATACAATTTATGTTTGCTCCTTTCTTGTCTAAAACAAATTTAAATCTTCTAAGTCCTTGAAAACATTGCATCCACATACCATGAATCATATCATGACAGGCTTTTTCCATACAGGTCTCTCATCTGCTTACTGTTTATTTCAGTAGAGATGGCTCTAGAACAGACTATCAAGGACATTCAGACTCAAAATTCTTAACTTTGGGAGTTGTTCTTGAACCTATCCAAGGGGAAAGAAGAAGTGAAAGTGCTCGTCACTAGGGGCATGACTATGAAGAATCCGGAGGACAACAAGGATGACCAGTTGGAACGACTACAAACTGAAATGACAACAATGAAAATCCAGATGATGGGACAACTGGTGGGCAATATGGCTCTTATCCAAAACTTAGCTCGGGGACAAGAGGAGCTAATGACCCTCGTCAACAAACTTCATCAAAACAGTTACAACTGTATGAAACAAACCATCGAGATTGGGGATTAAGTCATCATTCAGCCTCCCATGAGGCAAGAAGCCGGTTTGGTAGAGAGGAGAGCTTTCCAAATTTCTGCCACGTCACGAGCCCAACAATAACCTCTCCAATAACAATAAGGGAATCAGCGCAAAGAGGTCGCACCTAAGAGACAATTCACCAGGATCGGCATGTCGTTAGCTCAGGTGCTACAACACATGTTAAAGTCAGAGCTAATTACATTAAAGGCTCCTCCCCGGAATCCTAACATTGTTGCTCCTAGTTACCATCCCAATGAGAGTTGTGCATACCACTTTGATAGTATTGGGCATGGTACGAATGGTTGTTGGGCTCTGAAGAACAAAATTCAAGACATAGTCGAAGAAGGAGTGATGGAATTTACACAAGACGGTCAACTGGAGCTTTTCTATCACCCCTCAAGGGAATCCATATGAAGTGATGATCTGGGCAAGGAAATTTTCTATTTATTCTAATTTTTAGTCGTAATTTCTTTGTTTACTTAAACACTTATCTATATGTCAGACTTTGGTTACTTTCAGTGCATTGCATATGTTTGTCTTGAATTAATACATTCATTTTCATTATATTTAAACTATGCTTTTTACTCCTGTTATGATATTCAACTCATGTTTCAAAAAGTTGCAAGCCTTTATAGGGAGGATGACGAAAACAATGCCATAATCTCATACAGTATGCTTTTGGACAGACCTTGATGATGATGTACAGGTGTTTCTTTCAATTCCTAAACACTTGAGTTATAAGGAAGATAATCCCTAGTCAACCCCCTTGAGCCTAAGAAGTAGGAGTTTTCTTTTTTCACACAAATTGAAACCTTTAATCAAAACCTGGGGCAGGATAATTTCTCAGTTAATTCAAATGTGCGTTCAGTCACAAACTTTCGCTTCGTATACAACGAATGAAATCAAAAACTTTCCTCTGGAATCAAAAGACAATGATGGTTCCTCATCATATAGGCAATCATTATCTCTTAAAAGAAAAGCCCACTAAGTCAAAACCTATGAAGGAGACTTAAAAAAACTGGGGCATCCCGCTGGCTGTAATCTCAAAACAAGAACAGTCAGGCAAAAATCAGGGATAATGAATCAAGAAGAGGTCACTACAAATCCTCGACAACATGAAAAGCGTTGCAAAAATGACTTCCTTCCAACAAATAAACTTCCAAATTTCTGAACCATCACCAAAATGTCATTCCAGACTCAATTGGAGTTCAAATGCATAATTAACTGAGTTTAGGGTTGGAGAACATCATGAAGAACGGGCGGGTACAAATACACTTTGAGCCTTATCTTTTGTTTCTTAAACCGTGAACCAAGCCACAATACAACCTTTCAAAGTCCTAATTAAAACATGGGTTAGTTCGAAAGCGTACTGTTACAAAAGGTATCTTGACTCCTGCAAGGCTTACTCTAAATCTTGAGTTGAACTTTCTTACAAAAATTCTTTTATCTGCTAAAAGGCATTTTCAAAACTTCAAGACAAGCATAAACTTTGCATTATTTGAATATCGCCTTTTGTATATGGCTAATTGTTTGACAGCGTAGAAATTCACATGACGAATATCCAGCGAATGAAATCTCTCTCAGTGAACAAAATCACTTCAAATGGGATGACACTTCCAACGAAAAATCTCCTATTAAGCAAGGGGGCATGACACGTCACTGTCCAATACATCTGGGACAGTCAAGGTAAGATTCCAAGAAATCTCTCAAGAAGTGTTGAGTAACCAGGGGAATACCTGTATCTAAATCACTTGGAGCATTTTAATTCCAGTAAAGGGTCACGTACGACCAAGCAAGCATTCTTCTAGCAATGCTACAACACTTGCTACCTGGGGCAGTTACAAATCTCTACGAAATCCCCTTCACAAGGTGATCCCCAGTCAAGTCCCTATAGAGTCATCTCTATAAGGTTATCCCCATAATAATCTTAACTGACGAGGGTCCAAAACCCCTCAAGGCCAAATTCATGGATATCTCCACAAGGTTGGATTCAGGAAATCCCCAGCCAGAGTTTCAATCTCTGGAAAACCTTCTTCCCAGCCGAGTCAGTCTCAAGAAGAATCCTCAAGGATTTCTTCCAAAAGAAAACACTTCTCCGGCAAATTGGCAACAGGGTTTATTTCCCCAACAAACTACAGATTCCCCATCTTGAGTTTTCCTATCCAACTACTACAAGAGACCAAAAGCCCTCTTCCCCAGTAGACTTTCCTACAATCCCCAAGATAGCTCCCCAGTAGAGCAACGTACAACGAAGAATGCTGAACTCTTTTCCCCAAGTGGAAATCAACACACTCCATAGAGTTTTCTTCTCAAGAAAAATAAACATTCCCCGGTGAAAGTCGCACAGCTTCTTAGGATTCCCCAGAAGGATTTCACAAAGTCCACAAGCAATATACAGGCATTTCCCTTCCCCAACAGAGTTTATTTATCTAATAATGGAGACCCATTATGGTGCGGTGGGAGAACTGACTTGGGTGTTTTGCATTTTATCGCAAATGTTGCGGTTAGCAAGAGTCGCCATCGACTTTTCTTTTATCCAAAAGGAAAGGTGAAAAAGCACAGGAAAGACCTTTGAGATTATTTCTTTAGTTCGGGGGGTAGATTATGAAAAGGGAAGGTGTTAGCACCCTTTTCATCCATGGTTTTCCATGGGCTCTCAGTTACTTGCTAGATCACTTGCTTTTGTTTGAAATTGTGCTTAATGTGGTTTTTTGAAAGTATTTTGTAAATAGGCATTTGTTTAGCCAATCTTTGTAATGATTCTCGTTCGTAAGAATGTATACAAAGATGTTGATCTTTTGAAAATGTTTTCAAGTTTTGTAAAATGTTTTGAAAGTGTAGGTGTTTGTTTTGAAAATAGCAAGGATGTTTGCTTGAAATTGAGCAAGTAATTAGGAGAGTTCTACCTACTCAAAAGTCTTTCTTGTTCATTTTCCTTTTCCTTTGACATTGTTATCTTACCATTGATTTGGTAAGTAACCCTATCTTTAGATGTAAACGGGACGGATGTGGGTCATCGTATAACCATGATTAGCAATGTTGCAAGGTATCTTAGCATTCTCTTTTAGGGACTAAGATCATTTCAAGGGCAACTTAGATAGCGTCATCGAGGGACTATGATCTTGTATTCGTTTGTTTTTGCTAAGATACCTCACATGCATAATATGGTCGTTTTGTAAGGCAACAAAGTGGAATATCCCTAGGGGTGCTTGTGTGCAAATGTATTGTTTTCATGCTTGATTTTATCTTTGATTAAGGTTTTCTAAGTATTGGTTTTAGTCTTTCTATACAAACCCTAATTATTAGCATTTATATAAAGCGGTAAATCGCGGAAAATAAATATCCTACGCTATTACAATCATTAGGGGGATGGGGTGTACAGAGTATGAATGGGGATTGCAAGTAAAATTAAAATCCTAAGTTACTATTACAACCATATTGAATGGATAAGAATGTACAAGAAAATTTGAAATGCTTGTTTTGTTTAAGAAAAGAAATAAGTTTTGTTTAAGAAAATATTTTTGATCTTTTTGTTTTAAGAAATAAAATAAAGCATAAAAAATGTAAAAATGTTTTTGGTGCTTTTAATTAGTGAAAATAGAAGTGATGGAAAAAATGGTAAGGAAAAAGAAAAATAGAATCAGCGCATTACTGAACTAAAAGAGATCAGAAGTTCTGACTCTGGCGTGCTGCAAAGACAAAAAATCATATTAGCAGAAATAGGTAAAGTCAGAAGTTCTGGATCCACTGGGAACAAAGAAGATTTCAGAAGTTCTGATGCCACTGGCGGAACTTCGTATCCCTTTCCATGTTAGTAAGAACATCTATAACTTAGTGTGGATGGAGAGTGTGTTAAAGTCTGAACACAAAGTTAGGATAGCTCCTAATATGTGAATCAGAACCTTATGGATGGTTTTGGTTAAGAAACACTTGGAAAAAAATGGAGTTTCAATGCAAGAAATCAAAAGTTAACAGGTTTTGTATTTTGTGTTTGCAGTTTTGGATTCTTGGAATTTTAGCAGGGCTTCAAGGCTTTTTCTTTCTCAAATTTCCGATCTCTTTTTAGTGGCCAATGAAGTTTAATTTATAGGCAAAGGTTTAGTAGTTTGGAGAGGTCAAGTGGCACCAACATCATATGCTAGACGCTGACTTGTTCTTGAAGCAAGTTTGAACAAGCATGGTTCAAGGCACAAAGTAGGATGGATAGCAGTTTTAGCAGTGCCTAAGCTGGATTTGTCAGCAAGAATTAAGGAAAAGCAAAAGTAACACATGGGCCCAGCAGACTTTTGTACAAAAGTTTGCTTTTCCAAGACAGTAAAGGTACACGTGGGGGAAATCCTTTGGATAAAGACTAAAAAATGGTTGTGGGCATTAAGTGATGATGAGATTTATCAACCCAGAAATCCTGCAATGTGAGATTTTGTATCATTGCTTAATTCTGGATCAGAAGTTCAGCTTCAGCGTGACTTAGAATAGACATCCAACTTCTGATCTTGGTATCTCCATGCTCCAGCATATTCTGAAGGAGCTCTCAGACTTTCCAGGAAGCTTGCAGCACGCTTTATAACCTTCTTTAAATTACCCTTGCAAATTCTGACTGAACCTTTGTGAAAACTGGCCCAGAAGTTCTGACCAAACTCTGTCTTGAAAGTGTCCAGAATTTGCTGAGTGCTTTAGTTTCATGGACGTGTCTTTGATAAGTTATAACTTAAAATCCCAGCATTTCTAGGAGAAGTTCTGTTATGCAATGTTTTAGATCTCATTGAAATCTATAACTATTGAATCAGAAGTTCTTCCGGAATCAGCTTGCGTCATGGTGAAAATCTGGCCAGAAGTTCTGGGTTTGTCATATTTCTTAAACACTTAGAAAAATTCTAAGTATTTAGAAATTTGACTTTTCCAAAGTAATTTTGACTTTTGAATATTTTGATGAAACAAGTCTCACATTCCAATATGTCTTGATGAAATATGATTCTTGAGACCTGATTTTTGGTCCAAAACTCAAGGTTTGACTTTTCAGTATGCAAATGACGATTTTTCCCTTGTGAATGACTTTCTTGAAAAATTTGTAATTCGAGGCTTGGAATTGGATGGAAGCAAACCTGAGCGTCCAGGGTGATCCTTTGAGAAATGAGAGGGCAAATTTTTGGGTACAACAGCTGCCCCTGTTCAAACTTCTTGAACCTAAAGAGTTAGATTGGTGGATCCGCCATTCATGACTTGAAGGTGAAAGATGATTGGACATTAAAGTGCCCAGAAATTTGCACACGAAGATGGATGGTGAATGGGCTTATAGATGCCATTTGGATGAATGTGGGTAAACACTGGAAGAAGTATCAGCATAAATCTCTTGTTGATTTATACTAAAACTTGATGTTTTACCTGTGAGAAAAGAGTTAGTAAAATGAAGATGCATGCATGATGTTCACCAGATGTGGTATTATGTTAAATGCACATGGTATGTATATGCCATGATGTATGAACGTGAGATGTATGTTTCTGTCCGAGAAAATAAATCCCTGACTACTTCTGAGGAAATTCTGGAAGGTTGAACCCCTAATTATCGTTGGGGATGAAGAATATGCATATCTTCAAACTCTATTGAAAGGATGCTTTTGCTGGGGAATATCTCTTGAATGTCAGCTATTATCTGGTCAGATCCAGGCTTCACAATTTGCTGAGGATGAAGTAGTCAACTGTTATCTGGTTGGATCCAGGATTCACGACAACTTACTGGGGGGAAGAGTCGAATTAACTATTATCTTGTCGGATTCCAAGCTTTGCATAAAATTTCTTGAAATTGAATAGTTATCTGGTCGGATCTAGGCTTCACAACAACTTGTTGGGGATACGGAAGTTAACTGATATCTGGTCGGATCCAGGCTTCGCAGTAACTTGAATTGGTAACTACTATCCGGTCGGGTCCAGGTCTTATGGTTTTTGGAAAGTTGTACTATTATCTGGTCGGGTCCAGGCTTCATAGTGTCTCTCTGCGGATCATATTTAATTGTTATCTGGTCGTGCTCCAGGTTTCATAATAAACTGTTTGAAAAACTGTTATCTGGTCGTGTCCAGGCTTTGCAGATTTCTGAGGTTGATGAGGTCAATTACTATCTGGTCGGGTCCAGGTTTCACAATAAACCGTTTTGAAAAACTGTTATCTGGTCGGGTCTAGGCTTTGCAGATTTCTGAGGTTGATGAGGTCAATTGTTATCTGGTCGGATCCAGGTTTCTCAGCAATTTGTTGGGGATACGGAGGTAAACTCTACTGGGAAAGAGAAGTTAAACCTCGGTCGGGTTGAGTCTGGGTTCTTCTAATTCTTTGAGGAGTTAGACTACTATCTGTCGGGCCCAGGTTTTATAGCATCTTAAAATTGAGATTAATTGGTATCTGGTTGGGTCCAGGCATCAGTGATTGAGGAAGTCAAACTATTATCTGGTCGGGTCTAGGCTTTAGTAATAACTTGAAAATTGTACTAATATCTGGTCGGATCCAGGCTTCATAGCATCTTTTGGAAATAGTAAAGGCTTTGCTGACGGCTTTACTGGGGATCAGGGGTTGTGGCCCTTTGATTTGCAATATCTGAAAGAAAAATCAAACCAGAGAATGTAGACTCAGTCGGGTAGGACAGACTCAACTTGGGGAGGATACACTCAACTGGGGAAGATAGGCTCAGCTGGGGAACTTTGTGGTGTCTTGATTGTTGTATGTTTGGGAAATTTGAATCGGCTGGGGAGTTATATGGTTCCTTGATGATTGTTAGGGAAATAAAACCTGTTGGGGAAAGGTTTATTGCAGCCGTCCTTGTGGGGATATTTCATATACATTAAAGAGATGCTTACTGCTGCTAAGCAGGACACATGTGCCAAATAGTTTTAATTATGTTCATATGCATATGTTCATTCAATTTTAGTCATTGGACAAATTTGCATTCAAAACAAAGACATAAATTTTGCACTTCAAAGTGTATTTGTATTGATATTTTGCCAATGAATAGGCGTTTTTGTACTGAGAGGCGGAGATCCTAGTAAGAGGAAATCATCAAAAGGGAAACAAAATTGAGAATGAAAACAAATAGCCATGTGAAATGATCTCATTGCCTTCCAACTCTACTATTGCCCCAATGCCTTCGAATGTCCCTTGTTATTTGATAGAAGTTGATTGGATTGATCTTGGACCGTTTGAACTTGGACCTTGGTGATAAAATTGATTGCGTTGATTCCACGGGACATAGTCATATGCTTTTAATCCTTAACTTTTTCGTGGACCTCCCTTTTGGGTTTTCAGCCCACCAGGATACCCTTTTTTGCCCAAGTCGCCCTTTCGGGTTTTCAACTTGCCGGGTGTACAATCTTTTGCATATATCCCTAATTTTGCCCAAACCTTTTGGTTTGTCGGGATACCCTTATTTTTCTTAGGTGTGTCAACCTAACGGGTCTCTTATGCGTAGTATTTTTTAACTATGTCCGCTTTTATGGGATGTGGGACATCCTCGCCATCCATGGTAGTCAGCATCATGGCACCGCCAGAGAAAACTCTCTTGACAATAAATTGCCCTTCATAGGTGGGAGTCCATTTTCCTCTGGGGTCGCCTTGTGGTAAAATGATGTGTTTTATCACCAAGTCACCAACTTGATATACTCGAGGCTTGACCTTTTTGTTGAAATCCTTGATCATTCATTTTCTATACGTCTGACCATGGCAAACAACAGCTAATAATTTTTCATCAATCAAGTTCAACCGATCCAATCTCGTTTGAATCCACTCATCTTCGCCTAGGCCTACCTCAATCATAATCCTCAACGAGGGAATTTGAACTTCCACTGGCAAAACAGCTTCCATACCATAGACTAGAGAAAAGGGAGTTGCCCCAGTTGATGTTCTAGCAGAAGTACGATAGCCATGTAGAGAAAACGGAAACATCTCATGCCAATCCTTATAGGTTACTACCATTTTTTGCACAATCTTCTTGATATTTTTGTTGGTCGCTTTGACTGCGCCATTCATTTTCGGCCTATACGGAGAAGAATTATGATGCTTAATCTTAAACTGAGTGCAAAGCTCAGTGATCATAGCATTTTTGAGGTTAGTCCCATTGTCGGTGATAATCTTTTCGGGAATACCATAACGACAGATGAGGTTGTGTCTGATGAATCTGGCTACCATATTCTTGGTGACTGAGGCAAAAAAAGCGGCTTTGACCCATTTGTTAAAATAGTCGATAGCAACAAGAATGAAGCGATGTCTGTTGGAGGCGGTAGGCTTGATCTCTCCAATCATGTCAATGCCCCACATTGCAAATGGCCACGAGGCGTTCATGACATTCAGAGTGAAAGGAGGCACATGGACCTTGTCAGCATAGATTTGGCATTTGTGACAAGTTCTTGAATGTTGATAGCAATCAGTCTCCATCGTTGACCGATAGTAACCTGCTCTTAAGATTTTCTTAGCCATCGTATGTCCACTTGAGTGAGTACCGAAAAGACCATCGCACATGTCTTCCATAATTTCCTCTACCTCGTTCTTGTCCACACATCAGAGTAGAGTCGAATTATGGTTGCGTTTGTACAATATCCCGTTACTTAGGAAGAATTTGGCTGCAAATATTCGCAAGAACTTTCTGTCATTGATAGATTCCCCCTCTGGATACTCTTGTGCTTCAAGGTATCTCATCACTTCATGGTACCATGGCTTTTTCACGTCAGTTCCAAGCTTATAGCAATGCGCAGGTTCATCGAATCTTTCAATTGTTATCATAGGGGCTTCGTTGTCCCATCTGACTTTGAACATTGAAGACATGGTTGCCAAGGCGTCAGCCAACTGGTTTTCTTCCCTAGGGAAGTGCTCAAAAGTGATCTCTTCAAAGTAAGGAATTAGGGATAGCACAAGTTTCTTGTAAGGGATAAGATTAGGGTGTTTAGTGTCCTAATATCCTTTTACTTGACTGATCACTAAGGCGGAATCCCCGAACACATCCAAATGCTTGATCCTTAATTCAATAGCAACTTTCAGACCTAAGATGCATGCTTCATATTCGGCCATATTGTTTGTGCAATCGAAGCATAGTCTGGAAGTGAAAGGAGTATGGCAACCTTCAGGAGAGATGATCACAGCACCAATTCCGTTACCTAAGGCATTGGAAGCCCCATCGAATACCATAGTCCATCGAGATCCATGTTCAGGTCTGTCATATGGTCCAGATTTTGCACAGTCGGTTACCAGCACGATGTTCTCATCAGGGAAGTCGAAGTTTATTGACTGATAATCATCCACAGCTTGATGGGCCAAATGATCTGCTAGTACACTCCCTTTGATGGCTTTTTGAGTCATGTATTGAATGTCGTACTCAGTCAAGATCATTTTCCATCTGGCTATCCGTCCGGAAAGGGCAGGTTTCTCGAAGATGTACTTGATTGGGTCCATCTTAGAAATCAACAGAGTGGTATGAGTCAACATATACTATCTTAGCCGGCGAGCAGCCCATGCCAAAGTGCAGCAAGTTTTCTCGAGCAGTGAATATCTGGTTTCATAGTCGGTAAACTTTTTGCTCAGGTAATAAATAGCATGCTCTTTTCGGCCAGACTCGTCATGTTGGCCTAAAACACACCCCATAGAATTCTCTAGTACTGTCAAGTACATGATCAAGGGTCTTCCTTCAATTGGAGGCATGAGAATAAGAGGTTCTTGTAGGTATTCTTTGATTTTGTCAAAGGCAATCTGGCATTCATCGTTCCACCTGACTACCTGATCTTTCTTTAAGAGTTTGAAGAGTGGCTCACAAGTAGCAGCTAAGTGTGATATGAAACGGGCAATGTTATTGAGATGAACCAAGAATCCTCTAACTTCCTTTTCAGAATGAGGGACTGGAATTTCTTGGATGGCCTTTACCTTGGCAGGATCAACTTCAATGCCTTTATTACTGACAACAAAACCTAGAAGCTTTCTAGATCGTACTCCAAACATGCACTTGTTAGGGTTTAACCTCAGCTTGTACTTCTTCAGCCTCTCGAATAATTTGTGCAGGTGATCGAGATGTTCTTCCTCAGTTTGTGATCTGGAAATCATATCATCCACATATACCTCTATCTTATGATGAATCATATCATGAAACAAAGCTACCATAGCTCTTTGATATGTTGCCCCCGCATTTTTTAGTCTGAACGACATGACCTTGTAGCAGAAGGTGCCCCATTGCGTAATGAAAGTAGTCTTCTCCATGTCTTCAAGAGCCGTCCTTATTTTGATTATAGCCTGAGAAGCCATCCATAAATGAGAAGACTTTATACTGAGCAGTATTATCAACTAAGATGTCAATGTGTGGTAGAGGGAAGTCATCCTTGGGGCTTGCCCTATTCAGATCCCTATAATCTATGCACATGCTAACTTCCCGTCTTTCTTTGGCACTGGCACCACATTGGTAACCCATTGAGGATACGATGTCACAGCTAGGAACCCTGCATCGAACTATTTCATCACTTCAACTTTGATCTTTTCAGACATATCAGGCCTCATGCGATGAACCTTTTGTTTAACAAGAGGGCAGTCCTCTCTTATTGGTAGACGGTGAACTATGATGTCAGTATCCAACCCAGGAATATCTTCATAAGACCAATCAAATACTTCCATATCATCATGCAACATCTGAACCAAACTGCTCTTAACACTGCTTTCCAAATTAGCGCTGATCCTGATTTCCTTCTTATCTGACTCAGTACCCAGGTTGATAACTTCAACTGACTCTTCATGTGGTTGAATAGCTTTTTCCTCTTGTAACAGAAGTCTGGCTAGTTCTCTTGGTATGTCACAATCTTCCTCACCTTCGTCTTCATCTTGGTTGATAGGACATTCAAAGTCATAGTCGGCAATAGTATAGTCATTAGCAATAGAATCCAGAGTGGATGTAGACCTGCAAGAGTGTGTGTGTGCATGTAAGATACACGGCTATTTTTGAAAATGTATTTGAAAGAAAGGAAAGACAATGAACACAAATATTCGAATGCAAAAGAGTCCAATGTACTGAATGATCATATAATTAGATGAACATAAATAAAACCCTTGACAAATGGACCAAAGTGCCCTGGGCTAGGCACATGGCTTAAAAGTCATTATTTGAATATTACAGACAACAAGTTCTTTAATTGAAAGAAAATAAATAACAAGTAGGTTACTCCTTAATAAAGGAGACTGGTAAAAAGTCCTTTGTATGCCAATTCTTCAGCTCTGTAGTGGTTGGATACACCCACTCCTCAAAAGTAGTCTCTTCTTCAGAATCACCCACGATGTTGACTCCATGCCTTCCAATGCGGAGAGGTGGCTTTCCAGCACGAGCACGCCTCACTTCCTTCTGAGCTTGGACGGTGAAGCCCAAACCAAATTTGTCTACTTTAAAAGGGATATCGAGGAGTTGCCCCCAAGTATCACAATTTCCTTCTTCAATTTCCGCACAGGCATCCTTGATTAAAACCATCTTTGGCGTGGCCTTAACAGCTTTAGACTCCTCAGAAGAACATTTAGTAGCAGCAATCATAGGTGGTACAACCTCAAAGGCTTGACATGGGGTTTCAATGAATTTCCCATCCATCTCTACGTACTTGAAAGAGTTAAGGTGGCTCACCATAAACTCTTCTTCCCCACAGACGGTGACTACCCTGCCTTTGACTGGGTATTTGAGTTTTTGATGGAGGGTTGAGGTCACTGCCCCAGCCTTATGAATCCACGGGCGACCTAACAGACAAGAATAGGCACGGCGAGTATCCATAATATAGAAGGTGGAGTTGAAGATTTGGGAGCCCACTTTGATTGGAAGATCTACTTCCCCGTGAACAGTCCTCTTTGATCCATCAAACGCCCTTACGATGATATCACTTGGCTTCAAGATTAAATCTTCACAGTAAAGACGGTCTAATGCCCCCTTAGGTAATACATTCAGAGAAGAACCAGTTTCGACTAGAACATGTGCTAAGGTGGTCCCTTTGCACTCAATAGAAACATGTAAAGCTTTGTTGTGATTCTTCCCGAGAGGTGTTAAGTCAGCATCTGAAAATCCTAAGCCATTATCAGCTGTCAGGCTAGCCATGCAATTCTCAAATTGGTCTGTTGCTATCTCATGGGGGACATGAGCTTTTTTCAGGAACTTGATTAATGTCCGAGCATGGGCATCAGAGCAAAGCAGCAATGACAACATTCAAATCTTAGAAGGGGTTTGCCCCAACTGTTCTACAATTTTGAAGTCGCTTCTTTTTATGATCTTCAAAATCTCGTCCATCTCGCGGGCGGAGGGTTCTTCATCAGCTACGTCTTTGGCGGGTACCTCGATCACATCAGGTTCAACAACCTTCCCCTTCCCTCTGGTATCGGTATTTGTCTTGGAAGCGGTAATGCCGATGGGCGTCTTTGTAACTACTAGAGGTGAGATATTGGGTGAAAATATTCTCCCGGTTCTAGTTACTTTTCTTGATCCAGCTATGTTGCCAACATCGTCATCTTTTCCTTCTTTGATCCAGGCATCTTGTTTAATCCCATGATAGAGCACTTCAGCACTGTAATTCCACGGTACCGCTTTATTTTAAGAGTAAGGAATTGGTCCGGTATTGGTAATTATTAAGGGAGCAATAGTGGGTTCGTTTGAAATCCTAATAGGAACTTTGGAGGTGATCCTAAAAGGCTTGTTGGAGATGGTAATGATGGAGAGGTCTTCACATTGGTTAATCAATCTTTTGGCAAGAGGAGTCTTTTTAAACAGAATTTCGTGGCTATCCATCTGGCATTGTATACCTTTTTTCAGCCCTTCACATCCATTGGGTTGTCTTGTACAGCACACGCAGTCTTCTTCACAGCCAGGGTGGATCCCAGCTTTCAACAGATTGTTCTTGATTACATTCAACAGAGTAGTCAATTCTTCAACAGAGGCAATAAAAATTGTATCTTCAACAGCATTAACACCTTTGTCATGCTTCGGCATTGGAGTAGTAATTACATTCGGCATTGGAGGAGGATCAAACTCAATAGACTTGTTGTCAATTAAATCCTGGATCTTGTTCTTCAAGGCCCAACACTGATCAGTCTCGTGCCCGGGGCTGTTTGAATGGTAAGCACACTTTGCGTTCGGATTATACTTTGGTGACGAGGTGTCAGGGTTGGCAGGAGGATCGCGCAATGTCACTAAATTAGCCTTAAGCAAATGTTGAAGGGCTTGAGACAGTGACATGCCTAACCTTGTAAATTATCTTCTTGGAGTGTCAAAATGTTGATGATTTGTAGATGGTCTTGGAGTAGGAGTTGGATTGGAAATTCGGACAGCATTGATAGACGGGTGGTCGTTCTTCTTGGTATGGGCCCTTTCCCCATACACAGCGTTAACTTCCTTCTTTGCAACAAAAGTTTTCTTGATAGGATTTGGAGTGGAGGTAGATGCCACATAGATCTTCCCACTTTTGATGCCACTTTTAACTCTTTCATCGGTTAAAATTAATTCGGTGAAACCGGAAGAAGAGCAGCCAACCAACAGATTAAAGAAAGGACCAGATAAAGTGCCTATGAACATGTCGATGTGCTCCCTATCAATCAAGGGGGGTTGGACCCTACTAGCAAGGTCTCTCCACTCTTGCACGTATTCCTTAAATCCTTCATTCTTCCCCATGGTCATATCTTGCAATTAAACCCTCGTTGGCGCCAAGTTGGCGTTGTACTGATATGGATGGTAGAAGGCAGTAGCTAAATCCTCCCAAGTGTTAATACGAGAACCATCTAACTGATAAAACCATTCAAGTTGTGTTCCAGCCAAGTTTCTTGGAAAAAGTGAACCCATAGTTTCTTATCGGCAGTGTGCGCATGTATTTTGCGCACATAAGACTTTAAATGGAGTTTTGGACAAGAAACCCCATCGTACTTGGCAAAGATGGGTATTTTGAATTTGTGGGGAATGACTACCCCAGAGATCAAACCCAAATCATCAAAATCTAAGCCGGGAACGACTTAGATTTCAACAACTTTCAATTTGTCTTCTAACTGCATGTATTTGATATCAGCGGGTGGGTACTGCTCGTTGAAATAATCATCATCGGATACTTGATAATTGATACAGTCAGCATGAGTACTCTTGACCTCACCAACCTGGTTCTCGTCCTCTTCGAATGAATCTTCTTCTACTGGAATTTGATGGATTGTCTCTTTGAACCTTTTACCCATGTTGAGTAGAGATTTTTTCTTTGGCTTCTTCTTAACGGCCAGCAAAGCCATCATATCTTGTTGCCCCTTAGCTAGGGCTAGTAAAGCTTCCTGAAACTGAGAATTCTGGGCTTGGAGTTTCGTCACAGTTTTCTCTAGATCCATCTTGCTGAAATAAACAGCAGAAGGATAAGGAATCCTGTTATGCGAAAACCTGTCATGTTATGATGCATGAATATGTATATGCAAATGATTTCAAGGATTAATGAAATTTAAATTTGTATAGACAAAAGAATGAACAAACGTTAACTTTCATTAGTCAAAACAAGAAAGATTACATTATGCCTCTTGGGCTTACAAAATAGCTTTCTAAGATAAAAAGATCGAACGTATCCTCTTTGGCGCGAGATAAGCATTCACATTTTGCTCTTCTTGTAACTGCTTCGTAAGCTCCAAGACCCTCTTCTCACTAGCATAGAACTGAGCCTCGAAAGTATCTCGTTCTTCCTTCAGATGGATCCAACCCTTTTGTAAGTCTTCGAGAGAGGTAGGCATGTCGGGATGGAGGATAGTGTAGGGAACATCTGCTTCGACCACAGGCTCCACGATGACTGGTAAGATGGAAGGATAAGGCATCACAATTTTCTGAGCACGAGCTCGCACCCATTTAAGGTAAGGCTCGAGGGGAATGGAATTCTTGTGTCCTAGTGTCTTTCTATCCACCTTATTCAACATCTTCCATGCTCGGATAAATATCTGGCGGTAACCATGATTGTCATTCTCGTAGTCGAATACCAATCCTTGGATAAGCATCTCATGGGGCCCATTCCTCCAGGCTTAACCAAACTGTCGTAAGGCTAAGCAAGGGTTGTAAGTTATACCTCCTCTAATGCCAAGCAAAGGGACATTAGGTAACTCTCCACAACAGTCGACGATAGTAACATTCTCCAAAGAGCGGGAACACCAATGAATATCTGAATGTCTGAGTGTCATCAACCTATGTGACCACCTTGAACCTGGCTCATTCTTTAATACAGATTGGGGAAGATGTGAAATAAACCATCTTACCAAGAGAGGAGTGCAACACATGAGGATACCTCTTTTCCTCATGGTACGAGTGTGAAAGGAATGTAGGATGTCCCCTAGAAAAGTAGGCACCGGGTTACGAGACATGAATATTTTGACGGCGTTCACATCTATGAGTTGATCAAGATTTGGAAACAAAACCATCCCATAGATGAGGAGAGCCACAATTTCCTCAAAGGATTTCAAATCCAAAGAGTTCCAACAGTTTTGGGCCTTCTCAAACAAGAACTTTGCTAGGAAACCTTTGACACCACTCCTTGTTTCCCAATTAGTTGTGACATCAAATGGTTGCAAGTGTAGAGCTTGAACAATCTCTTCTGGCTTTGGATCTCTTTCTGTACCATTGAAAGGTAGTTGATTGAAAATGGGAATCCTCAAGAGTCGGGAGAATTCTTCCAAAGTTGGCACCAGTTGATAATCGAGAAATGTGAAGAAATGCTGTAGGGGATCAAAGAACTGAAAGAGCACCTTCATCATGTCTTCATTAGTGTTAGAAGTGACCAAGTTTAGTAGGCGACCATGTCTTTCGGTAAATGGAGAATTTTCAGGAATCCTTGATACTAACTCTTTGAGTTGAGGAGGGATCCTTACGAGATTGACTTGAATGGTTTTCCTGCGAATAGAATCCATGTCCTACAAAACAGAACAAAGATAAATCCCAAAAATCCTTGAAATGGTTAGTGAGTATGAGTATGATGTCATGATGTTTATGATGTTATGTACAAGTAAATATACACACAAAGTAAACAAGTCCTTAGGTTTAGGCTTGCATGGAGTTTCGTAGGTAAGTACTCTCTTGAAGTTTACTTGGCTCAAACCTGTCCTAGTAATAGTAACTGGGTTCTAAGGAGCTCAATATCACTATTTTATTTCTTTGATCATTGTTTCAGCACAAGCCTCTTTAATGGCGACCGAAATATCCCAAAAAACCAAACCTCAATGAGTGTAGTATCGAGTATTTACCAACTTCGGACTGCACCATAGCCGGTCATCTCACTACATCCTAAAGGCTAAGTTGGCCAAGTAAAGGTTCTAAAAGTTCATTAGTGTTTCATGACATCACTCAGCATCCCCGTATTCTCCTTGACTACTCAAGGGATACCAGTACCCACAAATATGTCGCACTAACGTAGCTATTGCTTAGACCGTGTCGGTATATCCCGCACAGTTTCCATAACGTATTGCTACTTACCTATAAGGTATCCAAAATCTGGGTAGAGGATTCAAACCCAAACAAAGAACCATAATGTAAAGCACACAAAAACAAACAATTAAAGAAAGTAAATGTGATCTATCCCTAAGGTAACCCCACTTTAAGATATCATCCCCCAGCACAGTCGCCAGTTCTGTGGTGTGGTGGGAGAACTGACTTGGGTATTTTTCGTTTTATCGCAAATGATGCGGTTAGCAAGAGTCGCCACTGACTTTTCTTTTATCCAAAAGGAAAGCTGAAAAAGCACAGGAAAGACCTTTAAGATTATTTCTTTAGTTCAGGGGGTAGATTATGAAAAGGGAAGGTGTTAGAACCATTTTCATCCATGGTTTTCCATGGGCTCTTAGTTACTTGCTAGATCACTTGCTTTTGTTTGAAATTGTGTTTTATGTGATTTTTTGAAAGTATTTTGTAAAGAGGTCTTTGTTTAGGCAATCTTTGTAATGATTCTCGTTCGTAAGAATGTATACAAAGATGTTGATCTTTTGAAAATGTTTTCAAGTTTTGTAAAATGTTTTGAAAGTGTAGGTGTTTGTTTTGAAAATAGCAAGGATGTTTGTTTGAAATTGAGCAAGTAATTAGGAGCGTTCTACCTACTCAAAAGTCTTTCTTGTTCATTTTCCTTTTCCTTTGACATTGTTATCTTACCATTGATTTGGTAAGTAACCCTATCTTTGGATGTAAACGGGACGGGCGTGGGTCATCGTATAACCATGATTAGCAATGTTGTAAGGTATCTTAGCATTCTCTTTTAGGGACTAAGATCATTTAAAGGGAAACTTAGATAGCGTCATCGAGGGACTATGATCTTGTATTCGTTTATTTTTGCTAAGATACCTCACACGCGTAATATGACCGTTTTGTAAGGCAACCAAGTGGAATATCCCTAGGGGTGCTTGTGTGAAAATGTATTGTTTTCATGCTTGATTTTGTCTTTGATTAAGGTTTTCTAAGTATTGGTTTTAGTCTTTCTATACAAACCCTAATTATTAGCATTTATATAAAGCGGTAAATCGCAGAAAATAAATACCCTACGCTATTACAATCATTACGGGGATGGGGGTGTACAGAGTATGAATGGGGATTGCAAGTAAAATTAAAATCCTAAGTTACTATTACAACCATATTGAATGGATAAGAATGTACAAGAAAATGTGAAATTTTTGTTTTGTTTAAGAAAAGATATAAGTTTTGTTTAAGAAAATATTTTTGATCTTTTTGTTTTAAGAAATAACATAAAGCATAAAAAATGTAAAAATGTTTTTGGTGCTTTTGGTTAGTGAAAATAGAAGCGATGGAAAAAATGGTAAGGAAAAAGAAAAATAGAATCAGTGCATTGCTGAACTAAAAGAGATCAGAAGTTATGACTCTGGCGTGCTGCAAATACAAAAAATCATATTAGCAGAAATAGGTAAAGTCAAAAGTTCTAGATCCACTAGGAACAAAGAAGATTTCATAAGTTTTGATGCCACTGGCAGAACTTCGAATCCCTCTCCATGTTATTCAGAACATCTATAACTTAGTCTTTTCTCAACAAAACAGAAGGTATGCATATAACGGTGTGATACGGTGAGAGAAATGACTTGATTGTTTTGCGGTTGATCGAAATGTTGCGGTTAGCAAGAGTCACCACCGACTTTTCTTTTATCCAAAAGGAAAGGTGAAAAAGCACAGGAAAGACCTTTGAGATTGTTTCTTGAGTTCGGGGGGTAGATTATGAAAAGGGAAGGTATTAGCACCCTTTTCATCCATGGTTTTCCATGGGCTCTTAGTTACTTGCTATATCACTTGCTTTTGTTTGAAATTATGCTTTGTGTGGTTTTGAAAGTATTTTGTAAAAGAGGCCATTGTTTAGGAAATCTTTGTAATGATTCTCGTTCGTAAGAATGTATACAAAGATGTTGATCTTTTTGAAAATATTTTCAATATTTGTAAGAAGTTCGGAAATGTGTAGGTGTTTGTTTTGAAAATAGCAAGGATATTTGTTTTTGAAATGGAGCAAGTAATTAAGAGCAAACTACCTACTCAAATGTCTTTCTTGTTCATTTTCTTTTCCTTTGATATTGTTGTCTTACCATTGATTTGGTAAGCAACCCTATCTTTGGATGTAAACGGGACGGGCGTGGGTCATCGTATAGCCATGATTAGCAATGTTGCAAGGTATCTTAGCATTTTTAAGGGACTAAGATCATTTGGTAAAGCAACTTTGAATAGCGTCATCGAGGGACTATGATCTTGTATTTGTTTGTTTTGCTAAGATACCTTACATGTATAATATGACCATTTTTGTATAAGGAAACCAAGTGGGATAACCCTAGGGGTGTTTTGTGTGCAAGTGTGTCATTTTTATGCTTGATTTTTGTCTTTGATTAGGGTTCGCTAATTGTTGATTTTAGTCTTTCCATATAAACCCTAATTACTAGCATTTATATAAAGTGATAAATTGCGAAATTTAAAGTTACTACGCTATTACAACACTTGTGAGAGGGGGTATACAATTTATGAATGTTGATTGAAATAATATATACCTAATTAATCTATTACAACCAAATTGAATATGTACAAATAATTGGAATAAATAGTATACAAGATAAATTAAATATGCAAAGATATGTAAATGCAAAGAAGATTTTTGTTTGGTTTTTTATATGGAAAAGCTTTAATCTAAAACCTAATTAGAAAATAAGTAAATCAATATTAACTTAAATTAATTAAGGAAAGGAATTGTTTAAGAAAAGATTTTTGAATAAACCCTAATTCTATTTGATTAAAAGAAAATAAGTTTCTTTATAAAAAAAGTATTTTTTTTGTCTTGAAAATAATATATGGCATTATGAAGTATTTTTGATTCCTTTTTATATTAAAATAAATATTTAATAGATATAAAGAAAAAATAAATATTAAACTAGTTATAATTTAATTTACAAAGTTTATTTAATAAAAATAGATAATATATAAATAAATAAAAATATTTTATGTGAGAAAAATAAAATAAAATAAAACAAGTCAAAATATAGATCTATCATTTTTTTATATTTTTATGATTTAATATTAATAAAAATATATTTAAGAAAATAAAATGAAAATAAAATAAATAAATAAAATGATATTGGGCCAGGGGTGTTAAAAGTAAGCAGGAGGTAAACGTTAGAAAAAATCAAAGGCCCATGAAGCAAAAAGCCCAGCGCTGCAAAGGGACAAAAAAATGAAAAAATGTGAGAAATTTGCAAAAGCCAGCGTGCTGAGGCTCGAACCCATGACCTCTAGCATTTACTGAAGATGTGAAAAACACAAGAAGGGGGGTTGAATTGTAAAACTTAAAGCAAATGCTTAGACAACACTGTATTTTTATCCTGGTTCATTTGATCTCAAACTACTCCAATCCACCCGTCAAGGTGATTTCGCCTCTCTCCAATGAGGTCTTAATCCACTATATTCAAAGGATTACAACAGCTACTTTAACAACTGTTAAAGCCTTCTTGAGTATAACCACAAACTGGTTTATCTCAAGGAAATCTCTTACAGATAATTGAACAAGAATGTGTTTAACGTTTTCTAATAAAACAATATATCACAACTGTGATAATTACACAACTTAAACTTGGAGTAAAACTGAATTTGCTAAAGCGTTTGAGTAAGCGTTGTTTTGAAAGCTTGGCAAATTATGTTAGTGCATGCGTGAGTCTTTTCTCAAGCAGACTTGTTTATATAGCCAAGGCAGAGATACGTTGTCCATAAAGCACTTTTACTGATAATAACGCACTTTCCTTTTTGAGAAGATCTTGTCTGAATAAAGCCGTTAGCAATTAATTCTGTTTTGAATACTTAATAACGCTTCAGAGTCTTCTTTGCTTATGGTAACGCTTTTGCTTTAACTTATGATAACGCTTCAGAGTGTTGATGACTTGGTAAAGATCTTTGATCAGAGTCAGAGTGTATATGTTTATGCGCAGATTCTGGTCATCAAGCTTCAACGTATGATCTGGTAGCTTCAGCGTGTAGCACATGTTATTGATCTTCTGATGCTGACATATTACTGGTCTTCTGATGTTGATTCCATCAGAACTTCTGTATATACAGAACATAATTTTAAGAAGCATATTTGTCTTATATATAAATCTTACAATTTATTTATTCTTTGTATTTTGTTATCATCAAAACTCTAATTAAGGGTTGTAGAATAAAACTATGTTCTAACAATCTCCCCCTTTTTGATGATGACGAAAACCATATTTTTCAGTTTAAAAAAAGAATAAAAAGTATAGAATTAAGAAGAGAAAACTCCCCCTGAGTTGATTACTTCCCTTTAATTCCATGAGTCTTTGAGCATCAGAACTTTACTGTATCTTTCATCAGAGTTTTGTACCTGTAAGCTTTTTAGAGGAAAGAAAAAATTTTAATAGATCAGAATGTTTGAGACTTATGTCTCAGTAATCCATTATTGAAAAATATCATTCTTTCTCCCCCCTTTTTGTCAGTTATCAAAAAGAACAGATAATCATAGCCAAAATGCATTTATATTAAAAACCAGAAGCAATGATAAGTTCAAAACAATGTAAAAATATTACAGATAGTCATGTTTTAAAACGAGGAATTTCTAAGAAGGAGGAGGTAGACGCGTGAACAAGGTTTCCAACAAGCTCTTGATCTGGATGTTGGTTTCCTGTTGCTGGGTTAACATACTCTTGATTTCCTCAATTTTGTCGTCCTGTTTATCCATTCTTTCATTCATCAACATATCAGATCTTTTCAGGTCTTCTAGAGTCTGCCTGTCATAGGAGGAAGCTTGAGGATCTTCAGAAACTGGATGCTTCTCAGAGCTTTATGCAATATCCTCTTCTTGTCCCAGTTCTTCAGCAGGAATCATCTGCTCTTGAGTATCAGGTTGAACTTTGGATGCTGGACGATGTTCAGACTAGAGAGCATTGTCTAGAGGGAGAACTTCTTCCTTAAGCAGCTGGCTTAGAACTGGACCTTCAATTTCTTTCAGTAGATTGTTGAACTTCTGTTGAGCTTGTCCGTAGCTCTGTTCTTGCAACTTATGAGTTTCAGAAGATACCCATCTTCTGAACCTTATCCAAAGGTAGTCTGATGCAGCAGGATCAACCAGCTCAAGACTAGCTTATTTCAGAGAAGTGATCCACTTCTGTACTTCTGTTTCAAATATCAATAAGCTGGTACCAACATCTGGATGTTTTGGTTCTGGGATAGCTGTTTTGTGGGTTATGGCAGCAAGACGTTCAAAAACTGTTAAGTCAATGACAGTCTTGATGTTGTCTTCTGGATTGTTCTTTGGTGAGGGAGTGGGAGAGTCAGGAATTATGATTGGACTTGATGGGGAATTTGGTGGAGTTGATTCTAGACAAGAGGGAATTTGGGGAATATTCACAATGGTACCAAAGGGCATACGAATGGCCAGAGGTTCTGTGATTCCAGGAATGGGAATGGTATCAGAATCAACAATTTGGTTTGATTGATCGTTATGAGGTTCTGGTTCACAGGATTCAGAAGGTTGAGTCTCATAAGATTGAACTTCTGGTTGAAATAGTTCAGGTTATGGAGAAGGTGGATGAATTTCTGGTTGAGGAGATGGAGGTAGTGGTATTTCTAGTAGTGGAGAGAGGGGAATTTCTGGTTGTGGTGAGAGGGGAATTTCTGGTTGTGCTTCTGTGGTGGTTTCAGGGTTTGGATTTTCTGGCATGGGAGCAGAAGTATGTTGGTCAAAGGTATCTATATCAGATAGAACTTTTGCAAGTTCTTGTCGGGTTGCTTCAATATTTGGATTTGGAGGTTGGGAGCGAGATCTTCTAAGAGTTAAGGATTCAGAGGGGTCAAAATCAATGTCAAAGTCATCAAAAGTTTGTGGTGTGGGGTTTTCAGATTGAGTGGGAATTTCTATAGATGTTGATATAAAAATTGAATCTAAAACAGTTACAGAAGAAGGATTACTTTTCTTTTTAGGAGTCCGCTGGGATGATCCTTCTGCTACAGCTTTCCTTTTCTTGGTTTTCTTCAGCACAACTTCTGGAGCCTTCTGCTGCAGATCCTGAATGTTCAAATTTGGTGTTGTCCCATCCGCCTTGCATGCATCCAGATATCTGACTATTATATCAGGTTTAGAATCAATCTCTGAGAACAGATGGAAGTTATCCAGAGGGACTCTTCTGCTGGAGATTGTTGCAAAAGGAGTGACGTTGGGTTCCTTCTTGATGTTCTCAATCAACTTCATTTTCTTCAGATTCTTTGCAATCAGCTGTTTGCCAACAGTAGCTTCCAAAGAGCTAATTTCCTGAGCCTCTGTAAGATGATCAATCAGCTTATTCTCTGTTAAATCTGATATAAGTCTTCCTAGGGGTATCCAGTCCCTTTTTGTGCGCTCCTCTTCTCTGGTTTCTTTAACACTTGTCCTTAGATGGTTAAACAGCAGATGAGCCAGATTCACCTTAATCTTCTGGGAGATGAAATAGATCAGAAATTGCTGATCAATATTAATGTAGTCAGGAGAGCTGGTAGGCTTCCTGTGGTTTATGCATCCCAGAATGATCTTGGCCCATATTCTGTGATGGTCTTTTAAATCCCTTATCTTGCTGGAGGGAAGCCCTAGAGTGAAGATTTCTCTAGCGATTAGGGCAACATCGGCGCATCTTTCAGCCATGTCAATGCAACGTACACCACCACCACTGTAGCCTATTAATTGTGCAATGAGGTCCTCAGTTATAACAATCTTCTTCCCCCATTATGTATGAAGTAACTTGATGGTTGGAAGATGAAGCATGAATCTAAAATTCCTTTACCAGAATTGGGAATGTTGGACCCACCAGTCTGTCAAAATATATTTCCCAGCCTTGAGCCTTAACCTCTTCAGAGAGATTAAACCCATTCTCTTGAAGATTGTTGAAATCCACGATCAATTCTGAAAGAACTTCTAGATTTTTGATTGGAGTGAGAAGAGTTCTGTAGGATTCTTCATACTGTTCGGAGGAATCTGTTTTCTGAGAACTGGAAGTAGGGATGCCTGATGAAGCCATGTTCACACGAAGGTTTTGAGAAGAAAATGAAAGGGTTTTGAGAAAGGATGCAAACTGAAAACAATAAGTTTGTAGAGAAAATGAAAGTGAAAGTAAAAAATTGTAAATGGTGAGAAATGTGTTTAAATAGATTTCTAAAAAATTTTGAAAACATAAACGGCAAGAGAGAGAAATTAAATATAATGATTATGAGCATTTAATGATAGTTGATTTTGGGGGATTTCAGAAAGATATTTGAACGGTTACCCATGTCATGTGTCCCAATGAATCCAATCAGCGCTTTTGGCCTTTCAGAAACGTGAACGCGTGTTCAGCCTCAGAAAGTAGCTGATGACTGGATGAAACTTGTTTGCTTGAGTGAACTGCACACTTCTATCCTTGAAATGAAGCGCTCAGATCTTCATGGATAGATTCTGATACAATCTGTACTTCTAAAGATCTGAAGAAAGATTGATCAGTAGTTCACGGAAAAATAGACAAAGTTCTGAAGGTTAAGATATGGAATCAAAACAATTTTATTCTGGGCAGAGCTTCATGCTGAGATGTTTCGGAATGAAGTTGAACATATCTTCATAAAGAGGTTTTGTAAAGATATCAGCCCATTGATGGTTTGTGTTAACAAATTTTAAATTTAGAGTCCCTTTCTGAATATAGTCCCTAATAAAATGATGTTTTATTTTTATATGCTTAACCCTAGAATGCAAAATAGGATTTTTACTGAGACAAATAGCAGAAGTATTGTCACAGAGGATAGGAATGTTACTCTCAAATATCTGGAAGTCCTCAAGTTGACTTTTCATCCAGAGCATTTGTGTACTGCATCCAGCTGCTGCTATGTATTCAGCTTCAGCTGTTGATAGCGCTATTGTGGATTGTCTTTTGCTGGACCATGAGATCAGATTTTCTCCCAGAAACTGGCAGCTTCCAGAAGTGCTTTTACGTTCTACTCTGTCTCCAGCGAAATCAGCATCACAGTATCCTATTAAGCTGTAATTACTTGATTTTCTATAAAACAAACCCATATTAGTAGTACCTTTCAGATACTTGAAAATTCGCTTAACTGCTGTTAAGTGAGATTCTCTAGGATCTGATTGGAATCTAGCACAAATGCAAACACTGAATAGAATGTCAGGCCTTGAAGCCGTCAGATAGAGAAGAGAACCAATCATACCTCTGTAGACCTTCTGTTCTACCTTTTTACTTACCTCTTCTGTTTCCAGAATGCACGTTGGGTGCATTGGAATCTTTGATGGCTTACATTCTGAGAGATCAAATTTCTTCAGAAGTTCTCTGACATATTTGCTCTGATGAATGTAAGTTCCTTCTGGAGTTTGATTAATCTGGAGACTGGAGCAAAGGTTTCTATATAGTCTATTCCCTCTTGCTGACTATAACCTTGTGCTACCAGTCATGCTTTGTTTCTGATGACTTCACCTTGTTCGTTTAGTTTGTTTCTGAACACCCATTTTGTACCAATGACGTTGAATCTTTTTGGTTTAGGAACTAGATCCCATACGTCATTTCTTGTGAATTGATTTAGCTCCTCTTGCATTGCTAGAATCCAGTCATTGTCCAGAAGTGCTTCATCAATTGTTGTTGGTTCAATTAGAGAAACCAGTCCTATGAGGGATTCTTCAGAGTTTCTGAAGCTAGATCTTATTCTGATTGGATCTTCCTTTCTTCCTAAGATTATTTCTTATGGGTGATCCATGCTACTTTTGGATGGTCTTTTCTGGAGTTGATCAACAGAAGGTGTTGGGTTGCTTGCAGTGACTCTTTCTGATGTTGAGGGAGTGTCTCTGTTGAAAGCTTCTGATGATTTGTCTTCAGTACCTGTGAGTTCAACTTCCATACCTGCAAGTAATTCATTCTTCTTTGACTTTTGAGAGTCAAGCTTATCATCAAAACGAACACTGATTGACTCTTCCACAATTTGTGTTTCTGTATTGTATACTCTGTACCCTCTTGAGCGTTCAGAATATCCTAACATAATACACTTTTGTGCTTTAGAGTCAAACTTCTTCAAATAATTTTTTGTATTCAGAATAAAACATGTACATCCAAATGGGTGAAAGTAGGAAATGTTGGGCTTTCTGTTCTTCCATAATTCATATGGAGTCTTTTCTAGAATAGGTCTTATGGAGATTCTATTCTGAATGTAACACGTTGTGTTTATTGCCTCTACCCAGAAGATCTTAGCAATGTTAGTCTCGTTGATCATGGTTCTGGCCATTTCTTGCAATGTTCTGTTCTTTCGTTCTACAACTCCATTTTGCTGGGGAGTTCTAGGATAAGAGAAATCATGCAGAATGCCTTTATCATTAAAGAATAACTCAAAATCTTTGTTTTCAAATTCTCCACCATGATCACTTCTGACTTTGATGATTCTAAGATCCTTTTCATTCTGAACTTGGTTGCAGAAGGTAACAAACACAGAGTGTGACTCGTCCTTGTGCCTTAAGAACTTTACCCATGTCCATCTGCTATAGTCATCTACGATTACTAACCCATACTTCTTGCCACTGACTGAAGCAGTTTTAACTGGTCCAAATAAGTCAATGTGCAGAAGTTCTAATGGCTTGGAGGTGGAAACAACGTTTTTGGATTTGAAAGCTGGTTTTACAAACTTGCCTTTCTGACATGCTTCACACAGAGCATCTGAATTGAACTTCAGGTTAGGAAGTCCTCTGACCAGATTGAGTTTGTTAATCTGAGATATTCTTCTCATACTAACATGTCCCAATCTTTTGTGCCAGATCCATTGCTCGTTGTTAACAGACAGTAGACATTTTACATTCTGACTTTTTAGTTCAGAAAGTTTTATTTTATAAATGTTGTTTTTCCTCTTTCCATTAAATAGGATAGTCCCATCTTTCTGACTAACAGCTTTGCATGAATTTTGATTGAAGATTATATCATAACCGTTATCACTTAATTGACTTATGGATAACAGATTATGCATTAATCCATCAACTAGTAAAACATTACTTATAGAGGGAAGATTTCCATTACCTACTATTCCAGAGCCAATGATCTTTCCTCTCTGATTGCCTCCAAAACCTACGTGGCCTCCAGGCTTAAGTTTCAGGCTTTGGAACATATGCCTTCTTCCCGTCATGTGTCGTGAGCAGCCAGAGTCCAGGTACCATGACTGGTGTTTTTGCTTTGCTGCTAAAGATATCTCTTCTGTATCTGATTCAGATTCTGACTCAGAAGCTTCACTGTCTTCTGTTATGTTTGCCATGAGAGATATGTTTGCTCTTTCATCATCTGATTCTGAGTCAGCTTCAGATGTGTCAGAATCATCCCATGTGGCCATGAGACTTTTCTTCTTTTCCTTGCCAAACTTCTTTTTAGGCTTTTCCTTCTGAAGCTTTGGGCAATCACTTTTGTAGTGCCCTTGCTCGTTACATTCATAGCAGATGATTTCTTTGTTGTTTGGCTTTCTGTTTCCTAAAGAACCTTCAGATCTTGTGTCCAGAGGAGGATTCTGACCTTCTGTATCTGGAGAAAGATTCATTCTGATTTTCTGATCTTCTGGGATTCCTGAACTTCCTTTGCCTCTGCTTCCACAATTGGTTCACCCTTCTGCAGAGGAGAGATAGTTCATCTTCTTCTGATGAGGACCCATCAGAGGTTTCTTCCACAGCCTGCAAAACTTTGGAGTCAAATTTTCTGTTAGATTTTAAAGCTAATGGCTTACCTTTCTTTTGAGGTTCATCTGCTTCTAGCTCTATCTCGTGACTTCTGAGGGAGCTGACAAGTTCCTCCAGAGAGATTTTGTTGAGATCCTTGGCTAGCTTAAGCGTTGTGACCATTGGCCTCCATTGTTTTGGCAAGCTTCTGATGATCTTCTTGACGTGATCAGCAGTAGAATACCCTTTGTCAAGAACTTTTAGACCAACAACAAGAATTTGAAATCTTGAAAACATAGTTTCTATTGATTCACTCTCTTCCATCTTAAATGCCTCATACTTCTGAATGAGTGCAAGGGCTTTTGTTTCTTTGACTTGAATGTTGCCTTCATGCGTCATTCTCAGAGAGTCAAACATATTCTTTGCAGTGTCTTTATTTGATATCTTCTCATATTCTGAATAAGAGATGGAGCTGAGAAGAATTGTTCTGGCCTTGTGATGATTTCTAAACTCACGCTTTTGCTGATCAGACATTGTTTTCCTGTCAATCTTCTGACCACTTCCATCCACTGGGTGCATGTATCCATCAGTCACCATGTCCCACAGATCAGCATCATGGGCCAGAAAAAAACTCTCAATTCTGTCTTTCCAGTACTCAAAGTTCTCTCCATCAAAGACTGGAGGTTTGCCACTGAATCTGTCTCTTTCTTCATTGTTGTCATTGTTGATGTTTTGATTTGGTCCTGCCATTGTGTTTTTCTGACGCTGGATCTTGTACTGACACGGTTAAGTGTTATAAGCTCAGAACCAGGCGCTCTGATGCCAATTGAAGATGTGAAAAACACAAGAAGGGGGGTTGAATTGTAAAACTTAAAACAAAAGCTTAGACAACACGGTATTTTTATCCTGGTTCGTTTGATCTCAAACTACTCCAGTCCACCCGTCAAGGTGATTTCACCTCTCTCCAACGAGGTCTTAATCCACTATATTCAAAGGATTACAACAGCTACTTTAACAACTGTTAAAGCCATCTTGAGTATAACCACAAACTGGTTTATCTCAAGGAAATCTCTTACAGATAATTGAACAAGAATGTGTTTAACGTTTTCTAATAAAACAATATATCACAACTGTGATAATTACACAACTTAAACTTGGAGTAAAACTGAATTTGCTAAAGCGTTTGAGTAAGCGTTGTTTTGAAAGCTTGGCAAATTATGTTAGTGCATGCGTGAGTCTTTTCTCAAGCAGACTTGTTTATATAGCCAAGGCAGAGATACGTTGTCCATAAAGCACTTTTACTGATAATAACGCACTTTCCTTTTTGAGAAGATCTTGTCTGAATAAAGCCGTTAGCAATTAATTCTGTTTTGAATACTTAATAACGCTTCAGAGTCTTCTTTGCTTATGGTAACGCTTTTGCTTTAACTTATGATAACGCTTCAGAGTGTTGATGACTTGGTAAATATCTTTGATCAGAGTCAGAGTGTATATGTTTATGCGCAGATTCTGGTCATCAAGCTTCAACGTATGATCTGGTAGCTTCAGCGTGTAGCACATGTTATTGATCTTCTGATGCTGACATATTACTGGTCTTCTGATGTTGATTCCATCAGAACTTCTGTATATACAGAACATAATTTTAAGAAGCATATTTGTCTTATATATAAATCTTACAATTTATTTATTCTTTGTATTTTGTTATCATCAAAACTCTAATTAAGGGTTGTAGAATCAAACTATGTTCTAACATTTACGTGCGCTGCCTTACCACTGGGGTGGCTGTACATCCGTTTATATAAACAAAAGCACATATATATATTAGAAAACGCCTCCTGAAGGCAACTTCATCTTCAACCTTAAGCCATGGTCGGACCACCTGTATCTCTCTCATTTCTCTATAAAAATGGAAAGTTCAAACATGAAAGTTATGGTGTTTCTTCCTACGAGTTCAACCATATAATTTATGTAAACTAAAAGTCAAAGATAAAATCTAATTTTATTGGCCCTAATTTGAAACCTAATTTTTGCAGAAATTTCAAATTCAAAATTCTCTATACACAGTTAATATAAATGAAAACTATGAACATGGTTAGCTTTAGGGCAAGGATATCTATATTTTGCTTTCACAAATCAGGACCAAATGATTCTTGTATGAAGAGATATAAGTTTGAGTTTTTACCTCTTTCAGTTGGGATCGTGAATGGAGTTTGAGCAAGTTTTGAGAAGGCCTGAGGATTTGTTTAGCTTTCCCGGACCTCCCTGAGTGTATTCCAATCCTTACTTTGTCTTGAAAGTCCCTGAATCTCTCTACTCAAGTCAACCTGCAAGCTTGATATTTGAAAATGGTGGATAGTGAAGGAGGAGTTACAGTGATGGAACAGGGGTCTGGATCACTTAGATATGAGGTATATTAAGTGTTTGGGTGGTTAGAACTCAATACGCACGAGTGGATTTGGAGATTGCTATGTAAGGTTCAAAACTGTCAAGCTATGGAAGATTTTCAGTTGCAAAGTGTTTGGGAGTGTTTCTGAGTCTTAAAATTTGTGTGTTATATTGCAATACACTTTTTTATATGTATGGAAAAGGTTAGATATCAACTCCACTCAAGGTTTCTGAGTTATAGCCTTTTGGCTCTATAACTTGCTTTTGAAGAAAAGTGAGGAGACAAGTCTCTATGTGTTCGTACAAGCATGATCTGAGTTGGTAGAGACCTTAGACAAGTTTCTTTTGGTTTTGACTTTGCTTGTGTGCAGAGAAAACAATTGAGAGGCTCAAGAAGTTTACAAAGGCAAAAGTAATGCTTTATCAAAATGGAAATGGCACCTTTGTGCCATAAATGGAATTATAACTTGGATAAAGGCTCAAATGTTTGGATTAAAGCTCTATCAGCTGTGTAAACATTTAATTATGGATTGAGAAACAAGTTTGATGCCTGCAAAGCAAAGATTATGCAGCCTAGGCTTGGATTTGAATTTTTGTTCATCATGAAATGGCTTGAAATCAAAGTGATAAATCACCAACTTCATCTCTTCGATTCTCCCTACTCAAGAATGATCTCAAGGAGTTCTTGGACATTTTGGAAAGCTTGCAATGTGCTCTATAACTCATCTTTGAATTTCTTTTGAAAATTCCCTTTGGAACTATGTGAAAAATTTCCATGAAGTTAGGTCAAAAATCTGCCTAACTAGGGCAAAATTTCACTAAGTTATTTTAGTTCATGAGCATGTATTCACAAAATTATATCTTGAGATCCAAGAATTTTTAGGAGAAATTGTGTGAAGAAAAGTTGTATATTTCATGGAGATATACAACTTTCATGTTGGAAATTTCCTTTGAATCATCTTGCATCATGGTGAAAATTTGGCTCAAAGTTGAGAAAAAAAAAGAAATTTTATATACTTAGAAAAATTTCTAAGTTAAGAAATTTCAACTTTTCAAAAAAAAATCTTAAACCCTTGATTTCTTGATGAACAAGTTTCACATTTTGACATTCTTTGATGAATTATGATCTTTGGCACTTGATTTTGACCAAAAAGTCAAAGTTTGACTTTTCAGTATACAGTTGACTTTTGATCAGTTGACTGAAAAAGTCATTTGTCAATCCAATGGATTTGTAATGTTTTGGATCATGCTATTAGGTCAAAATGATTTGATTTAACTCTTGAAATCATGCTTCAAACCAATTGATCATTTGCTAGGTCAAAAATCAGAAATTGCCCCTTCCTAGTCAAAACCCTAATTTTGACCATTTTGCCCTTTTGATGATTTGATCAAATTTCTTGAGGAATTATGGTCCAAACTTGATCAAATGATACATATGAGTCTAATATGTTGATGTGGATCAAAAATTATGAAGTTTGACTGTAAATTGGCCATGGTTGACCTTTTCCCCAATATAGTTGGTTTTTAGGTCAATTGTCCAATTGACTGATCAAAAGTGTGATTCAAGGCTTGAAACTTGACATGAGTAATAATGGGGGTCCATAATGATCCTTGAAAGTCATATGAAGCATTGATAGTCCAAAAATCCTTGTGCAAACTCAAACCCTAATTTTGATCATCAGTGCATGAGGAGGTGTCTTGAGCTGGTCAAACCCTAATGCAGTCTTGAATCAAAGAGATTTTGTGAGGAAATTCTTGATAAGTGAGAGGGAAAATTTTGGGGCACAACATCTGCCCCTGTTCAATCTTCTTAGACCTGAAGATTTAGATTGGCGAGTTTTTCCATTCGTGACTCGAAGGTGGAAGATGATTGGACACTATAGTGCCTAGAAATTTGCACTCGATGATGTGATGATAGAAGGAATTGGCTTAAAGATGCCATTTGGAGAGGTGATAGAAATCTGTGGGAGATGGGCTTAAAGATTCCACCCAAAAGTGATTGTTGAATTGTAATTTGTAAGCTGAAAGAATGAGTATCAGAATGGTGTCCGTGTCTGGAGCGTATCTGAACTGTATCTGGGAGTCGAATCCGAATGAATATCAGAATGGAATCCATGTCTGAAGCGTATCTGAACGGTGTTGGAAAATTGAATTCGAATGAGTATCAGAATGACGTCCTTGTATGGAGTGTATATGTACTGTATCTGAAAATTAACTCTGAATAAGTATCAGAATGGCATTCGTGTCTGGAGCATGTCTGAACTGTATCTTGAAGTTGAGATCTGAATGAGTATCAGAATGGCGTCCTTGTCTAGAGCGTATCGGCACTATATCTAAAAGTTGACTCTGAATGAGTATCAGAATGGCACACGTCGGGTGCATATCTGTATTGTATCTGTAATCTGAATTTGAATGGTAGTTGTTAATCTTATCCTGAAAAGGGTAAAATCTTAGCTAAAATGCCAAGTCATGATACATGAAGTGTATGCATAATGGGATTATGTTGTATGCATTCATGTTTATCAATGTTTATGATATATGAATGTGATGTATGCGTATGTGAGCTGATTTGCTGCATTGCAGTTGGGTTGAGGAAAATAAATCCCTGAATGTTACTGAGGATGTGTGAGTCTTCATGTCTTGAAGTCGAAGTATTGATGAATTTCTGTCGAGAGAAATAAACTCTGTTGTAAGGGCAATTCTATGTACTGCTTATAAAATCTTATTGAGGAATCCTGAGAAGTTTGACGACTTCTACTGGGGATCAATAATTTGAAAGTTTGTTCCGCTGGGGATTTAAACGACGCACTGCAGGGGATTACTTATGGAATAGCCTAGAGACATTTTCCTATCCTTTCAACCTATCAGTAATTGTCTTTCCCATTTTGTTTGTTTGTAAACAATAATTATGTTCAGATGCATATGTTCAACAATGAATCATTGGACGTTTTTGTAAACAAAACACAAGCGTAAAGAAAAAGACAAATAGTTTTTTTCACTTTCAAAGGGATATCTTTGTATTGACTTTGAGTAAGTATTTTTTGTACAAGGGGAGAAACATTCTAGTAAGAGAATGTTGTCATAAAAAAAGAAAAATTTGATACAAAGAAAAATAGCTATGTGTAATAATCCCATGGGGTTTCCATTCTGCTATAGCCTTCATATCTCTGAGCCTCTTGTCTATTTGTTGCCTTGTCTAATATGACTGAATTGATCAGATCCTCTGAGTTTGTCAGTGGAAGCCAAAGGTTGTTCGTAAAGTGATCTGACGGGACATAGTCGTACGCCTTAATTCCCTAACTTTTGCCTGGACCGCCCTTTCGGGTTTTTAGTCCATCGGGAAACCCTTTTTTGCCCAAGTCGCCCTTTCGGGTTTTCAACTTGTCGGGTGTACAGATTTTTGTTTTATCCCTAACTTTTGTCCGAACCTTTTTGGTTCGCCGGGATGCCCTTGTTTTGCCTAGGTATGTCAACCTAGCGGGTCTCTTATGCATAGTATCTTTTGACTATGTCTATGTTCACAGGGTGTGACAGGTCGTCACCATCCATGGTGGTCAAGATCATTGCCCCGCCGGAGAATATGTTTTTGATTATAAATGGTCCTTCATAGGTAGGATTCTATTTGCCCCTGGGATCACCTTGTGGCAAGATGATGCGTTTGATCACTAGATCTCCGACTTGATACACTTGGCGCTTGACTTTCTTGTTGAAAGCCTTGATCATCCATTTTTGATACATTTGACCATGGCAAACAGTAGTGAGTCTCTTCTCATCAATCAAGTTCAGTTGATCAAGTCGAGTCTGGATCCAATTGTCTTCGCTCAACCCTTAATCCTTCATAATCCTTAGAGAGGGGATCTGAACCTCAATAGGCAAGACGGCGTCCATGCCATATACCAGAGAATAGGGTGTTGCCCCGGTTGATGTGAGAGTTATGGTACGATAACTGTGGAGAGAGAATGGTAGCATCTTATGCCAGTCTTTGTATGTGACTGTCATTTTCTGTATGATCTTTTTAATGTTTTTATTTGCAGCTTCGACAACCCCATTCATCTTTGGCTGGTAAGGAGAAGAATTGTGATGCTGAATCTTGAATTGCTCGCACAAGGCGGTGATCATAGTGTTGTTGGGATTTGTACCATTGTCAGTGATGATCCTTTTAGAGATACTGTACCGGCAAATAAGATTTTGCTTGACGAAATGGGAAACAACATTCTTGGTAACGGATGCGAAGGAAGCTGCCTCCACCCACTTTGTAAAGCAATCAATGGCCACTAAGATGAAGTGGTGTCAATTGGAGGTTGTCGGCTTGATCTCCCCAATCATATCAATCCCCCACATAGCAAAGGGCCAATGAGCTGTCAAGACATTCAGAGGAACCGGAGGTACATGCACTTTGTCAGCATAAATTTGACACTTATGGCAGGTTCGAGAGTGTTAATAGTAATCTGCTTCCATGGTCGACCAGTAATAGTCTGCCCGTAGGATTTTCTTTGCCATTGTATGCCCACTAGAATGGGTGCCGAAAGTGCCTTCATGTAATTCAGCCATGATCCTTTCAGCTTCAACCTTATCTACACACCGAAGCAACACAGAGTCATGATTGCATTTGTACATGATGTCGTTACTAAGGAAGAACTTAGCAGAGAATCTCCTTAAGAACTTCTTATCATTGATTGAAGCTCCTTCTGGATATTCTTGAGCCTCGAGATACCTCTTGACTTCGTGAAACCAAGTCTGGTCCACTACTCCTTCAGTATCAATCTCGTGACAGTGTGTTGGTTCATTCATTCGTTCAATAGTGATCTGGGGAGCCTCGTTATCCCAATTAAGTTTAAACATAGATGACATTGTGGCTAGAGCGTCTGCTAGCTGATTTTCTTCTTGCGGGAAATGCTCGAAGGTAATCTTCTCGGAATGTGGTAGTAATGTTAAAACATGTTATTTATAAGGGATAAGGTTAGGGTGTTTGGTGTCCCATTCCCCTTTGATCTGACTGATGACCAAATCTGAATCTCCAAACACATCTAAGGATTTGATTCCCAAGTCTATGGCAACTCTAAGACCAAAGATGCATGCTTCGTATTCCGACATGTTGTTTGTACAATTGAAGCAGAGTCTTGCGGTAAAGGGAGTATGACACCCTTCAGGAGATATGAGTACAACACAGATACCATTTCCGAGTGCATTGGAGGCTCCATCAAAGAACATGGTCCATCAGGATCCTTGTTCAGGTCCATCATATGGCCTGATTTCTTCACTGTTGTCTAATGTCATGATGTCTTCATCCTGGAATTCGAACTTCATGGACCGGTAGTCTTCTACAGCTTGGTGAGCAAGGTGATCAGCTAGTACACTCCCCTTTATAGCTTTCTGGTTAGTATATTGTATGTCATATTCTGTCAGGATCATCTGCCATCTCGCTATTCTCCCAGAAAGAGCAGGCTTCTCGAAGATGTATTTTATTGGATCCATTTTAGATATCAACAAGGTAGTATGAGTCAGCATATACTGCCTTAGCCGGTGAGTAGCCCATGCCACAGTGCAGCAAGTTTTCTCGAGCAGTGAATATCTGGTTTCACAGTCGGTAAACTTTTTGCTCAGGTAGTAAATAGCGTGCTCTTTTTGGCCAGACTCGTCATGCTTCCCCAATACACACCCCATTGAGTTTTCTAAAATAGTCAGATACATGATCAATGGTCTTCCCTCGACTGGTGGCATCAACACAGGAGGCTCTTGTAAGTATTATTTGATTTTGTCAAAAGCAACTTGGCATTCGTCATTCCATTTGACTACTTGATCTTTCTTCAATAGTTTAAAGATTGGCTCACAAGTAGCCGTCAGGTGAGAAATGAATCTAGCAATATAGTTCAGACGTCCCAAGAATCCTCTGACTTCCTTTTCAGTACGGGGAGCAGGCATCTCTTATATTACTTCAACATTGGCGAGATCGACCTTGATACTTTTGTTGCTGACAAAAAAGCCTAAGAGTTTACCAGACCGTACCCCAAATATGCATTTGTTTGGATTCAGTCTCAGCTTGTACTTCTTCAGTCTCTTAAACAGATTTTGTAAGTGATCAAGATGCTCTTCTTCTGTTTGAGATCTGGCTATCATATCGTCCACATAGACTTCTATTTCATGATGTATCATGTCGTGAAATAGAGCTACCATGGCACGCTGATAGGTTGCCCCAGCATTCTTTAGTCCTAATGGCATCACCTTGTAGTAGAATGTGCCCCACTGTGTGACAAATGTTATTTTCTCCATGTCCTCAGGCGCCATTTTGATTTGGTTGTAACCTGAGAATCCATCCATGAAGGAAAACACTTTGTGTTGTTCCGTATTGTCAATTAGGATATCAATGTGGGGAAGTGGAAAATCATCCTTAGGGCTTGCCCTATTCAAATCTCTGTAGTCCACACACATTCGCACTTTACCGTCTTTTTTGGGCACGGGAACAATGTTGGCAACCCATTGTGGGTAAGAAGTGACAGCTAAGAATCCAGCGTTGAATTTCTTCACGACCTCTACTTTAATCTTTTCTGACATATCAGGCCTCATGCGGCGAACCTTTTGCTTTACTGGTGGATAATCTTCTCTTGTAGGCAGACGATGTACCACGATATATGTATCAAGTCTCGGTATGTCTTTATATGACCAGGAAAATACTTCAACGTAATCGTGTAATAACTGAATCAGACGCTCCTTGACCCTAGGTTCCAGATTGGCACCCACTTTGACCTCTTTTTTGTCCTCTTTGGTGCCCAGGTTGATCGTATCCACGGGTTGCCCATGAGGCTGAATGGTTCTCTCCTCTTGTTGTAGCAGTCTGGAAAGTTTCCCTGGTACTTCACAATCTTCCTCACCTTCGTCTTTGGCTTGGTAGATTAGATTCTCAGAGTCACAAAAGGCCATAGCAGTATCGTTACCCATGGGATCCAAAATGGATGTATACCTGCATTGTGAGTGTGGGTGTGTGTAAGGGTATGGCTATCTTTGAAAGAAAATAAAATGTAAAAGAAAAACAATGAGCATAAAAGTTTGTATGAGAAAACGTCCATGATTCATTGATGTCATTTGAAAATGAGATAATAACCCTTACAAATGGACCATCGTGCCTCGGGTAAGACACAAGGTTTTAAGAGTGTGAATTGTTTTAATATTATAGATCTAACAAAATGTAAAGATAAACTATTGTGGGATAAAAGTGATCGGGACAAAGTCTCTAGCCTCCCAATTACTAAGCCCTCCATTGACAGTCGGAAAGATCCAATCCTCCAGGTTGTAATCATCTTCACCATCTTCTACCGCGTTGACCTCACGGTTGCTGATCTTCAGGGGTGGTCCTCCAGCACGGGCACGGCGTACAACCTTTTGAGCACCTGAAGTGAAACCTAGGCCAAACCTGTCAAACTTATATGGGATATCTGGGAGTTACCCCCAGATAGTGCATCCACCTTCCTCTACCACTGCTTTGGCATCCTTTAGAGATGACATCCGGAGTGGAGGCCTTGTAATCTTGGGAATCTGCGACACAACCTTGGTCACTGCCACATCTTGGGGGACCTCTTCAAAGTGTTGAAATGGAGTTTCAATCAATTCTCCATCCAATTCCATATATCGGAAGGAAGTGAGATGGTTGATCATGTATTCTTCCTCTCCATGGACGGTGATAATCTTCCCTTGAACCAGATACTTCAGCATCTGGTGCAATGTAGAGGTAACAGCGCCGACATTGTGGATCCATGGTCGTCCTAGCAAGCAGGAGTATGAAGGGCGGATGTCCATTACATAAAAGGTCGAATTGAAAGTTTGGGTTCTAACCTTTATGGGGATATCCACTTCCTCATGCACCATCCTCTTCGAGCCATCAAATGCCCTTACTACTATGTTACTTGGATTTAATGTCAGACCCTCGCAGTCAAGTCTATCAAGAGCCTTTTTGGGTAATACATTCAGAGATGAGCCTGTGTCCACCAAAACATGGGCCAGAGTTGTGCCCCTACATTCAACCGAGACGTGCAATGCCTCATTATGCTTTCTTCCCCTTGGCGTCAGATCAGCGTCTGAAAAACCTAGGCCATTATCCGCTATCAAGCTGGCTATGTAGTCTTGGAATTGATCAGCAGACGTCTCTTGAGGTACATGGGCTGTTTTTAAGAACTTCACCAAGGCTTTTGCATGCGCCTCGGAACACAGTTGTAATGCCAGCATGGAGATTTTAGAGGGAGTTTGCCTCAATTGTTCAACTACATCGTAGTCGCTCCTCTTTATTATTTTTAGGATCTCCTCCATTTCTTTCTTGGAGGTCTCAGGGATAGTCAATGACTGGGCCTTCGTCCGGATAAGCTCAACCAAAATACTTTTCCTCGAGTTTCGGCAGCAGGAGTGTTGGTAGGAATGATAACAGGGGTTGTAACGGCTTCGTTAATAGGAGTACTTGCAGAGATGATTATGGGTACTGAAGCAACCTTTGGAGTAGCCACAGGGATAATTACGGGTCCAAAAACTGCTTTTGGGGGAGCAATTTCTAGAGAAAAGATCCTACCACTTCGGGTAATTTTGCTAGTTCCGAAAATATTACTGATGTTGGAATCTTCTTTCTCGGAATTTATCTCATCAACGATCGGCCAGTCTTACTTGATGCCATGGTAGTAAATGTCCCCTCTATAGTTCCACGACACAGTTTTGTCTGACACAGATGGGACTGGCCCAGGCATTGTGATTATTAAAGGAGCTGCTTTCGAAACTGATGTAATTCTAACGGGTCTTTTAATGGAGACCCTGGAAGAATTGGAGGAAATGGTAATTATATAAACATCTTCAAAAGGAACAGGTGTAACAGGAGTCTTTTCAAACAAAATCGCTTTGTTATCCATCAGGCACTGAACGCCTACTTTCAACAAAGGACAACTAGTCGGTGAGGATAAACAGAAACGACAATCTTCATCACAACCCGGGAACATGCCGGCATTCAACAAGTTAATTTTAACAGCCAGAAGTGGGGTCATGGGTTCATTAACTTAAGTAACAAACAATCCTTCTTCAATGGCATTGGCATTGTGACCATGTCTGGGTATAGGAGCAGAAATGACATTTGGCTTCTCGGGCGCATCAAACTCAATTTCTTTTGCTTCAATGAGGTCTTGTATTTTGTTCTTCAAGGCCCAACAGTTATTAGTATCGTGACCAGGACTTTCAGAGTGATATGCGCAACGGGCATTGGGATGATAATGAGGGGATGTTGTATTGGGGTTTTTCGGAGCTTCTTTCAAGGTTACCAAATTGGATCTCAGAAGATACGGTAGTACTTGAGACAAGGTCATGTTAATTCTGGTGATTTGCTTGACTGGCCTTTCCACCCTTGGTTGATTACTTCATTGTTGATCAGTCGTAGGCTTAGGAATCATAACGACCCCCACCATTGGTCGGCGTTCAGCCCTATCTTGGTTTCTTTGCGGATATACAACATCTACCTCTTTCTTTCCGATGAAAGGCTCCCTTACAGCTGTAGAAGAAGATAAATCTTTCTGAATCTTACCACTCTTTATGTCGGCTTCTACCCTCTCCCCGGTCAATATTAGTTTGGTAAAGCCTGTAGACGAACTTCCAATTAAATGGTTAAAGAAGGGACCAGACAAGGTGCCTAAGAACATGTCTACCAACTCTCTTTCAGATAGAGGGGGTTGAACTCTTCCAGCCAAATCTCTCAATTTTTGCGCATAGTCCTGAAGAAGTGAAAAACACAAGAAGGGGGGTTGAATTGTAAAAACTGGAAATCAATTGCAATGAACACTGTATTTTTATCCTGGTTCGTTTGATCTCAAACTACTGCAGTCCACCCGTCAAGGTGATTTTGCCTCTCTCCAATGAGGTCTTAATCCACTATATTCAACTGAATATTACAATCTGCTTTAACAACTGCTAAAGCCTTCTTGATGCAAACCACAGACCGGTTTGTCAAGGAATTACTTTCTTACAAAGAATTGAAATCTAGGTGTGTGAATGTTTTCTACAAAACTGTTTATCACAACTGTGATACTACACAAATTAAGCTTATGGAAACTAGATTGCTAAAATAATTGAGTAAGGAATTTTGGAGCTTTTAGCAAACTGAGAGTGAGGAAGATGATGAATAGCTTTTTGGCGTGTAGAGTGTTGTAGAGCATTAGCCAATTCAATCTTCATTAACTTGTTTATATAGCATTGGAAATAGTGTACGTTGGAGCAATAATTCTATTTCAATGCCAATAACAATCTTTCCTTATTAAGCAGATCTTGTCTAGAATGATGTCGTTGGTAATAACTCATCTTGAATGCACAGTACCATTGCCACTTACGCGTGTTCTGGCTTAGGCTCATTCTGACGCTGCTTAGGTGCTGATGAACTATTGTTGTCTTTATCAGAGTTCAGAGTGTTGAGCGCAGATCTGTTCATCAAGCTTCAGCATAAGCGCAAGTTGATCTTCTGATTCTGGTAACTGATATAACATCTTTTGATGCTGATGTTGATATCCAATTTTCTGATGCTGATGAGGATGTTCTCATGCTGATACCTATCAGAGTTTCTGTAAAACAGAGTGTAATTTTTAGGTAGCAAATAGTTCTTACATGAATCATACAATTAATATATCTTAGCATATTGTTATCATCAAAACTTAAACTTAGGGTAGTAGATTCAAACTTTGTTCTAACAATCTCCCCCTTTTTGATGATGACAAAAACTAGATATTTTTTATTTGAAAATAAACGAAAAGTATCAGAGATAATCAAATAGTAAGTTTTATCAGAATTAAGTAGGAGGTTATCAAGGATAAGGGATAAGAGATATCAGAGTTTAGATTGGAGATACTCCCCCTGAATTTATTACTTCCCTTTTTAATTCCAAGAGTTCTTCAGGATCAGATCTTTATTGATTTGAACATCAGAATATCAGAGCTTCAGATCAGAATATCAGAGCTTCAGGCTTCAGTGTATCAGAGGTGATTAACTTCTTGTACCTGTAGACTTATGCATAAACAGAAAACATTCAAGTATATCAGAGTGTTAGAATGTTTGAGACTTTTTGTCTCAATAATCCGTTATTGAAAAATATCATTCTTGTTCTCCCCCTTTTTGTCAGCAATCAAAAAGTGTAAGTGATGTGCTAAAACGATCAGAGCAGAAAAACTTGTTATATTAAGTTCAGAGCCAGGCAAAACAGTATAGATGATATGCAAAGAAAACATTGAAAATATCATGAATGAAAAACTAAGGTTGGGGTGGGAAGCGTGTGAACAGAGTCTCCAGCATTGCCTTAATCTGATCAGCAGTTTCAGTCTGCTTGTGCACCATGCTGACTACTGTATCTATCTTGTTGTCTTGCACATCCATCCTTTCCTTCATCTTCTGATCATTTTCATCCATTCTTTGCTACAGACGAATATCATTCAGCTTCAGCTCTTCCAGCGTCTGCCTGTCCAAGGCAGCTTGAGAAACATCAGAAGCAGGAAGCTTCTGAGAGCTTTCTGCAACATCTTCAGCTTGACTGACCTCTTCAGCTTGAATAGTCTGATCTTCTGCTTGCTGAACTTTTGAAGTTGGACGCTTCTCAGACCATGGCTCACTATCCAGAAGGAGCACTTCGTCCTGTGGCAGCTGACTTTCAACTTCCTTCAGCAGCTTGCTGAAGTTCTATTGTGCCTGCTCATAATTGATATCTTGCAACTTGAGGGCTTCAGCACATACCCAGATTCTGAAGCGTGTCCAGAGTTGGTCTGAGGCAGCAGGATCAATCATTCCAGGACAAACTTGCTTTAGAGAAGCAATCCATTGTTGCAAACCTGTTTCAAAATTCACAATGCCAGAGCCAACATCTGGCTGTTTTGGTTTGGGAATGGCTATTTTGTGTTTGAGATCAGCAAGACGGTCAAGGATTGTTAAATCGATGAAGGTCCTGCTGGGGTCTTCTGTAGTTTGTTTGGGAGATGGAGTGGGAGAATCAGAGATAATAATTGGACTGTTTGGAGTATTTGGAGGGGTAGTTTCTGGCGAGGATGGCAGTTGGTCCATGGTTACAGTTGTTCCACATGGAAGCTAAATTGCCAAGGGTTGTGGCTCAGAGGATTGAGGAGAATGAGGTTCAGGTGATGGAGTTTCAGAGTGATGAAACTCAGGTTGTGGAGGTGATGGTTGAGGTGATGGTGGATGAAGTTCTGGTTGTGGAGAGGGAGGAGGAATTTCTGGTTGTGGAGAGGGAGGTGGAATTTCTGGTTGTTGTGGAATTTGTGGTTCTTCTGGTATGGGTGAGAGAGGTTGTTCTGGTTGAGGAGAGTGGGCAATTTCTGGTTCAGTGTTTGGATTTGTTGAGAGGTGATCAGAAACACGTTGATCAATTTCAAACAGAACTTTGTCAAGTTCTGATGCTGTTGATGTTGTGGGTTTTGGAGTTTGGGATTTGGTGCGGGGTCTCCTGAGAGTCAGTGACTCAGAAGGGTCATCTTCTGGTTCGGTTTCATCAATAGTTGGTATGGGGATTGGAAGTTCATGTGAAGCTGGGGTTGGAATTGATGTTGGAATAGCAGAAGAATTTAAAACAGAAGCAGCAGATAAATTACCTCTTTTCTTAGGGGTCTGCTGGGATGGTCCTTCTGAAGTGGCCTTTCTTTTCTTCATCTTCTTCATAGTAACTTCTGGTTGTTGTTAGTGCAGATCTTTGATATTCAGTTTAGGATTTGTACCATCAGCCTTGCAAGCGCCCAAGTATCTGAAAACCACAACTGGTTTTGATTCAATCTCAGAGAATAGTGGAAAGTCGTTCAGTGGGACTCTTCTGCTGGTGATGTCAGCAAGAGGAGTAACGCTGGGCTCCTTTCTGATATTCTCTATCAGTTTCATTTTCTTCAGATTCTTGGCGTTCAGAGGCTTGCCAACAGTAGGTTCAATAGAACTTAATTCCTGAGCTTCTGTGAGGTGTTCTATCAGCCTATTCTCAGTTAGAATATCTGATATTAACCTGCCAAAGGGTATCCAATCCCTCTTTGTCCTTTCTTCTTCCCTTGTCTCCTTGACGCTGGTCCTGAGGTGATTAAACAGAAGATGAGCCAAATTGATCTTTACCTTCTGATTAATAAAATAGATCAGAAACTGCTGATCTATATTTATATAATCAGGAGAGCTTGTTGGCTTCCTGTGATTAAAGCACCCCATAATGATCTTCGCCCATATTCTGTCTTGATCCTTTAAGTCTCTGATCTTGCTGCTGGGAACCCCATGGGTGAAAATCTGCCTTGCAATGACAGCAACGTCAGAGCATCTTTCAGCCATGTCGATACAGCGGATACCACCACCACTGTATCCAATCAATCTTGCTATGTGATCCTCAGTGATCACAATCTTCTTTCCCATTATGTAGGAGGTGACTTGATGCGTTGATGAGTAAGCATGAATCCAGAACTCCTTGACCAAGACTGGGAATGTTGGTCCAACCAACCTATCAAAATATTTCTCCCATCCATGTGCCCTAACTTCTTCTGTCAGATCAAATCCATTTTATTTCAGACTGGAGAAGTCAACAATCAGTTCAGACAGCACTTCCAAATTTTTCACTGGTGTAAGGAGTGTTCTGAAGGGAACTTGGTATTGTTCAGAAGAAGCCTCCTTCTGAGAACCTGCAGAGACATTGCTGGAGGTTGCCATGTTCATACTTAGGGTTTTTTTGAGAAAACTAAAAAATGGGTTTCTTTTGAGAGAGATGAACACACAAGGAAAATACAGAAAATATATGTAAGATTGTAAGAAACGGTAAAGGATTAATGTGAGATGTTAATGTGCTTAAATAGATTTCAAAATAATTTTTGAAAGTGTAGACGGTTTCAAGAAAGAGAAATAATTCATGATTACGTTTTAAAACATGATTACTTTCATTTAATGCTTGCTGATTTTGGGGGATTTGAGAAAGATACTTGAAACGGTTACCAGACATGTGTCTCAATGCACCCAATCAGCGTTTTGCCTTCTCAGAAGCGTGCACGCGTTCTGCTTCAGAGATTTGCTGATGATTGGATGACACTTGTTTGATTTAGTGAGCAGCACGTCTATCATTGAGCTGAAACGCTCAGATCTTTAAGACTAGCATCTGATACAATCTGCATGTCTATCTTTCTGAAAAGAGATTGATCAGAAGTTCACAGTAAAACAAATACATTCTGAAGGATAATATATAAAATTAAAACATTTTCACTCTGGGCATAGTTTCATGCTGATATGTTTCAGAATGAAATTGAACCTATCTTCAGAAAGGGGTTTAGTGAAGATATCAGCCCATTGATGGTCTGTATCAATAAACTTTAAGTTCAAAATTCCTTTCTGAATATAGTCCTTAATGAAGTGATGTTTTATTTCTATATGCTTAGCTCTAGAATGTAAAATGGGATTCTTACTTAAGCAAATAGCAGAAGTATTGTCACAGAGTATAGGGATGTTACTCTCAAAAATCTGGAAGTCTTCAAGCTGACTTTTCATCCAGAGCATTTGTGTGCTGCATCCTGCTGCTGCTGTGTACTCAGCTTCTGCTGTTGATAGCGCAATTGTGGATTGCCTTTTGCTGGACCAAGAGATCATATTTTCTCCCAGAAACTGGCAGCTTCCAGAAGTACTTTTACGCTCTACTCTGTCTCCAGCAAAGTCAGCATCGCAGTAGCCTACTAAGCTGTAATCACTAGATTTTTTATAAAATAAACCCAGATTAGTAGTACCTTTCAGATACTTGAAAATTCGCTTAAAAGCTGTTAAGTGAGATTCTCTAGGATCTGATTGGAATCTAGCACAAATACATACGCTGAATAAGATATCAGGCCTTGAAGCTGTCATATAAAGGAGAGAACCAATCATACCTCTGTAGACCTTCTGTTCTACCTTTTTGCTTACCTCTTCTCTTTCCAGAATGCACGTGGGATGCATTGGAATCTTTGATGGCTTACATTCTGAGATGTCAAATTTCTTCAGAAGATCTCTGACATATTTGCTCTGATGAATGTAAGTTCCCTCTGGAGTTTGATTGATCTGAATTCCTAGAAAGAATTTCATTTCCCCCATGAGGCTCATCTCAAATTCTGCTTGCATACACTTAGCAAATTTTCTTCCAAGAGAAGGATTAGTAGATCCAAAAATAATATCATCAACATAAATTTGACAGACTAAGATGTCATTCTTAACTGACTTACAGAATAAGGTAGTTTCCACCTTCCCTCTGGTGAATTCATTTTCTAACAGAAAGTTACTTAGTCTTTCATACCAAGCTCTGGGAGCTTGTTTCAGACCATATAGTGACTTCTTTAGTTTGAAAACATGTTCTGGATGTTTTGTATTTTCAAAACCAGGGGTTGGTGCACATAAACATCTTCTTCTATATAACCATTTAAGAATGCACTCTTGACATCCATCTGATACAGAGTGATGCCTCTGTTAACAGCAAATGAAATTAAAAGTCTGATAGATTCTAACCTGGCGACTGGAGTAAAGGTTTCTGTATAGTCTATTCCCTCTTGCTGACTATAACCTTGTGCTACCAGTCGTGCTTTGTTTCTGATGACTTCACCTTGTTCATTAAGCTTGTTTCTGAACACCTATCTTGTTCCAATGACGTTGAATCCTTTTGGTCTGGGAACAAGATCCCATACGTCATTTCTGGTGAATTGATTCAGCTCTTCTTGCATTGCTAGAATCCAGTCGTTGTCCAGAAGTGCTTCATCAATAGAAGAATGTTCAATCAGAGACGCAAGTCCCATGACAGTTTCTTCAGAGTTTTTGAAGCTTGCTCTTGTTCTGATTGGATCTTCCTTTCTTCCTAGGATAGTTTCTTCTGGGTGATCCACGCTACTTCTGGGTAGTCTCTTCTGAGGTTGATCAGCAGCTGTGGTAGGATTGCTAGCAGTGCTCCTTTCAGATGTTGAAGGAGTGTTTGTGTTGAGAGCTTCTGATGACTTGTCTTCAGAACCTGTAAATTCAATTTCCATACCTGCAAAAACTTCATTCTGCTTTGACTTTTCAGAGTCAAGCTTATCATCAAAACGAACACTGATTGATTCTTCCACAATCTGTGTTTCTGTATTGTATACTTTGTACCCTCTTGAGCGTTCAGAGTATCCTAACATAATACACTTCTGTGCTTTAGAGTCAAACTTGTTCAAATAATTATTTGTATTTAACATAAAACAAGTACATCCAAATGGATGAAAATATGAAATGTTGGGCTTTCTGTTCTTCCACAATTCATATGGAGTCTTTTCCAGAATAGGTCTTATTGAGATTCTATTCTGAATGTAGCACGATGTGTTTATTGCCTCTGCCCAGAAGATCTTAGCAACGTTTGTCTCATTGATCATGGTTCTGGCCATTTCTTGCAATGTTCTGTTCTTTCGTTCTACAACTCCATTTTGTTGGGGAGTTCTAGGACAAGAGAAATCATGCAGAATGCCTCTGTCATTAAAGAATGACTCAAAATCTTTGTTTTCAAACTCTCCACCATGATCACTTCTGACTTTAACGATTCTAAGATCCTTTTCATTCTGAACTTGGTTACAGAAGGTAACAAACACAGAGTGTGACTCGTCCTTGTGTCTTAAGAACTTTACCCATGTCCATCTGCTATAGTCATCTACGATTACTAACCCATACTTCTTGCCACTGACTGAAGCAGTTTTAACTGGTCCAAATAAGTCAATGTGCAGAAGTTCTAATGGCTTAGAGGTAGAAACAACATTTTTAGATTTGAAAGAAGGTTTTGCAAACTTGCCTTTTTGACATGCTTCACACAGAGCATCTGAATTGAACTTCAAATTAGGAAGTCCTCTGACCAGATTGAGTTTGTTAATCTGAGATATTCTTCTCATACTAACATGCCCCAATCTTCTGTGCCAGATCCACTGCTCGTTGTTAACAGACAGAAGACACTTTACATTCTGACTTTTCAGTTCAGAAAGTTTGATTTTATAGATGTTGTTTTTCCTCTTTCCATTAAACAGGATAGTCCCATCTTTCTGACTAACAGCTTTACATGATTTTTGATTAAAGATTATATCATAACTGTTATCACTTAATTGACTTATGGATAACAGATTATGCATTAATCCATCTACTAGCAGAACATTATTTATAGAGGGAAGATTTCCATTACCTACAGTTCCAGAGCCAATGATCTTTCCCCTCTGATTGCCTCCAAAGCCAAGGTGGCCTCCAGGCTTAAGTTCCAGGCTTTGGAACATATGCCTTCTTCCCGTCATGTGTCGTGAGCAGCCAGAGTCCAGGTACCATGACTGGTGTTTCTGATTTGCTGCTAAAGATATCTACAACATGTATTATTTTATCCTTAGGTACACAGATTTTCTTGGGTCCTGATTTGTTAGATTTACCAAAACTCTGGTTGAATTTTGGTTTCTCAGAATACTTACTGCTAGTGTATTTAATATCATGTGTGTGACCATACACAAAATGTGATTTCAGAGGAGTGTGTTTAATGGTTAAATCCATGACATTCTTAGGTGTAGGAACCTTACCTTGGTATCCTATTCCCTTCCTGCCGTTTCTGCTAACTCCATAGATCATTGAAGCCATTTTGCTTCTATCTATGCTTTTAGCAAGGAACTTCTGGAAACTGTGATCATACTCCTTGATGATCTCGTCAGCGCTGTTGGGAGTTTCAGAAATTGGTTCCTTCTGAGAGTTTTGTAAAACATTTTCTAATTTAGAATTTTCCAATCTAAGACTCTCAGTCTTATCAGAGTCAGATTCAAGATTCCTTTTAAGGTTTCTGAATTTAACTCTAATCTGTTGGTACCTTTCCAGAATTTCATTAAGGCTTTCAGCAAGTTCAGCCTTAGTAAAATTAATTGCAAAGTCAGGAAATACCTCTTCAGTATCTGATTCTGAGTCTGAGTCAGAAGCTTCACTGTCTTCTGAAATGTTGGCCATGAGAGCTATGTTTGCTCTCTCATCATCTGATTCTGAGTCAGCTTCAGACGAGTCAGAGTCATCCCATGTAGCCATGAGACTTTTCTTCTTTTCTCTTCCAAACTTCTTTTTGGGCTTTTCCCTCTGAAGCTTTGGGCAGTCACTCTTGTAATGTCCTTGTTCATTTCACTCATAGCAGATGATGTCCTTGGTGTTTGGCTTTCTGCTTCCTGAGGAGCCTTCAGATCTTTTGTATCCAGAGGAAGAATCTGTCCTTCTGTATCTGGAAGAAGACTCGTTCTGATCAGATCTTCTGGGATTCCTGAACTTCCTTTGCCTCTGCTTCCACAGTTGGTTCACTCTTCTGGAGAGGAGAGAAAGTTCATCTTCTTCTGATGAGGATCCATCAGATGTTTCTTCAACTGCCTGCAAAACTTTAGACTCAGATTTTTTGTTAGATTTTAATGCTAAAGGCTTACCTTGCTTCTGAGGTTCATCAGCTTCTAGCTCTATCTCATGACTTCTGAGGAAGCTGATAAGTTCCTCCAGAGAAATTTTGTTGATATCTTTTGCTAGCTTCAGAGCTGTAACCATTGGCCTCCACTGCTTTGGTAAGCTTCTGATGATCTTCTTGACGTGATCAGCAGTAGAGTATCCTTTGTCCAGAACCTTGAGACCAGCCACCAGAATCTGGAATCTTGAGAACATTTTTTCAATGGATTCACTTTCTTCCATTTTGAATGCCTCATACTTCTGAATGAGCGCAAGAGCTTTAGTTTCTTTGACCTGAACGTTGCCCTCATGCGTCATTCTGAGTGAGTCAAACATGTTCTTTGATGTGTCTCTGTTAGAGATCTTTTCATATTCAGCATAAGAGATGGCGCTGAGAAGGATGGTTCTGGCCTTGTGGTGATTTTTGAAGTCACGCTTTTGTTGGTCAGACATTTCTTTCCTATCAATCTTCTGATCGCTTGCATTCACAGGGTGCATGTATCCATCTGTCACCATGTCCCACAGATCAGCATCATGTGCCAGAAAGAAGCTTTCAATTCTGTCTTTCCAGTAATCAAAATTTTCTCCATCAAAGACTGGAGGTTTGCCGCTGAATCTGTCTCTGTCTTCATTGTTGTCATTGCTGGTGTGATGATAAGTTCCTGCCATTGTGTTTTTCTGACACTGGATCTTGTACTGACATGGTTAAGTGTTTTAGCTCAGAACCAGGCGCTCTGATGCCAATTAAAGAAGTGAAAAACACAAGAAGGGGGGTTGAATTGTAAAAACTGGAAATCAATTGCAATGAACACTGTATTTTTATCCTGGTTCGTTTGATCTCAAACTACTCCAGTCCACCCGTCAAGGTGATTTCGCCTCTCTCCAACGAGGTCTTAATCCACTATATTCAACTGAATATTACAATCTGCTTTAACAACTGCTAAAGCCTTCTTGATTCAAACCACAGACCGGTTTGTCAAGGAATTACTTTCTTACAAAGAATTGAAATCTAGGTGTGTGAATGTTTTCTACAAAACTGTTTATCACAATTGTGATACTACATAAATTAAGCTTATGGAAACTAGATTGCTAAAATAATTGAGTAAGGAATTTTGGAGCTTTTAGCAAACTGAGAGTGAGGAAGATGATGAATAGCTTTTTGGCGTGTAGAGTGTTGTAGAGCATTAGCCAATTCAATCTTCATTGACTTGTTTATATAGCATTGGAAATAGTGTATGTTGGAGCAATAATTCTGTTTCAATGCCAATAACAATCTTTCCTTATTAAGCAGATCTTGTCTGGAATGATGTCGTTGGTAATAACTCATCTTGAATGCACAGTACCGTTGCCACTTACGCGTGTTCTGGCTTAGGCTCATTCTGACGCTGCTTAGGTGCTGATGAACTGTTGTTGTCTTTATCAGAGTTCAGAGTGTTGAGCGCAGATCTGTTCATCAAGCTTCAGCATAAGCGCAAGTTGATCTTCTGATTCTGGTAATTGATATAACATCTTCTGATGTTGATGTTGATATCCAATTTTCTGATGCTGATGAGGATGTTCTCATGCTGATACCTATCAGAGTTTCTGTAAAATAGAGTGTAATTTTTAGGTAGCAAATAGTTCTTACATGAATCATACAATTAATATATCTTAGCATATTGTTATCATCAAAACTTAAACTTAGGGTAGTAGATTCAAACTTTGTTCCAACAACTCCTTGAAACCTTCATTGGAGGCCATGGCCATACTCTGGAGTTGAGTACGGGTAGGCGCCAAATCAACATTGTATTGATATTTCTTGTAGAAATTTGCGGCAAGATCTTCCTAATTGTGAACATTGGCTCTTTCTAGTTGGTAAAACTAGTCAAGTTGAGTACCAGACAGATTGTCTTGGAAGAAATGTACCCATAAGTCTTTGCCAGCGGTATGGGGTTGGATTTTCCTCACATATGATCGGAGATGCATTTTAGGGCATAACACTCCATCATATTTGGAAAACATAGGTACTTTGAATTTTGGAGGAATCACAATCCCCGACACTAAACCCAATTCCTCAAAGTCCAAGCCTGACACCTTTTGGATTTCCATCGCGCTCAACTGCTCTTCGAGATGTTTGTACTTGTCATCAGCTGGAGGGTATTGTTCCTCAGAGTAGTCTTCTTCTTCCTCTTCCTCTTTTGATTCGGACGGGACAACTATTTCCTTACCTTTCCCCTCTCCTTCACCAGATGTTGTTGCAAAGTTCAAGGTCCTTCTTGTCTGCCCATGAAACCTTCTCCCCATGTTTAAGACTCTGGTTACCTTCTTTGTTTTCTTTTTCCTCTCATCAGCCAGCAGAGTCTTCAACTCTTCTTGCCCCTTGGCTAGGGTCATGATCAATTGTTAAAACTCCGTATTCTAAGCTTGGATATCTTTCACTGTTTGCTCGAGATCCATCTTACTGAAATAAACAGTAGAGAGATGAGGAGACTTGTTGCAAAAGACCTGTTTATGTTATGATGAATGATATATGCATATGCAATGTTTTCAAGGATTTCAAATATTCAAATTTGTTTTAAACAAAAAAGGAAACACACGTTATATTAATAAGATAAAGTTTGAGTACATCAATGCCCCTTGTATAAAATAATACAAAAACTCTAAGATAAAAAGTAGTACGCATCCTCTTTGGTGCAATGTAGGCATTCATAGTCCGCTCCTCATGAAGTAGCCTAGTGAGTTCCAAAACCTTCTTCTCGCTTGCGTAGAATTGGGCTTCAAAAGTATCTCGCTCTCCTTTGAGTTGTATCCAATCCCTTTGTAGGTCTTCAAGAGATGTGGGCATGTCAGGATGCAGGATAGTGTATGGAACATCTCCTTCCTTAACAGGCTCAATAATTACCGGGAGAATGGAGGGGTAAGGCATCATAAGACTCTGAGCACGAGTCCGTACCCATTTGAGGTAAGGCTCAAGAGGGGTGGAATTCGTGTGCCCCAAAGTCTCGCTATCCACCTTGTTTAGCATCCTCCAAGCTCGGATAAATCTCTGGCGAAGACCTTGATCGTTGTTGTCGTAGTCGAATACCAAACCTTGAATCAGCATCTCGTGCAGGCCATCCCTTCGGGCGTAACTAAACTGTCTTAAGGCTAAACAAGGGTTGTAGGTGATGACTCCCCTAATTCCAAGTAGAGGTACATTAGGGAATTCTCCATAACGGTCGACGATGATAACATTCTCTTTGGATCGAGAGCACCAATGAATGTCTGAATGTTTGAGCATCATCAACCTTTGTGACCACCTTGAACCTTGCTCATTCTTTAATACAGATTGGGGAAGATGAGAAATAAACCATCTTGCCAAGAGAGGAGTGCAACACATAAGGACACCTCTTTTCCTCATTGTGCGAGTGTGAAAAGAGTGTAGGATATCCCCTAGTAATGTAGGCATCGGGTTGCGTGATATGAAGATTTTGACGGTGTTCACATCTATGAGCTGGTCAGGATTTGGAAATAAAACCATCTCATAGATGAGGAGAGCCACAATTTCCTCAAAGGCTTGCAAGTCTAAGGAATTCCAATAGCTTTGGGCTTTCTCAAACAGGAACTTTGTTAAGAAACCTTTAACACCACTCCTTGTTTCCTAATGGGTTGTGATATCAGATGAGTGCAAGTGTAGAGCTTGAGCAATCTCTTCTGGCTTTGGATCTCTTTTCGTACCGTTGAAAGGTAGTTGATTGAGAATGGGGATCCTCAAGAGTTGGGAGAATTCTTCCAAAGTAGGCACAAGTTGATAGTCGGGAAATGTGAAGCAATGGTGCAAAGGATCAAAGAGCTGAAATAGCACCTTCATCATGTCTTCATATGTGTTGGAGGTGACCAAGTTGAGCATACGACCATGTCTTTCGGTGAATGGAGAGTTTTCAGGAATCCTTAAAGCTAGCTCCTTAAGCTGTGGAGGGATTCTCACAAGGTTGACTTGAATAGTTTTCCTGCGAAGTGAATCCATATCCTACAAAACAAGAAGATGAATCCCAAAATCCTTGAAATGGTTAGTGGATGTATATGATGTTCATGATGTTATGTACAAGTATGCATATACAAGCAAAGCAAACAAGTCTTTAGTTTAGGCTTGCATGGAGTTTTATAGGTAAGTACCCTCTTGAAGTTTAGTTGGCTTAAACCTGTCCTAGCAATAGTAACTGGGTTCTAAGGAGCTCAATATCACCGGTTTGTTTCCTTGGTTATTGTTTCAGCTCAAGCCTCTTTAATGGAGACCGAAATATCCCAAGAAACCAAACCTCAATGAGTGTAGTATCGAGTATCTACCAACTTCGGACTGCACCAAAGCCAATCATCTCACTATATCCTAAAGGCCAAGTTGGTCAAGTAAAGGTTCTAGAAGTTCATTAGTGCTTCATGACATCACTCAGCAGCCTCATATTCTCTTTGATTAACTCAAAGGCTACCGGTACCCACAAATATGTCGCACTAACGTATCTATTGCTTAGACCATGTCGGTATACCCCACACAGTTTCCACAATGTATTTCTACTTACCTATAATGCATCCCAAATTCGAGTAGAGGATTCAAACCCAAACAAAGAACCATAATGTAAAGCATACAAGTCAAACAATGTAAGCAAGTAAATGTGATATATCCCTAAGGTAACCCCACTTTTAGAATATTCCCCAGCAGAGTCGCCAGTTCTGTGATACGGTGGGAGAACTGACTTGATTGTTTTGTGGTTGATCGCAAATGTTGCGGTTAGCAAGAGTCGCCACCGAATTTTCTTTTATCCAAAAGGAAAGGTGAAAAAGAACAGGAAAGACCTTTGAGATTGTTTCTTGAGTTTGGGGGGTAGATTATGAAAAGGGAAGGTATTAGCACCATTTTCATCCATGGTTTTCCATGGGCTCTTAGTTACTTGCTAGATCACTTGCTTTTATTTGAAATTGTGCTTTGTGTGGTTTTTAAAGTATTTTGTAAAAGAGGTTATTGTTTAGGCAATCTTTGTAATGATTCTCGTTCGTAAGAATGTATACAAAGATGTTGATCTTTTTGAAAATGTTTTCAATGCTTGTAAGAAGTTTGGAAATGTGTAGGTGTTTGTTTTGAAAATAGAAAGGGTATTTGTTTTTGAAATGGAGCAAGTAATTAAGAGCAAACTACCTACTCAAATGTCTTTCTTGTTCATTTTCTTTTCCTTTTATATTGTTGTCTTACCATTGATTTGGTAAGCAACCCTATCTTTGGATGTAAACGGAACGGGCGTGGGTCATCGTATAGCCATAATTAGCAACGTTGCAAGGTATCTTAGCATTTTTGAGGGACTAAGATCATTTGGTAAGGCAACTTTGAATAGCGTCATCGAGGGACTATGATCTTGTATTTGTTTGTTTTGCTAAGATACCTTACATGTGTAATATGACCATTTTTGTATAAGGAAACCAAGTGGGATAACCCTAGGGGTGTTTTGTGTGCAAGTGTGTCATTTTCATGCTTGATTTTTGTCTTTGATTAGGGTTTGCTAATTGTTGATTTTAGTCTTTCCATACAAACCCTAATTACTAGCATTTATATAAAGCGATAAATTGTGAAATTTAAAGTTACTACACTATTACAACACTTGTGGGAGGGGGTATACAATTTATGAATGGGGATTGCAATAATATAAACCTAATTAATCTATTACAAACAAATTGAATATGTGCAAATAATTGGAATAAATAGTATACAAGATAAATTAAATATTCAAAGATATGTAAATGCAAAGAAGATTTTTGTTTGGTTTTTTATATGGAAAAGCTTTAACCTAAAACCTAATTAGAAAATAAGTAAATCAAGATTAACTTAAATTAATTAAGGAAAGGAATTGTTTAAGAAAGTATTTTTGAATAAACCCTAATTCTATTTGATTAAATGAAAATAAGTTTCTTAATGAAAAAAGTATTTTTTTTGTCTTAAAAATAATATATGGTATTATGAGGTATTTTTGGTCCCTTTTTATATTAAAATAAATATTTAATGGGTTTAAAGAAAAAATAAATATTAAACTAGTTATAATTTAATTTACAAAGTCTATTTAATAAAAATATATAATATATAAATAAATAAAAACATTTTATGTGAGAAAAATAAAATAAAACAAGCCAAAATATAGATTTATCATTTTTTATATTTTTATGATTTTTAATATTAAGACAAATATATTTAAGAAAATAAAATGAAAATAAAATAAATAAATAAAATGATATTGGGCCACGGGTGTTAAAAGTAAGCAAGAGGTAAACGTTAGAAAAAATCAAAGGCCCGTGAAGCAAAAAGCCCAGCGCTGCAAAGGGACAAAAAATGGAGAAAAAAATGTGAGAAAATTGCAAAAGGCAGCGCGTTGAGGCTCAAACCCATGACCTCTAGCATTTACGCGCCCTGCCTTACCACTGGGGTGGCTGTACATCCGTTTATATAAACAAAATCACAAATATATATTAGAAAACGCCTCCTGAAGGCAACTTCATCTTCAACCTTGAGCCATGGCTGGACCACCTGTATCTCTCTCATTTCTCTATAAAAATGGAAAGTTCAAACATGAAAGTTATGTTGTTTCTTCCCATGAGTTCAACCATATAATTTATGTAAACTAAAAGTCAAAGATAAAATCTAATTTTACTGGCCCTAATTTGAAACTTAATTTTTGCAGAAATTTCAAATTCAAAATTCTCTATACACAGTTAATATAAATGAAAACTATGAACGTGGTTAGCTTTATGGCAAGGATATCTACATTTTGCTTTCACAAATTAGGACCAAATGATGCTTGTATGAAGAGATAGAAGTTTGAGTTTTTACCTCTTTCAGCTGGGATCACGAATGGAGTTTGAGCAAGTTTTGAGAAGGCCTGAGGATTTATTTAGCTTTCCTGGACCTCCCTGAGTGTATTCAAATCCTTACTTTGTCTTGAAAGTCCCTGAATCTCCCTACTCAAGTCAACCTGCAAGCTTGATATTTGAAAATGGTGGATGCTGGAGGAGGAGTTACAGTGAGGGAACAGGGGTCTGGATCACTTAGATATGAGGTATATTGTGTTTGGGTGGTTAGAACTCAATACGCACGAGTGGATTTAGAGATTGTTATGTAAGGTTCAAAACTGTCAAGCTATGGAAGATTTCCAGTTGCAAAGTGTTTGGGAGTGTTTCTGAGTCTTAGAATTTGTGTGTTATGTTGCAATACACTTGTGTATATGTATGGAAAAGGTTAGATATCAACTTCACTCAAGGTTTCTGAGTTATAGCCTTTTGGCTCTATAACTTGCTTTTGAAGGAAAGTGAGGAGACAAGTCTCTATGTGTTTGTACAAGCATGATCTGAGTTGGTAGAGAGGCCTTAGACAAGTTGATTTTGGTTTTTACTTTGCTTGTGTGTAGAGAAAACAATTGAGAGGCTTAAGAAGTTGACAAAGGCAAAAGTAATGCTTTATCAAAATGGAAATGGCACCTTTGTGCCATAAATGGAATTATAACTTGGATAAAGGCTCAAATGTTTGGATTAAAGCTCTATGAGCTGTGTAAGCATTTAATTATGGATTGAGAAACAAGTTTGAGGCCTGCAAAGCAAAGATTATGCAGCCTAGGCTTGAATTTGAATTTTTGTTCATCATGAAATGACTTGAAATCAAAGTGATAAATCACCAACTTCATCTCTTTGATTCTCCCTACTCAAGAATGATCTCAAGGAGTTCTTGGATATTTTAGAAATCTTGCAATGTGCTCTACAACTCTTCTTTGAATTGCTTTTGAAAATTGCCTTTGGAACTATGTGAAAATTTTCCATGAAGTTAGGTCAAAAATCTGCCTAACTAGGGAAAAATTTCACTAAGTTATTTTAGTTCATGAGCATGTATTCACAAAATTATATCTTGAGATCCAAGCATTTTTAGGAGAAATTGTGTGAATAAAAGTTGTATATTTTATGGAGATATACAACTTTCATGTTGGAAATTTCCTTTGAATCATCTTGCATCATGGTGAAAATTTGGCTCAAAGTTGAGAAAAAATAAGAAATTTTATATACTTAGAAAAATTTCTAAGTTAAGAAATTTCAACTTTTCAAAACAAAATCTTAAACCCTTTATTTCTTGATTAATAAGTTTCAAATTTTGACATGCTTTTATGATTATGATCTTTGGCACTTGATTTTGACCAAAAAGTCAAAGTTTGACTTTTCAGTATACAGTTGACTTTTGATCAGTTGACTGAAAAATTCATCTATCAATCCAATGGATTTGTAATGTTTTGAATCATGCTATTAGGTAAAAATGATGTGATTGAACTCTTGAAATCATGCTTCAAACCAATTGAACATTTTCTAGGTCAAAAATCAAAAATTGCCCCTTCCTAGTCAAAACCCTAATTTTGACCATTTTGCCCTTTTGATGATTTGACCAAATTTCTTGAGGAATTGTGGTCCAAACTTGATCAAATGATACACATGAGTCTTAGATGTTGATGTGGATAAAAAATTATGAAGTTTGACTGTAAATTGGCCATGGTTGACTTTTTCCCCAATACAGTTGATTTTTAGGTCAACTATCCAATTGACTGATCAAAAGTGTGATTCAAGGCTTGAAACTTGACATGAGTAATCTCGGGGGTCCCTAATGATCCTTGAAAGTCATATGAGGCATTGATAGTCCAAAAATACTTGTGCAAACTCAAACCCTAATTTTGATCATCAGTGCATAAGGAGGTGTCTTGAGCTGATCAAACCCTAATGCAATCTTGAGTCAAAGAGATTTTGTGAGGAAATTCTTGATAAGTGAGAGTGAAAATTTTGGGGTACAACAAACGGTTATGGAAGGTTTCACAATGTTTCAGAAACAAGAGATATCAGAACTATAAATCAGAAGCAAGCATGAATTTACTAATCCTAATTCTGAGTCCTAAATTCTTCAAGAAGTTCTGGACTGAAATTCCCTCTACCTAGGCAGGAAAATACATGAAACCTCATAATATGTACAGCATCAGAATCATGGTGTTTACATTGTATTTTTTAACATGTAAATCTGATAATGCCTAAATAATACGATGAGGGTCAGCAGAAACTTACCTTGCAGCTGGAGAATAATCTGTGAGCTGGAGTCTGGTTCTGACCACTTGTGATGTTCTGAACAGCTTCCTCACGTGTTCAGCTGTCTGGGGAATTTCAACTTGGGCTACAAATGGTTAGAAAATTCTGGAACATCCAAGGGGTAAAGTTCTGACTTCTTTGATGTGGATGTGGATGGAGAGTGTGTTACAGTCTAAACACAGAAGTTAGGATAGCTTCTAATATGTTAATCAGAACCTTATGGATGGTTTTGGTTAAGAAACACTTGAAAAAACATGGAGTTTAAATGCAAGAAATCAAAATTTAATAGGTTTTGTATTTTGTGTTTGCAGTTTTGGATTCTTGGAATTTTAGCAGGGGTTCAAGGCTTTTTCTTTCTCAAATTTCCGACCTCTTTTTAGTGGCCAACAAAGTTCAATTTATAGGCAAAGGTTTAGTAGTTTGGAGAGGTCAAGTGGCACTAACATCATATGCTAGGCGTTGACTTGTTCTTGAAGCAAGTTTCTACAAGCATGGTTCAGGGCACAAAGTAGGATGGCTAGCAGGTTTAGTAGTGCCTAAGCTGGATTTTTCAGCAGGAATTAAGGAAAAGCAAAAGCAACACATGGGCCCAGCAGACTTTTGTACAAAAGTTTGCTTTTCCAAGACAGTAAAGGTACACGTGGGGGAAATCCTTTGGATAAAGACTCAAAGTGGTTGTGAGCATTAAATGATGATGAGATTCATCAACCCAGAAATCCTGCAATGTGAGATTTTGCATCATTGCTTAATTCTGGATGAGAAGTCCAGCTTCAGCGTGACTTAGAATAGACATCCAACGTCTGATCTTGGTATCTCCAGGCTCCAGCATGTTCTGAAGGAGCTCTCAGACTTTCCAGGAAGCTTACAGCATGCTTTGTAACCTTCTTTGAATTACCCTTGCAAATTCTGCTGAACCTTTGTGAAAACTGGCCCAGAAGTTCTGACCAAACTCTGTCTTGAAAGTGTCCAGAATTTGCTGAGTGCTTTAGTTTCATGGACGTGTCTTTGAGAAGTTATAACTTGAAATCCCAGCATTTCTAGGAGAAGTTTTGTTCTGCAATGTTCTAGATCTCATTGAAATCTATAACTATTGAATCAGAAGTTCTTCCGGAATCAGCTTGGATCATGGTGAAAATCTGGCAAGAAGTTCTGGGTTTGTCATATTTCTTAAGCACTTAGAAAAATTCTAAGTATTTAGAAATTTGATTTTCCAAAGTAATTTTGACTTTTGAATATTTTGATGAAACAAATCTCAAATTCCAATATGTCTTGATGAAATGTGATTCTTGGGACCTGATTTTTGGTCCAAAAGTCAAGGTTTGACTTTTTAGTATGCAAATGACGATTTTGCCCTTGTGAATGACTTTCTTGAAAAATTTGTAATTCGAGGCTTGGAATTGGATGGAAGCAAACCTGAGGGTCCAGGGTGATACTTTGAGAAATGAGAGGGCAAATTTTGGGGTACAACACCCATCTATCAATGCTTCAACTTAAAGTATGAAGACTTACACTCCTCATGCCCAGCAGCAACCAGGGATTTATTTTCCCCAGTCTGAAAACACTGCAGCAGAACAACTAATATGTTCATACATTGCATTCATACATCATAGCATCAATAACACAAATGCATATATCGAAATCTCATTTATTTTGAGAAACATTATTACGCAATGCATTTCATACATCATGACATTGCATACAACTAACTCTTTACCTTTTCAGGAAAGACCAATCAACATAAAATTATCATCAACAAATTTTTGACAAGACAGGACAACTATCTGTGAACAAATCAATTGTAGATCAATTACGGAAACAGGACTGAGTGGTTATCTACATGACGAATACTTCCTTCAAAATCTCTGCTGGTTCAGTTTAAATCTATCAATGGTTTATCTTGATTCTTTCCGATAGATAACTTCTTCTGGTTCAGATAAATTTCTCCAAGGATTTATTCTGATTCTTTCCCAGATCTCTGTTGGTTCAGTTTAAATCTATAAATGGTTTATCCTGATTCCTTTCCAGTAGACAACTTCTTATGGTTCAGATAAATTGCTCCAAATATTTATTCTGATTCTTTTCCAGACCTCTGTTGGTTCAGTTTAAATCGATCAATGGTTTATCCTGATTCCTTTCCGGTAGACAACTTCTCTGGTTCAGATAAATCGCTCCAAGATTTATTCTAATTTGTTCCAGTTAAAGAATATTTAAGACCTCTGCCGGTTCAGTTTAAATCTATCAATGGTTTAACTTGATTCCTTTCCGGTAGACAACTTCTTCTGGTTCAGATAAATCACTCCAAAGATTTATTCGGATTCTTTTCCAGACCTTTGTCTGTTCAGTTTAAATCGATTAATAGTTTATCCTGATTCCTTTCCGGTAGACATTTTCTCTGGTTCAGATAAATTGCTCCAAGATTTATCCTGATTCTTTTCTAGTTAAAAAATATCGAAGACCTCTGCTGGTTCAATTTAAATCGATCAATGGTTTATCTTGATTCCTTTCCGGTAGACATTTTCTTTGGTTCAGATAAATTGCTCCAAGATTTATTCTGATTCTTTCCAATTAAAAAATATTCAAGACCTCTGCTGGTTCAGTTTAAATCGATTAATGGTTTATCCTGATTCCTTTCCGGTAGACATTTTCTATGGTTCAAATAAATCGCTCTAAGATTTATTCTGATTCTTTCCAGTTAAAGAATATTCAAGACCTCTGCTGATTCAGTTTAAATCGATCAATGGTTTATCCTGATTCCTTTCCGGTAGACATTTTCTCTAGTTCAGATAAATCGCTCCAAGATTTATTCTGATTCTTTTCCAGTTAAAAATTATTTAAGACCTTTGTTGGTTCAGTTTAAATCGATAAATGGTTTATCTTGATTCCTTTCTGGTAGACATTTTCTCTGGTTCAGATAAACCGCTCCAAGATTTATTCTGATTCTTTCCAGTTAAAAAATATTCAAGACCTCTGCTGGTTAAGTTTAAATCAATCAATGATTTATCCTGATTCCTTTTCGGTAGACATTTTCTCTGGTTCAGATAAATCGCTCCAAGATTTATTTTGATTCTTTCCAGTTAAAGAATATTCAAGACCTATGTTGGTTCAGTTTAAATCGATCAATGGTTTATCCTGATTCCTTTTCGGTAGACATTTTCTTTGGTTCAGATAAATCGCTCCAAGATTTATTTTGATTCATTCCAGTTAAAGAAATATTCAAGACTTCTACTGGTTCAGTTTAAATTGATCAATGGTTTATCCTGATTCCTTTCCGGTAGACATTTTCTCTGGTTCAGATAAATCGCTCCAAGACTTATTCTGATTCTTTCCAGTTAAAGAATATTCAAGACCTCTGCTGGTTCAATTTAAATCGATCAATGGTTTATCCTGATTCTTTTCTGGAAGACACTTTCTCTGGTTCAAATAAATCGCTCCAAATATTTATTCTGATTCTTTTCCAGTTAAAGATTATTCAAAACCTCTGCTGGTTCAGTTTAAATCAATCAATGGTTTATCCTGATTCCGTCCCGGTAGACACTTCTTCTGGTTCAGTCTAAATCAATCAAAGATTTATTCTAATTCTTTCCCAGTTACAGTCAAATTCAGACTTAGTATAATTTTTGTCAACAATCACCTTTGGATGGCATCTATAAGCCCATCTCTGACAACTCTCCATCATCTCTCTAAAATGCATCTTTAAGCTCATTCCTTACACAATCAACCACCACATCATCAAGTGCAAATTTCTGGGCACTCTAGTTTTCAATCATCTTCCACCTTCAAGTCATGAATGGCATATTCGCCAATCTAACTCTTCAGGTTTAGGAAGATTGAACAGGGGCAACGGTTGTACCCTAAAATTTGCCCTCTCATTCCTCAAGGCATTTCTCACAATGATTCTCAAAATTCAAGATTGCACAAGTACAATTGGATTTTTCAGCATCAAATTAAAGAGGAAGCTGTTAAAAAAGGGGAAAATATATAAAATAATATTTTTGACAAAATTGGAGAAAAACAAGTCTTCTTCGAGTCACCTCCTTCAATTGGCCTTTTGGCCTCTTTAGATGCAAGCTTGGCTTGCATCCTTCGATTGGGCGTTGGCTTCTGACACGCTGGCTTTGATTCATAAGGTAGAACTTTCCTGCATGCCACCTTTAATTGCATCTTTCGCCTCACATGACTCATTGTGCAATGGCTGCCTATGTGCCTGCTTCGATTGGATGTTTGATGCATGCACACCTGTGTTGACTGGACAAATATTCCCCTCAATGCTTGCTTTGACTCACAAAGTAGTGGCTGGATATATGTAGCCTTCGATTGAGCCATAACTCCTTTTTTACGCGCAAGAGGAACCCACAAGGCCAGCAGGCACAAGGCAAGAGCCTCATGTAGCCTCTTTTGATTCCAAGGCAAAAAGCCTCCTTTTGGCATCCTTCGATTGCACAATTTTCCTCCTGCATTCCTCTTTCGAATATGGGCATTTTTTCCTTCTACATGCCTCATTCATTTGGGCATGTGGCTCCTTTCATGCAAGTCTTTGTTTGAGCATTGGTCTCTTGTATGCTTTCTTGGAGTCACAAAGTTTAAACCTCCTGCATGCAGGCTTTGACAGGGCATTGCCTATGTTTACACTAACTTCGACTGAACATATTTCCCTTCAGTATGCCTCAATTCCACCCTTGACAACCTTCAGCACACATGGTTGGTGGATTTGAAGGGCATACATAGGAGTCCCTGTCGAAGGATATACCTTACTAGCCCATTCGAAGGACACATTTGACCCTTTCAAAGATACATACATGACCCATTCAAAGGACATGTTTGATGGCCCATTCGAAGGATTTACAAGACCCACCTTAAGGCATATTTTGGTGACCCATTCAAGGGGCACACATTTGGCTCCTTCGAAGGATGCACAAAAGTGACCCATTTGAAAGACACTTGTTGGGTGAAAATCAAATAATGTTTGTTTGAAGGAGAATATGGTCGAAGGGAGGTCAAAACGAAAGATGAAATATTCAAAAGATGTTTGCTGCCAAGTTTAGGCCTGGAACACTGGCCATAACACTCCAAAACTGTTGCACAGCAGTCCTAAAACACTGCCCCATTCTTGCACCAAAATAACATACAAACATTGTCCCTCGAAAGCTACAAAAAGCAGTTTACTCAAATTGTTCAAATTGTTTTGTTTTCCCTCCAAAACTTCAGCCAACTTTGCATATAAATAAGAGGCTCCATGTGATACGGTGGGAGATCTGACTTGAGGTTTTGCGTTTGCGTTCGCAAATGTTTCGGTTTAGCAAGAGTCGCCACCGACTTTTTATTTTATCCTAAGGAAAGGTCAAAAAGCACAGGAAAGACCTTTGAGATGTTTTCTTGGGTTCGGGGAGTAGATTATAGAAAGGGAAGGTATTAGCACCCTTTCTATCTATGGTTATCCATGGGCTCTTAGTTACTTGTTTAGATCACTTGCTTTGTTTTCCAATTGTTTGAAATGGTGCTCTTCAATTGTTTAAAATGGTGCTTTGTGTGTGATTTTGAAAGATGTTTTGAAAAGAGGCCACCGTTGTATTTTTGGCAATAGTGTCAAGTATTTTTGGCAATTTTCTTGAGGGACTTGATCATTTTTGTTTAGGCAACTCAGATAGCGTCATCGAGGGACTATGATCTTTGTTTTGTTTTTGTTTTGCCAAAATACTTGACATGCATACCATGGCCCATTTTTGAAGGCAACAAGTGGATTGTAACCCTAGGGGTGTAAGTGTGCATTGTGTTTATTTTTCATGCATTTTTGTCTTTGATTAGGTCAAACTATTTGTTGGTTTTGATTTTGCATACAAACCCTAATTCTAATCATGGTATAATTGAAAGCTTAAAAGTGCGAAAATTTAAATTCTACACTATTACAACATGATATAGGGAGGGGGGTACAAATTTGAATAGGGGATATTTGACAAGAAGTATAAAACCCTAATTACTATTACATCCAAATTGAATTTGCAAGGCATAATATTTAAATATACAATATTTAAATAAATACAATAAATAAATATTAAATAAAATGTATTATGCAAAAAAGTTTTTTATATGTTCATGTATGCAAAAAGTTTTTTTTTATGTAAAGAAATGTAAAGAAATAAATAAAAAGTCAATTTTAATTATTTTTGTTTTTAGGGCAAAAACCCTAATTTCTTAAGAAAATGAATGTAATTTATTATTTATGTACAAAAATATATTAACATGTATAAAAATGAAATATATCCAAAAAAGGTATTTTTTAATAAAAATAATAATAAAAATAAAAGATAATATTTTTGGTCTTTTTATTCTAATTTTTTTAATAAAACGATATATATATATATATATATATATATATATATATATATATATATATATATATATATATATATATATATATATATATATATATATATATATATATATATATATATATATATATATATATATATATATATATATATATATATATATATATATATATATATATAATATTAAGTGTGTAAAAAATAAAATAAATTATTTACAAAAATGAATATATTTCAAGAAAATATTTTCAAATGTGAATAAAAATAATAAATGAAAATAAAAGTATTTTTTACATTATTTTTAAGTTTTAACAAAATAATATAAAGCATTTAATCATTTAAATGGTGGAAATAATTAAAATAAATACCAAATAAATGTAAAAATTTATGATAATATTTTTTAAGTATTTTTTATGTTTGAAAATAAAATATCAAAGTTAGAAATGAAATAAAAATGCAAAAATAATAAAAATACAAAGAAATGGGCCAGGGGGTGTGAACTGAAAATGCAAGTGTTAGAAGCAAAACAAGCCAGCCCAGCCCAATAACTTCATCTTCTTCCTCTGTTCAAACACAAAAAACGCGCCTTTTATGTACAAACTGCTATCTCCTGATTCAATGCTTTTTTGACAAAACTCTAAACATGAAACTTGTAGAGCATCAAACAACGAATCTAACCATATAAAAAACTCAAGCTAACTCTTAAAGACCAGAGAGAATTTCTCTGGCCCTAATTTCTAACCTAGTTTTTTCAGAAAGTTTATGGATGAAATTCTCCTAGCACGATTAATATAAATGAAAACTAAGCACATGTATGGTTTCAGGGCTATGAATACAACATCTTTCATTCACAAACCTAAGTCTAACTATTCCTAAATAGAGAGATAAAAGTTCATGAAATACCTGTTTCAGTTGAGTTCGAGCTGGACAATATAGCAACTTTCAATGGTGCTAGAGGTTCTTTTGAGCTTGCCTGATGTCCACTGAACCTTTCCCAATGCTTAGTTTGTTTTGAAGTGGCCTGAATCGTGCTACAGAACTCAACCTGCAAAGCTTCCAAACAAAAATGGAAATGTGTGTTAATGGAGTTACAGCAACTTGTGAATGGTCTGGATAGCTCAGGTATTTTGATTGGAATGTGTTTGAAGTAGTTTTGGACAAAACGCACGAGGGAATTTGATGGTGGCTTGTGATTTGCAGAACTGGCCCTGTTTTGCAAGAAAAAGTGGTTTTGGAGTATGAGGATGCTTTAGGAGTGAAAGGCTCGTGCTTCTGACTTGCAAGAGTGTATGAAACTTGTTTGATAACTTTGCTTGAGTTAGTTTTTTCAGATATGTGAGATGTTGGCTTTTTGCATAATGCCTTGGTTATGAAGCAAAATGAGAAGTGACAAAGAGCAGGCCTGTACAGGCTAGCTCTAACTCTGCACACATTGTGTAAGCTTGGACCCCAGTTTGTGGATTTGGTTTGCAGCATAAGATCTTGTTCAAGGCTCTAGGATGCTGTTTTGACATAAAGCAAAATTCAAACAAAAATGGCAAGGTTGCTTTTTCTATTTAAGGATTAATCTAGTGTATAATCCTCTAATGTCCAAAACAAAACCTTAGACCAATGGATTTGCATTTAATTATTGAGTACAAATTGGTTTGGAGGCCTGTAATTGTGAACTAAGCTAGCTTGGTCATATTTGGCAAGTGGTATGAACATGTATTGGCCATAGTTACAAAGTGAGTTTTTGCCAACTTCAAGCATTCGATTCTCCCTAACCACAAAGGTATTTGAGGAGTTCTTGGACAATTTGGAAAGCTTGTAAAATTTACTATAATACATATTTGAAATGCAACTTGAAACTCCAAGTGGAACTATGTGAAAAATGGCCAAGAAGATGGGTCAAAATCCTGCCTAAACTAGGGCAAAATTTCTCTAAGTTAAAAGTTTTAGGTACCCTTGTTCCAAAAATCATAACTTGAGATCCAAGATTCTTTTGAGAAAACTTTGTGAATCAAAGTTGTAGACTTTGTGATGGACTAAAACTTTCATGTTATAAGTTTTGTTTGAATCCATTTGAATCTTGTTGAAAATGTGGGACAAAGTTAGGAAAAATTAAGAAAATTTCATAACTTAGAAAATTTCTAAGTTATGAAATTTCTTCATTTTAAACCCTAATTTGCAATTTTGGGTTTCTTGATGACCAAGTTTCATAATTTCAAATGTCTTGATGAAAAATGACCCTTGGCACTTGATTTTGACCAAAAAGTCAAAGTTTGACTTTTCAGTGTACAGTCAAATTTTGATCAGTTGACTAAAAAATGCATCTATCAATCCTATGCATTTGAGATCTTTTGACCTTGTTGAATGGGTCAAGACAATGTCATTGATTCCTTGTGTCCATGGTTGAGCTTAATTTGCCATTGGTTAGGTTAAACAGTCAAAAATTGCCTTTGTACACTCAAAACCCTAAAAATGACCATTTTGCCCTTTTGGTGATCTGATCAAATTTCTTGTGGAATTGTGATCCAAACTTGATCAAATGGTTCATATGAGTTCATAATGTTTATGTGGGTAAAAATTCATGAGATTTGACTGTCAATTGGCCACAGTTGACTTTTTCCCTAATACAACTGATTTCTAGGTCAACTGCACAATTGACTGGGCAAAGATTTGATTCAAGGCTTGAAACTTGGTACGGACAAACTTGTGAGTCCAACATGAAGTAAGAAAGTCACTTTGGGCATTGTAGGTCAAAACATCTATGTGCAAACTCAAACCCTAATTTAGGTCAACAGTGCAAGGAGGTGTCTTGAGCAGAGCAAACCCTAGCTTGATCTTGAGTTCCAAGAGTCTTGTGATGAGAAAATGTTGATGAAATGGGAGGGAAAATTTTGGGGTACAACAGTTGCCCCTGTTCAATCTTCTTGAACCTGAAGAGTTAGATTGGCAAGTTTGCCTTTCGTGACTCGAAGGTAAAAGAGGATTGGACACTAGAGTGCCCGTAAATTTGCACTCGTCAAAATATTGTTGAGGGAATGGGCTTAAAGATGCCATTTGGAGATGGTAGAATCTTGATGGAGATGGGCTTAAAGATGCCATCCAAGAATGTTTGTTGAATTGCAATGTTGTAGGTCAGAAGAATGAGCGTCAAAATGATATCCGTGTCTGGAATGCATTTGAACTGTATCTGGAGACTGATTCTGTATGAGCAAAAGAATGGCGTCCGTGTCTGGAGCGTATCTAAGTTGTAACTGTATTTGAATTTTGAATAAATATCAGAATGACTGCCGTATCTGGGGTGTATCTGTATTGTATCTGAATTCTTAATAGGCGACAGAGAAACATCTGTGTATGGAGCATCTCTGGGCTGGGGATAAATTATGAATGAGTGACAGAACGGCAACCGTGTCTGGAGCGTATCTGGACTGTATTTGAAGTTGAGATCTGTATGAGTAGCAGAATGACTTCCGTGTCTGGAGTGTATCTGAAACTGTAACTGGGATCTGAATAAGTGACAGAATGACTTTCGTGGCGACTGCACTGGGGAGAATCAAACTGCCGATGTAAAGGCCAGAATGGCATCCATGTTTGGAGCGTATCTGAACTTGAAGTTGATAGTTGAATCTGAATGAGAGATAGAATGGCCGCCGTGTCTGGAGCGTATCTAGTTTGTATCGGATTGCTGAAGCCTGAATGATTAGTAGAATGACCGTCGTGTCTGGGGTGTATTTGTACTGTATTTTGACTTGAAATTATGAATTTGCAATAGAATGATCGCCGTGTTTGGGGTGTATCCATACTGTATCTGAATAATTGTTAATGATATCCTTTTAATCTTATCCTGAAAAGGGTAAAAAGTTAGCTAAAACACAAAGTTATGTTGCATGATATGTATGATGCAATGAAATGTGTTTCATCAATGTTCATGATATATGAATGTAATGGATGTGCATGTAAGCTGAGTGGTTGTCTTGCTGAGGAGAATAAATCCTTAATAACTGGAGATAATGAAATCTTTGACTGCTGTCGGGGAAAGTAAATCCTTGACCGATGCTGGGGATTCCAGAAATCTTTGATTGCTAAAGATGAGAAATCCTTGCTGACTGCTTAGGGATTAAAGATCTTTGTTTGTTTGAGAAGGAGAAATCTTGGGACCACTGTTGGAGATTGAAAATCCTTGGCGATATGTGGGGATTTACAAGAGTTCTGACAACTTCTGCGGGGAATGAGGATCCTTCATGACTTTCCTGGGCAATAAGGAAAACTCTGAAAATCTCTATTAGGGAGTTAAAACCTAGGAGGCTTCTGCTTGGAGAAATGAGACCAGGAATCTTCAATCTGCTGGGAGATAACCCTTTGGGGAGAATGTTTACTCGGTCGGTGAAATCAGGAGCTTGGGTTGTAGGCCAAACTACTGGGGAAGCATCCTAGTTGGGGATAAGCCAAGAAGTTAACTGTTATCTGCTTGGTTCTCAGACTTTTTAAGATAGCTTGCTGGGGAAATTAGGGGAAGTTGAACAGTTCCCACCAGGGGTTGATAGTTGGAAACTTGACTTCGCTGGGGAAGAAGGTTTAGAATACACTGGCTCTGCTGGGGATCCTGAAGTTTAACTCCGCTGGGGAATAATACTCCAAATTTTTAGCCTCGTTGAGGATCTGAATGATGTATTATAGGGGATTTCTTCTGGAATGGCACAAAGATATCTTCCTACACCTTCAACCTGTCAGTAATTATTCTTTCTCAATTTCGTTTTATTTGTAAGCAGTGATTATATTCAAATGCATATGCCTATTTAACAAAACATTGGACGTTTTCAAATAAAACATAAGTGTAAAAAGGCAAAGAGAGGTAAACAAATTTCTGCACTTTAAAGTATCTTTGTATTAACTTTTGCAAGTGTCTTTGTACAAAGGAGACAGACATCCTAGTAAGATAATGTTGTCGTAAAAATTGAGAAAAATTTTATACAAAAGGAAGATGGCTATGTGTAATAATTCCATGGGATTCCCATTCTGCAATAGCCTTCATAACTCTGCATATCTCGTCCATTCGCTGCTTCGTCCGCCGATGACTGGATTGATCAGTAGCTTGGAGCTTTGTTGGTGAAGAGATTGTTCTTAAAGTGATCTGACGAGACATAGTCATACGCTTTAATTCCCTAACTTTTGCCTGGACCGCCCTTTCGGGTTTTCGATCCACCGGGAAACCCTTTTTTGCCCAAGTCGCCCTTTCGAGTTTTCAACTTGCCGGGTGTACATTTTTTTTTTCATCCCTAATTTTTGCCTGAACCGCCCTTTCGGGTTTTCGATTCACCGGGATGCCCATTTTTTCCCCAGTCGCCCTTTCGGGTTTTCAACTTGCGGGGTCATTTTATGCGTAGTATCTTTTGACTATGTCTGTGTTCGCAGGGTGCGGTAAATCGTTGCCGTCCATGGTGGTCAGAATCATTGCCCCACCGGAAAAGATGCTCTTGATCACAAATGGTCCTTCGTAAGTAGGAGTCCACTTGCCCCTGGGGTCACTTTGCGGTAAGATGATCCGGTTGATAACAAGATCTCCGACTTGATACACTTGACGCCTGACTTTCTTGTTGAAGGCCTTGATCATCCGTTTTTGATACATCTGACCATGACAAACAGCAGTAAGTCGTTTCTCATCGATCAAGTTAAGTTGATCAAGCCGGGTCTGAATCCAATCGTCTTCACTCAAACTGGTATCCTTCATAATCCTTAAGGAAGGAATCTGAACTTCCATAGGTAAAACAACTTCCATGCCATACACCAAAGAAAATGGGGTTGCCCGTGTTGAAGTACGTGTCGTGGTACGATATCTATGCAGAGCAAAGGGTAACATCTCATGCCAGTCCTTGTAGGTGATTGTCATCTTTTGAATGATCTTCTTGATATTTTTGTTCGCGGCTTCAACAACACCGTTCATCTTTGGCCGATAGGGAGATGAATTGTGATGATAAATCTTGAATTGTTCGCATAGAGCGGTGATCATGGTGTTGTTCAAATTTGTACCGTTGTCTGTGATGATCCTGTCGGGGATACCATACCGGCATATGAGGTTCTGCTTGATGAAACGGGCAACCATATTCTTTGTAACTGAGGCATAGGAAGCTGCCTCGACCCACTTGGTAAAATAATCAATAGCCACCAGGATGAAGCAATGTCCATTAGATGTCATAGGCTTGATCTCTCCAATCATGTCAATGCCCCACATTGCGAATGGCCAAGGGGATGTCAGAACGTTGAGAGGAACAGGAGGAATATGTACCTTGTCGGTGTAGACTTGGCATTTGTGGCAGGTATGGGAATGTTGATGACAATCAGCTTCCATGGTAGACCAGTAGTAGCCTGCCCTTATAATCTTCTTAGCCATCGTATGTCTGCTTAAGTGGGTGCCAAATGTGCCACTATGTATTTCGGTCATGATCAACTCTGCTTCAACCTTGTCCACACAACGAAGTAGAACACAATCATGGTTGCGCTTATAAAGGATGCCATTGCTTAGGAAGAACTTGGCAGCAAATATCCTTAAGAACTTTTTATCATTGACTGAAGCTCCTTCAGGATATTCTCTAGTCTGGAGATACCTTTTTATTTCATGAAACCAAGGTGGTTCCACTACTTCTTCAGTATTAATCTCATGACAGTGCGCAGGTTCGTCCATTCGCTCGATGGTGATTTGGGGAGCCTCGTTATCCCAGTTGAGTTTAAACATGTAAGACATTGTATCCAGAGCATCGCTAACTGATTTTCTTCTCGTGGGAAGTGTTCGAACGTAATCTGCTCGAAATGAGGCAACAACGTCAAGACATGTTCTTTGTATGGGATAAGATTAGGATGTTTAGTGTCCCACTCTCCTTTGACTTGACTGATAACCAAAGCCGAGTCCCCAAATACGACCAAAGATTTGATTCCCAAGTCTATAGCGGCCTTGAGACCAAAGATGCAAGCTTCATATTCAGCCATATTGTTGGTACAGCTGAAGCAAAGTCGGGCAGTGAAGGGTGTATGGCAGCCTTCCGGAGAAATAAGTATTGCACCGATACTGTTGCCAAGTGCATTTAAAGCACCATCAAAGTACAGGGTCCATCAGGATCCTTGTTCAGGTCCGTCATACGGTCTGTTACCTTCAATGTTGTCCAATGTCATGATGTCCTCGTCAGGGAAGTCGAATCTCATAGATTGGTAATCTTCGACGGCTTGATGAGCTAGATGGTCAGCTAGTACACTCCCCTTTATAGCTTTTTGGGTAGTATATTAGATATCATACTCAGTCAGAATCATCTGCCATCTAGAGATTCTTCCAGATAAAGCAGGCTTCTCGAAGATATACTTGATCGGATCCATCTTGGAAATCAGCAAAGTGGTATGAGTCAACATATACTGCCTTAACCGGCGAGCAGCCCATTCCCAAGCTGAGCAAGTTTTCTCGAGCAGTGAGTAGCGAGTCTCACAGTCAGTAAACTTTTTGCTAAGGTAATAAATGGCATGCTCTTTTTAGCCACACTCGTCATGTTGGCCCAGCACGCACCCCATTGAGTTATCCAAAACAGTCAGATACATGATTAACGGCCTTCCTTCGACGGGTGGCATCAAAATAGGAGGTTCTAGTAAATACTCCTTGATCTTATCAAAAGCAACTTGATAATCATTGTTCCATTCAACTACCTGATCTTTCTTCAACAGTTTGAAAATTGGCTCACAGGTAGACGTCAGGTGAGAGATGAACCTTGCGATATAGTTTAAGCGTCCCAAGAATCCTCTAACCTCATTTTCAGTGTGAGGGGCAGGTGTGATCGGTGGAAATAGAACTGACTGTTTAAAGCTGGTTCGCGAAATGTCGCGGAAGCAAGAGTCGCCACCGTCTTTTATTTTCTCCAACATGGACAGGACAAAAGCACAGCAAAATTCCTTATGAGAACGTTTCTTGGTTCGGGAGGTAGATTTATAGAAAGGGAAGGTGTTAGCACCCTTTCTATCCATGGTTATCCATGGGCTCTTAGATACTTGCTCTTATGTTTTCAAAATGTTTGCTCTTCAAAATGTGAGTGGGTTTGAAAAAGTTTCATTTAAAGATTTCTGAATAACTCTTGTATCTGTCCTCAAGAGTGTTTGAAAAATTTGTTTTGAAAGCTTTTTGAAAGTGTCGGTGTGAAAAGATTTTGTTTTGTTTTTAGAGATCAAGTATCCATGAGTCATCTACCTACCCTAAGGAATTAGGCTGTGTAAAAGTCCTTAAGGTAGTGCCATCCCACCATTGAGAGATAGGTAGCACCACCGTTGGAGGTGTTCGGGTCAATTCGATTGTAGGGACAGTGTGGTCACCGAAGCAACAGTATGACACCTTAGAAGCTACCCTTATGTCCTAGATCCTTTTTTAATCCGAGGCAACCGTTTCGAGGCAACTGTTTCGAGGCAACTGTTTTGAGGCAACTGGATCATGGACATAAGAGCGACCGCTAAAACGTCCTATACTTGACGACCACATTTCGAAGGCAACGAGTGAGGCGTACCCTAGAAGTGGTGTGTATATTTGTGTGTTGTTTTCATGTTAACAGTTATCTTTGATCAAGGCATTGTGAGCTACGAGTTGCTTTTAATTACCATACATTCTTTCATGCAATTTAGAATTTAGGAGTGCGGAAAATTAAAAGACGGAAATATAAAAGCTACGCTATTACAAGGCGCGGGTCTATACATCGCCAAAATACAAAGACCCGTTTTTGATAAAGATGCGGAAAGTAAAAAAGCAATAAACCTAATTACTATTACATCCGGAGAGCAGTTACATAATAATTAAAAGAAAATAATGCGCGAAAAGAATAAATTAGGACGTCCGAGGGTTTTGACCCTTTGCTTGAAATTAAATGAAATTAAAGCCTAATTAATTATTTAATTAAAGAAAAGAAAGTGTTTTTATGTTTTTGTATTTATTATGGAAATAAAGAAAAGAATTTAAAAGGAAACCATAATTCTAAATTATTTTTAGTTATTAAAGAAAATATTAAAGTTAACCTAATTTAAGCTAATTAATTAATTTACATATTTATTTACAAAAATAATAGTAATTAATAAGAATAAATAAGAATTAATAATGATAATAATTAATTAAGAAAAAGATACAAAATGTCAAAAACCTAATTCTATATATTTTTTATTTATTAAGAAAAAGATTGAATTTTAACCTAAATTAAACTAAAGTTAATTATTAGAGTTTATTTACAAAAATAGGTTACGGGTGAAATTAATAATAATTAAATATATTTTGCAATTTTGATTTTCTGTTTTTATTATGGAAAAAATTATTTTAGTGAATTAATGATAATTATAAAAAAAAAATTGAAAGAAATTAAAAGAAAGAAAAGAAAATAATTATGCAAACCAAGGGGTGTCAGGCCCATGTGGAGGTGAGATTCAAGCAATTCAGGCCCATCAAGACAAAGCTCGTCTGACTTTCCATGATTGTGTGTGTGATACGGTGGGAGAACTGACTAGGGTTTTGCGTTTGTTTTCGCAAATGTTTCGGTTGAGCAAGAGTCGCCACCGACTTTTTATTTTATCCTAAGGAAAGGTTTAAAAAGCACAGCAAAAACCTTTTGAGATATTTTCTTGGGTTCGGGGAGTAGATTATAGAAAGGGAAGGTATTAGCACCCTTTCTATCCATGGTTATCCATGGGCTCTTAGTTACTTGCTTAGATCAACTTGCCTTGATTTTCAATTGTTTGAAATGGTGCTTTGTGCGTGATTTTGAAAATGTTTTGAAAAAGATGCCTTGTCTAGGCTACCCTTGTAACAATTCTTTACTCGAATGTTTTACAAAAGGTGTTTGTCTTTTTGAAAAGATGTTTCAAGGTTTTTGAAACTTGTTTTGAAAGTGTAGTGATGTGTGGTTTGAAAAATAGGCAAGTGTTTTTGTTTTGCAAGTTGACAAGTACTTAAGAGCTATCTACCCTAAAGTTCTCAAAGATTTTTGCTATGTTTTAACCCTTTTAACAATTTTGTTCCACCATTGTATTTGGTGGACAATCTTGTGTTAGGATGTTAACGGGACGGGCGCGGGTCATCGTTTAGACCATAATTGCAATGGTGCCAAGTATCTTTGGGCAATTTTCCTTTAAGGGACTTGATCATTTTTAAGGCAACTTTCGAAAGCTTCATCGAGGGACTATGATCATTTGATTGCTTTGTTTTTGCCAAAGATACCTAACATGCAATATGGCCCATTATTGAAGGCAACAAGTGGAATACCCTAGGGGTGCAAGTGTGATTAGTGTTGTCCATTTTCATGCTTGTTTATCTTGAAATTAGGTCAAACTATTTTGGTTAATTGACTTGCATACAAACCCTAATTCTAACATGGCATAATTAGAAAGTGTTAAAGTGCGAAAAATAAAGTTCCTAAGTTATTACAACACAATATATGGGAAGGGGGGTACAAATGTTCAAATGGGGGTATTTTGACAAGGAATTTAAACCTAGACTATTACATCAAAATTGAATTATACAAATTATTTAATATACAATAATAAAATAATAAAATGGAATAAATATGCAAGATGCAAAAATGTTTTTTATATGTATGAAAAAAGTGTTTTTTATATGTTAAATAAACAAAATAGAAAGTATTAATTTTTGGAGTTTTTATGTATTTAGGGCAAAAACCCTAATTTATTAAATAAAAGGTATTAATTATTTAATATATACAATATTTATTAGTTATGTACAAAAAAAAAGAGAAGTATATTTGTCAAAAGGTATTTTTAATGTTGAATATTAATAAAAATAAAAAAATATATATTTTGTATTTTTTAACCTAAATATACTAATAAATATATATGTATTTGTATTATTTACTAAATATATTAAATATATACAAAAATAAAATATTTAATATTTACAAAAAAAGTATATTTTATATAAAATGTTTTCAAGAGAAAAAATGAAATAAAAATCAGAAATAAAATATCTTTGTATTATTTTTAGTTATTGTAAATAATAGTATATAAGTATTTATTTATGTACAAAAACTAAATAAAGACTAATAAATATCAAAATAAATGCAAAAAATGTGGAAAAAATGATTTTTATATTTTTTTCATACTTAAATAAAAATATGGAAATAAAATCAAAAGGAAAAAATGGAAAATGATAAATAAAAATCAAAATGGGTCAGGGGGGTGCAACTGTAAAAACAAGGTGTGAAAAGAAAAACATTCCAGGCCCAGCCCAGAACCTGTCTTCTTCAACCTCCAGCAAAACTTGTTCAAAAAACGCGCATTTTGTACATTGATTCAAACATCCTAATTCCTGGACTTTTAATGAAAACTCACAACATCAAAAATGTTAAGCATCAAACAACGAATCCATACATACCAAAAACTTGATCTAACTCTCAGAAATGAGAGAGAATTTCTTCTCCCCCAATTCCTGACCTAGTTTTTGTTCCATGTTCAGACATCAAATTATCATAGCACACATAACATAAATGAAAACTAATTACATGGGCATGTTCAGGGCTATGAATGTGACATAATTTCTTCACAAACCTAAAGCTAACAATGCCTGGATAGAGAGATACGAGTTCATGAACTTACCTGTTCAGTTGGAATCGTATCTGGTGATGGAGGTGTTTTCAATGCAAGGTGATGATTGGTATAGCTTCCTTGATGTCCAGGGATGCTATTCCAAGCTTTAGTTTGCTTTGAAACCAAGTGAATCGTGTTATGGAACTTCAACTGCAAAACAAAAAAATGAAAATGGTGATGTTGATTGGGAGTGTTACAGGTCATGTTTGAGGTTTGGAATAGTTTCAAGGGATGTTGTGGGATGTGTTTGAAGTGGTTTTAGCAAGAATGCACGAATGGATGGTGTTATGGAACTCAATCTGCAGCAGGTGCCCTGTTTTGGGCAGTTCTATGGTGTTTTGAGGTTTGATGAGGTTTGGAAGGTGGTTGGCTTGTGTTTCAGCTTAGGTTTGATGATTAGAAAGTGTTTGATAACTTTGCTTAAGCTCTCGTTTACAGGAATGAGAGTTGTGTATTGTTATGCTAGGTTACTTCAACTTTAAGCAAGAAAATGTCAAGTGGTGTTTCTAGCCTGTACAGGCCCCCAATCTATGCTGCATACCCTGGCCTTAATCAGTGTAATTAGTTCATAAACTTGTGCCAAAAGGATCTGCCTTGTACTTGCTTGGATTTGCAATTGACATAAAGTTTAACTTTTCTAAAATGGCAAAAATGCTTTATCTAAAAATGGCTTAATCTTGCATATAATGTTTGAACACACAAAATAAGGCCTTGACACAATGAGTTAGCATTAAATTATTGAGTGCAAATGGGATATAGGACCTGTAATCAAGGAATGCAAGCTGAGTTCAAAATGGCACAAGTGTATGAACATGTAAATTGGCCAAATCAAAAGTGAGTTTTTCCCAACTTGCCAAATTCGATTCTCTCTAACCATGAGGTTGTTTGATGAGTTATTGGACATTTTGGAAAGCTTGGAATGTGTAATACAATCCATATTTGAAATGTAAATTGAAATTCCAAGTGGAAGTATGTGAAAAATGGTCTTGAAGTTAGGCAAAAATTCTGCCTAAAAATGGTTCAAAATTTCTCTAAGTTAAGAATGGTTTGGTACCCTTGTTCCAAAAATTGTAACTTGAGCTACAAGCTTCTTTTGGGAAAACTTTGTGAATCAAAGTTGTAGATTTTGCAATGGACTACAACTTTCATGTTTTGACTTTTTCTTGAATCCAAATGAATCTTGGTGAGAAAGTGGGACAAAGTTAGAAAAAAATTAGGGTTTTTCATAACTTAGAAAAATTCTAAGTTATGAAAAATCTTCATTTCAAACCCTAATTTGCAATTCTTGATTTCTTGATGAACAAGTTTCATGATTTGGCATGTTTTGATGAAAAATGAATCTTGACACTTGATTTTGACCAAAAAGTCAAAGTTTGACTTTTCAGTATACAGTCAAAATTGATCAATTGACTTGGAAATTCAACTGTCAATCTTGTGCATTTGGGATCTTTTTAACTTGTTGAGTATGTCAAGACAATTCCATGGGGTCCTTGAGTCCATATGTGAGTTTGGTTTGCCATGGGCTAGGTCAAACAGTCAAAAATTGCCTCTGTGCAGTCAAAACCCTAAAAATGACCATTTTGCCCTTTTGGTGATCTGATCAAATTTCTTGTGGAATTGTGATCCAAACTTGATCAAATGGTCCATATGAGTTCATAATGTTGATGTGGGTCAATTTTCATGAGATTTGACTGTCAATTGGCCACAGTTGACTTTTTCCCCAATACAGCTGATTTCTAGGTCAACTGTCCAATTGACTGGGCAAAGATTGGAATCAAGGCTTGAAACTTGATATGGATAAACTTGGGAGTCCAATATGGAGCATGAAAATCATCTTAGGAATTTAAGGTCAAAACATCTTTGTGCAAACACAAACCCTAATTTGGGTCAACAGTGCAAGGAGAAGTCTTGAGCAGAGGAAACCCCAACTGGATCTTGAGCTCCAAGGGCCTTGTGATGAGAAAATGTTGAGAAAATGGGAGGGCAAATTTTGGGGTATAACAGTTGCCCCTGTTCAATCTTCTTGAACCTGAAGAGTTAGATTGGCAAGTTTACCTTTCGTGACTCGAGGGTAAAAGGAGATTGGACACTAGAGTGCCCTTAAATTTGCACTCGTCAAAGCAATGGATGCGGGAATGGGCTTAGAGATGCCATTTGGAGATGGGCTTAAAGATGCCATCTGGAGGGGTGACAGAATCTTGTCGGGGATGGGCTTAAGGATGCCATCTGGAATGAGTATCAGAAAGGTGTCCCTGTTTTGGACCATTTCTGAACTGGGGTCTGAATAAGCAATAGATTGACATCCGTATCTGGAGGCATCCGTAAACTGTTTTCAAAAGTTGAGAAGAGTCTGAACAAGCGATAGATTAACATCCATTGTTGGGAAGAATCTGTAAACTGTTTTCAAAAGTTGAGAGGAGTCTGAACAAGCGATAGATTAACATTCGTTGTTGGGAAGAATCTGTAAACTGTTTTCAGAAGTCTTTGAAGAAGAATCTGAACAAGCGATAGGTTAACATCCGTTACTGGAGAACCCGTAAACTGTTTTCAGAAGTCTTGAGGTTGAATAAGCAATAGAGCAGCATCCGTTGTTGGGAAGCGTCCGTAAACTGTTTTCAAAAAGTTGCATCTGAACAAGCGATAGATTAACATCCGTTGTGGGGAAGAATCCATAAACTGTTTTCAGAAGTCTTGAGAAGAATCTGAACAAGCGATAGGTTAACATCCGTTACTTGGAGAACCCGTGAACTGTTTTCAGAAATCTTGAAGTTGAATAAGCAATAGAGCAGCATCCGTTGTTGGGAAGCGTCCGTAAACTGTTTTCAAAAAGTTGCATCTGAACAAGCGATAGATTAACATCCGTTGTGGGGAAGAATCCATAAACTGTTTTCAGAAGTCTTGAGAAGAATCTGAACAAGCGATGGGTTAACATCCGTTACTTGGAGAACCCGTGAACTGTTTTCAGAAATCTTGAAGTTGAATAAGCAATAGAGCAGCATCCGTTGTTGGGAAGCGTCCGTAAACTGTTTTCAAAAAGTTGCATCTGAACAAGCGATAGATTAACATCCGTTGTGGGGAAGAATCCATAAACTGTTTTCAGAAGTCTTGAGAAGAATCTGAACAAACGATAGGTTAACATCCGTTACTTGGAGAACCCGTGAACTGTTTTCAGAAGTCTTGAGGGTGGAGGAGGAACCGGTGTAGGATTTCCTGATGATGAGCTCGTATAAAACTGCATCTGGATGAATCTGGAATAAGCATCAGAATGTTGCCATGTCTGGGTCACATCTAAACTATTTCTGGGTGAATCTCGGAAGATAATGATTTTTGTCTGTCGACTGATCTTACCTGAAAAGGTAAAGAGTTAGTTATATGCAATGTCATGATGCATGATGCGATGTACGTTATACGATATGAATGTAAATGAATGCGTATGTAAGCTGGAGAGCTGTCTTGCGGAGGATAGATGAATCCGAGATGGCTGAAGATAAAAGCATCTTGACTGCTGCCGGGAAGAAAAATTCTTTGGCTGTTGCTGGGTGTTGTACCCCAAAATTTGCCCTCCCATATTCTTTAAGATTTGCAAAGAGCATGCTTCAAAATCTCCCCAAGGGTTGCACAGTTCAAGGGCCTCCTAACAGTCAAAAACTAGGGTTTTGGTTCTGACAAAGAAATTGAGGTTTCCAAGGGTCCAATCAAGTCCCACATACCTATAAACATGGTCAAGCATCCTCATGCCAAGTTTCAAGACTTACAGCACAAAATTGCACAGTCAAAAACCCTAATTGCCCTACAGTCAACTGCAGGGGCAAAATGGTCATTTGACAGTCAAAAGTTCAAATTTTTGGTCAACATCTTATTTTGAAGCCACAAACATCATTTGATCAATTCTTGATCATGATTCTCAAGGCATGGCTCAAAATGTCTCAAGATGCAAAAGTTTCCATATTTGGACAGTTGAAAAAGTCAACTGTAACTTGACCAAGGCATAACATCCACATGGTTTATCCGAAAAATTCCATCCAAAGCTCATTTTGAAGAGAAAGACATTTCCTAAAACTCCTATTCACACTTCAAGTCCAAGAAATGCTCTCACAAAAAGTTATCAATCTCAACATTATAGGTCATTTTCAAAAGTCAACAAAAAGGCACTTTAAGTCAAAGACTATAACTTGAGATTGGTAAATCAAAATGACATGGGACCAAAGGCATTGGTTAGAGGACTTCAAGACCTTTCCAAAATGTCCAAGAACATGATCCAAGCTCAAAAATTGAGCAAGATATGCCTTGTGGAAGTTGGGAAATTTTTGGGAATTTTGAAAAGTCAACTTTACTTCAAATGCCTCAAAATTGCTAATGGGCCACATTTTCTTCCAAGATTCATCATCCAAAGGCTATGCACGACCATTTGGCCCAAGGGGAATTATTTCATCATTTTTTATTATTTATTTGAATTTTTAATCACCATTAATTCATTTAATTAAATAAAATATGAAAAAAATACTCATCCATGCTTTTCAAATCTTTTTGTGCATAGAATACCTTCAAGATTTCGTGCACTATCCAATATGGAAAGAATCAAGGTGATTTGGTCATGATTGGCATCAAAACACATGGAAAAGATTTGAAGAAATATGCCATTAAAATCAAATATTGGATTCATCAAAACATGGATCTTTTGGCTCAAATCTTTACCCTAATCCATCCCATACATAAGTCAGAATGCAAACCTAATGCACACAACCTGAAAGCTGCGCCCAAAACCTCTTATGCACTTTGCAATTTTTGTGAAAAAAATCAAAACTGAAAACTACAGTAGAGGACGATTCAAGGCTCCTAACCAATTGAAAAAGCTTCCTAAGACATCAAGGAACCTAACTGAATCCTTTTCCACGCTTCCAGCATCAAGAATTGGTATATGGAGATCAAACTTTTTCAAACTTTTTGCATATTCGTGTCTCATGATTCATGCATTGTTTTCAATTCCTAATGCTTGATTTATATTAATTGGATCATTCTGAAGCTAACCATGCCTTTCAATTGAGTTTTCATGCATTGTACGTAAATCTGCCATGGAAGCTTGCTAGGTTTTCAAGGTTGTGAAATTAGGGCTTCCTTGTTCTGGAAAAATTGAGACACGAAACCAAGGCCATTAAAACCAGAAGCTTCACACGAATTGATTGTACTAGTCGCGCTCAATTTATGAGCCACCATATGCTAATCGCTATTATCCTGTTTATCACTTAGTGGGGGTTTAAAACCCCCGCTATCTAACTGTTTTTTTTTCAGGGCAAAACGAAACAACGAAGACGAAGCCTGCGTGGCCTCTCATGATTGGTGCGTTTGAATTTCGCGCGAAAAAATACCACTCACCCTTGTTTTGCATTATATTATTTATTTGTCATGTTATGTTACAAACGCGCAGATGGCACAGTTGGTGGACGAAGCATTTGGTAAACTCTGGGACCTGGGTTCGATTCCCAGGTCCCCTCCCTTTCTCATATTATTTTCTTTTCCATAATCCTATGCAGGGTACGCCCAGGGGTCCATCATACACCCATCATCCAGGCTTGCCACATGGTCAATGATCTCAATCCAATGGCCATGACCTAAGGAACACCCTATGCATTGGTCAATGATGCCACTCACGCCCCAGGAAAGTCAACAAGTCCAGGAATTAAATGGGCCTAATTGCTGGCCAGATACCTCCAAATTGGGGTCAACACCCCCCATTGGTTTGCATTAATTTTTTCTTTCTTTTTTATTCTTTTCTATTTATTTGTTTTATTTCTTTTTCCTTTTAATTCATAAATTAATATTTTCATAATATAAAAATAATAAAAATCAGAAAAGACAAAAAATAAAATATATTTTTTATTTAATGTTATTTTGTAAATAAATCTTATTAATTAATTTAGTTAATTCTAGGTTTAAATCTTAATATTTTTTGTAATAAACTAAAAAATGTAGAATTAGGTTTTTATACTTTTATCTTTCTTTTTTCTTTTTCACCATATTAATTATTAATTATTATTTTTATAAATAAATTGCCATGTAAATAATTAATTTAATCTAGGTTTAATTTTAAATGTTTTTTTTCTTAATAAATTAAAAATAGTTAGAATTAGGTTTTAATTCCAATTTAATTCCCATTAAAATCCATAAATACAAAAACTCAAAAAATAACTTCTCTTTTTTTTTCATTAAATTTAATTAATTTCATAATCGTAATTTAATTTCCTTAAAAGGGTCCAACGCCCTCGCATTCCCGACTTTAATTCTCTTCGCATTTTTATTTCCTTTTTGTGAATATAATGTAATTCTCCCAAAGCTATGTAATAGATTAATAGGACATTTATATTTCTTGCACTTTATTTTTTTATTCAAATCGGGTCCTGGATTAATTTGGCGACGTGGACCCGCGCCTTTGTAATAGTGTAGGACTTTTAATTCTCGCATCTTTTTAACTGTTAATAATTTGCATGAAAGAATGAATGCCAAAATAAAAGCAACGCGTAGATCACCAATGTATGAACAAGATAAACATAAATGAACATGTCACACAAATCACACACCACCCCTAGGGTACGCCTCACTGTTGCCTTGCCCCTCGAAAAGGTGATCGTCGAGTAGAGGACGTTTTAGTAAGTCCTCATGTCCATGAACATGGCATGAGGGTAGCTTCTAAGGTGTCTTCCTATTGCTCCGGTGATCACCATGTCCCGAACCCTCGAATTGACCCGAACACCTCCAACGGTGGTGCTACCTACCTCTCAATGGTGGGATGGCACTACTTTAAGGACATTTACACAGACGAATTCCTTAGGGTAGGTAGAGAACTCTAGATACTTGCTCTAATTTCAAAACAAAATCAAAAACTCTTTTCACACCGACACCTTTTCAAAAAGCTTTCGAAAGCAATTTTTCAAACACTCTTGAGGACCGATACAAGAGTCGAACTAAAATTTTCAAAGAACTTTTTAAAACCCACAGTTGAAAAGCAAACTCTTGAAAACACAAATGAGCAAGTATCTAAGAGCCCATGGATAACCATGGATAGAAAGGGTGCTAACACCTTCCCTTTCTATAATCTACCTCCCGAACCGAGAGCAATCTCTATAAGGAATTTTTCTGTGCTTTTGTCCTGTCCATGTTGGAGAAAATAAAAGACGGTGGCGACTCTTGCTTCCGCGACATTTCGCGAAACCAGCTTTAAACAGTCAGTTCCAGATCCACCGATCACAGAACTGGCGACTCTGCTGGGGATACTTTAAAGTGAGGTGTACCTTAGGACTAAGATCATTGTGTTTTCAATTGCTTTGACTTGTTTGCTTTAAATTGTGGGACTGTCTTGGGAGTTCTATAGGTCCTAACCCGGATCTGGGGATACCTTCTTAGAAAGTAGCAACAAGGCTGTGAGGGAACTGTGCGGGGTATACCGACATGGTTGAAACAGTCTGCTACGTTGATGTGGCACTTTGGTGTGTACCAGTAACCCTTGAGTTCAGTCAACGAGAGTACGGGGCCTCCACGTGGTGTCGTGAAGCATCAACTGACCTTAGAAACCTTAATTGAACTATCTTGGCCTCTTTAGGGTAGTGAGATAACTGACTTTGGTGCAGTCCGAGGTTGGTTGATACTCGATACTACACTCAATTAAGGGTTGCTTTCCTGGAATATTTTGGTCGCCAGTTCAGTGGCTAAATTGAAACGATGAACAATGAAAGCAATCCAGTGATATTGGGACCCTTAGAACCCGGTTACTTCTAATAGGACAGGTTGAGCCAACCAACTTCAAGAGGGTAATACCCAGACCCCATGCTGGCCTAAACTCTAAGGGCTTGTCTTGTGTGACTTGTGTGCCTTACATGTTTGCCTTTGTAAATATCTGTGGTGTGTTTAATCATAGCATCGTGACATCATCCAGCATCATATGCATTGACTAACCATTTCAGGGGTTCGGATCTTCATCTTTGTTCTTGTTTTGTAGGACATGGAAACTGTTCGCAGAAAGACAATTCAAGCCAGCCTTGTAAGAATCCCTCCTCAGCTTAAGGAGCTTATATCCAGGATTCCCGAGAGCTCTTCATTCAGTGAAAGACATGGAAGACTCATCAGCTTGGTCAATACCAACATTGAGGAAGATATGATAAAGGTCATGTTCCAGTTCTTTGACCCTCTGCATCACTGTTTCACTTTCCTGGATTATCAGCTGGTACCTACATTGGAGGAGTTCTCCCGGCTTCTGAAGATCCCTATCCTTGATCAACTACCCTACAACGGTACGGAAAAGGAACCCAAGCTTGAAGAGATTGCTAAAGCCTTACATCTACAATCATCTGACCTCAGGGGACATTGGGAAGTTAGAAGTGGTGTCAAAGGGTTCTTAGCCAGGTTTCTATTTGAAAAGGCCCATGAATGTTGGAACTCCCTTGACTTACAAGCTTTTGAAGAAGTGGTGGCCCTCCTTGTCTATGGTTTGGTGTTGTTCCCTAACCCAGATCAGCTTATAGATATCAGTGCTGTCCAGATCTTCATGTCCAGGAATCCTATACCTACGTTGCTAGGGGACATCCTTCACTCATGTTACACTCGAACCATGAGAAAAAGAGGTGTCCTTATGTGCTGCACTCCTCTCCTGGGAAGGTGGTTTATTTCGCACCTTCCACAATCAGCTTTGAAGAACGAGCGGGGTTTGAGATGGTCACAACGGTTGATGACTCTTACACATGCAGATATACATTGGTGCCCTCGGTCCAGAGAGAATGTCATTATCATTGATCGTTACGGGGAGTACCCTAATGTTCCTTTACTTGGAATCAGAGGAGTTATTACTTACAACCCATGCCTGGCTTGGAGACAGTTTGGTTATGCTCGGAGGGATGGCCCTCATGACATGTTGATTCCTGACATAGTTTTTGACTTCGACAACGATGCACAAGGACTTCGCCTGAGATTTATCAGAGCTTGGAGGATGCCCAGTAAGATAGACAGCAAGACACTGGGGCACAAGAATTCCATCCCATTGGAACCTTATCTCAAGTGGGTACGTGCCCGCTCCCAGAAGTTAGTAATGCCTTATCCTCATATGCTCCCTGTAATCAAAGAGCCAGTCTTGGAAGGAGAAGTGTCCTACACTATTCAACATCCCGACATGCCCACGTCCTGGGAAGAGATGCAGAAGAGCTGGATCCAGCTTAAGGAAGAACGGAATTCTCTTGAGACCAGTCTACATGCTAGTGAAAAGAAGGTCTTGGAGCTCACCCGCCTATTGCATGAGGAGAGGAATCTCAACACCTACATAGCTCCAAAGAGGATGCGTAGTGTCTTTTGGGATTGATTTGCTTTGTAATATGTGCCCATGAGGCTTTGATGTACTGAACACTTATTTCCTTAATGATAATGTGTGGTCCTTTTTGTCTACAACAAATTTGAACTTTCGAACCCTTGAATGCATTGCATAAACACATATCATTCATCATGTGCATAGCAGGTCTTCTTTTTTTCAGGTTGCTTACTGTTCTTCGCTGTTTATTTCAGCATCATGAATCTTGACTCATCATCAACCGAGATGTCTATCAAGGCTCTTCAGGCGCAGAACGCGCAATTTCAGGAGCTGATCATGGGCTTGGCTCAAGGCCAAGAAGAGCTGAAGGCTTTACTCCTGAAGAAGGAGAAGAAGAAGAAGAAGAGAACTGTTCTTTTCAACTCGGGCCGAAGGTTTGGCAACACTCTGCAGAATGAAGAGGTTGGTTCTTCTATAGGCAAGAGCAGTCCCCAAGGGGGAAAGGTCCTAGTCCGGTAGTCTCTGACAACGAGATAGACTTCAATGAGGAACAGTATCCTCCCGCTGAAGACCGGTATAAGCAGTTGGAAGATAGACTAAATGCAATGGAGATCCAACAAGTGCCTGGGCTGGATTTCGGAGACTTGGGCTTATCTACTGGTGTGATTATTCCCCAAAAGTTTAAGGTACCATCCTTCACCAAGTATGACGGGGCGTCTTGTCCCAAGCTACACCTCAGATCTTATGTGCGGAAGATTCAACCGTACTTAGTGGACAAGAATTTGTGGATCCACTTCTTCCAGGAGAGTCTTTCAGGGACTCATCTCGAATGGTTCTATCAGCTGGATGGGACCAAGGTTCGTAACTGAGAGGAGTTGGCTACTGCTTTTTATAAGCAGTATCAATATAATGCCGACCTTGCTCCTACACGTACCCAACTCCAGGGTATGTCGCTAGGGTCAAGTGAAGGTTTCAAAGAGTATGCACAGAAGTGGAGGGATCTGGCTGGCAGGGTGCAGCCTCCGTTAACTGACCGGGAGTTGGTAGACATGTTCTTGGGGACCCTATCTGGGCCATTTTTCAATCATCTTATCGGTAACTCATCTGCAGGGTTTACTGATCTTATTCTGATTGGAGAGAGAATAGAGGCTGGAATGAAGTCCGGCAAAATTCAGAAGGGTACATCGTCAAATTCAGAGAAGAAACCCTTTAAGAAGGAGGTCAGTGTTGTATATGGGTCTAGAAGACAAGAGAAACCTGAGCGCCGCCAATCTGTCAACACGGTGATGATTGCCAAGCCTGCTACCGCTCCTCGGCAAACCAATCCTCAAAGGGCTGAAAGACCCAGAAGAGAGTTTACCCGTCTAAGTATGACTCTATCACAAATCTTGCCGCAGTTGCTGTCCACCAACTTGGTGACTGTCAGGGAGGCCCCGAAAGTGGTGAATACTGCCTCTCCCAAATATAACCCAAATGCTCGCTGTGCTTATCACTCTGATAGCCCGGGGCATTCCACTGATGACTGTTGGGCCTTAAGGAATAAGGTGCAAGATCTTATTGACGCCAAGGAGGTACAGTTTGAGGCACCTGAGAAGCCCAATGTGGTGACAGCTCCTATGCCTAACCATGGAGTAAATGCTATCAGGGAGGATGATGAAGTGGATGAAGCTGAGTTCGACAGCTGGATTTACCCGGCAACCGACAGTGAACCTAGCAATTGGATTGCAAAGGACAACCTACTTGTTTCTCTTGTTACTGAGTAATGAATTCCTTTGTTTTGTTATTTGTAATAAACAATTAAAACTCTATGGCCCGGTGTCTTACCCGGGGCACCGTGGCTTCATTTGTGAGGGCATATTAATTGTCATTTCATATATCATGAATAAAGATCTTGGACGTTTTCTCGCATTTCAAATCTTATGCTCCCTTTCTTTCTTTCCTTTCTTTATATATTGCAAAACAGCTGTATTTACACACACTCACTCATACAGGTTTCAATCCACTCTGGATCTCACTGGTAACGACTCTGCTACTGCCAATTATGACTTCGAAAATCCGATCAACTTAGCCGAAGACGAAGGTGAAGATGATTGCGAAGTGCCTGGCGAGCTTGCAAGACTGTTACTCCAGGAAGAGAGGGCAATTCAACCACATGAAGAGCCGGTGGAGACGATAAATCTGGGTACTGATACAGACAGAAAGGAGGTAAAGTTTGGTGCCAACCTAGAGCTCAGCGTGAAGCAACGGTTGACTCAGATGCTACATGAGTATGTGGAGATCTTTGCCTGGTCCTACGAAGACATGCCCGGTTTGGATACTGACATTGTGGTCCATCACTTGCCTACTAAGGAAGACTGCCCTCCGGTTAAGCAAAAGGTCCGCCGTATGCGTCCAGAGATGTCTGAGAAGATCAAAGCCGAGGTTATGAAACAGTTTGACGCCGGTTTTCTTGCAGTGACTTCTTACCCTCAGTGGGTTGCTAATGTGGTGCCGGTACCAAAGAAGGATGGAAAGGTCAGAATGTGTGTCGACTACAGGGATCTGAACAGGGCCAGCCCCAAGGATGACTTCCCCCTACCTCACATTGATGTCCTTGTTGACAATACTGCTCAGCATAAGGTGTTCTCTTTCATGGATGGTTTTTCAGGCTATAATCAGATCAAGATGGCTCCTGAAGACATGGAAAAGACTACCTTTGTTACTCAGTGGGGCACCTTCTGCTACAAGGTCATGCCTTTTGGACTGAAGAACGCTGGGGCAACCTACCAACGTGCCATGGTTGCTTTATTTCATGACATGATCCATCATGAGATAGAAGTGTATGTTGACGACATGATTGCAAGGTCCCAAACTGAGGAAGAGCACCTTGATCATCTGCAGAAATTGTTTGACCGTCTGAAGTTGTACAAGTTGAGGTTGAACCCGAACAAGTGCACCTTCGGGGTTAGGTCTGGAAAGTTGCTAGGCTTCGTTGTAAGTGACAAAGGTATTCAAGTGGACCCTTCCAAGGTTAAAGCCATTCAAGAGATGCCAGTTCCTAAGACAGAGAAAGAGGTCAGAGGCTTTTTAGGACGCCTGAATTACATTGCTCGATTCATCTCGCATCTAACTGCTACCTGTGAACCAATCTTCAAGCTGCTGAAGAAAGATCAGGTAGTACATTGGAATGATGAGTGTCAGGCTGCTTTTGACAGAATCAAGGAGTACCTCCAAGAACCACCCATCCTTATGCCATCGGTTGAAGGGAGACCTCTGATATTATACCTGACAGTACTTGACAACTCAATGGGGTGTGTGCTGGGGCAGCATGACGAGTCTGGCCGAAAAGAGCATGCCATTTATTACCTTAGCAAAAAGTTTACCGACTGTGAGACCCGATACTCACTGCTTGAGAAAACTTGCTGCGCTTTGGTATGGGCTGCTCGCCGGCTGAGACAGTATATGCTGACTCACACTACCTTGTTGATCTCAAAGATGGATCCAATAAAGTATATATTTGAAAAGCCTGCTCTGTCTGGGAGAATAGCAAGATGGAAAATGATCTTGACAGAATACGACATTCAATACACAACCCAGAAAGCCATCAAAGGAAGTGTATTGGCAGATCACTTGGCACATCAGGCAGTAGACGACTATCAGTCAATGAACTTCGAGTTTCCAGACGAGAGCATCATGATTGTGACTGATTGTGAAGTACCTGGACCGGATGAAGGACCTGAGGAAGGATCCCGATGGTCTATGCACTTTGACGGAGCCTCCAATGCTTTGGGTAACGGTATTGGCGCTGTGATAATATCACCTCAAGGCACTCATACTCCACTCACTGCCCGGCTATGTTTCAACTGCACCAACAACATGGCGGAGTATGAGGCATGCATCATGGGTCTTCAAGCTGCGATCGACCTAAGGATCAAGTATCTGAGTGTCTTCGGAGATTCCGCTCTCGTGATCAATCAGATCAAAGGAGAGTGGGATACGAAACATCCGAATCTTATTCCTTACAGAGAATGTGTGTTGACCTTGATCCCCCACTTCACGGAGATAACTTTTGAACATTTCCCGAGAGAGGAGAATCAGTTGGCGGACGCGTTAGCTACGATGTCTTCTATGTTCAAGGTCAAATGGGACAATGAGGCTCCCCAGGTCACTATCTGGAAACTGGACGAACCGGCATACTGTTGTGATCTCGAGACTGAATTAGTGACTGAGAAGCCTTGGTACCATGAGGTGAAGAGATATTTGGAAGCTCAGGAATACCCTGAAGGTGCATCTGTCAATGATAAGAAGTTTCTGAGAAGGTTCGCAGCCAAGTTCTTCCTTAGCAACGGCATCCTGTATAAACGAAACCATGATTCGACCTTACTGCGTTGTATGGACAAGACAGAAGCAGAAAGGATCATGGAAGAGTTACATGAAGGGACCTTCGGAACACATTCCAGTGGACACACTATGGCAAAGAAAATCCTTCGGGCAGGGTATTTCTGGTCCACAATGGAAGCTGACTGCTACCAACATTCTCGGACATGCCATAAATGCCAGATTTATGCAGACAAGGTGCATGTTCCTCCAGTTCCTCTAAATGTTCTGACTGCGCCTTGGCCGTTTGCAATGTGGGGCATAGATATGATCGGTGAGATTAAACCTACGGCATCCAACGGGCATCGCTTCATCCTGGTAGCGATTGATTACTTCACAAAGTGGGTTGAAGCAGCTTCCTACGCTACGGTAACCAAGACGATTGTGGCACGGTTCATTCGGCATAATCTGATTTGTCGATACGGCGTCCCAGAAAGAATCATTACAGACAACGGTACCAATCTTAATAACAAGATGATCACTGAGCTCTGCGAGCAGTTCAAGATACAGCACCACAACTCTTCTCCTTACCGGCCGAAGATGAATGGGGCTGTAGAAGCAGCAAATAAGAACATTAAGAAAATCGTGCAGAAGATGACAGTGACTTATAAAGATTGGCACGAGATGTTACTGTTCGCTCTACATGGGTATCGTACCTCAGCCAGGACGTCAACCGGGGCAACTCCTTTCTCCTTGGTCTACGGTATGGAGGCAGTCTTACCGATCGAAGTGCAAATACCCTCTCTCCGAGTAATGAAGGATGCAGATCTGAACGAAGATGATTGGATCCAGACACGACTTGATCAGCTAAACCTTATTGATGAGAAGAGACTTGCTGCTATTTGTCATGGTCAAACATACCAAAAACGGATGATCAGGGCATTTAACAAAAAGGTCAGACCACAAGAATATCAAGTTGGGGATCTGGTAATCAAGCGAATCATCCTTCCTCAGAGTGATCCAAGGGGCAAATGGACCCCTACGTACGAAGGGCCATTTGTGGTTAAACATGTGTTCTCAGGAGGAGCCATGATTCTAACCAACATGGATGGTGACGACCTTCCCCACCCCGCCAATGAGGACATAGTAAAAAGATACTACGCATGAAAAAAGACCTGCTAGGTTGACATACCTAGGCAAAAATTAGGGCTTCCCGGCGAACCAAAAGGGCTCGGGCAAAATGAAGGTATGAAATGAAAAAAAATTGTACACCCGGCAAGTCGAAAACCTGAAAAGGCGGCTTGGGCAAAAATGGGTATCCCGGTGGACTGAAAACCCGAAAGGGCGGTCCAGGCAAAAGTTAGGGATAAAGCGTAATACTATGTCTCATTGGATCACTTTGCATCCAGAATCCGGTATCTACATCAAGTTCAGACGGCATCAATCAATCAGCTTCATCTTCGTTTAGGTCATCAAGTGATGAGACGCTCAGAGATATAAAGGCGATAGAAGAGTCGAAACCCAGTGGATCATTCATTTCACACAGCTGTTTTGTTTTCTCTTATACAAACTCATATAAATTCTTTTGTTCGGCGGTGTTCTCTTACTAGGACGTCAGCCTCTTGTACATAAACGCCTATTTTACAGGCAAAATTCAAAAATCAATACAAATACACTTTTCACCTCAAATTGCCTTTTGTTTTTCCTTTTTCTGTTTTGTTTTGCGAAGAACGTCCAAGGTTCAATTTGTGATATATGCATTGACAATAATTTGCTCACTCATGAATATTTGCATACGAAACAAAGGATTAATTACAGGTAACATTAGAAACAGGGGCAATAAAGAGTTGTCTAAGCAATCTAATTGTTCCATCCACCAAGGTACCAAGGTAGGTTCAGCTGAAGAACACAACCAGATATCTTCAATCCCCAGAGAGTGAGCCAGCAAGTCAGTGCACTCTCCCCAAGCAAAGTTACAGTCAACCTTAAGGAAGTTGGGTATCATCCCCGCAGATCTCAATATTCCCTCAGCCAAGTATATAGACATTCCTAACAAGCATCCCCGGCAGTCTTAACCTAAAGATTGTTCCCCGGCGGTATATCAAACATTCAGTGGAGTCACTTCCCCGATACAGTTCAAAACTTCCCCAAGAGAGTCCAATCAGGATTTCCCCAGGAAAGTTGGAATCCATCTCCCCAAGCAGTAAGCTTATCCCCAATAGATTCTGGAAGCTTATCCTCGCAGAACACGAACGCGTCTCCCAGCTTTATTCAAAGGTTATTTCCCTACCAGGATATAACTGGGTTATCCTCAGCCAAAAAGCCACGGAAAGAGCATCCTCGACGAAGTCTTCTTATCCCCAGCGAAGTCTATTAACACTTCCAACATAACAATGGTATCCCCAGCGAAGTTACCATCAACATTTCAGCAAAGTACCTATCTCCCCACAGAGTATGGTTTCCCAGCAAGATCGTTAGAGTACTTTTCCCCCCGCAGAGTAATCCATTCGCCAAGTTTATTCCCCAACGGAGTTATCTTCTCCTACCGGTATTCCTGCAACTACCATCCCTAGCGGAAGCAAAGATCTATTCTTCAACATCAGCCCAGGAGTGACTTCCCGGCACCCGTCAAGGATTTATTTTCCTAGGACGAAAACATACATTCATAAACGTCACATTTTCATATAGCATGCATGTACGCATCATATCTTACATATTTCATTTATATTGAGAACATCATTGCTTGATCCATATCATGCATGGCATATGACTGACCTTTACCTTTCAGGAAAGACCCAGTTAAGTTCCCAGCTATATTTCAAGACTTTGGTCTGGTTCAGTTAAATCGACCCTAAGATTTTCCTGTTTCTTATCCAGTCAAAGGCCTTCTCTGGTTCAGTCAGATCGACCCTAAGATCTCCCTGTTTCTTATCCAGTTGAAGATTTCAAGACCTTGTCTGGTTCAGTTAAATCGACCCTAAGATTTTCCTGATTCTTATCCAGTCAAAGGCCTTCTCTGGTTCAGTCAGATCGACCCTAAGATCTCCCTGTTTCTTATCCAGTTGAAGATATTCCAAGACCTAGACCGGTTCAGTTAAATCGACCCTAAGATTTTCCTGTTTCTTATCCAGTCAAAGGCCTTCTCTGGTTCAGTCAGATCGACCCTAAGATCTCCCTGTTTCTTATCCAGTTGAAGATTTCAAGACCTTGTCCGGTTCAGTTAAATCGACCCTAAGATTTTCCTGTTTCTTATCCAGTCAAAGGCCTTCTCTAGTCCAGTTAAATCGATCCCTAAAAGATTTTTCTGACGAAGACTCAGTAGAAGACATCTAAGATTCTCTCAGCGTTACTGTTGAGGTTGAAGTCGCCCAAGATTCTCTCAGCGTTACTGTTGAGGTTGAAGTCGCCCAAGATTCTCTCAGCGTTACTGTTGAGGTTGAAGTCGCCCAAGATTCTCTCAGCGTTACTGTTGAGGTTGAAGTCGCCCAAGATTCTCTCAGCGTTACTGTTGAGGTTGAAGTCGCCCAAGATTCTCTCAGTGTTACTGTTGAGTTTGAAGTCGCCCAAGATTCTCTCAGCGTTACTGTTGAGGTTGTAATCATCCAAGATTCTCTCAGCGTTCCTGTTGAAGTAGTAGTCATCCCCAGATTCTCTCAGCGTTCCTGTTGAGGTAGTAATCGCCCCAAGATTCTCTCAGCGTTCCTGTTGAGGTAGTAATCATCCAAGGTTCTCTCACCGTCCCGTTGAGGTAGTAACCATCCCTGGTTCATTCATAACCTTTTGAAGCTCCAGATTCAATTCCTGTAACCAGTCAGGGCGCATCTATACAAAGAGTTTGAAGACCAACTCCTGTAACAGGTCAGGTAATCATTTTCTTTTGCAGGTACGCAAGTTCTCGCTAAGGAATCTCTTACGCGATCAACATCCAGATGGTATCTATAAGCCCATCATCCTATCCATCGATCTCCAAATGGCATCTATAAGCCCATTCCCACCATCACACTACTATGTGAGCGCAAATTTCTGGGCACTCTAGTGTTCAATCATCTTCCACCCTCGGATTACGAAAGGCACGCCAGCCAATCTACATCCTCAGGTCTAAGAAGATTGAACAGGGGCAACTGTTGTACCCCAAAATTTGCCCTCCCATATTCTTCAAGATTTGCAAAGAGCATGCTTCAAAATCTCCCCAAGGGTTGCACAGTTCAAGGGCCTCCTAACAGTCAAAAACTAGGGTTTTGGTTCTAACAAAGAAATTGAGGTTTCCAAGGGTCCAATCAAGTCCCACATACCTATAAACATGGTCAAGCATCCTCATGCCAAGTTTCAAGACTTACAGCACAAAATTGCACAGTCAAAAACCCTAATTGCCCTACAGTCAACTGCAGGGGCAAAATGGTCATTTGACAGTCAAAAGTTCAAATTTTTTGTCAACATCTTATTTTGAAGCCACAAACATCATTTGATCAATTCTTGATCATGATTCTCAAGGCATGGCTCAAAATGTCTCAAGATGCAAAAGTTTCCATATTTGGACAGTTGAAAAAGTCAACTGTAACTTGACCAAGGCATAACTTCCACATGGTTTATCAGAAAAATTCCATCCAAATCTCATTTTGAATAGAAAGACATTTCCTACAACTCCTCTTCACACTTCAAGTCCAAGAAATTCTCTCACAAAAAGTTATCAATCTCAACATTATAGGTCATTTTCAAAAGTCAACAAAAAGGCACTTTAAGTCAAAGACTATAACTTGATATTGGTAAATCAAAATGACATGGGACCAAAGGCATTGGTTAGAGGACTTCAAGACCTTTCCAAAATGTCCAAGAACGTGATCCAAGCTCAAAAATTGAGCAAGATATGCCTTGTGGAAGTTGGGAAATTTTTGGGAATTTTGAAAAGTCAACTTTACTTCAAATGCCTCAAAATTGCTAATGGGCCACATTTTCTTCCAAGATTCATCATCCAAAGGCTATGCACGACCATTTGGCCCAAGTGGAGTTATTTCATCATTTTTTATTATTTATTTGAATTTTTAATCACCATTAATTCATTTAATTAAATAAAATATGAAAAAAATACTCATCCATGCTTTTCAAATCTTTTTATGCATAGAATACCTTCAAGATTTCATGCACTATCCAATATGGAAAGAATCAAGGTGATTTGGTCATGATTGGCATCAAAACACATGGAAAAGATTTGAAGAAATATGCCATTAAAATCAAATATTGGATTCATCAAAACATGGATCTTTTGGCTCAAATCTTTACCCTAATCCATCCCATACATAAGTCAGAATGCAAACCTAATGCACACAACCTGAAAGCTGCGCCCAAAACCTCTTATGCACTTTGCAATTTTTGTGAAAAAATCAAAACTGAAAACTACAGTAGAGGGCGATTCAAGGCTCCTAACAAATTGAAAAAGCTTCCTAAGACATCAAGGAACCTAACTGAATCCTTTTCCACGCTTCCAGCATCAAGAATTGGTATATGGAGATCAAACTTTTTCAAACTTTTTGCATATTCGTGTCTCATGATTCATGCGTTGTTTTCAATTCCTAATGCTTGATTTATATTAATTGGATCATTCTGAAGCTAACCATGCCTTTCAATTGAGTTTTCATGCATTGTACGTAAATCTGCCATGGAAGCTTGCTAGGTTTTCAAGGTTGTGAAATTAGGGCTTCCTTGTTCTGGAAAAATTGAGACACGAAACCAAGGCCATTAAAACCAGAAGCTTCACACGAATTGATTGTACTAGTCGCGCTCAATTTATGAGCCACCATATGCTAATCGCTATTATCCTGTTTATCACTTAGTGGGGGTTTAAAACCCCCGCTATCTAACTGTTTTTTTTTCAGGGCAAAACGAAACAACGAAGACGAAGCCTGCGTGGCCTCTCATGATTGGTGCGTTTGAATTTCGCGCGAAAAAATACCACTCACCCTTGTTTTGCATTATATTATTTATTTGTCATGTTATGTTACAAACGCGCAGATGGCACAGTTGGTGGACGAAGCATTTGGTAAACTCTGGGACCTGGGTTCGATTCCCAGGTCCCCTCCCTTTCTCATATTATTTTCTTTTCCATAATCCTATGCAGGGTACGCCCAGGGGTCCATCATACACCCATCATCCAGGCTTGCCACATGGTCAATGATCTCAATCCAATGGCCATGACCTAAGGAACACCCTATGCATTGGTCAATGATGCCACTCACGCCCCAGGAAAGTCAACAAGGCCAGGAATTAAATGGGCCTAATTGCTGGCCAGATACCTCCAAATTGGGGTCAACACCCCCCATTGGTTTGCATTAATTTTTTCTTTCTTTTTTATTCTTTTCTATTTATTTGTTTTATTTCTTTTTCCTTTTAATTCATAAATTAATATTTTCATAATATAAAAATAATAAAAATCAGAAAAGACAAAAAATAAAATATATTTTTTATTTAATGTTATTTTGTAAATAAATCTTATTAATTAATTTAGTTAATTCTAGGTTTAAATCTTAATATTTTTTGTAATAAACTAAAAAATGTAGAATTAGGTTTTTATACTTTTATCTTTCTTTTTTCTTTTTCACCATATTAATTATTAATTATTATTTTTATAAATAAATTGCCATGTAAATAATTAATTTAATCTAGGTTTAATTTTAAATGTTTTTTTTCTTAATAAATTAAAAATAGTTAGAATTAGGTTTTAATTCCAATTTAATTCCCATTAAAATCCATAAATACAAAAACTCAAAAAATAACTTCTCTTTTTTTTCATTAAATTTAATTAATTTAATAATCGTAATTTAATTTCCTTAAAAGGGTCCAACGCCCTCGCATTCCCGACTTTAATTCTCTTCGCATTTTTATTTCCTTTTTGTGAATATAATGTAATTCTCCCAAAGCTATGTAATAGATTAATAGGACATTTATATTTCTTGCACTTTATTTTTTATTCAAATCGGGTCCTGGATTAATTTGGCGACGTGGACCCGCGCCTTTGTAATAGTGTAGGACTTTTAATTCTCGCATCTTTTTAACTGTTAATAATTTGCATGAAAGAATGAATGCCAAAATAAAAGCAACGCGTAGATCACCAATGTATGAACAAGATAAACATAAATGAACATGACACACAAATCACACACCACCCCTAGGGTACGCCTCACTGTTGCCTTTCCCCTCGAAAAGGTGATCGTCGAGTAGAGGACGTTTTAGTAAGTCCTCATGTCCATGAACATGGCATGAGGGTAGCTTCTAAGGTGTCTTCCTATTGCTCCGGTGATCACCATGTCCCGAACCCTTGAATTGACCCGAACACCTCCAACGGTGGTGCTACCTACCTCTCAATGGTGGGATGGCACTACTTTAAGGACATTTACACAGACGAATTCCTTAGGGTAGGTAGAGAACTCTAGATACTTGCTCTAATTTCAAAACAAAATTAAAAACTCTTTTCACACCGACACCTTTTCAAAAAGCTTTCGAAAGCAATTTTTCAAACACTCTTGAGGACCGATACAAGAGTCGAACTGAAATTTTCAAAGAACTTTTTAAAACCCACAGTTGAAAAGCAAACTCTTGAAAACACAAATGAGCAAGTATCTAAGTGCCCATGGATAACCATGGATAGAAAGGGTGCTAACACCTTCCATTTCTATAATCTACCTCCCGAACCGAGAGCAATCTCTATAAGGAATTTTTCTGTGCTTTTGTCCTGTCCATGTTGGAGAAAATAAAAGACGGTGGCGACTATTGATTCCACGACATTTCGCGAAACCAGCTTTAAACAGTCAGTTCCAGATCCACCGATCACACTGGGGAACAAGGAGCTTGGGTTGTATACCAATCTTCTGGGGAATTCCTGTCTTGAGGAGATCTTCACTGGAGAATCTTCGAATATACAATGAGGAACTGAAAACTGAAAGTCTTCAGATTTGCTTGGGGAATAAAAGACCTTCAAACGTCGAGGGGCCTTAGAACCACTTGCGGGGACTTGGAATTTCCTTGGTGACTTGCAGAGTAAGAGAATTTCTGATGACTTCTACTGGGGAGTTCAGAATCTTATAGACTCATGCTGGAGAGGTATGATTTGAGAATCTTCAGTTTGGTGGGAAGCATCTCTTGTGGGGAAAAGGTTCCCTAGCCTGGTTCCGCTGGGGATTGATAGTTTGAAGTTTTAGCTCTGCTGGGGATACTGAGACTTAACTCTGAGGGGAATTGAGTTCTAGAGGGTTCTCTGGCTGGGGAAATCAGTTTTGAGAAAGCTTTTGTTGACGAGGATCCTGAAGTTTGACTCCGTTTAGGGAATCAAGTTTTGACTGAAGAATGTGGATTTCAAATCTGCTCGGGATTTCCTTTGAAAGGGTATCAAGATACCTAACTGCACCTTCAACTTACTAGTAATCGTCTTTCTTGATTCATAAGGGAATGATTATGTTCAAATGCATATGCCTATTTAACAAAACATTGGACGTTTCTCAAATAAAACATAAGTGCAAAAGAAAAGAGAAAAGGAAACGACGCAAATTTCTGAAAAAGTATTTGTATTAACTTTCTATGAGTATATTTGTACAAAGGAGACGATCATCCTAGTAAGAGGATGTCGTTGTAAATATTGAAAAATTTATACAAAAGAAAAGATGGCTATGTGAAATAATTCCATGGGATTCCATTCTACTATAGCCTTCACAACTCTGACTATCTGTCCATTCAATGCTTCGTCTGCCGATGGCTGGCTTGATCAGAAGCTTGGGACTGGTTGATGAAGATATTGTCTTTGAAGTGATCCGACGAGACATAGTCGCACGCTTTAATTCCCTAACTTTTTCCTGAATCGCCCTTTCGGGTTTTCGATCCACCGGGAAACCCCTTTTTGCCCAAGCCGCCCTTTCGGGTTTTCAACTTGCCGGGTGTACAGATTTTTTTATTTTTATCCCTAATTTTTGCCTGAACCGCCCTTTCGGGTTTTCGGTTCACCGGGATGCCCATTTTTTCCCAAGCCGCCCTTTCGGGTTTTTGACTTGTCGGGTTATTTTATGCGTAGTATCTTTTGACTATGTCTGCGTTTGCAGGGTGTGGCAAATCGTCGCCGTCCATGGTGGTCAGAATCATTGCACCACCAGAAAATATGCTTTTGATCACAAATGGTCCTTCGTATGTAGGAGTCCATTTTCCCCTGGGATCACTTTGTGGCAAGATAATCCGCTTGATTATGAGATCTCCGACTTGATACACTTGACGTCTGACTTTCTTATTGAAGGCCTTGATCATCCGCTTTTGATACGTCTGACCATGGCATACAGCAGCGAGTCGCTTCTCGTTGATCAAATTGAGTTGATCAAGTCGGGTCTGAATCCAATCATCTTCATTCAAACATGCGTCCTTCATAATCCTTAGAGAAGGGATCTGAACCTCCATAGGCAAGACAGCTTCCATGCCATATACTAAAGAAAACGGGATTGCCCCAGTTGAAGTACGTGCCGTCGTACGGTATCCATGTAGAGCAAACGGTAACATCTCATGCCAGTCTTTGTAAGTGACTGTCATTTTCTGAATGATCTTCTTAATGTTTTTGTTCGCAGCTTCAACAGCACCATTCATCTTCGGCCGATAGGGAGATGAATTGTGATGATAAATCTTGAACTGTTCGCACAATACGGTGATCCTGTCTATGATGATCCTGTCTGGGACACCATACCGGCATATGAGATTTTTCTTGATGAAGCGGGCAACCACATTTTTAGTAACAGAGGCGAAGGAAGCTGCTTCGACCCATTTGGTGAAATAGTCAATGGCAACCAGGATGAAACGATGTCCGTTGGAAGCCGTGGGCTTGATCTCTCCAATCATGTCAATGCCCCACATTGCAAATGGCCAAGGAGCAGTCAGAACGTTGAGAGGAACCGGAGGGATATGAACCTTTTCAGCGTAGACTTGACACTTGTGGCAAGTACGGGAATGTTGATGGCAGTCGGCTTCCATGGTAGACCAGTAATAGCCTGCCCTTAGGATCTTCTTAGCCATTGTATGCCCGCTCAAGTGAGTGCCAAATGTGTCGCTGTGTATCTCAGTCATGATCAACTCTGCTTCATCTTTGTCTATGCATCGGAGTAATACACAATCATGGCTTCGTTTGTAAAGGATGTCGTTGCTCAGGAAGAATTTGGCAACAAATTTCCTTAAGAACTTCTTGTCATTTACGGAAGCTCCTTCGGGATAATCTCTAGTCTGGAGATACCTTTTGATTTCATGGAACCAGGGTTGTTCCACTACTTCTTCAGTATTAATCTCGTGACAATGTGCGGGTTCATCCATTCGCTTGATGGTGATTTGGGGAGCCTCGTTATCCCAGTTGAGTTTAAACATGGAAGACATTGTAGCTAGAGCATCTGCTAGCTGATTCTCTTCTCGCGGGAAATGCTCGAAGGTAATTTACTCGAAATGAGGCAACAATGTCAAGACATGTTCCTTGTATGGGATAAGATTAGGATGCTTGGTATCCCACTCTTCTTTGATTTGACTGATAACCAAAGTCGAGTCCCCAAATACGATCAAAGATTTGATCCCCAAGTCTATAGCAGCCTTGAGACCAAAGATGCAAGCTTCATATTCAGCCATGTTGTTTGTGCAGCTGAACCAAAGTCGGGCCGTGAAAGGTGTGTGACAACCTTCCGGGGAAATGAGTACTGCACCGATACCGTTTCCAAGTGCATTTGAAGCACCATCAAAGTACAGGGTCCATCGGGATCCCTTTTCGGGTCCGTCATACGGTCCGTTACCTTCAATGTTGTCCAAATTCATGATGTCCTCGTCCGGGAAGTCAAATCTCATGGGTTGATAATCTTCGATAGCTTGATGAGCCAGATGGTCAGCTAGTACACTCCCTTTTATAGCTTTTTGGGTGGTGTACTGGATGTCATACTCAGTTAGGATCATTTGCCATCTAGCTATTCTTCCAGATAAAGCGGGCTTTTCGAAGATATACTTGATAGGATCCATTTTGGAAATCAATAAGGTAGTATGAGTCAACATATACTGCCTTAGTCGGTGAGCAGCCCATACCAAAGCGCATCAAGTTTTCTCGAGCAGTGAGTAGCGAGTCTCACAGTCGGTAAACTTTTTGCTAAGGTAATAAATAGCATGCTCTTTTCGACTAGACTCGTCATGCTGGCCCAAAACACACCCCATTGAGTTATCCAAGACGGTCAGATACATGATCAATGGTCTTCCTTCGACGGGTGGCATCAGAACAGGAGGTTCTAGCAAATACTCCTTGATCTTATCAAAAGCAGCTTGGCAATCGTCGTTCCATTCGACTACCTGATCTTTCTTCAATAGTTTGAAAATTGGCTCACAGGTAGAAGTCAGATGAGAAATGAATCTGGCAATATAGTTCAAGCGCCGCAAGAACCCTCTAACCTCCTTTTCAGTACGGGGAGCAGGCATCTCTTGTATTGCTTTTACTTTTGCTGGATCGACTTCAATGCCTTTGTTGCTTACAATGAATCCCAGAAGTTTACCAGACCTAACTCCAAAAGTGCACTTACTTGGATTCAGCCTGAGTTTGTATTCTTTCAACCTGGCAAACAGCTTTTCTAGATGTTCAAGGTGCTCCTCCTCTGTTTGTGACCGAGCTATCATATCCTCTACGTAAACTTCAATCTCATGATGTATCATATCATGAAACAAAGCTACCATGGCGCGTTGATAAGTTGCCCCTGCGTTCTTCAGTCCGAACGGCATCACCTTGTAACAGAAAGTTCCCCATTGTGTGACAAAAGTTGTTTTCTCCATATCTTCGGGGGCCATTTTGATTTGATTGTAACCCGAGAATCCATCCATGAAGGAAAACACTTTATGCTGAGCTATATTGTCGATTAAAATGTCAATGTGTGGTAGCGGAAAATCATCTTTGAGGCTGGCCCTATTCAAATCCCGGTAGTCCACACACATCCTGACTTTGCCATCTTTTTTAGGTACCGGCACGATGTTAGCGACCCATTGAGGATAAGATGTAACAGCCAGAAAACCAGCGTCGAATTGCTTCATAACTCCTGCTTTGATCTTTTCAGACATGTCAGGTCTCATTCGGCGGACTTTTTGTTTGATCGGTGGACAATCCTCTCTTGTGCGGAGACGGTGTACCACGATGTCTGTGTCTAAACCCGACATGTCTTCATAAGACCAAGCGAAGATTTCAACGTACTCATTTAACAATTATATCAGGCGTTCCTTGACACTTGGTTCCAGATTGGCACCCACTTGCACCTCCTTCCGGTCTTCCTCGGTTCCTAAGTTGACAGTCTCCAATGACTCTTCGTGAGGTAAGATGGCCATTTCCTCTTGCTGTAGAAGTCTGGATAGTTCCCCTGGTACTTCACAACCTTCGTCATCTTCATACTCGGCTTGATTGACCAGATCTTTAGAGTTATTGAAGGATATAGCAGAATAGTCACCCATGGAATCCAGAGTGGATGGGTACCTGCATTTGTGAGTGTGGGTGTGTGTAAGGGATAGCCATCCTTAAACAAAAAATGCAAAAGGAAAGAAAATGAACACAGCAATTTATCAAATGAAAAACGTCCAATGAATCATTAAACATGGCATATGGATATGAAGATAATCAAAACCCTTACAAATGGACCTACACGCCCCGGGCAAGGCATGAGGTAAAAAAGTAGTGTGTGGATTGTTCAAAAGTAATTATTACAGACCATAGGAAATGTTTGATAGATAAATTACTGGTTAATAAAAGTAATGGGGACAAAGTCCTTTGCCTCCCAATTGCATAGTCCTCCTTTGACAGTTGGGTAGATCCACTCTTCCATGTTGTCCTCTTCATCTTCACCCCCCAAAGCGTTGATTCCGTAAGGAGAAATCTTGATTGGCGCCCTTTCAATCTTTGAACGGCGCATAGCTTTCTGTCCCGCCGTGGTGAATCCTAATCCAAATTTGTCTGTTTTATGTGGAATGTCAGGCAACTGCCCCCATGCTGAATTCTTCCCCTCCTTTATTGCGGCCTTTGCGTCTTCCAGAGATGCCATCCTGGCCATCTGCTTTGGTGCTTCAGCTACCAACTTTGCTACTGTTATTTTAGGAGGGACTTCTTCGAAATGCTGGAAAGGTGTCTCAATGAACTCACCCTCTACCTCCACATATCGGAAGGAGTTCAGGTGGATGATCATATACTCCTCTTCACCATGGACGGTTATGATCTTTCCCTTGACAGGGTACTTCAACATTTGATGTAAGGAAGAGGTGAATGCCCCGGCATTGTGTATCCAAGGCCTACCCAATAAGCAAGAGTATGACAGACGGATGTCCATCACGTAGAAAGTAGATTTAAACACCTCAGTGCCTATCTTGATGGGAATATCAACTTCCCCATGGACCATTCTCTTCGAACCATCGAAACCTCTGACAACAATATCACTCGGCTTCAACTCTAAACCTTCACAATCTAGTCGGTCCAAAGCTTTCTTAGGCAGTACATTCAGCGACGAACCAGTGTCGACCAAGACATGTGCGAGAGTAGTTCCTCGGCACTCGACTGAAATATGCAAAGCATCATTGTGGTTTCTACCTTTAGGAGTTAGGTCGGCATCAGAGAAACCTAATCCATTGTCCGCAGTAAGGCTGGCCACGCAATTTTGGAATTGATCTGCAGAGGTTTCCTGGGGCACATGGGCTGCCTTCAGGAATTTTATCAGAGCCTTAGCATGCGCTTCTGAGCAAAGTAGTAGTGCCAACATGGAGATCTTCGAGGGGGTTTGCCCCAGTTGTTCTACCACGTCGTAATCACTCCTTTTGATTATCTTCAAGATCTCTTCCATTTCTTTCTTGGAGGTTTCCGGGATGACTAAGGGTTGAGCCCTCGTCCTGACGAGCTCATCTTGGGTTCCCTTACCTTTATCAGCAGGGGTAGGAGGGACAATACTAGGAATAACAACCTCTTCAATCAATGGGGTTCTAGCGGAGAGTTTTATTGGTGCAGGGATAACTTCGGCAGCAGATGAGGGTCCAAAGATTGCTCTTGGAGGGGCAATCTCTGGAGAAAATATTCTCCCGCTCCGGGTGATTTTGCTCGTGCCCGCAATGTTTCCAATGCTGGCTTCTTCCTCATCCGAGCTTCCTTCAGTTATTTCAATTTGTTTAATACCATGGTAGTAGACGTCACCGCCGTAGTTCCATGGTATTGACTTCTCAGAAATGTAGGGGACAGGCCCTGGCATTGTTATCTTCAAAGGAACAGACTTTGTAGCTGGTGTAATCTTAACAGGCTTTCTGACGGCCTTGGAAAGATTGGCGTGAATGGTTATAATTGAGACATCTTCAGTATGGGTTGGAATAGCAGAAACTTTTTCAAACAAAATTTGTCGACTGTCCATTAGGCCTTGGATGCCTTTCTTCAGTAACGGACAGTTAAACGGCAGAGAGTAACAGCAGTAGCAATCTTCTTTACATCCCGGGAAAATCCCGGCCTTTAATAGATTCAACTTGATGGTTAACAACGGAGTTATCAGATCATTGACATCAGCAACATACAAATCTTCTTCAATGGCATTGACATTTCGGCCGTGCTTCGGCATCAGAGCAGATATCACGTTCGGCTTCTCTGGAGCGTCGAACTCCACCTCCTTCGCCTCTATCAGGTCTTGGATTTTATGCTTGAGTGCCAAACAATCGTTGGTGTCGTGCCCGACACTGTCGGAATGGTAGGCGCATTTAGCATTAGGATGATAATGCGGAGAGGACGTATTCACATTTTTTGGTGCCTCTTTGATAGTGGCGAGATTCAACTTTAACAGATGGGGAAGCACTTGCGCTGGAGTCATATTAATGCGGGTGAACTGTCGTTGTGGCCGTTCCACCCGTTACTGATTTGGTCTGGACTGGTTATAGCGAGGCTGCTCACTTGATGGATTTTGGATCATTACGGCCCCCACAGTTGGCCGGCGTTCAGTCTTCCCTGCTCTTCTCTGAGAGTATACCACAGCCGTTTCCTTCTTGAAAGGTTTCTTCTCAACACTTGCAGCGGCACCCTTCTGAATCTTCCCTGACTTGATGCCAGCTTCTATTCTCTAGCCTGTTAAGATCAAATCGGTAAACCCCGCGGAAGAGTTACCAATCAGATGGTTGAAGAATGGACCAGACAGGGTTCCTAGAAACATGTCAACAAGTTCACGGTCGGTTAAAGGCGGCTGCACCCTGCCAGCCAAATCCCTCCATTTTTGTGCATATTCTTTGAATCCTTCGCCTGTTCCCAGTGACATACCCTGAAGTTGGGTACGCGTGGGAGCAAGGTCAGAATTATACTGATATTTTTTGTAAAAAGCGATGGCCAAGTCTTCCCAGTTTCGGACACTGGTTCCCTCTAGCTGATAGAACCACTCCAGTTGAGCTCCAGAAAGGCTGTCTTGAAAGAAATGGATCCAAAGGTTCTTATCTGCCGTATAAGGTTGGATCTTCCTTACGTAGGACCTGAGATGCATTTTTGGACAGGACAGCCCGTCATACCTCACAAAAACTGGCACTTTGAACTTTGGGGGAATCACAATCCCGGCAACTAAACCCAAGTCTTCGAAATCCAAACCCGGCACTCTCTGAAGCTCCATGGCTGCCAACCTGTCTTCTAAACCTTTGTATTTGTCATCAGCCAGAGGGTATTGTTGATCAGAATAGTCTTCATCCTCTTCATCCTCCTCTTCTTCCATATCGGACTCGGAAGGTACCGCAGCCCCACCCCCTTTACTGGTCCCCTCCTCAGAAGTAGGAGGAAATTCAAGCACTCTTCTGGCTTCTCCTTCAAATCTTCTCCCTAAAGTAGCCACCCCGAGTCTCTTTTTATTCTTTTTCAATGGGTCTTTATTCCCCAGTAGGGTCTTTAGATCCTCCTGAACCTTAGCCAAGGTCATCAGGAGTTGCTGAAACTGTGCATTTTGAGCCTGCAAGTCCTTGACTGTTTGCTCGAGATCCATCCTACTGAAATAAACAGCAGACAGATAAGAAAACATGGCGTGAGACCTACTTATGCACATGATGAATGGTATGCTTATGTATGCAATGCATTCAAGGATTTAGAATATTCAAAATTGTTGCAAACAAAAGAGAACACACGTCATATTAATAAGAAGAAATTTGTCAGTACATAAATGCCCCGTGGGCCAAATGTTACAAAAAACTTCTCAAGGTAAAAAGACGTTGCGCATCCTCTTTGGTGCGATGTAGGTGTTGAGAGTCTCTTCCTCATGGAGTCGGCGGGTAAGCTCTAGAACCTTCTTCTCGCTGGCGTAGAAGCTGGCTTCAAAAGTGTTTTGTTCCTCCTTGAGTTGGATCCAACTTTTCTGCATCTCCTCCCACGATGTAGGCATGTCAGGATATAGGATGGTGTAGGGAACCTCTCCTTCCTTGATGGGCTCTTTAATCACAGGGAGTACATGAGGATAAGGCATCATTAGACTCTGGGCTCGGGCTCGTACCCACTTGAGATAAGGCTCGAGAGGGATGGAGTTCTTGTGCCCTAGTGTCTTGCTATCAACCTTGTTGGGAATCCTCCAAGCTCTGATGAATCTTTGGCGAAGTCCTTGCGCATCGTCGTCGAAGTAAAAAACTAGGCCAGGAATCAACATGTCGTAAGGGCCATCCCTCCGTGCATATCCAAATTGCCTCAAAGCTAGGCAAGGGTTGTAGGTAATGCCCCCTCTAATGCCAAGTAATGGAACATTAGGGAACTCTCCACAATGATCGATGATGATGACATTTTCTCTGGACCGAGAACACCAATGTACATCAGAGTGAGTAAGAGTCATCAACCGTTAGGAACACCTTGAGCCTTGGTCATTCTTCAAGACAGATTGTGGAAGGTGCGAAATAAACCACCTTGCGAGGAGAGGAGTACAGCACATGACAACACCCCTCTTTCTCATTGTTCGTGTGTAAAATGAGTGAAGAATATCCCCAAGCAATGTTGGTATTGGATTTCTGGATAAGAAGATTTTGACGGCATTGACATCTACCAGCTGGTCAGGATTTGGGAACAAGACCAACCCATAGATAAGGAGTGCCACAATTTCTTCAAAGGCTTGTAGGTCCAATGAATTCCAACATTCTTGTGCCTTCTCAAACAAGAATTTTGCTAAGAATCCTTTGACGCCGCTTCTGGTTTCCCAATGCCCCTTGACGTCAGATGGCTGTAGATGTAGTGCTCGAGCAACGTCTTCAGGCTTTGGTTCCTTTTCCGTATCGTTGAAAGGTAGTTGATTAAGGATAGGAATTCTCAGGAGTTGAGAAAATTCCTCCAAAGTGGGCACCAACTGGTAGTCGGGGAAAGTGAAACAGTGATGAAGAGGGTCAAAGAACTGGAATAGCACTTTCATCATGTCCTCTTCAATGTTGGTGTTGACTAAGCTGAGCAGTCTACCATGTCTTTCACTAAAGGATGAGCTTTCCGGAATTCTTGAGGTGAGCTCCTTGAGTTGAGGAGGGACTCTCACAAGGTTGACTTGGATGGTTTTTCTGCGAGGAATTTCCATGACCTACAAAACAAGAACAACAATGAAGATCTAAACCCTTGAAGTGGTTAGTGAATGCATATGATGTTTTATGATGTTCATGATGTATGCACAAACATATGTACAAGCAATTCACACCAAACCCTAGTTTCAGGCTTGCATGGGGTTTCATAGGTAAGTACCCTCTTGAGTGTAGTTGGCTTAAAAACTTGTCCTATAAATAGTAATCGGGTTCTAAGGAGCTCAATATCATTGGATTGTTTTCATTGTTCATTGTTTTGGTTTAGCCACTTAACTAGCGACCAAAATATTCCAAGAAAACAACCCTCAATGAGTGTAGTATCGAGTATCTACCAACTTCGGACTGCACCAAATCCGGTCATCTCACTACCCCTAATAAAAGGCCAAGATGGTCAAGTAAGGTTCTAGGTCATTAGTGCTTACTGACATCACTCAGCGGCCCCGTACTCTCCTTGATTGAACTCAAGGGTTACCGGTACTCACAAATATGTCGCACTAATATAGCTATTGCTTTGATCGTGTCGGTATACCCCGCACAGTTTCCACAACGTAATGCTATCTATGAATGTTTCCCAAAAATCCAGGTGTATGATTGTAAACCCAAACAAGAGAGCCAAGATATAAAGCAATCAAGACAAACAATTAATCATGCAAGAGGGTGATCTAAGCCCTAAGGTTACTCCACTTAAAAGTTTTTTTCCCCAGCAGAGTCGCCAGTTCTGTGATACGGTGGGAGAACTGACTAGGGTTTTGCGTTTGTTTTCGCAAATGTTTCGGTTGAGCAAGAGTCGCCACCGACTTTTTATTTTATCCTAAGGAAAGGTTTAAAAAGCACAGCAAAACCTTTTGAGATATTTTCTTGGGTTCGGGGAGTAGATTATAGAAAGGGAAGGTATTAGCACCCTTTCTATCCATGGTTATCCATGGGCTCTTAGTTATTTGCTTAGATCAACTTGCCTTGATTTTCAATTGTTTGAAATGGTGCTTTGTGCGTGATTTTGAAAATGTTTTGAAAAAGATGCCTTGTCTAGGCTACCCTTGTAACAATTCTTTACTCTAATGTTTTACAAAAGGTGTTTGTCTTTTTGAAAAGATGTTTCAAGGTTTTTGAAAGTTGTTTTGAAAGTGTAGTGATGTGTGGTTTGAAAAATAGGCAAGTGTTTTTGTTTTGCAAGTTGACAAGTACTTAAGAGCTATCTACCCTAAAGTTCCCAAAGATTTTTGCTATGTTTTAACCCTTTTAACAATTTTGTTCCACCATTGTATTTGGTGGACAATCTTGTGTTAGGATGTTAACGGGACGGGCGCGGGTCATCGTTTAGACCATAATTGTAATGGTGCCAAGTATCTTTGGGCAATTTTCCTTTAAGGGACTTGATCATTTTTAAGGCAACTTTCGAAAGCGTCATCGAGGGACTATGATCATTTGATTGTTTTGTTTTTGCCAAAGATACCTAACATGCAATATGGCCCATTATTGAAGGCAACAAGTGGAATACCATAGGGGTGCAAGTGTGATTAGTGTTGTCCATTTTCATGCTTGTTTATCTTGAAATTAGGTCAAACTATTTTGGTTAATTGACTTGCATACAAACCCTAATTCTAACATGGCATAATTAGAAAGCGTTAAAGTGCGAAAAATAAAGTTCCTAAGTTATTACAACACAATATATGGGAAGGGGGGTACAAATGTTCAAATGGGGGTATTTTGACAAGGAATTTAAACCTAGACTATTACATCAAAATTGAATTATACAAATTATTTAATATACAATAATAAAATAAAAAAATGGAATAAATATGCAAGATGCAAAAATGTTTTTTATATGTATGAAAAAAGTGTTTTTTATATGTTAAATAAACAAAATAGAAAGTATTAATTTTTGGAGTTTTTATGTATTTAGGGCAAAAACCCTAATTTATTAAATAAAAGGTATTAATTATTTAATATATACAATATTTATTAGTTATGTACAAAAAAATAAATAAAAGAGAAGTATATTTGTCAAAAGGTATTTTTAATGTTGAATATTAATAAAAATAAAAATATATATATTTTGTATTTTTAAACCTAAATATACTAATAAATATATATGTATTTGTATTATTTACTAAATATATTAAATATATACAAAAATAAAATATTTAATATTTACAAAAAAAGTATATTTTATATAAAATGTTTTCAAGAGAAAAAATGAAATAAAAATCAGAAATAAAATATCTTTGTATTATTTTTAGTTATTGTAAATAATAGTATATAAGTATTTATTTATGTACAAAAACTAAATAAAGACTAATAAATATCAAAATAAATGCAAAAAATGTGGAAAAAATGATTTTTATATTTTTTCATACTTAAATAAAAATATGGAAATAAAATCAAAAGGAAAAAATGGAAAATGATAAATAAAAATCAAAATGGGTCAGGGGGTGCAACTGTAAAAACAAGGTGTGAAAAGAAAAAACATTCCAGGCCCAGCCCAGAACCTGTCTTCTTCAACCTCCAGCAAAACTTGTTCAAAAAACGCGCGTTTTGTACATTGATTCAAACATCCTGATTCCTGGACTTTTAATGAAAACTCACAACATCAAAAATGTTAAGCATCAAACAACGAATCCATACATACCAAAAACTTGATCTAACTCTCAGAAATGAGAGAGAATTTCTTCTCCCCCAATTCCTGACCTAGTTTTTGTTCCATGTTCAGACATCAAATTATCATAGCACACATAACATAAATGAAAACTAATTACATGGGCATGTTCAGGGCTATGAATGTGACATAATTTCTTCACAAACCTAAAGCTAACAATGCCTGGATAGAGAGATACGAGTTCATGAACTTACCTGTTCAGTTGGAATCGTATCTGGTGATGGAGGTGTTTTCAATGCAAGGTGATGATTGGTATAGCTTCCTTGATGTCCAGGGATGCTATTCCAAGCTTTAGTTTGCTTTGAAACCAAGTGAATCGTGTTATGGAACTTCAACTGCAAAACAAAAAAATGAAAATGGTGATGTTGATTGGGAGTGTTACAGGTCGTGTTTGAGGTTTGGAATAGTTTTAAGGGATGTTGTGGGATGTGTTTGAAGTGGTTTTAGCAAGAATGCACGAATGGATGGTGTTATGGAACTCAATCTGCAGCAGGTGCCCTGTTTTGGGCAGTTCTATGGTGTTTTGAGGTTTGATGAGGTTTGGAAGGTGGTTGGCTTGTGTTTCAGCTTAGGTTTGATGATTAGAAAGTGTTTGATAACTTTGCTTAAGCTCTCGTTTACAGGAATGAGAGTTGTGTATTGTTATGCTAGGTTACTTCAACTTTAAGCAAGAAAATGTCAAGTGGTGTTTCTAGCCTGTACAGGCCCCCAATCTATGCTGCATACCCTGGCCTTGATCAGTGTAATTAGTTCATAAACTTGTGCCAAAAGGATCTGCCTTGTACTTGCTTGGATTTGCAATTGACATAAAGTTTAACTTTTCTAAAATGGCAAAAATGCTTTATCTAAAAATGGCTTAATCTTGCATATAATGTTTGAACACACAAAATAAGGCCTTGGCACAATTAGTTAGCATTAAATTATTGAGTGCAAATGGGATATAGGACCTGTAATCAAGGAATGCAAGCTGAGTTCAAAATGGCACAAGTGTATGAACATGTAAATTGGCCAAATCAAAAGTGAGTTTTTCCCAACTTGCCAAATTCGATTCTCTCTAACCATGAGGTTGTTTGATGAGTTCTTGGACATTTTGGAAAGCTTGGAATGTGTACTACAATCCATATTTGAAATGTAAATTGAAATTTCAAGTGGAAGTATGTGAAAAATGGTCTTGAAGTTAGGCAAAAATCCTGCCTAAAAATGGTTCAAAATTTCTCTAAGTTAAGAATGATTTGGTACCCTTGTTCCAAAAATTGTAACTTGAGCTACAAGCTTCTTTTGGGAAAACTTTGTGCATCAAAGTTGTAGATTTTTCAATGGACTACAACTTTCATGTTTTGACTTTTGCTTGAATCCAAATGAATCTTGGTGAGAAAGTGGGACAAAGTTAGAAAAAAATTAGGGTTTTTCATAACTTAGAAAAATTCTAAGTTATGAAAAATCTTCATTTCAAACCCTAATTTGCAATTCTTGATTTCTTGATGAACAAGTTTCATGATTTGGCATGTTTTGATGAAAAATGAATCTTGACACTTGATTTTGACCAAAAAGTCAAAGTTTGACTTTTCAGTATACAGTCAAAATTGATCAATTGACTGGGAAATTCAACTGTCAATCTTGTGCATTTGGGATCTTTTTAACTTGTTGAGTATGTCAAGACAATTCCATGGGGTCCTTGAGTCCATATGTGAGTTTGGTTTGCCATGGGCTAGGTCAAACAGTCAAAAATTGCCTCTGTGCAGTCAAAACCCTAAAAATGACCATTTTGCCCTTTTGCTGATCTGATCAAATTTCTTGTGGAATTGTGATCCAAACTTGATCAAATGGTCCATATGAGTTCATAATGTTGATGTGGGTCAATTTTCATGAGATTTGACTGTCAATTGGCCACAGTTGACTTTTTCCCCAATACAGCTGATTTCTAGGTCAACTGTCCAATTGACTGGGCAAAGATTTGAATCAAGGCTTGAAACTTGATATGGATAAACTTGGGAGTCCAATATGGAGCATGAAAGTCATCTTAGGCATTTAAGGTCAAAACATCTTTGTGCAAACACAAACCCTAATTTGGGTCAACAGTGCAAGGAGAAGTCTTGAGCAGAGGAAACCCCAACTGGATCTTGAGCTCCAAGGGCCTTGTGATGAGAAAATGTTGAGAAAATGGGAGGGCTAATTTTGGGGTACAACAGTGTGCATATTGGTTGACTGGGGTACACCCTGGATTTCATCTGTGACCATTGGATGAGTGATCAAGGCCACTTGGCAAGCTACGCGTGAGGATGCATGATGGACCTTTGGGTGAACGCTGCATGGGAATGTGTTAAAACAAAAATTATCAATTATGTGGGGGGACCTGGGAATCGAACCCAGGTCCCAATGTTTGCAAGGCACGTCCTCCACCAACTGAGCTGTGAAACGCATTTGTACATATAATAGACAACAATTATAATATATGAAAAAGCCAATTATGCTGAAATTAAGAAAACGCGCGCCACATATTTGAATTCACCACTCACGTCCATCCATGCATCATCTTCTTCATCTGTTCTGAAACAAAAAAAAGTAAATAGCGGGGGTTTTAAACCCCCACAAACTGGAAATATGAAAATAGCGATTAGGCATATACTCAATATAAAAAGGGCGCGATGGTCTTAATAGTTTCGTCTTGTTGCAACGAGTTTGTCTATGTTGGTCTGGAGGTCTAATTTCACAGTATATGCAAAGCCCTAATTTTCAAGCTTTGAAAAGCCTAGATGTCGTTCATGGTAACTGGTGTTTCAAGGCATATTAATGGAATTAAATCATACCAAAAGCTTTGCCTGAATGCTGTGAACACAAAACAATCAACCAAATGTATTAAAAATGTATGAATCGTGATGTGCAAATCTGGAAAATAAAGCAAATCGTGTCACTTGTATTCTCTGATTCCTTGCGTGTTTGGATTGATTCTTGATTGCAAATGCTTCCTGGAGACCTAGGCAACGTATTGGAAACAATTTTTGGCCTTGAATTGTCCTGCAAGTAGGAAATCAGTTTCACAATTTTTCTCTATTTTTTGCAAATTGGCTATGGCTTCAGCAGTTTTTTCGTGTATGTCTGAGTAGGGTTAGCTTATGCATATGTATGTGATGTGAATTAGGTCAAGAATGAGCCCAAAAGTCCATGAATTAATGACTTGAATATTTGATTGCCTAATCATATCTTTTCCAATCTTTTCTTTCATGAAACCTTACCAATCATGGATTTCTTTGCCTTGTTGATTGAGAAACGAGTTGCCAGCTTGCCCTAGTCACATTTGCTGCACAAAAAGATCTAAAAAAGCATATCTTTGAATTTTCTTATAATTAAAACCAATTAAATGAATTAATATAAATATAAATCCAATTAATTAATAAAAAATAAGAAAATAAATTATTTTGAGCTCAATGGGTCGTGCATAGGCTTTGGGTAATGATTCAAGGAAGAATTTGAGGCCCATTAGCAAATTTGAAGTGTTTTAGGCAAAGTTGACCTTTGAAAGTTCCCAAAACTTTCCCAACTTCTCCAATGCATATCTTGCTCAATTTTGAAGCTATGAACATGTTCTTGGACATTTTGGAAAGGTCTTGAAGTCCTCTAACCAATGCCTTTGGTCCCATGTCATTTTGATTTACCAATCTCAAGTTATGGTCTTTGACTTAAAGTGCCTTTTTGTTGACTTTTGAAAATGACCTATAATGTTGAAATTGATAACTTTTTTGTGAGAGCATTTCTTGGACTTGGAGTGTGAAGATGAGTTGTAGGAAATGTCATCCCCTTTAAAATGAGCTTTGGATTGGATTTTTCTGATGAACCATGAAAAAGTTATGCCTTGGTCAATTTGCAGTTGACTTTTCAGCTGTCCAAAAATGGAAACTTTTGCATCTTGATGACTTTTGAGCCATGCTTGTGAAATCATGATCAAGACTTGATCAAATGATGATTGTGGCTTCAAAATAAGATGTTGACCCAAAATTTTGACTTTTGACTGTCAAATGACCATTTTACCCCTGCAGTTGATTGTGGAGCAATTGGGGTTTTTGACTGTGCAACTTGACCTTGTGAGCCTTGAAACTTGGCATGTAGATGCTTGACAATGTGTGTAAGCATATGTGACTTGATTGAGCCCTTGAAAACCTCAACTTCCTTGCAAGAACCAAAACCCTAATTTTGACTGGCTTAGGAGGATGGTTTGACTGTGCAGCCCTTGAGTAGACTTGAGCAAATTGAGATGATGCTTGTCAAAACTTTGAAGAATATGGGAGGGAAAATTTTGGGGTACAACAGTTTCCCCTGTTCAATCTTCTTAGACCTGAGGATGCAGATTGGCTGGCGTGCCTTTCGTAATCCGAAGGTGGAAGATGATTGAACACTAGAGTGCCCAGAAATTTGCACTCACATAGTATAACGTCAGCAGCGTGATGGCGGGAATGGGCTTACAGATGCCATTTGGAGAGATGATGGATAAGAGGATGGGCTTATAGATGCCATCTGGAGATGTGACAGAACCTTGTCGGGAATGGTCTTATAGATGCCATTTGGAGACTGTTGGTAGGTGGATGGGCTTATAGATGCCATCTGGAGGTTGTTTGTTGAATTGTAATTTTTGTAAGTTGAAAGAGGGAACCTGTGTAGGGTTGCCTGATGATGAGCTCGTGTAAAACTGCATCTTGGAAAGAAGCACACCTGTGTAGGGTTGACTGATGATGAGCTCGTGTAAAACTGCATCTTTGAAGGAAGGAAACATGTGTAGGGTTTACTAATAATGAGTCCGTATAAGACTGCATCTGAAATGGAGACGGAACCTGTGTAGGGTTACTTTGATGACGAGTCCGTGTAAAACCGCATCTAGAGCTGAGAAGGAAACCTGTGTAGGGTTTCTGATGACGAGTCCGTGTAAAACTGCATCTTTGGGAAGAGAGAACCTGTGTAGGGCTTCTTTGATGGCGAGCCCGTGTAAGACTACGTCCGGAGAGAGAGAACCTGTGTAGGGTTTCTTCGGGATAAGTTCGTGTAAAACTTCTGGAGGAACCGGGGTAAGGTTACTGCAGGATAAGTTCGTGTAAAACTTCTAGATGAACCGGGGTAAGGTCATCTTGAGATAAGTCCGTGTAAGACTTCTGGAGGAACCGGGGTAAGGTTACTGCAGGATAAGTTCGTGTAAAACTTCTTGATGAACCGGGGTAAGGTCATCTTGAGATAGGTCCGTGTAAGACTTCTGGAGGAACCGGGGTAAGGTTATTGCAGGATAAGTTCGTGTAAAACTTCTTGATGAACCGGGGTAAGGTCATCTTGAGATAGGTCCGTGTAAGACTTCTGGAGGAACCGGGGTAAGGTTACTGCAGGATAAGTTCGTGTAAAACTTCTGGATGAACCGGGGTAAGGTCATCTTGAGATAGGTCCGTGTAAGACTTCTGGAGGAACCGGGGTAAGGTTACTGCAGGATAAGTTCGTGTAAAACTTCTTGATGAACCGGGGTAAGGTCATCTTGAGATAGGTCCGTGTAAGACTTTTGGAGGAACCGGGGTAAGGTTACTGCAGGATAAGTTCGTGTAAAACTTCTGGATGAACCGGGGTAAGGTCATCTTGAGATAAGTCCGTGTAAGACTTATGGAGGAACCGGGGTAAGGCTACTGCAGGATAAGTTCGTGTAAAACTTCTGGATGAACCGGGGTAAGGTCATCTTGAGATAAGTCCGTGTAAGACTTCGTCTTGAAAATTGAGAAGGAACCGGTGTAGGGTTGCCTGATGATGATCAAGTAGATAATTGTCCTGTTTGGTTTCGGATATTAACCCACGATCAGTCGTCCACAGAATTTTCCTGGCTTGTTGTAACACCCTCTAAACCCCGCATATAATTTTCGCAAATATTAAAAACTATAAACTCAGAGTACATGTAATAATCGAGGAATGCTACAATTCTCTTTTAATAAAATAAATTCCTGTCATGCATAATTTTAGTGGTAACTCATACATGTCTACACAGCGGAATAATTTATTTAATAAAACCAAGTTATAATATTTTCAATCATCAGGGATTAACACCTGGAAAAGTCAACGTCATATTATAACAATTAAAAGAAAATAAACGAGTCTGACTAAAGCAGCTCGACAACCAAACGTTCCCGGAGTTACAACTATCAGAGCATGACCCGGACATACTAAAACGAAACTAAACTAGACACGATAAGCCTTCGCCAAGCACCTGAGCGAAGCTCCTCAATCTGAAATATTCAACAGTAAGGGTGAGCTTCTCAAATATACATTTGGTTATACATTCATAACAATCAATTCACGAAATCATAAGCATCACCCAATCAATAGCATATTTCCTAGTTTACAAAACCTTTACAATTCATATATCCATGACATATTGCCTTTCATATTTGCAAATATTCATCAAACATCATCAACCATTTATCAAATCATACGTGCATACAAACAATCAAATATAACATTGGAAAAGTCATCCATTCATGTTATATTCGAGTAATGCAACACACCCATGCATGTGGTACCACTACACCGCCCCATTAAATCGCGGGTCACGGATAACTCACCGTTCCATTATATCGCGGACACGGCTACCACCTCAACGTTCCATTAAATCGCGGACACGTATATTGGCCACCATGTTAATTCCACACAATGGGAATTAACAAATGCAACATGATATGTAAGTATGTAACACTCAGCATACTATGAACATCGATCAACATATCATGCACATCAACAATATCAAACATAACATGATATGAATAGCATGTAATCACTCAGCATACTATTTAAATATCAATCATATCAAGTTACGAATAGCATGTAATCACTCAGCATACTATTCAAACATCAACCAATCACATCAATTATATCATAATTCATGCTCGATACATATCTAAAAGCATGGCAATAAAATCCGACATCAAAACACTGAAATCAAAAATTCAGAAAATCAACACAGCAGAGAAACACGGGCACCCGTGTTGTGCAACACGGCCCGTGTTGTGCAGAACGTCCAGAAAAATGCACATTTAATTTTTATCAGTACAGGGGCTCTGACACGGGTACCCGTGTTGTGCAACACGGCCCGTGTCGTGCAACCAGGAGCACACCCCTTCCAACTCAGAGGAGCAACACGGGCACCCGTGTTGTGCAACACGGCCCGTGTTGCTGAGCGCGCACAGGATTTTCCTGAACCTGCGGCAGCTCAGAAACGGCAGTCCAAACGCGGGAAAACGTCCGCCAAAACGCATAATTCAGTACCTAACGCATCGAGTTTGTACAATTCACAACAACACCACAATATCCAAGTTACCAACAATTATTAGAATAACCTTAACCGGGGATTAACCGTCCTTTTGGGGAATTCTACTGACACTAAGGTTATCCCTACAACTTCCAAGGTAATTTCACGATCATTAGATATATACTCCCAATTCCTCATTTGGGACCTAAAACTCTTAATCGATTCATAAAAATTGGGAACCTAACCCTTTTCTAACAAGGTTTAGTCCTACGGTTATCGATCCCTAGAAACATCTAACAATTGGGATTTCCTACGATTACCCGAATCAACCGTACATAAACCCATAAACAAATATAAATCGAGTATAAACCCCCCTTACCTTATCAATTAACAGCTTTGAGTTCTTGGGCGATGTTCTTCGTTCTCCGTTCTTCAGAGCTCTCTTTTCCCAAATTCCAACTTCTGTTCTTACGTGAAAACCAAAAAAATGAGAAAATGGCCTAAGTCCCAAACATAACTTTATTTCTCTGCACCCCCACTCTTTACTAACAACATCTAAGCCCAATAACATAAAAATTCTAATATTCCTTATTTCTTTTATTTTCCTCAAATACTCCAAAATAAATAATTCTTTTTATTTTATTAATTCTAATAAAATAAATTCCCAAATTCAAATAAATCAAAAATTGAAACTGGGGTGTTACAACTCTCCCCCACTAAAAGAGTTTTCGTCCTCGAAAACATACCTTAGACGAACAGCTCAGGATAAGCCTCTTTCATCTGGCTCTCCAGCTCCCAAGTGATATTTCCATCTGCTGGACCTCCCCAAGCAACCTTCACTAATGCTATCTCTTTACCTCTTAACTGTTTCACTTCCCGATCTTCTATCCTCATAGGCAATGCTTCTACTGTCAGGTTGTCTCTTACCTGTACATCATCTATTTGGATTACATGAGATGGGTCTGGAATGTATCTCCTCAACTGAGAGACATGAAAAACATCGTGCAAATTCGCAAGTCTCGGAGGTAAAGCAATACGATAAGCAACTTCTCCAACTCTTTCCGTAATCTGAAACGGACCAATAAAACGCGGAGTCAACTTCTTAGATTTCAACGCTCGACCAATACCCGTCATCGGAGTAACTCTCATAAACACATGATCTCCAGCACTGAATTCTAAATTCTTTCTCCTCTTATCATGATAACTTTTCTGACGACTCTGAGAAGCTCTCATCTTTTCTTGAATCAATTTGATCTTTTCAGTAGTCTGCTGAACAATCTCTGGCCCAACTACCGAACTCTCTCCAGATTCATACCAACACAAAGGTGTTCTACACCGTCTACCATACAATGCCTCAAACGGAGCCATACCAATACTCGAATGGTAACTATTGTTATAAGTAAATTCAATCAATGGCAAATAGCTATCCCAAGCTCCACCCTGCTCTAAAACACAAGCACACAATAAATCTTCTAATGATTGAATCGTCCTCTCCGTCTGTCCATCAGTCTGAGGATGGTAAGCTGAACTCAACCTCAATTTAGTACCCAAAGCCTTCTGCAATCCTTCCCAAAATTTCGAAGTGAACCTCGGATCTCTATCTGACACAATACTAGAAGGAACTCCATGCAAACTCACTATTTTCTCAATATACAACTGTGCCAATCTCTCCATCGAGTAATCCATTCGCACCGGTATAAAATGAGCAGACTTAGTCAACCTATCCACAACGACCCATATCGCTTCACAATTCATAGGAGTCCTCGGCAACCCAGATACAAAATCCATAGAAATACTATCCCACTTCCATTCTGGAATAAACATTGGTTGCATAAATCCAGACGGCTTCTGATGCTCAATCTTCGATTTCTGACAGATTAAACATGCATACACAAATTCGGCTATTTCCTTTTTCATTCCCGGCCACCAAAACAATTTCTTCAAATCATGATACATTTTCGTGGCACCCGGATGAATACTCATCCCACTGCGATGTCCTTCCTCTAATATACTTTTCTTGATTTCTGCGACATCAGGAACACAAACTCTATCGCCAAATCTCATAACATCATTTCCATCAATCCTAAACTCACCACCTTGACCTTGGTTGATCAATGTCAATTTATCAACTAAATTAACATCAGATTTCTGCCCGATCCTGATCTCTTCTAGAATACCACTAGTAAGTTTCAACATACCCAAACGAACACACTTCGGAGTACTTTCACAAACCAAACTCAAATCTCGGAATTGCTCAATTAAATCCAATTCACGAACCATCATCATAGACATATGCAAGGACTTCCTGCTCAAAGCATCTGCAACTACATTTGCCTTACCAGGATGGTAATTCAAACCAAAATCATAATCTTTGAGGAATTCTAACCACCTTCTTTGCCTCATATTGAGCTCTTTCTGATCGAAAAGATACTTCAAACTCTTATGATCGCTATACACTTCAAATCTCGAACCATACAGATAATGTCTCCACAATTTCAAGACGAACACAACTGCTGCCAGTTCTAAGTCATGAGTAGGATAGTTCCTTTCATGAACCTTCAACTGTCTCGAAGCATACGCAACTACCTGTTGGTTCTGCATTAAAACACCACCTAAACCCAACAGAGATGCATCACAATAGACCACAAAAGATTCCACCGGATTCGGCAAAATCAGAATAGGAGCACTAGTCAATCTCCGTTTCAATTCTTGGAAACCTTTCTCGCAATCAGAGTCCCAAATAAACGCTTGTCCTTTACGAGTCAACTTCGTCAACGGCAATGCTAACTTTGAGAATCCTTCGATAAACTTTCTGTAATAACCTGCAAGGCCAAGAAAACTTCTGATTTCCGAAACAGTCTTCGGCGCTTCCCACTGAGATACTGCTTCTACTTTTGTAGGATCCACTGCAATACCATTCTTAGAAATCACATGTCCAAGAAAACTAACTTCATTCAGCCAGAACTCACATTTGGACAACTTTGCATACAACTTCCTATCTTTCAACAACTCTAACACAATTCTGAGATGTTCCGCATGATCTTCGTCATTCTTGGAATAAATCAGAATGTCATCAATAAAAACCACAACAAACTTATCCAGATACGGATGAAAAATCCTGTTCATATATTCCATGAAAACACCAGGTGCATTAGTAACTCCGAACGGCATAACAGAATATTCATAATGCCCATACCTCGTTCGAAAAGCAGTCTTTTGAATATCTTCCGCTTTCACACGAATCTGATGATATCCAGATCTCAAGTCAATCTTACTGAATACACTGGCTCCAATTAACTGATCCATTAAATCATCAATCCTCGGTAACGGGTACCGATTCTTAATGGTTACCTTGTTCAATTGCCTGTAATCAACACACAGTCTCATAGAACCTTCTTTCTTCTTAACCAACAATACCGGAGCACCCCAAGGTGAAACACTTGGACGAATAAACTTCTTCTCCAGTAAATCTTCCAACTGACTCTTCAATTCAGCCAACTCAGACGCAGACATACGATATGGCGCCATCGACACCGGTCTCGTACCAGGAATTAAATCTATAGAAAATTCCACTTCTCTCTCAGGAGGTAATTCACCAACATCATCCGGAAAGACTTCTGGAAAATCACACACCACTGGCAATTCACCACTCCTGACCTTTCCTGTTGCATCTAACGAAGCAAGTAACATAAACACGTTAGCACCATCTTCCATTGCTTCTTGTACCTGCCTAGCAGTCATAGTCAAATTCTCGACACCAACTGCTTCTGGAAAAATCACCGTCTTAGCAAAACAGTTCAGATGAACCCGGTTGAATTCCAACCAGTTCATCCCAAGGATAATATCAATTTGTTCAAGCGGTAGGCACACTAAATCCATACCGAAACTTCTACCAAAAATCTCAATAGGACAATTCCTACATACAAGTGAAGTTGTCACTGAACCCGATGCAGGAGTATCAACAACTATGCTACCTCGCATACCAGATATGTCCAGTTTCAACCTCTCAGCACGATCCAAAGAAATGAAAGAATGAGTTGCACCAGTATCAATAATTGCAACTAAAGGTGTGCCATGAATAAAACACGTACCTTTAATCAATCGATCCTCTGGAGTAGTCTCAGATCCAGACAAAGCAAACACTTTTCCACCTGACTGATCCTTCCTAGGCTTAGGACACTGCGGACGAATGTGACCTTCTTCGCCACAATTGTAACAAGTAACAGACTTCCCTTTGCAATCAATAGACAAATGACCGGCCTTTCCACATTTATAGCACTTCTTCTCATCACTCTTGCAATCTCGAATGTGATGACCAGACTCACCACACCTGTAGCATCTGATAGGAGCCTTAGAATCTCCCCCACTAGGCCTTTTCCAACCGCCTGATCTCTGGTTATCTCTACCATATGGCTTGCCACGGTCCATATGTTGCTTTCCTCTTTTGTCAACAGCCCCACGAGAGTGAGACGACCTATTCTTGGTAATATCTTCTTCCAAGATTCTGCTACAATCCACCAGATCAGAAAATCTACGAATACGCTGATACCTGATTCCCTGCTTAATCTCATCTCGGAGACCATTCTCAAATTTGATACACTTAGAGAATTCTCCAGCCTCATCGTTGTTGTAGTGTGCATAATACTTTGCCAGCTCAGTGAACTTAGTAGCATACTCACTAACAGTCAGATTGCCCTGCTTAAGCTCCAAAAACTCAATTTCCTTTCTTCCCCGAACATCTTCAGGAAAGTACCTCCTCAGAAAAGCCCTTCTGAAGTTAGCCCAAGTCAGTGCCTCTCCATCCTGAACCATTTCAGTCCTTGTGGCAACCCACCAGTCGTCGGCCTCTTCTGCCAACATATGCGTACCATATCTGACTTTCAGATCTTCAGCACAATCAATCACACGGAAAATCCTTTCGATTTCCTTCAGCCACTTCTGAGCACCTTCAGGGTCATGTGTACCTTTGAACAACGGAGGATTGTTCCTCTGGAAATTTCCCAATTGCCTATCAGCACCAATCACGCCTCCAGTTGGGTTTCCAGCAAGTACACCAGCTAACATCCCCAAAGCCTCAGCTAGTGCAGCATCATTTCGTCCATTACCTCTTCCAGCCATATTCCTGAGAATTAAAACATACTCCACATCAGAATACAGTATCGACAGTGTTACCTTGCACTAGTCGCATACGAAAAGGAATGACTGACTCAAGACTCTGGTCACAACGACCGACTATGCTTTGATACCACTATTGTAACACCCTCTAAACCCCGCATATAATTTTCGCAAATATTAAAAACTATAAACTCAGAGTACATGTAATAATCGAGGAATGCTACAATTCTCTTTTAATAAAATAAATTCCTGTCATGCATAATTTTAGTGGTAACTCATACATGTCTACACAGCGGAATAATTTATTTAATAAAACCAAGTTATAATATTTTCAATCATCAGGGATTAACACCTGGAAAAGTCAACGTCATATTATAACAATTAAAAGAAAATAAACGAGTCTGACTAAAGCAGCTCGACAACCAAACGTTCCCGGAGTTACAACTATCAGAGCATGACCCGGACATACTAAAACGAAACTAAACTAGACACGATAAGCCTTCGCCAAGCACCTGAGCGAAGCTCCTCAATCTGAAATATTCAACAGTAAGGGTGAGCTTCTCAAATATACATTTGGTTATACATTCATAACAATCAATTCACGAAATCATAAGCATCACCCAATCAATAGCATATTTCCTAGTTTACAAAACCTTTACAATTCATATATCCATGACATATTGCCTTTCATATTTGCAAATATTCATCAAACATCATCAACCATTTATCAAATCATACGTGCATACAAACAATCAAATATAACATTGGAAAAGTCATCCATTCATGTTATATTCGAGTAATGCAACACACCCATGCATGTGGTACCACTACACCGCCCCATTAAATCGCGGGTCACGGATAACTCACCGTTCCATTATATCGCGGACACGGCTACCACCTCAACGTTCCATTAAATCGCGGACACGTATATTGGCCACCATGTTAATTCCACACAATGGGAATTAACAAATGCAACATGATATGTAAGTATGTAACACTCAGCATACTATGAACATCGATCAACATATCATGCACATCAACAATATCAAACATAACATGATATGAATAGCATGTAATCACTCAGCATACTATTTAAATATCAATCATATCAAGTTACGAATAGCATGTAATCACTCAGCATACTATTCAAACATCAACCAATCACATCAATTATATCATAATTCATGCTCGATACATATCTAAAAGCATGGCAATAAAATCCGACATCAAAACACTGAAATCAAAAATTCAGAAAATCAACACAGCAGAGAAACACGGGCACCCGTGTTGTGCAACACGGCCCGTGTTGTGCAGAACGTCCAGAAAAATGCACATTTAATTTTTATCAGTACAGGGGCTCTGACACGGGTACCCGTGTTGTGCAACACGGCCCGTGTCGTGCAACCAGGAGCACACCCCTTCCAACTCAGAGGAGCAACACGGGCACCCGTGTTGTGCAACACGGCCCGTGTTGCTGAGCGCGCACAGGATTTTCCTGAACCTGCGGCAGCTCAGAAACGGCAGTCCAAACGCGGGAAAACGTCCGCCAAAACGCATAATTCAGTACCTAACGCATCGAGTTTGTACAATTCACAACAACACCACAATATCCAAGTTACCAACAATTATTAGAATAACCTTAACCGGGGATTAACCGTCCTTTTGGGGAATTCTACTGACACTAAGGTTATCCCTACAACTTCCAAGGTAATTTCACGATCATTAGATATATACTCCCAATTCCTCATTTGGGACCTAAAACTCTTAATCGATTCATAAAAATTGGGAACCTAACCCTTTTCTAACAAGGTTTAGTCCTACGGTTATCGATCCCTAGAAACATCTAACAATTGGGATTTCCTACGATTACCCGAATCAACCGTACATAAACCCATAAACAAATATAAATCGAGTATAAACCCCCCTTACCTTATCAATTAACAGCTTTGAGTTCTTGGGCGATGTTCTTCGTTCTCCGTTCTTCAGAGCTCTCTTTTCCCAAATTCCAACTTCTGTTCTTACGTGAAAACCAAAAAAATGAGAAAATGGCCTAAGTCCCAAACATAACTTTATTTCTCTGCACCCCCACTCTTTACTAACAACATCTAAGCCCAATAACATAAAAATTCTAATATTCCTTATTTCTTTTATTTTCCTCAAATACTCCAAAATAAATAATTCTTTTTATTTTATTAATTCTAATAAAATAAATTCCCAAATTCAAATAAATCAAAAATTGAAACTGGGGTGTTACACTTGTTACCAATGTTGATCTGGAACTGTAGAGGTAGATGGTAATCATCTTTTGATTGACCTTTTCCTGAAAAGGCAAAACGTTAGTTGTATACAGTGTCATGATGCATGAACTGCATGCTATTAAGATGTTCTCTAGAATAAATGAGATTTGTGTGTTATGATGCGTATATGCATGCGTCATGGTGTACGATACTGTGATGAATGTCTATGAATGTGTCTTCGTCTAGGAAAATAAATCCTTGACGAACGTCGGGAAGTTGAATCCTGGGCTGAGGTTGAAGAGTAAAGTTCTTCGTTTCTGCTGGGGAGATTGTTGCAAGAATAAACCTGTAGGAGAAGATGACTCCGTTGAGGAATAAACTTGTTGAGGAGATTACTCTGTGGGGAATGCTTTGTGGGAAGAGAGGCACTTTGCTGAGGTTGATGATAACTCCGCTGGGGATACCATTGTTGATCTCTGTTGGAAGATTTGATGAACTCCGCTGGGGAAAGGAAGACTTCACCGAGGACGATCTTTCTGTGGAACTTGGTTGAGGATAACCCAGTTATATCCTGGTGGGGAAATAACCTTTGAATAAAGCCGGGGGAGCGTTCGTACTCTGCAGGGGATAAGCTTCCAGAATCTACTGGGGAGATTGATCCCGCTCTCCTGGGGAAACTTTTCAGATTGGACTGGGGAATGGCTCCACTGGATGTTCTGTATACCACCAGGGAACAATCTTAGATCAAGATTGCCGGGGATGCTTGTAGAGGAACATCTGTATACTCCGCTGGGGAGTGTTGAGATCTTCTGGGGATATCCAACTTCCTTAAGGCTAACCGTAGACTAACTCTACTTGGGGAGAGTATCGCTGACTTGCTGGAGATACTGTGCCTTATTAGGGCGGATGGTAGGCCAACTCTGCTTGGGGGAGAGTATTGCTGAAACATGTCCTTACTTTGCGGGGAGTGGAGGTAACTTGGTCATGTTCTTCATCTGAACTTACCTTGGTACCTTGGTGGATAGAGCAACTAGATCGTTCAGACAATTCTTATTGCCCCTGTTTCTGTGGGAGAAGATACCTGTGGAGGTGCTTGATGACGGCCGATTGACAAATCTTCTTCTGGTAGGCAAGTGATGAGATGACGGAACATAGTCGTACGTTTTTGATCCCTAACTTTTGCCTGGACCGCCCTTTCAGGTTTTCAGTCCACCGGGATACCCATTTTTGCCCAAGCCGCCTTTTCAGGTTTTCGACTTGCCGGGTGTACAGATTTTTTCATTTTCATCCCTTATTTTTGCCCGAACCCTTTTGGTTCGCTGGGAAGCCCTTATTTTTTCCTAGATGTGTCAACCTAGGGGGTCTTTGATTATGCGTAGTATTTTTCGACTATGTCCGTGTTCTCAGGCTGTAGGGAGGTGCCCCTGTTAGTAGTGCAGTGTTACCATACCACCAGAAGATCTTTGTTTGATCGTCCAATGCCCCAAGTGATCCAGATGGAGATTTTCCCCAAGCTGTTTGGCCTTTTGAGAGATTCTCTGAATCTTAACTTAACTTCCCCAGATGACGGACAATGATCATGCCATGCCCCTTGCTTGGAGGTGCTTTTGTTCATTAGACATTCGTCGTGCGAACTTCTATGTTGTTCAAACAAATAGTCATATGCAAGCAATGTTAAAAATGCAAAGCTTATGTCTGTCTTGAAGTTTTTGTGAAAATGCATTTTTTTCATAAAAACAAGTGAATTTTTTGTAAACTGTGATGTCAACTCGTTATTTTTACCGCAAGCCTTAAGGAGTCAGGATACCTTTCGTAACAGTATGCTTTCGAACTAACTCATGCTTCAGCTAGGACTTTTAAGGGTTGTAGCGTGGCCTGGTTCATGGTTTAAGAAACAAAGGATAAAGGCTCAAATTTTATTTGTACCCACCCGCTCTTCGTGATGTTCTTTAAACCTAAACTCAGCTGATCGTGCGTTAGACCTTGTTTGAGTCTTTGCTCTGATGTTCCAGTGATGGTTCGGATGCTGATAGTTTATTTTGAATAGGCAGTCATTTCTTTTTGTTGTTGAGGGTTTATAGGACCTCTTTCTTTTTTGATTTTACTATCCCTGTTTTTTGCCTGAACTGTTTCTTTTGTGATTACAGTCAGCGGGATGCCCCAGTTTTGTAAGTCTCCTTCATAGGTTTTGACTTATTGGGCTTTTATTTTTGAGAGATAATGACTGCCTGTATTTATGATTATTCATAACCATCATTGTCTTTTGCTTTGGAAGGACTCCTTTGATGTCATTCATTGTGCACCTGGATTAACTGAGAGAACTACCCTGCCCCAAGTTATGATTAAGGGTTTTTAATTTGTGAAAAGAAAAACTCCGACTTCTTTGGCTCAAAGGGGTTGACGGAGGATTATCTTCCTTATAACTCCAGTGTTTAGGAATTGAAACAATGCCTGTACCTCATCAGCGGGGTCTGTTCAAAAGCATACTTTAGATTGCGGTATCGTTTTCGTCATCCTCCCTCAAGAGGCTTAGAATTTTAAAATCGAGAGTTGAACATCAAAAATAAAAGCAATTTTGAATATAATGAACACAATTACTTCAAAACAGACACGTGTAATGAAATAACCAAGTTTGACATAAAATGTTTGAACAATCAAAGAAAATTACAATTTGAACATTCGAATGAACAAAAGTTTTTCAATCCTAGCCATGTTTTGGCAAGGGTGCAATGGTCACATTGGGAGTCTCAGCAGGCTCGAATTCGATCTCCTTAGCGTCGATCATATTCTGGATCTTGTATTTTAGCGCCCAACAATCCTCGGTATCGTGCCCCGGGCTATCAGAATGATAAGCACACCTCGCTTCTGGGTTGTAGTTTGGAGAGGAGGTCTTGGGATTTGCAGGAGGGTTGATCACCGCAATCAGATTCATTTTCAACATGTGTTGCAATGCTTGTGATAACGGCATGTTGATGTTGGTGAATTGTCTTTTAGGCTCGTCCGGCCTTCGCTGATTTCCCTTTTGTGGTTGGCGGCGTGGTGCAGAACCAGAGATCATGACTGCCCCTGCATGTTAGTCACGACGACTCTTTTGACTGTATGCAGCATTAGACTCTTTCTTCCCCATGTAAGGCTTTTTGTGAGTATCAGAAGGTGCGGCCTCTTGAATCTTCCCACTCTTGATACCAGCTTCAATTCTTTCCCCAGTCAAGATCAAATCTGTAAACCCATCAGAAGAATTCCCAATTAGATGGTTGAAGAAAGGTCCAGACAGGGTCCCCAAGAACATGTCCACAAGCTCACGGTCAGTTAGAGGTGGCTGCACCCTCCCAGCAAGGTCTCTCCACTTTTGTGCATATTCTTTAAAGCCTTCGCCTACACCCATAGACATTCTCTGAAGCTGAGTGCGCGTGGGAGCAAGGTCGGCATTGTACTGGTACTGCTTGTAGAATGTAGTGGCCAAGTCTTCCCAGTTGCGGATGTTGGCTCCATTCAGTTGATAGAACCAGTCGAGTTGAGTTCCTGACAGACTATCCTGAAAGAAGTGAATCCACAAATTCTTGTCAGCCGTGTAGGGCTGGATCCTCCTTATGTATGACCTGAGATGCAGCTTAGGACAGGAAGCCCCGTCATATTTTGCAAAAGCAGGTGCCTTGAACTTGTGTGGGATCACTACCCCGGAAGACAGACCTAGATCTTCGAAGTCCAGGCCGGGCACCTTTTGTATTTCCATAGCACTTAGCCGGTCTTCTAGTTGTTTGTACCTGTCCTCAGTTGGAGGGTACTGTTCATCATTGTAATCAGTCTCGTTGTCGGAGACCACTGGACTAGGAACCTTTCTCTCATGGGGACTAGGGATGTCAATGGGGCGGGGCGGGGCCGGGGGGACACTTCCCCATCTTTTTCCCCGCCATCAAATTCATTCCCCGTCCCCGTCCCCGATCTCCGTCACGGGGGAATTTCTATCCCCATCCCCGTTCCCCGCGGGGATCCCCATAGATCCTACATTTATTCATTAATATTTTATTTTTTTTAAATGTTTATATTTTCTATAAAAATAAAAAGCACAAAGAATTCACATATTTATTATGTTATTAAAAAATTCTAATATTTACATTTCTCTCTCTTAATAAATACATGAATATTTATTTATTTATTTTTATAAATAAACATAAAGGAAATGACTAAAAAACCTAATCTAAAATATATATATTAAATTAACTATATTAAAATAATAGGCGGGGCGGGGTCCCCGCGGGGCGGGGGGTGTATTCCCCGTCCCCGTCCCCGAAATGCTCTCGGGGGAATTTTTCTCCCCATCCCCGCCCCCACGGGGGAAAATTCCCCATCTTTGGGGCCCCGAACGGGGCGTTCCCCGCGGGGATCCCCATTAACAGGTCCAAACTGACATCCCTAATGGGGACTGTCTTTCCCAACATATGGGGTGGTACGCTCAGCTTCATTTTGTGATCCCTCCCCAGATCTGCGTCTATGATTGAACAAAACAGTCCTCTTCTTCTTCTTCTTCTGTATCAGAGTCTTCAACTCCTGTTGACCCTGGGCTAGGCTCATAACCAACTCCTGGAACTGGGCATTCTGGGCCTGGAGGGCCTTGATGGCTTGTTCATTGGCTGATTCAGGATTCATGATGATTGCTGAAATAAACAACGAAGAAGATAAGTGACCTGTCAAAAGGGTACCTGTAATGCAATGATATGTATGATATGCATGCAATGTTTTCAAGGATCTCGCGGGGTAAAAAAGAAAATTGTTAGCATTTGAATTTGTAGCTTGATTGAAGGAACTGCGTATTGTTGAGAGTCCTTCTTCAAGGGTCAAAGGCTCACCATATCCAGTGGGTCATAGCCCCTGACTCGAGTTATCAACTTTGGCTAGAGGAAAATAAATCCCCTTTGCCCCTTGCTAGACAGTTGGTTCACCATGACCTGCATCACAAACCCTTGAGATCCTTGAAATGGATTAGTCCTTATGTAGGATGTATGCAATGGTATGATGGTATGATGTTATGCTATGCATGGAGTAATGTAGGTAAACCCTGTTATGAGTCCAGGTTAAGGACTGTAAACAAACCCTGCAAGAAACTCATGTGTTAGGTAACAAGCATGCAAGTAATCAAGTTTGAAAGCACACAAATCACACAAGAGAGCCCTTAGATTTTAGGCCAGCATGAAGTTTAGGGTACTACCCTCTTGAAGTTGGTGGGTTAAGACCTGTCCTATCAAAAGTAACTGGGTTCTAAGGATCTCAATATCATTGGATTGTTTTCTGTGTTCATCGTTTCGATTTAGCCACTGAACTGGCGATCAAAATATTCCAAGAAAACAACCCTCAACGAGTGTAGTATCGAGTATCTACCAACTTCGGACTGCACCAAAGTTAGTTATCTCACTACCCTAAAGAGGCCAGGATGGTTCAATTAAGGTTCCTAAGGTCAATTGATGCTTCACGACACCACGCGGCGGCCCTGTACTCTCCTTGACTTGACTCAAGGGTTACCGGTACTCACCAAAGTGTCACATCAAAGTAGCAGACTGCTTCAATCGTGTCGGTATACCCCGCACAGTTCCCTCACAGTCTTGTTGCTACTTTCTAAGAGGTATCCCCCAGATCCGGGTTAGGATCTATAGAACTCCCAAGACAGTGCCCACAATAATAAAGCAAACAAAACAAAGCAATTGAAAACACAAGTATGAGCTATCCTAAGGTACACCTCACTTTTAAGTTTAATCCCCAGCAGAGTCGCCAGTTCTGTGATCGGTGGAAATAGAACTGACTATTTAAATCTGGTTCGCGAAATGTCGCGGAAGTAAGAGTCGCCACCGTCTTTTATTTTCTCTAACATGGACAGGACAAAAGCACAGCAAAATTCCTTATGAGAACGTTTCTTGGTTCGGGAGGTAGATTTATAAAAAGGGAAGGTGTTAGCACCCTTTCTATCCATGGTTATCCATGGGCTCTTAGATACTTGCTCTTATGTTTTCAAAATGTTTGCTCTTCAAAATGTGAGTGGGTTTGAAAAAGTTTCATTGAAAGATTTCTGAATAACTCTTGTATCTGTCCTCAAGAGTGTTTGAAAAATTTGTTTTGAAAGCTTTTTGAAAGTGTCGGTGTGAAAAGATTTTGTTTTGTTTTTAGAGAGCAAGTATCCATGAGTCATCTACCTACCCTAAGGAATTAGGCTGTGTAAAAGTCCTTAAGGTAGTGCCATCCCACCATTGAGAGATAGGTAGCACCACCGTTGGAGGTGTTCGGGTCAATTCGATTGTAGGGACAGTGTGGTCACCGAAGCAACAGTAGGACACCTTAGAAGCTACCCTTATGTCCTAGATCCTTTTTTAATCCGAGGCAACCGTTTCGAGGCAACTGTTCCGAGGCAACTGTTTCGAGGCAACTGGATCATGGACATAAGAGCGACCGCTAAAACGTCCTATAATTGACGACCACGTTTCGAAGGCAACGAGTGAGGCGTACCCTAGAAGTGGTGTGTGTATTTGTGTGTTGTTTTCATGTTAACAGTTATCTTTTATCAAGGCATTGTGAGCTACGAGTTGCTTTTAATTACCATACATTCTTTCATGCAATTTAGAATTTAGGAGTGCGGAAAATTAAAAGACGGAAATATAAAAGCTACGCTATTACAAGGCGCGGGTCTATACATCGCCAAAATACAAAGACCCGTTTTTGATAAAGATGCGGAAAGTAAAAAAGCAATAAACCTAATTACTATTACATCCGAAGAGCAGTTACATAATAATCAAAAGAAAATAATGCGCGAAAAGAATAAATTAGGACGTCCGAGGGTTTTGACCCTTTGCTTGAAATTAAATGAAATTAAAGCCTAATTAATTATTTAATTAAAGAAAAGAAAGTGTTTTTATGTTTTTGTATTTATTATGGAAATAAAGAAAAGAATTTAAAAGGAAACCCTAATTCTAAATTATTTTTAGTTATTAAAGAAAATATTAAAGTTAACCTAATTTAAGCTAATTAATTAATTTACATATTTATTTACAAAAATAATAGTAATTAATAAGAATAGATAAGAATTAATAATGATAATAATTAATTAAGAAAAAGATACAAAATGTTAAAAACCTAATTCTATATATTTTTTATTTATTAAGAAAAAGATTGAATTTTAACCTAAATTAAACTAAAGTTAATTGTTAGAGTTTATTTACAAAAATAGGTTAGGGGTGAAATTAATAATAATTAAATATATTTTGCAATTTTGATTTTCTGTTTTTATTATGGAAAAAATTATTTTAGTGAATTAATGATAATTATAAAAAAAACAATTGAAAGAAATTAAAAGAAAGAAAAAAAAATAATTATGCAAACCAAGGGGTGTCAGGCCCATGTGGAGGTGAGATTCAAGCAATTCAGACCCATCAAGACAAAGCTCGTTTGACTTTCCATGATTGTGTGCATATTGGTTGACTGGGGTACACCCTGGATTTCATTCTGTGACCATTGGATGAGTGATCAAGGCCACTTGGCAAGCTACGCGTGAGGATGCATGATGGACCTTTGGGTGAACGCTGCATGGGAATGTGTTAAAACAAAAATTATCAATTATGTGGGGGGACCTGGGAATCGAACCCAGGTCCAATTGTTTGCAAGGCACGTCCTCCACCAACTGAGCTGTGAAACGCATTTGTACATATAATAGACAACAATTATAATATATGAAAAAGCCAATTATGCTGAAATTAAGAAAACGCGCGCCACATATTTGAATTCACCACTCACGTCCATCCATGCATCATCTTCTTCATCTGTTCTGAAACAAAAAAAAAGTAAATAGCGGGGATTTTAAACCCCCACAAACTGGAAATATGAAAATAGCGATTAGGCATATACTCAATATAAAAAGGGTGCGATGGTCTTAATAGTTTCGTCTTGTTGCAACGAGTTTGTCTATGTTGGTCTGGAGGTCTAATTTCACAGTATATGCAAAGCCCTAATTTTCAAGCTTTGAAAACCCTAGATGTCGTTCATGGTAACTGGCGTTTCAAGGCATATTAATGGAATTAAATCATACCAAAAGCTTTGCCTGAATGCTGTGAACACAAAACAATCAACCAAATGTATTAAAAATGTATGAATTGTGATGTGCAAATCTGGAAAATAAAGCAAACTGTGTCACTTGTATTCTCTGATTCCTTGCGTGTTTGGATTGATTCTTGATTGCAAACGCTTCCTGGAGACCTAGGCAACGTATTGGAAACAATTTTTGGCCTTGAATTGTCCTGCAAGTAGGAAATCAGTTTCACAATTTTTCTCTATTTTTTTGCAAATTGGCTATGGCTTTAGCAGTTTTTTCGTGTATGTCTGAGTAGGGTTAGCTTATGCATATGTATGTGATGTGAATTAGGTCAAGAATGAGCCTAAAAGTCCATGAATTAATGACTTGAATATTTGATTGCCTAATCATATCTTTTCCAATCTTTTCTTTCATGAAACCTTGCCAATCATGGATTTCTTTGCCTTGTTGATTGAGAAACGAGTTGCCAGCTTTCCCTAGTCACATTTGCTGCACAAAAAGATCTAAAAAAGTATATCTTTGAATTTTCTTATAATTAAAACCAATTAAATGAATTAATATAAATATAAATCCAATTAATTAATCAAAAATAAGAAAATAAATTATTTTGAGCTCAATGGGTCGTTCATAGGCTTTGGGTAATGATTCAAGGAAGAATTTGAGGCCCATTAGCAAATTTGAAGTGTTTTAGGCAAAGTTGACTTTTGAAAGTTCCCAAAAATTTCCCAACTTCTCCAATGCATATCTTGCTCAATTTTGAATCTATGAACATGTTCTTGGACATTTTGGAAAGGTCTTGAAGTCCTCTAACCAATGCCTTTGGTCCCATGTCATTTTGATTTACCAATCTCAAGTTATGGTCTTTGACTTAAAGTGCCTTTTTGTTGACTTTTGAAAATGACCTATAATGTTGAAATTGATAACTTTTTTGTGAGAGCATTTCTTGGACTTGGAGTGTGAAGATGAGTTGTAGGAAATGTCATCCCCTTCAAAATGAGCTTTGGATGGGATTTTTATGATGAACCATGAAAAAGTTATGCCTTGGTCAATTTGCAGTTGACTTTTCAACTGTCCAAAAATGGAAACTTTTGCATCTTGATGACTTTTGAGCCATGCTTGTGAAATCATGATCAAGACTTGATCAAATGATTATTGTGGCTTCAAAATAAGATGTTGACCCAAAATTTTGACTTTTGACTGTCAAATGACCATTTTGCCCCTGCAGTTGATTGTGGAGCAATTAGGGTTTTTGACTGTGCAACTTGACCTTGTGAGCCTTGAAACTTGGCATGTAGATGCTTGACAATGTGTGTAGGAATATGTGACTTGATTGAGCCCTTGAAAACCTCAACTTCCTTGCAAGAACCAAAACCCTAATTTTGACTGGCTTAGGAGGATGGTTTGACTGTGCAGCCCTTGAGTAGACTTGAGCAAATTGAGATGATGCTTGTCAAAACTTTGAAGAATATGGGAGGGCAAATTTTGGGGTACAACAGCAAGCATTTCTTGTATAGCCTTTACTTTAGCTGGATCAACCTCAATTCCTTTGTTGCTGACAATAAATCCCAAAAGTTTACCAGACCTAACTCCAAAAGGGCACTTGCTTGGGTTCAGTCTGAGCTTAAACTCCTTCAACCTGACAAACAGCTTTTGCAGATGACCAAGGTGTTCTTCTTCTGTCTGTGATCGAGCTATCATGTCGTCTACGTAAACTTCAATCTCATGATGTATCATATCATGAAATAAAGCTACCATGGCGCGTTGATAGGTTGCCCCTGCATTCTTCAGTCCGAATGGCATCACTTTGTAGCAGAAGGTACCCCATTGCGTGACAAAAGTAGTTTTCTCCATGTCCTCGGGGGCCATTTTGATCTGCTTGTATCCCGAGAATCTGTCCATGAAGGAAAAAACCTTGTGTTGAGTTGTGTTGTCAACCGGGATGTCGATGTGTGGTAGTGAAAAATTGTCTTTAGGGCTAGCCCTGTTTAAGTCCCGATAGTCCACACACATTCTGACCTTGCCGTCCTTTTTAGGCACGGGCACAATGTTAGCAACCCATTATGGATAGGAAGTAACAACCAGAAAGCCAGTGTTGAATTGCTTCATTACCTCAGCCTTGATCTTCTCAGACATGTCGAGCCTCATTCGGCGGACCTTTTGCTTGATCGGTGGACAGTCTTCTCTTGTAGGGAGACGGTGAACCACAATATCTGTGTCTAACCCTGGCATGTCTTCATAAGACCAGGCGAAGATTTCAACATACTCGTTCAACAACTGCATTAAGCGCTCTTTGACACTTGGTTCCAGATTGGCACCCACTTTTACTTTTTTCCTGTCTTCCTCTGTTCCCAAGTTGATGGTTTCTAGAAACTCTTCGTGAGGCAGAATAGCCCTCTCTTCTTGTTGCAGAAGTCTGGCTAACTCTCCCGGCACTTCACAATCTTCATCAACTTCGGACTCAGCATGATTGACCAAGTCTTCAGAGTTACCGAAGGCTAAAGCAGAATAGTCACCCAGGGAATCCTGAATGGATGGGTACTGCATTTGTGAGTGTGGGTGTGTGTAAGGGATAGCCATCCTTAAACAAAAGCAAAATGCAAAAGGAAAGAAAATGAACACAACAATTTATAAATGAAGACGTCCAATGATTCATTAAAACATGGCATATGATAATGAAGAAAATCAAGCCCTTACAAATGGACCTATATGCCCCGGGCAAGGCATAAGGTGAAAATAGTGTACGAATTGTTTTAGTTATTACAGACCGAAATAAGAAATTGTGTAAAGATAAAATTATTGGTTGATGAAGGTGATGGGAATAAAATCCTTTGTTTCCCAGTTGCTTAAACCCCCTTCGACGGTCGGAAAAATCCAATCCCCAAAGTGGCCCTCTTCATCTTCATCTTCTACAGCATTAATTTTATGGTGAGTGATCCTTACAGGTGGCCCTCCAGCCTTGGAACGACGCATAGCCTTCTGTCCTGCAGCTGTAAACCCTAGTCCAAATTTGTCCATCTTATGGGGAAAATCAGGCAATTGCCCCCATACTGTACTCTTCCCTTCTTTGATCACCGCCTCTGCGTCCTTGAGAGATGCCATCCTAGGCACATGCTTGGGATACATAGGTACCTCAACCATTGTCTTCGCAACTGCTATCTCAGGAGAAACTTCCTCAAAATGCTGGAAAGGCGTTTCGATGAACTCGCCATCCAATTCCACATAGCGGAAGGAATTAAGATGACTTATCATGTACTCTTCCTCGCCGTGCACTGTTATAATCTTACCCTTAACAGGATATTTCAGCATTTGGTGCAAAGAGGAGGTAACTGCCTCGGCATAATGGATCCACGGTCTTCCTAACAAACACGAATATGATGGACGGATGTCCATCACGTAAAAGGTGGAGTTAAAAACTTTTGTGCCTACTTTGATAGGGATGTCAACCTCTCCATGAACCATTCTTTTGGACCCATAAAAGGCCCTAACAACGATGTTACTAGGTTTAAGGGTTAATCCTTCGCAGTCCAAACGGTCCAACGCTTTTTTCGGCAGCACATTCAAGGAAGAACCAGTATCAACTAAGACATGGGCGAGGGTGGTTCCCCTGCATTCAACTTAGACATGTAGCGTGTCGTTGTGTTTCCTTCCTTTGGGAGTCAAATCAGCATCGAAAAAGCCAAGGCCATTATCAGCAGTAAGACTGGTCACACACTCCTGAAACTGGTCAGCCGAAGTTTCTTGGGGCACGTGTGCCGCTTTCAAAATTTTGATCAGGGCCTTAGCATGGGCCTCAGAGCAGAGTAAAAGAGACAACATTGAAATTTTAGAAGGGGTCTGCCCTAGCTGTTCCACGACGTCGTAGTCACTCTTTCTGATTATTTTCAAGATTTTATCCATTTCTTTCTGGGTGGTTTTGGGGATAACCACAGCATGAGCCTTCGTCCTGACAGGCGCTTCTAGTATCCCCTTACCCTTATTGGTAGTATCAGCAGATGGTCTAACTTCAGGAGTATCCAATTCTTCAATTACCAGGTCTTACACAGATGACCTAACAGGTGCAGAAGCTTTCGAGGGTCCGAAAACTGCTCGAGGGGGAGCAATCTCCGAAGAAAAGATCCGGCCGCTGCGGGTTATCTTGCTTGTTCCCGCAATGTTCCCTATGTCAGGGATTTCCTCTTCAGAATTCTCTTGGACTGCTTCAATTTGTTTGATACCATGATAGAATATTTCTCCTCCATAGTTCCATGGTATCGTTTTGATAGATTGATACGGGACAGGTCCTGACATGGTGATTTTTAATGGTACAAATTTAGGGTCGGGCGTAATCCTGACAGGCCTTTTGCAAGCCTTGGGAGGATTGTTGAAAATGGTTATGATTGCAATATCGTTGGTTGAAGTAGCAAAAGTAGCAGGAGTAACTGGAGTGAAGGTATCAACAGGGGTCTTTTGGAAGAGTATCTCTTAGGTATCCATCAGGCGTTGGACACCTGATTTCAACATTGGGCAGTCAGCTCGTATGTTTAAACAATAGTAGCAGTCTTTTCCGCAGCCTGGGAATATCCCGGCTCTCATCAAATTCTCTTTAATCACTAGTAAGGGAGTCAAAACGTCAGCAACATCGGTGACATGAAGGTCTTCCATAACTGCATGAACATTATGGTCGTGCTTGGGCATCGGAGCAGAAATCACATTGGGCTTCTCAGGAGCATCAAATTCTACTTCCTTGGCGTCAATCAAGTCTTGGATTTTGTTCTTAAGCGCCCAACAATTATTTGTATCATGCCCAACACTGTCAGAGTGGTAAGCACACTTGGCATTGGAGTGGTAGTATGGAGAGGAGGTGTTAGGGTTCTTTGGCACTTCCTTCAAACTGGTAAGATTCAGCTTTAACAAATGAGGGAGTACTTGCATTGGCGTCATGTTGATTCGAGTGAACTGTCGTTGTGGCCTTTCTACCCGTTGTTGATTAGGTCTCGACTGATTGTTATGAGGTTGATCATTTGAAGAGTTATGAATCATCACAGCCCCTACAGTTGGCCGGCGCTCGGTTCTTCCCTGACCTTTCTGAGAATAAACATCAGAGGCTTCCTTCTTAATCGGGAAGGTTTTCTTAACAGCAGTGGACGCGGATGTATCTTTTTGAATCTTACCACTTTTAATACCGGCCTCGACCCTTTCTCCGGTCAAAATTAGTTCAGTAAATCCCATAGAAGAACTCCCAATTAAATGATTGAAGAAAGGGCCAGACAGGGTCCCCAGAAACATGTCAACCAGCTCTCTATCCGACAATGGTGGCGGCACCCTTCCAGCCAGATCACGTCACTTCTGGGCATACACTTTAAATCCTTCATTGGAAGCCATCCATACTTTATAGCTGAGTACGAGTGGGCGCCAAATCAGCATTTTATTGGTATTAACGGTAAAAATCAGCAGCTAAGTCTTCCTAATTATGGACCTTAGACCTCTCAAGTTGATAGAACCAGTCCAATTGTGTGCCTGACAAGCTGTCTTGGAAAAAGTGTACCCAGAGGTCTTTATCAGATGAGTGGGGTTGGATCTTTCTGACATAGGATCTCAGATGCATCTTTGGGCAAGACAGTCCGTCATACTTAGCAAATGTTGGTACTTTGAACTTGGGAGGAATGACGATCCCAGCGACCAACCCTAGTTCTTCAAAATCTAAACCAGGTACCCTTTGCAATTCCATGGCTGCCAATCTATCCTCAAGATTCTTATATTTATCATCCGCTGGGGGATATTATTGTTCGGAGTAATCTTCGTCTTCTTCCTCTTCAACTTCAGATTCAGAAGGTACCGTGGCTCCTCTTCCTTTACCAGCCCCTTCATCAGACATTGAGGGGAACTCGAGAACTTTTCTAGCATTGCTTTCAAACCTTCTTCCAAAAGTGGCTACTCCGGGCCTTTTCTTCTTTTTCTCTTTATTTTTCTCCAACATTGCTTTGAGGTCCTCTTGACCCTTTGCTAAGGTCATGAGGAGTTGCTGGAATTGAGAATTTTGTGCTTGCAGATCCTTAACCGTCTGCTCCAAATCCATATTGCTGAAATAAACAGCAAAAAGATAAGGAAACCTGGTGTGAAGACCTGTTTATGCATATGATAAATGGTATGTTATTCATGTAATGCATTCAAGGATTCAGAAATTCAAATTTGTTGCAAACAAACAGGAACACACGTCATATTAAGAAGAAATTGTTAGTACATAAGTGCCCCATGGGAAAAATATTAAAAAATTCTTAATGTAAAAAGACATTGTGCATCCTCTTTGGTGCGATGTAAGTGTTGAGAGTTTCCTCCTCATGAAGTCGGCGGGTAAGCTCCAAAACCTTCTTCTCACTGGCATAGAAGCTGGCTTCAAAAGTGTTTCGTTCCTCCTTGAGTTGGATCCAACTCTTTTGCATTTCTTCCCATGATGTTGGCATGTCAGGATGTAGGATGGTGTATGGAACCTCTCCTTCCATAACAGGCTCTTTGATCAAAGGGAGAATGTGAGGGTATGGCATCATAAGATTCTGGGCGCGGGTTCGTACCCACTTGAGGTAAGGCTCAAGGGGGATGGAATTTTTGTGCCCCAGTGTCTTACTATCCACCTTGTTGGGCATCCTCCAAGCTCGGATGAACCTTTGTCGAAGTCCTTGTGCATCGTTATCGAAGTCAAAAACTAGGTCAGGAATCAGCATGTCATGAGGGCCATCCCTTCGAGCATATCCAAACTGTCTCAGAGCTAAACAGGGGTTGTAGGTAATGCCTCCCCTAATGCCAAGTACTTGGACATCAGGGAATTCCCCACAACGATCAATGATTATGACATTTTCTCTGGACCGAGAACACCAATGTACATCAGAATATGTGAGGGTCATCAATCGTTGTGACCACCTTAAACCTTGCTCATTCTTCAAAATTGATTGTGGAAGGTGAGAAATAAACCACCTTGCTAGGAGAGGAGTACAGCATATGAGAACACCTCTTTTCCTCATTGTTCGTGTGTAAAATGAGTGTAGGATGTCCCCAAGCAATGTAGGCACAGGATTCTGAGATATGAAAATCTTGACAGCATTCACATATATAAGTTGATCAGGGTTTGGGAACAGGACCAACCCATAGATAAGGAGTGCCATAATCTCTTCAAAGGCTTGTAGATCAAGAGAATTCTAGCAGTCTTGTGCCTTCTCAAACAGAAACTTTGCCAAGAAACCCTTGACACCACTTCTGGTTTCCCAATGTCCCTTGATTTCAGATGGTTGCAAGTGTAATGCTTGAGCAACATCTTCAGGCTTTGGTTCTTTTTCTGTACCGTTGTAGGGTAGTTGATGAAGAATAGGAATTCTCAAGAGTTGAGAAAATTCCTCCAAAGTGGGTACTAGTTGGTAATCAGGTAATGTGAAACAGTGGTGTAGGGGGTCAAAGAACTGGAAGAGAACTTTCACCATGTCTTCTTCAATGTTGGAGTTGACCAGGTTGAGAAGTCTACCATGTCTTTCACTGAAGAGAGAATTCTCTGGAATCCTGGAAGTAAGCTCCTTGAGTTGAGGAGGGATTCTCACAAGGTTGACTTGAATTGTTTTCCTGCGAAGAGATTCCATGACCTACAAAACAAGAACAAAGATGAAGATCCAAACCCTTGAAATGGTTAGTGGATGCATATGATGCTTTATGATGTTCATGATGTATGCACAAGCACATGTACAAGCAAGTCATACAAAACCCTAGTTTCAGGCTTGCATGAGGTTTCATAGGTAAATACCCTCTTGAGTTTAGTTGGCTCAAACCTGTCCTATAAATAGTAACCGGGTTCTAAGGAGCTCAATATCACTGGATTGTTTTCTATGTTCATTGTTTTGGTTTAGCCACTTAACTAGCGACCAAAATATTCCAAGAAAACAACCCTCAATGAGTGTAGTATCGAGTATCTACCAACTTCGGACTGCACCAAAGCCGGTCATCTCACTACCCCTAAAAAAAGGCCAAGATGGTCAAGTAAGGTTCTAAGAATTCATTAGTGCTTCATGACATCACTCAGCGGCCCCGTATTCTCTTTGATTGACTCAAAGGCTACTGGTACTCACAAACATGTCGCACTAATATAGTTATTGCTTCAACCATGTCGGTATACCCCGCACAGTTTCCACAACGTATTGCTATTTACCTATGAATGTTTCCCAAATCCGGGTAGAGGATTTCAAGCCCAAACAAGAGAATCAAATGTAAAGCAATCAAAGCAAACAATATAATCATGCAAAGGGTGATCTAAGCCCTAAGGTTACTCCACTTTTAAAGTTTTCCCCAGCAGAGTCGCCAGTTCTGTGATACAGTGGGAGAACTGACTTGAGGTTTTGCGTTTGTGTTCGCAAATGTTTTGGTTTAGCAAGAGTCGCCACTGAATTTTTATTTTATCCTAAGGAAAGGTCAAAAAGCACAGGAAAGACCTTTGAGATGTTTTCTTGGGTTCGGGGAGTAGATTATAGAAAGGGAAGATATTAGCACCCTTTCTATCCATGGTTATCCATGGGCTCTTATTTACTTGTTTAGATCACTTGCTTTGCTTTCCAATTGTTTGAAATGGTGCTCTTCAATTGTTTGAAATGGTGCTTTGTGTGTGATTTTGAAAAATATTTTGAAAAGAGGCCATCGTTGTGGCAACCTTTGTAATGATTCTTGTTTGAATGTATATAAAGGTGTTTTTGTCTTTTGAAAGTTTTCAATGTTTGAAAGTAGGGTTTTGAAATTGTTTTTGAAGTTGTGTTGTGAAGTGTGTTTTGAAGATAGCAAGGATGTTTTTGCAAGCTTTGATCAAGTAACTAAGAGTCGTCTACCCTATTTTACTCAAAGATCTTTCTTATGTTTTTAACCCTTTTAACAGTGTTATTTCACCATTGTATTTGGTGAACAACCTTGTGTTAGGATGTTAAATGGGACAGGCACGGGTTATCGTATAGACCATGATAGCAATAGTGTCAAGTATTTTTGGAAATTTTCTTGAGGGACTTGATCATTTTTGTTTAGGCAACTCAGATAACGTCATCGAGGGACTATGATCTTTGTTTTGTTTTTGTTTTGCCAAAATACTTGACATGCATACCATGGCCTATTTTTGAAGGCAACAAGTGGATTGTAACCCTAGGGGTGTAAGTGTGCATTGTGTTTATTTTTCATGCATTTTTGTCTTTGATTAGGTCAAACTATTTGTTGGTTTTGATTTTGCATACAAACCCTAATTCTAATCATGGCATAATTGAAAGCTTAAAAGTGCGAGAATTTAAATTCTACACTATTACAACATGATATAGGGAGGGGGGTACAAATTTGAATAGGGTATATTTGACAAGAAGTATAAAACCTGAATTACTATTACATCCAAATTGAATTTGTAAGGCATAATATTTAAATATACAATATTTAAATAAATACAATAAAGAAATATTAAATAAAATGTATTATGCAAAAAAGTTTTTTATTTGTTCATGTATGCAAAAAGTATTTTTTTTATGTAAAGAAATGTAAAGAAATAAATAAAAAGTCAATTTTAATTATTTTTGTTTTTAGGGCAAAAACCATAATTTCTTAAGAAAATGAATGTAATGTATTATTTATGTACAAAAATATATTAACATGTATAAAAATGAAATATATCCAAAAAAGGTATTTTTTAATATAAATAATAATAAAAATAAAAGATAATATTTTTGGTCTTTTTATTCTAATTTTTTTAATAAAAACATAGTATATATGTATATTAAATATATTAAGTGTCTAAAAAATAAAATAAATTATTTACAAAAATGAATGTATTTCAAGAAAATATTTTCAAATGTGAATAAAAATAATAAATGAAAATAAAAGTATTTTTTACATTATTTTTAAGTTTTAACAAAATAATATAAAGCATTTAATCATTTAAATGGTGGAAATAATTAAAATAAATACCAAATAAATGTAAAAATTTATGAAAATATTTTTTTAAAGTATTTTTTATGTTTGAAAATAAAATATCAAAGTCAGAAATGAAATAAAAATGCAAAAATAATAAAAAACAAAGAAATGGGCCAGGGGGTGTGAACTGAAAATGCAAGTGTTAGAAGCAAAACAAGCCAGCCCAGCCCAATAACTTCATCTTCTTCCTCTGTTCAAACATAAAAAACGCGTCTTCTGTGTACAAACTGCTATCTCCTGATTCAGTGCTTTTTTGACAAAACTATAAACATGAAACTTGTAGAGCATCAAACAACGAATCTAACCATATAAAAAACTCAAGCTAACTCTCAAAGACCAGAGAGAATTTCTATGGCCCTAATTTCTAACCTAGTTTTTTCAGAAAGTTCATGGATGAAATTCTCCTAGCACGATTAATATAAATGAAAACTAAGCACATGTATGGTTTCAGGGCTATGAATACAACATCTTTCATTCACAAACCTAAGTCTAACTATTCCTAAATAGAGATATATAAGTTCATGAAATACCTGTTTCAGTTGAGTTCGAGCTCGACAATGTAGCAACTTTCAATGGTGCTTGAGGTTCTTTTGAGCTTGCCTGATGTCCACTGAACCTTTCTCAATGCTTAGTTTGTTTTGAAGTGGCCTGAATCGTGCTACAGAACTCAACCTACAAAGCTTCCAAACAAAAATGGCAATGTGTGTTAATGGAGTTACAGCAACTTGTGAATGGTCTGGATAGCTCAGGTATGTTGATTGGAATGTGTTTGAAGTAGTTTTGGACAAAACGCACGAGGGAATTTGATGGTGGCTTGTGATTTGCAGAACTAGCCCTATTTTGCAAGAAAAAGTGGTTTTGGAGTATGAGGATGATTTAGGAGTGAAAGGCTCGTGCTTCTGACTTGCAAGAGTGTATGAAACTTGTTTGATAACTTTGCTTGAGTTAGTTTTTTCAGATATGTGAGATGTTGGCTTTTTGCATAATGCCTTGGTTATGAAGCAAAATGAGAAGTGACAAAGAGCAGGCCTGTACAGGCTAGCTCTAACTCTACACACATTGTGTAAGCTTGGCCTCTAGTTTGTAGATTTGGTTTGCAGCATAAGATCTTGTTCAAGGCTCTAGGATGCTGTTTTGATATAAAGCAAAATTCAAACAAAAATGGCAAGGTTGCTTTTTCTATTTAAGGATATATATATATATATATATATATATATATATATATATATATATATATATATATATATATATATATATATATATATATATATATATATATATATATATATATATATATATATATATATATATATATATATATATATATATATATATATATATATATATATATATATATATATATATATATATATATATATATATATATATATATATATTAAGTGTCTAAAAAATAAAATAAATCATTTACAAAAATGAATATATTTCAAGAAAATATTTTCAAATGTGAATAAAAATAATAAATGAAAATAAAAGTATTTTTTACATTACTTTTAAGTTTTAACAAAATAATATAAAGCATTTAATCATTTAAATGGTGGAAATAATTAAAATAAATACCAAATAAATGTAAAAATTTATGAAAATATTTTTTTAAAGTATTTTTTATGTTTGAAAATAAAATATCAAAGTCAGAAATGAAATAAAAATGCAAAAATAATAAAAAACAAAGAAATGGGCCAGGGGGTGTGAACTGAAAATGCAAGTGTTAGAAGCAAAACAAGCCGGCCCAGCCCAATAACTTCATCTTCTTCCTCTGTTCAAACACAAAAAACGCGCCTTCTATGTACAAACTGCTATCTCCTGATTCAGTGCTTTTTTGACAAAACTCTAAACATGAAACTTGTAGAGCATCAAACAACGAATCTAACCATATAAAAAACTCAAGCTAACTCTCAAAGACCAGAGAGAATTTCTATGGCCCTAATTTCTAACCTAGTTTTTTCAGAAAGTTCATGGATGAAATTCTCCTAGCACGATTAATATAAATGAAAACTAAGCACATGTATGGTTTCAGGGCTATGAATACAACATCTTTCATTCACAAACCTAAGTCTAACTATTCCTAAATAGAGAGATAGAAGTTCATGAAATACCTGTTTCAGTTGAGTTCGAGCTGGACAATGTAGCAACTTTCACTGGTGCTTGAGGTTCTTTTGAGCTTGCCTGATGTCCACTTAACCTTTCTCAATGCTTAGTTTGTTTTGAAGTGGCCTGAATCGTGCTACAGAACTCAACCTACAAAGCTTCCAAACAAAAATGGAAATGTGTGTTAATGGAGTTACAGCAACTTGTGAATGGTCTGGATAGCTCAGGTATGTTGATTGGAATGTGTTTGAAGTAGTTTTGGACAAAACGCACGAGGGAATTTGATGGTGGCTTGTGATTTGCAGAACTAGCCCTATTTTGCAAGAAAAAGTAGTTTTGGAGTATGAGGATGATTTAGGAGTGAAAGGCTCGTGCTTCTGACTTGCAAGAGTGTATGAAACTTGTTTGATAACTTTGCTTGAGTTAGTTTTTTCAGATATGTGAGATGTTGGCTTTTTGCATAATGCCTTGGTTATGAAGCAAAATGAGAAGTGACAAAGAGCAGGCCTGTACAGGCTAGCTCTAACTCTGCACACATTGTGTAAGCTTGGGCCCCAGTTTATGGATTTGGTTTGCAGCATAAGATCTTGTTCAAGGCTCTAGGATGCTGTTTTGACATAAAGCAAAATTCAAACAAAAATGGCAAGGTTGCTTTTTCTATTTAAGGATTAATCTAGTGTATAATCCTCTAATGTCCAAAACAAAACCTTAGACCAATGGATTTGCATTTAATTATTGAGTACAAATTGGTTTAGAGGCCTGTAATTGTGAACTAAGCTAGCTTGGTCAGATTTGGCAAGTGGTATGAACATGTATTGGCCATAGTTACAAAGTGAGTTTTTGCCAACTTCAAGCATTCGATTCTCCCTAACCACAAAGGTGTTTGAGGAGTTCTTGGACAATTTGGAAAGCTTGTAACATCTAATATAATCCATCTTTGAAATGAAAGTTGAAACTCCAAGTGGAACTATGTGAAAAATGGCCAAGAAGATGGGTCAAAATCCTGCCTAAACTAGGGCAAAATTTCTCTAAGTTAAAAGTTTTAGGTACCCTTGTTCCAAAAATCATAACTTGAGATCTAAGCTTCTTTTGAGAAAACTTTATGAATCAAAGTTGTAGACTTTGTGACAGACTACAACTTTCATGTTATAAGTTTTGTTTGAATCCATTTGCATCTTGGTGAAAATGTGGGACAAAGTTAGGGAAAATTAAGAAAATTTCATACTTAGAAAATTTTTAAGTTATGAAATTTCTTCATTTTAAACCCTAATTTGCAATTTTGGGTTTCTTGATGAAAAAGTTTCATAATTTTATATGTCTTGATGAAAAATGACCCTTGGCACTTTATTTTGACCAAAAAGTCAAAGTTTGACTTTTCAGTGTACAGTCAAATTTTGATCAATTGACTGAAAAATTCATTTGTCAATCCTATGCATTTGAGATCTTTTGAACTTGTTGAATGGGTAAAGACAATTTCATTGAGTCCTTGTGTCCATGGTTGAGCTTAATTTGCCATTGGTTAGGTCAAACAATCAAAAATTGCCTTTGTACACTCAAAACCCTAAAAATGACCATTTTGCCCTTTTGGTGATCTGATCAAATTTCTTGTGGAATTATGATCCAAACTTGATCAAATGGTTAATATGAGTTCATAATGTTGATGTGGGTCAAAATTCATGAGATTTGACTGTCAATTGGCCACATTTGACTTTTTCCCCAATATAGCTGATTTCTAGGTCAACTGCCCAATTGATTGGGCAAAGATTTGATTCAAGGCTTGAAACTTGGTATGGACAAACTTGTGAGTCCAAAATGAAGTAAGAAAGTCACTTTGGGAATTTTAGGTCAAAACATCTCTGTGCAAACTCAAACCCTAATTTAGGTCAACAGTGCAAGGAGGTGTCTTGAGCAGAGCAAACCCTAGCTTGATCTTGAGTTCCAAGAGTCTTGTGATGAGAAAATGTTGATGAAATGGGAGGGCAAATTTTGGGGTACAACACTCCATAACATGCATATGGGATGGATAACACATCCAGAGACTTGTGGGTGGTGGAACGAATCATCAAACTCTCAAAAAACTCAAACACTCTCAAACACTTAAACACATTTTCAAACATAAACCCAGAATCTAAACACTTGCCTCTTTCGAATCTGAGACATCCCCATATTTTATTTTCCTTCGAATCCAGCAGAAAGAACATCTCACTTGTTCTTCCCCTTCGAATCCAGCATTAGAAACGTCTCCCTTGTTTCTTTCCATCAAATCCAGGGACGTCCAAGGCAGGAACTCAAGGTTCAGCAAATGTTCCAGCTTCAAACAAGGTAAGTCATCCTGACCTTAAATGCATCGTTTAAAGCATGTACATAGTATTTGTTTCCTTTTCGTTTCCACCCTTTTAGTTTGTTTTTATTGCTACTCCTTTTGGTTTTGTTTCTTGGTTTGTTAAATATTCTTTAAGAACTAACCTGGCCATAAGATAATGCTAGCATGGCTTTGGGCCATGTTGCTGTTTAAAATCTCAAACGAAAGAAACATGAAGAAAGAAGTATGAAACGAAGCCTTAGGCTTCCACACTGACTTTCAAGCCCCAATTGAAGGAGGCAACAAAGGACTTAAGGTGAAGAGGGCACTCCATGCTGAATGAAAGAGGAAGCCAAAAGAATGGCCATGCTGATTCCAGGCCCCAGTCGAAGGAGGCAGAAAGGCAGAATTGAAGGTTGTATCTCATGCCTCAGGTTAAGCCCAAATCGAAGGGCATGACCTCACTGACTCCAGGCCCAAATCAAAGAGAGCAAGAGAAACAGAATCGAAGGGTTTTGTTGCCCAAATCAAAAAGCCCACTTTTCCTTTCTTTATTTTATTTTGTCTTTATTTTTTCATGATATTCAATATGGTTGTAATAGTGTAGGGTTTATTTTTATGCATTTTTATTACTTTTGTATAAATGTTAGTAATTAGGATGTATGATAAGATAAAAACCAACAAGTAGACAACCTAAAATTAAAAGACTAATTGCATGCAAGTCAAACACACTATTCACACATGCACCCTTAAGGTAATCTCACTTTTTGCCTCGAAAAAATAGTCATGTCCCTCGAATATGGGTGTTTTAGCAAAGACCCTCAATAAAAGATTGTAGTCCCTCGATGACCCTCAATGTTGCCTTCGGTAAATGATCTAGTCCCTAAACGACATTGCTAAAACGCCCCATAGGTTGCCTTCTATGACTATACAAACGTTCCACACCCGTCCCTTTATATCCAATGATGGGGCTTCTTACCAAATCAATGGTAAGATAGAAACATCTAAAGGAGGAGGAAAAGAGCATTTAGACCTTTTGAGTAGGTAGTATGCTCTTAGTTGCTCGCTTGCTCACAACAAAAACATTTTATACACCCATACTTTCATTTTGAAACATTTTCAAAAGCCAAAACACTTTGTGCACGTTCTTATAGAAACGAAAACCATTACAAATACACTTTTCAAAATCAATTTCAAAAACACATTCCACAAACACCTCTTTGAACTATTTTCAAAATAACACTTTGTACGCATTCTTATAGAAACGAGAACCATTACAAAGACGTTTTCAAAATACTTTCAAAACCCACACCACAAGCACATTTTCAAACAAAAGCAAATGATCTAGCAAGCAACTAAGATCCCGTAGATAACTACGGATGAAAAGGGTGCTAATACCTTCCCTTTTTCATAAGCTACCCCCCGAACTCAAGAAATAATCTCGAAATGTCTTTCCTATTCTTTTCAACCTTTCCTATTTGTATAAAAGAAAATTCAGTGGCGACTCTTGCTATCTACAACAATTGCGATCAAACGCAAAACACCAAAGTTAGTTCTCCTACCGTATTACAGAGGTTCTCAACAAATTGGCAAAGTTATAATGAAACAAGTGACGATGAAAATTAGGATGATGAAGAAATGGAGTTTCTTGTTGAAAAGGACACAAATAGCTCTAGTAAATCACTTCTAAACTTGAGTTGTCATTGTTGTTATGTGAAAGGTCATATCATTGGTAAATGCATAATTAGGAGGTTTTTAGTTCTTAAAGGAATTTATCAATGGTTTCCAAAATACAACCAAGGTTTCACTTACCATCAAGGATCCAATGAAGATTGGGTACATAGTTTATCTTGTTGATTTTGCAGGAAAAGTATCTTGAGTCTATGAAGAGAATATGGGTTCTCTTTTATGGTAGTTCAAGGCATATGATGAGTGATATCTCCAAATTCATTGACTTTGTTGCAATGAAGAAAGGTGTTGTGACCTATAAAGTATCAACAAGTTTTTTTAAATTGGTAAAATCTATGTAAGTTACTTTTAATGACTATTGTCTGAGAAACGTCGAAAAAGGTATTTCGTTTCATGTTGTAGGTGTATCTTCAAGAGACATACTCAATAACGCCAAAGAAGTAATTAATCAACCTGAATTGGTGAAGCATGAGGAGGAGAAATATAACTATCATGAAATGGATAAGATGAAAGTTCAATCAAAATGAATGATCATCAAATAAATGGCCTTCTTGGATTCATTGCAAGTCATACTTTTGGGTACTTTGTCAAAGTGAAAAAATGGTAAGATCGTTGTTGTCAAAAGATCTTGTGATACATTGTTACATTTGTTTCAACTCTCGTTCGAAAGTTCCTTGTGAAATGCAAAGTGCAAAGAATAGCGTTATAGTTGTAGCGGAGGAAAATATGGGTTAATGTTTGTTTACAGCTATGACGAGGTCTCATCTATTCTATTACAAAAAATTTGATGTCAAATTGTCACATTAAGTCATCTCAGTTGGTAGTTGTGCAAGAATATTAGGTGCAAGGAAATCTCATTTGTTCATCCTTAAAAGGTGAACTCCAACTACTAGACTACATGACCAAAAAGAAATTGATGTCAAACTTTAATAAATTTGTGTATCTATTATGGGTGGAAATAATGTGTCTACATTTATATAAGAAACTAATATATAATATTATTACTAATTAATACTTTATTACTAATTAATACTTTATTACTTTTAATCGTTTAATATTCATTGTTAAAAAAAGGCATGACATAAACAAGTAATATACAATGTTTTTCATTCAAATCTCTCTCGATCAACTACAACATATCTTAGGGTTTATATTCCTCTTTCTCTTTTCTTTTTTAATTCTTAAAAAAATATTTCTCCCCATTTTTCCCTTTTCCCCTATTTTAGGGTTTATATTCCCATTTCTCAATTCCTACAGAGCATATCCCTATTTCTCGTGTTTTTCTTCCCCGCTATTCTTATTTTCCTCTTTTTATCTCCATATATTTCTCATAACTTTCTATCAGTTAGCAAGAGTAATGAAGAGAGAAATAAAAAAACAACAAGAGGTTGAAGTAACTACGACAATGACACACAAGTAATAGGGATATTGACATATTCTAGAAGATTGCGTTAAAGATTATTTTAGTTTTGATGGAAAGGTACATAGTTTTGATAATTTTCCATTAGGTTCTCTAACTTCTTCTTCTCTAGAAACACCATTGTATTCGATTTTATTATGATTTCAATGTTTGATTTTTTCTCATATCTTGATATGTTTTCTCAGTAATAATTTTAATCTCTAGGTCATTTGTTAAGTATTCAATTTTTATCCCATTCATACAAAAAAATTGTATGAAAAGAGTAATCTACTACAATAATGACAATATTTAAAAATCTTAAGAGTTTTCTTATAAATATTCCATTCATATTTTGATATGCAATTAAGGTTGTGATTATCAATATGGATGAATGTTGGTTTTGAGGTTTTTCTTTTAATTGTTTCTTATGATTTGTCGTAGATTTTTTTTCTATATTTTTCTCTTGAAATTTGAATTTGATAGTTGAAATAAATCACCATTTGATTTTTAAAGCTCCTATATATTATTTGTTAACTGGTTAGAAAGATGATTGTTTACTAGACAACTATAATTAATTAAAGTTCACACAATAATGATAGTCCCTATTTAATGTTATATATTTAAGTTGACATTCATTTATGTATTTTAGGCTTGTCATTGATTCCATTTGTTGGACGACAATTAAACAACTTTCATTACTTGAAGAGGAAATGCATCGTAAAGAAAAAGTTAAAGTAAGTTTCATTTTTCATGTTTTGTAAACTAATATCTTATATCATATTGATATTAGAATTTTAATAACTTGGTTGTTGATCTAAGTATTTTGGATTGAATCAATTATAAAATAAAATGAGAATATTAACTACACTTAAAAGTTGTCTTTGTTGTCAATTTGAACATAAGTCTGGACAAAAAGTGAAATTAATAGGCTTGTATATGCTTGATTATGTTTTTAAATATTATTTATTCTATTTTTTTGTAAATAACTTTGAAAGAGTTTTATAATCTCATTTTTGCTGAAATTAGAACGAATCAGAGATTTGGTTTTCAATGCTTCAAGACGAGAAAATGACGAGATCAATTGGAAAGAAAGATGCATAATTCTGGAAGCTAAAGATATAGTGATATTCATGGAGATTTCAAGAGACATCAATGTTGATACAATTTAGAGCATGAAATTGATCAATTTTCTTTAGGTGTGTTTTTCCTTCGTTCTATTTGCAATAAAAAATATTTGGTTGTTAAGTTAAGCATTATGTCTATTCTTTTATATTTTTTGATGCTTCAAAAAGTTAACTTCCTCATGTCTATAAATTACTTTTGCATTACAAAAAATATGATTCCCTTATGAATTCATGAGTTTGCATTGTACATAGTGACTCAAAATCTACACATAAGCTTTTGTATTTAGATTTGAACAATGGTTTCATTGAGTATGATTCCTTTATCTTTATTTGATTTTTTATTATATTATTTAGTATTTGCTTAAGTAATATGTGATTAATTATACTTTTTCATTGCTTATTTGATATATGTACGTATATAAATAACATATATTAAAGTTGGTATATTAGAGTTAACTTGGTGATGTACAAAACATTTTTGATGTTATGATTTTAGATCCAATACAAGTGCTGATTTTAACTTCATAATTTTATTTTTATTTATTTGGTTTTTCAAATAATGTTATTTATTTGTGTATTTGGTAGCTTTATTGTCCTGGATATAAAACATAAACTATACTTCTTAAAAATAATTGGTTTAGTTTATGCTATTAAAACTAACAAGTTAATTTTTATCTTTTGACAATTCATCAATGCTTTAGAGTTTAGAAAAATATTTGATTAATTTATCTTAATGTAGAATATTTTTTCATAAACAATGTAAATGAATTGAAATTAAAAAATCTTTGGTAGATTTCAACTTAAAATTCATATTTACTTGGTTCACTTTTTCACTCAAACACCTTTTTTTCTATCATTCAACCTCTATTTTTTTTACTTAAGTTCCATTTCTATTTTCCTCTCATCTCTTTATCATTTTATTCCAATTCTATCTCAATTGGTAATTTTTCAAATATGAACTCTTGTATTTTTCTTTAATTGTCTGGCTATTGGGTTGGTTATGGTGTTTTATGTTGTTGGTATCACTTGATCTCTTTTTTCATTTTAGGTCATTTCATTCTTTGTTTCACTTCCCCGCTTAAGGATTTTCCAAGTAAAAAATTGTTATAATTCAAATGTGAGTGGTTAAGTCTCACATCGGCTAGAAAAGAAAGGAATGTTAGATCTATAAGAGAATTGACTCACATTCCCATTGTCTTAAGGTTTTTGATGGATATGTGGTGGCAAGGTCTCTTGGATCCTAAATGTTTAGCTTATTGACACTTTTGATGCTCCCTGGACTCCTTAACAAGTGGTATTAAAGTCATGGTTAGATTCAGTGAGGGTGCGAAAGTGAGGCCCTCGTATGGATCAAGACTAGTGATGTGAGTAACTCACTCTTATGGGGAGATTGTTAGAATTTAAGTGTGAGCAGTTAAGTCCTACATCGACTAAACATGAAAGAAATGCCGGGTTTATAAAAGAAAGGACTCGTACCCCTAATGCCTTAAGGTTTGGATGAATATGTGGTGTCAAAGTCTCTTGCATTCTGAAATTTTAGCCCATTGACACTTTCGACGCTTCACTCCCTAGAATCTCCTACACATATATTACTTTTTTGATGCAAATATTTACAGTTTGTTTATAAATCGCTGATTGTTATAATTCATTATGTTTTATCGTAATTTGAAATTTAAGATGATGAGGTGTTGTGTGATTTTTAACATTCTATTTTGAATATTTTAATAATAATATTCATATTTTTGCATAGGTTGTAGGATTTGTGACTTCGCAATATGGTGATGAACTATTAGAAGAACAAAACATGTTAATGAGGTAATATTTTACTTTTTATTTTATTTTTTTATAATAGGAAAGCATTATTTTTTCATAAAAAAATTTGAAACATCTTTTGTATGTTTTATGATTTGTGTGTTTTACAAATATATGATATAACATAATATGTAGCATTTATAAATAACTACAATATTGACATATTAACCTTATTTTAACAATAAGTTTTAAAGTGTGAGGCAATTAGAAGCAATGAAACAAGCAAATATTAGAACTAAAATCATGACTTGAAAGAAATATGAAATATTAGACGGGTTATCATAAAGTGTAGTTCAAATGTCTTATATTGGTTGACAATATGACCCATTAACTCCATTGTATATAAATGAGCTAATAAATATTGGAAATTGGTTTCAATTAAAGATTAATGCACATGTTTATCTCATTTGGTTAATCTAGCATGATATCAAATATTTTTCTTTGTTGCATCATAATAATACAAATGATAAATTGATCATTTGTTGTTTTAATTTGATACAATCATGTATCATTGTCAATTGTAACTTAATGTTTATTCTTGAAAATAATGGAAAGAGATTATATTTCTACCATTACAATTAAGATTTATTTTAATAGTATATTATTATGCTATGTATAAAATTCCATTTGAATTAACTATTTATCTTAATGATTTTTTTGGTCAACTATTGTTTGATAATTACACCAATTAAAAATGAGTCTAATAAAGTTTGTCTGACAATGTGTCAGTTATTGTTACTTGTTTTATTCCAATACTTTTAATAGTTTTGTATCGGTGTTATCAATTTTAAAATTCAAAGTATAATATACACTATTTTGTAAGTTTTTTTCACCTTTTTTTAATGTTTTGAATATGTTCATGGTTGTATCATTGGTAAGTAAATATTGATGATTGTGGTCGGTGTGAGTTATTATGAACAATTTTCTTAATCATGGATATTATATCTTTTTTATTTATATTTAAAAGATGATGTAATAATATAGTGAATTTTTGTATCCAAAGATGAAGTAATAAGTAATAACTAGCCACACTCACCCCACATACTCTTATACTACACAAAAACTACATTATGTCAGATAACAAAAAATGGTGTAATAAGAGTTTAATAAAGTAGCATAAAATATTTGTAAGAATTGAGCTACTATAATTTTTTATAAGACTCGCAATATTAGATAAAAAATAATTATTTTGTCATATTAATGTTTAAAGCTTTACATTAGATTATACTTTATAACCTTTTGTTTACAATCTTGTGATATAGCCTATTTCGTCCGAGTCATACATTTTTATTGTCAAATATTTATTTATTTATTTTGTTTAATGGAAGTATTATAGTTCTTCCATTTTAAAATAAAATTATTATATGTTAATGTTTATCTGTCTATATTTGGATTTTTTATCATCTTTTTTTTCCATGAAATAATATGATGGAAAATAAGTTACGAGGATTTTGTTGCAATGTTAAAGGTTGTCATAGATTTGAGAAAACATAAAGACAATATTCATGAGAGGGGTTTATCAATTAAAGATTTAAATTGATGAAAAATAGGATATTAGAATTGAACAACAATGATTAATGACTTAAGAAAATAGTCAATTCCCCTCATAAAGAGAGAAACATATGATAAAGAAAATTCATAATAATTTCTCTCTTTCTTTCATTATTGTTCATGTCTAAATTGATACCTAATCCATGTAAAATTGGGTTACTTGGGTCTCATGAGGAAAGTTAGACTATGAGATAAACACACTCTAGAGGCAAAGAGGATCCCGACGGGATGGTCTTCTAACAACCATAGGATATCAAGACATATGTCTCCTCGAGACACATGTCCCAAAGAAGGTTTTAATGCCTCTGGGCCCAAAACAATAATTATAATGTCTAAATAAGGACTCGAATACATGTATACACCATTTAATCTTCAAAGTGATTGTAGGTACACTCCTCCACTAATCATACTACAAAGACTTCCACACCAAATATTATCAGTAGATTCAACATCAACAACATCACTTGAAGAAAAAAATGTCTTATCATCAATTTTTTCATTTTTTTATGAGAATCATTCTCCAACATTTTTGCTCTATTTTCCTCTTAATGATAAAATCTAAACACACACAAACTAGATGATTTCTCTCAATGCAAGGCATCAATGAAACGTACCTCCTTGGAGTTGTTCAAATGCAATTAGAAAATATCAGAAAGTTAAACCATCTTGTGAGATGACCAAGTCGAAGTGGTGAAAAAAATAAGAGGTTATGCTAATAAAGTTTACCCTCTCTGACAGAACATATATGACGGCTAAAAGCCTTTAATATCTATATCATTTGTGTATGGTATGAATTAGCCTCTAGGAAGATCAATTATAAGTCAATATAAGAAACTAAGTGGACTAATAAAAAGGCAAAAGAATTAGACAACTTATGATTTAATATTTAGTATGCCGACAAATTAGATCGATAAATAGGGTGAAGAAGTGTATCAAGAGGATATGAGAGAGTGCATGAATGGTATGGCCTTAGGGGAGGTAAATATGGAGGGTAAAACTATTCTAGATTTTTCGTCGACTTTAGATCTTACTATAACTAATACCTTCTTTAGGAAACAATATGATTATCTTATCACATTCAAGAGTGTGGTTACATATTCTTTGACATGTTTAATTCTTTTTAGGAAATCATATAAGAATTATGCTTGGGCTGTAAAGTTATATCAAGAGAAAACTTGACTATCCAACATAGAATATTGGATATGAATGTAAGAATAAAAAAGAAGAGCGAAGATAAGAAGCCATAATGGGGCTACACATATTAAGTGGTGACATTTGAAGAGTGAAAAACAAAAGATTTTCCAACACAAGATCTTTGAGGGAAGTTTGAGGCAACCACAAGAAAATGAAAATGATATGTAGGACAAAATGGCATAAGAAAATAGAAAAGTAGCAAAAAATGACGTTGGGAGAATCAAGAGCTTTTAGATGTAGGGGTAATAAGGACTCGTATTGGTGGAACAAAAATGTTCATAGTAAAGTTAGAGATATAAAAGAATATTTTAAAGATAGATCTAAGTGTAATAATGTCAAAACTTGCAAAAATTATAAAAAAAATCAAGAAAGAGACTAAGAAGGCAGTGAAAGAAGAAAGAAATGAAGCTTTTGACATATTATAACAAACATTAAGAACTAAGAAATATATGCTAAGAATGAAGAAGACAAAATTTTGATTCAATAAAAAATATAAAGGATAAATGAAATAAGTGTTTCTACAATTTATTTAATGAAGGATCTTAGTTCTTAATAGAAAGTTAACTTGAAAGTGCTTTGTATTTTGTGTTGATCAATGATAAAGAATGATATATGATGTGCCTTTATATATAGGTTGATGGTTTATAACTTGATATGCTTGAAAATAAGATAAACCATAACCAACTAATAATAAACCTTAAAAATAGGACAAATCCTAACAAACTAATAACACACTAACAAACTAATAACAGACAACTTAAAATATATCTAACACTCCCTCTCAAGTTTAAGGATAAGGACTATGAACACCCAACTTGAACATGAGTCTTGAAAAACTTTCACGCCTAAGAACTTAGTAAAAATGTCATCAATTTGTTGTTTGGTGGGCAGGTAAGTTGTGCTTATGGCACCTGACTGTATGTGTCATCTGATCAAATGACTGTTAATTTCAATGTGCTTTGTTCTTTCATGGAAGACTGAATTTACAACTAAATGAAGAGTTTCTTGATTTTCAAAATGCATAAGCATCAGTTTAATGTATGGAACTTGCAGAGTCTCTAACAAATTACATAGCCATAGTATTTCACTTGTGGTATGTGCCATTGCTGGATATTAAACCTCACTTGAGGATCGAGAGACTATGGTTTGCTTATTTGTTTTCCATGATATTGGAGCATTTCTAAGTTTTATTAAGTAACGTAAAATGGACTTTCTGGTGATGGGACACGATGCCCAATCTGAGCCATAGTAGTCAAATAGTTGTAGATCATTATGTTGTGGAAGAATGATACCTTGGCTAGGAGAAAATTTTAGATATCGTAAGACTCATAGCAACATCCCAATGGTCTTGGAGTGGTGTTTGAATGCATTTACTTAGAATGTGAACCGATTAGGTTAATTCAGGCCTAGTGATAGTTAAGTAAATTAGAGGACCAACTAATCTCCTATACCTTGATGATTCTAAGAGTGAAGGTCCCTTAGCCAAAGCAAGTTTGTGATTTTGTTCCATAGGAAACAAAAAAGGATTACAACCAAGCATTCCACATTCTTGTAGAATGTCTAAGGTGTATTTTATTTTACAAAAGAGCATCCCTTCTAACCCTTGTGTTAGTTCCAGACCTAAGAAGTATTTAAGTGAACCAAGATCCTTCATGTGGAAACACTGACTGAGATATTGCTTGAACTGATCACAAGTTGCAACGTCATTACTAGCAATTATCAAGTCATTAACATATATCAAAACAACAATAAAAATTTATCCATGTGAATATAAGTAAATAGACTATGATCATACTGGTTATTGCGGAAACCATATTTTGTCAATGATTGAGATGGTTTACTATACTAATTTATATATGCTTGTTTCAAACCATACAATGAATTTTTCAATCTGCATACCAAATCTTTGTTTGGAACTTTATATATTTGTAGAGAACTCATATATACTTGTTCTGTCAATTCTCATTGTAAGAAGGCACTGCTAACATCCATTTTATGTAAATTCCATCCTTTCGCCACTACAATTGTTAACAAGCATCTGACTATGGTCATTTTGGCCACCGGTGCAAAAGTTTCATTGAAGTCCTCAACTTCTATTTGTGTATAACCTTTTGAAACTAATCTAGCCTTGTAGTTTTCAATATCACTTGTAGCTTTATGTTTAATTTTGTACACCCATCTACATCATATATGTTTTCTTCCTTGTGGTAAATGAGTTAGTTCCCATGTCTCATTGTCTTCTAGAGCCTTGATTTTCTGAGCCATGGCCTCCTTCTAAACCGTGTGTTTGACTGCTTGGGTATATTGCTTGGGTAAATGAATTAGAGATGAATATGTGATACCTAAAGAGGATTTTGGAATTGATTCCATGAACTCGGGGTTTATGTTTAATTTTCCATAATCATAGTCTCTTAGATAACTTGGAGGTCGTCTTATGCATGGCATGTTTTGAGGCTCCCCCTCACTTGATACTTCTCCTTCACATTTGCTTGATGATTATTTTTTAGAATCATTGGTGACTTCCTTGTTCATGTAATTTATGGATACATGTTCTTGCTCGATGGGCTCACTCTCAATTTGATTTATGTATTCAGACTCTTTAATGGATAAACTCTCCATAGGACCTGATTTTTGGTTATTACAAGGAATTTGCTCAAGGCTTGGTGCTTCCAACTCTGCATCATTATAGAGTGAAGGCTCATAATTGAGGTTATCATTTGATGAGTTATTTTCAAAATTAGTAGGCCCATTATTGTCTTGCACATGGTAAGGAAAGATACGATCATAAAACACTACATCTCTTAATATGCAACATTCACAAGTTTTTGGATCATAAACTTTCCGTCCTTTTTGTCCTTGCGGATAGCCAATACAAATGCATCTTTCAGCTCTGAGATCAAATTTACTGATTCCCTTTGAGTTATTTTTCTTATATCATAAGCAGCCAAAAATTCTTAAGTGCTCATAGTTTGGTGCTTTCTTAAAGAGTAAATCGTATGGATTTATTCCCTCATTTTCTACTATAGGATTTCTATTGATTATATACGTTGTCGTCAATACACAATCTCCCCAAAAATGAAATGAGAGATCTGCTTGAAAACACAAGGCTCGTGCTATGTTCAAAATTTGTATATGATTGCGTTCCACACGTCCATTATGTTGAGGCGTGGCACCACAAGAAGTTTCATGCATGACCCCTTCTTTTTGAATGAAACAGTTGAAATTAGAGTTGGTAAACTCTATTCCACTGACACTCTTATTCCTCTTGATATGTATATTAAATTGCCTTTTAATTATATTGCTAAAACTAATCAAATGACGTAAAGTTTATGTCTTATGTTTCATTAAATATACCCATGTGCCACGAGCGTAATCATCCATAATGATTAGAAAGTAATGCGATCCATTGTTTGTGGCAGTTTGGTATTTCTCCCATAAGTCACAGTGAATCACTTCAAAATGTGCTTCATATTTATTAATACTTAAATGAAAAGGGCTTCTACATTGTTTTTCCTTGTGGCATACATCACAATACTCTATTATATCAAAGTTACAATTTACTAAATATGAAATATGCTGAAGAACTTGATTTGAGGAATGTCCCATTCTAACATGACATAAGGGTGCCATGTTCTTCTTAGTTGCACCCATGAAGCCTTGTTGCTGTTGTTTTATGAACACATAAACCCCTTCATGCAAGTCATCTGATCCAATCTATCTCTTCGAGGCTCAGTCATGTATTATGCAAGAATTTCAATCATAAGTCACATAACAATTTAAATCATATGTTAATTTATGAATTTAAATCATATTGCATTTAAAATCCGGAACCAATACACATATTTTAACATAATGGAACTTGACAAGTTCACATCTTCCATATTTTCAACTAAGGTTGAAATCCCTGTTGGTGTAGTTATGTAGAAAGGTTTATCTAATTTTCTGATTTTCTTCAATATTGAGGTCAAAGGAGTCATGTGGTGTGAGACACCAATATCATGTATCCAATAGAAACGATATTAAAATTTACCAGTCATGTTTTCGTGTGGGTTTGTGTGATGTTTGGCACGAACTCCATGCAAGGCATGTCCTGATGCTGATGCTTATGGATATTCTTTTCTTTCAGCAACTTGAGCAAGATTTGGTACTTGTTGCCTCCTGGTTTCTTAGGTTATCGCCTTTGAGTTCTTCATGATTCCTAACTTGCTGGATATCTAACAATCTCAAAGCATTTTGCCTTTACATGTCCAATTTTCCCATAATGATCACACTTTAATCTTGAGTGATATTCCTTTCCTCTCTTCCTATTTGCACCCGAGTAAAACACATATGCACTTTCAACCTTGGAATCTCTTTCCTTATCCATTGCAAAACAAGATCCTTATCTTTGCATTTGATTAAAGACACACCTAAGAGAGGGTAATGGATCAGTATTGAGTATGGTTGCCTTGACATGTGCGTATTGTTCATTATCAAAACCTCCAAGAAAAAGATAGACTCGATGTTCTTCTTCCCTTTGTGTCAACACTTTAGCAGCTCTACAACTACATTCAAGTAGGGTTTGTAATTCACTCAATTCATCAATAAGACTTTTAAATTGAGTATAGTAATTTGTTACGCTTGTTTCTGACTTAAAATAAGTTTCTCCATAGTTGATGGATTTATGGTGCATTGGTCTGAGCAAAGCGTTCTTCAAGATCAACCCTTACATCTTAAGTCGTTGAATCATGTGAGATGTTGCTGTGTAGATTTGGTTATGTCACATTGATTAACCAAGCCATCACCATTGAATTTGCTTTCTCCCAGTTAAGGTATACTTCAAATTGTCTTGATGGTTTCTTGATGCTTCCATCAATGAAACCCAGTTTCATCTTCACACGCAAAGGCGTCTTGATTGATCTTGACTAAGTGCAACAATTCTCTCAATTTAACAGTGTTGTCACAGGTGGAGTTCCAGGATTATCAGAGTTGTTTAAATGTTAATATTGTGTATTCTTTGTTGTGTTCTTCATTTTAGATTTAGAGGTATCTTTACTTTCCAATATCTCTTTTGAATTAAAACCAGTCTTTAATACCATAATAGAAAGTTAACTTGAAAGTACTTTATATTTTGTGCTGATCAATGATAAATAATTATACATGATGTGCTTTTATATATAGACCGATGGTTTATAACTTTAGATGCTTGAAGATAGGATAAACCCTAACCAACTAATAACAACCCTTGAAAATAGGATAAACACTAACAAACTAACAACAAACAATTTATAATATATCGAATAGATCTCATCAGACTCTAACATGCCAGACATTAGAAAAGAGGATCAAAACTATTACTACTATTGGAAAATTTAAACATGAGGTAAAACAAGAGTTGAAAGGGACAAGTAATGCAGTTGAGTCAAACACCATACCTATTAGAGTGTGGAAAAGTCTTTGAGATAAAGGTATCGAGTGGTTCACCAAACTTTTTAACAAATAATGGAAGCAACACAAATGTTGGATAAATAGAGAATAACCACTTTAATTTCGATCTATAAAAATAAAGGGAATAAACAAATTTATGCAAATTATAAATGGATTAAACTTATGAGTCATACTATGAAGTTATGAGTATAATGATTGAACTAAGACTAAAAAATGAGACTTAAGTTACTGGTAATCAATTTAATTTTATGCCTGAGAGGTTGACCTTGGAAGTGGTTTTCTACTATGATAAATGATGGAGGAATGTTAAATTGATCAACAAGAGTTGCACTTAGTTTTCGTTGACTTAGAGAAGGCGTATGATTGAGTGCCTATAAAGATTTTATGAGAATTCATGGATAAAAAAGGTTATGATTGACTATTTTTAAATTATTCATGATATGTATGAGGTGATATTGACTAGTGCGAGGATACATGGTGGAAAGACATGTGATTTTTCGATAACTTTTGGTTGCACGAAGGTTCAACCCCAAGCTTTTTATATTTTTACTTTAGATTTGGATGTACTTAGAAAATACATCCAAGAGTTAGAACCAAAATATAAGTTTATTGTAGATGATATCAATATACTTAGAGAATCGAGGAAGAATTTAAATGAGAGGTTGAAAACTTGAGGATGAGTCTTAGAAGTGTATGAATTTTGCCTAAGTAGAAGTAAGTAATATATATATATATATATATATATATATATATATATATATATATATATATATATATATATATATATATATATATATATATATATATATATATATATATATATATATATATATATATATATATATATATATATATATATATATATATATATATATATATATATATATATATATATATATATATATATATATATATATATATATATATATATATATATATATATATATATATATATATATATTGTAAGTTTAGAAAAATGAGAAGTGTTTCTAATATTAAGGTGAAAGTTGAAGGTCATCATACCACAAATTACACAATTTGAATATCTTAGAACCATATAATACAAAAAAATATAGAGCAATATAATGAGATGTAAACCATTGAAGTCAAACTGGATGATTTAAATGGAGAAGGACTTTAGTTATTTTAGGTGACATGAAAGTACCACTCAAATTGAAGGGAAATTTTTATTGAATAATTATAAGACCATCGATATTGTACGAAGCAAAATATTGGATGATAAAAAACCAACACAAAAACAAAATAAGTGTATCAGAGATAAAAATGTTGCGTTGGATGTGTAGAAATACTAGACATGATAAAATTAGAAATGATAACATTATAAAGAGTAATTGGATAACACCCATAATAGAAAAAATGGTGAAAATTAAGCTTAGGTGGTTTGAACATGAAGAGATAATATCTGTAAATTTTACTTTAAAGATAATGGACTAGATTAAGGATAGTCAAACAACTAAAGATAGAGAAAGACCTATAAAAACTATAAAAGAAACTATTAGAAAATATTTAGATAGAAACATATTTTTAATAATATAATCGATCCACTTAATAAGTTAAAAATTGGTTGTTGATTATTTGTACATGTACGCCACTATACAACTATTAAATGAATCACAAATTAAAACATCAAACAATAATTTAATTTATTTTAGCTTAAACAATAATTCGTAAATTTAAATTTCAATTTACTTTATATATATTAATTATCTCATTTTAAATTTATTTTTAACCAATTTATTTTTCTTTTCAACATAATCTTTGAATTTAACTATTTAAAAATATTATTTACACAGAACTGAATGATAAACAGATAATAAATCACACCACTAATTTCTTATGGATGACAAAATCAATCATATTAAAAATAATATTTATAGATATAGAAAGCACAACTTTGTGATTCATGAACTTTTAAACTCTTTTTAAAAGATTCCCAACCTCTAAAAGTAAAAACTATCAAACATAAATAGTATAAAAATATGTTGGTTGTCCGAATAGACTTGCTCATGTTTGACTACTTTGCTTCAAACGACTTGAAGACTTTCAGCTCTATGATAAAATCTTATGTCTTCAATTATGCAATTTGAAAAACCACAATCAAACCTACACATACATGTTTTTTCTCATACCACTCGTACACTAAAATATTCATTAACTTAAAAATCAATCCTCTTTTAGATTGATTAAGAAATTCACATCCATATATTTCTTTAAAGATACTCTAGCCCACTTAAATATATAAAAACAACATCTCTAACAAAAACATCTAATATTTAAAGCATAAAAAATAAGATAAAATAAGATAAGTCATATTAACAAAAACAAAAAATCATAAGACAATACCTAAACAAATACTAAACCGTCAATAAAAATTGTTAGAATAAAATTTTAAACATACATGACTTACAAACATTCAAAAATTATTTTCTCTTTTGTGACAATGTTAAATTTAATTTTTATATCTATACACGAAGTCAAAACATGTTAAACTCTATCTAAAAAGATAGACAATATCTTACTAATAAAACTGGCAAAATCAAAAGTTTTTACCACTAAAATCATCAAATCTCCTTTAAAAATCAATTTTAAAAATTTAATTTAAGTATAGATTTAAATTTAAAATAATCAATTTATATATTTCCAATGCTAGATCTTGTCCCATCCCATGAAGTAAATATACACTAGTATCAATAAAAAATAAAATCAAATGAAGATAGTAATTTAAATTGAAATTGAAAAAAAGTAGAGATGGTGATTATTATTAATATTGACAATATTTTTTTACTATTACTTTCTCTCACCCAAGTCCTTGGTGGGCACAATTTATAAGAGAAACGGTTCTTTCCCCAAACCCCCTCTACAAATCATCAGCAGAGTCACCATTGCCGAGGAAGTCTCCACCTCCGACAAACCTTTTCTCTATCTACTCACTGCTGCAACACACTGTCTATTCTGCTCTGTGTAAGTCTTCCTATCGGTTTTGCTTTCAACATTCATCAACCAATTTCACTCACTACATGTGCTTCACTGATTGATTGCAACAACAATGTTTGCTTAAGATTATTGGAATTTTTGTTTGTGTTTGGGAGTATTTATGCTGTGATTTGCGTTGAGATAGTTGGATTAGGTTAAGTTTGTTGATTATGTATCTATTGAGGTTATGTTGGAATTAGGATTCTGGTTGAAGCATGGTTTTTAACTTTATTATGATTGGGAAGTGGGAAGTTGTGGTTTGCATTGGGTGTTTTTTCATTGGGATGTCCAAGTAGGGTTGAGGTTTTGTTGGAAAGCTAGGGTTGTGGTGAAAATATGGATGGTGAATATATGGTTTCTGGGAGTAATAATAAGAGGACTAAAGAGATGGAGGATGGTATCGATTCGGATGATAATGAGCTGATATTTAAAATCAGGAAGCTACGCGGTGTGAAAAAGAAGGTTTTCTCGGGGCCCGAGGAGGAGATATGTGGCATTGGAGGAGGCGAGAATGCTGAATCTGTTGGGGAATTTGTTGATGTAGAACGGAAGGATTTGGGAGGTATGGAGGATACCCTAGCATGTTTTAGGAAGAGATTGAAGGGTCCTAAGAGAGATCGGGGTTCTAGAGATGCGGGAGGGAATGCGTCTACTCTGAATGTGGTGGCAGAGTCTTCTGATGGGTGTTTCGATGTTTCTTGCCAGTATGCAGATTTGGATGAAAGATCTTTGTTGAATGAGGACGGTGTATGTGAGGGGAGGGATGGTGGGGATAATGGTTCTGATTTGGATATGGATATGAAAGTAGAGGGACCTAATGTGGATTTGGCAATGAAGGGAGTTCAGGATGGTGACGTGTCTGAAGGTGATTTGGTTGTGCACGAGTCTAGAAATACTCCAAAAGATGAAAAAGGGGTTGGTGTTTTGCTTAATGCTGATATGCAACATTCTTCTGATGAAACAATGGGAGATTCTTTGCCGGAAATGTTACGAATGCCACAATCTGGTTTTGTTAGCAAGTCTTGTACTCCTGTCAGTTCAGAGCAGAAATGTGGCATTGGGGGCCAGAATTTGAATGACGGGTTGTGCCCTGACTCCAAAAGTGCCAGCAAAACTGCTGATGGTATTCACAATTCAAACATTCCTGATGGGCCATTAGCTGATCCCTGTTTTTCAGCCAACGTCTGCTATGGAGATAGCCAGCCGCTGTCTTGTGTACGATCTGAAGACATTTGTTCTCCTTCTGATCAAAAGACCGAACTACAAGAAATGATTATCAATGATGGTTTAAAGAAGTGTTCCATCGTATTGCATGACGTTGAAGAAATCACTGACACCATGTCTATCCCTAAAATGGGGGAAAGGGTGTCTCCAATTATTGAGGGTGAGCTCAAGAAAATATTGACCGATGACAAAGTAGAATTGTGTAACATTCCTTCAAAATTCAGTGATGTTGCTTCCAAGGACAAAGAAAAGTTCTCCCCTTGTGACTATGAGCCATTAGCTAAATCATCTGAGAATATGCTGTGTGAAAATATTCATCAGGTTTCTGAAAAAGTATTACAGGGATCCTCAAGACATGGAGTTATGTCATTCTTTGGATGCCAACCGGAATCAGATGTAGGTGTGTATTCTGAAACTAAGTTTGTCTCTGGTAGAAGTTGCGGTGATCAGAGTATCATAGATACACAGGATGAAGGGCAAGATTTTGTTTCAGATGATTTGCTGAAAAAAAATTCTGCTGTTTCCGGTGGTTGTTTGCATCCTATGGTGTCCACTGAAACAAATAAATCTGATTTGGATGTTCAGCCAAATCACCCAGAGATACCTCCAGAAACACACAATATTCCAAAGAACTCCGATGCCTATATTCCTAAATGCAGTTTGGTATTAGATCCGACTCAACCTTCCAAGAATACATTTGAAAATACTTCTCTTGCAAATGGTGATTGTTTCTATGCTAACAGAGACTCTGAAGGTGCCTCCCCTCAGAACACAATTCCAGAAGAGAATGAGAATTCTGCAGAAAATGATGCCTCTGTGTCTGAGGTAGCCAACTTTGATGATAAGACATCAGCTGTTATTCGCCGCAAGACAAAAAAGCGTCGGCATGGAGACATGGCGTATGAAGGGGATGCTGATTGGGAGGGTTTAATAAACGACCAAGCTTTTCTTGAAAGCCAAGGCGTTGTTGATGGGGAGCGCATTCTTAAACCAAGAGGGAAGCTTGAATCTTCTTTGAATGCTATTGAAGAGTCTGAAAGTGATGCAGTAGCCGTATCAGCTGGATTGAAAGCCCATGAAGCTGGACCAGTTGAGAAAATAAGATTTAAGGAAATCTTAAAGCGTAAAGGGGGTCTCCAGGAATATTTAGATTGCAGGTCAGTAGATAAACTTTTAAACAGGTCTTTGCATTTGCTTACAATTGGTCTTTCTTATTGTTCGGAAAAGTTGCGCTGCAATAAAAAGGTTACTTTCAACAGTATCAGTATTTTCGTTTTCATGGTGTCTTGTGCTTCAAATGCTCACAACTGTTTTACATCCTTTTAGAATGTTGATTGAATCTGTTATTTGTTTTGGTTGCTTAAACATGAAATCAAGATATTATACTGTTGAGTCACGTTGAAATTAACAATAATGACAAGTTCTATTATCATTTTTGGTATGCTTTTGTAAGTTTGGAGTAGGTTCAATTTCTCTCAATTTATGGCCTACAATGCAATCTTATGTAAATAGGTAAATGTTATTCTACAGGCCTACAAAACAAATTTATGGCCAATCATTATGGTACAGGCGTAGATGTTCTGAACCAAGTTACTAGTATTTCTTTTTTGGCTTTTGTATTAAATTAGCAATACGACATTAGTAATTACCTCTTTTTAGTGAACATGACATTAGTAATTACCTCTTTTTCAATGAGAAAAACAAATTGTATTTTCCTCTACTCTACTATTTTCAGCTGTGGCAGTGAATCAAATTAGCAATGTACTTATTCCTTTTTCTTCTGTAACTGGATTCTTACTGATTCACTTTTATGATTGGGAAGTTACCAGCTTGTTTTTGTATTAGTGGAAATAAATATGAGGGAAAAAGGATAGGAAGTTAGCAGTTATTCAATGATGCGTGTTTGTTGATTCAAATCCTTTCCACTAAATTTGGCTACTGTGTGTTTCTGAATTTTATATTCTCTGGTGACTCATTGCTGTGGGTGAGAGCAAGGTCCTTCCTCCTATATTTGCCTAGAAATTGAAAGATTTAAGAGTGGTCACTTTTCTTAAATTTTGACTGAATTATTTTAGTCCTTTTTTTGATTGATTTTTAATTGATGATCAATTGTATTTTTTTATAGTATGATTATGAGTTCTTTACCTGTTGCGGTCATTAAATTACAAATAGCATCTATCTTTCTTTCCTTTTTTTTTTTGAAAAAGTTTCTTCAATGCTATCTTTTTACTTTCACATTTTAAGGATGTATTGCTGTGAGGGCTGTCTGTCATGCATAATCTATTCAAGTTCATGGGCTGCTATCATTAATTATTGTTTCTTATTTCTATTCAGAGCTTCGTTACCGTTGCTATTTTATCGCATTACTTGTTGCACAGTATCATCATTGCTATTTTTTTTGCTTGACTAGTTCTTAGTGTTGATTTATTCTTTTATTTGATGGGATTTAATTTTTAGTTTCTTTTTGTTTCTTGCTCTCAATCAAAATTCTTTTAAATAATGAACCTTAAAAGCTTCAAGTGAGTATCTTTAGAAACGACTTAGCTTTGCTGTAAAATACTTATATTTCTTAAGCTAGGATACTCTGGATTCAGCTTCAGGCTTATGTTTATTTTTAACAGAGATTTTTTGCTAAAAAATGGAAATCCTTTTCTTATAAATTATACTTTGTTTTTATTCAAAAAAATAAATTCTTCATCTTTTAATTTATATACTGCAGAAATCAGATCCTAGCTCTTTGGGGCTGTGATATCACACGTATTTTGCTTCTTGCTGACTGTGGGGTTCACGATACTCCTTCTGAGGATGAACCTCCCCGCTCTTCTCTTATTAGGGATATCTACACATTTCTCGATCAATGTGTAAGTCTGTTCCTCATGTTATTGAGCTATGGATTTTCATTTTGTTTGCTTATTTAGATGTATACTTTTCCAGTTTTTTTTGTCATTATTAACATATAATAGCTTTTTTTTTTGGGCAAAAACATACCATGTCAATGTTGATATCACCGGAACTTTGTATCATTTTTTTCCAGGGTTATATAAATGTTGGAATTGCTTCTCTAAAAGACAATGTTGAAAATAGTGCAAGGCATAATTATACACTTGTAGGAGAAAAAGGATATGAAGAAAGTTATACAGCTTCTGTTGCTGACTCTGAAGATGGAGTTTCCTTTATTGTTGGTCAGACTAAAAAATCAGATGCTTCTGTAGAAATTAAGTGCGATCCTATAGTAGGTAATAAAGACCTGGCAACTGAAGCTACAGAAGACAGAAGGAATGTTGATGTGGTGACAATGGATATATCAAGCATGACAAAGCATGATGAGAGAAAGATTGATGATTGCCTGGAAAAAGGTGGGATTCAGGATGGATTCAGTGAAATTATACACGGGAATGTTAACAGTTCTGAGCAAAGCAATGAGTCAACCTGTGTTAAATCTGGCTTGTGTGATCAGATAGGTGATATTCTGAACTCTGATTCAGAGGTTAGAAAGAGAGTGATTGTCATTGGAGCCGGTCCTGCTGGTCTCACTGCTGCTCGCCACTTGCAACGTTTGGGATTTCCTGTAACTGTACTTGAGGCAAGGAGTAGAATAGGGGGTCGAGTATTTACAGACCGCTCATCTCTTTCTGTCCCTGTGGATCTTGGTGCTAGTATAATCACTGGTGTTGAGGCTGATGTGGCTACTGAGAGAAGACCAGATCCTTCTGCGTTGGTTTGTGCTCAGTTGGGTCTTGAGTTGACCGTGCTAAACAGTGACTGTCCTCTATATGACATAGCGATGGGACAAAAAGTTCCAGTAGATATGGATGAAGCACTGGAAGCTGAATTCAATAGTCTTCTTGATGACATGGTGTTGCTTGTTGCCCAGAAGGGTGACCAGGCTATGCGAATGTCCCTTGAAGATGGTTTAGAATATGCCCTCAAGAGGCGCCGTTTAGAACGCTCTCGAAGAAGTAACAAACAAAATAATTACGCATATGGTTCATTTGGTTTGAAAAGAGGCATAATTCATGGCAAAGAAATGGAAGAGGTTTTGAGTCCTCCCGAAAGAAGGGTAATGGATTGGCACTTTGCTAACTTGGAGTATGGATGTGCTGCTCTGCTGAAGGAGGTTTCTCTTCCCTACTGGAATCAAGATGATGTGTATGGAGGATTTGGAGGAGCTCATTGTATGATTAAAGGGGGTTACAGCACTGTTGTCGAATCTTTAGGAGAAGGGCTTGACATCCATTTGAACCATGCTGTAACAAATGTGTCTTATGGAAGCACAGAATCAGGCCCGGGTAATAAAGTCAAAGTTTCTACATCAAATGGCAATGAGTTCTTTGGAGATGCTGTTCTGATTACTGTTCCATTGGGCTGCTTGAAGGCTGAAACTATAAAATTCTCTCCACCTTTACCCCCTTGGAAATATTCTTCCATTGAGCGTCTTGGATTTGGAGTTCTCAATAAAGTGGTCTTGGAATTTCCTAGTGTGTTTTGGGATGATGCTGTTGACTACTTTGGAGCAACAGCTGAAGAGACAAGCAGAAGAGGCCACTGCTTTATGTTCTGGAATGTCAGGAAGACAGTGGGGGCTCCGGTCCTCATAGCATTAGTGGTTGGGAAAGCGGCCATAGATGGTCAGAATTTAAGCTCTTCCGATCACGCCAACCATGCGTTAATGGTTCTTCGCAAACTTTTTGGGGAGGCTTCGGTACCTGATCCCGTTGCTTATGTTGTGACTGATTGGGGTAGGGATCCTTTTAGCTATGGTGCTTACTCTTATGTTGCTATTGGAGCATCAGGAGAACACTATGATATATTAGGGAGGCCAGTTGATAACTGTTTGTTTTTTGCTGGTGAAGCAACCTGCAAAGAGCACCCTGATACAGTTGGTGGTGCAATGATGAGTGGACTCCGAGAGGCTGTGCGCTTAATTGACTTATTTAGCACTGGACATGATTATACGGCAGAGGTGGAGGCAGTGGAGGCTGCACTGAAACAGTCAGATACTGAAAGAGAAGAAGTTAGGGATATTATAAAGAGACTTGATGCAGCAGAACTTTCTAACATATTGTACAAGAAGTCTTTGGACGGTGCTCGCATCTTAAGCCGAGAAACTTTACTAAGGGACTTGTTCTCAAATGCAAAAACCAATGCTGGGCGCTTGCATGTGGCCAAACAGTTGCTACGTCTTCCTGTTGAAAACTTGAAGTCCTTTGCTGGGAGTAAAAGGGGGCTAAGCATTCTTAACTCATGGATACTGGTACTACTGTCTAATTGGATATATTATTTTCGAATTTGTTCAACTTCTATACCTGCCCCCTCTGCCATGATAAAGTAAAACATCTTTATCTTTGGCAAGATAATTTTTTAAATTGTGTTTAACAGTTAATGTTTTAAACAGGACTCAATGGGGAAGGATGGCACCCAACTCTTGCGACACTGTGTGCGTCTTCTTGTGCTTGTTTCGACTGATTTACTTGCTGTGCGCTCATCAGGTATCTATGTTTATTGTTTTGGGGATGTGTTTTGCATGAAAATGTGTATTATGTTTCAAAAAACAATTTTAGTTTGACATCAACTTTGTTGGTGTCTTTCTTATCTAGTGAGTAGTGATATATATATATATATATATATATATATATATATATATATATATATATATATATATATATATATATATATGTGTGTGTGTGTGTGTGTGTGTGTGTGTGTGTGTGTGTGTGTGTGTGTTTGTGTTTCGGTAGATTATTCTGTCCTGATGGGGTAAGGAAGAGTTGGGTAAATTACTCAACGAAGCACTTATTTTGTAAGCGCTTATTATATAAAGTGTTAAGAGTCCCACATCGGACAATATATGGCCTGAACATGTGTTTATAAGTGGAGGCAATCGTCACCCTACAAGCCAGTTTTGTAGGATTGAGTTAGACCCAACCCATATATTCTAAGATGGTATCAGAGCCCGGTTTAAGATCCATTAGACTACCCACCATTTAGTTCCACGCTCCACACGTTCAATCCTGGGCGTGAGAGGGGGTGTTAAGAGTCCCACATCAGACAATATATGGCCTGAACATGTGCTTATAAGTGGAGACAATCGTCACGCTACAAGCCGGTTTTGTAGGGTTGAGTTAGGCCCAACCCACACATTCTAAGATAAAGGCTTATGTATAAACTATTTATATAATCGAAGAGGAAATGAGGATTAAGGATCCTAGAGTGGGAAACTTATAAAAATAAGTTGAAAACACCTTATGGGTATTTTAGAAAATAGTGTTTAAGACATTCTAAATACTTCATAATTACTATCTATCATAAGATAATTCCAAATGAGCTCTTATGCGAAAGAGTTTTTTATGAGACACATGTGTTAATTAAAATGAGTGTTTTAATCTGAACCATCTATTTTGATCTAAAGGTTAATAGTTGTTCGTCACTCTCACATAAGAAGCCCCTTTCTCACTAGATATACCCCTCTTCCAAATGGCTTGTTAATATGTTATCCACAGTTTCCTCACTTTTTTTGCTTTAACTTTCCAATTATTGGTGTAGGCATTGGAAAAACAGTGAAGGAAAAAGTTTGTGTACATACTAGCCGTGATATTCGTGCTATAGCAAGCCAGTTGGTTAGCGTATGGCTTGAAGTCTTCCGCAAGGAAAAGGCATCTAGTGGAGGACGAAAGCTGTCAAGACAGGCAAATACTGTAGATATATCAAAGAGAAAATCAATTAACGATCCAGCATCAGGCAAACCACCTCTGACTATCCATCATAATACTTTTGAGGATAAAGGAAGCATATTAACTCCTGCAATCAATTCAGCTTCCATTGCACATATGAAGAAATCACATGGCAAGCAAGGGAATCAGCAAGCGGCAAATGATTTAAGGCGTGATGTCAGTTCTTCCAAGTCCCAAGGTTCGACAGGAAAAATAGACACTGAGATGAAGGATACCCACTGTGCTATGTCTGAGGAAAAAAAGGCTGCTATTGCTGCTGCAGAAGCTGCTCGTGCCAAAGCACTTGCTGCGGCTAAGGTTTGTTTCTCTGAAGCTTTAGTTCTAATCTAATAATCTGTTTGTATGTTTATTGCTCTTCTTTAAATCAATTAATACTTCAATAAACATGTGCTAAAATACCGGGTGCATGTTAGAAACTGGTACCAAATTACAATTTAGTTGTTGAAATTTACTTTTATTGATGGTAGAATATGTTTACAGCAGAAACAGATTTGCACACTATAGAGAACACACAATTCACACATACATTGTTGTATTGATATTTGTCAGTTTTTTAGATTTTGTCAAAAAAAAAAAAAGATCAGATTTGTGTATTATATCAAATAGTACTAGTATCCAAGCATTATAATACTCAATCAACTGATTATGAATCCAAAGATCATTAACTGTCTCTTGACAGGTTGTATATTTCCCCAAAAGATTCAGTAGTTTTTGTTCATTGCAGGCATATACTTCTGCTGAAGTTAGGAGCAATACACAACTCATGCTTCCGAAGATACCCTCATTCCACAAATTTAAGAGTCGGGAGCAATATTCACAAAATGGTGACAGTGATATTAGGAAAAAACGGTCTGGTGGTATCTTGTTGGGAAAGCAAGATTGTATTTCAGAGATTGATTCTAGAAATTGCAGAGTTAGGGACTGGTCTGTTGATTTCTCTGCTGCTTGTGTTAACCTTGATAATTCCAGAATGTCAGCTGATAACCTGTCACAGCGAAGTCATTCAAATGAGATTGCAAGCCATTTGAATTTCAGAGAGCACTCGGGAGAAAGTGTTGCAGTGAACAGCAGTTTATACACCAAAGCTTGGATTGACTCAGCCGACGGTGAGGGAGTAAAAGATTACCAGGCCATCGAGAGATGGCAATCTCAAGCAGCGGCAGCTGGTTCTGATTTCTCCAATCCTGCCATACATTTGAAACATGAAGAGGATTCAAATGCCTGTTCAAGGTTACCCAATTGGAAGCATGACGGAGTGGCAAATGACAGCTCTATTTCACAGGTTACTGTGAATAAGGAGAATTCAAAAAGTCATTCTCATAATTCAAAAAGTCATTCTCATAATTCAAAAAGTCATTCTCGAGGAGCAGATCGTATCAAACAGGCGGTCGCGGATTATGTTGCATCTTTACTTATGCCTCTTTATAAGGCAAAGAAACTAGATAGGGATGCGTACAAGGCTATAATGAAGAAAAGTACTGCCAAGGTGATTTTTTCCCGTCAATTCTTTACTTCTCCTTTCTAGAGTATACCTTTGTCAACACGTTATTCCATTTCTTATGTTACTGGGATTAATTTTCAGGTCATGGAGCAATCCACCGATGCGGATAAAGCCATGTCTGTTCAAGAGTTTCTAGATTTCAAGCGGAAGAATAAGGTACTTTGGCATTAATACTGTAAATTTGTGCAATAATCCTAATTTGGCATGATTATCTGCTTGCTTTTAACCATTAATTCTTTCCACTGTCGCTGAGTTTGGGCTGGATGCTTAACACATGCAGATTCGACCTTTTGTGGACAAATTGATCGAGAGACACATGGAAATGAAACCAGATGTGAAATCTTGAAGTTCTTGCATTTCAGTTGAAGGGTTTCAGAATCTGTTTCTTTTTACGGTCTCAGCTCTCAGTTTTAGTGGCCACATGCTTACTCTCATTTGAGCACTTCAATCTTCCAATGTATATGCTACAGAAGGTTTTATTAGAGAAACCGATAGTCTATTTTGTTCAGCTCAAATGAAGTGAAATGCAACTTTCTTTCGGCACTCTTGCAGCTCAACAGAATACCAGAGTACTCCACAAACATTTAAAATCAAAGCTCAATGCAAATACTAGTTGAATCTTTTGGATGCCAAGCTTTTGGAACTTTGTATATGGCAATATAGACTCCATTAATCCCATCTTTTCATCTTCACCTTTTGTCAAGACTGTGTCCCTGAAGGTTGAAAACTTAATACCCCATTTTTATTGAAGGGTTTTGTTTTTCATGGACAAAGACATGACTTAACCTTATGAAATTCCTTCTATTTGTACAGCTTAGGATTGTTTTAGTGCTGACAAGTATACATATCCATTTCACTGTGGCATGTTAGAACAAAATATTGTTCAGATTTTGTGTCAAATGAATTACTAACTTTATTTCATTCTCCAGAATGGGGAAAAAGCTATGCTAGCTCACCATATTGTATTTTTTGCATAGTTCCGTTATATTGTTGTATGTTTTTATGTTGTATGTCAAATGTGCTACGAAAATTCTAGAATAGTAGAATTGCGTCATCAACAGAGAGCCATGAACTAATTTCAATTACTTTTTAAAGGTTTGCAGCATGAGATGGTCTATGCGCCTTTTGAATCGCACTGTGTATAATTTAACATTCTCTTTGTGATTATGCTTATGTCGTTTTCTGTTTGTTGGTAGACAGAGAAAGATCATGTCAATCAGAGATGGGAGGGATGTAATAGAGGAATTCTCTCCTTTAGTCCTTTACATGTGATTTGATATTTATTGCAGCTTTTACCTTCACAACTAATTTTCAGGTCCTCCTGCTTTTGTTTATTTTGCAGACTGTGTTCAGTACCAATCAAATGTGATCTTGGACTGAAAAAATGGTGCTACCTGGGAAATTCAATTCCACTGGTAACTTTATGGGGTGAGTATGTTCTTGTCCTCAATAGCAATTATTTTTACCCAAGCATTGTGTATTTTTGGTTTAGCTCTTTGAAAGCGAAAAACAATTTTGGAGACGAGGAATTGATTTTGAAAGTGTTTGGTTTTTTTTAAAAGAGCATTAATTCTGCTTTCAAAATTGATTCTATTTCTTTTTTCACAAAAAATTGATTCTATTTAAAACTAAAATTTGTAATTTTGGACGTCTCAATTCACATTTACATAAATTTATTCGAATTTAAATCACTTTACCTAAAATAATTTTATAGAATCAATTCATTAATTTTTTTTTTTACGGAAGAATCAAATACACACAAAGCATAGCTAAGGATTTTTCCTAAAGCTGCTGAACGGTTCCATAAATTGTTGTTTTTATAATTGGAATAAACTTATTGGTTGCATGTTGCTAGAAAATTCTTAATGATAGTTGTCCAAATCAAAATTTTATTTATCCGTCTCAAACTATGTTTTTCCCACGAATTAAGAAATTAAATTATTATTTTATAAAAAAGATAAATTATGTATAATTTTATAATAATGTCTCTAATTATTATATATGATGGAGAAATTAAAAGAGTTGAAAGAAGAAATAATAATAAATATTCAAAAATATTTAAAAAAATTATAAATATTCGCATTAATTTGTAAAATAACTTATAATTTAAGACACATTTTTTACAAAGCTTCTTATAATTTGGGAGAGGGAGTATGGCAAATTTCTTAATTCGAGTGTAGCTATTTCGATGAGGATAAAGCTTAAATATTTTTTAGATGTGATTTTTACTATTTTCTAATGAAAATATAACAAATGTACGGTATGATTTTCTCTTACACATATGTAATTTTCTCTTATGTTTTATTTTTTAAATTTAAGTATTGTATTTTCATAAAAAAATAATAAAAATTACACCTAAAAATTTGAATATAAGTTTTTTTCTTTTTAAGAACATTTTAACACATGTTCTAACTAAATATATAAATATTTCTCAAAATTGTGTACACAATTCTTTAACTATTTGTAAATTATTTAATATAATATAGATATTTTATTTGTGGAATTTCTAATATGTGCATTTAGGACAAAAATGAGCACAATCTTTATTTTTCAAGTAAAAATATTTATCCTATTTCAGAGTGGTAAAATGAGTTGTTCGTCCCACTTTATTCTGTCTTAAGTCCGTCAAAAAAAGAGCAGGACGAACAAATCCGCCAAAAAGAAATGAGCACAAAAATTTAATTCGTTCTGCCAAGATAGCGGGTTGGCGGACGGTGGATTTATCCGCTTACTTATTTATTCGTTTACTTTTTCATTTTTAATAGATTAATAGGTTTTTTTTTACATTTCAATTAGATTTTTTATTTATTTTTTAGAACAATTGTTTATAAGTATTTTTTTTAACAAATTTAACTTTAAAAAATATTACATATATTTATAAATAAATATATAAAATAAAACCATTAAGTATAAAAATGACTAGAATTAACTAAAAAAAAAAGTTTTTATATTTATTATGATTTTTCCACTTTTTTTTTTTATTTTTATAAAAAGTGCATAAAATCAAATAAATAATTATTTTTTAAAAATACATTATAAAAAACGAAAATTGAAATTAGAATAATAAAAAAAAATACAATTTTGTGATTTTGAAAATAATTAAAAATGAAAATAAAGTTAGTAACAAATAAACAGAAAAAAATATTAGAAAGTTGAAAAGTGCCCTAGCGGAGCGGCGATTCTGAGGATGGGCAAGCGTGGAAGACCACCGCGGAAACAGGTGGTTCAAATGCCTCCGGTGAGTGTCAGAGTGTTCTCGCTAGCTTCACAATCTCATGGAAATGGTACTACCGCTACTTTCGATTCAACGATGTGCAACAGAAAAGCTTCAGTAGAGCTTGTGCTAAGTTCGATTCCTGAGGAAGAAATAGAGGAGCACGATGCAGAACAATTAGCTCAAGCTCAACCCTGGGTTGACATAATAAGAGGTAATCGTTCTTCGTCAAACAGTCTGAATATTATGTATACGCCTCCTTCCATTGTTAACGGAGAAATTGAATACGTTATTGAAGAACAAGATATCACATCAGAGGTTAAGTTCTAGGAGAATGCTCTGATCATGTATGTGATAGGGAGTGAACTGACAATGACAGCAGTTAAGAAGTTTATGATGAAGACATGGGATTTTGCAGCCCTACCGGATCTATTCTACAATGAGGAAGGGTATTTTATTATCAAGATGAAATCAAAAGAGGATAAGGAGCTTGTGTTGAGAAAGGGCCCATACACCATATTCAGACAACCTATGTTCCTTCTGGAGTGGAGACCTCTATTCTCACTTGACAAAGACGCGGTGCGAGTAATGCCTATTTGGGTCATGTTTCCCCAACTGCCACTGAGTTATTGGGGAGAGAAAAGCATTGGGAAAGTTGCTAGCGCTATTGGGAAACATGTTATGACAAATGATTGTACTTCTAAGAAATTAAGAATTACATATGCTAGAGTTCTCATTGAGGTGGATATTACAAAGGAGCTAATGGATTCTATAAAAATCAGGGATCCACAAGGAAGTATAATTGTGCAGAAGGTGGAGTATGAATGGAAACCAACTTTTTGCAAGAAATGTGACAAGATGGGGCATAACTATGATAAGCAGAGAGTTGCAAAACCTGTTCAGAAGTGGATTGAGAAATCCACGGTTATAGAAGAGGAAAACAACAGAGGTGATAGCAAAGGAAAGCAGATAGATGACAATTCAGGATCCTTAGAAACTAATGAAGACATGGCTGATATGGATTGGAGAATTGTGGCTCCTACTAAATCTTCTGGAAGATCTAGAAATGGAGCTAATGGAAAAGTTGTATGTAACGCAGCGGGAGAACTGACTTGGGTGTTTTGTGTTTGATCGCAATTGTTGCGGTTAGCAAGAGTCGCCACCGACTTTTCTTTTATCCAATAAGGAAAGGTTGAAAAGAACAGGAAAGACCTTTCGAGATTATTTCTTGAGTTCGGGGGGTAGGTTATGAAAAGGGAAGGTGTTAGCGTCCTTTTCATCCGTAGTTATCTATGGGCTCTTAGTTGCTTGCTAGATCATTTGATTTTTGTTTGAGAGTGTGTTTGTGATGTGGGTTTTGAAAGTATTTTGAAAAAGAATGTCTTTGTAATGCTTCTCGTCTCTATAAGAACGCGTACAAAGTGTTTTGTCTTTTGAAAAATGTTTCAAAGTGAAGTGTTGGTGTATAAAATGTTTTTGTTGTGAGCAAGCGAGCAACTAGGAGTAACCTACCTACTCAAAAGGTCTTAAATGTTCTTTTCCTCCTTCTTTAGATATTGCTATCTTACCACTGATTTGGTAAGAATCCACATCATTGGATGTGAACGGACGGGCACAAGACGTTTTTGTATAGTCATAGAAGGCAACCTATGGGACGTTTTAGCAATATCATTTAGGGACTAGATCGTTTACCGAAGGCAACATTGAGGGTCATCGAGGGACTACGATCTTTTATCGAGGGTCTTTGCTAAAATGCCCATATTCGAGGGGCATGACTATTTTCCGAAAGGCAACAAAGTGAGATCACTCTAGAGGTGCTAGTGTGAACGGTGTTTGATTTATATGCATTTTGTCTTGATTAGGGTTATCTATTTGTTGATTTCATGTCCTGCCATACACACCCCAATTACTAGCATTTATATTTGAAAGCGATAAATTATGGAAAATATAAAGTCCTACGCTATTACATCATTTAAGGATGGGGGTACAAATTTACAAATGGGAGTTTGCAAGAATTTTAAATCCTAATTATCTATTACAACCATATTGAATTGTACAATATAAAAAAAGGAAAGGATTTGTTTTTGAAAATGGTTTTTTGTCTTAACAAATTAAAGGGAAAATGACTAGTTGATAAAAGAAAATATTTTTTATGCCCTTTTTATGTTTAATAAAATTAATACTGAAAATAATAAGAATAAGAGAGAAAAAGGAAAAACTTAATGAAAACAGGATCAACACATTGCTAAACACGAAAATGAAGGGGACCAGAAGTTCTGACGCTGTGTGCTGTAGCTCAGAAAGAAACGTCAAAGGTGATCAGAAGTTCTAGGTTGATGCCATTGGAATCCTGAAAGAAACGTTAGAGGGGAAAAACAAAAGTTTTGGGCCGTGTTTAGACAGTGAGCAAAAAGTCAGAAGTTCTGTGTTGTGTTAAACAGTGAGTAAAAAGTCTAAAGTTTTGTGTTGTGTTAAACAGTGAGTAAAAATCAGAAGTTCTGTGCGTGTTAACAGTAAGAAAGCCTGGAAGTTTTGTGTGTTACAACAGTGAGGAGAACTCAGAAGTTCTGTGTTGTGCTAAAACAGTGGGAAAGAAAGACCCAGAAGTTCTGTGTTACACTTCAACTCCCTCCTTACATTAATCAGCTCATCAACAACTTATTCAGTTCTTAACAACAGCAAATCGGAAAGATAAAAGCACAACAGTTCATAGAAGTTCTAATCCTAATTCTGAGCCTAGCTTTATTAAAGAAGTTCTGATCCACAACTTTTTCTACTTATGCAATGATATGGACAACATCAATACTATGATATTTACATAATTAAATGATGTTCTGAATGAAAAGATTCAAATTCAGAAAGACTTACCTTGAATCTGGAGCGTGTGTTTGGAACTTGAGCTGCTGCCTTCAGATGTTCTGGAGTCAGTAAGAACAACGGAACAGAAAATACTATGTTCTTTGATTCAAAGGGAAGAACAAAGGTTTTGGTTTTGGTTTAGGAATTCAGGGCTCACGAATGTTTTACTATTTTCTTTTATCTCTTTGATAATCCTCTCTTTCCAAAGCCAGCCCCTTGAAAGTGTGATGGAGCAACTTATTTATAGGTGAGTTTGTTGTGGTTTTGGGGGGGAAAACAAATGGGATTTAAACCTTTTTGGCATACTGTTCCATTTATTTTTAATCACAGCTTTTGTATGCTAATTTAGTGCAAATATGGGGTTTGAGAAAGTGCATGCGTGGACTGGATCAGCAGCTGGTTGCAGGACTATGCTGTAGCAGGGCAGCAGGCTGCTTAAACGGGGTTTTGGGATTTGGTGATGTTCTGATTGCAGAAGACCAGAAACGTAGCCTCCATGTTCTGACCGAAGAACATTGCTTCCATATGTTCTTAATGAAGATTCATATTCTGAACCGTCTCTGCAGATTCTGATTGCACTTGTGTGGAGGTTGTCCCAGAAGTTTTGAAGTATCATATTCTCTTAACACTTAGAAAATTTTCTAAATGTTTAAAAATTTGATTTTTTCAAAGTAATTTCTGATTCTAGATTTCTTGATGAACCGACTTCTTGTCTTGACGGAATATGATTGTTGGAACTTGATTTTGATCAAAAAGTAAGAGTTTGACTTTTCAGTGTGCTTTTGACCATTTTGCCCTTGTGAATGACTTTCTTGAAAAATTGTAATCCAAGACTTGAAACTTGATAGAAGCAAACCTGAGGGTCTAGAATGGTCCTTTGAGAAATGAGAGGGCAAATTTTGGGGTACAACACTGTACCATTGCCTGTTAGGAACCTAATTAGAAATAGTATTGATGGAGTTGGCTGTAGCAATGGTTTTGGTATCCTTGGAATGGAGGATGACAAAACAATGGATGCTACATGATTCTCACCTGGAACGTAAGGGGCCTCAATAAAAGTGCAAGGCATATTGAGATTAAGGCCCATCTCAATTCTCTACAGCTACATTGCATTGAATAATTGGAAACAAAGGTCAAGAGCTGCAATGCTGTAAAGATCAGACAAACATTTGGAAATAACTGGAGCTGGCTGGATAACTATGATAAGCACCCTAGTGGGAGGATATGGGTGATGGGGAAGCACTAGGAGGTCAATTTCAGTAGGCATAGTTGTGGGGATCAATACCTACACTGTGAGATGACTGATAACATAGGTCACATGTTTTGGATTGCATTTATCTATGCTCATAATCAGGCTGCAGATAGAAGAAGACTCTAGACAAAGATTCAAAATATAGCTGGAAACATTCATAATCCTTGGATTGTAATTGGAGATTTCAACAATGTTCTCACTAGTGCAGATCGAATTGGTGGAAATCCAGTTCATGGTGTGGAATTTGATGACCTTCTCTCAATGATGACAATCTCTAATATTTTTGAACATGACACTCGAGGGAACTATTTTACCTGGTCTAATAATCAGAGTAATGGTCTGATCTACTCTCGCATAGACAAAGCCTTATGTAATCAAGTATGGTTTGTCAAGTTCCCTAACTGTGTAATTGAGGTCTTGAATGCCCACATTTCTGATCATAGTCCTCTTAGAGTCCAGCTCCATGGCCATGTGTATAAGGGGTTACGAAATCAGAAAAGATTTAGATTTATGAATAATGTGGTTAACCACTCTAAATTTTTGGAGGTTGTTGAAAATAGATGGAGTAAAAGTGAAAAGGGCCAACGAGTGTATGCATTGTGGCGCAAATTGAAGAGACTTCAACCAATCATGAGGGGTTAAATTTAAGGACCCTTAATGATATTAAGATTCAAGTCTGCAGAGATAATCTTGCTTTGTGTCAGCAACAACTAATTATAGACCCCTTTAACTCCGTGTTATTTCAGGAAGTCAAAACCTGGACTGACAAAATCATTCACGCTACTGAAGAGGAAGAAAAGATTTTGAGGCAAAGATCCAAAGCTCACTGGATTCAGTTAGGGGACTCTAATAATGCTTATTTTCATGATTTAGTGAGAGGCAAACAAAAACACAATGCCATCCTTCATCTAATAGATCAGAATGGTAAATGGCTGACTCAACATAAGGACATGGAGATTGAAGTGTTGAGATTCTATTCTGACTTGGTGGGTACAACTGCTGCAAAGATGAATCATGTGGATATAGATGTTATTAGAAAAGGTCCCCAATTAGCTGAAGCTAGCAAGGCCAGTTTGATCAAGCCTTTTTTTGAGAAGGAAATTTGGGATGCATTTAATAGTATAGGTGATGAAAAGACCCCGGGGTTAGATGGCTTCACTGCAAAATTCTTTAAAACTGCCCGGACTATTATGAAAGGAGATCTGTTTACAACTATTCATGACTTTTATCAGCACAATAATATCTTTGTTGCGATCAATTATGCAGTTGTGACCCTTATTCCTAAAATACATGGTGCAGATTGTATGAAGGATCTTCGCCCCATTGCTTGTTGTACCAATGTATAAGATTCTGTCAAAAATTCTTACAAATCGACTCAGAAAGGTAATCAATGAAGTTATTGATGTCAGTCAATCTTCTTTTCTACCTGGAAGATTGATTCATGACAACATCCTCATGGCATACGAGCTCTTGAGGGGATACAATCGCAAACATATTTCCCCTAGGTGTGCTATACAAATGGATATTCGTAAAGCTTACGATATGATGGAGTGGATTGCATTAGCCACGATCATGAAGGAGATGAATTTCCCTGGAAAATTTGTAGAGTGGATTTTGGAATGCATCAGCACAGTCTCATATAGGTTCTCTGTTAATGGCCGATTGACTGAATTATTGAAAGCTAGAAGAGGTCTGAGGCAGGGAGATCCAATATCTCCACTGTTGTTTGTTATCGTCATGGAATATCTTCACAGAACCTTATCCAACCTTGTTCATATGCAGAATTTCAAATTTCATCCCCGCTGCAAAAAACTCTGCATAACTAACATTAGTTTTGCTGATGACCCCATCTTATTCTCTAGAGGTGACACCCCTTCTGTGAGGAGCCTGATGAATATTTTCAAGTCTTTCTCTCAAGCCACGAGACTGTATGTTTAACCGGCAAAATGTCGAGTTTACTTTAGTGGTGTCCATCAGATGGTCAAACATGATATTCTACAACTTACTGGTTTTGGAGAATGGAGCTTACCTTTCAAATATTTAGGAGTTCCGTTGGCGAGTAGGAAGCTGCCCATTCATCAATGTCAGCCTCTGATTGAGAAAATTACAATGAGAATAAGGCATTGGACTTCATAACTCTTGAGTTATGCTGGTAGATGCCAATTGATAAAAAGTATCATTTTCTCTATTTCTGCTTATTGGTTGCAAGTACTGCCCCTTCCTAAACAGGTCCTGCAAAAGATTGATGTCATTTGCCGAAGCTTCCTATGGAGTAGATATGAAGTAATCAGTATAAAAGCTTCGATATCATGGGATTCGGTCTGTCAACCTAGAGTGGCTGGGGGTTTGAACATTATCAATCTCTATATTTAGAGTCAAGCTTCGCTTGGTAAACTTCTTTGAAATATCCACATGAAAGCAAATAGGTTATGGATTAGGTGGATGGACACCTTCTATTTCAAAGGGCATAATGCCTTAGCTTGGCAAGGATCCAATTCTAGTTCCTGGATTTTGAAAAGAATTTTCAAATACAAAGACCTTATTAGTAGTAATGCGTATTGGCACGATGAGGTCGTGAATGGGAAGTACAACACAAATTGTATGTATAAGGCCTTTTGCGGTAATGTTCCTCGTGTCAGTTGGAAAACAATGCTATTTTACAACTATGCTAGGCCTAAAGCATGCTTCTTTTTATGGATGAATTTGTGGAAGAGGATCCCTACTAAAGGTAGATTAGAGAAGTTTGGTTTTATTAGTGATAGCTGATGTATTTACTGTACTAATGAGGAAACCCTGCAACATTTATTTTTTGGATGCCATTACACAAAAAAATATATGGTTGCAAATCTTGACATGGCAGAATATTAACCATAACCCTCTTGATTGGGATCAATAACTAATGTGGTTAATAGGCAGGACTAGAAGGAAAAAGCCATGTGATCTAATGCTGAAAATGTCCCTTGCGGAGACTATCTACGAAATTTGGCAGGATAGGAACTGTTTTACTTTCAATGGAAATCATATGAAGGGTAATATTGTAGATAGAATACAACAAACTATTAGAATTAGATGTAGTAAACATAGGGTCCTAAGTAACCATATTAATGGTTTTACTTAATCTAGTCTTTTGTGGAATCTTGGGTCTCCGGATCAGCTATGTATAACTATTTTTTGTTAATAAAGTCTTGCTTTTTCTCCAAAAAAAACAGAAAAAATATTCAAAGTGCACAAAGTAAGATTCAAATCCATGAAATTATGCATTCAAGCTCTGCTTTCTTACCAGTTGTGCTATGTCATTTTATTCAAGATAAAAAACACATCAAAGCATATGAAGGTGTAATACCCCAAATTTGTCATACCTCTTTCACTTTTATCTAGCGTATGCATTGATGCGCTTTTCTCATGTACATAACTCCATTAGGTTATCTAACACACCATTCATTCATTAATCAATAAAATGTGGCATGTGATCAAAGATTTCGAAGAATTAGGGTTTCTTTAAGGCTCTGAGGCTCTTATCTTCATCCAAGAGATTCAAGCTGCTTCTTCAACAAGCAGGGAAAGATGCTAGGGTTTTAATTCATGAACTCCTTTATCACCAAGCTACAAGGACATCTCCATCATGGGATTTTAAGTCATCCAGGTTCATCTCAAGGTGCTTAGGGTTTTGTGATCACCATCATTCATATGCTTCTGATTGTTCCTATCTACAAGGTTTTCCTCAAGAAAATTGCTTCAAGATCATTAGTAATCAAAATGAGGTGCCTTTGTGAAGTGAATTATAAGATTTAAATCATTGTACAAAGGTGATATTGTGGACACGTAATGTGACCAAGACATTGCTATTATTTGCTGCTTCAATTACAAGAGGCAGAGTTAAGACGGAAAATGAGAGTTTTTGCAAGGAGGCGGGATTGATTTGGTTTGGCTCGCATGGGTTCATTATTTAGAGTCATTTGAAGTGCTACCTGATGTCATGGATTAAATTTGTTTGAATTTTGCAAAATAAGAAGTGCATTTGGATTTCTTGAAGAACAGATGAAGTTATAAAGACATTAACAAAGTATGGTCGTGATATTAAGCTAGATTCAAGTTGAATTCAAGATGGTTGTAGTCAAACAAGGTTTATTCAAAAGTCATCCATAATTCTCAAGACAAGCTTGTAAAATCAAACAACTTTGTCATTCAAGTTCCCAAGGCATATAAGGTCATTCAAGCTTTCAATTGCATCCTAAGACTAATTTTCAAGTTGCAAGGCATAATTCAAGAAACCAAGGTTCAAATCCAAATTTCAAATATTCGATATTCAAGATCAGGTTCTATTCAAGTTCTAACTTCTCCACATAAAAACCATTCAACATTGTCATTACATCCAAAATCTAACATTTCAAAGAAACCATTACAAATCTATATTACATCATTAACATAGAAACTTTACAAAAAAACAAATTGCAAGAAAGAAGTTAATTCTAAGCTCCACCCCTTCTTCATACTTCAAGGCCTTTCATAACGCATCCTCTTCAAAGTGGCTTCATAAATAAACCGCAACCCTGCAACCTCTTCTTTCAACTTCGTGTTGCACTCGATTCTGAGTTTCCTCCATGCCAAATTCTGTGCGCCTTCCTTTCCCAAAATCTATCTAAAAACAGCACAGAAACCTGCATAAATAGCACTAACTCAGTCTTCTACAACATAAAACAGCTCCAAGAATTATGGACCGAAAACCTGTGTTAGCAGTGAAGACCAAACCAATTCAGATATTATCAAAACTAGGAAATTGGGAATAGAAAAAAATAGAGAATCAGGTCAGAGAGGTCACAGTTCAGTTCCAAAACTAACTGGCCAAATCAGTGCAACATCTTTCTAACTGGCCCAGGAACCAACTCAACTCATCCTAACCATTTTCTAACAGATTTCCTAACCGATTTTAACAGACTATTAACAACAACTAACCTCTACAAGCAATTGTTTCCTAACAGCCCTGTCCATAACTTCTCAAACTCGTGCTAACCGTTTTCCAACTAATTTCCAGAAAAACTCCAAAACTAAACTATAATCAAAAACCCAACTTTTCCTGACTATTCCTAGCAACCAGAAAACAAAATTCTGACTAAACCCCCACCAATTATCCACATCCCTATAACCATATCCCAACTACTCTAACTTCCAAAAAGATAATTCCTATCCTCTCAAAAATAGTCCAACAAACTTCAACTAACTCATCATTCACATCTCTTAACAGAATTCCCAACCTATCCCTAACCACTTCTAACGGAATTCCTCAACCAATTCCATAATAGCCAACAAAAAATTCATAACAGAAGGAGATAAGAATAAAGGACAAAAAATTAGAGAAAAAAACCCACCTCTCTCTCTGAACCGCATCAAGATACACCTTTCACTTTCATCATCTTCAAGCTTCTGCAACAACACTTCATCAATACATATCATCCTTATCGATTCTTTCACAAAAAACGCAATTGAATCTTCAATCATCATCATTCTCCTCGCAGCATACACCTTTCATCAACATATTCAATCAATCTTCATTCTGAAACCGAATTCTCGGAAATTCGCATCAACATCACAACTTGCTAACAACAAAGAAGAAAAAGAATAACAGAAAGTCAGTTACAGAAGGCTGCAAAAATCAGTGATAGAAACCACTTTCATTCCTCTTCAATCACCTTATCTCAAAAACTCACCAGAAAATAACGAGAAGAAAACTCCCTCTGCAACCCCCTCTCCATGATCATTCTTTAATCTCCAATCTCATCACGGCTCATACACAGAAAAATTCACCGAATCTGAGAAAATTCCAATCTTCTTCAATCGTTATCGCATCACTCTTCATATTTTTTCCGCAACTTCATCAATACGTTATCTGTGAACAACACTGCAACACCAAGGTACCATCATCATCCGTGTTTATCAACTTCTCACTATTCAACAATGTAAACAACAATGTAGAAGAACACAAGAAAACGAAGAAGTGAATCAAACAAAGAAGAAGGAGAAAATAGACATATTCAGAATCTCCGATACCTGAAATCATCACAAGAATTCTCCTCGCTATTCTTTTTTTTCTTCGAATCTCCAAGTGGTTCCGCAGGGTTATTACGCGATGATTAGGATGCATGCGATTTATTTTAACATGGATGCTCAGACGCTCATTTTGTATCTCATTTTCTGATTATTTCCCTGTTGCTTGATGAAGCTTGTATGAAGTTTTCAGGTTTCTTGGTTTTCGTATGCTAAGTGACGAACTTGTGTTTGATTGGTATTCTCATATACTACCTTAACAATTCTTCACACTTTACCACATTTATTTATCGCTTTTCTAGATACCATGAGAAGTAGGAAATAAAGAGCGTGCACTCGAAGTCGTTATTTAAAGACCTGTAGCAGGCATTCCGCACTTCATTTACTATATGTGTTGTGCTTGTGTTTTTTTACTTTCTTGTTGATCGATGAGTCACTCAATTTAGAAATTGAGATCACGACTTCGCTCTCAGTGCATGCTCCCTATAGGATTTTATCGCTTTCCTTTATTTCTTGTTGATCGATGAGTCACTCAATTTAGAAATTGAGATCACGACTTCGCTCTCATTGCATGTTGTTGTACCCCAAAATTTGCCCTCCCATATTTCTCAAAACATTTCAAGAAAAATTCACAAGTCCAACCCGGCGCATCATATTCAGGTGTTCTTTCGCCAAGATATCTCTGATAACATATTCTCAAATTCAGGTTCGGCTCAAGAGTCAATTCTTTAAAGAAGGTATCCGAATGTGTGAGTTTTCTCGAAGAAATATGGTGAAAAAAGTGTGCTGAAAGTGCAGTTTTTACGCGCTAAAAAATTCATAACTTGAAGATCGTGGCTCGTTTTGAACCCGTTTCGGTGGCCAAAATTCCGTCTTGACATTATCTACGTTTTCATCTCTCACGGCTGGAAGCCAATTTCGATCATAAGGTCTTCAAAAATGTGGATTTATCAAGTATTTTCATACAGAAAATTGGTGACAGAAATTTATTTGCGTCATGTTCAGAAAATCATAACTTGGTCGATTTTCATCGTATCGAGCTGGTTCCGGCGCCAAAATTTCACAAATTGAGTTGGATACATTTTCACAAAAGGTATTGAGTTCAAACGGTATTCAAAAGGCCTTCGTTTTTTGCTCAGAGTGTGTGACACGCTGAAAATCCTGAATGCTGAATATTATTTCATCTGGGCCGAAACTTCGAAAATTCATAACTCGGTCAATTTTTATCGGATTGGGCTCATATTTTTACACAAGGTCCCTGACTCATAGATCTACAACTTTGCTTCAAAAGTCGAAACCAAATTATGCACCGATCAATACCAGTTTTTTATTGAAGAACGTGTCAGAGTCGACACTGGAGCCCAAAATAAGTTTGTCTGAGCTGAAACTTCAAAAATTCATAACTAATTCACCGTTTATCCGATTGAGTCGATTTTCGGACAGGAGTTAGTTATCTATGTCAGCTACATTTTGTTTTCACATTTCAACTTCAAAAAATGCACTTAAGTCCCTGCGATTTAGCCTGGAAAGTGACGAATTCAAGTGAATATTGGAGGCCCAATTGCACTTTCAAAGCCCATTTGCTTTACCCTAATTTCCATTATATAATCACCTTCTTTTCACACAAACCAGAAAAAAAAAGGGAAGAGGAAAAGAGAGAAAAAAAACCTTGCCACAACATTGTTGGAATATCAAACTCTACAAACAAGTCATCACAGTTACAAACCAACACCTCACTACTTCTTCAGTAAGGGTAAGGTTGGCTTGATCTCCATGATCCTAATTTTCCAGTAAGGCATAAAACCATTCAGGCCACTGATTTTCCAGTAAGGGTAAGATTGATTTGATCTCCATGATCAAAAGGGTATAATCATTCATACATGCCATATTGTGCCTAAACATTAAATTTCTTCATATATTGGCTTTATTTGCATTTTATGATCTTATTTAATGTGTTCGTGAGATTCAACACTGCAGATTTAGACAGGATCCCAGGTTCATTAAGGAACATTGAGGCCAAAAGCCAAATGGCCAAAAGGCCAAAAACCAAATGGCCAAAACTGAACATTTTACACATGACACCAATACAAGGCGAGACAGACATCCTGAGAAGATTAAGGAACGTTGAGGCCAAAACGCAAATGGCCAAAAGCCAAAAGGCAAATGAACGTTGAGGCCAAAACGCAAATGGCCAAAAGCCAAAAGGCAAATGGCCAAAGTAGAACAACTTATGCATGATGAGGCCAGAACACAAATGGCCAAACCACTTCAATTCACCTCCAAAAAGGGGACAGAAACCCCCCAAAGTATTGTATTTTCTTTCTTTTCCTTATTTTATTTATTTCAATTATTTCTTTTTTTAATTAATTCTTTTAATTTAACTTATTTTCATAAAATATAAAAAATAGTAAAAAACAGAAAAGTCATAAAAATCAAAATATATTTATTTAATTAATATTTTTTGTAAATAAATTTCACTAATAATTAATTATTTATTTTTATAAATCAAAATTGCATGTAGATAATTAGATTAATTTTAGGTTTAATTTTAACATGTTTTTCTTAATAAATAAAAAAAATTAGAATTAGGGTTAATATTTTAATTTCATTTAATCTTTCTCATAAAAATACATAAAAAACATAAATACCAAAAACTCAAAAAAAAAATAATTTCTTTTTTCTCTTTAATTTCATTAGTTTAATCATTTAATTTAATTTCATTAAAAAGGGTCCAACGCCCTCGTTTCCAATTTTAATTCTTATTCGCGCATTTTTATTTATTTCCTTCTTTTAAATATTTATGTAACTCTCCCAAAGCCTTGTAAACTTAATTTCTCGCACTTTACTTTATTTCTTTATTTACTTTCCGTCAAATCGGGTCCTGGATTTTAATTTTGGCGATGTGGACCCGCGCCTTTGTAATAGTTTAGAATTTTACCTTTCCGCACTTTCTTAACTGTTAAATAAATGTATGCAAGAATGAATGGCCTAAAATAAAAACAAACGCATAGATCACTTTGACATGACAAGACAAAAATAAATGAATTTGACACACAAATCACACACCATCCCTAGGGTACGCCTCACTGTTGCCTTGCCTCGAAAGGTGATCGTCGAGTAGAGGATGTCTTAGTAAGTCCTCATGATCCGGGAACCTGGCATGAGGGTAGCTTCTAAGGTGTCTTCCCATTGCTCTGGTGATCACCATGTCCCGAACCTCGAATTGACCCGAACACCTCCAACGGTGGTGCTACCTACCTCTCAATGGTGGGATGACACTACTTTAAAGGACATCTACACAGACGAATTCCTTAGGGTAGGTAGACGACTCTAGATACTTGCTCTAATTTCAAAACAAATTCAAAAATACTTTTCACACCGACACCTTTTCAAAAAGCTTTCGAAAGCAACTTTTCAAACACTCTTGAGGACCGATACAAGAGTCGAACTGGAATTTTCAAAGAAACTTTTTAAAACCCACAGTTGAAAAGCAAACAAACCATTTTTGAAAACACAAGTGAGCAAGTATCTAAGAGCCCATGGATAACCATGGATAGAAAGGGTGCTAACACCTTCCCTTTCTATAACCTACCTCCCGAACCGAGAGCGATCTCTTTAAGGAATTTTTCTGTGCTTTTGTCCTTTCCATTTGGAGAAAATAAAAGACGGTGGCGACTCTTTCTTACCGCGACATTTCGCGAACCAGCGTTAAACAATCAGTTCCAGATCCACCGATCACAGAACTGGCGACTCTGCTGGGGAATTTTTAAAGTGAGGTGTACCTTAGGGTTAGTTCATAACTGTGTTTTCAATTGTATTGACTTGTCTGCTTTAAATTTGTGGGTTGCATGGGAGTTACATAGATCCTAACCCGGATCTGGGGATACCCTGTTTAGGTAGCATAAGCTGTGAGGGACCTGTCCGGCGTAGACTGACACGGGTGAAGCAGTGGCTACGTTGGTGTGGCACCTTGGTCTGTACCGATATCCCTTGTGTTGCAACGAGGAGAATATGGGTCTTCTAAGGAGTCATTAAGCACCAACAACCTTAGAACCTTAAATGACACAACTTGGCCATTAGAACAGTAGCAGTATGCTACGCCCATTGAGGCTAAACTCTCGTGATGGTTCTGGCTGCAAGAAAAGATTGCGATGCTGGAGTTATGACCGATTGAGGGTAGTCAATGATATTGGGATCCTCTAAGAACCCGGTTACTTTGATAGGACAGGTATGAACCAACAAACTGAAAGAGGGTAGTACCTAGACCTCATGCTGGCCTTAAACCCTAAGGATTTGTCTTGTGTGACTTGTGTGCCTTCCAACTTGATTATTTGCATGCTTGTTATTTGACTCTTGAGTTTCTTGCAGGTTTTGTTTATAGTCCTTAATAGGGACTCATAACAGGGTATACTAAGTTTCTTACAGGTTTTGTTTATAGTCCTTAATAGGGACTCATAACAGGGTATACTAGGTTTCTTACAGGTTTTGGTTTGCAGTCCTTAATTAGGACTCATAACAGGGTTTACCGAGTTTCTTGCAGGTTTTGTTTTTTAGTCCTTAACTGGGACTCATGACAGGTTTTACTTGAGTTTCTTGCAGGTTTCTGTTTATAGTTCTTAATAAGGGCTCATAACAGGGTTTATTCATATTACCCCATGCATCATGACATCATACCATTGCATACATCCTAACCCATTTCAAGGATCTCAAGGGCTTGGAATGCAGGTCATGATGAATCAAACATCCAACAAGGGGCAAAGAGGATTTATTTTCCTCTAGCCAAAGTTGTCAGAGGCTATGACCCACTTGATATGGTGAGCTTTGACTCCTGAAGAAGGTTCCCCTAGCCAAGGTTGTTTGGAAAGCAAAATAAGGTTGATGACTTGAGTCAGGGGCTATGACCCACTTGATATGGTGAGCCTTTGACCCTTGGAAGAAAGACTCTCAACAAATATGAAGTTCTTTCAATCAAGCTACCGAATCCAAATGCTAACAAATTTTCTTGTTTACCCCGCGAGGTCCTTGAAAACATTACATGCATGTCATACTCATCATTGCATAACAGGTATCCTTGTTGCAGGTCACTTACCTTTCTCGCTGTTTATTTCAGCAATGGCGTCACAACAAGATAACCAGGACCTTCACGCTCAAGAGACTCAGTTCAGGGAAATCTTCCTAGGCCTATCCAAGGGGCAGGAAGAGTTGAGGACACTCCTCATGGGGAATTTGATCAGAAAGAGTCCTGAAGATGACAAGGACGAACAGCTGAAACGTCTACAAGCTGAGGTAGACACATTGAAAACCCAGATGCTGGGGCAAAGGGCCCTCATTCAAGGTTTAGCTCAGGAGCAAGGAGAGCTGAGAGCCATGATCAGCCAACTTCCTCAAGGCATGAAGCAACCAGCCCAAATCAGGGACCAGGTCATAGAACAGCTTCCAAGAAGGCAAAGGTCGGGTCCAATGAATAGACCTCTCCGAGTTGCTACTACTTCTCAGGTCCAACAACGACCGCGCCAAGAACAACGGGTTGATCAGAACAGGTCGGACGAGCCTAAGAGACAATTCACCTACATCAACATGTCATGGTCACGAGCTTTGCAGCACATGTTAAGGATGAACCTGATTGCGGTGATCAACCCTCCTGCAAATCCAAAGACTTCCTCTCCAAATTACAACCCAGAAGCAAGGTGTGCTTACCATTCTGGTAGCCCGGAGCACGATACTGAGGACTGTTGGGCACTGAAGTACAAGATTCAGAATATGATCGATGCTAAAGAGATCGAGTTCGAGCCCGCCGAGACTCCCAATGGGATCATTGCTCCCTTGTCAAAACATGGCTAGGATTGAGAAATTTTTGTTCATTAGAATCTTTCAAGTTGTAATTTTCTTTTGATTGTTCAAGCATTCCATTCATATCAAACGTTGTTATTTCATTAATGCATCACATATGTCTGTTCTGAAACAATATATTCGTATTCACTAAATGCAAATTATTTTCATATTTTTTCTGATGATCAACTCTTAAATAATAATTCTAAGCCTCTTGAGGGAGGATGACGAAAACGATACCACGATCTTTACAGTATGCTTTTGAACAGACCCCGCTGATGAGGTACAGGCATTGTTTCAATTCCTAAACACTGGAGTTATAAGGAAGATAATCCCTCGTCAACCCCTCTGAGTCAAAGAAGTAGGAGTTTTTTCTTTTTGAAATTTAAAACCCTTAAGCATAATCTGGGGCAGGGTAGTCTCTCAGTTGATCCAAGTGCATAACGAATGGCACCAAAAGAGGTCCTTACAAAACAAAGAAATACAATGATGATTCCGAATATTCAATAAAGAAAGGCAGTCATTATATCTCAAAAATAAAAACCCAATAAGTCAAAACCTATGAAGGAGACTTACAAAACTGGGGCATCCCGCTGACTGTAATCACAAAAGAAACAGTTCAGGCAAAAAATAGGGATAATCAATTCAAAAAGAAAGAGGTCTTACAAACCCTCGACAAAAAAGGAATGACTGCCTATTCAAAATAAGTTATCAACATCCGAATCATCACCGGAAAATCAGAGCAAAGACTCAAAACAAGGTCTAACGTATGATCAACTGAGTTTAGGATTGAAGAACATCACGAAGAGCGGGTGGGTACAAATAATTTGAGCCTTTATCCTTTGTTTCTTAAACCGTGAACCAGACCACGTTATAACCCATAAAAGTCCTAGCTGAAGCATGGGTTAGTTCGAAAGCATACTGTTACGAAAGGTATCCTGACTCCTTAAGGCCTACGGTAAATACGGAGTTGACATCACGTTTTACAAACAATCACTTGTTTTATGAAAAAGAATGCATTTTCAAAATCTTCAAGACAGACATAAGTGTTGCATTTTTAACATAACTTTGTTTGCATATGACTTTTTGTTCGAACAACAGGAAAATTCGCATGATGAATACCTAGTGAACAAAAGCACTTCCAATCAAGGGGCATGGCATGACTATTGTCTATCATCTGGGGCAACCCAATCAAGATTCGGAGAATCTCTTAAAGGCCAAATAGCCTGGGGCAAGTCTCCGCCTGAGTCACTTAGGGCACTCCAACAACGAATCTTGCCTGATCAAATACCTTCTGGTGGCGTGGCAAAATACTTCCAACAGGGGCAACTCCCTACATTCCCTGAACGTGGACATAGTCGAAAAAAATACTACGCATAATCAAAGACCCGCTAGGTTGACATACCTAGGCAAAAATTAGGGCTTCCCGGCGAACCAAAAGGGTTCGGGCAAAATGAAGGGATGAAATGAAAAAATCTGTACACCCGGCAAGTCGAAAACCTGAAAAGGCGGCTTGGGTAAAAATGGGTATCCCGGTGGACTGAAAACCCAAAAGGGCGGTCCAGGAAAAAGTTAGGGATCAAAGCGTACGACTATGTCCTGTCATCTTGTCACCTACCTACCTGAAGAAGGTTTGACCCTCAACAATTATCAGCATCCCACAGGTGCCTCCCCCATAGAAACAGGGGCAATAACGGGTGGTCTAAGCAATCTGATTGTTTCTGTCCTCCAAGGTATCAAGGTAGGTTCCGTGGAAGAACATAACCAATACAGTTCAATACTTCCCCAGGAGAGTCCAATCCAGTTTCCCCAAGAAAGTTGGAATCCATCTCCCCAAGCAGTAAGCTTATCCCTAATAGATTCTGGAAGCTTATCCTCGCAGAGCACGAACGCGTCCTCCGGCTTTATTCAAAGAGTTATTTCCTTACCAGGATATAACTAGGTTATCCTCAGCCAAAAGCTACGGAAAGATCATCCTCGACGAAGCCTTCTTATCCCCAGCGAAGTCTATTAGCACTTCCAACATAACAATGGTATCCCCAGTGAAGTTACCATCAACATTTCAGCAAAGTACCCCTCTTCCCACAGAGTATTGCTCCCCAGCAAGATTACTAGAGTACTTTTCTCCCCGCAGAGTAATCCATTCGCCAAGTTCATTCCCCAACGGAGTTATCTTCTCCTACCGGTATTCTTGCAACTATCATCCCCAGCGGAGGCAAAAATCTATTCTTCAAACAGCAGCCCAGGAGTGACTTCGCGGCACTCGTCAAGGATTTATTTTCCTGAGACGAAAACATATGTTCATAAACATCATATCTTCATACATTATAGCATGCATATGCATCATATTGCACGAATCTCATTAATTTTGAGGATATACAGTTCATGCATCATGATCTTGCATACAATTGATGTTTTGCCTTTTCAGGAAAGAGGTCAATACAAAGATGATTACTATCAACTATCGCAACTCTTTCTAGATATAGTTCAGATGTGAACCAGATATGGCGACGTTCTGATACTGCTTCCAGATTTCCTTCTAGATATAGTTCAGATGTGAACCAGATATGGCAACGTTCTGATACTGCTTCCAGATTTCCTTCTAGATATAGTTCAGATGTGAACCAGATATGGCGACATTCTGATACTGCTTCCAGATTTCCTTCTAGATATAGTTCAGATGTGAACCAGATATGGTAACGTTCTGATACTTTTTCCAAGATCTCCTTCTAGATATAGTTCAGATGTGAACCAGATATGGTGACGTTCTGATACTTCTTCCAAGATCTCCTTCTAGATATAGTTCAGATGTGAACCAGATATGGCGACGTTCTGATACTGCTTCCAGATTTCCTTCTAGATATAGTTCAGATGTGAACCAGATATGGCGACGTTCTGATACTGCTTCTAGATTTCCTTCTAGATATAGTTCAGATGTGAACCAGATATGGCGACGTTCTGATACTGCTTCCAGATTTCCTTCTAGATATAGTTCAGATGTGAACCAGATATGGCGACGTTCTGATACTGCTTCCAGATTTCCTTCTAGATATAGTTCAGATGTGAACCAGATATGGCAACGTTCTGATACTTTTTCCAAGATCTCCTTCTAGATATAGTTCAGATGTGAACCAGATATGGTGACGTTCTGATACTTCTTCCAAGATCTCCTTCTAGATATAGTTCAGATGTGAACCAGATATGGCGACGTTCTGATACTGCTTCCAGATTTCCTTCTAGATATAGTTCAGATGTGAACCAGATATGGCGACGTTCTGATACTACTTCCAGATTTCCTTCTAGATATAGTTCAGATGTGAACCAGATATGGCGACGTTCTGATACTGCTTCCAGATTTCCTTCTAGATATAGTTCAGATGTGAACCAGATATGGCAACGTTCTGATACTTTTTCCAAGATCTCCTTCTAGATATAGTTCAGATGTGAACCAGATATGGTGACGTTCTGATACTTCTTCCAGATTTCCTTCCAGATATGGTTCGGATGTGACCCAGGCATGGCGACGTTCTGACACTTATTCCAGTTGAAGATTTCAAGACCTAGACCGGTTCAGTTAATCGACCCTAAGATTTTCTGTTTCTTATCCAGTCCAAGGCCTTCTCTAGTCCAGCTAAATCGACCCCTAACAAATTTTCCTGATAAAGACTCAGTTGAAGTTACCCAAGATTCTCTCAATGATTGCTATTGAGGTTGTAGTCGCCGATGGTTCTCTCCCCGATACTGCGGAGGTGGTAATCCCAAGATTTCGCTCAACGATTGCTGTTGAAGTTGAAGTTACCCAAGATTCTCTCAATGATTGCTATTGAGGTTGTAGTCGCCGATGGTTCTCTCCCCGATACTGCGGAGGTGGTAATCCCAAGATTTCGCTCAACGATTGCTGTTGAAGTTGAAGTTACCCAAGATTCTCTCAATGATTGCTATTGAGGTTGTAGTCGCCTATGGTTCTCTCCCCGATACTGCGGAGGTGGTAATCCCAAGATTCGCTCAACGATTACTGTTGAGGTTGAAGTTATCCAAGATTCTCTCAATGATTGTTGTTGAGGTTGTAGTCGCCTATGGTTCTCTCCCCGATCCTGTGGAGATAGTAATCATCCCAAGATTTTCTCAACGATTGCTGTTGAGGTTAAAGTCATCCAAGGTTCTCTCACCGTTCCTGTTGAGGTAGTAACCATCCCTGGTTCATTCATCACCTTTTAAAGATCCAGATTTAGCTCCTGTAACCAGTCAGGGTACACATTCATACAAAGAATTTGAAGACCAGCTCCTGTAGCAGGCCAGGTAATCATTTTTTTCTTTTGTAGGTACGCAAGTTCTCGATAAGGAATCTCTTACGCGATTGACACCCAGATGGCATCTATAAGCCCATCCACCATCCATCATCTCTCAGCATGGCATCTATAAGCCCATCATCCTATCCATCAATCTCCAAATGGCATCTATAAGCCCATTCCACCACCACACTGCCACTATGTGAGCGCAAATTTCTGGGCACTCTAGTGTTCAATCATCTTCCACCTTCGGATTACGAAAGGCACGTCAGCCAACCTGCATCCTCAGGTCTAAGAAGATTGAACAGGGGCAACTGTTGTACCCCAAAATTTGCCCTCCCATATTTCTCAAAACATTTCAAGAAAAATTCACAAGTCCAACCCGGCGCATCATATTCAGGTGTTCTTTCGCCAAGATATCTCTGATAACATATTCTCAAAATCAGGTTCGGCTCAAGAGTCAATTCTTTAAAGAAGGTATCCGAATGTGTGAGTTTTCTCGAAGAAATATGGTGAAAAAAGTGTGCTGAAAGTGCAGTTTTTACGCGCTAAAAAATTCATAACTTGAAGATCGTGGCTCGTTTTGAACCCGTTTCGGTGGCCAAAATTCCGTCTTGACATTATCTACGTTTTCATATCTCACGGCTGGAAGCCAATTTCGATCATAAGATCTTCAAAAATGTGGATTTATCAAGTATTTTCATACAGAAAATTGGTGACAGAAATTTATTTGCGTCATGTTCAGAAAATCATAACTTGGTCGATTTTCATCGTATCGAGCTGGTTCCGGCGTCAAAATTTCACAAATTGAGTTGGATACATTTTCACAGAAGGTATTGAGTTCAAACGGTATTCAAAAGGCCTTCGTTTTTTGCTCAGAGTGTGTGACACGCTGAAAATCCTGAATGCTGAATATTATTTCATCTGGGCCGAAACTTCGAAAATTGATAACCCGGTCAATTTTTATCGGATTGGGCTCATATTTTTACACAAGGTCCCTGACTCATAGATCTACAACTTTGCTTCAAAAGTCGAGACCAAATTATGCACCGATCAATACCATTTTTTTATTGAAGAACGTGTCAGAGTCGACACTGGAGCCCAAAATAAGTTTGTCTGAGCTGAAACTTCAAAAATTCATAACTAATTCACCGTTTATTAGATTGAGTCGATTTTCGGACAGGAGTTAGTTATCGATGTCGGCTACATTTTGTTTTCACATTTCAACTTCAAAAAATGCACTTAAGTCCCTGCGATTTAGCCTGGAAAGTGACGAATTCAAGTGAATATTGGAGGCCCAATTGCACATTCAAAGCCCATTTGCTTTATTCTAATTTCCATTATATAATCACCTTCTTTTCACACAAACCAGAAAAAAAAGGGAAGAGGAAAAGAGAGAAAAAAAACCTTGCCACAACACTGTTGGAATATCAAACTCTTTCAAGAACCCTAAAACCTTGAAATCCTTATTACAAATCCCTCTCTCACTACAAACAAGCCATCACAGTTACAAACCAACACCTCACTACTTCTTCAGTAAGGGTAAGGTTGGCTTGATCTCCATGATCCTAATTTTCCAGTAAGGCATAAAAGCATTCAGGCCACTGATTTTCCAGTAAGGGTAAGATTGATTTGATCTCCATGATCAAAAGGGTATAATCATTCATACATGCCATATTGTGCCTAAACATTAAATTTCTTCATATATTGGCTTTATTTGCATTTTATGATCTTATTTAATGTGTTCGTGAGATTCAACACTGCAGATTTAGACAGGATCCCAGGTTCATTAAGGAACGTTGAGGCCAAAAGCCAAATGGCCAAAAGGCCAAAAGCCAAATGACCAAAACAGAACATTTTACACATGACACCAATACAAGGCGAGACAGACATCTGAGAAGATTAAGGAACGTTGAGGCCAAAACGCAAATGGCCAAAAGCGAAAAGGCAATGGCCAAAGTAGAACAACTTATGCATGATGAGGCCAGAACACAAATGGCCAAACCACTCCAATTCACCTCCAAAAAGGGGACAGAAACCCCCCAAAGTATTGTATTTTCTTTCTTTTCCTTATTTTATTTATTTCAATTATTTCTTTTTTTAATTAATTCCTTTAATTTAACTTATTTTCATAAAATATAAAAAATAGTAAAAAACAGAAAAGTCATAAAAATCAAAATATATTTATTTAATTAATATTTTTTGTAAATAAATTTCACTAATAATTAATTATTTATTTTTATAAATCAAAATTGCATGTAGATAATTAGATTAATTTTAGGTTTAATTTTAACATGTTTTTCTTAATAAATAAAAAAAATTAGAATTAGGGTTAATATTTTAATTTCATTTAATCTTTCTCATAAAAATACATAAAAAACATAAATACCAAAAACTCAAAAAAAAAAATAATTTCTTTTTTCTCTTTAATTTCATTAGTTTAATCATTTAATTTAATTTCATTAAAAAGGGTCCAACGCCCTCGTTTCCAATTTTAATTCTTATTCGCGCATTTTTATTTATTTTCTTCTTTTAAATATTTATGTAACTCTCCCAAAGCTTTATAAACTTAATTTCTCGCACTTTACTTTATTTCTTTATTTACTTTCCGTCAAATCGGGTCCTGGATTTTAATTTTGGCGATGTGGACCCGCGCCTTTGTAATAGTTTAGAATTTTACCTTTCCGCACTTTCTTAACTGTTAAATAAATGCATGCAAGAATGAATGGCCTAAAATAAAAACAAACGCATAGATCACTTTGACATGACAAGACAAAAATAAATGAATTTGACACACAAATCACACACCATCCCTAGGGTACGCCTCACTGTTGCCTTGCCTCGAAAGGTGATCGTCGAGTAGAGGATGTCTTAGTAAGTCCTCATGATCCGGGAACCTGGCATGAGGGTAGCTTCTAAGGTGTCTTCCCATTGCTCTGGTGATCACCATGTCCCGAACCTCGAATTGACCCGAACACCTCCAACGGTGGTGCTACCTACCTCTCAATGGTGGGATGGCACTACTTTAAAGGACATCTACACAGACGAATTCCTTAGGGTAGGTAGACGACTCTAGATACTTGCTCTAATTTCAAAACAAATTCAAAAATACTTTTCACACCGACACCTTTTCAAAAAGCTTTCGAAAGCAACTTTTCAAACACTCTTGAGGACCGATACAAGAGTCGAACTGGAATTTTCAAAGAAACTTTTTAAAACCCACAGTTGAAAAGCAAACAAACCATTTTTGAAAACACAAGTGAGCAAGTATCTAAGAGCCCATGGATAACCATGGATAGAAAGGGTGCTAACACCTTCCCTTTCTATAACCTACCTCCCGAACCGAGAGCGATCTCTTTAAGGAATTTTTCTGTGCTTTTGTCCTTTCCATTTGGAGAAAATAAAAGACGGTGGCGACTCTTGCTTACCGCGACATTTCGCGAACCAGCGTTAAACAGTCAGTTCCAGATCCACCGATCACACAAGTTCCCTATAGGATAGTTTTGTTAGACTTTCTTTGGCATGCTAACCAAGATAGAATCTCTCTAGGTGTGCTCTCTTGAGCTTATTGGCTTGTTCGCTTTATCCTTGTACATACCATGTTTCCTTAGGATGTGCTTGCTCCGTTCGGATGCAAGTTAGACCTTAGGTTGCAAACCTTGCATGCTAACATTAGGTAGACGTTTCCCTTTTGTTAATCCAAACCTTAGGACCACCATTGTATGATAACATTAGGTTAGAAATAGGCTAGTCTCCCTTAGACTCTTTTCTTCCCCTTTTCCATATGCATTTAAAACTAAAATATTTTTCTTAGCAAATTATAAAACATGCTAATCATACCTAAACCCTTTTTTCAAGGTAATAAAACACAAACCAATCCAAACCATTTTGTACGCTCGGACACCTTTTCTCTAAAAAACCCTTTTCAGGTAAGGACATGATTAATTTACTTCTGTGTCAATGCATAAGTTTCCAAAGGTCGAGTTGCAGCAGAAGGAGGAATTAACATTGTCCATAAAAAACACAAAACAAACAAAAACATGTGAGCTGAACTACAGTAGCTCTGATTCCTCAAAAAGGATACGTAGGCATTGGGGTAGGGCCCAAGCGAGTACAATTTTATTTTCCCTACTTTCTTTTCTCCTTTATTTTGCATGCATTCTCCCTTTAGCGGTAATAAATAGTAAGCATAGATTAAACACACCCATAAGATAGACAACAAGAGTGGATACCGTAGAGTACTACAGGCGTGTGGGGTGCTAATACCTTCCCCTCGCGTAACAGACTCCCTTACCCGATCTCTCGGTCGCAAGACCGTGACTTATCCCTTATCAGGTTTTCTAGATGTTTACCTTTCCCTTCATGTGGGATAAAAGACGTTCGATGGCGACTTTATTGTTTGATGATTTTCAGCCGGTTGTTTCAGCTGGCGACTTCACTGGGGAAAGGTTGACCAAATGCTGGTCCATCCCGGAGTCGCTCCTAGCTCTTGTGTCTTTTTTTTGGGTGTTTATTTTATGCTTTCAGTTTATTCATTCATTTTGTATATACTTGAGCATATGTGTGCATTGCATTTTACTGTCTTCCATATACTACTGTTGTACTGGATCTGCTTCTTGTCGGGTGGGTGTTACTATGAGGTAAAAGGCCAAATACCCAGGCCAAAATTGTATACCATAAGAAACCTAGGAATAGAGTGGAACATGAATGGCTAGTTGACTTAGGTCTCCCTATGGCCGCCATGTCGTCCACGCTCATATGAGGTACAAATGAGGGGCTATCATTTTCACGTAGGTGATACGACGATAGTTTTTCAGGAGTACCCTCGATTCTGAGTTACCATTGCCTTACCCTGACCTAGTTTTCACCCGTGAGTGGGGGGAATTATTATCACAGGTACAGTTGGTGACTATGTTCAGATGGTTACTGTGTTCAGATGGTCACTCATGTTCAGACGGTAACTATTGGTTCTAATGGTTATGTTCTAGATTTATGTTGATGACTTTATGCAGATGCTATACTCTGTTGGTGACCGTATGGTTCTCATATTTATTTTCTGAGTTCCTAACTTATTTACTTGGAGGTTCATTCGAGCCTTCGATCTCGGTATTCCCACCATGTTTAGAAAAGGCTCAACAACATCCGGTTCTAGAAGCCTTGATCCCGTACAATGGGATATCTACATGGTACTTGGTTCTTGTATGTGCGGAAGCTATGCCAGACCTTTGACTTGATGATATTCATATGATTCTGAATAGTGCAACAATCATATTCAGGAATGATGAACCTTTAATCCCATGTCTTTGCATACATAACATGGTTAACCACATGCTTAATATATATGTTCTGTTATTTCCAAGGAATCACATTTGCAAGTCTTGTGCTAAACTCTTCCATCCCTTACTTGCGTAAAATCAAAACCAAAGCACGTAAATTCCTTGGGAATGACAGAACATGACATGGCATTCATTCATGCACCCCATGCATATTAATGCATTCATAACAGGTGCTCGAAGATTGGGGATTCTTATTCAGACCAGGTGTTCTCCTCAGAAGTTCAAATTTGATTTCTTACTGTCACATGCTCAGAGGTCAGTTATGGAATAACTCCGTGTGGTACATGCAAGCTTTGTCCCGTGGTCAGAAATTATTTGAGAGGGAAGGTAATCAATTGAAGACTCAAATGAATCGGGTCACAAAAGCTCTGATGATGATTAATAAACCTACTACCGCAACAAATGTTCTCTCTTCCCCTCACCTTTTGGGAATTGCTTTCAACCGTGGAGTGCCACAATCTTGAGTTCTTGGAACATCTTATCAGCAGATGGATACCATTTACTATGAGATCTTACATCAGTGCTCCATTCTTGTTGACCAACGTCAGATGTGGTTGCTACACTAGGGCATCAGACTATTCAATCAGGGGCACTCTCCACAACTTTGCATTCCCTGATCTGTTCGACAACAGCCAGTCTTTGTTCCCCTAGTGAATTCATGGAAAAAAGCTTAAGCAAAGACAGAAGAAGCCTGATGAGCATATTGATGCGATCCCAATGCATTACATCCTATTATTTCCGACTATGATCTTTGGGGTCTTCCTCCCACAAACATCTCTTTTGATTGCTATACATATGCTAGATGCATCCCCTATTCTGGGGCACCCGGTTTCGATATTAAAAAACTGTGAAAGGGTTTGAAGTATAAAGCCTAGCCCCTGTATGGCGTCTCTTCCAAAAGTCCAATTCCTATTTGGCCAATTGCCAGTATCTTTCTCACGAGTTGGATGTCTCTGTTGTTCTGAGAGAAGATGAACTGTATTATTTCTTTGAGACATGAGATGCTTGGTGATGCAATTTATACCAATTCGCTTGATAAAGCATTCATTCGTTCTCCTGGAAGAATCTTCTACGCGTATTTTAGGGCACCTGGTTATTCGATTGAAGATGGTATGTCATCCAGAGACAAGGTCTAAGACAAGATCAATTCAAAGACTGTCATGTTCACATCAGATCTGAAGGGGAATTCTCCCTCCCAATCAAGCATCAAGACTACAGAAACTCGTCAGAATCAAGAAATCCATACGGAGTCAAGTCTCCTCAATGATGGCAACCATTGGTTCTCTTTAGTGCATTTTCATTTGCATTCTTGCTTGTTTGTTTAAACATTTCTTGTATATAGAAACTTATCTATTTTTGAATGAAAATCTTAATGCAATAAGTATGCTTGTCTTGAAGTGTTCTTTTGTTTTTATTCATTCACTCATTGTCACTCTTTAAATGTTTTACTTGCATATTAATGCCAAGTTTCCAAGTCTTATGCTTAGGTAAATATTGGAAGGAGGATGACGATAATCTAAAAACGCAAAAATCTCTGGTTGGTACGCTTTTAAGTAAGACCCTGCTGACGATGTACAAGCCTTGTTTCAATTCCTAAGCACCGGAGATATAAGGGAGATAAACCTTCATTAACCCCTCTGAGCCTTCGAAGTAGGAGTTTCTTTTCTGTTAAGAAAAACCCTCATTTTAACCCTGGGGCGGGTAGTGTTCAACTAATCTGATCAAACATTCAGAACTCATCAAGAGTATACATCCAAGGATACAACAATGGTTATCCATCAAAAGGTTGAGGAAAGTCAAAACCACAATGGTTAAACCTCATCTAACAACAACGTGCGTCTATTGACAATATCCCAATGGGTATCTCTTGCACATCAGGAGGTCAACAGATGACGATACAATAATGGCTATCCCTCATCTACTAAAGACTCAGACAATCATGATCACTTCCGACAAATCAAAGACAACGCAAAGATAAATGACTTGTTCAAAATGGAAATACGAATAAGAAAGAAACAAAAAAACCTCGCTAAGTCGAAACTTGAAAACAAGTCGCTTAGGCAAAAGTTGGGGTATCCCGCTGGACTTCCAAATCAAAATTCAAAAGAATATTTCCCGGCAAAAGCCAGAAGTAAATTGAAAAGCCTAAAAGGCGAGAAAAGGATTACCAATGAAAATCCTCATCAAAGAACAAAGTCGTCTGATTAGACACCAAAGTCAGAAGTTAGTGACTGTTGTGTCCAAGAGGCCTTAGTGGTTCCTCAACCATCGCAAACTCTTCTAGAGAGATGAATGCTTATATCGGGTCAACTGAACGTAGGAATGGAGAACATCATGGAGAATGGGTGGGCACCAAATAATTTTGAGCCTTAAATCCTTTTTTCTAAAACCGTGAACCAGGCCACGTTACAACCCATAAAAGTCCTAATTAAAGCATGTGTCAATTTGAAATCGTGCTACAACGAGATAATGCTTAACTGACTCCTAAGAGGTATGTTTGAATATCTGTGTTGGCATCATATGCTTGCATTCTCTCATAAACAAGAATTTGCAAATGTTTCTCTCTAGCTAGTGACTCGTTCACAACAGAGTTGTGACGTCATTTCATTCAAAGTTTTTTCAAACTTCAAGACTTACATATGTGTTGCATTAGAATTATCATTCTCATAATAAACATTCTTCTGCATACAAAACAACTGATTAACATCAAGTAAGTTTACACATAGAATAATCGGTAAAGAGCTCAATCTTGTTAGAGAAGAGAGGCTTGAATACCCTGTTGAAGCAAGAGTCAGCTGCCACAAGAGAAATGACTTATCAAGGGGTATGTTAACCAGTGATTTTGTTAAGCGAAAGCATATCTTGACACTTTACAATTTGAGTACCCTTCAAGGATAAAGTTCGCAGAGTCCGCCAATCTGGGGCAATCAAGTCGAGAGTCGATCTCCCCAAGCTCAGCCAAATCTGGGGCATTCCCTCAAAGCTATCAATCAGAGGCTATCACGTCGATAAATATCTTTAAGCTCAACCAATCAGAGGCTATCACATCGATAAATATCTTCAAGCTCGATCAATTAGAGGCTATCACATTGAGAAATCTATTCAGAATCCATTCAACCTGGGGCAATTACGTCGAGATTCGATAAATCTCTCTATGAAAGTTGTAATCAAAGCAGTTTATTTTGTGACTCAAGACATTGGGGCACGCCACCTCATATCGTATTATGGAACGAATATTCTGGTCTTCTATTCAACATAGATCTTCTCAGAGATCCTCCAGACAGGAGCATTCTTCATCCATACTTGCAAAGTTGCTCAAGCCAATTATGTTGTACGACTACAATCAGGTCAAAAGCGGCATAATGGTCACGGTCACCCTGACCTGGCTAGCACACAAAGCTGCCTTCATCTACTACAAATAATTTCAAACCTGATTCCCCAAGTAAATTTAGAAAGTTCGGAGTCATTATTTGACTTGGCACACGTAAGTACATCCCTAGTGGAGCTAATCAAGTGCATCCCCGGTAGAGTTGAACCGGGGAATTCGCAGAGCTAAACCGGAGCATTCGCGAGTGTATATGCCTGTCTCATATCCTCAAGTGATTCAAGAGATAATTCCCCAGTGTGCGTAAACTTGGGGCATGTTTTCAAAAGATCCACATGGTGTTCAATGCCCGTTCTTCGGCATATTCAGTTCTACCATCTTCTACAGTTCAGGATGTGTGGAAGTCTAGCCGGATTATCTCTTCCCCAATGGTACGATTCAAAATTCAGTAGCGTACCTGAAGACTCGCTTCCTCAGCAATGCAATCTTCAGCAGAGTCATCAATAATCTTCTGTATCATCAGCTCCCTAGTGCGGAGTCTTACCAGTATCCCCAGTGATCTTTGGTACTGCGGGTTTCCAGCGCCTATATGTATTGGAATCCCCAATGATGAGCAACGGTTCCCAATTAACCTTCGCTTATCTCCATGAAGTCTATTTATTGGCATTACATATAACTATCACTGCATAACATTGCATCTTCAAAAGCATGTAGCAGATCCATCAGAATGGATCTTTGCATCAAAACAAATTCAAACATGCATACGAAGCATAACTCAGAGCAGGTACCTTACACGAAAGACCTGAACCATTCAAGGACAACAATGCATCCCCACAAGAGGATATAATCCCCAGTCGATGACTTTCACCTTTTCAATTCCCAGCAAAATTAATACCTTGTCATAAGTTCTTCCTATAGATCATCTTAGAACCTGAGATCACCCGTAAGCTAGGTTCTTCCTTAGATCATCTTAGAACCTGAGATCGCCCGTAGGCTAGATTCTTCCTTAGATCATCATCGAACCTGAGATTGCCCATAGGCTAGGTTCTTCCTTAGATCATCTTAGAAACTGAGATCGCCCGTAGGCTAGGTTCTTCATTAGATCATCATCGAATCTGAGATCTCCCGTAGGCTAGGTTCTTCCTTAGATCATCTTAGAACCTGAGATCGCCCATAGGCTAGGTTATTCCTTAGATCATCGTCGAACCTGAGATCGCCCGTAGGCTAGGTTCTACGTTAGATCATCGTCGAACCGAAGATCACCCGTAGGCTAGGTTCTTCCTTAGAGCATCGTCGAACCAGAGATCGCCCGTAGGCTAGGTTCTTCCTTAGATCATCGTCGAACTTGAGATCGTCTGTCGGTTAGGTTCTTCCTTAGAGCATCGTCGAACTTGAGATCGCTCGTAGGCTAGGTTCTTCCTTAGATCATCCTAGAACCTGAGATCACCTGTAGGCTAGGTTCTTCCTTAGATCATCGTCGAACCTGAGATCACCCGTAGGCTAGGTTCTTCCTTAGATCATCGTCGAACCTGAGATCGCCTGTAGGCTAGGTTCTTCCTTAGATCATCGTCGAACCTGAGATCGCCAATAAGGCTAGGTTCTTCCTTAGATCATCGTCGAACCTGAGATCGCCCCTTGGCTAGGTTCTTCCTTAGATCAAATTAGAACCTGAGATCACCTCTTGTCTAGGTTCTTCCCATATATCATCTTAGAATCTGAGACCGCCTCTTGGCTAGGTTCTTCCCTTAGATCATCGTCGAACCTGAGATTGCCCGTAGGCTAGGTTCTTCCTTAGATCTTCGTCGAACCTGAGATTGCCCATAGGCTAGGTTTTTCCTATAGATCATCTTAGAACCTGAGATCGCCTGTAGTCTAGGTTCTTTCTTAGATCATCGTCGAACCTGAGATTGCTTGTAGGCTAGGTTCTTCCTTAGATCATCGTTGAACTTGAGATCGCCCATAAGGCTAGGTTCTTGCTTAGATCATCGTCGAACCTGAGATCTCCCCTTGGCTAGGTTCTTCCTCAGATCATCTTAGAACCTGAGATCACCTCTTGGCTAGGTTCTTCCCATAGATCATCTTAGAATCTGAGACCGCCTCTTCGCTAGGTTGTTCCCATAGATCATCGTCGAACCTGTGATTGCCCGTAGGATAGGTTCTTCCTTAGATCATCGTCGAACTTGAGATTTCCTCTTGGCTAGGTTCTTCCCATAGATCATCCTCGAACCTGAGATCGCCAGAAGGCTAAGTTCTTCCTTAGATCATCGTCGAACCTGAGATCGCCCTTAAGGCTAGGTTCTTCCTTAGATCTTCGTCGAACCTGAGATTGCCCCTTGGCTAGGTTCTTCCTCAGATCATCCTAGAACCTGAGATCGCCTGTAGGATAGGTTCTTCCACAGATCATCCTCGAACCTGAGATTACCTGTAGGCTAGGTTATTCCTTAGATCATCGTCGAACCTGAGATTGCCTATAGGCTAGGTTCTTCCTTAGATCATCGTCGAACCTGAGATCGCCCATAAGGCTAGGTTCTTCCTTAGATCATCGTCGAACCTGAGATCTCCCCTTGGCAAGGTTCTTCCTCAGATCATATTAGAACCTGAGATCACCTCTTGGCTAGGTTCTTCCCATAGATCATCTTAGAATCTGAGACCGCCTCTTGGCTAGGTTCTTCCCTTAGATCATCGTCGAACCTGAGATCGCCCGTAGGCTAGGTTCTTCCTTAGATCATTGTCGAACCTGAGATTTCCTGTAGGCTAGGTTCTTCCTATAGATCATCTTAGAACCTGAGATCGCCTGTAGGCTAGGTTCTTCCTTAGATCATCGTCGAACCTGAGATCGCCTGTAGGCTAGGTTCTTCCTTAGATCACTGTAGAACCTGAGATCGCCCATAAGGCTAGGTTCTTCCTTAGATCATCGTCGAACCTGAGATTGCCATTTAGCTAGGTTCTTCCTTAGATCATCTTAGAACCTGAGACCACCTCTTGTCTAGGTTCTTCCCATAGATCATCTTAGAATCTGAGACCGCCTCTTGGCTAGGTTCTTCCCATAGATCATCGTCAAACCTGAGATCGCCCGTAGGCTAGGTTCTTCCTTAGATCATCGTCGAACCTGAGATTTCCTCTTGGCTAGGTTCTTCCCATAGATCATCGTCGAACTTGAGATCGCCCGTAGGCTAGGTTCTTCCCATAGATCATCGTCGAACCTGAGATCTCCCGTAGGCTAGGTTCTTCCTCAGATCATCTTAGAACCTGAGATCGCCCGTAGGCTAGGTTCTTCCTCAGATTATCTTAGAACTTGAGATTGCCCGTAGGCTAGGTTCTTCCTCAGATTATCGTCGAACCTGAGATCGCCCCTTGGCTAGGTTCTTCTTCAGATCATCTTAGAACCTGAGATCGCCCGTAGGCTAGGTTCTTCCCATAGATCATCTTAGAACCTGAGATCGCCTCTTGGCTAGGTTCTTCCCATAGATCATCTTAGATCCTGAGATCGCCCGTAGGCCAGGTTCTTCCTCAGATCATCTTAGAACCTGAGATCGCCCGTAGGCTAGGTTCTTCCTTAGATCATCGTCGAACCTGAGATCGCCCGTAGGCTAGGTTCTTCCTTAGATCATCTTAGAACTTGAGATCTCCCGTAGGCTAGGTTCTTCCTTAGACCATCGTCGAACCTGAGATCGCCCGTAGGCTAGATTCTTCCTCAGATCATCTTAGAACCAGAGATTGCCCATAGGCTAAGGTTCTTCCTTAGATAATTGTTGAACCTGAGATTGCCTCTTGGCTAGGTTCTTCCTTAGATCATCTCTAAACCTGAGATCGCCCGTAGGCTAGGTTCTCCCTCAGATCATCTTAGAACCTAAGATCGCCCATAGGCTAGGTTCTTCCTTAGATCATCGTCGAACCTGAGATTTCCCGTAGGCTAGGTTCTTCCTTATATCATCTTAGAACCTGAGATCTGCCGTAGGCTAGGTTCTTCCCATAGATCATCGTCAAACCTGAGATCTCCTCTTGGCTAGGTTCTTCCTTAGATCATCATCGAACCTGATATCGTCTCTTGGATAGGTTCTTCCCATAGATCATCGTTGAAGATGAGATCGCCCTTAGGCTAGGTTCTCTGACAAATCACTCTCATGTTTCACCTTAGGATCGCAGGTCGCCCGTAGACCTTGTTCGCTGTCCTTTCGTACCAACCTTTGTCTTGTATTGGCATCATGCCACGTTACAAGTCCAATCCACGCCTTTTCACTGAAAAAACAAAAAAATTCTTTCCCCAACAGATATCACAAAAATAAACACCCACACTTCCTCTCAGAATAAATTTTTGGCATTGGTATTTTATCATCTTCAACCTTTAACGCCCGAAAGGCACGCGCCAATCGTACTTTTAGGTTTAAGACGATTAAATAGGGGCAGCTGTAATACTCCAAATTTGTCCTACCTCTTTCACTTTTATCTGGCGTATGCATTGATGCGCTTTTCTCATGTACATAACTCCATTAGGTCATCTAACACACCATTCATTCATTAATCAATAAAATGTGGCATGTGATCAAAGATTTTGAAGAATTAGGGTTTCTTTAAGGCTCTGAGGCTCTTATCTTCATCCAAGAGTTTCAAGTTGCTTCTTCAACAAGAAGGGGAAGCTGCTAGGGTTTTAATTTATGAACTACTTTATCACCAAGCTACAAGGACATCTCCATCATGGGATTTTAAGTCATCCGGGTTCATCTCAAGGTGCTTAGGGTTTTGTGATCACCATCATTCATATGCTTCTGATTGTTCCTATCTACAAGGTTTTCCTCAAGAAATTTGCTTCAAGATCATTAGTCATCAAAATGAGGTGCCTTTGTGAAGTGAATTACAAGATTTAAATCGTTGTACAAAGGTGATATTATGGACACATAATGTGACCAAGACATTGCTATTATTTGCTGCTTCAATTACAAGAGGTGGAGTTAAGACGGAAAATGAGAGTTTTTGCAAGGAGGAGAGATTGATTTGGTTTGGCTCGCATGGATTCATTATTTAGAGTCATTTGAAGTGCTACCTGATGTCATGGATTAAATTTGTTTGAAGTTTGCAAAATAAGAAGTGCATTTGGATTTCTTGAAGAACAGGTGAAGTTATAAAGACATTAACAAAGTATGGTCGTGATATTAAGATAGATTCAAGTTGAATTCAAGATGGTTGTAGTCAAACAAGGTTTATTCAAAAGCCATCCATAATTCTCAAGACAAGCTTGTAAAATCAAACAACTTTGTCATTCAAGTTCCCAAGGCATACAAGGTCATTCAAGCTTTCAATTGAATCCTAAGACTAATTTTCAAGTTGCAAGGCATAATTCAAGAAACCAAGGTTCAAATCCAAATTTCAAATATTCGATATTCAAGATCAGGTTCTATTCAAGTTCTATCTTCTCCACATAAAAACCATTCAACATTCTCATTACATCCAAAATCCAACATTTCAAAGAAACCATTACAAATCTATATTACGTCATTACCATAGAAACTTTACAAAAAAACAAATTGCAAGAAAGAAGTTAATTCTAAGCTCCACCCCTTCTTCATACTTCAAGGCCTTTCATAATGCATCCTCTTCAAAGTGGCTTCACAAATAAACCGCAACCCTGCAACCTCTTCTTTCAACTTCGTGTTGCACTCGATTCCGAGTTTCCTCCATGCCAAATTCTGTGCGCCTTCCTTGCCCAAAATCTGTCCGAAAACAGTGCAGAAACCTGCATAAATAGCACCAACTCAGTCTTCTACAACATAAAACAACTCCAAGAATTATGGACCGAAAACCTGTGTTAGCAGTGAAGACCAAACCGATTCAGATATTATCAAAACCAGGAAATCGGGAATAGAAAAAAATAGAGAATCTGGTCAGAGAGGTCATAATTCAGTTCCAAAACTAACTGGCCAAATCAGTGCAACATCTTTCAAACTGGCCCAGGAACCAACTCAACTCATCCTAACCATTTTCTAACAGATTTCCTAACTGTTTTTAACAGACTATTAACAACAACTAACCTCTACAAGCAACTGTTTCCTGACAGCCCTGTCCATAACCTCTCAAACTCGTGCTAACCGTTTTCCAACTAATTTCCAGAAAAAATCCAAAACTAAACTATAATCAAAATCCCAACTGTTTCCTGACTATTCCTAGCAAACAGAAAACATAATTCTGACTAAACCCCCACCAATTATCCATATCCCTGTAACCATATCCCAACTACTCTAACTTCCAAAAAGAGAATTCCTATTCTCTCAAAAATAGTCCAACAAACTTCAACTAACTCACCATTCACATCTCTTAACAGAATTCCCAACCTATCCCTAACCACTTCTAACGGAATTCCTTAAACAATTCCATAACAGCCAACAAAAAATTCATAACAGAAGGAGATATGAATAAAGGACAGAAAATTATAGAAAAAAACCCACATCTCTCTGAACCGCATCAAGATACACCTTTCACCTTCATCATCTTCAAGCTTCTGCAACAACACTTCATCAATACATCATCATCCTTCTCGATTCTTTCACAAAAAATGCAATTGAATCTTCAATCATCATCATTCTCCTCGCAACATACACCTTTTATCAACATATTCAATCAATCTTCATTCTGAAACCGAATTCTCGGCAATTCGCATCAACATCACAACTTGCTAACAACAAAGAAGAAAAAGAATAACAAAAAGTCAGTTACAGAAGGCTACAAAACTCAGTGATAGAAAACCACTTTCATTCCTCTTCAATCACCTTATCTCAAAAACTCACCATAAAATGACGAGAAGAAAACTCCCTCTGCAACCCCCTCTCCATGATCATTCTCTAATCTCCGATCTCATCACGACTCATACAAAGAAAAATTCACCAAATCTGAGAAAATTCCAATCTTCTTCAATCGCTATTGCATCACTCTTCATCTTTTTTTCCGCAACTTCATCAATATGTTATCTATGAACAACACTGAAACACCAAGGTACCATCATCATCCATGTTCATCAACTTCTCACTATTCAACAAGGTAAACAACAATGCAGAAGAACACAAGAAAACAAAGAAATGAATCAAACAAAGAAGAAGGAGAAAATAGACATATTCGGAATCTCCGATACCTGAAATCATCACAAGAATTATCCTCGCTATTCTTCTTTTTTTCGAATCTCCAAGTGGTTCTGTAGGGTTATTACGCGGTGATTAGGATGCATGTGATTTATTTTCACATGGATGCTCAGATGCTCATTTTGTATCTGATTTTCTGATTATTTCCCTGTTGCTTGATGAAGCTTGTATGAAGTTTTCGGGTTTCTTGGTTTTCGTCTGCTAAACGACGAACTTGTGTTCGATTAGTATTCTCATCTACTAACTTCATAATTCTTCACACTTTACCACATTTCTTTATAGCTTTTCTAGATACCATGATAAGTAGGAAATAAAGAGCGTGCGCTCGAAGTCGCTGTTTAAAGACCTGTAGCAGGCATTCTGCACTTCATTTACTATATGTGTTGTGCTTGTGTTTGTTTACTTTCTTGTTGATCGATGAGTCACTCAATTTAGAAATTGAGATCACGACTTCGCTCTCAGTGCATGCTCCCTATAGGATTTTATCGCTTTCCTTTATTTCTTGTTGATCGATGAGTCACTCAATTTAGAAATTGAGATCACGACTTCGCTCTCATTGCATGTTCCCTATATGATAGTTTTGTTAGACTTTCTTTGGCATGCTAACCTAGATAGAATCTCTCTAGGTGTTCTCTCTTGAGCTTATCGGCTTGTTCGCTTTATCCTTGTACATACCATGTTCCCTTAGGATGTGCTTGCTCCGTTCGGATGCAAGTTAGACCTTAGGTTGCAAACCATGCATGGTAACATTAGGTAGACGTTTCCCTTTTGTTAATCCAAATATTAGGACCACCATTGTATGATAACATTAGGTTAGAAATAGGCTAGTCTCCCTTAGACTCTTTTCTTCCCCTTTTCCATATGCATCTAAAAGTAAAATATTTTTCTTAGCAAATCATAAAACATGCTAATCATACCTAAACCCTTTTTTCAAGGTAATAAAACATAAACCAATTCAAACCATTTTGTGCGCTCGAGCACCTTTTATCTAAAAAACCCTTTTCAGGTAAGGATGTGATTAATTTACTTTTGTGTCAACGCATAAGTCTCCAAAGGTCGAGCTGCGGCAGAAGGCAGAATTAACATTGTCCATAAAAAACACAAAACAAACAAAAACATGTGAGCCTAACTACGGTAGCTCTGATTCCTCAAAAGGATACGTAGGCATTGGGGTAGGGCCCAAGCGAGTACAAATTTATTTTCCCTACTTTCTTTTCTCCTTTCTTTTGCATGCATTCTCCCTTTAGCAGTAATAAACAGTAAGCATAGATTAAACACACCCATAAGATAGACAACAAAAGTGGATACCATAGAGTACTACGGGCGTGTGGGGTGCTAATACCTTCCCCTCGCGTAACAGACTCCCTTACCCGATCTCTCGGTTGCAAGACCGTGACTTCTCCCTTCTCAGGTTTTCTCGATGTTTACCTTTCCCTTCATGTGTGATAAAAGAAGTTTGATGGCGACTTCATTGTTTAATGATTTTCAGCCGGTTGTTTCAGAAGGGTGTGAACATATTTTGCTATTTTTTTAAAATACAAATGATTTAAAGTAAATTATTATATATTTTAAATAAGCAAAATAAATTACTATTAATACCAAATGTTAGTAAAACCCAAAAAATTCTGAAACCAAGTTTAAAAATAATTTGAATGTTTTAAAAATGGGGCAGACAAATTTGGGGTATGACAACCATGTTTAGAAAAGATGTTTTTGATTAAAAAATTGTTCACTACCATAGCATCATTGGTAGGGGTTGATAGTGCCTCTATCCATTTGGATACATAGTCTACATCAATAAGGATGTAAAAGTTTCCAAAGTATTGGGGAAATGGCCCCATGAAATCTATGGCCCACACATCAAAAAATTCAATTTCTAAGAAGTTTGATGGATGACATTTATTGTCTCATAGAAATATTCCATACCCTTTAACATCTATCACAAGACTTGACTAATTAATGAGCATATTTAAATAGAAAGGGCCATAAATAACTTGATTGTAATACCTCTACAGTGGTCTTGTTCCTCCAAAGTGTCCTCCATAAGATAAATCGTGACAAGTTGTCAAGATCTGGTGCACCTTTGGTTGCTATACACACCTACTCAACAATTAATAAACACAACACTTGTAAAGAAAGGGTTCATCCCATAAATAGTTCTTGGTCATATGGAAAAATCTCTATTTTTTGTGGGGAGTTAAATTCTGGTGGGGCATACCCACTGACCAAATATATTACAATATCTGCATATCAGGGTGTCACGACAAAAGTTATCAGAAGCAAGTGCTCATTAGGAAAGCTTTCCTTGATATCTTCCATGTCATGCCTCTGGACTTCATCAGAGAGTCTTGACAAATTATCGACAACTAAATTTTCGACTCTCTATTTGGCTCTAATTTCCAAGTCAAATTCTTGCAACAATAGCACCCATCTTATCAACCTTAGTGTGATACGGTGGCAGAACCGACATTTTTTACTGGTTTGCGTTTTTTGTTCACAAAATGTCGCGGTAAGCAAGAGTCGCCACCGAATTTTATTTTATCCAATCAGGAAAAGGAAAAAGAACAGAAAAAACCTTTTTCGAGATGTTTTTGAGTACGGGGGTAGATTATAAAAAGGGAAGGTGTTAGCACCCTTTCTATCCATGCTTTTCCATCGGCTCTTAGGCACTTTCTCATTTTGAAAATGACTTGTGTATGCTTGTTTTGAAAAGTTTTGTTTTACTTCATTTTAACCCTTGTTTCTGTCCTCAAGAGTGTTACGAAGTGTTTTGAAAACTTTAGTTTGAAAAGTTTGTTTGAAAGTGTATGGTGTAAAAGATTGTTTGCTGGAGCAAGTACTTAAGAACTAATCTACCTACTCGAAAAAAGTCTGTCCGTTTTCCTTTAGACAACGCTATCCTATTATTAAGGAATAGGTAGAACCGTCGTTGGATTTTTAAAGGGACGTTCGAAGGGACGAAATGGTCTCTGAAGGCAACAAGTAAGGATACCTTAGCATTTCAAAGGGAATATCATCATAAGATCAATTCGTAGGTAACTCGAGGGACAAGTAGGGACTATGATCTTTATGACGACTTTGAATCGCGGGTCATTGCTAAGGTATCCCTACATTCGAGGGACACGACCATTATTTCCGAGGCAACCAAGTGAGGCAAACCCTAGGAGTGAGCATGTGCATGTGTTTGATTTCAGTTATTTAATCTTTTCACAATTAAGGTGAACTACTGTTTTAATTTTATTTGTCTTTTGCATGCAAGCCTATTATCCATACATCTAGACAGTTTATAGTTGCGGAAATTAAAAGCGGGAAAGTAAATCTACGCTATTACAAGGCTTTGGGGAGGGGGTTACATGACCAAAAACCGGGGATTAAACAGTAAATAATATGCGGTAAACCCTAATTAAAAACTATTACAAATCAGAAGCAAATACAATAATTGGAAAATAAAATCTTGCGCGCGAGAATTAAGTACAAGAATCAAAGTTTAAATTCTAAAAATCTAATCAATTAAAGAGAAAATATTTTTTTGTATTTAATTATTGAGAAAAATATTTGAAATCTTAACCTAAATCTAATTAATTAAAAAAAAATATTTTTTGGTATTTTATTGAGAAAATTAAATATTTGTGAATTAAACCTAATTTATCTAATTAATTTTAATAAAAAAAACCTAATTCTACATTTTTGTGGTTTTCTTGATTTTATGATTAAATAATTTTTTTTTTTGTTGTTTTGTAAAAAAGAAATTAATCAAATAAAACAAAAGAAAATAAAGAAAGAAGGTAATTGGGCCTGTGGTGAAAGCAGATTAGGGGGTGTGGAATGAAATTGTTAAGCCCATAATTATAGGCCCATTTGCCCACATGGAGGTTCAGTGCGGCTGGCCTTCAGGAGGTCCACCACGCGCCTGCATGCTTGAGGCGTTAGATCTGGGACAAAGAAATTGGAAAATATGAAAACGTGAGATTTTGGGATCGGACCCAGAACCCTTTGCTTCGCCGCCTGCGCCTTTGCCATCTGTGGTGGGATGGTTAGTTGTATATATAATAACATAAATATAATGTAAAGAAAATAAAATGGTCTTTCCCAAACGTGCGCGTGACTCAAATCACCCAATGGAATTCTGCCACCTAATTGTCTTCTTCCCCATAGCTGCTGTTTTTTGCCACACTTTTACCTACAGTCATTTCCGTCACTAAAGACTATAGTGACGGATTTTGTTCGTAGCCACAAACCTGTAAAATTCAAAAAAACGCAACACAAGCAGATAAATTCAAACCAAAGACATGGATCAACTGCAAATCATCTCCTGAGCATGATAGTACCCCTAATTTTGTCCAATTTTGCCTTTATATAGAATTCCCAATTTGGGACCTCAAAACCCTAACAATGGCATCGTGCCATTCCTGTACTTAAACTTCAATCAAACCAATCAAAAACATTGCAAATATGATAGCAAGCATGGATATATGATTAAAACATGTTTCTGATGGATAAATCATTAAAAACGAATCTTCAAAAAGATGCAAACCGTGGCACTGTGAGGCGTGATTTCTGAAGGTTTTAAGGCTTGAGGATGATTGGAATGGCTTCAGAACACATCCAGGGACAAATTGTTGGCTTTGGAATTACTTGAAACGACCTATGGAAGAGAATACGATCTGCACTTTTTCTTCCAAAATTTGAAATTTCTTCCCCTTATTTTCACGACCCCAAATCCTCTTTTATGCTTTAGAGATGTTAGGTATATATGATAGAATGACTTAGGTCAATAAAAACTGATCATATCTTTGCAAATTATGGAGATTTGATTTCATTCATTGCCTTGTATGATTTGTTTCCAAAATAGACCAAATTAAGATCTTTTCCAATCAATTATCTCTTGCACGAATTTTTTGATTTTCTAGCTTTTCATGGACTCATAATATGCTCATAAAATCAAATCTTTGATTTTATTTGATTATTCTACTATTTAAATTGATTTATTTTGATTTAAAAGGATAAAAAATCAAAATAAATAATAAAAATAATAAAATAATAGGTGGATAAGCTCAGGGGTCGTGGGCCATATTAGGAACAAGTTTCAAACAAGAAAAAAATGGGCACATTTGAAAAAAAAAGTCATTTTGATCAATGTTGACTTCATGCACATTTCCAAAAATTGGTCAATTTTGACAATACATATCTCCCTCAATTTTAACCCTAGATAGGTGTTCTTGGACTTTTTAGAAAGCTTAGGATGTCCCCTAAACAACCATTTTGGTTTCAACTCAATTGGGTCTTCCATGTTCATGTAAGAAGTTTTGACCCAAAAGGTGTTTTTTGTTGACTTTTCAAAAGGACCTATAATCTAGAAATTCATATCTTTTTATGAGTGCATATTTTGAATTTGTGGGATGAATATGAGTTGTAGGGAATTGCATCCTATTCAAAATGAGCCTTGGATGGAAAATTTATGATAAAGCATGTGGAAGTTATGCTTGGTCAAAGTTTGGTTGACTTTTTCTGAGAAACCCTAATTTAGCAACTTTTGGGTTTTGATCAATTTGGGGCATTCCTTGTGGAATCATGATCAACCCTTGATAAAATGATGAATATCACTTCAAAATGTTGATGTTGACCAAAAATATTGAAGTTTGACTGTATGTGGGCCACAATTGACTTTTGACCTAGTATAGTTGATTTTCAGGCATCTGGGCAATTGACTGAGCAAACTTCTTGTGCAAGGCATGAAACTTGACGTGGATGATCTTGAGAACATATTGGGACAATGGAAGGAATTTGGGGCCTTTGTTATCCATACATCTTGATGAAAGTGGAAACCCTAATTTGAGACACATTGTCTTAGGAGAGAGTTTGTCTGGTCAACTCTTGGGCAAACTTGAGCAAATTGAGGATCTCTAGGAGTATGTTTTGAGTAAAATGAGAGGGAAAATTTTGGGGTATAACAATTAGCTTTACATATTTATTTGCAATTAGGTACTTAATTGCTCCATGATAATTATATAATATCATATTTGTTCCCATAAAGTATGATTTGAACTAGTCAAATGCAAACAATACTACCAACAACTCCTTCTCAGTAGTGGTGTAGTTGATTTAAGCTTTAATGAGTGTTCTAATAGCATAATAATGGCGTGGAACACTTTGTTGTGTCTTTGTCCTAACACAACTCCAATAGCAAAGTCACTAGCATCACACATAAGCTCAAATGGCTTAGTCCATTCAAGATTTTTCACAACAAGTGTTGAAACTAATGATTGTTCAATAGACTAAAAGCCTTTTCACACTCCTTATTGAAGACATATGGAGCACCTTGTTGCAATAATTGACACATGAGATTTGTTATTTTGGAGAAGTCCTTGATGAATCTTTTATAAAATTCATCATTGCCAAGGAAGGTTTGTATGCCTATAATGTTGACAGGTGGAGAAAGCTTATATATAACTTCAATTTTTTCTAGATCCACCTTCAATCCTATGTTTGAAATCTTGTGCCCCAAAAAAATTCCTTTCTTTCACCTTGAAATGCCAATTCTCCTAATTCAGAACAAGATTTCTTTGTTCACATCTAAAAAGCACCGAGTCCAGCTTATCCATGCATTTATTAAATGATTCTCCAAAGGCAGAAAAATCATCCATGAATACTTCCATTGAGAACTCAATCAAATAGGAAAATATTACCATCATGTCGCGTTGAAAGGTAGTTGATGCATTACATAATCCAAATGACATCCTTATAAAGTCAAAGGTTCTATAGGGACATGTAAAAGTTTTCTTTTCTTGATCTTTAGAAGCAATGGCCATTTGTTGTAACCCGAATAACCATCAAGGAAACAATAGAATTCTTAAAGCCATCATATCCAACATTTGATCAATGAATGGGAGAGGAAAATGTTATTTGCGTGTGTCCTTGTTCAACTTCCCATAGTCCATGCATATCCTTTTTGTAGGAATTCATTCATTCTATTCATTTTCAATGACGGTCATGCCACCTTTCTTCGGAACACATTGGATAGGACTGACCCATACACTCTCAGAGATATGATAAATGATTCAAGCATCTACCCACTCAATGATCTCTTTCTTGACCATTTAATTCATAATGATATTAAATATTCTTTGAATCTTAATACTACTCTTGGAATTTTCTTCCAACAATATTATATGCATACACATAATAGGTTTTATTCCCTCGATGTCAGAAATTTGCCAAGCAATAGTGTTCTTATGTTTTTTCAGAAGTGCTAAGAGTTGACACCTCTGCTCATCTGATAAGTCAATGGCAATGATGTCTGACAACTTTTGTACTGCCTTTAGGTAGGCATATTGCAAGTGGGAAAGTAGTTGCTTAAGCTCCAATTTGGGGGTACCTCTATGGATGAAGCATTATCTTTCTTTGCTTCAGTTGAACTATTCAATATCTCTAGAGGTTCACTGTCTCTTCAGATTTACTCAATGGTCCCCTTAAGTTGTAATATCCTTTATCCAATGATGGATCTTTGCCTAACTCTCCCCAATCTTGCTTTAACTTGTTACTGCTTTTGATCATATTCTTGTGAACCATATTTTTCTAACTAGTGATCAATGAACAATCAACAACTTCTTCTTTTAGATATTTCAATGCATTCAAACCCTAGGTCCGAGAAGCTTATATAAATACTTCTCCCTAGTGGGGGAAAAGATAGATATTAAGACATACAAATTACACCTCACATACACTTATACCTAAGCACACCACTAAATAATAAATTCTCTCACCTCACGTAATATGGACCTCTAAACCACTGTACAACTCCACCATATACGACTTCTCGCCTCTCTGGGAAAGCCCTAATCACCATACATCATAATATACCTACAAAGACCTCTGAGTCCCCCTGCCCTTGCAGGAGGAACATGCACCCTTGTATTTTTTTACCAGTACAGTGGCGTCCACTGTGGGGCCCTAGTAAAACTAACTTGGGCCACACTTTCTTCATCACTATCACCCTACTCACTATTACATTTCAATCATAAACTTAGCCACCTTTGGTCATGGTTAAAAGGAGAGCTACATCCTTTACACCAGAAGGTACTAATGGTAGTATTAATGTCGATGCCTTAACAAAGATTTATACTGCCATGGACGAATTACACCGCTATAACCAGACACTAGAGTATGATGTCCATAACATCAAATATCAATGACAAGATTCCAATCCCCCAGATAAGATGGAAATATTGGATCCCTAGCCACTCTCGATCAGAATATAGGGGACACGTGTCCCTGAGGGATTCAAACCTACCTCCTTTGCCAAAAGTGCAAGCTGGTTGCCTCTATCAAAATGCAAATGGACATCATAGAAGCGTCAGACTGCCTAAAGTGCAAGCTTCTATCTAAAACTTTCAGAGGTGACGCCCTGTGATGGGATATAGGTTTTTCCCGTGCCTTCAACACCAACTATTAGAGTCAGTGAAGAAGCTTGTGCACCAGTTCGTCTCTAGCTGTCAAAGGAATATGTTAACTACCAGCTTATTTAACATACCCCAGGGTCCATTTGAGTCATTAATGAACTACCTCTCCCGATTAAATGAGGCAACCATTAGGTTCATCCCACCAAACCAAGAAATGTTTGTGGGGGAGTTCCAAAATGGACTTAAGGCGGGATACTTTAATGAGTCTTTCTCCTAGAAGCCAACACTTTCATCGGCAAAAGTGGTCACCAGAGAAGAATGCTACATAAAGGGAGAGAAGAGCAGCACTAAAAAGAAGGTACGCGATGTCAACGAGCTTGTTCCCAATGCTAAGGGTTCACACTACCAAAGGAATATAAACTATACCTCGCCCATAAAGGACAACACCGCATTCAAAGGGATAGGAAAAATGATAGAGAACTTCCTGCCCCTGAATACTCGCCATTAGTAGATATAGCACGAGATTTTTCACATGCACAACATCCATACACCACCTACACCTAAGATAGACGTAATGGGTCCCGAACCAGGAAGGTGGTGCAAGTTCCATAGAGTCAAGAAATTCCACACTGAATATTGTTACCCGCTCAAAAAAATAAATTGGGAGACTAGTCCAAGAAGGACACCTCAAGAAATACGTAAAATGTGATTCTTCTTGCGGGTTAGACAACTCTAACTTATGAGGGAGAGATGATATAGGAAGCCCCAATCCCAACAAAGAAAAGGAAGCGTTCCAAGGTGAGGGTAGTAAAATTGTATGCCACATACTCAACACTATAATAGGTGGATTTACTGGGGGCATGTAGAATAGTTTCTCCCATATAAGGTATGCTTACCAAATACTGAATATAAAGGAACTCCCTAGCATCAAAGGCGAAGTTGAATCTAAAGTTCCAAAAGCCATGATCATTTTCTTTGATAAATATATAGTAGGTGCCCACCATCACTAAAATGATTGTGTGGTCATTAATGTTAAATGCGACGAGTGAATGATCAAAAGAGTCATGGTAAACCAAGTGAGTTCTATATATATTTTGTATTTGGAGGCATTTGAAAGACTTTGCCTAGACCCAAAGGACTTTAAACCCTTACAAGGTTTATTGGTCGGATTCTCTAGAGAACAGGCAAAGGTAAAATGGTACATCATATTGAAGACAACTTTTAGAGAGCACGACGGGCCAAAGAAATAAAGTTTATCTATTTGTTTATTGACTCCCCTTCTCTTAAAACATGATTATAGAGAAACCAAGTTTTATCTAGTTGAGTGTCGCATTGTACACCTTGTACTTATACATGAAGTACCCACTCCCTAGTGGGAAAATGTGAGTTATATAAGGAGACTGTAACACGGTGGGAGAATTGACTTGGGTATTTTGCGTTTGATCACAATTGTTGCAGTTAGCAAGAGTCGTCGTCGACTTTTATTTTATCCAAAAGGAAAGGCTGAAAAGAATAGGAAAGACCTTTAGAGATGTTTTCTGAGTTCGGGGGGTAGATTATGAAAAGGCAAGGTATTAACACCCTTTTCATCCGTAGTTATCTACGGGATCTTAGTTGTTTGCTAGATCACTTTATTTTGTTTGAATGTGCTTGTGGTGTGGGTTTTGAAAGTATTTTGAAAATGTCTTTGTAATGGTTCTCGTTTATATAAGAACACGTACAAAGTGCTGTTTTGAAAATAGTTCAAAGAGGTGTTTGTGGAATGTGTTTTTGAAAGTGATTTTGAAAATGTGTTATTGTAATGGCTCTCGTTTCTATAAGAATGCGTATGTTGTACCCCAAAATTTTCCCTCTCACTTATCAAGATTTTTCTCACAAGATCTCCTTGACTCAAGACTGGATTAGGGTTTGATCAGCTCAAGACACCTCCTCATGCACTGATGACCCAAAATTAGCGTTTGGGATTTCACAAGGATTTTTGGACTATCAATGCTTCATATTACTTTCAAGGATCATTAGGGACCCCCAAGATTACTCATGTCAAGTTTCAAGCCTTGAATCACACTTTTGATCAATCAATTGGACAGTTGACCTAAAAATCAACTGTATTGGGGGAAAAGTCAACCATGGCCAATTTACAGTCAAACTTCATGATTTTTGATCCACATCAACATCTTAGGCTCATATGTATCATTTGATCAAGTTTGGACCATAATTCCTCAAGAAATTTGATCAAATCATCAAAAGGGCAAAATGGTCAAAGTTAGGGTTTTGACTGAGAAAGGGCAATTTCTGATTTTTGACCTAGCAAATGATCAATTGGTTTGAAGCATGATTTCAAGAGTCCAATTGCATAATCTTGACCTAATGATATGGTTCAAAACATTGCAAATCCATTGGATTGACATATTGAATTTTTCAGTCAACTGATCAAAAGTCAACTGTACACTGAAAAGTCAAACATTGACTTTTTGGTCAAATTCAAGTGCCAAGGACCACAATTCATCAAAACATGTCAAAATGTGAAACTTGTTCATCAAGAAATCAAGGATTGAAGATTTTGTTTTAAAATTTGAAATTTCTTAACTTAGAAAATTTTCTAAGTATAGAAAATTTCTTATTTTTTCTCAACTTTAGGCCAAATTTTCACCATGATACAAAATGATTCAAAGGAAGTTCCCAACATGAAAGTTGTAGATATCCATGAAATCTTCAACTTTGTTTCATACAATTTCTCCTAAAGATGCTTAGATCTCAAGATATAATTTTGTGAATACATGCTCATGAACTAAAATAACTTAGTGAAATTTTGCCCTAGTTAGGCAGGTTTTTGACCTAACTTCATGGCAACTTTTCACCTAGTTCCAAGGGGAATATTGGAAAGCAATTCAAATATGATTTGTATAGCACATTGCAAGATTTCCAAAATGTCCAATAACTCCTTGAGATCATTCTTGAGTAGGGAGAATCGAAGAGATGAAGTTGACAATTTCTCACTTTGATTTCAAGCCATTTCATGAAGAACAAAATTCAAATCCTCAAGCATGCTGTAAAATCTTCACTTTTCAGGCCTCAAACTCATTTGTCACTCCACCATCAATGACTTGCACAAGGTTTCATTCCCTAAAGCCAAGCATTCAATGCTTTGTACATGAACATTTCCATTTTTGGCACAAAGGTGCCATTTCCATTTTGATAAAGCATAACTTTTGCAACTTTTCACTCCTTGAGCCTTGCACTTGTTTTCTCTGCACATAAGCAAAACCACAAAAAAAAAGAAACTTTCCTGAAGCCTCTACCAAACCAGACCACGTCTGTACAGCCCTTAGGGACTTGTCTCCTCACCTTGCTTCAAAAACAAGAAATGTAGCAAGACATGTGATCTTGTACTTTTGAGCAATCATAAGTCCTCCAATCTTTTGCTCTATATAAAGCCATCATTATGCAACTAAAACCACGAATGCCCAAGCCTTGAAACACCCTAGAATCAGAAATTGCATACCAAGCTTCCAAACTTTCCATTTCTGACTTGTGAACTAAATCTTCCATTCCACTCGTGCGTTTTCAGGCCTTTTGCTTCCCTAAGCTTCCTTACCTTATAAGTAAACCATCCCACACCCTGAAACATCACTGTAACTCCATCTTCCCCATTTTTGAACTTCAAAAATAGAGTAACACAGGTGGACTTCTCCAGATCATTCCATCCACCCTCAAGATAAGCTAAGCATTGCATTAGCTTCCTAGAGGTTCAAGGAAGCTAACCTGATCATCACAACATCCTAAAGCAAGCTCATTTCCAAAACACGATTTCCATTTTCAAGGTGAGTTTTTTGTTTTTCTAACTCTTGATACATGCATAGTTAGCTTTCCATTTGTGAATATACAATGTAGACATCATTGCTACAAAGCTGTACATATCCATAGCTTACATTTATTTGGCCCGAGTTGAGAGAATTTTGAGTTTGAAGTTTCTGAAAAAATTAGGTTAAGAATTAGGGCCAACAAAATTCTCTCTGATCTTGGACTTATAGTTTTAGTTATGCACATGGTTAGAATCGTGAGATAAAATGCTATAATGTTCATGTTATCACTTTCCATTTTTATTGAGAGATGAAAGAGTTACAGGGGGTCCGGCTGGCTAGAGGAAGAAGATGAAGTACAGGGCAAGGAAGCGTTTTATGTTATGTATTTTTATTTTCATTTGAACTAACGGATGTACAGCCACCCCAGTGGCAAGGCAGCGCACATAAATTGCCATAGGTCATGGGTTCGAGCCTTGGCGCCTGCCTTTTGCATTTTTTCATACTTTTTCCATTTTTTTGTTGTTTTTGCAGCGTGGGTGTGATACGGTGGCAGAACCGACTGTTAATACTGGTTTGTGTTTTGCGTTTTTTATTTGCAAAATGTCGCAGTAAGCAAGAGTCGCCATCGACTTTTTATTTCATCCAACCGGAAAGGAAAAAAGTACAAAAAAAAAAATCCTTTTTCGAGATATTCAGAGTACGGGAGGTAGATTATAGAAAGGGAAGGTGTTAGCACCCTTTCTATCAATGGTTTTCCATGGGCTCTTAGGTACTTGCTCATCTTTTAAAATTGCTTGTGTGTGTGCTTTGTTTTTGAAAATGTTTTACTTCGTGATAACCCTTGTATCAGTCCTCAAAGGTGTGACGAAGTTATTTTGAAAATTTGTTTTGAAGAGTGTAAGTGTGAAAAGTTTTTGATTTGAGCAAGTACCTACTAGCATCCACTTACTCGAAAAAGGATCGTTTATATTCTTGTTTCCTTTAGACAGCGCCATCCTATTATTTAAGGAATAGGTAGCACCATCGTTGGAATTTGTAAGGGTCAATTCGAAAGGGACGTACGATCACTAAAGCAACATTAGGACACCTTAGTAATAACCCTAGAGTCTTAAGATCTTTCTCGAAGAAACATTTCCGAGGCAACATTCGAATGGGACATTAAATCTTTTTTAGACAGGAGGGGAACCACTATTACACCCTATGCTTAATGACTGTTTACCGAAGGCAACCGAAGTGAGAGTATACCCTAAGAGTGATATGTGCGAGTGATTTGTTTCAGTTATTTATCTTTGCACATTAGGGTTTTCTAACTGTATTAATTTTATCATGCATTCTTGTTATACAATCCTATTAGCATACATCTAGACAATTAAGTATTTGTAGAAATTAAAAATGCGAGAAAGTAAATCTACGCTATTACAAGGCTTCGGGGTGGGGGATTAATTACATAGCCAAAAAAAACCTAGAATTTAAGCAGTAAATAAAACCCTAAATTAACTATTACAAACTAGTGAACAGTTAAAAAAATATTGTCAAAATAAATAGTAAGCGCGCGGAGAATAAAATGCGAGACGATTAAGGTTTTGACCCCTGACTAGACCTATTTGCAATTGATTAAAAAATGTTTTTGTCATGTTTTGTTATTTAAGAAAATAATGAAATAGTTAAATTAAAAAAAAAGAAAATCCTAAGTTCTAATCAATTTTAAATTAAGAAAAAATGAATTAATCTAAAAAAACCTATTTTCGTATTTTATTTATTGAAAAAAAATAAAAGAATTAAATCAAGAGTTTAACCTAATTTGATAATTAGTTTTAATTATATAAAACAAGTTAAAGTTGCCCTAAGTCAAACTAAATTAAATTAACAAAATTAATTTTGATAAAAAAAATCTAATTCTAATTTTTTGGTTTCTTGATTTTATGATTTTATGAAAAATAGTAATTAATTGTCAATTAAAATAAATAAAAGAAATATTAAAAGAATAAAAATAAGAAAGAAAAATTAGAAGTGGGCCTGATGTCATTTAGCAATTTTGAGGGGTGTAGATCTGACTTTTGGGCCCAAACCATCCAAGCCTGTTTGAGTTTGCCAAATCTGATGCGTATGTTGACTTGAGGTGTATGATAAACCTTCAATGGAAAGGCATTGGATCTAGGCTGAAGATGCATTTGATGGTTGGATCTTGATGGTATACGGTGGATATCCTGTTAAGTAACGCGCCTGATCACCTGTTAAAAAATTATATGAAACAAATGTTGGGACCTGGGGATCGAACCCAGGTCCTTATGCTCACTCCCAATACCATGCTGCCAACTGAGCTGCTTTGTTTGTTTGTACATATAATATAAATAAACAATATAATCAAATCACGTGATGTAATCAGAAAAATGCGCGAAAATTCAAATGGGCGAGTCACATGTTGCCACGCAAGCTTCTTCTTCCTCTCTCAGTCGCTTTAGCAGATCATACTTTTACCTACAGACGTTTGCTGTAGGTATAACCTTGTCCATCTCCAAAATTGCATATGCTCAAGATAAATGACAATGGCTAGTACCAATCCACTCGTCTCCTCCTCACGAGCATCATGATACCAGAATTAACGCCCAATTTTGCCTGCATTGAAAACCCCTAAACAAGAACACAAAACCCTAACTATGGCAATATCACGTACAAGCATCAAAAATGCAATTAAATGGAACAATTAGCTTGCAAACATGATGATAAACATGAGTATGACAATCAAAAGTGCTAAAGATGCATGAATTAGTGAAATCAGAATCAAGTTTTTAAGCAAACCGTGGGTGGCGTAGAGCACGATTCTGGGCGTTTCAAGACATGGGAGTGATTGGAACAGCTTCCTGGGATGTCTGGGAAGGGATTGGTGCTCTTGAAATTCTTTGAAACTCCCCGTGGATTAAAAACTGATTCCAACCCCTCTCTTGCCTTGGCTATGTTCTGTATATGTAATGGAATACATTAGGTCAACAAAAACGAGCTAAATCTTGGTCTATTATGAAGATTTGATTTGGTCTTTATCCTTGTATGATATATTTCTATATCAAGCCAAATCATGCCAATTTTGGTTCAATTTGTTTTGCACATTTTGGATGTGATTTGTCAGCCTAATTGGATTTGATTCCACCCAAAATCTGATCACAAAACAAATCTTTGATATTTTTTGCTATTTATTTGATTTATTTTGACTTTTAAATGATAAAAATCAAATTAAAATAAATAAATAAAGAAAAATATGAGTGGGTGCTGATTTGGATGGTGGACCATGTCATAAGCAAGATTAAATCATGAAAAACTAGGCCCATTTGACAAAAAAATATATTTTTGAGCACATTTGACTTTTGGCAATTTTGCAAAGATGGTCAACTTGGCCAATGCATAACTCTCTCAATTTTGACCCTAGAGAGGTGTTCTTGGACTTTTTAGAAATCTTAGGATGTCCTCTAAGCAACCCTTTTGGTCTTATCTCAATTGAGTCTTTCATGTTCATGTATGAAGCTTTGACCCAAAAGGTGTTTTTGTTGACTTTTCAAAATGACCTATAATGTCAAAATTCATATCTTTTTTGTGAGTGAATATTCTGAACTTGGGAGCTGAAGATGAATTGTAAGTAATTGAATCCTCTTCAATATGAGCTTTGGATGGGTCATTTATGATAAAGTATGAGAAAGTTATGCTTGGTCAAAGTTGAAATGACCTTTCCTACAAAACCCTAATTTAGCAACTTTTGGGTTTTGATGAATTACGAGCAATACTTGAGGAATCATGATCAACCCTTGATAAAATGATGAATAATACTTCAAAATTAGGATGTTGACCAAAAATCTTGAAGTTTGACGGTATGTGGGCCACAGTTAACTTTTGACCAAGCACAGTCGATTTTCAGGCCTTTGAGCAATTGACTGAGCAAACTTCTTCTACAAGGCTTGAAAATTGGCATGGATGATCCTGAGAACATATTAGGACAATGGTGATTGTTTGAGTCCTTTATGGTTCACACATCTTGATGAAAATAGAAACCCTAATTTGGGGTATACTGCCTTAGGAGAGAGTTTGTCTGGTCAACTCTTGAACTTCGTTGAGCAATTTGGGGACCTCACTTGACATTTGTTGAGAAATATGGGAGGGAAAATTTTGGGGTACAACAGCTTCCCCTGTTCAATCTTCTTAAACCTGAAGATGTAGATTGGCCCGTCTGCCTTTCATGATCTGAAGGTGGAAGATGATTGAACACTAGAGTGCCCAGAAATTTGCACTCGCATGAAGTGGAACTTGATTTGTGATATCGGGAATGGGCTTATAGATTCAATTTGGAAGTTTCTAGAGAATTTTCGGAGATGGGCTTAAAGATGCCATCCGAAGAGGTGTCGATCGCATAAGAGATTCCTTTGCGAGAACCCGTATACCTGTTGTTGAGGAGGACTTCGCTGGGGAATGCTGGTCTCTGTCTTGGGAGAAATAGAGTTTTAGGAGCTTCAGTTATTCATTACTCTACTGGGGAATAACTCTGGTTTGGGAAGCGGAAGTGAACTGCGTATCTGGTCGGGGTATATGTTGCACCGCGACTTTCTAGGGAAATATGAAATCAATTGTGTTTGATCGGGTCCCGGTCTTACAGTGTTATGGACTGTTGTCTGGGGATAAGAGAGGAAGAACCCGGATAGTAAGGTTATGAGAAGGAGCCTGGATAGTAGGGTTACCTCGAGATGAAAGCTTGGATAGTAGGGTTGTGAGAAGGAACCTGGATAGTAGGGTTGCTTCGATATGAAAGCCTGGATGGTAGGGCTGCAAGAAGGAACCTGGATAGTAGGGTTACTTCGAGATGAAAGCCTGGATAGTAGGGCTTTGAGAAGGAACCTGGATAGTAGGGTTACTTCGATATGAAAGTCTGGATAGTAGGGTTGTGAGAAGGAACCTGGATAGTAGGGTTACTTCGATATGAAAGCCTAGATAGCAGGGCTGTAAGAAGGAACCTGGATAGTAGGGTTACCTCGATATGAAAGCCTGAATAATAGGGCTATGAGAAGGAACCTGGATAGTAGGGTTACTTCGATAGGAAAGCCTGGATAGTAGGGTTGTGAGAAGGAACCTGGATAGTAGGGTTACTTCGAGATGAAAGCCTAGATAGTAGGGCTGTGAGAAGGAACCTGGATAGTAGGGTTGCTTCGATATGAAATCCTAGATGGTAGGGCTGCGAGAAGGAACCTCGATAGTAGGGTTACTTCGATATGAAAGCCTGGATGGTAGGGCTGCGAGAAGGAACCTGCATAAGGTTGCATTTGTCGTCGGTGATTACTCTGTTTAGCTTCGAGTGTTAATCATGTACCTGCTGGAAATTGTTGATAATAAATGTCCTTCTTGAAAGAGATACAAGATTAGTTATGTGCGATGCATGAGATGCATTGTATGTTGACGTTCTCAAAATAAATGAGACCATGCTATATGTAATGCATGCATATGTCATGATGTATGAACATGAAATGCTGATGTAATAATCTGAGTCCGGGAAACTAAATCCCTGGCTGCTGTTTGGAGAGCATGAGAAATGGTATGCTTGACTGCTGTAAAAAAACCATAGTTCTTCCACTTCTGTTGGGGATGGTAAACAAAGATGATTATGCTGGTGTAATACGGTGGGAGAACTGACTTGAGGTTTTGCGTTTGTGTTCGCAAATGTTGCGGTTTAGCAAGAGTCGCCACCGACTTTTATTTTATCCAAAAGGAAAGGTAAAAAAGCACAGGAAAGACCTTTGAGATTGTTTTTGAGTTCGGGGGGTAGATTATGAAAAGGGAAGGTGATAGCACCCTTTTCATCCATGGTTTTCCATGGACTCTTAGTTACTTGTTTTAGATCACTTGCTTTTGATTTTCAATTGTTTGAAATGGTGCTTTGTGTGGTTTTGAAAGTATTTTGAAAAAAGGTCTTTGTTTAGGCAATCTTTGTAATGATTCTTGTTTGTAAGAATGTATACAAAGATGTTTGTATTTTGAAAAATGTTTCAATGTTTTGAAAGTTGTTTGGAAATGTTTTGAAATTGTGTGTGTTTGTTTGAAAATAACAAGGATGGTTTGCAAATTTGATCAAGTAACTAGAAGCTTATCTACCTACTCAAAAGTCTTTCCTACACATTTTTATTCCTTTGATATTGTTGTTTTACCATTGTATTTGGTAAACAACCCTATCTTTGGATGTTAAACGGGACAGGCATGGGTCATCGTATGACCATGATAGCAATGGTGCCAAGCATCTTAGCAAGTTTTAGGGACCAAGATCATTTGTTTTTTAGGCAACTTGTCTAGCATCATCGAGGGACTATGATCTTTTTGTTTTGTTTTGTTTTGCCAAGATACCTAGCATGCATACCATGGCCATTTTTAGGCAACAAAGTGGATGAAACCCTAGGGGTGCTTGTGTGCAATGTGTTGTCATTTTCATGCATTTTTGTCTTGTGTTAAGTCATGCTATTTGTTTTGATTTTTTTGTCTTTTGCATACAAAACCCTAGTTTACTATCATGGTATATGAAAGTAATAAAATGCGTAAAGTAAATCTAGACTATTACAACAATATTATGGGAAGGGGGATACAAGTTTTGAATGGGGGATATTGCTCAAAATAAAACCCTAAAACTATTACAACCAAATTGAATTTATTGTACAAATAAATAAATAAACAAATATTTAAATATGCAATGAAATGTAAATATGCAAAAAATGTTTTTGTATTAATTTTATGTATGTAAAAATGAATTTATTTATGTCTTAAAAAATAAGAAAAAATAAAATGATTATTTTTGAAAGGGTGAAAACCCTAATTTTTATTTAAAAGAAATATGTATTCTATATTTATTTATTTGTCCATTTTGTTCAAGAAAAATAATAATAATATATACAAAATGTTAAAAAATTGCAATATGTATGAAAATATTATTTTAAGTGTATAAATAATAAAAATAAAAAGGTATGATATTTTAATATTATTTACAAGTTTTATTTAAGAAAATAAAATATAGAATCCTAACAAACTATTTATTGTGCAAAAAATAAAATAAAAAATATGATAAAATGCAAAAAATAAAGAAAATATTTTTTGTGATTTTAAATGTTCAGAAAAAATAAATAAAGTCAGAAAATATAAAATATGCAAGAAAATACAAAAAATATAAAATAAAGGGTCAGGGGGGGGGGTGCAAAAAGTCAGAAAAGCCAAGCCCAAACGCACCAGGCCCAGATACCACTTCATCCCTGTCCTTCAGACAAAAAAACGCGCGCGCCCTGCTTCAAACTGTAACTCTTGCATATGTGCATAAAAACAAAATCTTGCAACATGAAACTTGTAGCATGTTAACTCACGATTCTAATGATATAAAAAACATGACCTAACTCTAAAAGATCAAGGAGAATTTTAATGGCCCTAATTTCTGACCTAGTTTTTTCAGCAACTTCAACAATCAAATACTCCAAGCTCAGTTAATATAAATGGAAGCTATGCATATGTACAGCTCAAGCACATTAAGGACTAAATTTTTGCTTCACAAACCTAAGCTTAAGGATGCCTAAATAGAGATATAGAAACTTGAAAAATACCTTGTTCAATTGAGTTTGGATATGGTAATGTAGCAACTTTGAGTGAGGCCTGAAGTTCTTGTGAGCTTGCTTAAAGTTCCCTCAACCTTTCCCAATGCTCAGCTTGCCTTGAAGTTGCCTGAAACTCCTTGTAGAAGTCAACCTGCAAAGCTTCAAAATGAAAATGGTGATCCTTGAAACAGAGGTTACAGTTGCAAGATAAGGGCCTGGACAACTTAGGTGTGATGTATGGAATGTGTTTGAAGCCTTGAAACAAAAAACACACGAGCAAAATATGTTTTGGCTAGTGATTTGCAGAGGTTTCCCTGTTTTGGGTAGAAATGGTGTTTTTTGTGTTTGAGGGTGTTTGAGAGGTGAGCAATTCGTGTTTAGGCTTGCAACAAAGTTCTGAGATTTGTTCAAATGATGCTTAGGCTTGGTTTTATCAGATACACCAGTTATCTTGACTTTTGCCAAATTGCTTGCTTTTGAAGAAAAGGTGGGAAGTGACAATGCTAAAGCCTGTACAGGCTTGCTTGCTAGCTGCACATAGTTGGTAAACTTTGCCTGATATTTGTGGACTTTGTTTGCAGCCAGAGATTAGGTCCATGGCTCAAGATAAACAAAGTTGCAAAAAGCAAGCTTTATGGAAATGGTATTGTTACCTTTATGCCATAAATGGAATAAATCAATGTACAATGCTCCAAAGCTCAGAACAAAGCCATTGTCCAATGTGTTTGCATTAAATTTTGAGGTGTAGAAGGGATTAGAACCTGTAAAACCAAGTACAAGCATGCTTAGGACAGATTTGTAACTTGAACCATTGTGAAAAATGCCTTGGACAAAAGTGATAATTTTCCATTTTCATTTCTTCGATTCTCCCTAACCATAAATGATCTTGGAGAGTTCTTGGACATTTTGGAAATCTTGTAACATGATCTACAATCCATCTTTGAAATGCATTTTGAGATTCCTCTTGGAATTGGGTTAAAATTTCCCATGAAGTTAGGTCAAAAATCTGCCTAAACTAGGGCAAAATTTCACTAAGTTAAAAAGTTTATGAACCCTTATTCACAAAATTATAACTTGAGATACAAGCATATTTTGGGAAAAATTTGTGAATAAAAGTTGTATATTTCATGGAGTACTACAACTTTCATGTTGGAAGTTTTCTTTGAATCCAATTGCATCATGGTGAAAAAGTTTGGAAAAGTTGGAAAAAAAAAGAAATTTTCATAACTTAGAAAATTTCTAAGTTATGAAAATTTTCAAACTTAAACCCTAATTTCCAAATTTAAGTTTCTTGGTGAAAAAGTTTCATGTTTTGACACATCTTGATGAAATATGACCCTTGGCTCTTGATTTTGACCAAAAAGTCAAAGTTTGACTTTTTAGTGTACAATTGATTTTTGATCAGTTGACTGGAAAATTCATCTGTCAATCCAATGCATTTGAGATATTTTGAACCTTGTGATTAGGTCAATATGATGCCATTGAGTCCTTGAAATCATGCTTGAACCCAATTTGCCATTGGCTAGGTAAAAAATCAGAAATTGTCTTTCTTCAGTCAAAACCCTAATTTTGACCATTTTGCCCTTTTGATGATCTGATCAAATTTCTTGACGAATTTTGGTCCAAACTTGATCAAATGGTTCATATGAGTCTATAATGTTGATGTGGATAAAAATTATGAGGTTTGACTATAAATTGGCCATGGTTGACTTTTTCCCCAATACAGCTGATTTTTAGGTCAACTGTCCAATTGATTGGGCAAAAAAGTGATTCAAAGCTTGAAACTTGGTATGAGAAATCTTAGGAGTCCAATATGAAGTATGAAAGTCACATGAGGCATTGGAAGTCCAAAAATCCTTGTGCAAACACAAACCCTAATTTCAGGTTATCAATGCAATGAGAGGTCTTGAGCTGAGCAAACCCTAATTTGGTCCTGAGTCCAAGAAGTCTTGTGAGGGGAAATCTTGATAAAATGAGAGGGAAAATTTTGGGGTACAACAGCTTCCCCTGTTCAATCTTCTTGAACCTGAAGAGTTAGATTAACGAGTTTGTCGTTCGTGACTCGAAGGTAAAAGATGATTGGACACTAGAGTGCCTATAAATTTGCACTCGTCAAAGTGTGGTTAAGGGGATGGGCTTAAAGATGCCATTAGGAGAGGTGACATAATCTTGTCGAAAATGGGCTTGTAGATGCCATCCAAGAATGCTTGTTGTAAATCAGGAGAACGAACATCAGAATGGTATCCGTATCTGGAACGTATTTGAGTTGTATCTGGAGATTGAATCTGTATGAGCAATGGAATGGCGTCCGTGTCTGGGGCGTATCCGAGCTGTAACTGTATTTGAATTTGAATGAATAATAGAATGACTTCCGTGTCTGGAGTGTATCTGTATTGTATCTGAGTCTGAAATCTGAATAGGCGACAAAATGGCATCCGTGTCTAGAGCGTCTCTGGGCTAGGGAACAAGTCAGAATAAGTGACAGAATGGCAACTGCGTCTGGAGCGTATCTGGACTGTATCTATACTTGAAATTTGAATAAGTGGCAGAATGGCAACCGTATCTGGAGCGTATCTGAACTGTATCATGAGGTTGAGGTCTGAATGAGTAACATAATGACTTCCGTGTCTGGAGTGTATTCGTACTGTATCTTGACTTTGAATTCTGAATGAGTAATAGAATGACTTCCGTGTCTGGAGTGTATCTTTACTGTATCATGAATAAGAGATCTGAATGAGTAACAGAATGACTTCCGTGTCTGGAGTGTATCCGTACTGTATCTGAATAAGAGATCTGAATGAGTAACAGAATGACTTCTGTGTCTGGAGTGTATCCGTACTGTATCTGAATAAGAGATATGAATGAGTAACAAAATGACTTCCGTGTCTGGAGTGTATCCGTACTGTATCTTGACTTTGAATTCTGAATGAGTAATAGAATGACTTCCGTGTCTGGAGTGTATCTTTATTGTATCTGAAGTTGAAATCTGAATGAGTAGCAGAATGACTTCTGTGGCGAGTGTATCCGTACTGTATCTGAAATCTTTGAATATTTGTTAAAGATAGCTGTTAATCTTATCCTGAAAAGGGTAAAATGTTAGCTGAAACACAAAGCTATGTTGCATGAAATGTATGATGCAATAAAATGTGTTTTATCAATGTTTATGATATATGAGTGTAATGTATGTGCATGTAAACTGATTCGCTGTATTGTTGAGGAAAATAAATCCTTGACGGCTGGAGATAATAAAACCCTTGATTGCTGCCGAGGAAAATAAATCCTTGACCGCTGCTGGAGATTCAAAATCTTTGATTGTTGAGGATGAGAAATCCTTGGTGACTGTTGGAGATTAAAATCCTTGACAACTTCTGCGAGGATGTGAGGATCCTTCATGTCTTAAAATTGGAGTATTTGACAAAAATTATGTTGTGAGGGTAATGCTAAGTGTTTCTTGAGAAACCTGCTTGGGGAATCCCGAGAACTTTGATGATTATGGATGGGGATTATACAATGGGAATCCTTACTCGGTTGGGGAATAGGGAAAACTCTGATGGTTTCGGCGGGGGACTAAGAATGAGAATCTTCATTCTGTTGAGGAGTAATGAAAACTTTGGCGACTTCACTGGGAAATGATGAAGAATGTGTGGGGAATAGATATCTTGCTGGGGAGATCAGGATTTTGGGTTGTATGCCAATCTACTGGGGAATTATTCGAAGTTGTCGTCTGGTTAGTTGTCAGGCTTCAAAGCAACTTGCTGGGAAATTATCAGGTTTTAAGATAACTCGCAGGGGAATTTGAGGAAACTGGAGGATTTCCACTGGGGTTTAAAGGTTGAAGTTTTAGCTCAGCTGGGGAAGAAAGATTTATCTCCGCTGGGGATTGGGAGTTTGAAATTTTAACTCTAATGGGAATTAATGGTTTGAAATTATAACTCCACCGGGGATATGTATTTCAAGGTTTTAGCTCCGCTGGGGATCTAGATGATGTACTGTGGGGATTGCCCCTGGAATAGTCTAAAGACGTTTTCCTATACTTTCAACCTGTCAGTAATTAATCTTTTCCAAATCGTTTATTTGTAAGCAATGATTATATTCAAATGCATATGCTCATTAATAAATCATTGGACGTTTTCAAATAAAACACAAGTGTAAAAAGGAAAAGACAAATAGTTTTCTGCACTATGAAGTATCTTTGTATTAACCTTGTGTAAGTATTTTGTACAAAGGAGACAGACATCCTAGTAAGAGAACGTTGTCATAAAAAATGAGAAAAGTTTATACAAAGAAAGATGGCTATGTGTAAAAATTCCATGGGGTTCCCATTTTGCTATAGCCTTCATAACTCTGGATATCTTGTCCATTCATTTCTTCGTCCAAAGATAATTGAGTTGATCAGAAGCCCGGAGCTTCTCTGTGAAGAGATTGTCCTTAAAGTGGTCCGACAAGACATAGTCATACGCTTTAATTCCCTAACTTTTGCCTGGACCTCCCTTTCAGGTTTTCGATCCACCGGGAAACCCTTTTTATCCCAAGTCGCCGTTTCGGGTTTTCACCTTGCCGGGTGTGATCGGCGGGAATGAGAACTGACTGTTTTTGAAATGTTGGTTCGTGTTTGCGTTTGTTTTCGCAAAATGTCGCAATAAGCAAGAGTCGCCACCGTCTTTTATTTTATCCAACAAGGAAAGGACAAAAGCACAGAAAAATTCCTTTTTGAGATGTTTCTCGGGTTCGGGAGATAGATTATAGAAAGTGAAGGTGTTAGCACCCTTTCTATCCGTGGTTATCCACGGGCTCTTAGGTACTTGCTCACTATGTTTTCAAAAGTTTGCTTTTCTTTATGATTGTGGGTTTTGAAAAGAGTTTTATTTTTGAAGAGAGTGTAAGTGCAAAAAGTTTTGTTTTGTTTCTAAAAGGAGAAAGTACTTAAGAACCTCTACCTACTCAAAAAGGAATTAAACTGTAAATGTCCTTTAGACAATGCTATCCCACTATTGAGGAGTAGGTAGCATCGTCGTTGGAGTTTTCGGGTCAATTCGATTTAAGGGACGTGTGGTCACTAAATCAATGTTAGGACGCCTTAGCGGTAATCCTAATGTCTTAGATCATTTTATCCGAGGCAACCTTTTCGAGGAAACTTATGATCTTTGGGACAAAAGGACGACCTCTAAAACATCCTATACTCAATGACCACGTTCGAGGCAACCAAGTGAGGTGTACCCTAGGAGTGGCATGTGCAAGTGTGTCAATTTTCAGTTATATTATCTTTGCATGTCATGGTGAGCTACTGTTGTTTTTAAGTTAAGATAGATCTTGTCATGCAATCCTAGTTAGCATACATCTAAACAGTTAATATATGTACAGGAATTTAAAGTGCGGGAATTGTAAATCCTACGCTATTACAAGGCTTCGGGGAGGGGGATTATTTACATGTCCAAAATTGGGGGAATAAAGCAGTAAAGTGTAAAAGTCTTAGTTAAGCTATTACAAACCAGTAGGCAGTTATAATAAAATAAACGCGCGCGAATATGAAAATAACCTCTAAAAATCCTAAGAATAAAATCTTTTTGTTGTTTTATTTTATTTTGGGAAAATGATCTAAATCTACTTAATTTTAGTTTTGGAAAAATGTTAAGATAATTAAATGATTAATTAACCAAGTTAATTTAATAGAAAGAAAAACTAGCCTAATGTTTTTTGTGTTTTTGATTTTATGCTTTAATGTTAATTAAAAGATAAAAAGATGTCAATGAAAACAAAAATAAAATACAAGGGGGATCCTTCGATCCAGGGAAAAAAAAGGAGCTTAGAGCCAAGGAGGGAATGGAAGCTTCGATCCAAACAGGGTCATGGTTCTTTAGATTGGGCCAGGAAGTGGGCATGAATAGCCTTCTATCCAGGGAAGGGGATTTCCCTTCAATCCTGGGAAAAATGCCTTCTTCGATCCAGGAGGACTATGGGAAGCTTCGATCCAGAGAAGGTGTCTCCTTCGATCTGGGATGCTATGCCTGCAAAAGTATGTTAGCAAAATAAAACTCATGGCTTGGTATCGAACCCCAGGCCCTTCGATCCTGCGTGCGCTGAGTCTTTTCAGGCTAAATCTGCAGCAAATGTTAGCAAACGAAGAACATGACCTGGGGCCAAACCCAAGCCCTTGGATTCTGTCTAGGATGGAAAATCGAATGGGATAGAAAATATGGAGGTGTTATGCAAAATGAAAAGTTTTGACAATTTACCCTCTCTTACCAGTAGATTGAATCTTCGATTTGGGTACTGGCTGGATTGGAGCACTTTCAATCTGAGGGCTTCTGGGTATGGGCAACTTTGATCTGAAGGACTGCTTTGGCTTGGAAAATTCTGACAACCTTTGATGGATTGTATGGGCAGCGCCTCTCCAATGTTTTTTGTTCTCTGTCCGTGTGTTCTGGCCTGTTCGTCCCCTCTGTTTTGTTTCTGCAGAGTTTTCTTTTCTTTTCTATAATTTTTTGTAATGTTTTTGTTCCTCCCTTTGCACTGTATGCTGGCCCTGTATTTATAGGAGTGTGGGGGTCTAGTAACGGCAAGAGACAACCATTTAACCAGGCCATTAAAGCCATGAGACAAGAATCAGACACATTAAAATATTTCCTTTTTTGAAACATTCGTGTCCCTTGAATGAACCTGGACGCTTTTGACTTTCGAATGCCTTCAGGCCCTGCTCTTCGATTGGTCTTGATTTGAACAGAATCACTCTTGGTCGAATCAGCTCTTTAGGAACAAAAAAGGCAAGAATCTGGCCTTTAACTCAGGAATTAAATCCACAATCAACATTTAATTATTTCTATATTTGCAAGGTAAACATGCCATTTTCTCATGTTCAGTGTACCTGGACATGTTCTTTTGAGTGCCCTCTTGATGGCCTCTTTCAAATGGCCTGGAAGGAGTTCTTCAAATGGCCCTGGTCCAAATATCAATCGAAGGGTACTAATTAAAATTCCAATCGAAAGGCTTTGTTAACAGGCCAATCGAAAGGTGTTGTTCATGCTAATCGAAGGACATGGTTAACATGCCTGTCGAAGCTGCCTTGACACAGTGCTAAATCGAAGGATCCCTTGGCATGCCAATTGAAAGGCTTGGCCCAGGGTGCCAAACGAAAAGGTCTTTTAGAATTCCAATCGAAGACCTTGACACAATGCCAATCGAAGTGCTTGTCCATAATGCCAATCGAAGTGCCTGTCCATAATGTCAATCGAAGCATTTTTGGAATGTCAATCGAAGTGCTTATCCATAATGCCAATCGAAAGGCTCATTCAGAATACCAATCGAAGGGTCTTTCAGAATGCCAATCGAAGGCCTTGACATAATGCCAATCGAAGTGCTCCTTCAGAATACCAATCGAAGGGTCTTTCAGAATGCCAATCGAAAGGATCCTTCAGAATACCAATCGAAGGGTCTTTCAGAATGCCAATCGAAAGGTACTTAAAGCACCACTCAAAAATTTTCTTTTTCCTTAGGCAAGGGTTTCTGGTCAACCATGCAGGGGGAAGACTTTGGAAAACATGAGAGGGCAAATTTTGGGGTGCAACAGTTGCCCCTGTTCAATTTTCTTAAACCTGAGGATATAGATTGGCTTTCGAGCCTTTCGTGATCCGAAGGTGGAAGATAATTGAACACTAGAGTGCCCAGAAATTTGCACTCGCATGGTGAAGTATCAGCATTGTGATGTCGGGAATGGGCTTACAGATGCCATTTGGAGGTTGTTGGTAGGAGGATGGGCTTATAGATGCCATCTGGAGATTGTTGGTAGGAGGATGGGCTTATAGATGCCATATGGAGATTGTTGGTAGGAGGATGGGCTTGTAGATGCCATCTGGAGATTGCTGGTAGGAGGATGGGCTTATAGATGCCATCTGCAGGAGTGTCGATCGCATAAGAGATTCCTTAGCGAGAACTTGCATACCTGCTGTTGTAGAAGATTCCGTTGGGGAAGTCTAACCTTGTTGAGATTTAGGAACCTGCCTGTACTTCAACTGAGAGAATGCTTCAACTGAGTTTTAAGAACCTGTTCATAATTCAATTGGGGGGAAACATCTTCATCAAGATCTAGGAACTGACTTGTGCTCACCGGGAGTATACCGTTGAGGTTATAGAACTCGTCCACACTATGACGGAGGAAAACATCAAGATCTAAGAACCGACTCGTGCTCAATGGAGTATACCGTTGAGGTTATAGTACTCGTCCACACTATGACGTAGGGAAACATCTTCATCAAGATCTAGGAACTGTCTCGTGCTCACTGGGAGTATACCATTGAGGTTATAGAACTCGTCCACACTATGACGGAGGAAAACATCAAGATCTAAGAACTGACTCGTGCTCAATGGAGTATACCATTGAGTTTATAGTACTCGTCCACACTATGACGTAGGGAAACATCTTCATCAAGATCTAGGAACTGTTTCGTGCCCACCGGAAGTATACCGTCGAGGTTATAGAACTTGTCCACACTTATGACGGAGGAAAACATCAAGATCTAGGAACTGACTCGTGCTCACCGGGAGTATACCGTTGAGGTTATAGTACTCGTCCACACTATGACGTAGGGAAACATCTTCATCAAGATCTAGGAACTGTCTCGTGCTCACCGGGAGTATACCGTTGAGGTTATAGAACTCGTCCATACTATGAAGGAGGAAAACATCAAGATCTAAGAACTGACTCGTGCTCAATGGAGTATACCGTTGAGGTTATAGTACTCGTCCATACTATGACGTAGGGAAACATCTTCATCAAGATCTAGGAACTGTCTTGTGCCCACCGGGAGTATACCGTTGAGGTTATAGAACTTGTCCACACTATGATGGAGGAAACTGTCGAAATTGAGAACCTTATCTGAAATTCAACCGATGATAGTTCAATTGAGATTTAAGAACTAGTCAGATATTCGAATAAGCTGAGAACTTAACTGCACTTTTCCTGAAAGGTAAAGGTCAGTCATATGCAATGCATGATATGGGTCAAGCAATGATGTTCTCAAAATAAGTGAGATTGTATCCATATGATGTGTACATGCATGTATTATGATGTATGGAAGTGTGATGTTTTAGCTGGGAAAATAAATCCCGGAGCTGCTGGAGAATAGAGTTGAGTCTGGATGATTGTCAGAATTGTGTCTGCATCTGGAGCGTATCTGAAATGTATTTGAATGAGTGACAGAATGACATCCGAATTTGGATCGTATCTGGACTGTAATTTGAATGAGTGACAAAATGACATCCGAATCTGGATCGTATCTGGACTGTAATTTAAATGAGTGACAGAATGACATCCGAATCTGGATCGTATTTGGACTGTAATTTGAATGAGTGATAGAATAACATCCGAATCTAGATCGTATCTGGACTGTAATTTGAATGAGTGACAGAATGACATCTGAATCTGGATCGTATCTGGACTGTAATTTGAATGAGTGACAGAATGACATCCGAATCTGGATCGTATCTGGACTGTAATTTGAATGAGTGACATAATGACATCCGAATCTGGATCGTATCTGAACTGTCTCTAGAAGGGATCTGGAATAAGTATCAGAATGTCAGCCATATCTGGGTCGCATCTGAACTGTCTCTAGAAGGAGTCTGGAATAAGTATCAGAATGTCAGCCATATCTGGGTCGCATATGAACTATCTCTAGAAGGAATCTGGAATAAGTATCAGAATGTCAGCCATATCTGGGTCGCATCTGAACTATCTCTAGAAGGAATCTGGAATAAGTATCAGAATGTCAGCCATATCTGGGTCGCATCTGAACTATCTCTAGAAGGAATCTGGAATAAGTATCAGAATGTCAGCCATATCTGGGTCGCATCTGAATTGTCTCTATAAGGGGTCTGGAATAAGTATCAGAATGTCATCCATATCTGGGTCGCATCTGAACTGTCTCTAGAAGGAATCTCAGAAGATGATGATCTTTGCCTGTTGATTGATCTTTCCTGAAAAGGTAAAGAGTTAGTTGTATGAAATGTCATGATGTATGCATTGTGTAATGATGTTCTCAAAATAAAATGAGATTTGTGTCATATGTATTTTGTATGCATATGTTATGAATGTTGTAGTGTAATTTTGTCTTGGACTTTGCTCAAAATGTTTCCACCGGGGATCCCTGCTTTGTTGTTTGAGGAGAACTCCGCTGGGGGATATTGAAAACTCCGTGGGGAGTATGTTTATTTCTGCTTGGGAAAAGAGTTTAGGAGTCTTAGTCGCCCGTTGCTCTACTGGGGAGTCGAAGTTAAACTGACATCTGGTCGGGTCCAGGTTTCACAGTAACTTGTTGGGGATTGTAGAGTAGTCTACTGGGGAAGAGGAGTTGTGGTCCTTTGATTTGTAGTAGTCGGAGAGGCAAACTCAAGCTGGGGAATCCTGGCGTTGTTGGGGAAATAAACCCTGTCGTCAGTCCGCTAGAGAGGTGACATCTTCGTTGGGGGAAGTCCTCGAGGATTCTTGAGGTTGATTCAGCTGGGAAAGGTTTTCAGAGATTAAACCCTTGCTGGGAGTCATCCTATGAGAAGGATTTTGGGGATATTTGTCATTGCCCCTAGTAGCAAGTGTTTGTGACATTGCCAAAAAATGTTTAATTGTACGTAACCCTTCACTGAGATTGATGTTCAATGCCCCAAGTGACGGAGATGGAGATTTGCCCCTGGTTACTCTGTACTTCTTCAGAGATTTCTTGAAATCTTGACTGAACTGCCACATGTGTGCTGGATAGTGACATGTTAAGTCCCCCTGTTGGAAGGAGATTTGTCAATGGAAGTGTCATCCTTTTTGAAGTGATTTTGTTTACTGAGAGGGCTTTCGTTCATCGGATATTCGTTGTGTAAATTTCTCCGCTGTCAAACAAATAGCCAAATGCAAACAGTGATATTCAAATAATGCAAAGTTTATGCTTGTCTCGAAGTTTTTTTTTTGAAAAATGCGCTTTTTTAGCAGAATTTTTTTTTTTTAAAGACAAATTCAACACAAGATTTAGGGTAAAGCCTTACAGGAGTCAGGATACCTTTTGTAACAGTATGCTTTTGAACTAACCCATGCTTCAGTTAGGACTTTTGAAGGGTTGTAGCGTGGCTTGGTTCACGGTTTAAGAAACAAAGGATAAAGGCTCAAAGTATATTTGTAACCCCCGCTCTTCGTGATGTTCTTCAATCCTAAACTCAATTAATTGTGCATTTGAACTTCAAATGAGTCTGGAACGATGTTTTTGGTGATGGTTCACACAAGTTGAATTTGTTGGAAGGCAGTCATCATTTTTTTTGCAACATTTTTCATGTTGTCGAGGATTTATAGTGACCTCGTTCTTTTGATTTATTATCCCTAATTTTTGCCTAACTGTTCCTATTTTCGAGATTACAGTCAGCGGGATGCCCTAGTTTTCTTAAGCCTCCTTTATAGGTTTTGGCTCAGTGGGCTTTTCTCTTTAGAGAGATTGACTGCCTATGAGATAAGGAACCACCACTGTCTTTTGATTCCAGAGGAATGCTTTTGATGTCGTTCGTTGTATTATGAACTGAGAGTTTTGCGACTTCAATGCGCATCTTTTTGAATTAACTGATAGCCTACCCTGCCCCAGGTTTAAATTAAAGGTTTCAATTGTGTTTAAAACAGAAAACTCCTACTTCTTTGGCTCGAAGGGGTTGACTAGGGATTATCTTCCTTATAACTCCAGTGTTTAGGATTTGAAAGAAATGCCTATACATCGTCAGCAAGGTCTGTCCAAAAGCATACTGTATGAGATTATGACATTGTTTCGTCATCCTCCCTCTAAAGGCTTGTAACTTTTAGCAAGAGTTGAATGTCATAAAGTGAGTAAAAAGCATAGTTCAAATGTAATTAAAATGATTGGATCAAATCAAGACAAACATATGCAATGCATTAATGAAACAAAGTTTGGCATTAATAGATAATTGTTTGAATAACAAAGAGATTACAACTTGAAAATTCAAATGAACAAAAGCTTTCAATGATTCGTCATAGGAGCAGTGATTATGTTTGGAGTCTCCGGAGGGTCAAACTTGATCTCCTTGGCATCAATCATGTCTTGGATCTTGTTCTTCAGAGCCCAACAGTTGTTTGTGTCATGTCCCGGACTGTCAGAGTGGTATGCACACCTTTCATTGGGATGATAGGTAGGAGCGGAAGTATTTGGGTTCCGGAGAGGAGCCTTTAATGTAATCAGCTCTGCCTTTAACATGTGTTGTAGCGCTTGAACTAGTGACATGTTGATCTTAGTGAATTGTCTTTTAGGCATGACCTCCTTACGCTGATGCCCCTGTCTTTGTTGAGCAGGCGTAGGATTAGAGATCAAGATTTCTCCTACGTATTGGTTATGACGACCCTTTTGACCATACACAACGTTGGACTCTTTCTTCCCATTGTAGGGCTTTTTCTGAGCATCAGAAGGTGTAGCTTCTTGAATCTTCCCACTTTTGATGCCAGCTTCGACCCTTTCGCCGGTCAGTATTAGCTCGGTGAACCCGGCTGAAGAGCTTCCGATCAAGTGTTTGAAATAGGGACCAGATAAAGTCCCAACAAACATATCCACCAACTCCCTATCAGAAAGAGGGGGTTGGACTCTTCCAGCAAGATCTCTCCACTTTTGAGCGTAGTCCTTAAAGCCTTCGCTTGTACCCATAGACATACCCTGAAGCTGAGTACGTGTGGGAGCAAGGTCGGCATTATACTGGTATTGCTTGTAAAAAGCAGCAACAAGGTCCTCCCAGTTGCGGATGTTAGCTCCTTCCAGTTGACAGAACCATTCAAGTTGATTCCCTGAAAGACTGTCTTGAAAGAAATGGATCCACAAGTTCTTATCAGCAGTGTAAGGTTGGATCTTCCTCACATATGACCGGAGGTGCAACTTTGGACAGGAAGCTCCGTCATACTTGGAGAAGGCAGGTGCCTTGAATTTATGGGGAATCACCACCCCAGATGATAGACCCAGATCTCCAAAGTCCAGACCGGGCACCTTCTGTATTTCCATAGCGTTCAAACGGTCTTCCAGTTGTTTGTACTTATCCTCAGCAGGAGGATACTGTTCTTCATCATAATCCGTCTCGTTGTCGGAGACTTCAGGGCTAGGAGCCCTCCTTTCTTGTGGACTATCTTTCCCTCCAGATGGGGTGGTCAGATCAACTTTGCTCTTCAGCCCGTTTCCAAACCTGCGTCCAGTATTGAACCGGATGGTCCTCTTTTTCTTCTTCTTCCTCTCTTTTAGAATCAGGGTCTTCAGGTCCTGCTGACCCTTAGCTAGGCTCATGACCAACTCTTGAAATTGGGCATTCTGGGCCTGGAGGGCCTTGATAGCTTGCTCAGTGGAAGGTTCAGTAGACATGATGATTGCTGAAATAAACAGCGAAGAAGATGAGAGACCTGTAACGGTACCTGTAATGCAATGATATGTATGATATATGTATGCAATGTTTTCAAGGATCTCGTAGGGTAAACAAGAAACGGTTAGAATTTGAATCTGATAGCTTTGATTGAAGGAATTTCATGTTGCTGAGAGTCCTTCTTCAAGAGTCAAGCTCACCATATCGAGTGGGTCATAGCCCCTGACTCAAGTTATCATGTTTTGATCTCTAGATGACATTGGCTAGAGGAAAATAAATCCCCTTTGCCCCTTTCTAGACTTTTGATTTACCATAACCTGCATCACAGACCCTTGAGATCCTTGAAATGGTTAAAGAAATGTTAAGGCATAATGTTATGATGTGTATGTTATGCGTTTAAGCAAAAGTGTGAGGTGATGTAAGTAAGCCATGTAGTAAATCCAGATTATTGGATAAGGACTGTAAACAAAACCTGCAAGGAAACCATGTTGTCAGATAACAAGAATGTGCAAGTAGTTCAAGTTTGAAGGCACACAAGTCACACAAAAGAGCCTTTAGATTTCAGGCTTGCATGAGGTTTCATAGGTAAGTACCCTCTTGAGTTTAGTTGGCTCAAAACCTGTCTTGTAAATAGTAACCGGGTTCTAAGGAGCTCAATATCATTGGATTGTTTTCTATGTTCATCGTTTTGGTTTAGCCACTGAACTAGCGACCAAAATATTCCAAGAAAACAATTCTCAATGAGTGTAGTATCGAGTATCTACCAACTTCGGACTGCACCAAAGTCGGTCATCTCATTACCCCTAAAAAAGGCCAAGATGGTCAAGTAAGGTTCTAGGTCATTAGTGCTTAGTGACATCACTCAGCTGCCCCGTATTCTCTTTGATTGACTCAAAGGCTACCGGTACTCACAAATATGTCGCACTAATATAGTTATTGCTTCAACCGTGTCGGTATACCCCACACAGTTTCCATAACGTATTGCTATCTATGAATGTTTCCCAAATCCGGGTGGAGGATTTCAAACCCAAACAATAGAACCAAAATTAAAGCATACAAAGCATACAATTGAAAACACAAGTGATCTAATCCTAAGGTACACCTCACTTATATCAATTCCCCAGCAGAGTCGCCAGTTCTGTGATAGGTAGGAATTAGAACTGACTGTTTTTGAAATGCTGGTTCGCGTTTGCGTTTGTTTTCGCAAAATGTCGCGGTAAGCAAGAGTCGCCACCGTCTTTTATTTTATCCAACAAGGAAAGGACAAAAGCACAGAAAAATTCCTTTTTGAGATGTTTCTCGGGTTCGGGAGGTAGATTATAGAAAGGGAAGGTGTTAGCACCCTTTCTATCCGTGGTTATCCACGGGCTCTTAGGTACTTGCTCACTATGTTTTCAAAAGTTTGCTTTTCTTTGTGATTGTGGGTTTTGAAAAGAGTTTTGTTTTTGAAGAGAGTGTAAGTGCGAAAAGTTTTGTTTTGTTTTTAAAAGGAGCAAGTACTTAAGAACCTCTACCTACTCAAAAAGGAATTAAACTGTGTAAATGTCCTTTAGACAATGCCATCCCACTATTGAGGAGTAGGTAGCATCGTCGTTGGAGTTTTCGGGTCAATTCGATTTAAGGGACGTATGGTCACTAAAGCAACGTTAGGACGCCTTAGCGGTAATCCTAATGTCTTAGATCATTTTATCCGAGGCAACCGTTTCGAGGCAACTTATGATATTTGGGACAAAAGGACGACCTCTAAAACATCCTATACTCAATGACCACATTCGAGGCAACCAAGTGAGGTGTACCCTAGGAGTGGCATGTGCAAGTGTGTCAATTTTCAGTTATATTATCTTTGCATGTCATGGTGAGCTACTATTGTTTTTAAGTTAAGATAGATCTTGTCATGCAATCCTAGTTAGCACACATCTAAACAGTTAATATATATACAGGAATTTAAAGTGCGGGAATTGTAAATCCTACGCTATTACAAGGCTTCGGGGAGGGGGATTATTTACATGTCCAAAATTGGGGGAATAAAGCAGTAAAGTGTAAAAGTCTTAGTTAAGCTATTACAAACCAGTAGGCAGTTATAATAAAATAAACGCGCGCGAATATGAAAATAACCTCTAAAAATTCTAAGAATAAAATCTTTTTGTTGTTTTATTTTATTTTGGGAAAATGATCTAAATCTACTTAATTTTAGTTTTGGAAAAATGTTAAGATAATTAAATGATTAATTAACCAAGTTAATTTAATAGAAAAAAAAACTAGCCTAATGTTTTTTGTGTTTTTGATTTTATGCTTTAATGTTAATTAAAAGATAAAAAGATGTCAATGAAAACAAAAATAAAATACAAGGGGGATCCTTCGATCCAGGGAAAAAAAGGAGCTTAGAGCCAAGGAGGGAATGGAAGCTTCGATCCAAACAGGGTCATGGTTCTTTCGATTGGGCCAGGAAGTAGGCATGAACAACCTTCGATCCAGGGAAGGTGATTTCCCTTCAATCCTGGGAAAAATGCCTTCTTCGATCCAGGAGGACTATGGGAAGCTTCGATCCAGAGAAGGTGTCTCCTTCGATCTGGGATGCTATACCTGCAAAAGTATGTTAGCAAAATAAAACTCAGGGCCTGGTATCGAACCCCAGGCCCTTCGATCCTGCATGCGCTGAGTCTTTTCAGGCTAAATCTGCAGCAAATGTTAGCAAACGAAGAACATGACCTGGGGCCAAACCCAAGCCCTTGGATTCTGTCTAGGATGGCAAATCGAATGGGATAGAAAATATGGAGGTGTTATGCAAAATGAAAAGTTTTGACAATTTACCCTCTCTTACCAGCAGATTGAATCTTCGATTTGGGTACTGGGTGGATGGGAGCACTTTCAATCTGAGGGCTTCTGGGCGTGGGCACCTTTGATATGAAGGACTGCTTTGGCTTGGAAAATTCTGACAACCTTTGATGGATTATATGGGCAGCGCCTCTCCAATGTTTTTTGTTCTCTGTCCGTGTGTTCTGGCCTGTTCGTCCCCTCTGTTTTGTTTCTGCAAAGTTTTCTTTTCTTTTCTATAAATTTTTGTAATGTTTTTGTTCCTCCCTTTGCACTGTATGCTGACCCTGTATTTATAGGAGTGTGGGGGTCTAGTAACGACAAGAGATAGCCATTTAACCAAGCCATTAAAGCCATGAGACAAGAATCAGACACATTAAAATATTTCCTTTTTTGAAACATTCGTGTCCCTTGAATGAACCTGGACGCTTTTGACTTTCAAATGCCTTTCCATGCTCTTCGATTGGTCTTGATTTGAACAGAATCACTCTTGGTCGAATCATCTCTTTAGGAACAGAAAAGGCAAGAATCTGGCCTTTAACTCAGGAATTAAATCCACAATCAGCATTTAATTATTTCTATATTTGCAAGGGAAACATGCCATTTTCTCATGTTCAGTGTACCTGGACATGTTCTTTTGAGTTCCCTCTTGATGGCCTCTTTCAAATGGCCTGGAAGGAGTTCTTCAAATGGCCCTGGTCCAAATATCAATCGAAGGGTACTAATTAAAATTCCAATCGAAAGGCTTTGTTAATAGGCCAATCGAAAGGTGTTGTTCATGCTAATCGAAGGACATGGTTAACATGCCTGTCGAAGCTGCCTTGACACAGTGCTAAATCGAAGGATCCCTTGGCATGCCAATTGAAAGGCTTGGCCCAGGGTGCCAAACGAAAAGGTCTTTCAGAATTCCAATCAAAGACCTTGACACAGTGCCAATCAAAGTGCTTGTCCATAATGCCAATCGAAGTGCCTGTCCATAATGCCAATCGAAGCATTTTTGGAATGTCAATCGAAGTGCTTGTCCATAATGCCAATCAAAAGGCTCATTCAGAATACCAATCGAAGGGTCTTTCTGAATGCCAATTGAAGGCCTTGACATAATTCCAATCAAAGTGCTCCTTCAGAATACCAATCGAAGGGTCTTTCAGAATGCCAATCGAAAGGCTCCTTCAGAATACCAATCGAAGGGTCTTTCAGAATGCCAATCGAAAGGTACTTAAAGCACCACTCAAAAATTTTCTTTTTCCTTAGGCAAGGTTTTCTGGTCAACCATGCAGGGGGAAGACTTTGGAAAACATGAGAGGGCAAATTTTGGGGTCAACACCAGGTGTATAGATTTTTTTTGTTTTATCCCTAACTTTTTCCTGAACCGCCCTTTCGGGTTTTCGATTCATCGGGATGCCCTTTTTTTTGCCTAGGTGTGTCAACCTAGCGGGTCATTTATGCGTAGTATCTTTTGACTATGTCTGTGTTCGTAGGGTACGGCAGGTCGTTGCCGTCCATGGTGGTTAATATCATTGCCCCACAAGAAAAGATGTTCTTGATCATAAATGGTCCTTCGTAGGTAGGAGTCCATTTGCCCCTGGGATCACTTTGCGGCAAGATGATCCGCTTGATCACAAGATCTCCGACTTGATATATCTGGCGTCTGACTTTCTTGTTGAAAGCCTTGATCATCCGTTTTTGGTACGTCTGGCCGTGACAAACAGTAGTAAGTCTCTTCTCGTCAATCAAGTTAAGTTGATCAAGTCGGGTCTGAATCCAATCGTCTTCACTCAAACCAGCATCCTTCATGATTCTCAAGGAGGGAATCTGAACCTCGATAGGTAAAACAGCTTCCATGTTATATACCAAGGAATAGGGTGTTGCCCCAGTTGATGTACGCGCCGTGGTACAGTACCCGCGGAGAGCAAACGGTAACATCTCATGCCAGTCCTTGTAGGTGACTGTCATCTTCTGTATGATCTTCTTAATGTTTTTGTTCGCAGCTTCGACAACACCGTTCATATTTGGCCGATAGGGAGATGAATTGTGATGTTGAATCTGGAACTGCTCGCACAAGGCGGTGATCATAGTGTTGTTAAGGTTTGTACCGTTGTCAATGATGATCCTTTCGGGGATACCGTATCGGCAAATGAGATTCTGCTTGATGAAGCGGGCAACAACAATCTTTGTGACGGATGCGAAGGAAGCTGCTTCGACCCACTTGGTGAAGTAGTCAATGGCCACCAGAATGAAACAGTGTCCATTGGATGTTGTAGGCTTGATCTCCCCAATCATGTCAATTCCCCGTATAGCGAATGGCCAAGGATCTGTTAAGACATTGAGAGGAACTGGAGGTATATGTACCTTGTCTGCATAGATTGGACATTTGTGACAAGTCCTGGAATGTTGATAGCAGTCAGCTTCCATGGTAGACCAGTAATAGCCTGCCCGTATAATCTTCTTAGCCATCGTATGTCCGCTAGAGTGAGTGCCAAAGGTACCATTGTGCAGTTCAGCCATGATCTGTTCAGCTTCAATCTTGTCCACACAACGGAGCAGAATGCAATCATGATTACGCTTGTACAGGATACCATTTCTCAGGAAGAACTTGGCAGAGAATCTCCTCAAGAACTTTTTATCATTGACTGAAGCTCCTTCAGGATATTCTTGAGCCTCGAGATACCTTTTGACTTCGTGAAACCAAGGTCGGTCCACTACTTCTTCGGTATTAATCTCGTGACAATGTGCAGGTTCGTCCATACGTTCAATTGTGATTTGGGGAGCCTCATTATCCCAGTTAAGTTTAAACATTGATGACATTGTAGCTAGAGCATCTGCTAGCTGATTTTCTTCTCGTGGGAAGTGCTCGAAGGTAATCTGCTCGAAATATGGTAACAATGTCAAGACACGTTCTTTGTAAGGGATGAGGTTTGGATGCTTAGTATCCCATTCTCCTTTGATCTGACTGATGACCAAAGCTGAGTCTCCAAACACAATCAAAGATTTTATTCCCAAGTCTATCGCAGCCTTGAGACCAAAGATACAAGCTTCATACTCGGCCATGTTGTTGGTGCAGTTAAAGCAAAGTCTGGCGGTGAAAGGAGTCTGGCAACCCTCTGGGGAGATGAGTACCGCGCCGATATCGTTGCCAAGTGCATTGGAAGCACCATCAAAGTACAGGGTCCATCAGGATCCTTGTTCAGGTCCGTCATGTGGTCTGAGATCTTCAATATTGTTCAATGTCATAATGTCTTCGTCAGGGAAGTCAAACCTCATGGATTGGTAATCTTCGACAGCTTGATGGGCCAGATGGTCAGCTAGCACACTCCCCTTTATAGATTTTTGGGTTGTGTACTGTATATCGTATTCCGTTAGGATCATCTGCCATCTGGCTATCCTTCCGGACAAAGCAGGCTTCTCAAAGATGTACTTGATCATATCCATCTTAGATATCAGCAATGTGGTATGAGTCAACATATACTGCCTTAGCCGGCGAGCAGCCCATACCAAAGCGCAACAAGTTTTCTCGAGCAGTGAGTATTGGGTCTCACAGTCGGTAAACTTTTTGCTAAGGTAATAAATGGCATGCTCTTTTCGGCCAGACTCGTCATGTTGGCCCAGTACGCACCCCATTGAATTCTCTAGGACGATCAGATACATGATTAGCGGTCTTCCTTCGACGGGTGGCATCAAGATAGGAGGTTCTAGCAAATACTCCTTGATTTTATCGAAAGCAATTTGACAGTCATCATTCCATTTAACTACCTGATCTTTCTTCAACAGCTTGAAGATTGGTTCACAGGTAGATGTTAGGTGAGAAATGAACCTTGCAATGTAGTTTAGGCGTCCCAAGAAACCTCTGACCTCCTTCTCAGTGCGAGGAGCAGGAATTTCTTGTATAGCTTTGACTTTGGCAGGATCAACCTTGATGCCCTTGTTGCTGACAATGAAACCCAAGAGTTTACCGGACCGGACTCCGAAAGTGCACTTGTTAGGGTTCAGTCTGAGCTTGTACTCCTTCAACCTGACAAACAGCTTTTGCAAGTGGTCGAGGTGTTCTTCTTCCGTTTGTGATCGGGTTATCATGTCATCTACGTAGACCTCTATCTCATGATGTATCATATCATGAAACAAAGCTACCATGGCGCGTTGATAGGTTTCCCCGACATTCTTCAGTCCGAATGACATCACTTTGTAACAAAACGTACCCCACTGTGTAACAAAAGTAGTTTTCTCCATGTCCTCGGGTTCCATTTTGATCTGGTTATAGTCTGAGAATCCATCCATGAAAGAAAATACCTTGTGCTGAGCTGTGTTGTCAACCAAGATGTCAATATGCGGAAGTCGAAAGTCATCTTTAGGGCTGGCCCTGTTTAAGTCTCTATAATCCACACACATTCTCACTTTGCCGTCCTTCTTAGGCACGGGCACAATGTTAGCAACCCATTGAGGATAGGAAGTAACAGCCAGAAATCCAGAATTGAACTGCTTCATAACTTCTGCTTTGATCTTTTTAGACATGTCAGGCCTCATGCGGCGGACTTTTGGTTTAACTGGTGGACAGTCTTCTCTTGTGGGTAGACGGTGTACCACAATGTCTATATCAAGTCCCGACATGTCTTCGTATGACCAGGCGAAGATCTCAACATATTCATTCAACAGCTGAATTAAGCGTTCCTTGACACTTGGCTCTAGGTTTACACCCACTCTGACTTCTTTTCTGTCTTCCTCAGTACCCAAATTGATTGTTTCTAACAGCTCCTCATGAGGCAGAATTGCTCTTTCTTCCTGTTGTAGCAGTCTAGCCAATTCTCCTGACACCTCACAATCTTCATCACCTTCGTATTCGGCATGGTAGACCAGATCTTCAGAGTCACTGAAGGCCATAGCATAATTGTTACCCATGGAATCCGGAATGGAAGGGTACCTGCATTTCTGAGTGTGGGTGTATGTAAGGGATAGCCACCTTTAAACAAATAAAATGTAAAAAGAAAGACAATGAACACAAAAGTTTATATGTGAAAACGTCCATGATTCATTAAAATGGCATATGAAGATGAAAAATCAAACCCTTACAAATGGACCTATGTGCCTCGGGTAAGGCACAAGGTTAAAAAGTGTACGAATTGTCTGAGAATTATTACAAACCAACAGAAATGTTTGAAAGATAAATTACTGTTGTATGAAAGTAAACGAAACAAAGTCTTTTGCTTCCCAGTTGCACAGTCCTCCGTCAACAGTAGGGAAAATCCAGTCTTCCAAGTAGCTCTCCTCTTCACTATCCTCCAAAGCATTGACTCCATGATGGGTGATCTTCACTGGTGGCCCTCCAGCACGGGTGCGGCGTATAACCTTTTGAGCAGAAGAAGTGAACCCCAAGCCGAATTTATCTGATTTGAAAGGAAAGTCTGGAAGCTGCCCCCGGATTATGCTTCCTCCTTCTTCAATCACAGCCTTTGCATCTTTGAGAGACGACATCCGAGGCGGAGGTCTGGTAATCATGGGTACAAAAGACACTGTCTTGGTTTCTGCAATCTGCTGAGCTACCTCTTCAAAATGCTGAAAAGGGGTTTCGATGAATTCACCATCCAATTCTACATAGCGGAAAGAATTTAGATGGATTATCATGTATTCCTCTTTGCCGTGAACAGTTATGATTTTTCCCTAGACATGGTACTTGAGCATTTGATGCAGAGTAGAAGTGACGGCTCCAGCATTGTGAATCCAGGGTCTTCCCAACAAGCAAGAATAGGAAGGACGGATGTCCATCACATAGAATATGGAGTTGAAGGTTTCAGTTCCCACTTTAATCGGGATGTCCACCTCCCCGTGGACCATCCTTTTAGAACCATCAAAGGCTCTGACAATTATATTGCTGGGCTTCAAGGTTAAACCTTCACAATCCAGTATATCCAAGGCTTTCTTTGGCAAGACGTTCAGTGATGAACCAGTGTCTACCAGCACGTATTCTAGGGTAGTCCCTCTGCATTCCACCGAGACATGCAAAGCGTCATTATGTTTTCTCCCTTTGGATGTTAAATCAGCATCGGAGAATCCTAGACCATTGTCAGCTGTTAAGCTAGCTACACATTCCTGGAACTGATCCTCAGAGGTTTCCTGTGGCACGTGGGCCGTCTTCAAGAATCTTATCAAAGCTTTAGTATGAGCTTCTGAACAAAGCAGCATGGCCAACATAGAGATCTTTGAGGGGGTTTGCCCCAGTTGTTCCACAACATCATAATCGCTTTTCTTGATTATTTTCAAAATCTCTTCCATTTCTTTTTGAGAGGTCTCGGGGATGACCAATGGCTGAGCCCTCATCCTGACGGGCTCTTCTTGGATCCCTTTCCCTCTATCATCAGCAGCAGCAGAGGGGAAAACCACAGGAGTTACAACTTCTTCAATAATTGGAGTTCTCGCAGATATGTTTACCGGTGCAGGGGTAACCTTAGGAGCAGCTGAGGGTCCAGATATTGCCTTTGGAGGGGCAATCTCCGGAGAGAAAATTCTTCCACTGCGGGTGATTTTGCTTGTTCCAGCAATGTTTCCAATGTCGGAAGTCTCTTCATCATAACTCTCTTCAGTTGATTCAATTTTTTTAATGCCGTGGTAGTAGATTTCTCCACCATAGTTCCACGGTACTGATCTGTCGGACTTGTACGGGATGGGCCCAGGCATGGTTATCTTCAAAGGTGCAGTCTTCAGAGCGGATGTAATCTTAACAGGTCTTTTGGAGACCTTGGAAAGATTGGCGGATATGGTTATTATTGAAACATCATTGACAGGAGTCGGTGTAACAGGAGTCTTTTCAAAAAGGATTTCTTGGTTATCCATTAGGCGTTGGATGCCTAACTTCAACAATGGGCAGTCGGTTGGTAAGGATGAACAAAGGCATCAATCTTCTTCACAACCTGGGAAAATCCCAGCCTTCAGCAAATTCAACTTGATTATCGGTAGCGGAGTTATCAACTCATCAACAGTATCAACAAAAAGATCTTCTTCAACAACATGGGCATTGTGGCCATGCTTTGGCATTGGAGCAGAGATTACATTCGGCTTTTCAGGGGCGTCGAATTTAACTTCTTTAGCGTCTATCAAATCCTGAATCTTATTCTTGAGGGCTCAACAATTGTTGGTGTCGTGCCCCAGACTGTCTGAATGATAAGCACACTTGGCGTTCGAATGGTAGTACGGAGAAGTAGTATTCGGGTTCTTCGGGGCCTCTTTCAGACTGGCAAGGTTTAACTTCAAGAGATGGGGTAGAACCTGAGCAGGAGTCATGTTTATTCGGGTGAATTGCCGTACAGGCCTTTCCACCCTTGCTTGGTTGGTTCTGGGTTGATTGTTTCTGGGCTGATCCATTGCAGACTTCTGAATCATTACGTCCCCCACTGCTGGCCGGCTCTCGACTCTTCCTTGACCTCTTTGAGAGTAGACAACTGATACTTCCTTCTTTGCTGGAAAAGTCTTTTTGATGGCAGCGGAGGCAGATGCATCTTTTTGAATTTTCTCGCTTTTTATGTCGGCTTCAACTCTCTCACCAGTTAGAATCAACTCAGTGAACCTCGCGGAGGAACTTCCAATCAGATGATTAAAGAAAGGCCCCGACAGAGTTCCCAAGAACATGTCTACTAGCTCTCTCTCAGATAGAGGTGGTTGTACTCGTCCTGCCAAATCTCTCCATTTCTGGGCATACTCTTTGAAACCCTCGTTGGTAGCCAGGGCCATACTTTGTAGCTGAGTACGGGTTGGCGCCAAGTCGACGTTGTATTGGTACTGTTTATAGAATGTGGCCTCCAAATATTCCCAATTATGCACATCAGACCTCTCCAACTGGTAAAACCAATCTAGCTGCATCTCCGATAAACTGTCTTGGAAAAAGTGGACCCACAAGTCTTTGTCAGAAGAATGTGTTTGAATTTTCCTGACATAAGATCGTAGGTGCATCTTTGGGCAAGACAACCCATCGTACTTAGCAAACAGTGGCACCTTAAACTTAGGAGGGATTACAATTCCGGAAACCAACCCTAACTCTTCAAAGTCCAGCCCAGGCACTCTCTGAATCTCAATAGCTGCCAGACACTCTTCCAAGTTCTTGTATTTGTCATTGGCCGGAGGGTACTACTGCTCAGAATAGTCCTCATCCTCTTCTTCTTCAGCTTCAGAATCTGAAGGCACTACAGTTCCTTTACCCTTTCCTTCCCCCTCTTCAGATGTTGATGGAAAATCTAGGACCCTTCTGGTTTGACCTTCAAACCTTCTGCCCAATGTAGCCACACCAGCTCTCTTCTTCTTCTTTTTCTCTTTTTCCTTCTCTAAGAAAGTCTTGAGCTCCTCCTGCCCCTTGGCCAAGGTCAGAAGTAGCTGTTGAAACTGTGAATTCTGAGCTTGTAAGTCTTTGACCGTCTGTTCTATATCCATCTTGCTGAAATAAACAGCAGAGAGATGAGGAAACTTGGTGTGAAGACCTGCTTATGCATATGATGAATGATATGTATTCATGTAATACATTTAAGGATTCAGAAATTCAAATTTGTTTTAAACAAAAAATAAACACACATCATATTAATAAGATATAATTTGTTAGTACATCAATGCCCCATGGGAAAAATAATACAAAATTCTAAGGTAAAAAGAAGTTGCGCATCCTCTTTGGTGCAATGTAGGTGTTGAGAGTCTGCTCTTCATGAAGTTGAAGAGTGAGTTCCAAAACCTTCTTCTCGCTTGCATAGAATTGGACTTCGAAAGTATCACGCTCTCCCTTGAGTTGTATCCAACTCCTTTGTAAATCTTCTAGTGATGTTGGCATGTCAGGATGTAGGAGGGTGTATGGAACCTCTCCTTCCATAACAGGCTCTATAATCACTGGGAGAATGGAGGGGTAAGGCATCATAAGACTTTGGGCGCGGGTTCATACCCACTTTAGGTAAGGCTCAAGGGGGATGGAATTCTTGTGTCCCAAGGTCTTACTATCTACCTTGTTGGGCATCCTCCAAGCTCGAATGGACCTTTGTCGGAGTCCTTGATCGTCGTTGTCGAAGTCAAAAACCAAGTCTGGAATCAGCATGTCATGTGGGCCATCCCTTCGGGCATACCCAAATTGTCTCAGAGCCAAGCATGTGTTGTAGGTGATACCTCCCCTAATGCCAAATAGAGGGACATTAGGAAATTCCACATAACGGTCAATGATGATGACATTCTCTTTTGATCGAGAACACCAATGAATATCTAAATGGGTAAGAGTCATCAATCGTTGTGACCACCTCAAACCTTGCTCATTCTTCAAAACTGATTGGGGAAGATGAGAAATAAACCATCTTGCCAGTAGAGGAGTACAACACATGAGAACACCTCTTTTCCTCGTTGTATGAGTGTGAAAAGAGTGGAGGATATCCCCAAGCAAAGTAGGCACCGAGTTGCGAGCCATGAAGATTTTGACAGCACTCACATCTATGAGTTGGTCAGGATTGGGGAACAAGATCATCCCATAGATGAGAAGAGCTACAATCTCCTCAAAAGCTTGTAAGTCTAAAGAATTCCAATAGCTTTGGGCCTTCTCAAACAAGAACTTTGACAAGAAGCCTTTGACACCACTTCTAGTTTCCCAATGTGTTGTGACCTCAGAGGAGTGCAAGTGTAAGGCTTGAGCAATCTCTTCTGGCTTTGGATCTCTTTCTGTACCGTTGAAGGGTAGTTGATTGAGAATAGGAATCCTCAAGAGTTGAGAAAATTCCTCCAAAGTAGGCACAAGTTGGTAGTCAGGAAATATGAAGCAATGATGCAAAGGGTTAAAGAATTGGAAGAGAACTTTCAGCATATCCTCCTCAGTGTTGGCAGTGACTAAGTTGAGAAGGAGACCATGTCTCTCGGTAAATGGAGAATTCTCAGGAATTCTTGAAGCTAGCTCCTTGAGTTGAGGAGGAATTATTACAAGGTTGACTTGGATAGTTTTCCTGCGAAGTGAATCCATAACCTACAAAACAGGAACAAAGATGAAAATCCAAATCCTTGAAATGGTTAGTGGATGCAAATGATGCTTCATGATGTCCATGATGTTATGCACAAGTATATATATACAAACAAATCACACAAGTTCCTAGTTTAGGCTTGCATGGGGTTTCATAGGTAAGTACATTCTTGAAGTTTAGTTGGCTCAACCTGTCCTACAAAAAGTAAACCGGGTTTTAAGGAGCTCAATATCACTGGATTGTTTTCTGTGTTCATTGTTTCAGTTTAGCCACTTTACTGGCGACCGAAATATTCCAAGAAAACAACCCCCAATGAGTGTAGTATCGAGTATCTACCAACTTTGGACTGCACCAAAGCCGGTCATCTCACTACATCCTAAAAGGCCAAGTTGGTCAAGTAAAGGTTCTAAAAGTCCATTAGTGCTTCATGACATCACTCAGCGGCCCCGTATTCTCTTTGATTGACTCAAAGGCTACCGGTACCCACAAATATGTCGCACTAATATAGCTATTGCTTAGACCATGTCGGTATACCCTGCACAGTTTCCACAATGTATTGCTATTTACCTATGAATGTTTCCCAAATCCGGGTAGAGGATTCAAACCCAAACAATAGAACCAAAGTGTAAAGCAAACAAGTCAAGCAAGATAAGCATGTAAAGATGATCTAAAACCCTAAGGTAACTCCACTTTTAGAAATTTTCCCCAACAGAGTCGCCAGTTCTGTGATACGGTGGGAGAACTGACTTGAGGTTTTGCGTTTGTGTTTGCAAATGTTGCGGTTTAGCAAGAGTCGCCATTGACTTTTATTTTATCCAAAAGGAAAGGTAAAAAAGCACAGGAAAGACCTTTGAGATTGTTTTTGAGTTCGGGGGGTAGATTATGAAAAGGGAAGGTGCTAACACCCTTTTCATCCATGGTTTTCCATGGGCTCTTAGTTACTTGTTTTAGATCACTTGCTTTTGCTTTTCAATTGTTTGAAATGGTGTTTTGTGTGGTTTTGAAAGTATTTTGAAAAGAGGCCTTTGTTTAGGAAATCTTTGTAATGATTCTTGTTTTTAAGAATGTATACAAAGATGTTTGTCTTTTGAAAAATGTTTCAATGTTTTGAAAGTTGTTCGGAAATGTTTTGAAATTGTGTGTGTTTGTTTGAAAATAGCAAGGATGGTTTTCAAATTTGATCAAGTAACTAGAAGCTTATCTACCTACTCAAAAGTCTTTACTACACATTTTTATTCCTTTGATATTGTTGTTTTACCATTGTATTTGGTAAACAATCCTATCTTTGGATGTTAAACGGGACGGGCATGGGTCATTGTATGACCATGATAGCAATGGTGCCAAGCATCTTAGCAAGTTTTAGGGACCAAGATCATTTGTTTTTTAGGCAACTTGTCTAGCGTCATCGAGGGACTATGATCTTTTTGTTTTGCCAAGATACCTAGCATGCATACCATGGCCATTTTTAGGCAACAAAGTGGATGAAACCCTAGGGGTGCTTGTGTGCAATGTGTTGTCATTTTCATGCATTTTTGTCTTATGTTAAGTCATGCTATTTGTTTTGATTTTTTATCTTTTGCATACAAAACCCTAGTTTACTATCATGGTATATGAAAGCAATAAAATGCGTAAAGTAAATCTAGACTATTACAACAATATTATGGGAAGGGGGGATACAAGTTTTGAATGGGGGATATTGCTCAAAATAAAACCCTAAAACTATTACAACCAAATTGAATTTCTTGTACAAATAAATAAATAAGCAAATATTTAAATATGCAATGAAATGTAAATATGCAAAAAATGTTTTTGTATTAATTTTATGTATGTAAAAATGAATTTATTTATGTCTTAAAAAATAAGAAAAAATAAAATTATTATTTTTGAAAGGGTGAAAACCCTAATTTTTATTTAAAAGAAATATGTATTCTATATTTATTTATTTGTCTATTTTGTTCAAAAAAATAATAATAATATATACAAAATGTTAAAAAATTGCAATATGTATGAAAATATTATTTTAAGTGTATAAATAATAAAAATAAAGAGGTATGATATTTTAATATTATTTACAAGTTTTATTTAAGAAAATAAAATATAGAATCCTAACAAACTATTTATTGTGCAAAAAATAAAATAAAAAATATGATAAAATGCAAAAAATAAAGAAAATATTTTTTGTGATTTTAAATGTTCAGAAAAAATAAATAAAGTCAGAAAATATAAAATATGCAAGAAAATACAAAAAATATAAAATAAAGGGTCGGGAGGGTGCAAAAAGTAAAAGGGGGGGGTGCAAAAAGTAAAAAAAGCCAAGCCCAAACGCGCCAGGCCCAGATACCACTTCATCCTTTTCTTTCAGACAAAAAAACGCGTGCGCCCTGCTTCAAACTGTAACTCTTGCATATGTGCATAAAAACAAAATATTGCAACTTGAAACTTGTAGTAACTCACGATTCTAATGATATAAAAAACATGACCTAACTCTAAAAGATCAAGGAGAATTTTAATGGCCCTAATTTCTGACCTAGTTTTTTCAGCAACTTCAACAATCAAATACTCGTAGCTCAGTTAATATAAATGGAAGCTATGCATATGTACAGCTCAAGCACGTTAAGGACTACATTTTTGCTTCACAAACCTAAGCTTAAGGATGCCTAAATAGAGAGATAGAAACTTGACAAATACCTTGTTCAATTGAGTTTGGATATGGCAATGTAGAAACTTTGAGTGAGGCCTGAAGTTCTTGTGAGCTTGCTTGAAGTTCCCTCAACCTTTCCCAATGCTCAGCTTGCCTTGAAGTTGCCTGAAACTCCTTGTAGAAGTCAACCCGCAAAGCTTCAAAATGAAAATGGTGATCCTTGAAACAGAGGTTACAATTGCAAGATAAGGGCCTGAAAATCTTAGGTGTGATGTATGGAATGTGTTTGAAGCCTTGAAACAAAAAACGCACGAGCAAAATATGTTTTGGCTAGTGATTTGCAGAGGTTGCCCTGTTTTGGGCCGAAATGGTGTTTTTTGTGTTTGAGGGTGTTCGAGAGGTGAGCAATTCGTGTTTAGGCTTGCAACCAAGTTCTGAGATTCGTTCAAATGATGCTTAGGCTTGGTTTTATCAGATACACCAGTTATCTTGACTTTTGCCAAATTGCTTGCTTTTGAAGAAAAGGTGGGAAGTGACAATGCTAAAGCCTGTACAGGCTTGCTTGATAGCTGCACATAGTTGGTAAACTTTGCCTGATATTTGTGGACTTTGTTTCCAGCCAGAGATTAGGTCCATGGCTCAAGATAAACAAAGTTGCAAAAAGTAAGCTTTATGGAAATGGTATTGTTACCTTTATGCCATAAATGGAATAAATCAATGTACAATGCTCCAAAGCTCAGAACAAAGCCATTGTCCAATGTTTTTGCATTCAATTTTGGAGTGTAGAAGGTATTAGAACCTGTAAAACCAAGTACAAGCATGCTTAGGACAGATTTGCAACTTGAACCATTGTGAAAAATGCGTTGGACAAAAGTGATAATTTGCCATTTTCATTTCTTCGATTATCCCTAACCATAAATGATCTTGGAGAGTTCTTGGACATTTTGGAAAGCTTGTAACATACTCGACAATCCATATTTGAAATGAATTTTGAGATTCCTCTTGGAACTAGGTGAAAATTTTCCATGAAGTTAGGTCAAAAATCTGCCTAAACTAGGGCAAAATTTCACTAAGTTAAAAAGTTTATGGACCCTTATTCACAAAATCATAACTTGAGATACAAGCATCCTTTTGGAAAACATTGTGAATAAAAGTTGTGGATTTCATGGAGGACTACAACTTTCATGTTGGAAGTTTTCTTTGAATCCAATTGCATCATGGTGAAAAAGTTGGGAAAAGTTGAAAAAAAAAATAAGAAATTTTCATAACTTAGAAAATTTCTAAGTTATGAAAATTTTCAAACTTAAACCCTAATTTCCATATTTAAGTTTCTTGGTGAACAAGTTTCATGTTTTGACACATCTTGATGAAATATGACCCTTGGCTCTTGATTTTGACCAAAACGTCAAAGTTTGACTTTTCAGTGTACAATTGATTTTTGATCGGTTGACTGGAAAATTCATCTGTCAATCCAATGCATTTGAGATCTTTTGAACCTTGTGATTAGTTCAAGATGATGCCATTGAGTCCTTGAAATCATGCTTGAACCCAATTTGCCATTGGCTAAGTGAAAAATCAGAAATTGCCTTTCTTCAGTCAAAACCCTAATTTTGACCATTTTGCCCTTTTGATGATCTGATCAAATTTCTTGAGGAATTGTGGTCCAAACTTGATCAAATGGTTCATATGAGTCTATAATGTTGATGTGGATCAAAAATTATGAGGTTTGACTGTAAATTGGCCATGGTTGACTTTTTCCCTAATACAGCTGATTTTTAGGTCAACTGTCCAATTGACTGGGCAAAAAAGTGATTCAAAGCTTGAAACATGGTATGAGAAATCTTAGGAGTCCAATATGAAGTATGAAAGTCACATGAGGCATTGGAAGTGCAAAAATCCTTGTGCAAACACAAACCCTAATTTCAGGTTATCAGTGCAAGGAGAGGTCTTGAGCTGAGCAAACCCTAATCTGGTCCTGAGTCCAAGAAGTCTTGTGAGAGGAAATCTTGATAAAATGAGAAGCCAAATTTTGGGGTACAACAGCTGGGGATTCCCATCCATTTGGCTGGTGAACATTCTACCGGAAGAGACCCTGTCTGAGGATAACTCTGCAGGGAATAACTCTATTGGAGAGGAGATACTCTATTGATAGATCTGCCGACTTGGAGAAATAAACTCAGCTTGAGATGAACTTCCATTGCTGGTGATAATGAATTATGTTGGAGATTGAATTTCTTCTTGTGAGAGAAATAAACTCTGCTTGGGAAAAATTTACTGACTCACTTGCGATTGTGAACCTCAACTGGGGAGAGTTATGTCCTGTTCGGGAAAGCTAACATCATTGTCTTTGAATACTTTTTACTCTGTAGGGAGTGTATGTACCACTACTCATGTTCTCAAGCTGACTCTATCAATGTACCTGATGGGCAGAGTAACTGTAAGGTTCAGACACTTCTTGTTTTCCTTGTTTCTGGCATTACGAGTAATCGTCTTTTGTTTCTCATGTAAATATTTATGAGCAGCAATCATTTTCAAATGCATATATCGAAAATAAATCATTGGACGTTCTTGCAAAACAAAACAGAAAAAGAAAAAGAAATAGAAATTTCTTGTGAAAATGAATTGTATTGGTTTTTGAAGTTAGCCTGTAATAGGCGTTTTGTACAAGGAGGCTGACGTCCTGGTAAGAGAACGCCGCCGAAAGATGGAAATTATACAATTTGTGTAAAATAAAGAAAAAAAACTATGTGAAATGATCCCATCGGGTTTCAACTCTACTATTGCCTTTATATATTCAAGCGTCTCGTCACTTTGCTACATGGTCGAAGGTGGATCAGATTGATTGGCGTCGTCCGAGCTTTATAGTCGGTACTGAAGTCTGGTTGCGAGATGATCCAATGAGACATAATGTTATGCTTCAATCCCTAATTTTTTCCTGGACCGCCCTTTCGGGTTTTCAGTCCACCGGGATACCCTTTTTTGCCCAAGTCGCCTTTTCAGGTTTTCGACTTGCCGGGTGTACAGTTTTTTTCATTTTCATCCCTTACTTTTGCCCGAACCCTTTTGGTTTGCTGGGAAGCCCTTATTTTTGCCTAGGCCAGTCAACCTAGCGGGTCTTTGATTATGCGTAGTATCTTTTCACTATGCCTGCATTGACGGGGTGAGAAAGGTCGTCACCATCCATGGTGGTTAAAATCATAGCTCCTCCCGAGAAAATGTTCTTAACCATAAATGGCCCTTCGTATGTGGGAGTCTATTTTCCCCTGGGATCACCTTGCGGTAGTATGATGCGTTTGATCACTAGATCCCCGACTTGATATTCTTATCATCTGACTTTCTTGTTAAAAGCCTTGATCATCCGCTTTTGATACGTCTGACCATGACAGATAGCAGTAAGTCTCTTTTCATCGATTAGATTCAGCTGATCAAGTCGGGTTTGGATCCAGTCATCTTCATTCAAACCCGCATCCTTCATAATCCTGAGAGAGGGTATCTGGACTTCGATGGGTAGGACTGCCTCCATGCCATACACCAAAAAGTAGTGGGTTTCCCCTGCTGACGTCCGTGCTGAGGTACGATACCCATGAAGAGCAAATGGTAACATCTCGTGCCAGTCTTTGTATGTCTCTGTCATCTTCTGCACAATTTTCTTGATGTTCTTGTTAGCCGCTTCAACAACCCCATTCATCTTCGACCGGTAGGGAGAAGAGTCATGATGTTGTATCTTGAACTGTTTACAGAGCTCGGTGATCATTATGTTATTGAGATTTGTACCATTGTCAGTAATAATCCTCTCGGGTACACCATATCGACAGATCAGATTGTGTCAGATAAACCGTGCCACGACATTCTTGGTTACTGTAGCAAAGGAAGCTGCCTCAACCCACTTCGTAAAGTAATCAATGGGTACCAGAATGAAGTGATTCCCGTTAGATGCGGTAGGTCTGATTTCACCGATCATGTCGATGCCCCACATTGCAATGGGCCAAGGAGATGTCAAGACGTTCAAAGGAACCGGAGGTACATGCACCTTATCGGCATAGACTTGGCACTTATGATAGGTTCGAGAATGCTGATAACAATTGGCTTCCATAGTGGACCTGTAATATCCTGCCCGTAGGATCTTCTTAGCCATGGTGTGTCCACTGGAATGAGTTTCGAAGGTACCTTCATGTAATTCTGCCATGACCCTTTCTGCCTCGCTCTTGTCCATACACCGCAATAAGGTTGAATCATGGTTACGCTTATAGAGGATATCATTACTGATGAAGAAATTTGCAGCGAACCTTCTCAGAAACTTCTTATCATTAATAGATTCCCCCTCGGGGTATTCTTGAGCCTCAAGATACCTCTTTACCTCGTGAAACCAGGGTTTATCTGCTACCTCTGCAGTCTCAATGTCACAGCAATGTGCGGGTTCCTCCAACCTCTCAATGGTAATCTGGGGAGCTTCATTGTCACACTTGACTTTGAACATAGAAGACATGGTAGCTAGCGCGTCTACCAACTGGTTCTCTTCTCGTGGGAAATGTTCAAAAGTTATCTCCTCAAAGTGTGGGAGCAATGTCAATACACATTCTTTGTAAGGAATAAGATTCGGGTGCTTCATATCCCACTCACCTTTGATATGACTTATCACCAGGGCGGAATCTCCGAATACACTCAAGAACTTAATCCTTAGGTCAATAGCAGCTCGGAGACCCATGATGCACGCTTCATACTCCGCCATATTGTTGGTGCAGTTAAAACATAATCGAGTAGTGAACGGAGTATGACAACCCTCAGGAGATATAATTACAGCGCCAATGTCGTTACCCAATGCGTTCTAGGCTCCATCAAAATACATAGACCATCGGGATCTCTCCTCGGGTCCTTCATCCGGTCCAGGTTCTTCGCAGTTGGTTACCAACATGATATTCTCATCCGGGAACTCGAAATTCATGGACTGGTAGTCATCCACGGCTTGATGCGCCAAATGATCCGCCAATACACTCCCCTTGATTGCTTTTTGGGTTGTGTATTGAATGTCGTACTCGGTTAAGATCATCTCCCATCTTGCTATCCTTCTGGAGAGAGCGGACTTCTCGAAAATATACTTGATTGAATCCATTTTTTATATCAACAAAGTAGTGTGAGTCAGCATATACTGTCTCAGTCGGCGAGCAACCCATGCCAAAGCGCAGCAAGTTTTCTCGAGCAATGAGTATCGGGTCTCACAGTCGGTAAACTTTTTGCTAAGGTAATAAATGGCATGCTCTTTTCGACCAGACTCGTCATGCTTTCCCATCACACACCCCATTGAATTGTCTAGCACTGTCAAGTATAATATCAAAGGTCTTCCTTCAACTGGAGGCATCAAAATTGGTGGTTCTTGAAGGTATTCCTTGATTCTTTCGAAAGCAGTTTGGCATTCATCATTCCACTTTACCACTTGATCTTTCTTCAGCAGCTTGAAGATTGGCTCATAAGTAGAAGTCAGATGTGAAATGAACCTGGCGATGTAATTCAGACGTCCCAAGAAACCTCTAACTTCCTTTTCCGTGTGGGGAGCCGGCATCTCTTGTATGGCTTTTACCTTTGCAGGATCCACCTGAATACCTTTGTCACTGACAACGAAACCCAAAAGCTTTCCAGACCTTACCTCGAAGGTACACTTGTTCAGATTCAACCTCAGCTTGTACGTCTTCAACCTGTCAAACAGTTTCTGGAGATGATCAAGGTGCTCTTCCTCTGTCTGGGACCTGGCTATCATGTCATCAACATACACCTCGATCTCGTGGTGAATCATATCGTGGAACAAAGCGACCATGGGGCACTGATAGGTTGCCCCAGCATTCTTCAACCCAAAAGGCATTACCTTGTAACAGAAGGTGCCCCACTGTGTAATGAAGGTTGTCTTCTCCATATCCTCAGGAGCCATCTTGATCTGGTTATAGCTAGAAAAACCATCCATAAAGGAGAAGATATTGTGTTGCGCGGTGTTTTCGACTAGAACATCAATGTGAGGAAGTGGGAAGTCATCCTTGGGGCTTGCCCTGTTCAGATCTCTGTAGTCCATACACATTCATACCTTACCGTCCTTCTTAGGCACCGGAACAACATTGGAAACCCACTGCAGATAAGAAGTGACAACTAAGAATCCTGAGTCGAACTGTTTCATGACTTCTGCCTTAATTTTCTCTGACATTTCAGGGCGCATACGGCGGACCTTCTGCTTTACTGGAGGGCAATCTTCTTTAGTCGGCAGGCGATGTACCACAATATCAGTGTCCAAACCAGGCATGTCTTCATAGGACCAGGCGAAGATCTCAACATAGTCGTGTAGCATCTGTATTAACCGTTGTTTGACACTAGGCTCCAGATTCGCACCTATTTTGACCTCTTTTATGTCTTCCTATGTACCCAAATTCACTGACTCGACTGGCTCTTCATGAGGTTGTATGACCCTCTCTTCCTGTTGCAATAGTCTAGCAAATTCTCCAGGCACCTCACAATCCTCCTTACCTTCGTCCTCGGCTTGGTTGATCGGATTTTTGAAGTCATAAATGGCATTAGCAGAGCTGTTATCCATGGGATCCAGAGTGGATATGAATCTGCAGTATGATACGTGAGTGTGTGTAAGAGAATAGCTATTTTGATAGTGAGAGACAGAAAAAGAAAAACAAGGAGCGCAAAATTTGTAATGCAAGAAACGTCCAATGCTTTATTAATGATAAATGAAATGACAAATAATAAGCCCTCACAAGCAAAGCCAAGGTGCCTCGGGCAAGGCACCGGGCTATAAAGTTTCAAACTGTTTATTACAAATCTTAAAACAAAAGTCAATTACTGCGGAATAAAAGAAACTGGTATGAAGTCCCTAGCCGTCCAATTATTCAGTCCACCGTTGGTTGTTGGGTAGATCCAGCTGTCGATGTCTGAATCTTCTTCACTGTCCTCAATTGCATTAACTCCCCGATTGCTAATGTATAGAGGAGGTCTTCCAATTCGCGCGCGCCTAACAGCCCTTTGATCCCCTGTAGTAAAGCCCAAACCAAATTTGTCAGTTTTGTGAGTGAAATCAGGGAGCCGACCTCAATTGGTACACCCACCTTCTTCAACTACAGCCCTGGCGTTCTTGAGAGAAGCCATCTTCAGCGGAGGTTTGTTGGTAGTAATTTCAGTCAACGCCAAAGTCTGGGGGACCTCTTCAAAGTTCTGACAAGTATTTTCTATGAACTCCCCGTCTATCTCCACATAACGGAAGGAATTGAGATGACTCACCATATACTCTTCTTCACCTCGCACCGTGACAATTTTCCCCTTCACTGGATACTTCAGCATTTGATGGAGTGTGGAAGTAACTGCCCCAGCCCTATGGATCCAAGGACGACCCAACAAGCAAGAATACGATGGCTTGATATACATTACGTAGAAGGTGGACCCAAAGGTCTGAGAACCCACTTTGACAGGGATGTCCACCTCCCCGTGTACCATTCTTTTTGATCCGTCAAAAGCCCTTACCACAATGTTACTTGGCTTTAAAGTCAAACCCTCACAATCCAAACGGTCCAACGCTTTCTTCGACAGAACATTCAGCGAAGACCTGGTGTCTACCAGTACATGGGCCATAGTGGTGCCCCTACACTCAATCGAGACATGCAGAGCATCATTATGATTCCTCCCCTTAGTGGTCAGATCCGCATTTGAAAATCCTAGCCCATTGTCAGCAGTCAGGCTAGCCATACAATCTTTGAACTTATCTGCTGAAGTTTCCTGCGGCACATGCGTAGTTTTGAGAAATTCAATCAAAGCCTTCACATGGGCTTCAGAACACAACAGCAAAGACAACATGGAGATATTTGACGGGGTCTGCCCCAGCTGTTCGACCACTTGTAGTCGCTTTTCTTGATAATTTTCGGTATTTCCTCTATTTCTTGTTTAGAGGCTTCCACGAAAATCTTTCTAGGCGCCTCCGTCAGGGCAGGCTCACCTATAATTTCTTTGCCCCGAGTCCCAGATGGCTCGGCGACAGGGGTGATAACTGGAGTAAGAACTGGAATAGTAGTTGATGTACTAACGGGAACATCAGATGGAATGACAATAGGTTTGTTGACAATCGGAGGGGAATTCTCGGGAGAGAAGATCCTCCTGCTTCGGGTAACCTTACTATCCCCGACAATATTAATTACATCAACATCAGCTTCTTCATTCTTCAAATCTTGCTTAATGCCATGATAATACACATCAGCACCATAGTGCCATGGGACAGCCTTGTCTGAAGTGTACAGGATGGGACCAGGAACAGTGATTATTAGCGGAGCAATTCTTTGAACAGGTATAATCCTAACAGGTCTTCTCGAGGAAACCTTGGAAGGATTGGCGGAAATGGTTATGATGGAAACATCTTCATTTGGAACAACAGGAATCATAGTCTTCTCAAACAAAATTTCTTTATTATCCATCAGGCGCTGAACACCTGACTTCAACAAAAAGCAACCAGAAGGTAAAATCGAGCACACGTGGTAACCTTCCCCACAACCTAGAAATAAACCGGCCAATAGAAAATTCCTCTTGACAGTCATAAGAGGAGTAGAAATTTCTTTAACAGAGGTCACAAACAAATCAGTATCGACAACATTGACTCCACGACCATGTTTGGGCATAGGGGCAGTTATAACATTCGGCTTTTCTGGAGCATCGAACTCTATTTCCTTGGCTTCGAGCAGGTATTGCACTTTGTTTCTCAAAGCCCAACAATCATTGGTATTGTGGCCAGGACTCTCAGAATGATAGGCGTACGGCGTGTTGGGATTGTATCTGGGAGAGGTAGTGTTTAGATTCTTGGGAGCCTCTCTCAAGGTCGCCAAGTTGGATCTCAGCAGGTGAGGTAACACTTCAGCCAATGTCATGCGAATGCGGGTAAACTGCCGTTGTGGTCTTTCCACCCTTTGTTGATTGTTGCATTGTGGAGCAACTGCGGATCTTGGTATCACTACAGCATTTACCGTTTGACAATGGTCCGATCTACTTTGGCCCCTCGGGCTATAAACTGCATTAGCTTCCTTCTTACCAGTAAAAGGTTTCTTTACCGAACTCGAAGTGGCATCCTTCTGTATTTTTCCACTTCGAATTCCAGCCTCTACTCTTTCTCTAGTTAAAATCAACTCGGTGAAACTAGATGACGAGCTGCCGATTAAGTGATTGAAAAATGGACCAGATAGCGTCCCCAGAAACATATCAACCAACTCCCTATCAGACAAAGGGGGTTGAACTCTCCCAACCAAATCTCTCAATTTTTTAGCATAATCTTTGAACCTTCACCTGCACCCATGGACATACTCTGGAGCTGAGTACGAGTGAGAGCAAGGTCGGCGTTATACTGATACTGCTTGTAGAAAGCAGCAGCAAGATCTTCCCAGTTTCGGACATTGGCTCCCTCCAACTGGTAGAACCATTCAAGCTGAGTCCCTAACAGACTATCTTGAAATAAGTGTACCCACAAATTTCTATCAGCAGTGTGGGGTTGGACTTTCCTGACATAAGAGCGGAGATGGAGTTTTGGGCAGGACACTCCATCATACTTAGCAAAAACTGAAGCCTTTAACTTCTGAGGGATGACCACTCCCGATACCAGCCCCAATTCTCTGAAATCTAAACCAGGTATCTTCTGAACTTCCATAGCACTCAAACGGTCTTCTAACTACTTGTATCTATCCTCAGCAGGAGGATATTGCTCATCATCAAAATCAGTATCATTGTCAAAGACTGCAGGACTAGGGTCCTTTTCCTCTTCTTGGTTCTCCCCGTCTTTGGATGAAGAGATCAGATCAGTTTGATGCTTCAACCTTTCTCCGAACCTTCTACCCATATTCAGAATACCGACCTTCTTCTTCTTCTTCTCTTTCAGAATGAGGCTCTTCAGATCCTCTTGCCCCTTTGCCAGACTGATGAACATCTGTTGGAACTGGGCGTTTTGTGCCTGAAGATCCTTGATGACTTGATCTGAAGACATTTCTGCTGAAATAAACAGCGAAGAAGATGAGAAACCTGTAATGGTACCTGTAATGATGCGTATGATAATCGGATGCGCATGTAATGATTTCAAAGACTTTGGGAGATTTAAATTTACAAACCAAAATAAACAAAACTTTATTAGCTCAAATTTGAAAGGTTCAACATGCCTTTAAGGCGTTACAAAGAAGTAAATAAAACAAATCTAAAACTAGAAAAGAAAAATCAAAAGTCCCGTGGACGCTTTCTCTTTGTGTTGATATAGTCATTGAGCACTCTTTCTTCCTCGAGTTGCCTGGTGAGCTTTAAAACCTTCCTCTCTTGCTCATGGAACTGCTCCCTGTAAGTATCTTGCTCATTCTTCAGCTGAATCCAAGACCTCTGTAACTCCCCAAGATCAGTGGGCATGTAAGGATAGAGAACCGTGTAAGGAATGCCGTATTTAGTAGTGGGTTCCACAATCACTGGTAACACTACCGCATAAGGCATCATAAGCTTCTGGGCACGAGCTCGGACCCATTGGAGGTAAGGCTGCATAGGAAGGGAAGTCTTCGGTCCCAACTCATGGGGGTCATATCTGTTTACCATGCCCCAAGCTCGTATGAACCTTCAGTGATGCCCCTTAACATCATCCTCATAGTCGAATACAATATCCTCGAGAAGTAGCTCATGGGGACCATCTCTTCGAGCACGACCAAATTGTCGCAAAGCTAGACAAGGATTGTAAGTTATACCTCCTCGGATACCAAGTAATGGGACATTAGGATACCCCCCCACAGCGGTCAATAACAACAACGTCTTCCATAGCTCGGGAACACCAAAGAATATTCGTATGAGCGAGTGACATTATCCTATGCGACCAACCCAAACCTTCTTCGTTCTTCAGTATAGACCTAGGGAGCTGAGAAATAAACCACCTCGGCAACAACGACATGCAGCACATAAGAGTCCCTCTTCCCCTCGTGGTACGAGTATAGAGAGCGTGCAGAATATCTCCAAGCAAGGTAGGCACAGGGTTGCGAGAAAGGAAAATCTTGATAGCATTCTGTTGTACCCCAAAATTTGCCCTCCTATATTCTCCAAGAAATTGCCAAGTCAAGCTGCAAAATTCCCCAAGGGTTGCACAGTCCAACTGTCTCCTATACAGTCAAAACTAGGGTTTGTGTTCTGATCAAGGAAAGGAAGTTTTCAAGGGCCCAATCAAGTCTCATATGCCTACAAATATGGTCAAGTATCCTCATATCAAGTTTCAAGACATTCAGCTCAAAATTGCACAGTCAAAACCCTAAATTGCACTACAGTCAACTGTAGGGGCAAAATGGTCATTTGACAGTCAAAAGTTCAAATTTTTGGTCAACATATCATTTTGAAGCCACAAACATCATTTGATCAATGCTTGATCATGATTCTCAAAATTTGGCTCAGAAATCATCAAGATGCAAAAGTTTCCTTATTTGGACAGTTGAAAAAGCCAACTGAAATTGACCAGGGCATAACTTTCACATGGATTATCAGAAAAATTCCATCCAAAGCTCATTTTGAAGATAAAGAAATTTCCTACAACTCATCTTCATACTTCAAGTCCAAGAAATGCTCTCACAAAAAGTTATCAATTTCAACATTATAGGTCATTTTCAAAAGTCAACAAAAAGGGACTTTAAGTCAAAGGCCATAACTTGAGATTGGTAAATCAAAATGACATGGGACCAAAGGCATTGGTTAGAGGACTCAAAGACCTTTCCAAAATGTCCAAGAACATGAGAAAAGCTTAAAAATTGACCAAGTTATGCCTTGTGGAAGTTGGGAAATTTTTGGATATTTTGAAAAGTCAACATTACTTCAAAAGACCTAAAATTGCTAATGGGCCCATTTTTCTTCCATGATTCATCATCCATGACATATGCACGACCACTTGGCCCAAAGGGAAGTATTTTCTCATTTTTTATTTATTTATTTGAATTTTTATTCATATTAATTCATTTAAATCATTTAAATATGTGAAAAATATTTAACCTAACCAAACCAATCTTTTTATACATGTTTTAGACTCAATATTTCGTATATATGCAAATATGGAAAGAATTGGACTGATTAGATCATGATTGACACAAGAACACATGGAAAAAGATATGAAAAAGATCTTAAGAAATCAAATATTCAAAACCATGATTACAAGAGATTTGATTGAGTTTTGTTAACCTAATGGACTCACTACATATGCCTGATCACAAACCTAATCATGCTAGACAAAAAGCTGCGCAAGAAAGCTCTCCACAAACTTGAAATTTTTCTCCATAAACTCAAAACTGAAATCATTGTTACAGGGCGATTCAAGGCATAAAAACCATTCCAATAGCTTCCTCAAGGATTACTGATCACATTCCGATCAGAAACATCCATTCAAACTCCAAGAATTGGTAACATGAACGCAAGCTGTATCAAGAAAATTTCATAATCGTATATCCCATTCCATGCATTATTTGTGAAATTTATTCATTGATTCATGTTCATTATGATGTTTTGAAGCTAACCAATATGTTCAATTGCTTTTTTCTGTGCTATACGCGATTTTGCCATGTTTATTTTCTAGGGTTTGCAGGATGTGAATTTGGGGATTTCAAGACAAGGAAAAATTGGAACACATGAGTTACACTATTCAACTCAGCGCATGAAGACGATCTTGAACCACCCATCGCGCCCAATTTATGAACGCTTGAGAGCTAATCGCTATTTTTCAATAGCTGGCCTAAGAAAACGCGTCTAAAACTGTTGCTTTATATCCTTGTTTCAGAAAAAAACAAAACACGCGAAGAAGACGATGTGTTGTCAAAACGTGATAGGCCGGTTTGAATATTTCGCGCGCTACCCACTAACTTCCTTGTTTTCTCTTATAATATTTGTTGTTTATTTATTAATCAAAAGCGTGAACTGGCACAGATGGCAAGCAAGCCTATTGGTAATACACATGACCTGGGTTCGAACCCCAGGTCTTCAATATTGTCCATATTATTTTTCTATAAATCTTCCCATGCAGTGCCAGCATCAAGGCGTACCATATACCTCCAAGAATCTCTCATTCCACGCGTCCAGCTGCTTCAGATCAAAGGCTCAAGATTGATGAACACGCTAAGCCCTAGTCAACGCACTACACGCTACTCAAAAAAGTCAAATGGACCCAGGTTTTTGGGCCAGGATTCTTGGATCTATACCTCCTAATTTGGGACTTCCACCCCCCCTGGTTTGCAATTTTTCATATTTTTCTTATTATTGTTTTATTTTCTTTATTTGTTTAATTTAATTAATTATTCTCACAAAAATATAAAACACACAAAAAAAATCAGAAAAGGAAAAATATAATAATATTTTATTTTAAGTATTTTTAAAATAATTAACTTTAATTGATTAGTTTTGAATTAGGATTAATTTTAACTCTTTTCAATAAAAATCTAAAAATATATAGAACTAGGGTTTGAACAATTTTTCATTTTTTTTTATTATTTTTCTTTCATAAATATTTAACATTATTTTATTTATTTTCACAATTAAAATTGTATATAAAAATTAGGTTTGATTTAGGTAAAATTTTAATACTTTCATAATAAATTCAAAAGCCATTAGAATTAGGGTTTGCATTCAATTTTGATTTTAATTAATTCTCTTTTTTATTATTAAATCATAAAACACATAAAAATACCAAAAACATTTTCTTTTAATTTTAATTTTAATTCCTTATTAATTTTAATTTTGTAAAAGGGTCCAACGCCCTCGTTTCGCTCTTAAATTCTTATTAACTCGCATTATTATTCTTATTTTGCTTAAATAATTATGTACCTCTCCCGAAGCCTTGTAACATTTACTTTTCACACTTTTAATTCTTTACTTTTCTGTCAAGTCGGGTCCGGTTTAATTTTGGCGATGTGGACCCGCGCCATTTGTAATAGCTTTAGATTTACTTTTCCTCGCAACTTTTAACTGTTAAACAAAGCATGCAAGAATGAATGGCCTTAAATAAAAACAAGCGTAGAACACCAATAACATGACAAGACAAATACAAACGAATCTGACACACGAATCGCACACACCACCTCTAGGGTACGCCTCACTGTTGCCTTTCCTCGAAAGGTGGTCGTCGAGTAGAGGATGTCTTAGTAAGTCCTCATGATCCGGGAACCTGGCATGAGGGTAGCTTCTAAGGTGTCTTCCCATTGCTCTGGTGATCACCATGTCCCGAACCTCGAATTGACCCGAACACCTCCAATGGTGGTGCTACCTACCTCTCAATGGTGGGATGGCACTACTTTAAGGACATTTACACAGACGAATTCCTTAGGGTAGGTAGGTTCTCGTGGATACTTGCTCTAATTTCAAAAACAAATCAAAAAATACTTTTCACACCGACACCTTTTTAAAAAGCTTTCGAAAGCAATTTTTCAAACACTCTTGAGGACTGATACAAGAGTCGAACTGGAATTTTCAAAGAAACTTTTTTAAAACCCACAGTTGAAAAGCAAACAAACCATTTTTGAAAACACAAATGAGCAAGTATCTAAGAGCCCATGGATAACCATGGATAGAAAGGGTGCTAACACCTTCCCTTTCTATAATCTACCTCCCGAACCGAGAGCAATCTCTTTAAGGAATTTTTCTGTGCTTTTGTCCTTTCCATTTGGAGAAAATAAAAGACGGTGGCGACTCTTGCTTCCGCGACATTTCGTGAACCAGCGTTAAACAGTCAGTTCCAGATCCACCGATCACAGAACTGGCGACTCTGCTGGGGACTTAACTTAAAGTGAGGTGTACCTTAGGATTAAGATCACTGTGTTTTCAATTGTCTTCTTTGCTTGCTTTACTATTGTGGGTTGCATCGGAGTTACATAGATCCTAACCCGGATCTGGGGATACCCTGTTTAGGTAGCATAAGCTGTGAGGGACCTGTCCGGCGTAGACCGACACGGGTGAAGCAGTGGCTACGTTGGTGTGGCACCTTAGTCTGTACCGATATCCCTTGTGTCGCAACGAGGAGAATATGGGTCTTCTAAGGAGTCATTAAGCACCAACAACCTTAGAACCTTAATTGACACAACTTGGCCTTTAGAATTGTAGCAGTATGCTACGCCCATTGAGGCTAAACTCTCGTGATGGTTCTGGCCGCAAGAAAAGATTGCGATGCTGGAGTTATGACCGATTGAGGGTAGTCAATGATATTGGGATCCTCTAAGAACCCGGTTACTTTGATAGGACAGATATGAACCAACCAACTGAAAGAGGGTAATACCTATACCTCATGCTGGCCTAAACTCTAAGGGCTTCTCTTGTGTGACTTGTGTGCCTTCGTACTTGACTACTTGCATGATTTATCTGACACATGAACTCCTTGCAGGTTATGTTTTAAGTCCTTAACGGGGACTCATGATAGGTTTACTTGAGTTTTTGCAGGTTTGGTTTGCAGTCCTTAATCGGGACTCATAATAGGGTTACCTACATTACCCCATGCATAGCATAACATCATGCCATCATACCATTGCATACATCCTATATAAGGACTAACCCATTTCAAGGATCTCAAGGGCTTGTGATGCAGGTCATGGTGAATCAACTATCCTAGCCAGGGGTAAAGGGGATTTATTTTCCTCTAGCCAAGGTTGTCAGGGGCTATGACCCACTTGATATGGTGAGCTTTGACTCCTGAAGAAGGTTCCCCTAGCCAAGGTTGTTTGGAAAGCAAAATAAGGTTGATGACTTGAGTCAGGGGCTATGACCCACTGGATATGGTGAGCCTTTGACCCTTGAAGAAGGACTCTCAACAAATATGAAGTTCCTTCAATCAAGCTACCGGATCCAAATGCTAACCAATTTTCTTGTTTACCCCGCGAGGTCCTTGAAAACATTGCATGCATATCATACACATCATTACATAACAGGTATCTTTGTTGCAGGTCACTTACCCTTCTCGCTGTTTATTTCAGCCATGGCTTCCCAACAAGATAACCAGGACCTTCGCACTCAAGAGACTCAGTTCAAAGAGATCTTCCTAAGCCTATCCAAGGGGCAGGAAGAGTTGAGGACACTCCTCATGGGGAATCTGATCAGAAAGAGTCCTGAAGATGACAAGGACGAACAGCTGAAACGTCTACAAGCTGAGGTAGACACACTGAAAACCCAGATGCTGGGGAAAAGGGCACTCATTCAAGGTTTAGCTCAGGAGCAAGGAGAGCTGAGGGCCATGATCAGTCAGCTTCATCAAGACATAAAGCAACCAGCCCAAGTCAGGGACCCAGTCATTAATCAACTTCCCAGAAGTCAAAGGTTTGGGCCTCTCCAAGCTGCTATTACTTCACAGGTCCAACAACGACCTCGCCCAGAACAAAGGGCTGATCAGAGCAAACCAGACAAGCCTAAAAGGCAGTTCACCAAGATCAATATGTCGCTGGATCAAGCACTACAACAAATGTTGGAGGCAGGGCTGATCACCTTAAGGGCTCCTCTCCGGAATCCAAACACTTCTGCTCCTAACTATCATCCCAACGATAGGTGCGCATACCATTCTGATAGCCCGGGGCATACTACGGACAACTGCTGGCCTCTCAAAAACAAGATTCAAGACATGATCGATGCTGGAGAGATTCAGTTGGAAGTACCCGAGACTCCGAACATAATCACTGCTCCCTTGCCAAATCATGGCTAGGATTGAGAAATTTTTGTTCATTCGAATGTTCAAGTTGCAATTTTCTTTTGTTCAAACATTTATTCATTGTTAAACATTGTTATTTCATTAATGCATCGCATATGTCTATTTTGAATCAATATATTCGTATTCACTAAATGCAAATTATTTTCATATTTTTTCTGATGTCAACTCTTGATCTAAAATTCTAAGCCTCTTGAGGGAGGATGACGAAAACGATACCGCAATCTACAGTATGCTTTTGAACAGATCCCGCTGATGAGGTACAGGCATTGTTTCAATCCCTAAACACTGGAGTTATAAGGATGATAATCCCTCGTCAACCCCTCTGAGCCAAAGAAGTAGGAGTTTTTCTTTTCGAAAATTAAAACCCTTAATCATAACCTGGGGCAGGGTAGTTCTCTCAGTTGATCCAAGTGCATAACGAATGGCACCAAAGAGGTCCTTAAATAAAACGAAGAAAGACAGTGATGGTTCCGAATGATCAATAAAGAAAGGCAGTCATTATATCTCAAAAAAAAAAAAAACATTAAGTCAAAACCTATGAAGGAGACTTACGAAACTGGGGCATCCCGCTGGCTGTAATTCCACAAAAGGAAACAGTTCAGGCAAAAAAAAAAAAGAAGAAGAAAGGGATAACAAAAATCAGACAAGAAAGAGGTCTTACAAATCCTCAACAAAAAAGGAATGACTGCCTATTCAAAATAAGTTATCAACATCCGAATCATCACCGGAAAATCAGAGCAAAGACCCAAACAAGGTCTAACGTATGATCAGCTGAGTTTAGGTTTGGAGAACATCACGAAGAGCGGGTGGGTACAAATAATTTGAGCCTTTATCCTTTGTTTCTTAAACCGTGAACCAGGCCACGCTATAACCCTTAAAAGTCCTAGCTGAAGCATGGGTTAGTTCGAAAGCATACTGTTACAAAAGGTATCCTGACTCCTTAAGGCTTACGGTAAATACGGAGTTGACATCACTCTTTACAAACATTAATTTGTTTTATGAAAAAGAATGCATTTTCAAAATCTTCAAGACAGACATAAGCTTTGCATTTTTAACATAAATTTGTTTGCATATGACTTTTTGTTTGAACAGCATAGAAATTCGCACGACGAATGCCTAATGAACAGAAACACTTCCCATCAAGGGGCATGGCATGACTATTGTCCATCATCTGGGGCAGTTAAGTCATGATTCGCAGAATCTTTCAAAGGCCAAATAGCCTGGGGCAAATCTCCGCCTGAGTCACTTGGGGCATTCCAACGACGAATCTGACCTGATCAAATACCTTCTGGTAACATGGCAACATAAACAGCCAGGGGCACCTCCCTGCATTCTAAGAACATGGACATAGTCGAAAAAATACTACGCATCATCAAAGACCCGCTAGGTTGACATACCTAGGCAAAAATAAGGGCTTCCCGACGAACCAAAAGGGTTCGGGCAAAATGAAGGGATGAAATGAAAAAATCTGTACACCCGGCAAGTCGAAAACCTGAAAAGGCGGCTTGGGCAAAAAGGGTATCCCGGTGGACTGAAAACCCGAAAGGGCGGTCCAGGCAAAAGTTAGGGATCAAAGCGTACGACTATGTCCCGTCATCTTGTCACCTGCCTACCAGAAGAAGGGTTGTCCATCAACAACTACCAGCACCTCCACAGGTCTTCCTCCCCCACCTCAGAAACAGGGGCAATAAGGAGTTGTCCAAACGATCTAATTGCTCTGTCCACAAGATACAAGGTAGGACATAACCAGTGCATCTTAATTCCCCAGAGAGTGGTTCAGCTAAACAGTACATTCCTCTCCAAGCAAAATTATCAAATCTCAAGGAAGTTGAGTATCCTCCAGCCGATCTCAAACATTCCCCGACAGCAGGTATTCTTAACAAGCATCCCCGGCAGTCTTGGCCTAAAAGACTGTTCCCCGGCGGCGTATCAACATTCAAAGGGATCACTTCCCCAGCATATCAAAACTCCCCAGAAGAGTCCAATCCAGGTTCCCCAGGAAAGTTGGAATTCATATCCCCAAACAGTAAGCTTATCCCCAGTAAATTCTGGAAGCTTATCCTTCGCAGAGCCCGAATGCGTCGTCCGGCTTGATTTAAAGAATTATTTCCTTAACAGGATATAACTGGGTTATCCTCAGCCAAAAGCCATGGAAAGAGCGTCCTCGACGAAGTCTTCTTACCCCAGCGAAGTCCATCAACACTTCCAACAACAAGGATATCTTCAGCAAGTTATCAACAATTCAGCAAAGCATCTCTATCCCCACAGAGTATTGCTTCCCAGCATGATCGCTAGATTATCTTTTCTCCCCGCAGAACCTTTCATTTGCCAAGTTTATTCCGCAACGGAGTCATCTTCTCCTACCGGTATTCTTGCAACTATCATCCCCAGCGGAAGCAGCAAAATCTATTCCTCAACATTAGCCCAGGATGCGACTTCCCGGCACCCGTCAAGGATTCACTTTCCTAGACAAAAACATACATAAAACATCACACTTCCATACATCATTATAACATGCATAGACGCATCATATCATACAAATCTCATTTATATTAAGAACATCATTGCTTGATCCATATCATGCATTGCATATGACTGACCTTTACCTTTCAGGAAAGATGCAGTTGAAATTCTCAATCATATTTCAAGACCTAGACCGGTTCAGTTAAATCGACCCTAAGATTTTCCTGATGCTTATCCAGTCAAAGGCCTTCTCTGGTTCAGTCAGATCGACCCTAAGATCTCCCTGATGCTTATCCAGTTGAAGATATTTCAAGACCTTGTCCGGTTCAGTTAAATCGACCCTAAGATTTTCCTGATGCTTATCCAGTCAAAGGCCTTCTCTGGTTCAGTCAGATCGACCCTAAGATCTCCCTGATGCTTATCCAGTTGAAGATATTTCAAGACCTTGTCCGGTTCAGTTAAATCAACCCTAAGATCTCCCTGATGCTTATCCAGTTGAAGATATTTCAAGACCTTGTCCGGTTCAGTTAAATCAACCCTAAGATTTTCCTGATGCTTATCCAGTCAAAGGCCTTCTCTGGTTCAGTCAGATCGACCCTAAGATCTCCCTGATGCTTATCCAGTTGAAGATATTCCAAGACCTTGTCCGGTTCAGTTAAATCAACCCTAAGATTTTCCTGATGCTTATCCAGTCAAAGGCCTTCTCTGGTTCAGTCAGATCGACCCTAAGATCTCCCTGATGCTTATCCAGTTAAAGATATTCCAAGACCTTGTCCGGTTCAGTTAAATCGACCCTAAGATTTTCCTGATGCTTATCCAGTCAAAGGCCTTCTCTGGTTCAGTCAGATCGACCCTAAGATCTCCCTGATGCTTATCCAGTTGAAGATATTTCAAGACCTTGTCCGGTTCAGTTAAATCAACCCTAAGATCTACCTGATGCTTATCCAGTTGAAGATATTTCAAGACCTTGTCCGGTTCAGTTAAATCAACCCTAAGATTTTCCTGATGCTTATCCAGTCAAAGGCCTTCTCTGGTTCAGTCAGATCGACCCTAAGATCTCCCTGATGCTTATCCAGTTGAAGATATTCCAAGACCTTGTCCGGTTCAGTTAAATCAACCCTAAGATTTTCCTGATGCTTATCCAGTCAAAGGCCTTCTCTGGTTCAGTCAGATCGACCCTAAGATCTCCCTGATGCTTATCCAGTTGAAGATATTCCAAGACCTTGTCCGGTTCAGTTAAATCGACCCTAAGATTTTCCTGATGCTTATCCAGTCAAAGGCCTTCTCTGGTTCAGTCAGATCGACCCTAAGATCTCCCTGATGCTTATCCAGTTGAAGATATTCCAAGACCTTGTCCGGTTCAGTTAAATCGACCCTAAGATTTTCCTGATGCTTATCCAGTCAAAGGCCTTCTCTGGTTCAGTCAGATCGACCCTAAGATCTCCCTGATGCTTATCCAGTTGAAGATATTCCAAGACCTTGTCTGGTTCAGTTAAATCGACCCTAAGATTTTCCTGATGCTTATCCAGTCAAAGGCCTTCTCTGGTTCAGTCAGATCGACCCTAAGATCTCCCTGATGCTTATCCAGTTGAAGATATTCCAAGACCTTGTCCGGTTTAGTTAAATCGACCCTAAGATTTTCCTGATGCTTATCCAGTCAAAGGCCTTCTCTGGTTCAGTCAGATCGACCCTAAGATCTCCCTGATGCTTATCCAGTTGAAGATATTCCAAGACCTTGTCCGGTTCAGTTAAATCGACCCTAAGATTTTCCTGATGCTTATCCAGTCAAAGGCCTTCTCTGGTTCAGTCAGATCGACCCTAAGATCTCCCTGATGCTTATCCAGTTGAAGATATTCCAAGACCTTGTCCGGTTCAGTTAAATCGACCCTAAGATTTTCCTGATGCTTATCCAGTTGAAGATATTTCAAGACCTTGTCCGGTTCAGTTAAATCGACCCTAAGATTTTCCTGATGCTTATCCAGTCAAAGGCCTTCTCTGGTTCAGTCAGATCGACCCTAAGATCTCCCTGATGCTTATCCAGTTGAAGATATTCCAAGACCTTGTCCGGTTCAGTTAAATCGACCCTAAGATTTTCCTGATGCTTATCCAGTCAAAGGCCTTCTCTGGTTCAGTCAGATCGACCCTAAGATCTCCCTGATGCTTATCCAGTTGAAGATATTCCAAGACCTTGTCCGGTTTAGTTAAATCGACCCTAAGATTTTCCTGATGCTTATCCAGTCAAAGGCCTTCTCTGGTTTAGTCAGATCGACCCTAAGATCTCCCTGATGCTTATCCAGTTGAAGATATTCCAAGACCTTGTCCGGTTCAGTTAAATCGACTCTAAGATTTTCCTGATGCTTATCTAGTCAAAGGCCTTCTCTGGTTCAGTCAGATCGACCCTAAGATCTCCCTGATGCTTATCCAGTTGAAGATATTCCAAGACCTTGCCCGGTTCAGTTAAATCGACCCTAAGATTTTCCTGATGCTTATCCAGTCAAAGGCCTCCTCTGGTTCAGTCAGATCGACCCTAAGATCTCCCTGATTCTTACCCCAGTAGAAGACACCCAAGATTTTTCTCAACGAGCGTTGTTGAAGTTAAAGTCGCCCAAGGTTCTCTTACCGTTCATACTAAGATGGTAACTATCCCTGGTTCATTCATCATCTTTTGAAGCTCCAGACTCAGCTCCTGCAACCAGTCGGGACATATCTATGCCAAGCATCTAAAATCAGCTCCTGCAACGTGTCAGGTACTCATTTTTCTTTTGCAGGTATGCAGGTTCTCGCTAAGGAATCTCTTACGCGATCAACATCCAGATGGCATCTATAAGCCCATCATCCTATTCATCCATCTCCAAATGGCATCTATAAGCCCATTCCACCATCACACTGCTACTATGTGAGCGCAAATTTCTGGGCACTCTAGTGTTCAATCATCTTCCACCTTCGGATTACGAAAGGCACGTCAGCCAATCTGCATCCTCAGGTCTAAGAAGATTGAACAGGGGCAACTGTTGTACCCCAAAATTTTCCCTCCTATATTCTCCAAGAAATTGCCAAGTCAAGCTGCAAAATTCCCCAAGGGTTGCACAGTCCAACTGTCTCCTATACAGTCAAAACTAGGGTTTGTGTTCTGATCAAGGAAAGGAAGTTTTCAAGGGCCCAATCAAGTCTCATATGCCTACGAATATGGTCAAGTATCCTCATATCAAGTTTCAAGACATTCAGCTCAAAATTGCACAGTCAACTGTAGGGGCAAAATGGTCATTTGACAGTCAAAAGTTCAAATTTTTGGTCAACATATCATTTTGAAGCCACAAACATCATTTGATCAATGCTTGATCATGATTCTCAAAATTTGGCTCAGAAATCATCAAGATGCAAAAGTTTCCTTATTTGGACAGCTGAAAAAGCCAACTGAAATTGACCAGGGCATAACTTTCACATGGATTATCAGAAAAATTCCATCCAAAGCTCATTTTGAAGAGAAAGACATTTACTACAACTCATCATCATACTTCAAGTCCAAGAAATTCTCTCACAAAAAGTTATCAATTTCAACATTATAGGTCATTTTCAAAAGTCAACAAAAAGGGACTTTAAGTCAAAGGCCATAACTTGAGATTGGTAAATCAAAATGACATGGGACCAAAGGCATTGGTTAGAGGACTCAAAGAACTTTCCAAAATGTCCAAGAACATGAGAAAAGCTTAAAAATTGACCAAGTTATGCCTTGTGGAAGTTGGGAAATTTTTGGATATTTTGAAAAGTCAACATTACTTCAAAAGACCTAAAATTGCTAATGGGCCCATTTTTCTTCCATGATTCATCATCCATGACATATGCACGACCACTTGGTCCAAAGGGAAGTATTTTCTCATTTTTTATTTATTTATTTGAATTTTTATTCATATTAATTCATTTAAATCATTTAAATATGTGAAAAATATTTAACCTAACCAAACCAATCTTTTTATACATGTTTTAGACTCAGTATTTCGTATATATGCAAATATGGAAAGAATTGGACTGATTAGATCATGATTGACACAAGAACACATGGAAAAAGATATGAAAAAGATCTTAAGAAATCAAATATTCAAAACCATGATTACAAGAGATTTGATTGAGTTTTGTTAACCTAATGGACTCACTACATATGCCTGATCACAAACCTAATCATGCTAGACAAAAAGCTGCGCAAGAAAGCTCTCCACAAACTTGAAATTTTTCTCCATAAACTCAAAACTGAAATCATTGTTACAGGGCGATTCAAGGCATAAAAACCATTCCAATAGCTTCCTCAAGGATTACTGATCACATTCCAATCAGAAACATCCATTCAAACTCCAAGAATTGGTAACATGAACGCAAGCTGTATCAAGAAAATTTCATAATCGTATATCCCATTCCATGCATTATTTGTGAAATTTATTCATTGATTCATGTTCATTATGATGTTTTGAAGCTAACCAATATGTTCAATTGCTTTTTTCTGTGCTATACGCGATTTTGCCATGTTTATTTTCTAGGGTTTGCAGGATGTGAATTTGGGGATTTCAAGACAAGGAAAAATTGGAACACATGAGTTACACCATTCAACTCAGCGCATGAAGACGATCTTGAACCACCCATCGCGCCCAATTTATGAACGCTTGAGAGCTAATCGCTATTTTTCAATAGCTGGCCTAAGAAAACGCGTCTAAAACCGTTGCTTTATATCCTTGTTTCAGAAAAAACAAAAACAAAACACGCGAAGAAGACGATGTGTTGTCAAAACGTGATAGGCCGGTTTGAATATTTCGCGCGCTACCCACTAACTTCCTTGTTTTCTCTTATAATATTTGTTGTTTATTTATTAATCAAAAGCGTGAACTGGCACAGATGGCAAGCAAGCCTATTGGTAATACACATGACCTGGGTTCGAACCCCAGGTCTTCAATATTGTCCATATTATTTTTCTATAAATCTTCCCATGCAGTGCCAGCATCAAGGCGTACCATATACCTCCAAGAATCTCTCCTTCCACGCGTCCAGCTGCTTCAGATCAAAGGCTCAAGATTGATGAACACGCTAAGCCCTAGTCAACGCACTACACGCTACTCAAAAAAGTCAAATGGACCCAGGTTTTTGGGCCAGGATTCTTGGATCTATACCTCCTAATTTGGGACTTCCACCCCCCCTGGTTTGCAATTTTTCATATTTTTCTTATTATTGTTTTATTTTCTTTATTTGTTTAATTTAATTAATTATTCTCACAAAAATATAAAACACACAAAAAAAATCAGAAAAGGAAAAATATAATAATATTTTATTTTAAGTATTTTTAAAATAATTAACTTTAATTGATTAGTTTTGAATTAGGATTAATTTTAACTCTTTTCAATAAAAATCTAAAAATATATAGAACTAGGGTTTGAACAATTTTTCATTTTTTTTTATTATTTTTCTTTCATAAATATTTAACATTATTTTATTTATTTTCACAATTAAAATTGTATATAAAAATTAGGTTTGATTTAGGTAAAATTTTAATACTTTCATAATAAATTCAAAAGCCATTAGAATTAGGATTTGCATTCAATTTTGATTTTAATTAATTCTCTTTTTTATTATTAAATCATAAAACACATAAAAATACCAAAAACATTTTCTTTTAATTTTAATTTTAATTCCTTATTAATTTTAATTTTGTAAAAGGGTCCAACGCCCTCGTTTCGCTCTTAAATTCTTATTAACTCGCATTATTATTCTTATTTTGCTTAAGTAATTATGTACCTCTCCCGAAGCCTTGTAACATTTACTTTTCACACTTTTAATTCTTTACTTTTCTGTCAAGTCGGGTCCGGTTTAATTTTGGCGATGTGGACCCGCGCCATTTGTAATAGCTTTAGATTTACTTTTCCTCGCAACTTTTAACTGTTAAACAAAGCATGCAAGAATGAATGGCCTTAAATAAAAACAAGCGTAGAACACCAATAACATGACAAGACAAATACAAACGAATCTGACACATGAATCGCACACACCACCTCTAGGGTACGCCTCACTGTTGCCTTGCCTCGAAAGGTGATCGTCGAGTAGAGGATGTCTTAGTAAGTCCTCATGATTCGGGAACCTGGCATGAGGGTAGCTTCTAAGGTGTCTTCCTATTTCTCTGGTGATCACCATGTCCGGAACCTCGAATTGACCCGAACACCTCCAATGGTGGTGCTACCTACCTCTCAATGGTGGGATGGCACTACTTTAAGGACATTTACACAGACGAATTCCTTAGGGTAGGTAGGTTCTCGTGGATACTTGCTCTAATTTCAAAAACAAATCAAAAAATACTTTTCACACCGACACCTTTTCAAAAAGCTTTCGAAAGCAATTTTTCAAACACTCTTGAGGACTGATACAAGAGTCGAACTGGAATTTTCAAAGAAACTTTTTTAAAACCCACAGTTGAAAAGCAAACAAACCATTTTTGAAAACACAAATGAGCAAGTATCTAAGAGCCCATGGATAACCATGGATAGAAAGGGTGCTAACACCTTCCCTTTCTATAATCTACCTCCCGAACCGAGAGCAATCTCTTTAAGGAATTTTTCTGTGCTTTTGTCCTTTCCATTTGGAGAAAATAAAAGACGGTGGCGACTCTTGCTTCCGCGACATTTCGCGAACCAGCGTTAAACAGTCAGTTCCAGATCCACCGATCACACATTCACATCTACGAAAGAGTCTGGATTAGGGAAGAGAACTAAACCATAGATAAGAAGATCCAAGACATCCTCAAAAGCCTGAAACTCCATATCATCCTAAAATAGTTGAGCCTGGTCTATCAGAAATTTGGCTAGAAAACCCTCGACTCCGCTTTGAGTTTCCCAATTGGATACCACATCGGCCCGTTTCAAATGTAAAGCTGAGGCAATGACTTCTGGCTTAGGAAATTCTTCTATACCTGTGAAGGGTACCTGTTCAATAATGGATATGCCCAATAGATGAGAGAATTCTTCTAAGGTGGGTACCAACTGATAATATGGAAAGGTGAAGCAGTGGTGTTTGGGATCGAAGAACTGAAAAAGTACGCTCATCATCTGTTCATCAAGGTTTGAAGTAACTAGGATGAGAAGTTGACCGTGTTTCTTAATGAACATAGAAGTTTCATAAATTCTTGACACTAGCTCTTTAAGTTGGGATGGTATCTCCACAAAGCTGATTCAGATAGTTTTTCTACACACAGAAGCCATGATCTACAAAACAGAACAAAGATAAATTCCCTTGGTCTTTGAAATGGTTAGTGTAATGAAGCATGAATGCCATTTATGATGCATGATGTCATGATAAACCACAGGTATAGCAAACACAAGTATTGCAAACACAGTCAAATCACACAAAGCCCTTAGGTTTAAGGCTTGCATGAGGTCAAAGGTAATACCCTCTTGAAGTTAAGTTGGTTTTAAACCTGTCCTAGAAAAGTAACCGGGTTCTAGAGGATCTCAATATCACTAACCATCCTCTATCGGTCATGGTTTCAGCTCACGCAATCTTTTCTTGCGGCCGAAATTATTCCGAGAGTATGGTCTCAATGAATGTAGCATCGAGTATCAACCAATTCTCAGCTTTATACCGAGGCCGGCTATCTCACTACTTTCTAATGGCCAAGTTGGGCGATTAAAGGTTCTAAGGTCAGTTGATGCTTAACGACACCACACGGAGGCCCCGTATTCTCCTCGTTTCTTCACAACGGATACCGGTACCAACCAACGTGCCACACCAATGTAGCTACTGCTTCAACCATATCGGTCTATGCCGTACAGTTCCCTCACAATCTATTGCTAATTACCTAAAAGGTATTCCCCAGATCTGTTTGTAGGATCTATAGTAACCCTAAACAAAACCCTTAAAAGTAAAGCAAACAAAACAATCAAGAGAAGCAATTATGATGAACTAGATCCTAAGGTATACCCCACTTATAAATTCCCCAACAGAGTCGCCAGTTCTGTGATATGGTGGCAGAACCGACTGTTAATACTGGTTTGCGTTTTGCGTTTTTTGTTCGCAAAATGTCGCGGTAAGCAAGAGTCGCCACTGACTTTTTATTTCACCCAACCAGAAAGGAAAAAAGTACAGAAAAAATCCTTTTTCGAGATATTCTGAGTACGGGGGGTAGATTATAGAAAGGGAATGTGTTAGCACCCTTTCTACCCATGGTTTTCCATGGGCTCTTAGGTACTTGCTCATCTTTTAAAATTGCTTGTGTGTGCTTTGTTTTTGAAAATGTTTTACTTCGTGATAACCCTTGTATCAGTCCTCAAAGGTGTGACGAAGGTATTTTGAAAATTTGTTTTGAAGAGTGTAAGTGTGAAAAGTTTTTGATTTGAGCAAGTACCTACTAGAATCCACTTACTCGAAAAAGGATCGTTTCTATTCTTGTTTCCTTTAGACAGCGCCATCCTATTAGTTAAGGAATAGGTAGCACCGTCGTTGGAATTTGTAAGGGTCAATTCGAAAGGGACGTACGATCACTAAAGCAACATTAGGACACCTTAGTGATAACCCTAGAGTCTTAAGATCTTTCTCGAGGAAACATTTCCGAGGCAACATTCAAATGGGACATTAGATCTTTTTTAGACAGGAGGGCAACCACTAAGACACCCTATGCTTAATGACCGTTTACTGAAGGCAACCAAAATGAGAGTATACCCTAAGAGTGATATGTGTGAGTGATTTGTTTCAGTAATTTATCTTTGCACATTAGGGTTTTCTAACTGTATTAATTTTATCATGCATTCTTGTCATACAATCCTATTAGCATACATCTAAACAGTTAAGTATTTGCAGGAATTAAAAATGCGAGAAAGTAAATCTACGCTATTACAAGGCTTCAGGGTGGGGAATTAAATACATAGCCAAAAAAACCCGGGAATTTAAGCAGTAAATAAAACCCTAAATTAACTATTACAAACCAGTGAACAGTTACAAAAATATTGTCAAAATAAATAATAAGTGCGCGGCGAATTAAATGCGAGACGATTAGGGTTTTGACCCCTGACTAGACCTATTTGCAATTGATTAAAAAATGTTTTTGTCATGTTTTGTTATTTAAGAAAATAATGAAATAGTTAAATTAAAAAAAAAAGAAAATCCTAAGTTCTAATCAATTTTAAATTAAGAAAAAATGAATTAATCTAAAAAAACCTATTTTCGTATTTTATTTATTGAAAAAAAAATAAAAGAATTAAATCAAGAGTTTAACCTAATTTGATAATTAGTTTTAATTATAGAAAACAAGTTAAAGTTGCCCTAAGTCAAACTAAATTAAATTAAATTAACAAAATTAATTTTGATAAAAAAATCTAATTCTAATTTTTTGGTTTCTTGATTTTATGAAAAATAGTAATTAATTGTCAATTAAAATAAATAAAAGAAATATTAAAAGAATAAAAATAAGAAAGAAAAATTAGAAGTGGGCCTGATGTCATTTAGCAATTCTGGGGGGTGTAGATCTGAATTTTGGGCCCAAACCATCCAAGCCCGTTTGACTTTGCCAAATCTGATGTGTATGTTGACTTGAGGTGTATGATAGACCTTCAATGGAAAGGAATTGGATCTGGGCTGAAGATGCATTTGATGGTTGGATCTTGATGGTATACGGTGGACATCCTGTTAAGCAACGCGCCTGATCACCTGTTGAAAAATAATATGAAACAAATGTTGGGACCTGGGGATCGAACCCAGGTCCTTATGCTCACTCCCAATACCACGCTGACAGCTGAGCTGCTTTGTTTATTTGTACATATAATATAAATTAACAATATAATCAAATCACGTGATGTAATCAGAAAAATGCGCGAAAATTCAAATGGGCGAGTCACATGTTGCCACGTGTTGTACCCCAAAATTTGCCCTCTCATTTCATCAACATTTCTCATCACAATACTCTTGGAACTGAAGATCAAGCTAGGGTTTGCTCTGCTCAAGACACCTCCTTGCACTGTTGACCTAAATTAGGGTTTGAGTTTGCACAGTGGTGTTTTGGCCTACAATACCCAAATTGACTTTCATACTTCATGTTGGACTCACAAGTTTGTCCATACCAAGTTTCAAGCCTTGATTCAAATTTTTGTCCAGTCAATTGGACAGTTGACCTAGAAATCAACTGTGTTGGGGAAAAAGTCAATTATGGCCAATTAACAGTCAAACCTCATGATTTATGACCCACTTCAACATAATAAACTCATATATGTAATTTGATCAAGTTTGGATCACAATTCCACAAGAAATTTGATCAGATCACCAAAAGGGCAAAATGGTCATTTTTAGGGTTTTGACTACACAAAGGCAATTTTTGACTGTTTGACCTAGCCAATGGCAAATCAAGCTCACACATGGACTCAAGGACTCAATGACATTGTCTTGACCCATTCAACAAGTTCAAAAGATTTCAAGTGCATAGGATTGACATATGAATTTTTCAGTCAACTGATCAAAATTTGACTGTACACTGAAAAGTCAAACTTTGACTTTTTGGTCAAAATCAAGTGCAAAGAGTTATTTTTCATCAAGACATGTAAAATTATGAAACTTGTTCATAAATAAACCCAAATATGCAAATTAGGGTTTAAAATGGAAAAATTTCATAACTTAGAATTTTTCTAAGTTATAAAATTTTCTTATTTTTTCCTAACTTTGTACCATTTTTTTATCAAGATGCAAATGGATTCAAACAAAAATTGAAACATGAATGTTGTAGTCAATCACAAAGTCTACAACTTTGATTCACAAAGTTTTCTCAAAATAAGCTTGTAGCTCAAGTTATGATTTTTGGAACAAGGGTACCTAAAACTTTTAACTTAGAGAAAATTTACCCTAATCTAGGCAGGATTTTGACCCATCTTCTTGGTCACTTTTCACATAGTTACACTTGGAATTTCAAGTTGCATTGCAAATATGGATTATAGTACATGTTCCAAGCTTTCCAAATTGTCCAAGAACTCCTCAAACACCCTTGTGGTTAGAGAGAATCGAATGCTTGAAGTTGGCAAAACCTCACTTTTGTCCATGGCCAATACATGTTTATACCAATTTGAAATTCTGATCTAGCTAGCTTGGTTCACCATTAAAGGCCTCAAAACCAATTTGTACTCCTTAATTTAATGCATATCCATTGAATTAAGGTATTGTCTTGGTCATTAGGGCATTATACACTACTTTAAGCCTTAAAAGGAAAAAGCAACAATGCCATTTTTGCCTAAACTTCACTTTATGTCAAAACCAAATCCTTGAGGCATGGGGCCAGATCTTTGAGGCAGGATCAAATCCACTAATTCCAATAACCAAGAGCATAATGTGCAGCATGATATAGGGCTTGCACATGCCTGCATTGGGAGGACACACGCTCTTACTTGAAAAAGAAGAAAGGTTGCAAAACATATCCATCTCTCACATCTGTTGAAACAAGCTTACACAAACCTTGTAGACAATTTCCATACCTCCCAACAAACCTGAAACACGACCCCTTTGCCTCTCAAACTCCCTTGTACACAGAATCACTGTTTTTCTGCAAAACAGAGCAAGTTCTGCATTTTGCAAGCCATAACCAAATTCCATCGTGCGTTTTGTCCAAAGATAGTTCAAACACCTTCCAATCAACTCACATGAACTATCCCAGGCCCCCATTGCAAGCTGTAACACCTCTAACCCACTTTGCCATTTTTGTTTCAAAGCTCTGCAGGTTGAGTTCTACAGCATGATTCAAGCTGTTTCAAAACAAGCCAAGCATTGGAAAAGCTTCCTTGGACCTCAGGCAAGCTCAAAAGAAGCTCAAACACCATTAAAGGTTGCTACATTATCCAGCTCGAAGTCAACTGAAACAGGTATTTCATGGACTTCTATCTCTCTATCTAGGAATGGTCAGGCTTAGGTTTGTGAATGAAATATGTTGTACTCATAGCCCTGAAGCCATACATATGCTTAGTTTTCATTTACATTAATCGTGTTAAGAGAATTTCACTCATGAACTTTCTGAAAAAACTAGGTTAGAAATTAGGGCCAGAGAAATTCTCTCTGGTCTTTGAGAGTTAATCCAAGTTTTTTATATGGTTGAATTCGCTGTTTAATTCTCTACAATGTTCATGTTATGAGTTTTGTCAAAAGATTAAAGAATCAGGAGTTACAGTTTGGTACATAGCGCACGCAGGTTTGTTCAAAGGAAGAAGAAGAAGTGGATTCTGGGTTGGGCCTGGTTCCTTTTGCTTTTGACACCCCTTTGTTCAGTTTACACCCCCCTGGCCCATTTGTTTGAATTTTTGTCATTTTGATATTTTTATTTTTTATTCTGACTTTATTATTTTTTGTCTAAATATAAAAAAATGCCAAAAAATTATTTTCTATATTTTTCATATTTATTAGATATTTATTTTTATTTTACTAGTATAAGTATGTAAATAAACTATTTCCTTTTATTAAAAACTCAAAAATAATACAAAAAATATACTTATCTTCATTTATTATTTTTATTTACACTTGAAAATATTTTCTAGAATATACACATTTTTTGTAAATAATTAATTTCTATTTTTGTATATTTGATATATTTAATACACATATATATACTTATATACTTTATCTTATTAAATAATTAGGTCAAAAATATAAAAATATCATATTTTTACTTTTATTAATATTTTACACTAAAAAACATCTTTTTGTAATATACTTTTATTTTGTGTATAAATTAATTATTGTATATAATTAATAAATAATATTGTTTTTTTTTAAGAATTAGGGTTTTGCCTTAAAATATCAAATAATTAAAATTGACTTTATCTTTATTATTTTTTACTTGACATCAAGAAATATACTTTTTACATACATAAAAAACCTTTTTCTTTGCATAATATATTTTATTTGACTTTTATTTATTTGTATTTTATTCCATTTATTGTACATTTAAATATTGCCTATACATTCAATTTGGTTGTAATAACTTAGAATTTAATTTCTTGTCAAATACCCCCAATTCAAATTTGTACCCCCCTCCCTATATCATGTTGTAATAGTGTAGCATTTAAATTCTCGCACATTTAAAAGCTTTCAATTATGCCATGCTTAGACCTAGGGTTTGTATGCAAATAAAATCAACGATTAGTTTGACCTAATCCAAGATAAATATGCATGAAAAAACAAACACAATGTACACTTGCACCCCTAGGGTTACAATCCACTTGTTGCCTTCAAAAATGGGCCATGGTTGCATGTTGAGTACTTTGGCAAAACAAAAACAAACAAAAAGATCATAGTCCCTCGACGACGCTATCTGAGTTGCCTAAACAAAATGATCAAGTCCCTCAAGAAAATTGCCAAAAATACTTGACACCATTGCTATCATGGTCTATACGACGACCCGCGCTTGTCCCATTAACATCCTAACACAAGGTTGTTCACCAAATACAATGGTGAAACAACACTGTTAAAAGGGTTAAAACATAAGAAAGATCTTTGAGTAAAAATACGGTAGATAGCTCTTAGTTACTTGATCAAAAGCTTGAAAAAACATCCTTGCTATTTTTAACACACTTCACCACACAATTTCAAAACCCTACTTTCAAATATTGGAAACTTTTCAAAAGACAAAAACACCTTTGTATACATTCAAACAAGAATCATTACAAAGGTCGCCACAACGATGACCTCTTTTCAAAACATCTTTCAAAATCACACACAAAGCACCATTTCAAACAATTGAAAAGCAAATCAAGTGATCTAAGCAAGTAACTAAGAGCCCATGGATAACCATGGATAGAAAGGGTGTTGATACCTTCCCTTTCTATAATCTACTCCCCAAACCCAAGAAAACATCTCAAAGGTCTTTCCTGTGATTTTTGACCTTTCCTTAGGATAAAATAAAAAGTCGGTGGCGACTCTTGCTAAACCGAAACATTTGCAAACACAAATGCAAAACCTCAAGTCAGTTCTCCCACTGTATCATAGAACTGGCGACTCTGCTGGGGAAAACTTTAAAAGTGGAGTAACCTTAGGGCTTAGATCACCTTTGCATGATTATTGTTTGCTTTGATTGCTTTACATTTTGGTCCTCTTGTTTGGGCTTGAAATCCTCCACCCGGATTTGGGAAACATTCATAGGTAAATAGCAATCCGTTGTGAAAACTGTGCGGGGTATACAGATACGGTTGAAGCAATAGCTATATTAGTGCGACATATTTGTGAGTACCGGTAGCCTTTGAGTCAATCAAAGAGAATACGGGGCCGCTGAGTGATGTCATGAAGCACTAATGAACTCTTAGAACCTTACTTGACCATCTTGGCCTTTATTAGGGGTAGTGAGATGACTGGCTTTGGTGCAGTCCGAAGTTGGTAGATACTCGATATTACACTCATTAAGGGTTGTTTTCTTGGAATATTTTGGTCGCTAGTTAAGTGGCCAAACCAAAACAATGAACATAGAAAACAATCCAATGATATTGAGCTCCTTAGAACCCGGTTACTATTTATAGGACAGGTTTTAAGCCAACTAAACTCAAGAGGGTACTTACCTGTGAAACCTCATGCAAGCCTGAAACTAGGGTTTTGTGTGACTTGCTTGTACATGTGCTTGTACATACATCATGAACATCATAAAGCATCATATGCATCCGCTAACCATTTCAAGGGTTTGGATCTTCATCTTTGTTCTTGTTTTGTAGGTCATGGAATCTCTTCACAGGAAAACAATTCAGGTCAACCTTGTGAGAATCCCTCCTCAACTCAAGGAGCTTACTTCTAGGATTCCAGAGAATTCTCTCTTCAGTGAAAGACATGGTAGACTCCTCAATTTGGTCAACACCAACATTGAAGAAGACATGGTGAAAGTTCTCTTCCAGTTATTTGACCCCCTACACCACTGTTTCACATTTCCTGATTACCAATTGGTGGCTACTTTGGAAGAATTTTCTCAACTCCTAAGAATTCCTATTCTTAATCAACTACCCTACAACGGTACGGAAAAAGAACCAAAGCCTGAAGATGTTGCTCAAGCATTACACTTGCAACCATATGACATTAAGGGACATTGGGAAACCAGAAGTGGTGTCAAGGGTTTCTTGGCAAAGTTTCTGTTTGAGAAAGCACAAGAATGATGGAATTCTCTTGATCTACAAGCCTTTGAAGAGATTGTGGCACTCCTCATCTATGGGTTGGTCTTGTTCCCAAACCCTGACCAACTTATAGATGTGAATGCTGTCAAGATTTTCATATCTAAGAATCCTATACCTACATTGCTTAGGGACATCCTACACTCATTTTACACACGAACAATGAGGAAAAGAGGTGTTCTCATGTGTTGTACTCCTCTCCTAGCAAGGTGGTTTATTTCTCACCTTCCACAATCAGTTTTGAAGAATAAGCAGGGTTTAAGGTGGTCACAACGATTGATGACCCTCACACATTCTGATGTACGTTGGTGTTCTCGGTCCAGAGAAAATGTCATCATCATTGATCGTTGTGGGGAATTCCCTAATGTCCCACTACTTGGCATTAGGGGAGGCATCACCTACAACCCCTGTCTAGCTTTGAGACAATTTGGATATGCTCGGAGGGATGGCCCTCATGACATGCTGATTCCGGACCTAGTTTTTGACTTCGACAACGATGCGCAAGGACTTCGACAAAGGTTCATCAGAGCTTGGAGGATGCCTAACAAGGTGGATAGTAAGACACTGGGGCACAAGAATTCCATCCCCCTTGAGCCTTATCTCAAGTGGGTGCGAACCCGCTCCCAGAATCTTATGATGCCATACCCTCACATTCTCCCCTTGATCAAAGAGCATGTTATGGAAGGAGAGGTTCCATACACCATCCTACATCCTGACATGCCAACATCATGGGAAGAAATGCAAAAGAGTTGGATCCAACTCAAGGAAGAACGGGATACTTTTGAAGCCAGCTTCTATGCCAGTGAGAAGAAGGTTTTGGAGCTTACCCGCCGACTTCACGAGGAGGAAACTCTCAACACTTACATCGCACCAAAGAGGATGTGCAATGTCTTTTTACATTAAGAATTTTGTAATATTTCGCCCATGGGGCATTTATGTACTAACAAATTTCTTCTTAATATGACGTGCGTTCTTTTTGTTTGCAACAAATTTGAATTTTTGAACCCTTGAATGCATTACATGAATAGCATACCATTCATCATATGCATAAACAGGTCTTCACGCCAGGTTTCCTTATCTTTCTGCTGTTTATTTCAGCAAGATGAATTTGGAGCAAACAATAAAGGATCTGCAGGCACAAAATTCACAGTTCCAGCAACTCCTCATGACCTTGGCAAAGGGTCAAGAGGACCTCAAACTTTTGTTAGATAAGAATAAAGAGAAAAAGAAAAAGAGACCTGGAGTAGCCACTTTGGGAAGAAGATTTGAGCATCAGGCCAAGAGAGTTCTTGAGTTCCCCTCAACGTCTGACGAAGGGGCCGGTAAAGGGAAAGGGACTGTTGTGCCTTCAGAATCCGAGGTTGAAGAGGAAGAGGAGGAAGAAGACGAAGACTACTCAGAACAACAGTATCCACCAGCGGATGATAAATATAAGAACCTTAAAGATAGACTGGAAGCTATGTAGTTGCAGAGGGTGCCCAGATTAGATTTTGAAGAACTAGGGCTGGTGGCTGGGATTGTTATCCCTCCTAAGTTCAAAGTGCCGACATTCGCCAAGTACGACGGTTTGTCTTGCCCTAAGATGCACCTGAGGTCGTATTTCAGAAAAATCCAACCCCATTCATCCGATAAAGACCTCTGGGTACACTTTTTCCAAGACAGTTTATATGGCACTCAGTTAGACTGGTTTTATCAACTCGAAAGATCAGAGGTTCACAATTGGGAAGACTTGGCAGCTGCTTTTTATTGTCAGTATCAATATAATGCTGATTTGGCGCCCACTCGTACTCAGTTACAAAGTATGGGGATGGCTTCCAATGAAGGGTTTAAAGAGTAAGCACAGAAGTGGCGTGATCTGGCAGGAAGGGTGCAGCCACCGCTATCAGATAGGGAGTTAGTTGACATGTTTTTGGGGACCCTGTCTGGCCCCTTCTTCAATCATCTGATCAGAAGTTCTTCCGCAGGATTTACTGAACTGATTTTGACCGGCGAAAGGGTTGAGGCCGGTATTAAGAGTGGAAAGATTCAAAAGGATGCTTCCGCATCCACGGCTGTTAAGAAACCTTTCTCAGCTAAGAAGGAAGCATCTGCTGTGTATTCTCAGAAGGGATTAGGAAGAACCAAGTGCCGGCCGACTGTAGGGGCCGTGATGATTCAAAACTCGTCAAATGATCAACCTCGTAACAATCAGTCGAGACCTAATCAACAACGGGTGGAAAGGCCACAACGGAAGTTCACCCGCATCAACATGACGCCTACTCAGGTACTTCCCCATTTGTTGAAGCTAAATCTCACCAGTTTGAAGGAGGCGCCAAAAAAACCTAACACTTCCTCTCCATACTACCACTCCAATGCCAAGTGTGCTTACCATTCCGACAGTGCTGGACACGATACCAATATTTGCTGGGCACTTAAGAACAAAATTCAAGACTTAATTGACGCCAAAGAGGTTGAATTTGACACTCTTGAGAAGCCCAATGTTATATCCGCTCTGATGCCCAAGCACGACCATAATGTGCATGCTGTTTTGGAAAATCTCCATGTTACTGATATTGTCGATCTGTTGACTCCATTGTTAGTGATTAAAGAAAATTTGTTGCGAGCCGGGATCTTTCCTGGTTGTGGTAAACACTGTTATTTTTGCTTAAACGTTCAAGGTGATTGTCCAATGTTGAAGTCAGGTGTCCAACGCCTGATGGATACTCAAGAGATACTTTTCCAGAAAACCCCTGTTGACACTTGCAATCCTATTACTCCTGATACTTGTGATACTTCAACCAACGATATCGCTATCATAACCATTTCCGACAATCCTCCCAAGGCTTGCAAAAGGCCTGTCAGGATTACCCCCAACTCTGAATGTGTACCTTTAAAGATCACCATGCCGGGACCTGTCCCGTACCAATCCAGCAAAGCGATACCATGGAACTATGGGGGAGAAATATTCTACCATGGTATCAAACAAATCGAGACAGACCAAGAGATTTCCGAAGAAGAAAACCCTGATGTAGGGAACATCGCGGGTACAAGCAAGATAACCCGCAGTGGCCGGATCTTTTCTCCGGAGATTGCTCCCCCCCGAGCAGTTTTCGGACCCTTGAAAGCTTCTGCACCTGTTGGACCATCTGTGCAAGGCCCAGTGATTGAAGAACTGGATACTCCTGTAGTAAAACCATCTGTTGAAACTACCAACAAGGGTAAGGGGATACTGGAAGGGCCTGTCAAGATTAAGTCTCATGCTGTGGTTATCCCTGAAACCACTCAGAAAGAAATGGATGAAATCTTGAAAATAATCAGAAAAAGTGACTACGACGTTGTGGAACAATTAGGGCAGACCCCTTCTAAAATTTCAATGTTGGCTCTTCTGCTCTGTTCTGAGGCCCACGCTAAGGCCCTGATAAAATTCTTGAAGGCGGCACATGTTCCCCAAGAGACTTTGGCTGACCAGTTTCAGGAATGTGTGGCCAGTCTCACTGCTGATAATGGCCTTGGCTTTTCCGATGCAGACTTAACTCCCAAAGGAAGGAAACACAATGATGCGTTACATGTTTCAGTTGAATGTCGGGGAACCACTCTCGCCCATGTCTTAGTTGATACTGGTTCTTCCTTGAATGTGCTGCCAAAGAAAGCCTTAGACCGTTTGGACTGTGAAGGACTGACTCTCAAGCCAAGTAATATCGTTGTAAGGGCTTTTGATGGCTCCAAGAGAATGGTTCATGGAGAGGTTGATATTCCTATCAAAGTAGGCACGGAAGTTTTCAACTCCACCTTTTACGTGATGGACATCCGTCCGTCATATTCATGTTTGCTAGGAAGACCGTGGATCCATTATGTCGGGGCAGTTACCTCCTCTTTGCACCAGATGCTGAAATGTCCTGTTAAGGGTAAAATTATAATGGTGCACGGCGAGGAAGAGTATATGATAAGTCATCTCAACTCCTTCCGTTATGTGGAGCTGGATGGCGAGTTCATCGAAACGCCTTTCCAGCATTTTGAGGAAATTTCTCCCGAGGTAGCAGTCGTGAAGACGATGATTGAGTTACCCATCATTCCCAAGCTTGTGCCTAGGATGGCATCTCTCAAGGACACGAAGGCAGTGATCAAAGAAGGGAAGAGTACAACATGGGGGCAATTGCCTGATTTTCCCCATAAGACGGACAAATTTGGACTAGGGTTTACAGTTGCAGGGCAGAAGGCTATGCGTCGTTCCAAGATTGGAAGGCCACCCATAAGGATCACTCATCACGAAATTAATGTTGTAGAAGATGAAGATGAAGAGAGCCACTTTGAAGATTGGATCTTTCCGACCGTCGAAGGGGGTTTAAGCAACTGGGAAGCAAAGGATTTTTTTCCCATCACCTTTATCAACCAGTAATTTTATCTTTGAACAATTTCCCATTTTTATGGTCTGTAATAACTAAAACAATTCGCACACTATTTTTACCTCATGCCTTACCCAGGGCATGCAGGTCCATTTGTAAGGGTTTGATTTTCATCATAATCATATGCCATGTTTTAATGAATCATTGGACATTTTTCATCTATAAGCTATTGTGTTCATTCTTCTTTCCTTTTGCATTTTTGTTTGTTTAAGGATGGCTATCCCTTACACACACCCACACTCACAAATGCAGGTACCCATCCATTCCGGATTCCGTGGGCAACTGTTATGTTTCAGCCTTCGATAACTCTAAGGATTTGGTCAATCACGCTGAGTACGAAGCTGACGAATATTGTGAAGTGTCGGGAGAGTTAGCTAGACTTTTGCAACAAGAAGGGCGAGCTATTCTACCTCACGAGGAGTTGCTAGAAACCATCAACTTGGGGACAGAGGAGGACAGGAAAGAAGTAAAAGTGGGTGCCAACCTGGAACCAGGTGTCAAGGAACGTTTAGTGCAGTTGTTGAATGAATACGTTGAAATCTTCGCTTGGTCTTATGAAGACATGCCAGGGTTAGACACAAATACCGTGGTTCACCATCTTCCTACAAGAGAAGATTGTCCACCGATCAAGCAAAAGGTCCGACGAATGAGGCCTGACATGTCTGAAAAGATTAAGGCTGAAGTAATGAAGCAATTCAACGCTGGCTTTCTGGCTGTTACAACCTATCCGCAATGGGTTGCTAACATTGTGCCCGTACCCAAAAAGGACGGCAAGGTCAGAATGTGTATGGACTATCGGGATTTGAACAGGGCCAGCCCTAAAGACGATTTTCCACTACCGCATATCGACATCTTGGTTGACAACACAGCTCAACACAAGGTTTTTTCCTTCATGGATGGATTCTCGGGCTATAACCAGATTAAAATGGCCCCCGAGGACATGGAGAAAACTACTTTCGTCACACAATGGGGTACCTTCTGCTACAAGGTGATGTCGTTCGGACTGAAGAACGCAGGGGCAACCTATCAACGCGCCATGGTAGCTTTATTTCATGATATGATCCATCATGAGATCGAAGTTTACGTAGATGACATGATAGGCCGGTCATAGACAGAAGAAGAACACCTTAATCATTTGCAAAAGCTATTTGCCAGGTTGAAGGAGTATAAACTCAGACTGAATCCAAGCAAGTGCACTTTTGGAGTTAGGTCTGGTAAACTTCTGGGATTTATTGTCAGCAACAAGGGCATTGAGGTTGATCCAGCTAAAGTAAAGGCTATACAAGAAATGCACGCCCCCCGTACTGAAAAGGAGGTTAGAGGATTCTTGGGACGTTTGAACTATATTGCAAGGTTCATCTCTCACCTGACATCTACCTGCGAGCCAATTTTCAAACTGCTGAAGAAAGATCGGGTAGTTGAATGGAACGATGATTGTCAAGTTGCTTTTGATAAGATCAAAGAGTACTTACTAGAACCTCCTATTCTGATGCCACCCGTCGAAGGAAGGTCGTTGATCATGTATCTGACTGTTTTGGATAACTCGATGGGGTGCGTACTGGGTCAACATAACGAGTCTGGCCGAAAAGAGCATGCCATTTATTACCTTAGCAAAAAGTTTACCGACTGTGAGACTCGCTACTCACTGCTCGAGAAAACTTGATGCGCTTTGGTATGGGCTGCTCGCCGGTTAAGGCAGTATATGTTGACTCATACCACTTTGCTGATTTCCAAGATAGATCCGATCTAGTATATCTTCGAGAAGTCGGCTTTATCTAGAAGAATTGCTAGATGGAAAATGATCCTGACTGAATATGATATCCAGTATACTACCCAAAAAGCTATAAATGGGAGTGTACTAGCTGACCATCTAGCTCACCAAGTTGTCGAAGATTATCAGTCTATGAGATTCGACTTCCCTGACGAGGACATCATGACATTGGACAACGTTGAAAGTAACGGACCGTATGACGGACCTGAACAAGGATCCCGATGGACCCTATACTTTGATGGTGCTTCAAATGCACATGGCATTGGTATCGGTGCGGTACTAATTTCTCCAGATGGTTGTCATACACCCTTCACTGTCCGACTTTGCTTCAGTTGTACCAATAACATGGCTGAATATGAAGCTTGCATCTTTGGTCTCAAGGCTGCTATAGACTTGGGAATCAAATCTTTGGTCGTATTTGGGGACTCGGCTTTGGTTATCAGTCAAGTCAAAGGAGAGTGGTACACTAAACATCCTAATCTTATCCCATACAAAGAACATGTCGTGACATTGTTGCCTCATTTCGAGCAGATTACCTTCGAGCATTTCCCGCGAGAAGAAAATCAGTTAGTTGATGCTCTGGCTACAATGTCTTCCATGTTTAAACTCAACTGGGATAACAAGGCTCCCCAAATTACCATCGAGCGAATGGACGAACATGCACACTGTCATGAGATTAATACCGAAGAAATAGTGGAACAACCCTGGTTTCATGAAATCAAAAGATATCTCCAGACCAAATAATATCCTGAAGGAGCTTCCGTCAATGACAAGAAGTTCTTAAGGAGATTTGCTTCCAAGTTCTTCCTAAGCAATGGCATCCTTTATAAGCGCAGCCATGATTGTATTCTACTTCGTTGTGTGGACAAGGTTGAAGCAGAGTTGATCGTGACCGATATACATAGCGGCACATTTGGCACCCACTTGAGCGGACATACAATGGCAAAGAAGATTCTAAGGGCAGGCTACTACTGGTCTACCATGGAAGCTGATTGTCATCAACATTCCCGCACCTGCCACAAATGCCAAGTCTACACTGACAAGGTACATATTCCTCCTGTTCCTCTTAACGTTCTGAAAGCTCCATGGCCATTCGCAATGTGGGGCATTGACATGATTGGAGAGATCAATCCCACGGCATCCAATGGACATCGCTTCATCTTGGTGGCTATTGATTACTTCACTAAATGGGTCGAGGCAGCTTCCTATGCCTCAGTTACAAAGAATATGGTTGCCCGCTTCATCAAGCAGAACCTCATATGCCGGTATGGTATCCCTGACAGGATCATCACAGACAACGGTACAAATTTGAATAATACTATGATCACCGCTCTATGCGAGCAGTTCAAGATTTATCATCATAATTCATCTCCCTACCGGCCGAAGATGAACGGTGTTGTTGAAGCCGCGAACAAAAATATTAAGAAGATTATTCAAAAGATGACAATCACCTATAAGGACTGGCATGAGATGTTATCGTTCACTCTGCATGGATATCGTACCACGACACGTACTTCAACCGGGGCAACTCCATTTTCTTTGGTATATGGCATGAAAGTCGTTCTGCCTATGGAAGTTCAGATTCCTTCCTTGAGGATTATGAAGGATGCCGGTTTGAATGAAGACAATTGGATTCATACCCGGCTTGATCAACTTAACTTGATCGATGAGAAGCGACTTATTGCTGTTTGTCATGGTCAGACGTATCAAAAAAGAATGATCAAGGCTTTCAACAAAAAGGTTAGGTGTCAGGTATATCAAGTCGGAGATCTTGTAATCAAGCAGATCATCTTACTGCAAAGTGATCCCAGGGGCAAGTGGACTCCTACTTACGAATGACCATTTGTAATCAAGAGCATCTTTTCTGGTGGAGCAATGATTCTGACCACCATGGACGGTGATGACTTGCCGCACCCTGCGAATGGAGACATAGTCAAAAGATACTACGCATAAAACGACCCGACAAGTTGAAAACCTGAAAGGGCGACTTGGGCAAAAATGGGCATCCTGGTGAATTGAAAACCCGAAAGGGCGGTTCAGGCAAAAATTAGGGATAAAACAAAAAAAATTGTACACCCGGCAAGTTGAATACCCGAAAGGGTGACTTGGGCAAAAAAGGGTTTCCCAGTGGATCGAAAACCCGAAAGGGCGGTTCATGCAAAAGTTAGGGAATTAAAGCGTATGACTGTGTCTCGTCGGATCACTTTAAGAACAATCTCTTCACCAACAAGCTCCAAGATTCTGATCAATCCAATCATCTACGGATGAAGCAACGAATGGAGAAATACTCAGAGTTGTGAAGGCTATAGCAGAATGGGAACCCCATGGAATCGTTACACATAGCCATCTTTCTTTTGTATAAATTTTTCTCAATTTCTACGACAACATTCCCTTACTAGGATGTATGTCTCCTTTGTACAAAGACACTTACAAAATTAATATGAATATACTTCAAAGCGCAGAAACTTGCTTGCCTTTCTTTTTCTGTTTTACATTTATGTTTTATTTGAAAAACGTCCACTGTTTTTTTGAATAGGCATATGCATTTGAATATAATCACTGCTTACAAATAAAACGAAATTGGGAAAGGATAATTACTTCTAGGTTGGAGGTGTAGGAAGATATCTTTATGCCATTCAAGAAGAGATCCCCTGCATTACTTTGTTCAGATCCTCAACAAAGCTAAAACCTCGGGGTACATGTCCCCAGCGGAGTTAAGCTTCAAGATCCCCCGGCGAAGCCAGTACATTTCAAACTGGATTCTCCAGCCAAGTTAAAGCTTCAAAGTTCCCATCAGAGTTCAAACTCCCAATTCCCAGCGGAGCCAGAATAATTTAAACCTTCTTCCCCAGCGAAGTCGAAATTCCAATCGATCAAATTCCCTCAATTTCCCCAACAGCTAGGATGATTCCCCAGTAGATTGGCATTGCAATCCAAAACTCCTGATTTAACCGGATGAGTAAACATTCTCCCCACAGGGTCATTTCCCAACAGATTGAAGATTCTCAGACTCATTTCTCCAGCAGAAGTCTCTCAGGTTTTAATTCCCCAGTAGAGGTCGTCAGAGTAAACCCTATTCCCCAGGGAAGTCATGAAGAATGCTCAGTCCCCACAGAAATTGGTGAAGCTCTTGTTAAAATCCCCGCAAGTCACCAAGGATTTTCAATCCCCGACAGTGGTCCTAAGATTTCTCATTCTAAACAATCAAAGATCTTTAATCCCCAAGCAGTCAACAAAGATTTCTCATCTGCAGTAATCAAAGATTTTTTATTCCCCAGCTTCGGTCAAGGATTTATTTTCCCCGGCAGCAGTCAAAGATTTTATTATCTCCAGCTATCAAGGATTCATTTTCCTCAGCAAGACAGTTACTCAGCTTTTATGCATAACCATTACATTCATATATCATAAACATGGGTTACAATTCATTTCATCATACATATCATGCAATATAACTTTCTGTTTTAGCTAACATTTTACCCTTTTCAGGATAAGATTAAAGGGCTATCTTTAACAATTATTCGGATATAGTATAGATACACCCCAGACACAGCGGTCATTCCATTACTCATTCAAGAACTTCAAGTCAAAATACAGTGAGGATACACCCCAGACACGGTGGTCATTCTACTACTCATTCAGACTTCAGCAATCAGATACAGACTAGATACGCTCCAGACACGGCAGCCATTCTATCTCTCATTCAGATTCAACTATCAACTACAAGTTCAGATACGTTCCAAACACGGATGTCGTTCTGTCCTTTACACCAGCTGTTTGATTCCCCCAGTGCAGTCACCACGGAAGTCATTCTGCCACTTATTCAGATCCCAGTTACAGTACGGATACACCCCAGACACGGCGGTCATTCTACTACTCATACAAATCTCAACTTCATATACAGTCCAGATACGCTCCAGACACGGTTGCCATTCTGTCACTCATTCATAGTTTATCCCCAACACACAGTTGCTCCATACACAGATGTTTCTCTGTTACCCCGGATATAATACAAATACACTCCAGACACGGCAGTCATTCTAATATTCATTCAAAGTTCAAATACAGTTACAGCTCAGATACGCGCCAGACACGGACGCCATTCTTTTGCTCATACAAACTCAGTCTCCAGATACATTTCAATGACATCTCGGACACGGATACCATTTTGATGCTCATTCTTCTGACCTAAAGCATTACAATTCAACAAACATTCTTGGATGGCATCTTGTGATCGGTGGATCTGGAACTGACTGTTTAACGCTGGTTCGCGAAATGTCGCGGAAGCAAGAGTCGCCACCATCTTTTATTTTCTCCAAAGGGAAAGGACAAAAGCACAGAAAAATTCCTTAAAGAGATTGCTCTCGGTTCGGGAGGTAGGTTATAGAAAGGGAAGGTGTTAGCACCCTTTCTATCCATGGTTATCCATGGGCTCTTAGATACTTGCTCAATGTGTTTTCAAAATGACTTGTTTGCTTTTCAATGTGGGTTTTAAAAAAAGTTCCTTTGAAAAATTTCAGATCGACTCGTACGTCAGAGTGTTTGAAAAGTTTGCTTTGAAAGCTTTTGAAAATGTGTTGGTGAAAAGATTTTTGAGTTTGTTTTGAGATTAGAGCAAGTATCCTTGAGAACCTACCTACCCTAAGGAATTCATCTGTGTAAATGTCCTTTAAAGTAGTGCCATCCCACCATTGAGAGGTAGGTAGCACCACCGTTGGAGGTGTTCGGGTCAATTCGATATTCGGGACATGGTGATCACCAGAGCAATGGGAAGACACCTTAGAAGCTACCCTCATGCCAGGTTCCCGGATCATGAGAACTTACTAAGACATCCTCTACTCGACGATCACCTTTCGAAAGGCAACAGTGAGGCGTACCCTAGGGGTGGTGTGTGCGAATTGTGTGTCATGTTTCAGTTATTTGTCTTGTCATGTTTGTTGTGATCTACGCTTGATTTTAATTAGGACATTCATTCTTTCATGCTTGGTTAACAGTTGAATATTTTGCGGAAAAGATAAATCTAAGACTATTACAAATGGCGCGGGTCCACATCGCCAAAATTAAACCGGACCCGATTTAGCGGAAAAATAAATAATGCGAAGAAATAACGGTGCGAGAAATTTAGATTACATGGCTTTGGGATATTTACAAAATTATAATGAGCGATAATAAAATAAATGCGAGAAATAAAGAAATTAATAAAATTAGGGCGTTGGACCCTTTTTGCAAATAATTAAAAGTTAATGAGAATTAAAAATTAAATGATTAAATTGTTTTTGGTATTTTGTATTTTTTAGATTTAATAAAAAAAAATAAAAAAAAAAGAAATTAATTAAAACTAAATTAAGAAGCAAACCCTAATTCTAATATTTTTTATTTATTAAGAAAGAATTAAAATAAGATCTAAATTAAACCTAATTCATTTATGTACAATTTAAATAAGAAAAATAAATAAATAAATAAATATAATTATTATTCTAAAAAAAGGAAACTATTAAAAGGAATAAAAAAAAAACAATTAACCTAATTCTATATTTTTGGATTTTTATTGAAAAAGAATTAAAATTTAAATCTAATTGGACTAAATATTGACATATATTAATTTATGAGAAATAATTACAATAAAATAAATATTATATCTTTTGTGTTTTTCTGCATTTTTTGGTGTTTTTTTATATTTTATGAAAAATAATTAATTAAAACAAATAATTAAAATAATCAATCAATTAGAACAAATGAAATAAATAAAATAAATAAAATGAAATCAAACCAGAGTGGGGTGTAGTCCCCAAATAAGGAGGTGTTTTTGTGAAGGGCCTGGCCCAATAAGCTGGACGTCCATTGACTTTCTGGATCAGGTGCTAATGCATTGACCACGTGCACGGTGTTCTTTGAATCTTAGCCTTTAATCTGATCATGTGGGACGCGTGGCTAATGAATGAGAGTGGAATATGGTGGTCCTTCATGTCAACGCTGCATAGAATAACATATTGAAAAATAATATGGAGTTTTGGCCAGACCTGGGACTTGAACCCAGGTCTTGAAGGTGAACGCATTAGTAGCTTGCCAGCTGAGCTGTATGAGTCAATTGTATATTATGACAAACAAAATAATCAAAAAGTAAAACTGACGCCCACTAATTAAACGCGCGTAAATTCGAATTAACGAACCAACGGATGACATCTCATCATCTTCATCACGCCCTTCTTTTTTTTCTGAAAACGAAAACCCTATTGCAACGGTTTCTGGGCGTGGTTTAAGGGCGTCTATCAAAAAATAGCGAACAGCTCCCTGAGCTTCAGAAATTGTTCGCGAGGTGTGTAATCCCTTCGTTTTGATGTGCTAAAGGTGATGGCCATAGTCTTGAGCCCTGATTTTACGTTATCTCAAAAGCCCTAAATAAGCAAGCCTGCAAACCCTAGCATCGTTCATGGTGAAATCATGCTTATGCAACAAAAACTCAATTAATTACCATGGTTAGTTCGTAAACTTCATAAGGAATAAGAATCAATGAAAAGAATGCTGCAAAAATGCTTAAATTAGGATGCACGATTTCAAGTTTTTCTCTATGCAGTTTTGCATCGTTATACCAATTCTAGGAGTTCTTGAGATTGTTTTTGATTGGAGTACGATCAGGAATTCACAAGGAAGCTATTAAGATCAGTCTCACGCCCTGAATCCACCTGCAACCTTGAAAACAGTTTTTGAATTTTATGAGAAATTTTCAATATTGAAATGCTTGTTCATGCGCAGCTTTTTTGTCTAGCCTCATTAGGGTTGTGTTGTAGATCATATATGGAGTGTTTTAGGTCAACAATTTCCACAAAAATCTCTTGCAATTATGAATTGAAGATTTGATTTTCTTCCATTATTTTTTCAATCTCTTTCACATGGTTTTTGTGCAAATCATATCCAATTCAATCCAATTCTCCCTAATCAGCATGTGCACGAAATATTGACATTATAATGTGTATAAAAAGATTTTTTCATGTTAGGCTTATATTTTTCATGAATTAAAATCATTTAAATGAATATAAATTAATATTAATTCAAATAAATAATTAAAAAATATGAGAATACTTCCCTTTGGGCCTAGTGGTCGTGCATAGGCTTGGTATGAAGAAATTTGGAAGATAATTGAGCCCATTTGCATTTTTAAGCCTTTTGCATCAATGTTGACTTTCAAAAATTTCCAAAAATTTCCCAACTTCCACAAGGCATAACTTGGTCAATTTTTAAGCTTTTCACATGTTCTTGGACATTTTGGAAAGGTCTTTGAGTCCTTTAACCAATGCCTTTGGTCCCATGTCATTTTGATTTACCAATCTCAAGTTATGGCCTTTGACTTAAAGTCACTTTTTGTTGACTTTTGAAAATGACCTATAATGTTGAAATTGATAACTTTTTGTGAGAGCATTTCTTGGACTTGGAACATGAAGATGAATTGTAGGAAATGTCTTTCTCTTCAAAATGAGCTTTGGATGGAATTTTTCTGATAATCCATGTGAAAGTTATGCCCTGGTCAATTTCAGTTGACTTTTTCAGCTGTCCAAATATAGCAACTTTTGCATCTTTGATGATTTCTGAGCCCAATTTTGAGAATCATGATCAAGCATTGATCAAATGATGTTTGTGGCTTCAAAATGATATTTTGACCAAAAATTTGAACTTTTGACTGTCAAATGACCATTTTGCCCCTACAGTTGACTGTAGTGCAATCTAGGGTTTTGACTGTGCAATTTTGAGCTGAATGCCTTGAAACTTGATATGAGGACACTTGACCATCTTTGTAGGCATATGGGACTTGATTGGGCCATTGAAAAGTTCATTTGCTTGACCAGAACTCAAACCCTAGTTTTGACTGTCTAGGAGACAGTTGAGCTACACAACCCTTGGGGAATCTTGTGACCTTGGCTTGACAAATCTTGATGAATATGGGAGGGCAAATTTTGGGGTACAACACATCTCTAATCCCATCTCCAGCAAGATTCTACTATCTCTAAATGGCATCTCTAAGCCCATTTCCTCAGATATATTTTGACGAGTGCAAATTTACGGGCACTCTAGTGTCCAATCCTCTTTTACCTTCTAGTCACGAAAGGAAAACTTGTCAATCTAACTCTTCAGGTTCACGAAGATTGAACAGGGGAAATTGTTGTACCCCAAAATTTTCCCTCTCATTTCATCAACATTTCTCATCACAAGACTTTTGGAACTGAAGATCAAGCTAGGGTTTGCTCTGCTCAAGACACCTCCTTGCATTGTTGACCTAAATTAGGGTTTGAGTTTGCACAGTGGTGTTTTGGCCTACAATACCCAAATTGACTTTCATACTTCATGTTGGACTCACAAGTTTGTCCATACCAAGTTTCAAGCCTTGATTCAAATTTTTGTCCAGTCAATTGGACAGTTGACCTAGAAATCAACTGTATTGGGGAAAAAGTCAATTATGGCCAATTGACAGTCAAACCTCAGGATTTATGACCCACTTCAACATAATAAACTCATATATGTCATTTGATCAAGTTTGGATCACAATTCCACAAGAAATTTGATCAGATCACCAAAAGGGCAAAATGGTCATTTTTAGGGTTTTGACTATACAAAGGCAATTTTTGACTGTTTGACCTAGCCAATGGCAAATCAAGCTCACACATGGACTCAAGGAATAAATGACATTGTCTTGACCCATTCAACAAGTTCAAAAGATTTCAAGTGCATAGGATTGACAGATGAATTTTTCAGTCAACTGATCAAAATTTGACTGTACACTGAAAAGTCAAACTTTGACTTTTTGGTCAAAATCAAGTGCCAAGAGTTATTTTTCATCAAGACATGTCAAATTATGAAACTTGTTCATAAAGAAACTCAAAAATTCAAATTAGGGTTTAAAATGGAAAATTTTCATAACTTAGAATTTTTCTAAGTTATAAAGTTTTCTTATTTTTTCCTAACTTTGTCCCATTTTTTCATCAAGATGCAAATGGATTTAAACAAAACTTGAAACATGAAAGTTGTAGTCCATCACAAAGTCTACAACTTTGATTCACAAAGTTTTCTCAAAAGAAGCTTGTAGCTCAAGTTATGATTTTTGGAACAAGGGTACCTAAAACTTCTAACTTAGAGAAAATTTGCCCTAATCTAGGCAGGATTTTGACCCATCTTCTTGGTCACTTTTCACATAGTTCCACTTGGAATTTCAAGTTGCATTGCAAATATGGATTATAGTACATGTTCCAAGATTTCCAAATTGTCCAAGAACTCCTCAAACACCCTTGTGGTTAGAGAGAATCGAATGCTTGAAGTTGGCAAAAACTCACTTTTGTCCATGGCCAATACATGTTCATACCAATTTGCAATTCTGATCTAGCTAGCTTGGTTCACCATTAGAGGACTCAAAACCAATTTGTACTCCTTAATTTAATGCATATCCATTGAATTAAGGTATTGTATTGGTCATTAGGGCATTATACACTAGTTTAAGCCTTAAAAGGAAAAAGCAACAATGCCATTTTTGCCTAAACTTCACTTTATGTCAAAACCAAATCCTTGAGGCATGGGGACAGATCTTTGAGGCAGGATCAAATCCACTAATTCCAATAACCAAGAGCACAATGTGCAGCATGATATAGGGCTTGCACAGGCCTGCATTGGGAGGACACACACTCTTGCTTGAAAAAGAAAAAAGGTTGCAAAACATATCCATCTCTCACATCTGTTGAAACAAGCTTACACAAACCTTGTAGACAAGTTCCAGACCTCCCAACTAACCTGAAACACGACCCATTTTCCTCTCGAACTCCCTTGTACACAGAATCACTGTTTTTCTGCAAAACAGAGCAAGTTCTGCATTTTGCAAGCCATAACCAAATTCCATCATGCGTTTTGTCCAAAGATAGTTCAAACACCTTCCAATCAACTCACTTGAACTATCCCAAGCCCCCATTGCAAGCTGTAACACCTCTAACCCACTTTGCCATTTTTGTTTCAAATCTCTGCAGGTTGAGTTCTACAGCACGATTCAAGCTGTTTCAAAACAAGCCAAGCATTGGAAAAGCTTCCTTGGACCTCAGGCAAGCTCAAAAGAAGCTCAAACACCATTGAAGGTTGCTACGTTGTCCAGCTCGAAGTCAAATGAAACAGGTATTTCATGGACTTCTATCTCTCTATCTAGGAATGGTTAGGCTTAGGTTTGTGAATGAAATATGTTGTACTCATAGCCCTGAAGCCATACATATGCTTAGTTTTCATTTACATTAATCGTGTTAAGATAATTTCACTCATGAACTTTCTGAAAAAACTAGGTTAGAAATTAGGGCCAGAGAAATTCTCTCTGGTCTTTGAGAGTTAATCCAAGTTTTTTATATGGTTGAATTCGTTGTTTAATTCTCTACAATGTTCATGTTATGAGTTTTGTCAAAAGATCAAAGAATCAGGAGTTACAGTTTGGTACATAGCGCGCGCAGGTTTGTTCAAAGGAAGAAGAAGAAGTGGATTCTGGGATGGGCCTGGTTCCTTTTGCTTTTGACACCCCTTTGTTCAGTTTACACCCCCCTGGCCCATTTGTTTGAATTTTTGTCATTTTGATTTTTTTTATTTTTATTCTGACTTTATTATTTTTTGTCTAAATATAAAAAATACCAAAAAATTATTTTCTATATTTTTCATATTTATTAGATATTTATTTTTATTTTACTAGTATAAGTATGTAAATAAACTATTTCCTTTTATTAAAAACTCAAAAATAATACAAAAAATATACTTATCTTCATTTATTATTTTTATTTACACTTGAAAATATTTTCTAGAATATACACATTTTTTGTAAATAATTAATTTCTATTTTTGTATATTTGATATATTTAATACACATATATATACTTATATACTTTATCTTATTAAATAATTAGGTCAAAAATATAAAAATATCATATTTTTACTTTTATTAATATTTTACACTAAAAAACATCTTTTTGTAATATACTTTTATTTTGTGTATAAATTAATATATTATTGTATATAATTAATAAATAATATTGTTTTTTTTAAGAATTAGGGTTTTGCCTTAAAATATCAAATAATTAAAATTGACTTTATCTTTATTATTTTTTACTTGACATCAAGAAATATACTTTTTACATGCATAAAGAACCTTTTTCTTTGCATAATATATTTTATTTGACTTTTATTTATTTGTATTTTATTCCATTTATTGTACATTTAAATATTGCCTATACATTCGATTTGTTTGTAATAACTTAGAATTTAATTTCTTGTCAAATACCCCCAATTCAAATTTGTACCCCTTCCCTATATCATGTTGTAATAGTGTAGCATTTAAATTCTCGCACATTTAAAAGCTTTCAATTATGCCATGCTTAGACCTAGGGTTTGTATGCAAATAAAATCAATGATTAGTTTGACCTAATCCAAGATAAATATGCATGAAAAAACAAACACAATGCACACTTGCACCCCTAGGGTTACAATCCACATGTTGCCTTCAAAAATGGGCCATGGTTGCATGTTGAGTACTTTGGCAAAACAAAAACAAACAAAAAGATCATAGTCCCTCGACGATGTTATCTGAGTTACCTAAACAAAATGATCAAGTCCCTCAAGAAAATTGCTAAAAATACTTGACACCATTGCTATCATGGTCTATACGATGACCCGCGTTTGTCCCGTTAACATCCTAACACAAGGTTGTTCACCAAATACAATGGTGAAACAACACTGTTAAAAGGGTTAAAACATAAGAAATATCTTTGAGTAAAAATAGGGTAGATAGCTCTTAGTTACTTGATCAAAAGCTTGCAAAAACATCCTTGCTATTTTTAACACACTTCACCACACAATTTCAAAACCCTACTTTCAAATATTGGAAACTTTTCAAAAGACAAAAACACCTTTGTATACATTCAAACAAGAATCATTACAAAGGTCGCCACAATGATGGCCTCTTTTCAAAACATCTTTCAAAATCACACACAAAGCACCATTTCAAACAATTGAAAAGCAAAGCAAGCGATCTAAGCAAGTAACTAAGAGCCCATGGATAACCATGGATAGAAAGGGTGATAATACCTTCCCTTTCTATAATCTACTCCCCAAACCCAAGAAAACATCTCAAAGGTCTTTCCTGTGCTTTTTAACCTTTCCTTAGGATAAAATAAAAAGTCGGTGGCGACTCTTGCTAAACCGAAACATTTGCAAACACAAAAGCAAAACCCCAAGTCAGTTCTCCCACCGTATCACACCACGCAAGCTTCTTCTTCCTCTCTCTGTTGCTTTAGCAGATCAAACTTTTACCTACAGACGTTTGATGTAGGTATAACCTTGTCTATCTCCAAAATTGCAAATGCTCAAGATAAATGACAATGGCTGGTACCAATCCACTTGTCTCCTCCTCACGAGCATCATGGTACCAGAATTAACGCCTAATTTTGCCTGCATTGAAAACCCCTAAACAAGAACACAAAACCCTAACTATGGCAATATCACGTACAGGCATAAAAAAATGCAATTAAATGGAACGATTAGCTTGCAAACATGATGATAAACATGAGTATGACAATCAAAAGTGCTAAAGATGCGTGAATTAGTGAAATCAGAATCAAGTTTTTAAGCAAACCGTGGGACGTGTAGAGAACGATTCTATGCATTTCAAGACCTGGGAGTGATCGGAACAGCTTCCTGGGATGTCTGGGAAGGGATTGGTGCTCTTAAAATGCTTTGAAACTCCCTGTGGATTGAAAACTGATTCCCACTTTTTCTTGAATTTTTTCAGTTTTGTTCTTGGCTATGCACGACCTCCAACCCCTCTCTTGCCTTGGCTATGTTCTGTATATGTAATGGAATACATTAGGTCAACAAAAATGAGCTAAATCTTGGTCCATTATGGAGATTTTATTTGGTCTTTATCCTTGTATGATATCTTTCTATATCAAGCCAAATCATGCCAATTTTGGTTCAATTTGTTTTGCACGTTTTAGATATGATTTGTCATCCTAATTGGATTTGATTCCACCCAAAATCTGATCACAAAACAAATCTTTGATATTTTTTTCTATTTATTTGATTTAATTTGACTTTTAAATGATAAAAATCAAAATAAAATAAATAAATAAAGCAAAAGATGAGTGGGTGCTGATTTGTATCGTGGACCATGTCATAAGCAAGATTCAATCATGAAAAACTAGGCCCATTTGACAAAAAATGTATTTTTGAGTAGATTTGACTTTTGGCAATTTTGCAAAGATGGTCAACTTGGCCAATGCATAACTCTCTCAATTTTGACCCTAGAGAGGTGTTCTTGGACTTTTTAGAAATCTTAGGATGTCCTCTAAGCAACCCTTTTGGTCTCATCTCAATTGAGTCTTTCATGTTCAGGTATGAAGCTTTGACCCAAAAGGTGTTTTTGTTGACTTTTCAAAATGACCTATAATGTCAAAATTCATATCTTATTGTGAGTGCATATTAAGAACTTTGGAGTTGAATATGAATTGTAGGAAATTGCATCCTCTTCAAAATGAGCTTTGGATGGGTCATTTCTGATAAAGTATGAGAAAGTTATGCTTGGTCAAAGTTGAGTTGACTTTTCCTACAAAAACCTAATTTAGCAACTTTTGGATTTTGATGAATTATGAGCAATCCTTGAGGAATCATGATCAACCCTTGATCAAATGATGAATAATACTTCAAAATGAGGATGTTGACCAAAAATCTTGAAGTTTGACTGTATGTGGGCCACGGTTGACTTTTGACCTAGCATAGTCGATTTTCAGGCCTTTGAGCAATTGACTGAGCAAACTTCTTCTGCAAGGATTGAAACTTGTCATGGATGATCTTGAGAATATGTTAGGACAATGGTGAGAATTTGAGTCCTTTGTGGTTCACACATCTTAATGAAAATAGAAACCTTAATTTGGGGTATACTGCCTTAGGAGAGAGTTTGTCTGGTCAACTCTTGAACTTCCTTGAGCAATTTGGGGACCTCACTTGACATTTGTTGAGAAATATGGGAGGGCAAATTTTGGGGTACAACAATGGGCTTCAGCACATTGGGCCCAATGTTTTTTTTGCTAACCTCCTGCCTCCTTTTTTCTTGCAGCATCCCTGGCCCAAATATTTTCATTTATTTATTTTATTTTGTTTTATTTCATTAAATATATTTTTCTTAAATATTAAAAATCATAAAAAAAACATAAAAATGATAAATATTATATTTTGTTTATTTTATTTTATTTTCTCATAAAAAATATTTTTATTTAATTATATATTAACTATTTTTCTTAATAAACTTGTAAATTAAAAATAGAATAAGGTTGAATATTTTTTTTCTCACACTTATAAATATTTATTTTAACATATAAAAGGACCAAAATACTTCATAAATACTATTTATTATTTTCAAGACAAAAAATATAAAAAATACTTAAAGAAATTTATCTTCTTTTGACAAATTAAAATTAGGGTTAATCAAAAACCTTTTCTAAAAATAATTTTTCTTTCTTACTTAATTTAAGTCCAATTTTGGTTATTTATTAGGCTTAGATTAAAAATATTTTTCACATAAAGAACAAAACAAAAATCTTTTTCTTGCATTTATATATCCTTGCATATTTAAATTGTCTTGTACATTATTTATTCCAATACTTGTATAAATTCGATTTGGTTGTAATAGATTAATTAGGTTTATATTATTGCAATCCCCATTCATAATTTGTATACCCCCCCCCCCCCCCCCCTCCCACAAAATATTGCAATAGCGTAGTAATCTTTAAATTATGCAATTTATTGCTTTTACATAACATGTTAGTATTTAGGGTTTGTATGGTAAGATAAAAAACAATCAAATAGAAAACCTTAATCCAAGACAATATCAAGCATGAAAATAACGCACTTGCACACAAGCACCCCCTAGGGTTACTCCACTTGGTTGCCTTTCACAAAAATGGCCATATTACGCATGTGAAGTATCTTAGCAAAATAAACAAATATAAGATCATAGTCCCTCGATGACGCTATTCAAAATTGCCTTGCAAAAATGATCTTAGTCCCTCAAAAAATGTTAAGATACTTTGCAACATTGCTAATCATGGTTGTACGATGACCCACACCTGTCCTGTTTACATCCAAAGATAGAGTTGCTTACCAAATCAATGGTAAGACAACAATATCAAAGGGAAAGAAAATGAACAAGAAAGACATTTGAGTAGGTAGATTACTTCTAGTTACTTGCTCCATCTCAAACAAATATCCTTGTTATTTTCAAAACAAACACACATATTTCCAAACATCTTACAAACATTGAAAAAATTTTCAAAAAGACAAACATCTTTGTATACATTCTTACGAACGAGAATCATTAAAAATATTTCCTAAACAATGGCCTCTTTTACAAAATACTTTCAAAACTACACAAAAGCACAATTTCAAACAAAAGCAAGTGATCTAGCAAGTAACTAAGAGCCCATGGAAAACCATGGATGAAAAGGGTGCTAATACCTTCCCTTTTCATAATCTACCCCCTAACTCAAGAAACAATCTCAAAGGTCTTTCCTGTGCTTTTTCACCTTTCCTTTTGGATAAAAGAAAATTTGCAATCAAACGCAAAACAATCAAGTCAGTTCTCCCACCGTATCACAGAACTGGCGACTCTGCTGGGGAAGAATTATAAAAGTGAGGTTACCTTAGTTATAGATCACATTTACTTGCTTACATTGTTTTATTTATATGCTTTACATTATGGTTATTTGTTTGGGTTTGAATCCTCTAGCCAGATTTGGGATACATTATAGGTAAATAGCAATATGTTGTGGAAACTGTGCGGGGTATACTGACATGGTCTAGCAATAGCTATGTTAGTGTGACATATTTGTGGGTACTGGTAGCCTCTGAGTTAATAAAAGAGAATACAGGGCCGCTGAGTGATGTCATGAAGCACTAATGAACTTCTAGAACCTTTACTTGACCAACTTGGCCTTTAGGATGTAGTGAGATGACCGACTTTGGTGCAGTCCGAAGTTGGTAGATACTCGATACTACACTCATTGAGGTTTGGTTTCTTGGGATATTTCGGTCGCCATTAAAGAGGCTTGAGCTGAAACAATGACCAAGGAAACAATCCAGTGATATTGAGCTCCTTAGAACCCGGTTACTATTACTAGGACAGGTTTGAGCCAACTAACTTCAAGAGGGCACTTACCTATAAAACTCCATGCAAGCCTAAACTAAGAACTTGTTTGCTTACTTGAATATGCATACTTGTACATAACATCATGGACATCATGAACATCATGGACATCATGAACATCACATACATCCACTAACCATTTCAAGGATTTTGAGATTCATCTTTGTTCTTGTTTTGTAGGATATGGATTCACTTCGCAAGAAAACTGTTCAAGTCAACCTTGTAAGAATTCCTCCACAACTTAAGGAGTTAGCTTCAAGGATCCCTGAGAACTCTCCATTCACCGAAAGACATGGTCATCTACTCAACTTGGTCACCTCCAACACAGATGAGGATATGATGAAGGTGCTCTTTCAGTTCTTTGATCCTTTGCACCATTTCTTCATATTCCCTGACTATCAACTTGTGCCTACTTTGGAAGAATTCTCCAAAATATTAAGGATTACCATTCTCAATCAACCACCTTTCAACGGTACGGAAAGAGACCCAAATCCAGAATAGATTGCTCAAGCTCTACACTTGCACTCATCTGATGTCACAACTCATTGGTAAACTAGGAGTGGTGTCAAAGGCTTCTTAGAAAAGTTCTTGTTTGAGAAAGCCCAAAGTTGTTGGAATTCCTTAGACTTGCAAGCCTTTGAGGAAATTGTGGCTCTTCTCATCTATGGGACGGTCTTGTTTCCCAATCCTGACCAACTCATAGATGTGAACTCCGTCAAAATCTTCATGTCATGCAACCCGGTGCCTACATTACTAGGGGATATCCTACACTCTTTTCACACTCGCACAATGAAGAAAAGAGGGGTACTTATGTGTTGCACTCCTCTCTTGGCAAGATGGTTTATTTCTCATCTTCCCCAATCAGTCTTAAAGAATGAGCAAGATTCAAGGTGGTCACAAAGGTTAATGACGCTCAAACATTCAGACATTCATTGGTGCTCCTGATCCAAAGAGAATGTTATCATTGTTGACCGTTGTGCAGAATTCCCTAATGTCCCTCTACTTGGAATTAGGGGAGGCATCACCTACAACCCATGTTTAGCCTTAAGACAAGGTGGATAGCAAGACTTTGGGGCACAAGAATTCCATCCCTCTTGAGCCTTACCTCAAATGGGTACGAGCTCGTGCTCAAAGTCTTATGATGCCTTACCCCTCCATTCTCCGGTAATCATTGAGCCTGTCAAGGAGGGAGATGTTCCATACACTATCCTACATCCTGACATGCCCACATCTATTGAAGACCTACAAAGGGATTAGATACAACTCAAAGGAGAGCGAGATACTTTCGAAGCCCAATTCTACGCAAGCGAGAGGAAGGTTTTGGAACTCACTAGGCTACTTCATGAGGAGCGGACTCTAAATGCCTACATTGCACCAAAGAGGATGTGCACTACTTTTTCATCTTAGAGTTTTGTATTATTTTGTCCAAGGGGCATTGATGTACTCAAACTTTATCTTATTAATATAACATGTGTTTCTTTTTGTCTAAAATGAACTTGAATCTTCAAAATCCTTGAAAACATTGCATATGCACATATCATTCATCATAACATAAACAGGTCTTTTTGCAACAAGTGTCCTTATCTCTCTACTGTTTATTTCAGTAAGATGGATCTCGAACAAACAGTGAAAGATCTCCAAACTCATAACATGCAGTTTCAATAGTTGCTCATGACCCTGGCCAAGGGGCAAGAAGAATTGAAAGACTATACTAGATGAAGAGAGGAAAAAGAAAACAAAGAAGGTAACTGGAGTCTTAAAAATGGGGAGAAGATTTCAGGGACAAACAAGAAGGACTTTGAACTTTGCAACAACTTCCGGTGAAGGAGAAGGGAAAGGCAAAGAAATAGTTGTCCCATAAGAATCAGAAGAAGCGGAGGAAGACTACTCTGAGGAACAGTATCCTCCAGCTGATGACAAGTACATACATCTTGAAGAGCATTTGAGCGCGATGGAAATACAAAAGGTGCCAGGCTTAGACTTTGAGGAAATGGGACTAGTGTCGGGGATTGTGATTCCTCCAAAATTCAAAGTGCCTATGTTTACAAAATATGATGGAGTGTCATGCCCTAAAATGCATCTCCGATCATATGTGAAAAAAATCCAACTCCACACCGCTGATAAAGACTTGTGGGTACACTTTTTCCAAGACAGTTTGTCTGGAACACAACTCGACTGGTTTTACCAACTAGAAAGAGCCAACATCCATAATTGGGAATACCTTGTCGCAGCTTTCTACAAGCAATATCAATACAATGCCGATTTGGTGCCTACCCGTACTCAACTCCAGAGTATGGCAATGGCTTCCAATGAAAGTTTCAAGGATTACGCACAAAAATGGAGAGATTTGGCTGGAAGAGTTCAACCCCCTTTGTCTGAAAGGGAATTGGTAGACATGTTCCTAGGCACTTTGTCTGGTCCCTTTTTCAATCATTTAATCGGAAGTTCATCTGCAGGCTTTACTGAACTAATACTGACCGGAGAGAGAGTGGAAGCTGGTATAAAAAGTGGAAAGATTTAGAAGGATTCATCTTCTTCTACAGCTGTAAGGAAGCCTTTTATCGGGAAGAAAGAGATAGCTGCTGTATATCCGCAAAGGAACCAAGAGAGGGCCGAACGCCGACCAATGGTGGGGGCTGTTATGATTCCAAAGCCTACATCTGATCAACAAAGAAGTAATCAACCGAGGGTGGAAAGGCCAGTCAGGAAATTCACCAGAATTAACATGACTCTGTCTCAAGTATTATCGCATCTTCTAAGATCCAATTTGGCAACCTTGAAAGAAGCTCCAAAAAACCCCAACACAACATCCCCTCATTATCACCCCAATGCCTGTTGTGCATATCACTCTGAAAGTCCTGGTCACGATAATAATAGTTGTTGGGCCTTGAAGAACAAAATACAAGACCTTATTGAAGTAAAAGAAATCGAGTTTGATGCGCCCGAGAAGCCAAATGTCATTTATGCTCCTATGCCCAGACATGGTTACAACACCAATGCTATTGAAGAATATTTGTTTGTTACCACAGTTGATGAACTCATGACTCCACTTCCAACCATTAAGATAAACTTGTTGAAAGTCGGTGTGTTCCCAGGCTATAATAAAGTTTGCCATCTCTGCTTGTCCTCACCAACTGATTACCCTTTGTTGAAAGCAGGCATTCAGCACCTGATAGATAACAAAGAGATTTTGTTTGAAAGTACTCCTGTTTCACCCATTCCTATTGAAGACGTTTCAATCATTACCATTTCCGCCAATTTTTCCAGGGTATCCACCAAAAGACCCGTTAGAATTACATCGGTTCCGAAATCAGCTCCTCTAATAATCACAATGCCTGGGCCAGTCCCATATGAATCAGACAAGACCGTGTCGTGGAATTACGGAGGGGACATTTACTACCATGGCATCAAACAAGATTGGCCGGCCGCCGAAGAGATAAGCTCCGAAGAAGAAGATTCTGACATCAACAATATTGCCGGAACTAGTAAAATTACCTGAAGCGGTAGGATCTTTTCTCCAGAAATTGCTCCCCCAAAAGCAGTTTATGGACCCGTGATCATCCCTGTGGCTGATCCAAAGGTTACTTCCGTACCCATAATCATCTCTGCAAATGCTCCTATTAATGAAGACGTTACAACCCCTGTTGTCATTCCTACCAACACTCATGTTGCTGAAACTCGAGGAAAGAGTATTCAAGTGGAGCCTGTCCGAACAAAGGCTCAATCACTGACTATCCCAGAGACATCCAAGAAAGAAATTAAGGAGATCCTAAAAATTATAAAGAGGCGCGACTACGATGTAGTTGAAAAGTTGGGGCAAACTCCCTCCAAGATCTCCATGCTGGCATTACTACTGTGTTCTGAGGCACATGCGAAAGCCTTGGTGAAGTTCCTAAAAATAGCCCATGTGCCTCAAGAGACTTCTGCTGATCAATTCCAAGACTGCGTGGCCAGCTTGACAGCGGATAACGGCCTAGGCTTCTCGGATGTTGATCTGACACCAAGGGGAAGAAAGCACAACGAGGCATTACATGTCTTTGTGGAATGTAGGGGCATGACTCTGGACCATGTTTTGGTGGACACAGGCTCAACCTTAAATGTATTACTGAAAAAAGCTCTTGATAGACTTGACTGCGAGGGGCTAACGTTAAAGCCAAGCAACATAGTAATAAGGGAATTTGATGGCTCGAAGAGGATGGTACACGGGGAGGTGGATATCCCCATAAAGGTTGGGACTCAAACTTTCAATTCAACCTTTTATGTAATGGACATCTGCCCTTCGTACTCTTGCTTGCTAGGTAGGCCATGGATCCACAATGTTGGCGCTGTCACCTCTATATTACACCAGATGTTGAAGTATCCAGTTCAAGGAAAGATTATCACTGTCCACGGAGAGGAAGAATACATGATCAACCATCTTAATTCCTTCAGATATGTGGAGTTGGACGGCGAATTCATTGAAACTCCTTTTCAACACTTCGAAGAGGTCCCCCAAGAGGTAGCAGTGACCAAGACCGTGTCCCAGATTCCCAATATCACAAGACCTCCACTTCAGATGTCATCTCTGTAAGACACCAAAGTAGTAGTAGAGGAAGGTGGATGCACCATCTGGGGGCAACTTCCGGATATCCCGTATAAGTCTGACAACTTTGGCCTAGGTTTCACTTCAAGTGCTCAAAAGGCTGACGTTGTGCCCATGCTGGAGGGCTACCCTTGAAGATTAGCAACCGTGAGGTCAACGCGGTAGAAGATGGTGAAGATGATTGCAACCTGGAGGATTGGATCTTTCCGACTGTCAATGGAGGACTCAGAAATTGGGAGGCCAGAGACTTCGTCCCAATAACTTTTATCCCACAGTAATTTATCTTTACATTTTGTTAGATCTGTAATATTCAAAAATAATTCGCACTCTTAAAACCTTGTGTCTTGCCCGAGGCACAATGGTCCATTTGTAAGGGTTATTATATCATCTTCATATGACATCAATGAATCATGGACGTTTTTCGCATACAAACTTTTGTGCTCATTGTTTTTTCTTTTACATTTTATTCTCTTTTAAAGATAGTTATACCCTTACACACACCCACACTCACAAATGAAGGTATTCATCCATTTTGGAGCCCATGGGTAACGATACTGCTATGGCCTTTTGTGACTTTGAGAATCTAATCTACCAAGCCGAAGACGAAGGTGAGGAAGATTGTGAAGTACCAGGGGAACTTGCCAGACTGCTACAACAAGAGGAAAGAACCATTCAGCCTCACGAGGAACCTGTGGATACGATCAACCTGGGTACCGAGGAGGATAAAAAAGAGGTCAAGGTGGGTGCCAATCTGGAACCCAGTGTCAAGGAGCATCTGATTTAGTTGTTACATGACTATGTTGAAATCTTTGCCTGGTCATATAAAGACATGCCAGTACTTGATACAAACATTGTAGTACATTTTTTGCCTACAAGAGAAGATTGTTCGCTAGTAAAACAAAAGGTTCGCCGCATGAGACCTGATATGTCAGAAAAGATTAAAGCAGAGGTTATGAAGCAATTCAATGTTAGATTCTTGGTTGTCACTTCCTACCCTCAATGGGTTGCCAACATTGTTCCCGTACCTAAAAAAGACGGCAAAGTACGAATGTGTGTGGACTACAGAGATTTGAATAGGGCGAGCCCTAAAGATGATTTTCCACTCCCCCACATTGATATCCTAGTTGACAATACGGCACAACACAAAGTGTTTTCCTTCATGGACAGATTCTCAGGTTATAACCAAATCAAAATGGCACCTGAGGACATGGAGAAAACAAAATTTGTCACACAGTGAGGCACATTCTGCTACGAGGTAATGCCATTCGGATTGAAGAATGTTGGGGTAACCTATCAGTGCGCCATGGTAGCTTTATTTCACGACATGATACATCATGAAATAGAGGTCTACATAGACGATATGATAGCCAGATCGCAAACAGAAGAAGAGCATCTTGATCACTTACAAAAGCTGTTTGAGAGACTGAAGAAGTACAAGCTGAGGTTGAATCCAAACAAGTCAAATTTGGGGTACGGTCCGATAAACTCCTAGGCTTTGTTGTTAGTAACAAAGGTATTGAGGTCGATCCTGCCAAAGTTAAAGCAATACAAGAGATGCCTGCTCCTCGTACTGAGAAGGAAGTCAGAGGATTCTTGGGACGTTTGAACTATATTGCCAGATTCATTTCTCACCTAACAGCTACTTGTGAGCCAATCTTCAAACTATTGAAGAAAGATCAAGTAGTCAAATGGAATGATGAATGCCAAGTTGCTTTTGACAAAATCAAAGAATACTTACAAGAGCCTCCTGTATTGATGCCACAAGTCGAGGGAAGACCATTGATCATGTATCTGACTGTTTTAGAAAACTCGATGGGGTGTGTATTAGGGCAGCATGACGAGTCTGGCCAAAAAGAGCACGCTATTTATTACCTGAGCAAAAAGTTTATCGACTGTGAAACCAGATATTCACTGCTCGAGAAAACTTGTTGCGCTCTGGCATGGGCTGCTCACCGACTGAGACAGTATATGCTGACTCATACTACCTTATTGATATCTAAAATGGATCCAATAAAATACATCTTCGAGAAGCCTGCTCTTTCTGAGAGAATAGCTAGATGGCAGATGATCCTGACAGAGTACGACATACAGTATACTACCCAGAAAGCTATAAAGGGTAGTGTGCTAGCTGATCACCTTGCTCACCAAGCTGTAGAAGACTATCAGTCCATGAAGTTTGAATTTCCGGACGAAGACATCATGACATTAGACAACTGTGAAGAAATTAGGCCATATGACGGACCTGAACAAGGACCCCGATGGACCCTATTCTTTGATGGAGCATCCAAAGCACTTGGTAATGGTATTGGTGTTGTACTCATATCTCCGGAAGGGTGTCATACTCCCTTCACCGCCAGACTTTGCTTCAATTATACAAACAACATGGCGGAATACGAAGCGTGCATCTTTGGTCTCAAAGCTGCCATAGACTTGGGGATCAAATCTTTGGATGTATTCGAAGACTCAGGCTTGGTCATTAGTCAGATCAAAGGGGAATGGGACACCAAACACTCTAATATTATCCCTTATAAAGAACATGTTTTGACATTGCTACCACATTTTGAGAAGATTACCTTCGAGCATTTCCCGTGAGAAGAAAATCAGCTAGCAGACGCTCTAGCCACGATGTCATCTATGTTTAAACTTAATTGGGATAACGAGGCTCCCTAGATCACCATCGAACGAATGGATGAACCAACATACTGTCACGAGATTAATACTGAAGAGGTAGTGGACCAGCCTTGGTTTCATGAAGTCAAGAGGTATCTCGAGGCTCAAGAATATCCATAAGGAGCTTCAATCAATGATAAGAAGGTCTTAAGGATATTCTCTGATAAATTCTTCCTTAGTAATGGCATCCTGTACAAACGCAATCATGACTCCATTTTGCTTCGGTGCATGGGTAAGGTTGAAGCTGAAAAGATCATGGCTGAATTACATGAAGGTACTTTTGGCACCCATTCCAGTGGGCATACGATGGCGAAGAAGATCCTACGGGCAGGCTATTATTGGTCCACCATGGTAGCAGATTGCTATCAACACTCTTGAACCTGTCATAAGTGCCAGATTTATACCGATAAAGTGTATGTACCCCCGGTTCCTTTGAATGTCTTGACGGCTCCTTGGCATTTTTCTATGTGGGGAATTGATATGATTGGGGAAATAAAGTCGGCAGCCTCCAATGGACATTGCTTCATCCTAGTGGCCATTGACTATTTTACAAAGTGGATTGAAGCAGCCTCCTTCGCCTCTGTTACCAATAATGTTGTTGCTCGCTTCATCAAGCAAAACCTTATTTGCCAGTACGGTATCCCGGAAAGGATCATCATTGACAATGGTACAAATCTCAATAACACTATGATCACTGCATTATGCGAGCAATTCATGATTCAGCATCATAATTCTTCTCCTTATCGGCCAAAGATGAATGATGTTGTTGAAGCTGCAAATAAAAACATTAAAAAGATCGTACAGAAAATGGAAGTCACATACAAAGACTGGCATGAGATGTTACCATTTGCTCTCCACGGTTATCGCACCACGGCTCGCACCTCAACCAGGGAAACACCCTATTCTTTGGTTTACGGCATGGAGGTTGTCTTGCCTATTGAGGTTTAGATCCCCTCTCTGAGGATTATGAAGGATGCAGGCTTGAACGAAGACGATTGGATCCAGACTCGACTTTATCAACTGAATTTGATTGATGAAAAGAGACTTACTATTGTTTACCATGGTCAAATGTATCAAAAACGGATGATCAAGGCTTTCAACAAGAAAGTTAGACGCCAAGTATATCAAGTTGGGGATTTAGTGATCAAACGTATCATCTTGCCACAAAGTGATCCCAGGGGAAAATGGACTCCTACCTATGAAGGACCATTTGTAATCAAAAACATATTCTCCGGTGGGGCAATGATCTTGACCACCATGGATGGCAACGACCTGCCATACCCTGCGAACGTAGACATAGTCAAAAGATACTACGCATAAGAGACTCGCTAGGTTGACATACCTAGGTAAAACAAGGGCATCCCGACGAACCAAAAAGGTTCGGGAAAAAGTTAGGAATAAAACAAAAAAAATTGTACACCCGGCAAGTTGAAAACCCGAAAAGGGCGACTTGGGCAAAAAAAGGGTTTCTTGGTGGACTGAAAACCTGAAAGGGCAGTCCATGCAAAAGTTAGGGAATCAAGGCGTACGACTATGTCTCGTCGGATCACTTTAAAAACAACCTTCGGCTTCCACTGACAAACTCAGAGGTTCTAATCAATTCAATCATCTTCAGACGAGACAACAAATAGACAGGATACTCAGAGATACGAAGGCTATAGCAGAATGGAAACCCCATGGGATTTTTATACACATAGCTATCTTTTCTTTGTATCAAAATTTTCATTTTTTATGACATCATTCTCTTACTAGAATGTTTGTCCCTTTGTATAAAAAAATACTTATTCAAAGTCAATACAAAAATATCCCTTTGAAAGTGCAAAAACTATTTGTCTCTTTCTTCACGCTCGTGTTTTGTTTACAAAAACATCCAATGATTCGTTGTTGAACATATGCATTTGAACATGATTACTGTTTACAAATAAACAAAATGAGAAAGACAATTACTGATAGGTTGAAAGAATAGGAAAATGTCTCTAGGCTATTGTTTACCTTGGGTTTTGGTAAACAACCGCTGATCCTCCAAATGGTTACTTATTTGGTTACTCGCAGGATCGATCAGATTGATCCTATGGACATAGGTTGATTTTGAAGTTTGATTAAGGTGGATAAGGCTTTAAATTAAAGGTTTTAAGTAAATTGCATAAAAGGAAAGACTTGGTAAAATAAACAAGGCTTTAGAGTAAATGTTCGACAGGAATTTAAAGGAGAAAAGAAAGTAAAATGCTGGAAAAGTAAATGACTTTAATTGATAAAATTGGTGTTTCACACATACATTTCTCAACAATTCTTTCGCTCACACTGGGTACTTGAATCTAAATGAGTGACTATGTATAGAATTGTGAACACACGCGAGAAACTACATGTCTACTCCTATTTATACTAAAACATTCCAAGTAACCGTCGGGCAGTTACACTGCTTCGAGATCAATCCACTTGGCACGTTCTCCATGCTCGACGTTCCAGATCCTTGCACGTTTGCACGTAGTAACTGCTGGAAACCGTTTTCCCTCCAAAGCTTTGAATTTCAAACTGCTCCACTCTGGACCATCGAACACCTTCATCAAGAGACGTCTTCGACGAAAACTCCTTCGACGTCGAAGGCAACCAGCCTTCTTCCTTGGAAGAAATCTTCTAAGTATTTTGCCATCTTTCGACGAGCACTTCGACAGGCTTAGCCAGTCGAAAGCATCTTTCAGCTTTAATGGCTGATATCAATCAAAACAAAGGTGTCGAATTTAGGAGCCAACAAATTGCCCCCCAAGAATGCCTTATTTCGACTCTGAAAGAAAAAGGCATTCTTTGAAAACGCCATTCGACACCTGTCTTTCCACGCTTAGTCACAAGTTAACTTGTGCACTTTTTGTTGCTTTTTACCAACTATTGGCAATCCCAAGAAACCATCATTGATTTGATCCTAGGACGTCACTTTCAGTACGGCGTGCAGTACCAAACGTCACTTCAGAATTTGTCATTATGACAATTCTCAAAAACGAGGACGCACGCTGCGTCTCTCCACTTCTGCAGAAACGGCCAAAACAACCAAGGGCTGCCACGCGTCCCACTAATTCCTGCAACATTAAATGACATTTAATGTCCTCGTTATTGGGGATTTCTCCCACTACTATAAATAGTAGTGAATATCCCATTGTGGGACTTTTTACGCAAACTAGCCTTCAAACTTCCTTGCTTTCGTACAAGCTTGCTCTCTTTGCAGAAAACTTTTCCTCTTTCACTTCATCTTCATCCTCAACAATGGCCTCTGCTTCTACTGCCCCCAAGGCTAACGCACCAACTGAACAACACGTTAAACCCAAGGTCTTCGTCACTGCTCCGGTAGTAAACTCTACGGGCAAACGAAGGGTTCCTGAACCTTCTGACATCTCCGTTCGCGACGCTTACTCGCGTCACTTGATGATCCCGGTTGGATACTCCAACCAGATCTTCGCAATGTCTGGTCCCATGAATCCAAGCATCTCTGAAGCTCTGAAGATCAAGAGCTATTTCCCAATCGTCGAGAAACTCAAGCCAGTAGCATGCGCCAAGAAGGACGCAGAAGACAACGAAGACCCTACACGCGAAAAAATCGATCTCCGCTTCTTCAACAGAAGTGTTAGGGTCTTCAGGTCTTGCCCTAATCTGACCTCCGACTATGTTGCTTGGCTAACAAAGTTGGAGAAACATCAAACTCCAGTCTGGAAGGAAATGGGAATCTTCGACCTAGTGATGCTGTCGAAGACAGGCTTAAACTACTCCCCAGAGATGCTTATAGCTTCGCTGTTGTTCTGGGATTACTCTCACTTCACTTTTCATCTTCCATGTGGGATGTTAACCCCCACACTCTTCGACGTAGCAGCTATTACTGGCCTTCGACCAACCGGAGATTACTTCGACCCGGAGGAGATGTCGGAGGACCAAATTGGCTTCTCTAAGACCAAGCCAACATACACCACCTTTATCAACCATTATCACGACAGGTCGACAGACGCGGTGTCGGATGTCGAACACATAGCGTTTCTAGCCTTATGGCTAACTCGCTTTGTGTTTTGCTCGAAGTCTCTACAAGTGACCAAAAAGATGGTCACTCTTGCCACCCAACTGCATCACCGCCAAAACATCTGTTTGGCAGAACTGATTCTGGCCAGTCTTTATGACTCGATCAGCAATGGGGTCACTCTTCTGAAACATGTCGAGGACAGGGCCAGTTTGTTACTTGCTGGGCCTTTTTGGCTACTTCAACTGTGGCTCAACGCCACTTTCGAATCTTTCTTACCCAAGAAGATTCAGATAAATGAACAAGCCCCAGCGATAGCTAATAGACGTATCGAAGGAATTAGGCTGGCTCTGCTGACACCTATGGAAGATGGGCTGGAGTTTCAACAAACCTTTACTAACTTCGTTCTGATGTTCGCTCGAAGGAAGGAATTTGTTTCAACTATGGCTCCATTTGCTCAACGGAGGGTGGGGCCAGCATGGTTCACAAGGCCACATCCAAAGGAATCGAGTGGTCCCAATGTCGATGAGCACACCGTACTTTGGGAGGCGTTCCTGACACCCAGGATCATGCCTCTTCGATTTAAGAGTTCTAAGACTCATTTGAGTCTGCTTGCCTATCAACCAAATCTGGTATCTCGCCAGTTTGGTATCATCCAAACCCTGCCTTCTCCGATTTTTCAAAGAGAGAAGTCAATGTTGTACTTCTGCAACGATTATACAGAAGAAGCTGCCATCAAGCATATCGGAAGATATGCTGGTCGAACAATCCTCTCGCTGTTTGATTACCAGCTTAATTTCCTTTGCTCACCATCTTTCGAGGAATGGTGGAGAAGCTATTATGCTGAGTACTTCTTCGACGAGAAGGACTTCATGGCTGAGTTGCAGAAGTCTTTTGTCCTTGTGTTGGACAAAGTAAAGAAATGTAAGTTCATGCTCTCACATTACTTTTTGTCTTTCTCTTCGACTGCTAGCCTGTTAACCTTTTCTTGTGCTTTCAGTTGTTCGAAAACCTCTAGCCAAGAAGGCTACAGAAGGCCCACAAGGAGGAGGCCCTTCAACAAAACCTCCACCGCCGGCGAAGACTACAGCGCCGGCGAAGACCATAAGCAACCAACAAGGGGAAGGCTCTTCGAGGAAGCCTCCTGTATCGGTAACCAGATTTTCTTCATTTTTCTTCTGGCTTTCGATTTTTGATTTTCGATGCAATTACTTAATCGAATTCCTGTTGGTTTTCTAGGCCCCTTCGCCCAAGAAACGGGCAGCACTGGTGGTCGAATCAGGGAGTGATGACGAAAGTGATTCTCCTCCTGCCCCCTTAAAGAGGCGAAAGTTAACGAAGGATGCTTCTGTTCCTGCTCCTGCCCCTGAAGGTCGAACCGTCAGAATAAAGGTCGCTGTGAGAAAGCCTAGGCCACCTGCAGTGATCATCGAGGAGCCAACTGAGGAGGAACTGAACGCTCTTCTTACCAAGCCTGTCGAAAGTGACAATTCCAGCCCTGGGGCTGAAGTTAATCCACAGGTAATCTATTGGACCCTTTTTATAACTTAGGCATAGATACCAGTATTCGATTGTGTCTCTTTCGACATCTGAAGATTTGTCTTCTTTCTCTTTTTCAGGACACTACTGAAAGTTCTCCACCAAGGACTTCAGAAACTCTAGAATCTGCTGACCTTAGCAGGCCTCAGGAAAAAGATTTGGGCAATGACGAAGCCCATACTGAGAATGAGGCCAATGCTGAAACAGTGGAGAAGACAACAGAAGAACCTATGGTGGAGGAAACACAGCCAGAAACGGTTCATGTGGTGGACTTGTCGTCAGAAGAGAATCCTGAAGGAAGAGACCAAGGCAATGGCGAAGAGAATCAAGATGCTGTTGACGAAGAGCACCAAGGTGGTACTGGCGAAGGACACCAGGGTGACGCTAGCGAAGAGCCACAAAATGACGCTGGCGAAGGACCCCAGGGTGATGCTAACGAAGAACCACAAGTCGACGCTAGTACCGCCTCAGTCCAAGTCGAAGAGCAACCAATCGAGGCACTCAGCATTCAACAGCCTCAAGCCCAAGATAATACTGTGGCAAGGGTTACCTCCTCAAAGCACAGGTCAAAAGAGGATTTGGAAATCTTGAAACAAACTGACCCTGTCAGCTACCTCAATGCAATCATCGAGAGTAAGAGTTCATCTGACACTAGTCAGGAAATTCCTACCCTGTCGGGGAAGTCTACTGAAACTTCTCCTCTTGATGATGCGTTGGCGAAGGTTAAGGCCCAGTTCTTCAAGAGGGATTTGATGAAGACTTTAGAGGGGGACCCCACTGCTCCATCATGCTTAAAGGAAGTCTTGAATGCTGTTGACTTCGAAGCTGTAGCCCCAGAAATCTCAGACTTGATCATGGAATTACATTCTATGATTGATCAAGTTTCAGCGGATTACAGGCGCCAACGAGGTTTTAACAGTCAGCTCGAAGTGCTGCATGGCAAAAGCTCATCTGCGTGGACTGCTGTCTCAGATTCGACTTCTCGAATTGCCGAGTTGTCGAAACAAAAAGCGTCTGCACAGGAAAGAGTCGATGCCATTGAGCGAGAGAATGTCTCCTTCCGAGCACAAATCGCAGAGATAGAGGCGAAGATAAACGCCAACACTGTACTCCAGGAGGAAATTCTTTCGACCATCTCAGACACTGAGAGCCAGACTGAGATTAAGCAAGGCCTGGAATTCGCTGAGAGGGCCCAAAGCCTCGACGCTCAAATTGCCAAACTAGTGCAGGAAAACTCTTGGTGTAAAAAGAGGTTGGAGCTGCAGTATGCCAAGTATCTTCGACTCAAGAATTCTCTTACCTTTTGATTGATTCTCTTTTGTAACCATCTTCTGTAATCGTTTTCGACAACAATTGCCATCTTGGCTGAAATTAATAAAAATTTCCATTTTGGCATTTTTATGGTTAATTTAGCTTGTTCTTTTATTATTTTATTTTTATCTCTTGAAGTATAGGCTTGTATTTTTTCAAATATTTACCATTTACTCTCAAGAGCCTTTTATCTCCACTTATCTCTTCGACTTCATAGGCTCCACCAGAAAAAGTTTGGATAACTCTGAAGGGTCCTTCCCACTTGGGTGACCATTTCCCCATGCTTCGATCCCGTCGATCCATGGGAAGAATTACCTTCCAAACTAAATCTTCAGGCAAAAATACCTTAGGTTTTACCTTTCTATTATAAGAGTCTTCTACTCTTTTCTTCTGAAGCCTGAGTAAGTCGAGAGCGTGTAATCTCTCTTCGTCTAAATCCACCAGTTCATCTAACATCATATTCCAATAAACCTCAGAAGGAATATCATAATGCCTCTGAACTCTTGCAGATTGAAGACAAATTTCTGCTGGCAATACTGCATCATGGCCAAAAGTTAGCCTATATGGTGTTGTACCAGTGGCTTCTTTTGGGGACGTTCGACAAGCCCATAAAATCTGGTCTAACGTCTTATGCCAATTCTTTGGTTTCTTCCCAACATGTTTCTTTATCAAGCCAATCACCACTTTGTTAGCTGCTTCGACTTGACCATTCGCCTGTGCATAGTAAGGCGTGGATGTTAGGAGTTTGAAACCTGTTTCCTGAGCAAATTCCTGCATCTTTCGACCAGTGAAAACTGACCCTTGATCAGTTGTTATTGTCTCAGGGATTCCATACCTAAATATAATGTTCTTTTGAATGAATTCAATGACATTTTCTTGGTCTACATTGACTAAAGGGACAGCTTCGATCCATTTAGTAAAATAATCAATGCCTACCAATATGTATTTCTGACTCTTTGATGATGCCGGTCGAATCTCTCCAATGAGATCCAACGCCCATCCTCTAAAGGGCCAAGGCTTCACTATCGAGTGAAGTTTGCTTGCTGGTACATGTTGGATGCCTGTATGAACTTGACACTCTTGGCAACCTTTGGCGAACTCAACACAATCTTTCAGCATAGTGGGCCAATATAGTCCTTGTCGAAACAACAACCATTTCATCTTATGGCCTGCTTGGTGAGCCCCACATGCCCCAGCATGCGTAGTCGAAAGGGCTATGTATGCTTCAGTTTCACTTAAACATTTCAGCAACACCCCTTCAGGCGTCTTCTTGAATAACTCATTACCCATGAGCACAAAACTCAACGCCCTGTATTTTGTTTTTCGTTCTGTCGGAGCTCCTGGATTTTGAAGATAGTCCACAATGGGTTTCCTCCAATCTTGCTCTGACAAATTATCAATGAACGAAATCTCGAAGTTTGAGTGATCAGCATATCCTAGCCTCGTCGATTCCAAGTCTGATGGTGATAGACAAGTTGCTTTTATCTTTTCTCGAACTTCGATTGCTCTTTGTAATCTCGTTTTTGAAATCTTATACCCAGATGCAATCTGTGCCAAGTCATTGGCTATTTGATTTTCGACTCTGGGTATGTGTCGAATACTGACACTTTCAAATTGTTTCAATAAACGATTTGCTATCACAAAGTACATAATGAGATTTTCCCTTATGCATCTATATTCCTTTGTGACTTGCTTGATGACTAACTCTGAGTCTCCCATTATTTCGACTCGAGTTGCCCCCAATTCCAACAATATCTCAAGGCCAGTAATTAGAGCTTCATACTCAGCCTCATTGTTCGAACAAGAACCTTCTATTTGGTACTTGAATGTTGTTGGAATTTTATCTGGAGAAATAATCAAGACTCCTACTCCTGTTCCATTTTTATGGCTGGAACCATCGAAGTAGAATTTCCAAGATTCTATCTCCACATAATTAATATCCTCGACTTGAATTGAGTGGTCGACTATGAAGTCTGCAACCACTTGTCCTTTTACTGCCTTAAGAGGCATAAAGGTCAAGGAGTACTCAGTCAATGCTAATGCCCACTTGCCAATTCGACTATGCAAGATAGGTTTCGACAACATATATTTGAAAACATCAAAATGAGACGAAACATATACATCAACTGGTTTTATATATTGCTTGAGTTTTGTACAAGAAAAATACAGACATAGACACAATTTTTCAACTTCGCTATATCTAGTTTCTGCATCATTCAAAACTCGACTGAGATAATAAATGGGTCTTTGGACTCCATTCTCATCCTCTTGGGCTAACATACTTCCCAGAGTTTTGTCAGATGCAGCTATGTACAATCTCATACTCCTATTGCTACAAGGAGGCACCAAAATAGGTGGCTTAGTGAGGTACCCTTTGATTTTGTCGAAGGCTTCTTGTTGCTCGTGCCCCCATTCGAACCCCTCTTTATTCAGTCGAAGTAAGGGTGAAAAGGCCTGAGCTTTCCCACTTAGGTTAGATATAAACCTTCTCAAGAAATTTATCTTGCCTAAGAGAGATTGCAATTCCTTCTTATTCGATGGCGCTTTCGCTTCCAGAATTGCCTTCGTCTTGTTCTGATTGATTTCGATTCCTTTCTTGTGGACAATGAAGCCCAAGAAATCTCCAGCTTTCACACAGAACGCACACTTCAAAGGGTTCATCTTCAGACCATGTTCTCTCATTCTTTCGAATGATTGTCGAAGGTGGTCAATGTGACTCTTCCTGGAAACAGATTTTATAACAATATCATCAATATAAACTTGCATAAAAGTGTTAATAAAATCATGGAAGATAGTATTCATTGCTCGCTGGTACGTTGCCCCAGCGTTCTTTAGGCCAAAAGGCATCACTACCCATTCGTAAGTGCCTAAGGCCCCTGGGCATCGAAAAGCTGTTTTCGACACATCCTCTTCAGCAATGAATATTTGATTATATCCTGAATAACCGTCGAGCATACTCAGGTATTCGTAGCCAGCGGCAGAATCGACTAGCATTTCCGCCACAGGCATAGGATATTCATCTTTGGGGGTGGCAGCATTCAAATCTCTGAAATCTATGCACACCCTTAATGTGCCATTTTTCTTAATTACTGGCACAATATTTGCAATCCATTCGACATACCTTGTAACACGGATGAATTTGCATTTCAGAAGTCTTTCGACCTCCGTTTTGATCTTCGACAATATTTCTGGAGCGAAGCGTCTTGGATTTTGCTTGATTGGCTTCTTTCCAGGTTTGATTGGCAATTGAAGTTCTACCAATCCTCTGTCGAGACCAGGCATTTCGTCATAATCCCATGCAAAACAGTCTTTAAACTCTTTCAGCAATTGGATTACTTCCAACCTAAGTTCTGGATCAATTTTGGCACTGATGTAAGTTGGCCTCTTCTCTGATCCTTCGCCTAAGTTGATTTCTTCTAAAGGGTCTTGTGCTAACATCTTAATGTTGTTCGCCAAGGGATCCTTTTCGAAGCCCAAAGGCTCATCGTCATAGATGGCGTCGAGCCTCTGTTCCTGCATTTCTTCTGGCATGATATCAGGAGGTCTTGGATCGAAATCCTTTCCTGGGCCAACAGCAGATAATTGTTGATCATTGGCCTGTGTGGCCATATACTTTACTTCGGCTTCGAGAGCCGTTATCATCTTAGTTTCAGCCACATAAGCCGAAATTCGCTTCAGAGATTGTGACTCAGTCATTATCACTGAATTCACTTCCCCAACCAGTTGGTTGGATATCAGTTAACCCACTGAAGTCTATGTGGGACAAGTCTTCTCTGTCCCATTGGAAACCATGCTCAGGATGCAGGTATAGGGAACAAAAGGTGTTTGGCGCTGGCGCCATGTCGAAGTCAGGTGTTGGACATGGCCCTATGTGAGCCAAATTTTTGTCGAAATCTGCCACACCCAAGTGATTCACTTTGCCAAGGTAGTAGCTTTGATCTGCCTCTATGTTTTCGACCATCCCATCTGGACGCCATAGAAGCAGCCTTTGATGCATCGATGAAGGCACAGCGCCAACACCATGAATCCACTCACGGCCTAACAAAAGGTTGTAGTTAGGTTTGGCCGATATGACCATGAACATTGTTGGTCGAAGGATTGACCCAACTTTGATATCTAGCTGGATCACTCCCATGGTGGTCCCAATGCCGCCCTCATAGTTCGACAGGACCATATTGTGAGGTTTAATTTCCTCATCTCTTTTGCCAATTTTCCTTAGCATAGAATGAGGGATAATATTGATAGTTGCCCCACAGTCGACCAATATTTTGTTCACAGTAGTTTCTTCAAGCTTGGCCCTTATGAACAAAGGCTTGAGGTGATTCTTCATCGCCTCTGTAGGTGGCTCGAAGAAGCCATTTTGTTCCTCTGTAGTGCCATTGTCCATGACAAAATAGCACACTGGCCTATGTTTGGCCATTTCTTGTTCCACCTCCCAGTCACTGGCTTCGACTTCTACCTGTCGATTGAATTCCCTAGGCAGCACTGAAACAATATTCACCATTATATCCAAAGTATCGTCGGACTCAGCATCGTCTTCGTCTTCGACTTCGCTCTGGTTAGGCCAAACTAGCCTGTTGGTAACTGGTTCTCTCTCTAGAGGCTTCCTTTGTTTCCTTTGCGGAACATTCGAACTAGTCTCTGCCTTAGGTTCGTTGGCAGCCTCCCTTTCAGCTTTTCGTCTCCTTTGATATCTCCTCCATTGGGATCGAGACATAGGATTCTTACCCTTGTAGTTGCTGGACACTTGAGCAACCTTAGGTGCAGCAACTTGAGGCTCTTTCTTCTGAGTTAAAGAGGAACCTCTTGGCACATCGAAAGAATGCCATTTCTCTTCACTTGGCCTTTTTCGGCCAGAAGTTTTGTACCAAGTGTCTACTGGCACATTTGTTGGAGGCCTAAAAGTCAATGGCCTCTTGTCTTGATTAGAACCCCTTCTGGGATCATGTCGAAGGTCAGCATTCTCCCTTCTCTTGTTCGCTGCTCTCACGCCTTGTATGTGTTCAGCAGCTTTTTTATCAAAGATAGAACTGCATCTTGGACACAACATCACCTCTGATTTCTTCTTCTGGCATCTTTGTAAAAAATCTGCCAAGTTTTCGTTTTCCTGAGGGAAAGCCGTCTTATTAGCCTGCTCTTGCCTTATGGCCTCTTCTGATGCTTTAGGATCAGAAAGTTCAACCATGTTGATATTCATTGTATCTTTAGTAGCAAGAGTTAGTTGCTTCATTTGTATTTCCAGATTCTCCGTCTGGCCTTGAACAGTGGCCAAGTGGGAACTGGGCTTTGGTCCAGTTTTTTGTACTTCAGCAGTCTTCGACTTCGGGTCTTCGACCGCTTTCTGGACAGCTTCAATTGTCTTCCTGGATAAGTTTCCAGAAAAACTGCCAAAGATTGGCATGTTGATGTGGTCCTTTGAGACTTCGACCATGGTAATGCCTGGCTTCTTCGACTGGATCCTGGTTGCCTCTATCATGTTCACCTCAGAGGGTTCTGCATAGTGAGCTTCAGCCTTCAGTGGATTGGAGTCGACAGCCATGGGGGATTTGTCAGCAAACTTTAATCTCCCTTCCTCAATAGCGTCTTGCACAAGATTCCTGAAAAGAAAACATTGAGAAGTTTTATGGCCCAAAAAATTATGATATTTGCAAAAACCTCTCTTCTTTCTTTGATCAAGAGGAGGCACTTTTACCCCAGGGGGTACTATCATTTGGCCATCTTTAACTAGCAAGTCGAATATTTCATCACATTTTGTGATGTCAAAACTATAAGTCTTTTTTGGGAACCTATCGTTGGTCCTGTCTGGACCAATGGGATTTTTCCCATTTGAGGGGACTAACTGTTTACAAGAGTATGGTGGCCCTTGTTTTAGTTCTGCTAAATCGACTTCTCCTTCTTCGACAGCTAAAGTATCGTCGAAGGATTCTAGATCTTCGTCATCCATCTCAACGTACGCTATTCTCTCTCTCTTGTGAGTTTTCGTTGCCTTAGCTTTTTCAGCTTTGAGGCGTTCGACCTGTCGAACTCTATCGGCCAGTTGGGCCATGTCTCTAAGGTACTGGGTGTCTAGCTTCTTCCTAATGGAATAATCTAAACCGCCTGCGGCTATTTCGACCAACTCATGTTCTGGCACTTGTGTAAAACATCTCGCCTTAAGCAACCTAAACCTATTCAGATATTCGTCTATAGGTTCAGTGAAACGTCTCTTCACACTGGCCAGTTCTTTCAGGCTTATCTTGGTTTGCCCCATATAGAATTGTTCATTGAACAATCTTTCCAACTGGGTCCAATGATGGATCGAATTGGGGGGTAGAGTTGTGAACCAAGTAAAAACGTTCTTGGTTAAAGAACTTGGGAAGTACTTGATCCTTAGGTTTTCGTTATTCGAAATGTCTCCTGCTTCGATCAAGTATCTCGCCACATGCTCGACAGTAGATTCTGTCGTGTCCCCAGAGAACTTAGTAAATTTGGGGACTTTGCTCCTAGGAGGTAAATCTGTTTGTAACACATATTCTGACAATGGAGATGTAAAGTTGGGCCTTCGAAAGCCCATGTTCATCCCATTCTGAGTCATGATCCTTTCGATCATGGTTGCCAGATTGTTTTCCAAACCCATGTTTTGGTATTGGATATGCTGAACCACTTCGTCAGCATTTTGGTTTCTGTTAACTAACCTTACCTCTGGGGCTATTACCCTAGGTTCTTCGACAGGTTGTTCCAATCGTGCCCTAAGGTTTTCTTCGACAGGCTGTTGAGCCTGGTTAATGGTGGTTTCTTCCTCTACAAATATCCCCTGATTTCCCCTTATTTGCGCCCTTTGGGGCTGTCGAATAGGTGGGGGTACTCCAAAGAAGTCAGCCAAACGCGTCATTTGCGCTGTAACTTGCTGATTCGATTGAGTAGTATTTTGTATTAGAGGATTTAGCACTGTACTCAAAGTTTGTGCCAACATTTGCACCATATCATGGTTGCTTTCGTCCATCTGTTGCCTCAAGACTGCTGTCGAGGCATTTGTAAGGCCATGGGCTACTTGGGACGTTCCTCCTAAGAGTTGGGTCCTATTTCTATTCGCCATGCCTATTCCAGAGCCTTGGAGTGGCGAAGAAGCACTCACGAAAGGGTCTGAATAAGTGGACGCAGCATTCGTCAGGCTTGCCACTTCAGAAGTTGGCATACCATAGAATGGAATAAATCCTGGGGGAACCACAGGCCTTGTGCCTATATTTCCCCTTGGTGGGGGAGTTCCCAAAGGTATTTTGGGGCCTGTTAACGAAGTTATTGGCCCCGTGGTTGTGACTGACACTGCTGGTATCGAACCAACGTTTGTCGCTTCACTTACGGTCATACTAACCGTTGCTCCCACACTCGTTTGTGGAATTTCGTTATTGTTTGGCGGATTCGCCATCTCTTCGCTTCTTCTGGCAGTATTGTTATCGTTAGTGTATATTCTACCACTCCTCAATAACATACAACTCGAAAAGATGAGATTATTTTCAACAATCAACACACAGTCCCACCGGGTGTGCCAATTTGTTTACCTTGGGTTTTGGTAAACAACCGCTGATCCTCCAAATGGTTACTTATTTGGTTACTCGCAGGATCGATCAGATTGATCCTATGGACATAGGTTGATTTTGAAGTTTGATTAAGGTGGATAAGGCTTTAAATTAAAGGTTTCAAGTAAATTGCATAAAAGGAAAGACTTGGTAAAATAAACAAGGCTTTAGAGTAAATGTTCGACAGGAATTTAAAGGAGAAAAGCAAGTAAAATGCTGGAAAAGTAAATGACTTTAATTGATAAAATTGGTGTTTCACACATACATTTCTCAACAATTCTTTCGCTCACACTGGGTACTTGAATCTAAATGAGTGACTATGTATAGAATTGTGAACACACGCGAGAAACTACATGTCTACTCCTATTTATACTAAAACATTCCAAGTAACCGTCGGGCAGTTACACTGCTTCGAGATCAATCCACTTGGCACGTTCTCCATGCTCGACGTTCCAGATCCTTGCACGTTTGCACGTAGTAACTGCTGGAAACCGTTTTCCCTCCAAAGCTTTGAATTTCAAACTGCTCCACTCTGGACCATCGAACACCTTCATCAAGAGACGTCTTCGACGAAAACTCCTTCGACGTCGAAGGCAACCAGCCTTCTTCCTTGGAAGAAATCTTCTAAGTATTTTGCCATCTTTCGACGAGCACTTCGACAGGCTTAGCCAGTCGAACGCATCTTTCAGCTTTAATGGCTGATATCAATCAAAACAAAGGTGTCGAATTTAGGAGCCAACAGCTATTCCATAAGTAATCCCCTATAGCACGTCATTTAAATCCCCAGCAGAACAAAGTTCTTAGTTGTTAATCCCCAGTAAAAGTCGTCAAACTTCTTGGGATTCCCCAATAAGATTCTACTAGCAATGCATGACATTTCCCTTACGATAGAGTTTATTTCTCTCGGAAGAAACTCACCAATACTTCAACTTCAAGACGTGAAGACTTACATATCCTCAGCAGCAGTCAGGGATTTATTTTCCAAACAGCAATGCAGCAAATCAACTCATAAACGCATACATCGCATTCATATATCATAAAAATTGATAAACACGAATGCATACAACATAATCCCATTATGCATACATTTCATGTATCATGACTTGGCATTTTAAGCTAACATTTTACCTTTTTCAGGATAAGATTAACAGCTATCATTAACAATATTCAGAGTTTTCAGATACAGTTCAGATACGCTCCGGATACAGATGCCATTCTGATACTCATTCAGATTTAACCTTTTGATACATTTCAGATACGCTCCAGACACGGATGCCATCCTGAAACTCATTCAACTCTCAGATATAGTACAGATACGCTCCATATACGGATGCCATTCTGATACTCATTCAGATTCAACCTTTTGATACAATTCAGATACGCTCCAGACGCGGATGACATCCTAAAACTCATTCAACTCTCAGATATAGTACAGATATTCTCTAGACACGGATGCCATTCTGATACTCATTCAAAAACAACTCCATGATACAGTTCATATACGCTCTAGACACGGACGCCATTCTGATACTCATTCTTCCAACTTACAAATTACAATTCAGAAATCACTTCTGGATGGCATCTACAAGCCCATCTCCAACAGTTTTCTATCACCTCTCCAAATGGCATCTTTAAGCCCATTCCCTCAAACTTCATATCAGCGAGTGCAAATTTCTGGGCACTCTAGTGTCCAATCATCTTCCACCTTCGAGTCACGAATGGCAAGACTCGCCAATCTAACTCTTCAGGTTTAAGAAGATTGAACAGGGGCAGTTGTTGTACCCCAAAATTTTCCCTCTCACTTATCAAGATTTTTATCACAAGATCTCCTTGACTCAAGACTGGATTAGGGTTTGATTAGCTTAAGACACCTCCTCATGCACTAATGACCCGAAATTAGGGTTTGGGATTGCACAAGGATTTTTGGACTATCAATGCTTCATATGACTTTCAAGGATCATTAGGGACCCCCCCAAGATTACTCATGTCAAGTTTCAAGCCTTGAATCACACTTTTGATCAGTCAATTGGACAGTTGACCTAAAAATCAACTGTATTGGGGGAAAAGTCAACCATGGCCAATTTACAGTCAAAATTCATGATTTTTTAATCCATATCAACATCTTAGACTCATATGTATCATTTGATCAAGTTTGGACCATAATTCCTCAAGAAATTTGATAAAATCATCAAAAGGGCAAAATGGTCAAAATTAGGGTTTTGACTGAGAAAGGGCAATTTCTGATTTTTTACCTAGCAAATGATCAATTGGTTTGAAGCATGACTTCAAGAGTTCAATTTCATCATCTTGACCTAATCATATGGTTCAAAACATTGCAAATCCATTGGATTGACAGATTGAATTTTTCAGTCAACTGATCAAAAGTCAATTGTACACTGAAAAGTCAAACTTTGACTTTTTGGTCAAATTCAAGTGCCAAGGACCACAATTCATCAAAACATGTCAAAATGTGAAACTTTTTCATCAAGAAATCAAGGATTGAAGATTTTGTTTTAAAATTTGAAATTTCTTAACTTAGAAATTTTTCAAGTATAGAAAATTTCTTATTTTTTCTCAACTTTAGGCCAAATTTTCACCATGATACAAAATGATTCAAAGGAAGTTCCCAACATGAAAGTTGTAGATATCCATGAAATCTACAACTTTTCTTCACACAATTTCTCCTAAAGATTCTTGGATCTCAAGATATAATTTTGTGAATACATGCTTATGAACTAAAATAACTTAGTGAAATTTTGCCCTAGTTAGGCAGGTTATTGACCTAACTTCATGGCAACTTTTCACCTAGTTCCAAGGGGAATCTTGGAAAAAATTCAAAGATGAGTTGTAGATCACATTGAAAGCTTTCCAAAATGTCCAAGAACTCCTTGAAATCATTCTTGAGTAGGGAGAATCGAAGAGATGAAGTTGGCAATTTCTCACTTTGATTTCAAGTCATTTCATGAAGAACAAAATTCAAATCCTCAAGCATGATGTACAATCTTCACTTTTCAGTCCTCAAACTCATTTGTCACTCCACCATTAATGAATTGCACATGGTTTCATGCCCTAAAGCCAAGCATTCAATGCTTTGTACATGACCATTTCCATTTTTGGCACAAAGGTGCCATTTCCATTTTGATAAAGCATAACTTTTGCAACTTTTCACTCCTTGAGCCTTGCACTTGTTTTCTCTGCACATAAGCAAAGCCACAACAAAGATCAACTTTCCTGAAGCCTCTACTAAACCATACCACGCCTGTACAGCCCTTAGGGACTTTTCTCCTCACCTTGCTTCAAAAACAAGAAATGTAGCAAGACATGTGATCTGGTACTTCTTAGCAAGCATAAGTCCTCCAATCTTTTGCTCTATATAAAGCCATCATTATGCAACTAAAACCACGAATGCCCAAGCCTTGAAACACCCTAGAATCAAAAATTTCATACCAAGCTTCCAAACTTGCCATTTCTGACTTGTGAACTAAATCTTCCATTCCACTCGTGCGTTTTCAGGCCTTTTACTTCCCTAAGCTTCCTTACCTTACAAGTAAACCATTCCACACCCTAAAACATCATTGTAACTCCATCTTCCCCATTGTTGAACTTCAAAAACAAAGTAACACAGGTGGACTTCTCCAGATCATTCCAGCCACCCTCAAGACAAGCTAAGCATTGCATTAGCTTCCTAGAGGTTCAAGGAAGCTAACCTGATCATCACAGCATCCTAAAGCAAGCTCATTTCCAAAACACGATTTCCATTTTCAAGGTGAGTTTTCTGTTTTTCTAACTCTTGATAGAGGCATAGTTAGCTTTCCATTTGTGAATATACAATGTAGACATCATTGCTACGAAACTGTACATATCCATAGCTTGTATTTATTTGTCCTGAGTTGAGAGAATTTTGAGTTTGAAGTTTCTGAAAAAATTAGGTTAAGAATTAGGGCCAACAAAATTCTCTTTGATCTTGGACTTATAGTTTTAGTTATGCACATGGTTAAAATCGTGAGATAAAATGCTATAATATTCATGTTATCACTTTCCATTTTTGTTTAGAGATGAAAGAGTTACAGGGGGTCCGGCTGGCTAGAGGAAGAAAATGAAGTACAGGGCAAAGAAGCATTTTATGTTATTTATTTTTATTTTCATTTGAACTAACGGATGTACGGCCACCCTAGTGGCAAGGCAGCACGCAGAAATTGCCATAGGTCATGGGTTCGAGCCTTGGCGCCTGCCTTTTGCATTTTTTTCATACTTTTTCCATTTTTTGTTGTTTTTGCAGCGTAGGCTTCAGCACATTGGGCCCAATGTTTTTTTTGCTAACCTCCTGCCTCCTTTTTTCTTGCAACATCTCTGGCCCAAATATTTTCATTTATTTATTTTATTTTGTTTTATTTCTTTAAATATATTTTTCTTAAATGTTAAAAAACATAAAAATGATAAATATTATATTTTGTTTATTTTATTTTATTTTCTCATAAAAAATATTTTTATTTAATTATATATTAACTATTTTTCTTAATAAACTTGCAAATTAAAAATAGAATAAGGTTGAATATTTATTATTTTTTTTCTCACACTTATAAATATTTATTTTAACATATAAAAGGACCAAAATACTTCATAAATACTATTTATTATTTTCAAGACAAAAAATATAAAAAATACTTAAAGAAATTTATCTTCTTTTGACAAATTAAAATTAGGGTTAATCAAAAACCTTTTCTAAAAATAATTTTTCTTTCTTACTTAATTTAAGTCCAATTTTGGTTTATTTATTAGGCTTAGATTAAAACTCTTTTTCACATAAAGAACAAAACAAAAATCTTTTTCTTGCATTTATATATCCTTGCATATTTAAATTGTCTTGTACATTATTTATTCCAATACTTGTATAAATTCGATTTGGTTGTAATAGATTAATTAGGTTTATATTATTGCAATCCCCATTCATAATTTGTATACCCCCTTCCCACAAAATGTTGTAATAGCGTAGTAATCTTTAAATTATGCAATTTATCGCTTTTACATAACATGTTAGTAATTAGGGTTTGTATGGTAAGATAAAAAACAATCAAATAGAAAACCTTAATCCAAGACAAAATCAAGCATGAAAATAACACACTTGCACACAAGCACCCCCTAGGGTTACTCCACTTGGTTAACTTACACAGAAATGGCCATATTACGCACGTGAAGTATCTTAGAAAAACAAACAAATATAAGATCATAGTCCCTCGATGACGCTATTCAAAATTGCCTTACAAAAATGATCTTAGTCCCTCAAAAAATGTTAAGATACTTTGCAACATTTCTAATCATGGTTGTATGATGACCCACGCCCGTCCCGTTTAAATCCAAAGATAGGGTTACTTACCAAATTAATGGTAAGACAACAATATCAAAGGGAAAGAAAATGAACAAGAAAGACATTTGAGTAGGTAGATTACTTCTAGTTACTTGCTTCATCTCATACAAATATCCTTGTTGTTTTCAAAACAAACACACACATTTCCAAACATCTTACAAACATTGAAAACATTTTCAAAAATACAAACATATTTGTATACATTCTTACGAACGAGAATCATTACAAAGATTGCCTAAACAATGGCCTCTTTTACAAAATACTTTCAAAACCACACAAAAGCATAATTTCAAACAAAAGCAAGTGATATAGCAAGTAACTAAGAGCCCATGGAAAACCATGGATGAAAAGGTTGCTAATACCTTCCCTTTTCATAATCTACCCCCCGAACTCAAGAAACAATCTCAAAGGTATTTCCTGTGCTTTTTCACCTTTCCTTTTGGATAAAAGAAAAGTCGGTGGCGACTCTTGCTAAACCGCAACATTTGTGATCAAATGCAAAACAATCAAGTCAGTTCTCCCAACGTATCACATAGTACAAAGTGTTGTCTTTTGAAAATGTTTCAAAGTGAAAGTGTGGGTGTATAAAATGTTTTTGTTGTGAGCAAGCTAGCAACTAGGAGCGAATCTACCTACTCAAAAGGTCTTACATGTTCTTTTCCTCCTCCTTTAGATGTTTCTATCTTACCATTGTTTTGGTAAGAGCCCCATCGTTGGATGTGAAGGGACAGGCGTGGAACATTTGTATAGTCATAGAAGGCAACCCATGAGACATTTTAGCAATGTCGTTTAGGGACTAGATCATTTACCGAAGGCAACATCGAGGGTCATTGAGGGACTACGATCTTTTATCAAGGGTCTTTGCTAAAACTCCCATGTTCAAGGGACATGACTATTTTCTGATAGGAAACAAGTGAGATTACCCTAAGGGTGCATGTGTGCAAATTGTGTTTGATTTGCATGCATTTAGTCTTTGATTAGGGGTTGTCTACTTGTTGTTTTTATCTTTCCATACACACCTAATTACTAGCATTTGTACAAAAGCAATAAAAGGTGCAAAAAATAAATCCTAAACTATTACAACTATATTTAAGTGCATAGAAATGTAAAGTCAAAAATAGGATAAAAAGAAGAAAAAATAGAGTCTTTAGATTAGGGCAGGAGCAGCCTTCGATTTACATTTCTGGGCTTCCTTCGATTCAGAGTTGGCACCAGCAAAGTCATATCTTTCAGTTGGGCATTGGTACCAGTGAGGTCCTGTCCTTCGATTGACCTGGAAGTCAGTGTACTGCATCCTGTCTTTCTGGGGCTTGGAAGTCAACATGTGGTATCCTTCGACTGGGGCCTAGAAACAGCAGGTTGTGCCTTTCGATTGGGCCTGGAATCAGTGTAGGCATGCTTTTTGTCTGGGCCTGGAAGTAAACATGATTTGCCTCCTGGTTGCCTCTTTCGTTTGACCCGGAGAAATGGGGTAGAAGCCAAAAGCTTCGTTTCCTATTCTCTGCTTTCTGTTTCTTTCATTTTAGATGTTAAATAGCAACATGGCCTAAGGCCATACTAGCACCTTAGGTCCAAGTTAATCCTTAAAATATTTATAAGAAATCAAAAGCAAAAACCAAAAGGCACTAGAACAAAACTATAAGGGTGTAAACGAAAAAGGAAAAAAAACAAATATATGTACATACTTGAAAACGAAAATGAGTTGTATTTACATGTGCTGGAAACGAAAGATGCAAGGGTAAGAGTGACTTACCTTGCTGCAGCTTGAAGGTGAACTGGACTTTGAGTGGTTGCCCTGGATTCAAAGGGAGGGGCCTGACAGTTGTGCTTGGAATACTGGATTTGGAGGAAGGAAAGAAACAAGTCTTATGTTTCTTTCCAAGCTGGATTCGAAGGAATGCAAAGTGTTTGTTCTTCAGAATCAAAAAAAAGTAACAAAGGGATACTGGGTTTTTTTTATTTCTCAAGTGTTAATGAACTTGAGAGTTTTGTGTTTGTGTTTGAGAAAATTTTGGAGATTCTTTTCTCCTGGTCCAAAAGTCCTCCCTTTTCTTGTTCATGGTTCCTCTATTTATAGAGGAAATGCTTGGGAATCATTAAAGTAGCCAGCCTTGTAAATACAATAAAATAATAGGTAACGTGAAAGGTACAAGTGGGGGCCTTTGGCAGTTGGGGCGCATAAGATGTGACTTGTCCTTCTGGCCCTGCTCTTCGTTCAGACCAAATGCAGGCTGAAAGCTGCTTTTGTGATAAAAGTATTCTCTATGAAAAGAAAGAGTAGGTAGCCTTTTGCCAAGAATAGTATTATCCAAAAGACAAAATTCAAAACCTTTGTACAAACCTCTGATTATAAATATTTGGAAACAAAGTAAGCCTGACAAGTGAGATTTGGTCTTGAGATTTGTTCAGACTTGCTTCGAACAAGCTTGCTTCTAATGGTTCAGACTGGATTCGAAGGAAGCTGATTCGAAGGGAATCAAAGCTCCAATTAAAGCTTTATATGTAGGTTGCTTTTGTCCAATCAAAGGTTTTTTTCCAGGGGTCACATGTGGCCAAACGAAAGGTGCATGTAAGAGGCCCAAATGTCCAAACGAAAGGTTTGACCAAAACCTTGTGCTGAAGGATTCATGTGCCCAAACGAAAGGTACATGCTGGAGGCCAAAATGCCCAGATTTGAAAGAGGCACAAAGGAGGCAAAAAGTGAAAATCGAAGGATGCTAATAAGGGAGCCTTTTGCCTTGGAATTGAAAGAGGCTACATAAGGCTTTTTTCCTTGTGCTTGCTGGTCTTGTGGGCGCCTCTTGCATGCAAGAAGGAATTTGTGACTCAATCAAAAACCTGTATGCAGCAAAACTTGTCCAAATCGAAGCAGGCTTGTAGGCAGCATATGCCCAAACGAAGAGTTTGCCTTGCAGGGGGCACGTGTGGCCAGCTTGTTATGGCCTTCGATTGCAAACATGATGGCAGCATACTTGTCCAATCGAAAGGCTGAACCGAAGGAGGTGTAAAGTCCCATCGAAGGGGTTGAATCGAAAGAGGCCCAAAAGTCAAACGAAAGGTGCCAAATCGAAGGAGACTTATTTTTCTCCAAATTTGTCAAAATATTATTTTTATCTGTTTTCTCCCTTTTTGACAGTTTCCTTTTAATTTTGGTACTGGAAAATCCCAATGCACTTGTGCAAATTTGAATCCTGAGAATCTTTGTGAGAGAACCCTTGAGAATTGAGAGGGTAAATTTTGGGGTACAACAGTTGCCCCTGTTCAATATTCTTACATCTGAAGAGTTAGATTGGCGAATCTTCCATTCGTGACTTGAAGGTGGAAGATGATTGAACACTAGAGTGCCCAGAAATTTGCACTTGATGATGTGGTGGTTGATTATGTAGGGAATGGGCTTAAAGATGCCATTTGGAGAAATGATGGATAGTTGTTGGAGACGGGCTTATAGATGCCATCCAGAGGTGATTATTGATAGAAATTAGACTAAGTCTAAACTTGACTTCAACTGGAAAACAATCAGAATAAATCTTGGAGCAATTTATCTGAACCAGAGAAAATGTCTACCGGGAAGAATCGGGATAAACCATTGAGAGATTTAAACTGAACCAACAGAGGTCTTGAATTTTCTTTGACTGGAAAGAATCATGATAAATCTTGGAGCGATTTATTTGAACCAGAGAAAATGTCTACGGGAAAGAGTCAGGATAAACCATTGAGAGATTTAAACTAAACCAGTAGTGATCTGGAGAAGAATCAGAATAAATCTTAGAGCGATTTATCTGAACCAGAGAAGATATCTGCGGGAAAGAATCAGGATAAACCGTTGAGAGATTTAAATTGAACCAGCAGTGGTCTGGAGAAGAACCGGAATAAATCTTGGAGCGATTTATCTGAACCAGAGAAAATATCCGCGAGAAAGAATCAGGATAAATTGTTGAGAGATTTAAACTGAACCAATAGAGGTCTTAAATTTTCTTCAACTAGAAAGAATCATAATAAATCTTGGAGTGATTTATCTGAACCAGAGAAAGATGTCTACCAGAAAGAATCAGGATAAACCATTGAGAGATTTAAACTGAACCAATAGAGGTCTTGAATTTTCTTCAACTAGAAAGAATCAGAATAAATCTTGGAGCAATTTATCTAAACCAGAGAAAGTGTCTACCGGAAAGAATCAGGATAAACCATTGAGAGATTTAAACTGAACCAATAGAGGTCTTGAAGGAAGTGTTTGTCATGTAGATAAGCAACCTGCCTTGTTCCGGGGATTGATCTACAATCAATTTGCTCACACACGAATGTCTTGTTTTTGATAATGATATGTGATGAAGGAATCTTGGACGATTACTACCTCGGAAAGATGATGAAGGAATCTTGGACGATTGCTACCTCAACAGGATGATGAAGGAATCTTGGACGATTACTACCTCAGCAGGATGATGAAGGAATCTAAGACGATTGCTACTCCAAAAAGATGATGAAGGAATCTGAGACGATTGCTACCGCAACAGGAGGATGAAGGAATCTGAGACGATTACTACTCCAAAAAGATGATGAACTTTATCTGTTGAGTAATATTTCCTGAAAATATAAAGAGTTAGTTGTATGCAATGTCATGATGTATGCATTGCGTAATGATGTTCTCAAAATAAATGAGATTTGTGGTATATGTATTTTGTATGCATATTCTATGAATGTTGTTGAAATGTAATTTTGTCTTGAAAAATAAATCCTTCACGAGTGTTGGGGAGTTATTAAATCCCCGAATGTTGTTGAAGAGTAGGTGTGTCTTCAAACTTTGCTTAGAATGTTTCCACCGGGGGTTCTTGTTTTGTTGTTTGAGGAGAACTCCGCTGGGGAATATTGACTTTGTTTAAGAATAATTTGTTGGAGAGTGTTGATTCCTACTTGGGGAAAATAGTTCAGGAGTCTCATTTGTCCATTGCTCTACTGAGGAGTCGAAGTTGAACTGATATCTGGTCGGATTTAGGCTTCACAGTAACTTGCTGGGGATTGTAGAGTAGTCTTAGTCTACTGGGGAAGAGGAGTTGTGGTCCTTTGATTTGTAGTAGTCTGAGAGGCAAACTCAAGCTAGGGAATCTGTAGTTTGTAAGGGGAAATAAACCCTGTTGTCATTCTGTTGGAGAGGTGTCTTCTTCACTGGGGAAAATCCTCAAGGATTCTTGAGGTTGATTCAGCTGGTGAGAAGTTTTCATAGATTGAAACTCTGGCTGGGAGTCATCCTATGAGAAGCATTTTGGGGAGATTTGTCACTGCCCCTAGTAGCAAGTGTTTGTGGCACTACTAGGAAATGTTTGATTGTACGTAACCCTCTGTCGGGATTCACGTTCAATTCCCCAAGGGATTTAGACGGAGACCTACCCCTGGTTATTCAGCACTTCTTGAGAGATTTCTTGGAATATTGACTGGACTGCCCCAGGTGTGCTGGATAGTGACGTGTCATGCCCCCTTGTTGATAGGAGATTTTTCATTGGAAGTGTCTTCCCACTTGAGGTGATTTTGGTTCACTGAGAGAGCTTTCGTTCATCGGATATTCGTTGTGTGAATTTCTCCGCTGTCAAACAAATAGCCATATGCAAACAACGATATTCAAATAATGAAAAGTTTATGCTTGTCTTGAAATTTTGAAAATGCGTTTTTAGAAAGAATTTTTGTAAGAAAATTCAAACTCATGATTTAGAGTAAAGCCTTACAGGAGTCAGGATACCTTTTGCCACAATATGCACCCATTCTTCAATTAGGACTTTTGAAGGGTTGTAACGTGGCTTGGTTCACGGTTTAAGAAACAAAGGATAAGGCTCAAATTATATTTGTACCCGCCCACTCTTCGTGATATTCTTCAGTCTTAAACTCAGTTAATTATAAGTTTGAACTCCAATTGAGTCTGTAATGGAGTTTTGATGATGGTTTAGACAAATTAAGTTTGTCGGAAGGCAGTCACTTCTTGCAACATTTTTCATGTTATTGAGGATTTGTAGTGACCTCTTTCTTGATTTGTTATCCCTGATTTTTGCCTGATTGTTCTTGTTTTGAGATTAGAGTCAGTGGGATGCCCCAGTTTTCTTAAGTCTCCTTTGTAGGTTTTGACTTAGTGGGCTTTTCTTTTTGAGAGATAATGACTGCCTATTTGGTAGGGAACCATCACTTTCTTTTGATTCCAGAGGAGTTTTTTTTTATGTCATTCATTGTATTACGAGATGAAAGTTTGTGATTGAACGTGCATTTGAATTAACTGAGGGACTAACCGCCCCAGGTTTTGATTAAAGGTTTCAATTTGTGTAAAAAAAGAAAACTTCTACTTCTTTGGCTCGAAGGGGTTGACTAGGGATTATCTTCCTTATAACTCCAGTGTTTAGGATTTGAAAGAACGCATGTACATCGTCAGCAAGGTCTGTTCAAGAGCATACTGTATGAGATGAAGGCATTCTTTTTGTCATCGTCCCTCTAAAGGCTTGTAACTTTTAGCAAGAGTTGAATGTCATATAGAGAGAAAAAATCATAGTTTAAATATAGTGAAAAAGAATGGATGAATTCAAGACAAACATATGCAATGCATTAATGAAACAAAGTTTGACATTAATAGATAATTGTTTGAATAAACAAAGGAATTATAACTGAGAATTCAAATAAACAGAAAATTTCCTCGCCCAGATCGTCGCTTCATATGGATGCCCTTGAGGGGTGATAAAACAGTTCCAGTTGATCGTCTTGTGTAAACTCCAACATTCCTTCGTCAATTAGGTCCTGAATCCTGTTCTTCAGAGCCCAACAATTATTCGTACCATGCCCAGGACCATCAAAATGGTATGCACACCTCTCATTAGGATGGTAGGTAGGAGCGGCATTGTTAGGATTCCGGGGAGGAGCCTTTAATGTAATTAGCTCTGCCTTCAACAAGTGTTGTAGCACCTGAGCTAGCGACATGCCAATCTTGGTAAATTGTCTCTTAGGTGCAACCTCCTTGCGCTGATTCCCTTGTTGTTATTGGCAAGGTTTTTGTTGGACTCGGGACGTGGTAGAAATTTGGAAAGGTCTACTCTCCACCTAACTGGCCCTTTGTCCCATGGGAGGCTGAATGGTGACTTGATCCCCAATCTCAGAGGTTTGTTTCATCCGATTGCAACTGTCTTGATAAAGTTTGTTGACGAGGATCCTTAGCTCTTCTTATCCCTGGGCTAAGTTTTGGATGAGAGTCGTCTGGCCCACTAGTTGTCCCATCATTTGGACCTTCATTATGGCTATCTCGGTTTGTAGCCGCTCCAACTGGTCATCTCTGTCGTCCCCAGGATTTCCCATGATCATGCCCCTGGTGAGGAGCGCCTCCACCTCTTCTTGTCCCTTAGATAGGTTCAAGGACATCTCTTGAAGTTAAGCATTTTGAATATGAATTCTCTTGATGGTATGTTCTAGGGCCATCTCTATTGAAATAAATAGTAGGAAGATAAGGAGACCTGTATGGGAGAAACCTGTCATGATATGATGCATGATATATGGATGCATGTTTTCAAGGATCTCGTGGGGTAAACACAAGAAAATGTTAGAAGTTGAACTTTGATCAACAACTTTTATTGGAGAACTTTGTATCAGTGGATGTCCTGCCACGAGAATTAAGCTCACCATGCCAAGTGGGTTGTAGCCCTTGACTCAAGTTGTTGTACTTGATCTTTGACGGTGTTTGGTTAGAGGAAAATAAATCCTCTTGTCCCTTGATAGACGTCTGGTTCAACGTGACCCTGCATCATGGACCCTTGAGATCCTTGAAATGGTTATTGAAAATGCTATGGTATGATATCATGATGTTATGTACAAGTATGCAAAGTAAGCAAGTACAAATAATCATATTCACACAAAGCAGACAAGTCCTTAGGTTTAGGCTTGCATGGAATTTATAGGTAAGTACCCTCTTGAAGTTTAGTTGGCTTAACCCGTCCTATTAAAAGTAACAAGTTCTAAGGGATCTCAATATCACTGATTTGTCTTCTTGGGCATTGTTTCAGCGCAAGCCTCTTTCACGATGACCGAAATATCCCAAAAAGCCAAACCTCAATAAGTGTAGTATTGAGTATCTACCAACTTTGGACTGCACCAAAGTCGGTCATCTCACTACGTCCTAATGGCTAAGTTGGTCAAGTAAAGGTTCTAAAAGTCAGTTAGTGCTTCATGACATCACTCAGCGGCCCCGTATTCTCCTTGACTACTCAAGGGCTACCGGTACCCACAAATATGTCACACTAATGTAGCTATTGCTTAGACCATGTTAGTATACCCCGCACAGTTTCCACAACGTATTGCTACTTACCTATA